>CM060676.1:132225514-133488748 GCA_030686995.1 Artemisia argyi
TGAAGTTAAACGGAGCATTGATGAGTGTATAAATACTCATCATTTCTGTCACATTTAGACTACAAAAAAAACATCTGAAAACACACAGGAATGCCTTAAAATACATAAAATATCCCTGGATTGTGTTTTTATGCAAAAGGATTGAAAACTGATGAAAAACAACATATTTCACATAATTTACAGTTTCAGTCCTTGAACTTTGGCAAATTGGCAAAAATAGTCCCTAGTAATCCAAAACATGTAAAATATCATCAAAGGTCCTTAGGGATTCATAAGTTTTCAAGTTTAGTCCTTTAAAGTTAAAAAATTGCAAAACGACAACTTTAGTTCCTCAAGTTTCAAAATTGGCAAAATTAGTCCCTGGGTATTTAAAAAAAATGGAAATTTATCAAAATATACCCTTGTACTATTCATAACTTACAATTTGGAACCTTTTGATAAACTTTTGAGAAATTACACTTTTACCCCCTCAAAATCCAAAAATGACATAAAAGGTCCTTTAAGTTTTAAAAATGCAAAAATTATCAACTTTGGTCCTTGTGTTATTGTTAATTGGCAGGTTTGGTCCTTGGAAGAAAGTTGGAAAGATTACATGTTCAGTCCCTCCAAAATTCAGAAACTACAAAATTGGTCATTGGGCTTTATTAAACTACAAACAAACGGACCCTTTATATTAAAACCAAAACTAAACCAAGCCTGATCCAAACACAAACACCTCAGCCCAAACCCTTACCTTAGGCCCAAAATATAACCGGCCCACACCTTTTTTAATATATACCAGGGTTTGACCCTGGTCAACCCCCGCCAAACCACCATCACTATTCATCCCTCTCCCTCACCACTGCTTCACCAATACCAGGGTGGTTTTGCCACCTGCTACCACCACCTCATCACCTCCACCTCACCCTTTCCACCTCCTCACACCAACCCACAACCACAATTAATGCATCCCCACCTTATTTTCCTTCCAAACCATTTCCCAAACTCATTATCATGCCAAACTCCACAACTTGGCTACTAACCCATGTTACTCTGTCCCTCCACCTCACACAACCTCCCAAAGACAATTTATTGCCTTAAAATCATCACAAGCAACCCGAGCTGGCCTCTTGATATTTTTGGCGCCAAAAAGGTTTTTAAATGGCTAGGATCAATCAGACAAATTCAATGGTCAAGATCAAGTGGGAAAAGCTCAGAGACTCAAGGGGAGTCTCAAAAGTCTATAAAGAAAGAAGGGGAAGCAATGTGGATATCTATCTAGTGTAATTGTTATTTCATAGTGTCGAATTTATTAGTTTTTAATTTCCAGTGTTGTATTAAGCTTTTAATACTTTTATAAATTGTTATCAGTGTTAAATAAATCCTTTGCAAACCTTTGATTCCAGTTTATCAAGTTCAATTTTTAATTTATGCTTATTTGTACTTCAAAATCTCATGTTCACTATAATGTTATTAATAATTCTTGTTAGGGACCCATAAGCTCATATAAGCTCATAATATAGCTTTTGTAAGCTAATAGAACTATTAAAACCAGTGTTACTTATAAAACTCAAAAATTCAAGAAAATCAAGAAAAATAGGTCAATAATTCAAAAATCAGTAAAGATGAATGAAGAAAGCTGGAGCAGGGTTTATATTGGATTGCCCTTGGGTTAATAGCTTATTTGGAAGCTGATAGGTGTGTTCTTTGGCCTTAGTTTTCATTTGTAAGCTTGGAAGCAAGTTGTAAGTTCATTTCTTGATTTTTGGTAATTTACCGTAGAAGTGCTTATACACTGTTCTTTCAGTCCCTTTGTGCTTATTTGATATCACTTAGTTGTAATCTAGCTTAAATAAGTATCTTGTTAATTGATATTAATAGTTGCTTAGTATTTCCATTTTCAGTCAATTTTAGTATATTGTTGATTTCTGAGTTGTTGTTGTTATTAGTGATATAATTGAGCTTAAATAGATTTACCTAATCATAATATAGGAATCTGTGTCAGTTTGTGGCTTAAATCACTTTGAGGCTTTGAAAATCTTCAAATCAGTCAACAAAAGGTGTGTTTGGTTAAACTGCTTTGAAGGATTCAGAGCTTGTTTGGTTTGTTGATTGTTGTTGAAACAGGTTAGCTTAGGTCTAAATAGGATAAATAAACCATAAAACTTAGGTCTTATTAGTTAAAAAGTCAAGATTAGCTTTAATCTTCATTAAGCAGTTAACTGTTAAGTTTTCAAGTCTCATTTTCATCACAGTAATGCATTAATAGGTAATCTAGCTTAATTTAGCTTAATCATAACATATTACACCATAATTAGTCAGTGGGATTAATTTAAAGTTCATAAAAGTCAACTTGTCAAGTTTTCATAAAAAGTTAAATTGTGCACACCTCAGATTTTGCAAAACTTGCAAGATTTTTGTAGAATTTTGTATTGAGAGTTAAGACCTGAAACTTTCACATGTTACAACCCCCAGCTAAACTTTGAGATCCAACCTTCATTGTATTTTTGTGATTTTTATTGTGCAAGCCACACAGGCTCAAACACACTTACAGGGGAAGAAGCTCCCCTGCTACACAGACCACCACCACCACACCCACCACTTTGGTGGTTGTTTCTGAGCTACTCAGTGGGTCCCACAGGCCCGAGTTGGTTCTTTCAACCCTTCTCCTACCCACCTTCAAGTTTAGAGCTTGGCTTTGAGCTCAAGCTCAGTGGACCCCACCTGAAACCATCCCACAACCTTGTCCCATTTTCTGTCTCAGTCATCAATAAACAATTGCTTATTGTGGCTTATTAGCTTATTCTGTGAGCTTATATTATCAAATCTAGCTTAAACAAGTCCAACTAACTTAGGTAAACCAGAATCCGCCCTTGTGGACCGCACATAAGCTCATTTGAGCTTATTTCTTAGTTTGGTCAAACTTGGTCAACTATCAAAGCTAATAAGCACTCACAGTGCTTATTTTTGATTTCCAAATTAGTTGTTTTTATAAAAGTTTCATATTTTAAGTATTTTAATAGTTCTATAAAAGAAAAAACAGAAAAAACAAAACTTAATTATAGTGATAGCTTCTATTTAATAGAAATTATCTTTTTAATTTTCTTTTTAGCTTATTTATAAGCACTTCTGCATTTTTATATTTTTATTAAATATCTTTTATATTAAAGTACCTTTATAAATTTTTCCTTTGTCATTTAGTTATTTTTAGAATTAATATTAATTTAATTTATTATTAATTAATATTAAAGAGTTAAATAGCAAAATCAGATTTTATTAAGTAACACCTAGTTTTTATAATTTTCCTAGCTTTTGTATAAGTAATAACATTTTTAGGAATTTTTCTAGAATTTCTACTGTTCATTTTCTATTTTTTATAATATAATTAATATAATTGGTAATTAATTAATAATTAAAATAATAATTAGTAAATTAGTTTAAAAATACATAAAACAAACTTTTTATAATGTTTTAGGATTCCTGTGATGGTTAATTAGATTTATAAAAATCTTCTTAATTATCTAAGTCTTTTTAGTATTTGTAATAATTTAAAATCAATATAATTAGTTAATTAATAATTAATTAATAATAATTAGATAAATAGTGTGAAAAATATAATTTTAGTTTTGAAATAAGTTTTATAATATTTTAGAATTTTTGTAAGTTTTAATTTTATTTTTCAAGACTTATTTTACATTTTCTTATTTATTAGTGTATTATTAAATAATTAAAAATAGTTATTAAATAATAATAATTGATTAAATAGTTATAAAAATAATTTTAAATTTCCAATAATTTTCTTATAAGTTTAGGATTCCAAAAATATAATTTTCATATTTGTGGGAATTATATTTGACAGAATTCACGTTTCGTTTTGTACGTTTACGTTTATTTAAAATTAAACGTACATTTTATATCTTTTTACATTTTTAGGTGTTATTAACTTTTAAATAAATTAATAATTATAAAATTAATACTTTAAGTTTATTTAATTTGCATTTAAGCCCCTAAGGCATACAAATTCCTACTATAGTTAAAATTGTTTTTGTTTACGTTTAAAATATTAAACGTATGCGTTTTCCAGTTCCTTTTCATTTGTACTTATCTGATTTCACGTATTAGTTGATATAGCTTATTAAAGCTATTCTAACTTATATTTCAGTAGTACAGTCACTTGAACCCTTTTCCTGTTCAATTCACCTGATCTCAAAGTCATTTTATTTCAGATTTCACGCCTCGTTGGGATCTAACGACCCGAGGAAACACTACACTCCACGGAGTATTGGTTTAGACTGTTTGACTTATTGACCATTACTTGGTTGATATTTTCTGACTGTTTCACACCATTCAAAATTTGGCGCCGCTGCCGGAGAGGTGTGCTGCGTATTACGACTTTTGAAGCATATGTGAGTTTGAATTAATCACTCATTGTTATATATCATCTTTTGTCCATATTTCTATATTACTTTATAAAAAAAAATCCAAAAAGATTTTTCTTTTCTATTTTTAATTCCCATCACTCTAAGGATTCTTAGAGTCGTCTCTAGTGCATGCGCACTCGTTCTTCTAGGTCAACAAGCCCCTTCCGTGAGCTTGTCAGAATTCCTCGAAGACGCCGTAGGCGTTCTGCCCCAACAGCCGTATCTGAGATACGTGTTGTTACTACAAAAAAGGTTATCATGGCGGAAGACCGTCCGATGAATGAGCTTCTCCAAGCACCCATCGAGGGTTACAGAGACGCTATTGTTGTCCCAGCCATTGTGGCTGAATACTTTGAGCTCAAAACCGGGTTACTAAATCTAGTAACCTCAAGCCAATTTTATGGTTTTGAGAGGGATGATCCTCATGCTCATATTCGATGGTTTAACAAAATTACATCGACCATCAAATACAAGAACGTCCCTTTCGAAGCAGTCAAACTTATTCTATTCCCATTTTCTCTTGAGGGGGCAGCCCGGATTTGGCTGGAAAAACAACCTCCTCGTTCAATAACATCATGGGAGGATTTAGTTACCAAATTTGTAAACGAATTTTTCCCCCGTCCAGAACGACAAGCCTTAAAAATGAAATCATCAAATTTACTCAAAGGTTTGATGAATCGTTTGGTGACGCATGGGATCGTTTCAAAGAATTGCTTCGTGGATGCCCTCATCATGGTTTTACTGAATTAATGCAAATTGACACTTTCTATAATGGTGTGAGTCAATCTAACCAAGATTCTCTCAATGCCTTCGCGGGAGGTAATTTTTTGAGTAAAACCACTAAAGAAGCTTTAGAAATCATTGAAAATAAGTCCAAGGTCCGCAGTACACGCACAAAGCCATATAACTCCCAAGTGAGTGCTGGTCCTTCTACTTCATCTCCCGTGAGTACTTCTAGCACCGATGCTAAGATAGACAAACTCACGGACGCTATTCATGCTTTGGTTCTCTCAAACCAAAAGAAAGTCACTTTCACACAAAGCCCTTCACATGCTGAAGTAAAAAAGGTGGAAGTTTGTGTCACTTGTGGTGGACCACATGCATACTAAAACTGTACTGCCACCGATGGTAGTCCTTTTGAAGCCAATGCCTTAGCCGGTACTACAAATCAGGGAGGTAATCAATACCGTCCTCAAATGGAACCAAGTTACCGTGCTAACACACATATGGGACCACCCGGGTTCAACCAAAACCCAAATTTGCAAAATCGAAACCAGAACCAACCTCGAATGAACCAAGGTTATCAAAAACAAGGGAATTTCAATCCTGGACAGAATCAAGGTTTCCACAATCAAGGAAACTTTAACAGAAACAATTTCAACCCGGGAAATCATTTTGAGGGAAATGGTAATCCAAATCAGGGAAATTTTCAACCACAACAAGGTTATAATCAAAATAACCGAGTCCAAAATTTCCCCAAACAAACACAAGCCATTCTTCCAGCTCCATGATACGTGGGAATCGCACCAGGCTTTACCTCTCAAGGGATCTTGAGAAGCTTACAACCCCCACCAGGCAGTGTACCTGATCGTTGTAGTATAGTATAGTGACAAGTACCGGGGGATTGATCGTTCAGCTAGGAATAGTGTCGCTAGGATTAGAAAACCTAAATACTAGTTCTAAAGGTGAGGGATGATTATTTTTGTATTTTTATTATTTGGGCGGATTTGGGCGGAATTGGTTGCTAGTCAACTAATCCAATACTAAAGATGCAATCAAAATAAAATACAAGAAATGAAAATAAGCTAAATTAACTAAGGTTGTGAGCAATAAGTGGAGAAAATGTGTTTACTTAGATTTCACTACTCCCTAGATATCTTTTACACGTTAATTACTTGTTATAGTTGTGTGGATGACGGATTGTATTCCTTAATACCATTCATGGGGTGGCGCACTTAATTCCCCAATCCTATGAGTGCCTACTTCACTCCTATGTCGAGCCGGCTAAGAAGCTCCTAACATGGGATCATTAGAATTTACTCATGCATTAAATACAACCAATAAAACCTAGTGCACGTCAGTTCATGTTTCCTAAGACGTTCAAGCATGTTACCATTTGGAGATCTGCCAGTTTTCTTAAGCCTAACATCGAATTCATTCATCCAATACAACTATAAACAAGTAATCAACACATAATTAACATCTAGGTTTCATTAGATCCAAGCAAACACAAGATAGATCTAGCCTAGCATGATGGAATTAAGACAAGAACAAGATATAGACAACCAACACATAGAGATATTGATTGAATTAAAAGAATACTTATCTCAATTACACATGAAAGGTATCAAGGGCTTAGAACCCTTGAAAAACCTGTAAAATTCGTACCAAGTTCGTACTTAGGGTTTCTCCAAAACTCCTCTCTTTTTAATGTGAAAATTAGAAAACTATATATAGGAAATAGGGTCTGACGGTGTCAAGACAAATTTTGTGACGCCGTCATCTCGCTGCCAAAATAAATCTCGGACTGCCTTGATCCAGATCTGACGCCGTCAAGTGTTATATGTTTCCAGGTCGTCATGTCCTCTTGACGCCCTACTTCGTGACGCCTTCAAATCTGTACTGGATCGTCATGGAAATTACTCTTGACGCCGTCACCTACTGTTCCCAGCAAGGAAAATTAAGACTTTGGCGTTTTCTTCACTTTTATGCTCCAAAAACGTTCGAATTGCTTCCTTTTCCAGATTTCTCTCCCAAAGTACCTAAAATCACAAAAGGAACGATTTAGGGCAATATTTGATCAAATAAATTCAATTCCGGGCTTAAATGACCCCCTAAAAGTGGTTCATTTTTCGCCTCATCATATACCCTTACACTTGAGATTTGCTTGTCCTCAAGCAAATGCGCTTTTATTCTACTCAAAATACAAGTTAGGGGCCATTTAACACTAATATAAAAGTAATTACAACAAATAATCGTTCAACTAAAGACCAATAGACAAGCACGGAGGTCATACACTAGCACCTCACAAATAGTGTTTAGATACTCACATCTCTCGGGTGTAATAAAGTATAAATTACAATATGGAAATGGAAAACATCTCTCACTACCTGTCATAGCAAAATAGATTACCATAGGCTTGGGAAAGGATCAAACCTCCACCACATGGCGTAAGCACCTAGGATAAACTATCAAAGAGGTCTTTTAAAGGGTTGTAACGTTAGGTATAGGGATATGAAATACACGGTTTTGTTGGATAAAGGAAGTTTTACTGGTGACGAGTTAACAATCTTGGTTAATTACATGTACAATGTGGCGTTGCTAAGCCAAGACTAGACTCGACTTAAGCTAATAAATGAAAAAATAACAAAAACATAAAATGAACATAGAATAAAAAGGGATGGTAGTCCGTATGTTTTTTCTCTTTTTCTTTTTTCTATTTTTTTTTCTTTTTCTTCATTTTTCGATTTTTTTTTTTTTTTTTTTTTTTTTTTTTTTTTTTTTTTTTTTTTTTGCATACACTCTTACCCTACCATCCAAAATAATACATCATAGGGAATAACATTTCCCTTACATTTGAATTTTTACATACTTTACAATAAACTAATCTAATGACTCGAATTAAGAAAATCAAAACACTTGGAGCACTTTTAAGATTAACGTACATATGGGGGTAATAAATGATGTTCTTTCCCATTACTCCGTAAAATAAGTACTTTACCCATGAGTCCCAATCGTCCCAAAACAATATGTACAAGGATATGACTCGACTTAGCAACCTTGTAATCAATTAGATAGTTAACTTAGGGTTTAACAAATAACAATAATGCACTAAAGATGAGCGCATACACGGAAGGCTAAGGCGATTTGGTTGTACATTTAAGTGGGGTGCAACAAATTCTTCCTTTAAGTAAAATGCTTAAAGTTAGAAACGAAAAGATAGGCTCGGAGGGGTGTACTAGGGGTTTCGTGTACTAAAAATGAGTACAACGCTAAGGGTGTGGGAAAAATTAGTTGACTTAACTAGCCAAGTAATATGACTTAAATGGTCAAGTAATTATGATACGGGTTTAACACAAGGGTAATCCTAATGCCTCTTATCATGTAGTAAATCCTACTACACGAATGTAGTCTCACTAGCGGTCTCGGGATGCATCACTAACGCAAGTTCTAGAATCTAAATGCTACCAGTACACTCATAAGCACTAATAATAAATGCTTTTCATATCAAATCTAAAGGCGAACCTCACATATTTGGGTGGAAAATTTTTCTGAATATACGGTTATGTACTAGTCATACAATCTCCTATCCATGAGACGCTTGCTACGGCTAAAGTTTCACTCCTAAATGTTGTAAAAAATTTTAAATTTGGCGCTAAAATTGCACTAACAAGTATTTCTCATAGTTTTATTACACATCTACCATTAAACAAAACAAACCCATGCGAAAGTGCATATGTAAGGTATCATCTTTTTACCCTCCCCTTACACTTAAGATGAACATTGTCCCCAATGTTCAAGTAAAGAATGTAAAAGTGAAAAAGTAAAAAGAATGAAATCAAATACTCCCCTGATTCGCTCGGTATGGATAATAAGGTGGCCAGGTTAAATCTTCCTCCAAGAAAATGAACAATCAAAGCTTCCCTTCCAAAATATAAATCATCTTCTTGTCATACATAACCTGTTAATCCTGAGAAAACAGACAAAAACAACCTCGCATAAAATCGGCAGCAACCTATATAAGTTACTAAATCCTAGAAAACAAGATAAGATATAATGCTTGTGGAATGAAGTTTGCAGATTTCCTGGAGATTATAAAACTTAATAATTCACAAAAACCATAGGACTCCGTTAGAAAAACAAAACCGGTAAAATTTCCAGATTTTTACACGTGACGCCGTCAAGAATTAATTCATGACGCCGTCAGAAGTGACCTGCAGAAATTCTTATGTTAAGTTTCCGGAAAATTTCTGGAAAAACTTGGTCCTACTTCCTGGAAAATCCTGCAAAACTTCATTATGACTCAATACAAGCATTTGACTCTAACAAATACGAATATACATGTTCATTTAATATTGTTGAGAATCATGATCGGTTTGTTTCTTAAAAACATATTTGGGGTTTCCCCTTACACTTATCTTTTGCAAAAATACTTTTAGGTCGAGTTAAGACTAGGCCAAAACAACAAAGTAAAGTATTTCCACTATTTAATTGAGAAACATGATCTACCAACAATATAAATAAAGCATGCATACGGAAGCAAATAACAAACAAACAAAAATAAAAATCACACAAAACATGGGTTGCCTCCCAAGAAGCGCTTTTCTTTATTTACGAGTCTTGTAGCTAGACTCAAGGTCATGGGTTACTACGTGACCTCGTCATCAAACGTCACATCCTCCTCACTAATCATTTCATTGTTATTTTCTTGATAATGTTTTACACGTTGTATGTTAACAGTAAATTCCCTACCTTCATCGTCTAATAACACCACGGCCCCAGTTTTAGAGGAATTCTTTACCGTAAACGGTCCATACCATCTAGACTTAAGTTTTCCCGAAAATAATCTCAGCCGAGAATTGTACAATAGGACTTTGTCTCCCTCTGAAAATTCTTTGGGTTTCTTAATCCTCTGGTCATGCCATCTTTTTACTCTCTCTTTATATGTGATGGAAGATTCGTAGGCTTCTAACCTAAGCTCATCAAGCTCGGGTAATTGCGAGAACCTAATAGTTCCAGCAATTGTGTAATCTAAGTTACATGTCTTAAGCGCCCAATAAGCCTTATGTTCTAATTCCACTGGTAAGTGACATGCCTTACCATACACCATGCGAAACGGGGTCGTTCCAATAGGTGTTTTGTAGGCGGTTCGGAATGCCCATAAGGCTTCGTCGAGTTTAAATAACCAGTCCTTTCTATTTTGACTAACCGTCTTTTCAAGTATTCTTTTAATAGCCCTATTGGTGTTTTCGACTTGGCCATTGGTTTGTGGATGATAGGCGGTGGAGAACTGATGGGATACTCCATACCTCTTCATGACCTTTTCCATTTGTGCATTGCAAAAATGGGTCCCCCTATCACTGATGAGAGCTTTAGGAATCCCGAATCTCGCGAAAAGCTTTTTCAGGAAATGAATAACCACTCTGGCATCATTGGTCCTAAGGGCTTGTGCCTTAACCCATTTTGAAACATAGTCAATGGCGACTAATATGTATTCGTTCCCCCTGGAGATGGAAAGGGTCCCATGAAGTCAATTCCCCAAACATCGAAGACCTCACAAACTTGTATAAAGTTCTGAGGTGCTTCATCCCTATGTGATATGTTCCCGGCCCGTTGACATGGATCGCATGCCTGCACCATCTCTTTTACATCACGGAAAATTGTGGGCCAATAGAATCCCGCATCGAAAACCTTTCGGGCGGTAGTGTTTATCCCATGATGCCCTCCAGAGGGACCAGAGTGACATTCCCTCATAATCTTTACTGCCTCACCTCCCGAAACACAGCGTCTTATAATTTGGTCTGGACACCTTCGGAATAAAAATGGTTCATCCCAGAAGTAGTATTTTAGCTGAGAAAATAACCTTTTTCTTTCGTATCTAGTCAGGTGTTCAGGAATAAGTCTACTTGCGAGGTAATTAGCAAAATCGGCGTACCACGGCTCCGAATCAATCATTAACATGAGTTGTTCGTCAGGAAATGAATCCCTAATCTCACTTCTATCGTGCTTATCCAAGGGGTTTTCGAGACGAGATAGATGATCTGCGGCCAGATTTTCTGCCCCCTCTTATCACGAATCTCAACATCGAATTCTTGTAGCAACAAGATCCACCGAATTAGTCGTGGCTTGGCATCCTGCTTTGCAAAAAGATATCGAAGAGCCGAGTGATCAGTGAAGACGACTGTCTTTGAAAGGACAAGATATTGTCGGAATTTGTCAAACGCAAACACTACGGCTAATAATTCTTTTTCGGTGGTGGAGTAATTCTCTTGAGCGGGATTCATGGTTTTGCTAGCGTAGTAAATAGGTTGGAAAAGCTTGTCACGCCGTTGGCCCAATACAGCCCCGACAGCGAAATCGCTAGCGTCACACATGATTTCAAATGGTAACTCCCAGTTGGGTGTGATCATGATTGGAGCTTGTGTGAGTTCCTTTTTTAAGAGATCGAATGCATCCTTGCATTCTTGGGAAAAATTGAACGGAGCATCCTTCACAAGTAATTGGATCATTGGCCGAGCAATTTTAGAGAAGTCTTTGATGAATCTCCGATAAAACCCGGCGTGCCCCAAGAAGCTGCGAATTGCTTTAACAGTCGTGGGGTATGGTAACTTAGATATAGCTTCAACTTTAGCTTGGTCCACCTCTATTCCGTTCCCTGAGATCTTATGCCCTAACACAATCCCTTCTTTTACCATGAAATGACATTTTTCCCAGTTTAACACCAAGTTGGTTTCCTCACAACGTTTAAGCATCTTTTCTAGATTAGCAAGACAGCGGTCGAAGGAGTTCCCGAAGACCGAAAAGTCATCCATGAACACTTCTATGCTGTCTTCCATGAGTTCGTGAAAGATTGCGGTCATGCATCGCTGGAAAGAAGCGGGGGCATTACATAGCCCAAAAGGCATCCTTTTGTAGGCAAATGTTCCATAAGGGCAAGTAAAGGTGGTCTTTTATTGGTCCTCAGGTGCTATGGGAATTTGAAAATACCCCGAGAATCCATCCAAGAAGCAATAGTACTCGTGTCCAGACAATCTCTCTAACATTTGATCAATGAATGGTAAGGGAAAGTGATCTTTCCTCATGACATCATTGAGCTTTCGATAGTCAATGCATACCCGCCATCCAGTGACCGTTCTCTGGGGAACCATCTCACCCTTGTCGTTCTTAACTACAGTCATTCCACCCTTCTTAGGTACAACCTGCACAGGACTGACCCATGGGCTATCCGAGATCGGGTAAATCAATCCTGCATCCAGAAGTTTGATAACTTCTTTCTTTACTACTTCCTTAATGTTAGGGTTCACCCGCCTCTGGGGTTGCACGGTAGGTTTATAATCTTCTTCCATGAGAATCTTATGTGTGCAAAAAGTTGAGTCAATCCCCTTAATGTCGGCTACACTCCATGCGAGCACCCCTTTATATTTCTTTAGGACCTCTAAGAGTTTACCTTTCTGTTCATGCTCCAAGGAAGAGTTTATGATTACCGGCAATTGGTCCTCTCCCTGAAGGAAGGCATACTCTAAATGGTTAGGAAGCTCTTTAAGATCTAACTCAGGAGGTTCGATAATAGAAGGTTTGAGCTTGTTTTCGGGCTTTCGGAGCTCGAGATGCTCCGTTGCTTCATGTCTGGGGTAGAAGGAGACTGCACCAACATCCTCCATCTTTTCTACCTCTAGCAAAGGTAGAAAACTCTCGTCCCGTAGCCAGCCTTCCTCGATCTGTTCATCGACACAACTATCAATGACATCTGTGAGTTCATCGACCTCCCCAATGAAATAGAGCCGGTTGGCTGCTTCGAGGGAGAGGTCCATAGAGTCCTTAATGTCGAAGGTTGTGCTATCGGTTCCCACTCGTAAGGTTAATTTGCCGTCATAAACATCAATGACTGCATGAGCGGTAGCAAGAAATGGTCTCCCTAAGATGATGGGTACCAAGTCATCCTCCTTCATATCCAGAATTACGAAGTCGACCGGAATTTGAATTTCCCAACTTTGACTAGCACATTCTCGCATATCCCTACGGGGTACTTGACCGATCTATCGGCTAGTTAGATGTTCATACGGGTAGACTTTAATCCAGAGTATCCTAGTTTAAGAAACATAGAGTGAGGCATGAGATTGATACTCGCTCCCAAATCGGCAAGAGCATTCTTGATTGATAGAGATCCTATGGAGCAAGGCAGGGTGAAGCTGCCCGGATCGTCTACCTTTTTTGGTAGCCCTCGATGGGTCACCACTGAGCATTCTTCCCCTAGGGTCACAAGACCCTCGAGTTTCTTCCGGTTAAAGTTTGCGCTATACTTTGGCATGTGATAGCAAGCATCAAGGAGGGGTATGGTGACAACCGAGTCTTTTAGGTATGACAAGAATCTCTTGTTATCATTCTCGATTTTCTGGTTCCTTAATCGGGATAGAAATGAGATTCTCACAGGGTGGTTAGGTAGGGTTGATGGGGAAGGGGTCGTCAATGGAGGTTGGTCGGGGGTCTTGCCGCCTACATCCTCCTCCTCCTCACCAGGTTTGTTTGGATCGGGGGCAATGGGGGACGAGCTAGGGTAAGGTGGGTCCTTGGTTGTTGTTCCAGCTCGAGTGGTTATCGCGAGCGTGGGGTCTTTTTTGCTTACTGATGACATTTCAAGATTATCTAGGGCTGAGTTAAGCTTGTTGAAAAACTCTCCAATGTCATCCTGCTGCTCGTCGAAAAGCTCATTAAGACCTTTCATTTGCAAGCCTTTTTCTTGAGTGAAGTGACCAAGGTCATCTTCAAAAGTGCTCCTGATTTCGAATTCAGGGCCTTCCTCTCCTTCTTTTCTATTTACCAGATTTCCCCAGAGGGTGTAATCATCATTTTGGTAAAAAGGCAAAAGGGAGGGATCAGCATAAATGTCCCCTCCTGACAAGCATGCATGTTCAGTTGTGGCTGCTCCTCCGCATTCTTCTACCTCATGCGGGCCCCCACAGTAATCGCAGATTAAGTAAGGATTCGACAGTTTTTTTGGTAACTGCGATCCAGCTAGGTATTCCACTCTTTTGTGAATTTTTCTCAACCGATCTGAAGTGATTTCAGAAATGCTGACAGTCGACTCAGGTTCATCCCAAGTGTCATCCTGGTCTTGAGCATATTCTTCAATCCTATCCCATCCTTCTTCGGCACTAAGATTGGCCAATCTTCCTTTTCTAGATCGGTTAATTCCGTTTCGATCGTTAGAGGAGATATTATCGTAGAAGATTTGGACCAAGAGCCAAAGCTCAATGCCATGATGGGGAAGTTGTCTTATTAAATCTTTGAATCTAATCCACGATTTATGGAAGGGTTCGTCCTTCCCTTTTCGGAAACGGAGAATCCTGTCTCTAAACACTGAGGTTTTTCCAGGTGGAAAGAACTTCTCATAGAACTTGGATATGAGTTGCTCCCATGTGAAAATAGATTCAGAAGGGAGTTTATCATACCATTCTTGGGCTTTTTCATATAGGGTGAAAGGAAAGAATCGCAATCGGGACGTGTCTCTAGTAGCCCCATCCGTATGGAGGGTGTCTATTATTTTCAAGAAGTCTTTAATGTGTTGGATTGGATCTTCCTCATCTAATCCACAAAACTTACACACACTTTGGACAAGCCAAACATCGTTTGCATGCAAGACCTCGTTGGTGTGTTCGTTTGGGTAGACAATGGCGTTTGAGAAGCCACGAGGGGTTGGGGAGGAATAGTCCTTAAGGCGCTTAGGAATGGGAGTTACGGGGGTACTCATTTCGTTGTTGGGTCGGGAGCTAGGGGTTGTAACATGATTTTCTGAATTTTCTTCAGAAAGGGGTACATCAAAATCGATGGCAACGCTAGATGGTTAAGAAGCTGAGTAATATTGTCTCAGTCTATGCATTTCTCTTTCGGGTTCCGCATAAGGCAAGACAAGGTTTCTAGTGGAACTACGACTCCTAATGATCCTAAGGTTAAAGGATTCGTCGTTTGCCATGATGGCAGGTGGTGAAGAGTTACGAACAAAAACACAAAGAATTAAGATAGACTAAAGAAAACCTAAAAATAAAAGATAAAATCTTACTAGAAATGAATCTAGCAAGTAGATCTAATAAAAAGAGATTCTAATCTAGACAATAACTATTCCCCAGGCGCCAAAAACTTGATACGTGGGAATCGCACCAGGCTTTACCTCTCAAGGGATCTTGAGAAGCTTACAACCCCCACCAGGCAGTGTACCTGATCGTTGTAGTATAGTATAGTGACAAGTACCGGGGGATTGATCGTTCAGCTAGGAATAGTGTCGCTAGGATTAGAAAACCTAAATACTAGTTCTAAAGGTGAGGGATGATTATTTTTGTATTTTTATTATTTTTTAGAAAAGCAAGTAAAATCTCGGGTTTGAAGGATTTGGGCGGAATTAGTTGCTAGTCAACTAACCCAATACTAAAGATGCAATCAAAATAAAATACAAGAAATGAAAATAAGCTAAATTAACTAAGGTTGTGAGCAATAAGTGGAGAAAATGTGTTTACTTAGATTTCACTACTCCCTAGATATCTTTTACACGTTAATTACTTGTTATAGTTGCATGGATGACGGATCGTATTCCTAAATACCATTCATGGGGTGGCGCACTTAATTCCCCAATCCTGTGAGTGCCTACTTCACTCCTATGTCGAGCCGGCTAAGAAGCTCCTAACATGGGATCATTAGAATTTACTCATGCATTAAATACAACCAATAAAACCTAGTGCACGTCAGTTCATGTTTCCTAAGACGTTCAAGCATGTTACCATTTGGAGATCTGCCAGTTTTCTTAAGCCTAACATCGAATTCATTCATCCAATACAACTATAAACAAGTAATCAACACATAATTAACATCTAGGTTTCATTAGATCCAAGCAAACACAAGATAGATCTAGCCTAGCATGATGGAATTAAGACAAGAACAAGATATAGACAACCAACACATAGAGATATTGATTGAATTAAAAGAATACTTATCTCAATTACACATGAAAGGTATCAAGGGCTTAGATACCTTGAAAAACCTGTAAAATTCGTACCAAGTTCGTACTTAGGGTTTCTCCAAAACTTCTGTCTTTTTAATGTGAAAATTAGAAAACTATATATAGGAAATAGGGTCTGACGGCGTCAAGACAAATTTTGTGACGCCGTCATCTCGCCGCCAAAATAAATCTCGGACTGCCTTGATCCAGATCTGACGCCGTCAAGTGTTATATGTTTCCAGGCCGTCATGCATTTTCCTCTTGACGCCCTACTTCGTGACGCCTTCAAATCTGTACTAGATCATCATGGAAATTACTCTTGACGCCGTCAAGATTTTCTTCTTGACGCCGTCACCTACTGTTCCCAGCAAGGAAAATTAAGACTTTGGCATTTTCTTCACTTTTATGCTCCAAAAACATCCGAATTGCTTCCTTTTCCAGATTTCTCTCCCAAAGTACCTAAAATCACAAAAGGAACGATTTAGGGCAATATTTGATCAAATAAATTCAATTCCGGGCTTAAATGACCCCCTAAAAGTGGTTCATTTTTCGCCTCATCACTCCACAATCATCATCTGAGGAGTTGTTGAAGCACTTCATGAAAACTCAAGAAGAGACAAACAGGTTGTTGGTCAGCCAGATTTCTGAAATCAAGAAATCTTTAAATGAACGACCCTCGGGCTCTGGAAAACTTCCGAGCAACACGATCGCAAACCCAAGGGGCGATGCAAAGTCGATCACGACCAGGAGCGGAGTTTCATATGATGGACCCACTGTTCCCACTGCCACTTCTTCTTTTTCTCCCAAGCTAGTGGAAAATGAAACCGAGGTAAATAAGGACGAAGTACTTCCTACTCATAAGGGAGGTACCCAAAACGTCCCACCTCATGTTGTCCCGAAACCCAAACCAAAACCTAGAGTTGTTTTTGAACCCAATGATATCCCAGTTGAAACATCTAAGTCCAAACCTTCTACCTCCTCTATTCCTTACCCCTTACGTTTGAATGAGCAAAAGCTCCGCGAAAAGGCTAGTCACCAGATGGATAAATTCTTTCAAATCTTCCAAGATTTGCATTTTGACATTAGCTTTGCGGATGCTATTATTCTGATGCCCAAATTTGCATCAACAATCAAACACTTGTTAAGCAACAAGGAGAAACTGTTTGAAATGGCAAAGACTCCCTTGAATGAGAACTGCTCAGCAGTTCTTTTAAAAAAGCTTCCCGAGAAGCTGAGAGATCCTAGAAAATTTCTAATACCTTGTGTATTTCCAGGAATGGTTGATTGCTATGCCTTGGCCGATCTTGGTGCAACCATCAACCTAATGCCTTATTCAGTTTGGAAGAAACTCTCTCTTCCGGATCTTACTCCTATCTGCATGACTCTAGAGCTTGCAGATCGATCGATATCTCGTCCTCTTGGCATTGCCGAGGACGTGTTTGTGAAAGAAGGAAAGTTCCATCTCCCTGCTGACTTTGTGGTTGTTGATTTCGATGCTGATCAAAGGGTCCCTCTCATTGTTGGGAGGGGTTTCCTTAGAACGGGCCGTGCTCTTATCGATGTATTTAAGCAAGAAATCACCTTGCGTGTGGGTAATGAAGCTGTTACCTTTAACCTCGATCAAACCTCGAGGTACTTCTCAAATTATAATTCTGAAGCAGTTAATCAAATAGATATCATAGACATTGCTTCAGAGGAGTACTCTCAAGAATTTCTTGGTTATTCTCATAATTCTGTGAGTGGGGATTCCACTCCATCATCTGAACCTATCATTTTCGACTCTTCCCCTTCTCTTACTCTGTTTGAGGGAAGTGATTTCCTTTTGGAAGAGGTCGAGGCCTTTCTCAAAAGTGATTCAGTTCCATCTGGAATTGATAACACTGAGATTGATCTTGAGGGAGATATTCTTCTCCTTGAGAAATTGCTAAATCAAGACAATTCTCCTCCACTCCCTCCCGTACAACTTCATAATGAGGAAATTAAATCGGTTGATAAAAACGATGAATTTCCTGAGGTCGAACTCAAGGACTTACCTCCTCATCTTGAATACGCATTTTTGGAGGGTAATGATAAATTACCCGTCATTATTGCTAAAGGTTTAAGTGATGAGGAAAAGGTTGCTCTCATAAAGGTCTTGAAGTCACACAAGCAAGCAATTGCTTGGAAGCTCTCCGATATTAAGGGTATTAACCCATATTTTTGTACACACAAAATCTTAATGAAGGATGACTTCAAGCCCGCAGTGTAACATCAAAGACGGGTGAATCCAAAAATCCATGATGTGATTAAACAAGAGGTTCTCAAACTTCTTGATGTAGGATTGATTTACCCCATCTCTGACAGTCCATGGGTTAGTCACATCCATTGCGTCCCAAAAAAGGGTGGCATTACTGTTGTCACTAATGAGGAAAATGAGTTGATTCCAACTCGGCTGGTTACCGGGTGGCGTGTTTGCATTGACTAAGTTGAATGACGCCACCCGCAAAGACTACTTTCCGCTGCCCTTTATGGATCAGATGCTTGAGAGATTAGCAGGAAACGAGTACTATTGTTTCCTTGATGGTTTCTCAGTATACTTTCAAATCCCCATTGATCCATCGGATTAAGAAAAGACTACCTTTACATGCCCTTATGGAACCTTTGCTTATAAACGTATGCCTTTTGGCTTATGTAATGCTCCAGGTACGTTCCAGAGGTGCATGATGGCCATATTTACCGACATGATTGGTAAAACCATGGAGGTCTTTATGGATGACTTCTCGGTCATTGGGGATTCATTCCAAACATGTCTCACCAATTTAGAAAAAATGTTGAAAAGGTGTGAAGACACCAATCTATGTCTAAATTGGGAAAAGAGTCATTTTATGGTCAAAGAGGGCATTGTCCTCGGCCATAAGATTTCCAAGAATGAGATTGAGGTTGACAAAGCTAAGGTTGATGTCATTGCTAAATTGCCTCACCCTAGTGTTTCGAGAGGAAATGTTTTATTTATTTCCTTTTTCTCATACACATCTTGATGAGGGTTCTCTAATCGGGACAGATGATCAGCAGCCAGGTTCTCAGCTCCTTTTTTATCACGAATAATGATATCAAATTCCTGAAGGAGGAGAACCCAACGGAGCAATCTCGGCTTTGCATCTTGTTTTGCAAAGAGATATTTTAGAGTCGAGTGATCCGTATACACTATGCATTCAGTCAAGATTAGGTATGTCTGAAACTTTTCAAAAGCATACACCATGGCTAATAATTCTTTTTCCGTAGTGGTGTAATGAGTTTGAGCTTCATTCATAGTTTTGCTTGCGTAGTGGATAGGCTGAAAGTGTTTCGTTTTGCGTTGCCCCAAGACTGCACCGATAGCAAAATCACTTGCATCGCACATGAGCTCAAAGGGTAAATCCCAGTCGGGGGCAACAAGAATGGGTGCCTCAGTAAGCTTTTTCTTCAATGTTTCAAAAGCTTCGATGCACTCTGGTGAGAAGATAAAAGGAGCATCCTTCTCGAGGAGATGAGTCATAGGCCGGGAGATTTTAGATAAATCTTGTATGAATCGACGATACTACCCCCTGGTTTGCTGACTTCGCAAACTACCATGCGGGTAACTTTCTTGTGAAAGGAATGTCAACCCAACAGAAGAATAAATTCTTTAAGGATATCAAACATTACTTCTAGGATGACCCCTACTTATTCAAAATCTGTGCGGATCAAGTCATCCGACGGTGTGTGCATGGGCAGGAAGCCACTGAAATTCTCAAGGCTTGCCATGTTGGACCCACTGGGGGACATCATAGTCCCAATTACACCGCCAAAAAGGTGTTTGATTCCAGATTCTTCTGGCCCACAATTTATAAAGATGCCCAGGATCTCATTAAAACCTGTGACGCTTGTCAACGTCACGGGAACATTTTACAAAGAAATGAGATGCCACAAAATGCTATTCAAGTCTGTGAGATCTTTGATATCTGGGGCATTGACTTTATGGGGCCATTCCCATCATCTAGGGGAAACAAATACATACTTGTGGCTGTTGACTACTTGTCAAAATGGGTTGAAGCAAAAGCTTTACCCACAAATGATGCCCGAGTTGTAGCAAAATTCCTGAAATCTCTTTTTGCCCATTTTGGAACTCCACGTGCTATCATAAGTGATCGTGGTACGCATTTCTGCAATAACAAATTTGACAAAGTCATGCAAAAGTATGGTGTAACTCACCGTCTTTCTACCGCGTATCACCCACAAACAAGTGGGCAAGTGGAGGTTTCAAACCGTGGTATCAAAAGGATACTTGAGAGGACTGTAGGAGAAAATCGTGCTGCCTGGTCGGATAAATTAGATGACGCACTATGGGCCTTTCGTACAGCTTATAAAACACCCATTGGGTGTACACCTTACAAGCTTGTGTATGGAAAGACATGTCATCTACCGATGGAACTTGAGCACAAAGCTTACTGGGCATTGAAACATGCCAACTTTGACCTCAAAACTACAGGTGATCACCGAAAAGTTCAAATGAATGAATTAAATAAACTATGTGATCAGGCTTACGAGAACTCTATAATCTATAAAGAGAAAACAAAGAAGATTCATGACTCAAAAATAAAGAACCGCGTTTTTAACGTTGGTGATCGAGTCCTTCCCTTTAATTCTAGATTAAAGATCTTCTCGGGTAAACTCAAAACCCGTTGGACTGGCCCATTCACTATCACTAAGGTTTATCCATATGGTACCGTTGAGTTATCTCAAAATGACGGTCCATGTTTTAAAGTGAATGGGCATCGTGTGAAACACTACTTTGGAGAGGACATACCATCCATGGTTGTCCCAGATCTCCAAACTTTCCCCAAGGATAATTAAATTCGGGGTCGAGTCAAGCTAGCGACTCGGTAATCAAAAACACTAGCTTCCTCATGGACAATTCAATTCGAGGTCGAGTCAAGCTAGCGACAAGGTAATCAAAAACAGTAGCAATATGGGTTTTCACCCATATTTCTGTCTTCTTTCTCTTTTCTACTACCCTAAGTGTGGGGGAGATGCCCCACATGTTGTATATATGTATATATCTTCAAAAAAAAAATGTAAATAGCCTAAAATAAAGGTTATTAATATTTCCTTCATACGTTCTAAGTGTCGGTTTAACACCCGGTGCTTTGAATATTGAGGGTAATATTCATTTCTAAGTGTGGGGGGGGGGGGGGATTCTCACGAATTCAAACACATGTTCCATCAAGCACCCTCATTTGATCAAAATTTAAAGTTTTTTCACACTTAGAAATGCAATAAATGGTTATCAGTCCGCCATGTCTAACCCACATAAGTATTGGCTAATCCAGGAGCAAACGACTCTTAGTAAAGATATCTCAAATCCGTTGATGGCTTGCAATTTGCCCAAAATTGTATGGTAAATCAACTCGCCATATCCTTAAAAGTGAAAGAGTTGGCTAGCCCGCAAGATTATGGCTTGTGGTAAAGGCAGTGGAAAAACCATAATTGGTAATCAGCTCACCAAGATGTTGACTTTGTCCATCAAGAGTTGGCTAGTCCAGAAGCAAACGGCTTTTGGTAAAGACAAAATAAATCCGTTGACAGCTGGTGGTTTGCTAAAAATCACATGGTTATCAAGTGGACCATAGTTCTTACTTGAACTGATACATTTGGCTACTCCAGAAGTGATGGCTTTTGGTAAAGAGACAAAAATCCATTAAAATTTTCTCAAAAGATTGCTAAGGACTAGCAATAGTTTTGTGTAAGGAATTGATGAGTGTGTAAATACTCATCATTTCTGTCACATTTAGACTGCAAAAACATCTGAAAACACACAGGAATGCCTTAAAATACATAAAATATCTCTGGATTGTGTTTTTATGCAAAAGGATTGAAAACTGATGAAAAACAACATATTTAACATAATTTACAGTTTCAGTCCCTCAACTTTGGCAAATTGGCAAAAATAGTCCCTAGTAATCCAAAACATGTAAAATATCATCAAAGGTCCTTAGGGATTCATAAGTTGTCAAGTTTAGTCCTTCAAAGTTAAAAAATTGCAAAATGACAACTTTAGTCCCTCAAGTTTCAAAATTGGCAAAATTAGTCCCTGGGTATTTAAAAAAATGGAAATTTATCAAAATATACCCTTGTACTATTCATAACTTACAATTTGGAACCTTTTGATAAACTTTTGGGAAATTACACTTTTACCCCCTCAAAATCCAAAAATGACATAAAAGGTCCTTTAAGTTTTAAAAATGCAAAAATTATCAACTTTGGTCCTTGTGTTGTTGTTAATTGGCAGGTTTGGTCCTTGGAAGAAAGTTGGAAAGATTACATGTTCAGTCCCTCCAAAATTCAGAAACTACAAAATTGGTCCTTGGGCTTTATTAAACTACAAACAAACGGACCCTTTATATTAAAACCAAAACCAAACCAAGCCTGATCCAAACACAAACACCCCAACCCAAACCCTTACCTCAGGCCCAAAATATAACCGGCCCACACCTTTTTTAATATATACCAGGGTTTGACCCTGGTCAACCCCCGCCAAACCACCATCACTATTCATCCCTCTCCCTCACCACTGCTTCACCAATACCAGGGTGGTTTTTCCACCTGCTACCACCACCTCATCACCTCCACATCACCCTTTCCACCTCCTCACACCAACCCACAACCACAATTAATGCATCCCCACCTTATTTTCCCTCCAAACCATTTCCCAAACTCGTTATCATGCCAAACTCCACAACTTGGCTACTAACCCATGTTACTTTGTCCCTCCACCTCACACAACCTCCCAAAGACAATTTATTGCCTTAAAATCCTCACAAGCAACCTCAGCTGGCCTCTTGATATTTTTGGCACCAAAAAGGTTTTTAAACGGCTAGGATCAATCAGACAAATTCAATGGTCAAGATCAAGTGGGAAAAGCTCAGAGACTCAAGGGGAGTCTCAAAAGTCTATAAAGAAAGAAGGGGAAGCAATGTGGATATCTATCTAGTGTAATTGTTATTTCATAGTGTCGAAATTATTAGTTTTTAATTTCCAGTGTTGTATTATGCTTTTAAGACTTTTATAAATTGTTATCAGTGTCAAATAAATCCTTTGCAAACCTTTGATTCCAGTTTATCAAGTTCAATTTTTAATTTATGCTTATTTGTACTTCAAAATCTCATGTTCACTATAATGTTATTAATAATTCTTGTTAGGGACCCATAAGCTCATATAAGCTCATAATATAGCTTTTGTAAGCTAATAGAACTATTAAAACCAGTGTTACTTATAAAACTCAAAAATTCAAGAAAATCAAGAAAAATAGGTCAATAATTCAAAAATCAGTAAAGATGAATGAAGAAAGCTGGAGCAGGGTTTATATTGGATTGCCCTTGGGTTAATAGCTTATTTGGAAGCTGATAGGTGTGTTCTTTGGCCTTGGTTTTCATTTGTAAGCTTGGAAGCAAGTTGTAAGTTCATTTCTTGATTTTTGGTAATTTACCGTAGAAGTGCTTATACACTGTTCTTTCAGTCCCTTTGTGCTTATTTGATATCACTTAGTTGTAATCTAGCTTAAATAAGTTTTGTGGCTTAAATCACTTTGAGGCTTTGAAAATCTTCAAATCAGTCAATAAAAGGTGTGTTTGGTTAAACTGCTTTGAAGGATTCAGAGCTTGTTTGGTTTGTTGATTGTTGTTGAAACAGGTTACCTTAGGTCTAAATAGGATAAATAAACCATAAAACTTAGGTCTTATTAGTTAAAAAGTCAAGATTAGCTTTAATCTTCATTAAGTAGTTAACTGTTAAGTTTTCAAGTCTCATTTTCATCACAATAGTGCATTAATAGGTAATCTAGCTTAATCATAACATATTACACCATAATAGTCAGTGGGATTAATTTAAAGTTCATAAAAGTCAACTTGTCAAGTTTTCATAAAAAGTCAAATTGTGCACACCTCAGATTTTGCAAAACTTGCAAGATTTTTGTAGAGTTTTGTGTTGAGAGTTAAGACCTGAAACTTTCACATGTTACAACCCCCCAGCTAAACTTTGAGATCCAACCTTCATTGTATTTTTATGATTCTTCTTGTGCAAGCCACATAGGCTCAAACACACTTGCAGGGGAAGAAGCTCCCCTGCTACACAGACCACCACCACCACACCCACCACTTTGGTGGTTTTTTCTGAGCTACTCAGTGGGTCCCACAGGCCCCAAATTGGTTCTTTCAACCCCCCTCCTACCCACCTTCAAGTTTTGAGCTTGGCTTTGAGCTCAAGCTCAGTAGACCCCACGTGAAACCATCCCACAACCTTGTCCCATTTTCTGTCTCAGTCATCAATAAGCAATTGCTTATTGTGGCTTATTAGCTTATTCTGTGAGCTTATATTATCAAATCTAGCTTAAAAAAGTCCAACTAACTTAGGTAAACCAGAATCCACCCTTGTGGACCCCACATAAGCTCATTCGAGCTTATTTCTTAGTTTGGTCAAACTTGGTCAACTGTCAAAGCTAATAAGCACTCACAGTGCTTATTTTTGATTTCCAAATTAGTTGTTTTTATAAAAGTTTCATATTTTAAGTATTTTAATAGTTCTATAAAATAAAAAACAGAAAAAGCAAAACTTAATTATAGTGATAGCTTATATTTAATAGAAATTATCTTTTTAATTTCCTTTTTAGCTTATTTATAAGCACTTCTGCATTTTTATATTTTTATTAAATATCTTTATATTAAAGTACTTTTACAATTTTTTCTAGATTTTTCCTTTGTCATTTAGTGGTTTTTAGAATTAATATTAGTTTAATTAATATTAAAGAGTTAAATAGCAAAATCAGATATTATTAAGTAACACCTAGTTTTTATAATTTTCCTAGCTTTTATATAAGTAATAACATTTTTAGGAATTTTTCTAGAATTTCTACTGTTCATTTTCTATTTTTTATAATATAATTAATATAATTGGTAATTAATTAATAATTAGAATAATAATTAGTAAATTTGTTTAAAAATACATAAAACAAACTTTTTATAATTTTTTAGGATTCCTGTGATGGTTAATTAGATTTATCAAAATTTTCTTAATTATCTAAGTCTTTTTAGTATTTGTAATAATTTAAAATCAATATAATTAGTTAATTAATAATTAAATAATAACTAATTAATAATAATTAGATAAATAGTGTGAAAAATATAATTTTAGTTTTAAAATAAGTTTTATAATATTTTAGAATTTTTCTAAGTTTTAATTTTATTTTTCAAGACTTATTTTACATTTTCTTATTTATTAGTGTATTATTAAATAATTAAAAATAGTTATTAAATAATAATAATTAATTAAATAGTTATAAAAATAATTTTAAATTTCCAATAATTTTCTTATAAGTTTAGGATTCCAAAAATATAATTTTCATATTTGTGGGAATTATATTTGACAGAATTAACGTTTAGTTTTGTACGTTTACGTTTATTTAAAATTAAACGTACATTTTATATCTTTTTACATTTTTAGGTGTTATTAACTTTTAAATAAATTAATAATTATAAAATTAATACTTAAAGTTTATTTAATTTGCATTTAAGCCCCCAAAGCATACAAATTCCTACTATAGTTAAAATTGTTTTTGTTTACGTTTAAAATATTAAACGTACGCGTTTTCAGTTCCTTTTCATTTGTACTTATCTAATTTCACGTATTAGTTGATATAGCTTATTAAAGCTATTCTAACTTATATTTCAGTAGTACAGTCACTTGAACCCTTTTCCTGTTCAATTCACCTAATCTCAAAGTCATTTTATTTCAGATTTCACGCCTCGTTGGGATCTAACGACCCGGGGAAACACTCCACTCCACGGAGTATTGGTTTAGACCGTTTGACTTATTGGCCATTACTTGGTTGATATTTTCTGACTGTTTACCACCAATCAAGCATCCTTTTCTAAAAGGTGGGTCAGAGGCCAGGCTATACTAGAAAAGTCTTGTATAAAACGTCGGTAAAAACCAGCATGACCAAGGAAACTTCGGATTCCTTTGACGGTAGTAGGATGAGGTAGCTTAGCAATAACATCAACTTTGGCATGATCTACCTCAATCCCAAATTTGGAGATTTTATGACCGAGGTGGTAGCGTGGGGTTTGCACCAGGCTTTACCTCTCGAGGGATCTCGAGAAGCTTACAACCCCCACCCGGCAGTGTACCTGATCGATGTAGTATAGTATAATGACAAGTACCGGGGGATTGATCGTTCAGCTAGGAATAGTGTCGCTAGGATTAGAAAACCTAAGGACTAGGTCTAGAGATGAGGGAAGATTCTTTTTGTATTTTTTATATTTTTAAGAAAGCAAACTAAAATCTTGGATTTTAAGGATTTGTGGCGGAATTAGTTGCTAGTCAACAAACCCAATACAAAAGATGCAATCAAAATAAAATACTAAAAATGAAAATAAACTAATTTAAACTAAAGTTGTGAGCAATATGTGGGAGAAATGTGTTTACTTAGATTTCACTACTCTCTAGATATCTTTTACACGTTAATTACTTGTTATAGTTGTGTGGATGACGGATTGTATTCCTTAATATCATTCATGGGGTGGCGTACTTACTTCCCAATCCTATGAGTGCCTACTTCACTCCTATGTTGAGCCGGCTAAGAAGCTCCTAACATTGGGTCATTAGAATTTACTCATGCATTAAATACAACCAATAAAACCTAGTACACATCGGTTCATGTTTCCTAAGACGTTCAAGCATGTTACACAATGGAGATCTGCCAGTTTTCTTAAGCCTAACATTGAAATCATTCATCCAATACAACCATAAACAAGTAATCAACACATAATTAACATCTAGGTTTCATTAGATCTAAGCAAACACAAGATAGATCTAGCCTAACATGTTGAAATTAAGACAAGCACAAGATATAGACAACCAACACATAGACATATTGATTGAATTAAAGAGAAGACTTATCTCAATAGCGCATGAAAGGATTCAAGGGGTGAAAACCCTTGAATTTACTGTAAAATACGAGCTAGGGATCACAAAGTTCGGCCCTAGGGTTTCTCCACACAAGTCCCTCCCAATGAATGAAAATTAGAAAACTATATATAGATTTTAGAAGGTGACGGCGTCAAGAACAAATGTCTGACGCCATCATCTCGCCGCCAAATAATTCTTCGGACTGCCTAGATCTAGATCTGACGCCGTCATGTGTACACCATATGCAGGCCGTCATGAAATTAACTCTTGACGCTCTTGATGTGACGCCTTCACGTTTCTTCTGGGTCATCATGGACATTACTCTTAACGCCGTCAAGATTTCCTTCTTGATGCCGTCATACACTGTTCTCAGCATGGAAAATTAAGTCTTTGGCGTTTTCCTCACTTTGATGCTCCAAAAACGTCCGAATTGCTTCCTTTTCCAGATTTCTCTCCCAAAGTACCTAAGATCACAAAAGGAACGATTTAGGGCAATATTTGATCAAATAAATTCAATTCCGGGCTTAAATGACCCCCTAAAAGTGGTTCATTTTTCGCCTCATCACTCCACAATCATCATCTGAGGAGTTGTTGAAGAACTTCATGAAAACTCAAGAAGAGACAAACAGGTTGTTAAAGCACAATCATCATCTGAGGAGTTGTTAGATACTCACATCTCTCGGGTGTAATAAAGTATAAATTACAATATGGAAACGGAAGATATCTCTCACTACCTGTCATAGCAAAATTGATTACCATAGGCTTGGGAAAGGATCAAACCTCCACCACATGGCGTAAGCACCTAGGATAAACTATCAAAGAGGACTTTTAAAGGGATGTAACGTTAGGTGTAGGGATATGAAATACACGGTTTTGTTGGATATAGGCAGTCTTTATTGGTGGCGAGTTAACAATCTTGGTTAATTACATGTACAATATGGCGTTGCTAAGCCAAGATTAGACTCGACTTAAGCTAATAAATCAAAAATAACAAAAACATAAAATGAAACTGGATGGTAGTCCGTATGTTTTTTCTCTTTTTCTTTTTTTCTATTTTTCTATATCTCTATATTATATTTAACAGGAGGCGTTACACGTAGATAATGCCACGTAAACGCCACCTCATTGCCCAGTAATTCAATATCAGCTATGTCATCAGCCATGTCATCACATTGTCGCCATGTAAGCAATTTTTTTAATTTATTTTATCTGCATTTTCCATGTCATCACTAAATAAATCCGAATTTTTTTGCATAATAATTTCGGAATTTTTTCCTTTAAATTTATTTTATTGGCATTTTTTTAATTAATTTCGAAAATTTGTTGCCAAGCAGTATTTTTTTTTTAAATTTGTTGCCAAGCAGTATTTTTTTTAAATTCGTTTTAATATTTAGGCGGAAATTGGAAATTTGATATTTTAAAAATTTAGTATCTAGGATTCGAACCCTAGATTTGTAGATGAATTAATAAATAATCTTACCAACTGATCCACTTAATTTTTTGGTTATAACTTTCAAATCCAAATATATAATACTCAAGAAAATTTAATTCCGGATTCAATTTTTTTAGGAAATTATATAACAAGATATACATACATTATAGAAGATAAATCACGTACGCTTCTTTCCCTTACAAACCCTAATGCTTTATTCTCACGTATAGAAAACAGGTATGCCTCCTTTTTCTCCAAACCCTAATATTTGGTTTGGTTTCATCATTTAATTTTGTTGGTGCTATTAAAGGAGATGATTTCATCAGCAGAAGCCACAATGTGGTGATTATGAGGTGAGAAAGTTAAAATTTTATTATATTTTCTGTTTTATATTTTTTTATATATTGTAAGTGTATGCATATGTTGATCTTCTTGCTAGATTTAATTAGTTTTAGGCTTTATTTGAAGTTTTTCAAGGTCATTAGAGATGGTGATTCGATATTGGAATACAATGAAGTAATGGTCAATTTGGTAGTGTAAGTGCTTTTTAGTTACACAACTTCATGTAACTGTTTTTGAATATTGATCATGCAAGTTTGTAGGCTGTTGATACTAAATTTGATATCAATGATCAGAAGATATTCAGCTATTTTACTAAAAGGTAATAAATGTTTCATTCTTCATCTCTTTTAATTGTTCATCTTCAGTTTTAGCTCCTTTATTGTTTATTACTTATGTGTGTCTTGATAGCTTCATGGGCTTATAAGGTAAGGTTTTCATTGCTAAATATAATTAGTTTTAGGCTTTATTTGAAGTTTTTGTAGGTCATTAGAGATGGTGATTTGATATTGGAATACAATTAAGTAATGGTCACTCTGGTACGTAAGTACTTTTTAGTTACACAACTACATGTAAGTGTTTTCGAATATTGATCATGCAAGTTTGTAGGCTGTTGATACTGAATTTGATATCAATTTTCAGAAGATATTAAATTATTTTACTAAAAGGTAATAAATGTTTCATTCTTCATCTCTTTTAATTGTCATCTTTAGTTTTAGCTCCTTTATTGTTTATTACTTATGTGTCTTGATAGCTCCATGGGCTTATAAGGTAAGGTTTTTGCTTTCAAGGTTATTGAATTCAATGTCCAAGCAGCACTACAAGGAATGGCATGTAGCTAATGTCTTAGAAAAGGGAAATTCGAGGTCAAATAGAAGCAACTGGCAACCACATTCAACTTCTCAAGGTACTTTGCATTTGAAGCTTCTATGTGCATGGATATAGTGAGTGCGGTATAGAAATGATACTATTGGCTATCTTAGTTGTTAACAGCTTATTATTTGCATAGGCAGATGGTGAGTTAATCACGGTTCCAAAGTTCCATTGGATGAAAGTCAGTAGGGGTGACTTTGATGATCCTTTTAATAAACGGGATCCACAGGCCCGCACATGGACTTCATAATGGAAAGTGTTATAGCATCAGAAAATAGCCATGGTCTGTTTCCATACGCATTTGAATCACTGATTAGTAGTTGTTAGTCGTGCGTTCTTACACCTATTTTTTTTTTACACCAGCAGCCATAGATAATGCTAATGAGTCCATTTCTAGGTATGACAGAAGATGGGCACAACACAACCAATCAGGGTCCCAGGCAACAAACCCATCTGGTGTACGTAACAATGAGATTTTGAATATTCACTGGAAATAACAATGAGAATCTTTGTATTATGCTGTTGATTTTTAATGATCGTTTGCTCTCAAGTTAAATCACTTGATATTTAGCAATAATATGGGAGGCATGAGTTTTCGCAACCAAGGTAGTATGGTTTGGAGATCGGGAGATCTAGACCTAGGATATTCTATAGAACCGTCTCCATCTCGTGAGAACAAATTCCAAGATGGAAAGCTCCTAACACTCATAAGTTTGGCGAGGAGGATAAGATTCATAGTTTGAGTGAGTTAAGTGTCACTCCTGGAACAAGCAGTGGACCCGCGAATCCAAGCTTATAAGACAGTCAAGAATATCAAGCAATGCATCAGTTGTCGAAGAGCTCAATACTCATTTTGCTGTAGCAGATAGTGGCGATAGAAGTTCTTTTGCATTTCCAATTTTAACTGCAGGGACTTCATGTAGGACAAATGGTTCTGCAAGGGCCATAAAGTCAGAATCACAAATAGATACAAAACCAAATTCAGCGTCACAGAACCAGATAAACATCAGCTACCATCACCGCCCAAGGCAGATAATCCAGCTTCATTTTGGACAAACTGTCTTGGATGTTGAACGTTGATGTTAATGTAGGCGGAAAAGCAAAAAAACCCAGATGAGGGTTATACATGTTATGTGCAAGGTGTGCAGAGTTATAATAATAGGATATCAATGCTTGAGTTTAGTGGTATTTTTGCAGGTTAAATTTTTGCGTGCTAACATTATTTTATTTTACCAAAAAGGTAAATAGGTTTTTATTAACCCGTGCTCCCTTTACATCGATAGAATCAACACAGGGAAGTTGAATCATTTCATTCCGAGTACGGGTCAAAATGGGTGGGACGGTGTATAAGCACACGAACAAGTCCAACGCCCCTCTCGATTATTTATTCTTGAATATGTTTATATAAGTTTATATTCGTTGGTTCTATCACAGATCAAAGGTTATGAGGGACATCAGGCTTAAGGTCTGCATAATAGTTCAAAGGAATAAGGTGAGTACGATTTTTTCTTTTACAGTTTGTGTATCCCATTAAAAAGGACTTAATATTTAAGGAAATCTTATAATTTTATGCTATTTTCTTATAATATAAATCCCAATGACCAACTCAAATGCATTTTCAAACATCCCCTTTTGTTCATTTTTATTTTATTTTATTTTATTTTATTTTTTATTGGTTTGTGCTGTTGTGCAGAGACAAAAGGATCAGTTAACTATTTGGAGGTCAAAAAGGTGTTCTTGCGCAAGGACATGTATGGGGGTTTAACTTGCTCTTATTACATTCAACTACAATTGTCCGTATTTGGGTAATGGGCTAATCAATGTCCGCCTCACAATGGGTAACGTACATGATACAAGAATACGTGTGGGCTTATGATCCAGAAGAAAAAATACGATGCATACAGAAAAAAGCCATATCACACAAACCCTAATTCACTAATTATAATGTTTTTGCTGATAAAAGATATGTTCTCTACGACGAAGATGCTGGATTTTTCCCGAGGAGTTATTGTCACAACTCACCATTTCAGGTCATTTTAGGTCTTTTCCCGAACTTTGGAAAAACACTATTCATAAATCACTATTCATTAAAACACTATTCATCGTTTTACTATTCATCATTTTTGAGGTCATTTGGATATTCTGAGAAACATTTGGAAAATTTACTATTCACTAAACACTATTCATTTCCGGAAAAGTTTTCATCATTCACTTGCATTACTCATTTCATCGTAAATTTAGTTTACGGGTATTCAAATTCGCGTAACCGGATTGGTTTAGGTGCGAATTCATTTCATTAGTGCTAAGGACACTGCATACGGACTAGAGACAGTCTGCATATCATCATAACAACATTTTCATATTATACCACTCTCAGGATTTTCAAATTACTATATTTAGAACATTTAACGTTTTTACGTATAAGTAATTATAGTAAACGTTAACACCTGGTTTATACACGACGAATATATCTAAATATTCCCACAATGGTCCCGACATATTTTTATATCCATTTTAACATCATAAAACTTATAACATTCAGTTACCCAGTATTTTGGAAATTTATTTTATTTATAACGTACGCGTATGAATATAACGACAGTTTTCGTGAAAACTAAACAATAATCACCCGATCACTCAGTAAATGTACCCAACATATTTTTAACATATTTTCAACATTATTATGACTTTATTTCATCCCGGTTAACTTCATGAACATTTATTTCTATTAAAACCGTTACCCGATTTTAACGAATAACGCGTAATAACATTTAACGCTACACTATATTTTCTAAGTGATCAAAACCGTTTTGGCTACTCCTTTTCACACCCAAAACCGGCCCAAGACCACACCCTTTGACCATGTGCATTGATTCATAAGTATAATACTAATAAACCTCTAAAATCAATACTTAACCAAAAACCTAAATCATAAACTATACTTTTTGGAAAGATTATCTTCTCATCTTTTTCTCTCCTTGTTCTTCCTCAAACCCACGACCAAAACTCAACACCATGATCCATCCATGGTTTTTGAAAAGTTAAAGCTATAAACTTGTTCCTTTTACATGCCTAATCAAGAATCAAGCAACAAAAACACAAGAACATCAAGCATAATCATCATATAATCATCTCATTTTATCAAGTAAGTTTTCAACTTTATTTTTTCATGGATCATCTTATTTTTACATGTATTACATGATTTCCATGCTAAAAACCATGTACAACTAGCTATACCACCACTTATTTTGTCAAAAATGAAACATACAAACCCTAACTTTTTAGTTATGAATCCCCTTGCTCTAATAACTTGGTTAGGAGTCCATGGCACCTTGAGAAGGTGTATGGTAAGATTAGATTAGCTATGTGGTGATTACAAGAGGTTTGGTGATGGTAGAAATTAGTTATAAACCTTGAAAACTTGATTTGGAACATATTTTAGACATGCTGTCCCATTTTGTTATTTTCTGGAAAATCAGTAAACACCAAGGAAACTTTGGCAAAATTTTTAGAAAATACTTTCAAAAACGAATCCGTAGGCGAAAGAACGGATTAAAAAGAGCTTATAACGAAGAAGTTATGATTTTTGCAAGATTGTTGACGAAAAGTATTTTTCTGAAAATAGTTGCTGTTGGACGTTTTTCGTCGGTCAAAAAGAGGCTTTAGACTTAACCCGGAGGAGCCGAGCTTTCCAAAATATATTACTACATACTAAGACGTAACCGTGGACATAAAGAACAAGTAAAACGGACAAGTAACGACAAAGATATTCACGTTTGAATATCGGCTAAAACCACTTTATATTTGACAGCTTTTATATAAATTTGGCACTAAAACTACGAAGTACATTTTTGAGCTAGAAGTAATATTAAGTACCAAGCTTTATAACTAATGTGGTATTAGTTATTACGAGTATATTTTCATCATTTCAAGGATTACAACCCGAGTATTTCAACGCTAACATGGAAACATACGATATATATATATAAGTATATATATATTACAACTAGCTATTTATATTTTCTAATAGCAATATTTTTCCAAATTCTTGGATTATATATTTTTGATAACACAAGTGTTTTTCAAAAGACTAGAGTGGTATACAAACATGAGCATGGACATTCATAACATCATTTGATGATCTAAATGAGATCATTCATCATTCATTTTAGGTTGCGGTTTAAGATCGAACCTCATTTCTGTGTATACACTTTTGTCATCGTAGCTGTTGCATCAGGTGAGTCATAGCCCCTACTCTTTTAACTGTTTTATCAACTTTTTGGGGGAGATACATGCTACTACTTGCCTACTTGTACGGATTCACATAACATTTATACTTGGGAAACATTATACTTGATTACATTATACTTGATGTCATACATACGTGATTGTATTATACTTAACTGGGTTATACTAAACTGTGATGGATACATACATACATACTTCCAATGGCCCCAGATTTAGTTCTGGGCACTACCATGGAAACATATATACTTCTTATGGCCCCAGATTTAGTTCTGGGCACAACCATGGAGACATTTATACTTCCAATGGCCCCAGATTAAGTTTCTGGGCACAACCATGGAGATATACATACTTAAGTGAGGTCTTCGGAGATGAAGTGTAGACTCACTACTAATTGCTTAACTGTTGTTATGAACTTATACATATCTTAATCATATTATATTGTAGCAGTGGGTTGTGAACACACAGGTTACAAGTCTCTTATGACGGGACTTGTAACTGAGTGGATTTACGATGCCTTTGCTGTGTGAACATTCCTTATAGGCTTTTCAACTGTATTAAGACAAACTCTATGAACTCACCAACCATTGTGTTGACACTTTAGCATGTATTTCAGGTTTTAAGCTATGGCACACTACTGGAGGTTTTGGCAGGGCAGGGCATGGTCATAGAAGACTCTGATTTAATCATTTGGGGACCGTTTTAAATTACTTTAAGGGCCTACTTCCGCATTACTTTTAACGATGTAACTTCAACAATTTGATTTAACTATTTTATTTTAAATGATTCAAGTGCAAACCATTTTTGAACTAGTGTTGTGATATCAATTGAGTTACACCCCAGCTATACGTATGCTTCCGCTGGACCCTATTTTGGGGGTGTGACAGATTGGTACCAGAGCTTTGGCTATAGCGAACTGAGTTTTTTTTTAAACCTAGACTATAGCTACTTTTACGAAAACTTAACCCTATGACCGTCACGTGCCTGCCTGCCAAGCTGAAGCCTCATTTGTGGTTAGTTGCTGACATAGGTGATGAGATTTGTGTCTCATTATCTGATATATATTATATTCATTTATTATAGTTGATTACTATAATTGTCTTTCATATAAGCATGTTCACGTATCATATATGTCACCGCGTTATGTTTTCCCTTGCATAGTTTCATCATTTGACCTCTAGTTTTGGTTACCTGCCTTAGTCATTCAGAACACCTTAGTATTTGTGAAGGACATGGTATTAGTATAACTAAGCTGAGTATTTCAAAATTCATGGAACCTCGGTGGAATATAGACTGGTCATTTATATTCAACCCGGGATAGTAGGACATAGGCTGACCACCTATATCCGACTCAGAAATGAATTTTGCAACACTGAGAATAGTTATAATGATATTTTGTCTGGATTGTGTGTAAGCAATTCCAAAGTCGAGCCAATCTTTCAGAAGACCTTTTTCAAGGACGTTGAATCCAGACCTTGATTTTTAGCTTGGTTCTAGTGACTGTTCTTGTTTGATTGGGTTGCGAAAATCAAGCTAAAAGTTAAAGTCATCACTCAAACCGATTTAGCCTAATCTCATGACTGTTCTTGTTTGATTGGGTTGTGGAATTAAGTGAAAATCGGTTACCTAAAGGATTAACCTAAAGGAGGTCTTTTGAGGACTAAGCTCGGGATTGGGAAGGTTTGCCTCATCAAGTCTGACCACGAGAACGTACCTAGTTGGATAGGAAACCCACATACATAAGCTTTGACACATTTTCTTAAACACACACTAAACTGATTAACATAAACTGAACTTCGGGACGAAGTTCCATTTAGAGGGGAAGACTGTCACAACTCACCATTTCAGGTCATTTTAGGTCTTTTCCCGAACTTTGGAAAAACACTATTCATAAATCACTATTCATTAAAACACTATTCATCGTTTTACTATTCATCATTTTTGAGGTCATTTGGATATTCTGAGAAACATTTGGAAAATTTACTATTCACTAAACACTATTCATTTCCGGAAAAGTTTTCATCATTCACTTGCATTACTCATTTCATCGTAAATTTAGTTTACGGGTATTCAAATTCGCGTAACCGGATTGGTTTAGGTGCGAATTCATTTCATTAGTGCTAAGGACACTGCATACGGACTAGAGACAGTCTGCATATCATCATAACAACATTTTCATATTATACCACTCTCAGGATTTTCAAATTACTATATTTAGAACATTTAACGTTTTTACGTATAAGTAATTATAGTAAACGTTAACACCTGGTTTATACACGACGAATATATCTAAATATTCCCACAATGGTCCCGACATATTTTTATATCCATTTTAACATCATAAAACTTATAACATTCAGTTACCCAGTATTTTGGAAATTTATTTTATTTATAACGTACGCGTATGAATATAACGACAGTTTTCGTGAAAACTAAACAATAATCACCCGATCACTCAGTAAATGTACCCAACATATTTTTAACATATTTTCAACATTATTATGACTTTATTTCATCCCGGTTAACTTCATGAACATTTATTTCTATTAAAACCGTTACCCGATTTTAACGAATAACGCGTAATAACATTTAACGCTACACTATATTTTCTAAGTGATCAAAACCGTTTTGGCTACTCCTTTTCACACCCAAAACCGGCCCAAGACCACACCCTTTGACCATGTGCATTGATTCATAAGTATAATACTAATAAACCTCTAAAATCAATACTTAACCAAAAACCTAAATCATAAACTATACTTTTTGGAAAGATTATCTTCTCATCTTTTTCTCTCCTTGTTCTTCCTCAAACCCACGACCAAAACTCAACACCATGATCCATCCATGGTTTTTGAAAAGTTAAAGCTATAAACTTGTTCCTTTTACATGCCTAATCAAGAATCAAGCAACAAAAACACAAGAACATCAAGCATAATCATCATATAATCATCTCATTTTATCAAGTAAGTTTTCAACTTTATTTTTTCATGGATCATCTTATTTTTACATGTATTACATGATTTCCATGCTAAAAACCATGTACAACTAGCTATACCACCACTTATTTTGTCAAAAATGAAACATACAAACCCTAACTTTTTAGTTATGAATCCCCTTGCTCTAATAACTTGGTTAGGAGTCCATGGCACCTTGAGAAGGTGTATGGTAAGATTAGATTAGCTATGTGGTGATTACAAGAGGTTTGGTGATGGTAGAAATTAGTTATAAACCTTGAAAACTTGATTTGGAACATATTTTAGACATGCTGTCCCATTTTGTTATTTTCTGGAAAATCAGTAAACACCAAGGAAACTTTGGCAAAATTTTTAGAAAATACTTTCAAAAACGAATCCGTAGGCGAAAGAACGGATTAAAAAGAGCTTATAACGAAGAAGTTATGATTTTTGCAAGATTGTTGACGAAAAGTATTTTTCTGAAAATAGTTGCTGTTGGACGTTTTTCGTCGGTCAAAAAGAGGCTTTAGACTTAACCCGGAGGAGCCGAGCTTTCCAAAATATATTACTACATACTAAGACGTAACCGTGGACATAAAGAACAAGTAAAACGGACAAGTAACGACAAAGATATTCACGTTTGAATATCGGCTAAAACCACTTTATATTTGACAGCTTTTATATAAATTTGGCACTAAAACTACGAAGTACATTTTTGAGCTAGAAGTAATATTAAGTACCAAGCTTTATAACTAATGTGGTATTAGTTATTACGAGTATATTTTCATCATTTCAAGGATTACAACCCGAGTATTTCAACGCTAACATGGAAACATACGATATATATATATAAGTATATATATATTACAACTAGCTATTTATATTTTCTAATAGCAATATTTTTCCAAATTCTTGGATTATATATTTTTGATAACACAAGTGTTTTTCAAAAGACTAGAGTGGTATACAAACATGAGCATGGACATTCATAACATCATTTGATGATCTAAATGAGATCATTCATCATTCATTTTAGGTTGCGGTTTAAGATCGAACCTCATTTCTGTGTATACACTTTTGTCATCGTAGCTGTTGCATCAGGTGAGTCATAGCCCCTACTCTTTTAACTGTTTTATCAACTTTTTGGGGGAGATACATGCTACTACTTGCCTACTTGTACGGATTCACATAACATTTATACTTGGGAAACATTATACTTGATTACATTATACTTGATGTCATACATACGTGATTGTATTATACTTAACTGGGTTATACTAAACTGTGATGGATACATACATACATACTTCCAATGGCCCCAGATTTAGTTCTGGGCACTACCATGGAAACATATATACTTCTTATGGCCCCAGATTTAGTTCTGGGCACAACCATGGAGACATTTATACTTCCAATGGCCCCAGATTAAGTTTCTGGGCACAACCATGGAGATATACATACTTAAGTGAGGTCTTCGGAGATGAAGTGTAGACTCACTACTAATTGCTTAACTGTTGTTATGAACTTATACATATCTTAATCATATTATATTGTAGCAGTGGGTTGTGAACACACAGGTTACAAGTCTCTTATGACGGGACTTGTAACTGAGTGGATTTACGATGCCTTTGCTGTGTGAACATTCCTTATAGGCTTTTCAACTGTATTAAGACAAACTCTATGAACTCACCAACCATTGTGTTGACACTTTAGCATGTATTTCAGGTTTTAAGCTATGGCACACTACTGGAGGTTTTGGCAGGGCAGGGCATGGTCATAGAAGACTCTGATTTAATCATTTGGGGACCGTTTTAAATTACTTTAAGGGCCTACTTCCGCATTACTTTTAACGATGTAACTTCAACAATTTGATTTAACTATTTTATTTTAAATGATTCAAGTGCAAACCATTTTTGAACTAGTGTTGTGATATCAATTGAGTTACACCCCAGCTATACGTATGCTTCCGCTGGACCCTATTTTGGGGGTGTGACAGATTGGTACCAGAGCTTTGGCTATAGCGAACTGAGTTTTTTTTTAAACCTAGACTATAGCTACTTTTACGAAAACTTAACCCTATGACCGTCACGTGCCTGCCTGCCAAGCTGAAGCCTCATTTGTGGTTAGTTGCTGACATAGGTGATGAGATTTGTGTCTCATTATCTGATATATATTATATTCATTTATTATAGTTGATTACTATAATTGTCTTTCATATAAGCATGTTCACGTATCATATATGTCACCGCGTTATGTTTTCCCTTGCATAGTTTCATCATTTGACCTCTAGTTTTGGTTACCTGCCTTAGTCATTCAGAACACCTTAGTATTTGTGAAGGACATGGTATTAGTATAACTAAGCTGAGTATTTCAAAATTCATGGAACCTCGGTGGAATATAGACTGGTCATTTATATTCAACCCGGGATAGTAGGACATAGGCTGACCACCTATATCCGACTCAGAAATGAATTTTGCAACACTGAGAATAGTTATAATGATATTTTGTCTGGATTGTGTGTAAGCAATTCCAAAGTCGAGCCAATCTTTCAGAAGACCTTTTTCAAGGACGTTGAATCCAGACCTTGATTTTTAGCTTGGTTCTAGTGACTGTTCTTGTTTGATTGGGTTGCGAAAATCAAGCTAAAAGTTAAAGTCATCACTCAAACCGATTTAGCCTAATCTCATGACTGTTCTTGTTTGATTGGGTTGTGGAATTAAGTGAAAATCGGTTACCTAAAGGATTAACCTAAAGGAGGTCTTTTGAGGACTAAGCTCGGGATTGGGAAGGTTTGCCTCATCAAGTCTGACCACGAGAATGTACCTAGTTGGATAGGAAACCCACATACATAAGCTTTGACACATTTTCTTAAACACACACTAAACTGATTAACATAAACTGAACTTCGGGACGAAGTTCCATTTAGAGGGGAAGACTGTCACAACTCACCATTTCAGGTCATTTTAGGTCTTTTCCCGAACTTTGGAAAAACACTATTCATAAATCACTATTCATTAAAACACTATTCATCGTTTTACTATTCATCATTTTTGAGGTCATTTGGATATTCTGAGAAACATTTGGAAAATTTACTATTCACTAAACACTATTCATTTCCGGAAAAGTTTTCATCATTCACTTGCATTACTCATTTCATCGTAAATTTAGTTTACGGGTATTCAAATTCGCGTAACCGGATTGGTTTAGGTGCGAATTCATTTCATTAGTGCTAAGGACACTGCATACGGACTAGAGACAGTCTGCATATCATCATAACAACATTTTCATATTATACCACTCTCAGGATTTTCAAATTACTATATTTAGAACATTTAACGTTTTTACGTATAAGTAATTATAGTAAACGTTAACACCTGGTTTATACACGACGAATATATCTAAATATTCCCACAATGGTCCCGACATATTTTTATATCCATTTTAACATCATAAAACTTATAACATTCAGTTACCCAGTATTTTGGAAATTTATTTTATTTATAACGTACGCGTATGAATATAACGACAGTTTTCGTGAAAACTAAACAATAATCACCCGATCACTCAGTAAATGTACCCAACATATTTTTAACATATTTTCAACATTATTATGACTTTATTTCATCCCGGTTAACTTCATGAACATTTATTTCTATTAAAACCGTTACCCGATTTTAACGAATAACGCGTAATAACATTTAACGCTACACTATATTTTCTAAGTGATCAAAACCGTTTTGGCTACTCCTTTTCACACCCAAAACCGGCCCAAGACCACACCCTTTGACCATGTGCATTGATTCATAAGTATAATACTAATAAACCTCTAAAATCAATACTTAACCAAAAACCTAAATCATAAACTATACTTTTTGGAAAGATTATCTTCTCATCTTTTTCTCTCCTTGTTCTTCCTCAAACCCACGACCAAAACTCAACACCATGATCCATCCATGGTTTTTGAAAAGTTAAAGCTATAAACTTGTTCCTTTTACATGCCTAATCAAGAATCAAGCAACAAAAACACAAGAACATCAAGCATAATCATCATATAATCATCTCATTTTATCAAGTAAGTTTTCAACTTTATTTTTTCATGGATCATCTTATTTTTACATGTATTACATGATTTCCATGCTAAAAACCATGTACAACTAGCTATACCACCACTTATTTTGTCAAAAATGAAACATACAAACCCTAACTTTTTAGTTATGAATCCCCTTGCTCTAATAACTTGGTTAGGAGTCCATGGCACCTTGAGAAGGTGTATGGTAAGATTAGATTAGCTATGTGGTGATTACAAGAGGTTTGGTGATGGTAGAAATTAGTTATAAACCTTGAAAACTTGATTTGGAACATATTTTAGACATGCTGTCCCATTTTGTTATTTTCTGGAAAATCAGTAAACACCAAGGAAACTTTGGCAAAATTTTTAGAAAATACTTTCAAAAACGAATCCGTAGGCGAAAGAACGGATTAAAAAGAGCTTATAACGAAGAAGTTATGATTTTTGCAAGATTGTTGACGAAAAGTATTTTTCTGAAAATAGTTGCTGTTGGACGTTTTTCGTCGGTCAAAAAGAGGCTTTAGACTTAACCCGGAGGAGCCGAGCTTTCCAAAATATATTACTACATACTAAGACGTAACCGTGGACATAAAGAACAAGTAAAACGGACAAGTAACGACAAAGATATTCACGTTTGAATATCGGCTAAAACCACTTTATATTTGACAGCTTTTATATAAATTTGGCACTAAAACTACGAAGTACATTTTTGAGCTAGAAGTAATATTAAGTACCAAGCTTTATAACTAATGTGGTATTAGTTATTACGAGTATATTTTCATCATTTCAAGGATTACAACCCGAGTATTTCAACGCTAACATGGAAACATACGATATATATATATAAGTATATATATATTACAACTAGCTATTTATATTTTCTAATAGCAATATTTTTCCAAATTCTTGGATTATATATTTTTGATAACACAAGTGTTTTTCAAAAGACTAGAGTGGTATACAAACATGAGCATGGACATTCATAACATCATTTGATGATCTAAATGAGATCATTCATCATTCATTTTAGGTTGCGGTTTAAGATCGAACCTCATTTCTGTGTATACACTTTTGTCATCGTAGTTGTTGCATCAGGTGAGTCATAGCCCCTACTCTTTTAACTGTTTTATCAACTTTTTGGGGGAGATACATGCTACTACTTGCCTACTTGTACGGATTCACATAACATTTATACTTGGGAAACATTATACTTGATTACATTATACTTGATGTCATACATACGTGATTGTATTATACTTAACTGGGTTATACTAAACTGTGATGGATACATACATACATACTTCCAATGGCCCCAGATTTAGTTCTGGGCACTACCATGGAAACATATATACTTCTTATGGCCCCAGATTTAGTTCTGGGCACAACCATGGAGACATTTATACTTCCAATGGCCCCAGATTAAGTTTCTGGGCACAACCATGGAGATATACATACTTAAGTGAGGTCTTCGGAGATGAAGTGTAGACTCACTACTAATTGCTTAACTGTTGTTATGAACTTATACATATCTTAATCATATTATATTGTAGCAGTGGGTTGTGAACACACAGGTTACAAGTCTCTTATGACGGGACTTGTAACTGAGTGGATTTACGATGCCTTTGCTGTGTGAACATTCCTTATAGGCTTTTCAACTGTATTAAGACAAACTCTATGAACTCACCAACCATTGTGTTGACACTTTAGCATGTATTTCAGGTTTTAAGCTATGGCACACTACTGGAGGTTTTGGCAGGGCAGGGCATGGTCATAGAAGACTCTGATTTAATCATTTGGGGACCGTTTTAAATTACTTTAAGGGCCTACTTCCGCATTACTTTTAACGATGTAACTTCAACAATTTGATTTAACTATTTTATTTTAAATGATTCAAGTGCAAACCATTTTTGAACTAGTGTTGTGATATCAATTGAGTTACACCCCAGCTATACGTATGCTTCCGCTGGACCCTATTTTGGGGGTGTGACAGTTATTCATTCCTATAATACCTTAGACCAGAGGCCTGCTGGAGTTTCTGAAAACAAATTGGTCTTCGGCGAATATACGGCTGCTGCATCGGATCCCTCAGCAATGCAAGAATTAGAACGCCGTGTGGCTATTGCTAGAGGCAAACGCTAAACAGCTTCAGCTACTTCACTTCTTAATACACTAATTAATTTATGCAGACCGGTGAGAATGAAAGGTTCTATCTAATGTCACGGCATTAATTGGTAAGAGCTATGTTTGCCTTCACAGTAGCCATTGATGAATTCAATGCAAAGAAGCTGTTGAACTCCAATTCGTAAATAGATTATCTTTAATTAAAGGTATGGTTTTAAATTATCATTCAATTTCTCTTTGTTCACCTGTCTTCTAAAGCTCAAGATATTTTTTACCCTGAATTTCCATTGTTGTGTTCCTATTCAATTAATCTTTTACAGTCCAACATGTTCATTATTCCTGCATTTGAGTTCAGTAAGTGAGATTGTATTTTTTTGCTGTGGAACCCACTTCTGTTTTCTTGAACTGTATAAGTATTTGTATTATTCACATTTGTAGTTGTTTTTTTGACCATGTATTCAGGACATTGCGAATAACTTAATAGAGATTGATCCATGGTATGAGTAGAGGTAATTTCAATAACTCAAATTTAGGATAATTTTAATAAAAAAAGAAAAAAAAAACAGTACTGAGTTCAATTTGGATTAAAAGGGGTGTTCGGATTAGCTTCTTTTTGTGGCCTTATCCTCTTACTAAGATTTGAAATCCAATAAAGCTCGCATTTTTCAGCTTATAAGTTGCTTATCAACTTCAGCCAGCATTACATCGTTAATTGATGTGAACTTTTCCTTTGATATTACTAATTCTAATATATGGAAATTTAAAGCATTATATAACCGTAGTTATAAGTAACTATGCCAGACTCTTAATAATCAATCAAATGGGTCAGAAGTTCAAGGCACTTTATGTTTAACTATAATGAGTCAAATGAGTTGAAACCCGTGTATTTAGTGTCGAAATAACATATTAGCCGTCTCCTTTAAAATTGTTGATTACTATATTGTCGAAATAACATATTAGCTGTCTCCTTTAATATATTAACTACTGATATATGTCCGTCCTAAACTGTCATAAAACATGTATACATTAGTAGTAAAACATATATCAGTTGATTCAAAGGTCTAACTTATTTGTGTTTATATGTAGGTGGCTTAATGCGAACCTTGGTTGGCTTAACTATACAAGGTATACAAAAGGTATGTTTGGAGTCATACTTTTTTTCATATTTGACAGTAAACAAGGATATGTTTGGAAGGCAGGAGAAAATGGCGAAGGGGAAACACCAACTGCATGTTGCTCAGATGGTTGCATTTAATATGCAGGTGAGTTTTCAATTAGCTAGAATAACATTTTTCCATATAACTAAGTAAACTTTTTTTTATCAAACATTAATGTACTGACACATTATATGTAAATAACGATATAGAAGATCACTTCGGATAATGCATGGAGTGTTTCGATCTAATGGAGGGTGTGGTTATGTTAAGAAGCACGGTTATCTAATGAGAACGGGTCCTAATGGTGAGGTATTTGATCTAAAAGCAATGATACTTGTGAAGAAAACTTTAAAGCTCAATAGAGAAAATCTTGCTTCAATATTGAGTTTCATTACGGTAAAATTTACTTCATTGCAAATATTTTATGGTGAGAGTAATATGGGTGACAAATGACGCATGGATTTTAGTCATGTTCATTTTGCTAAATTCTCGCCACCAGGTTTCTACACAAAGGTTAGTTATGGAGCCAATTATGAAAAGCTTTCCCTTTGAGTTTCAAGGTCAAATTTATCTAATAAAAGCATTAGCCGACAGATGTATATGGTTTGAGTCCAGTTGATGAAGCCAAGAAGCAGACCAAAGTAATTAAAGATGATTGGATACCTGTTTGGGATGAAGAATTTGCATTCGGGTTGATAGTTCCTGAACTGGCCTTACTAAAGATAGTTGTACGAGAACATGATGAAGTCGAGAATGATGAATTTGGTGGTCAAACATGTTTGCATGTATCGAAGTTGAGAATTGGGATTAGAAGAAGGAGATAAATTTTAAAATGTAAAGCTGCTTATGAGCTATCCTTGCTGATTTGGCATGAATCTTTCCGGTGACATCATAGAGATCGTCATTGACCAGGTACTTTAACTGATATTGATTTTTTGTTCCAAAACTCATTTTCGTCATGTGCTATGATTTGGAAAAAAAGGTAAATGCTACCCTCGGTCCACATGGTGTTTGACCCAGTTTAATATTCATAATTTTATCTAAAGGAGTCGTGATTTTTAGGATGACCTACGGAACAGCCGGTTATAAAAAAGTGGATGTAACCTAATGTTAATAATGGTTCCTATAATATTTGTTTGCCATTATAAGAACGACTGATCACATGATTAATATTAATTTTGTGTTCAATGAATTACAGAGTGATGGCATGGTTTCACCAAACGTATATGAACACAAGCTGGTGCAAAGACAAATGATCTAGCTGGTGACCACATCTATTATGTTTGCCCATGGCCTCATCAGTGAAGGTGGCTGAAATTACTTATTTTTGTGATCTCCTCATAGTTAGCTTTTCTCTAAACTTATGTCTTCTATTAATATGTTTGCGGATTGTACTTCGTTTTGCAAATCGCTTATTATAGATGTTTGCGGATTGTACTTCGTTTTGCAAATCGCTTATTGTAGCTACTCTGGAACCGCTACAACATTGCGCTGGAAGCTGCCCAAGAACGGATAACAGTGGATCAACATTTATGGCTTTAGTATGCATCATGCTATGTTAATTTTGTTTTTGTTTAAAATTTTGTTCATGTTTGTCTTATGTTTGGAACTTTTTTTTAACACTTTTGACTGAAATTTATGGTGCTAAATTAATTACACCCCACACATTCGAACAAACAGAAGAAATCGTTCGTAACGTTTGTGAAGGGCATTTTTTTTATAATTATTTTAGCATAGGTATGTTTAGTTTATTGTATACAATATACAAAGAAATTATTCGTTATGCCATGTGATTAATAGGTTTCTTGACGTTTAGTTTAACTAAATATTTGTTGCATATGTTGAAGGGTTAATTCTATTTGGTATATATGGCGAGGGAAATTTGTGGGGCTCTATGATTTTGATTTGTGAGACCCCATCCCCACTACTTTCATCTGCAAAATATACTCTTTTTAAACATTCATCCTACTTAAATTAGCAACCAAAAAGTGTTGAACATATCAACTAATATGTGTCATGTTTCTCTGTTCTTGATGATGATGATGGTTAGAGGGCCATGTATGGTAATTTGTAAATAATGTCCATGGCTGAATCACCCGAAGAGGCATTTTTTGATTTATGATCAGATTAACTGCATCTTCGATCGATACTCGTGTTTAATGAGATTTCTTATATAAGTAGGTTGTATGTTCAATTCTCTTTTAATATAACTCCCTTTACAATGAGCGAAGTTGGAAGTCTGTTCGTGGCTCTACTCTAGCGATATTAAGGTACTTGGTAAAGTGTTATGATCCTTGACGGTTGTCGTTATTTAGATTGCTAATGGGCGATTAAGTAATCAGCTTTGTGGAATTTAGAAGTCGTCTTGAATACCATTGCGAAAACAGTTAAGATTCTACCCATGTTTTTCTCTCTAAAGAAAACAGATGACAAAAATGGTTTTTATATATTTGGAACATTTTTATAAGGTAAAAGTTACAAGTATAGCTTATGGCTATTAAAATTACACGAGATCGGGTTTTCTACTCCATAAAATTTAGGGCAAATTCCTTCAAAAAGCATCATATTTGACACAGATGTTACTTTCGTGTACTGAACAAAATATTTTCTTTATATGGGTACTGAACTTTCATTTTTTGCAGTTTTTGAGGTACTTTGTGACGTTTTTACCCCTCAAATTATTAAAAATCCAGGGGCAAAAATGTCACAAAGTACCTCAAAAAGTCCAAAAAATGAAAGTTCAATACCCTCATAAGGAAAAAAAAAATTGTTCAGTACACGGATGTAACATTTGTGACAAGTATAGTAGTAGGTTATTTGCCCTAAAATTAATGCTCAGTGGGCCTTTTGTATGTTTGAGCCCAACTGATTCAACACAACCACCAGGTTCATTGGAAACTACTGTAATAATCTATATCTTTATTGAATGCTAATTGTACGCGACAATGGCTTTATGTATTGCAGTTTCTTTGGGAGAGCATGCATGATGACAGTACAATAGTGTTTGCTTATTACAAGGATGGTGCTGCTGACCCGACATTTTTGTACTTCGGATGCGACTTGCGAAAGAGTTGGGGTGCTTGATGTAATTATGTTGTTAAGTTTGGTTTTTGTTCTATTATTGAATATGGATCTTAAAATTTTCTTGCTTGAATGTTTGGTGTCAATTTTGGATCCGTTACTTGGTATGTCCTTTTAATATGACTAAGCATAAGTATATGTTTGGTGTCAAGCTTGTGACCTTCCTATGTATGTCCATTCGCAACAGCAGTACGACTTTCTTTCATTGAATCCTCCATTATGTTTCAATAACTAATGAATTTGTTTATCAATTTAATTACACTTTTTCAAGAGCAATATAATCCCTAATTTTATTTCGTTAAACCACCCATTAGTTTATTTGCTACATATATAGCGTCTCTACTTATGCACCGTAGAATGAATGTGTCACAAGCATTTCATTATATATATATATATATATATATATATATATATATATATATATATATATATATATATATATATATATATATATATATATATATATATATACACCCTTAAAAAACCATATATTTAATTTAAATATAATTCCCACATTCCTATGGTTGAATTTAAGGTTCTTCCCATCACATTACTCATGAAATTAAAATTTTATATGGAATGATTTGCTTTAGGTTTATGTTATCTTATGGAGTTGTGAGATACGTAGGTGGGTTGCAATATGGAATGAAGGATATTTTTATATAGTTTGTTTTTTAGGGTGTGCACATTCGGTGTTTTGATCCGTTACCAAAACTTAAAATTCATATTTAAAATCCTTGCGTTGTCCACTGCGTGGGTTATGGCATTTTCGTTTTTCTTCCTTAAAAAAGTTAGTTATTAAGATGAGTTGAAGAAACTTTTTATTTTATGCTTATAAACTTGCCTTACATAGTTCATGGCAATGGAAATGCGAATTAGGGTAAACAGAGCAACATCAACGATTAGATGATACACATAATGAGTGAAGATTAAGAGTAGATACAAAATAAATCAACGTGTCAATATAACCTGAACATTTTTAACCACAAATACAAGTATTATTTAATCATGGTCATTTCCGTGACATAATACTATCCAAACAACATCACTAAATTAAATTCTAAAATAACTCTCAAAAACAGATAAATTAAAATGTATATATGTATTAAATTGTATATATGCATGCTCTTTATCAATACATAACAAATAACTATAAAAGTCATTGATATCCGAACATGAATAAATTAAAAGGTAAAAATACAAGTCACGGCCACGTCGGGTGAATACATAATAAATAACTATAAATGATCACTGATATCCGTACATGATCAAACTAAAATGCAAAATTACAAGTCATGCCCGCCCATCGGGCGGGCTTCGAAAACTAGTATATATATATATATATATATATATATATATATATATATATATATATATATATATATATATATTTTATTTTTTTTTGTTTTTTTGCATACACTCTTACCCTACCATCCAAAATAATACATCATAGGGAATGGACATTTCCCTTACACTTGAATTTTTACATACTTTACAATAAACTAATTTAATGACTCAAATTAAGAAAATTAAAACACTTGGAGTACTTTTAAGATTAACGTATATATGGGGGTAATAATATTATGTTCTTCCCCATTACTCCATAAAATAAGTACTTTACCCATGAGTCCCAATCGTCCCAAAACAATATGTACAAGGATATGACTCGACTTAGCAACCATGTAATCAATTAGATAATTAACTTAGGGTTTAACAAATAACAATAATGCACTAAAGATGAGTGCATACACGGAAGGCTAATGCGATTTGGGTGTACATTTAAGTGGGGTGTAACAAATTCTTCCTTTAAGTAAAATGCTTAAAGTTAGAAACGAAAAGATAGGCTCGGAGGGGTGTACTAGGGGTTTCGTGTACTAAAAATGAGTACAACGCTAAGGTGTGGGAAAAATTAATTGACTTAACTAGCCAAGTAATATGACTTAAATGGTCAAGTAATTATGATATGGGTTTAAAACAAGGGTGATCCTAATGCCTCTTATCATGTAGTAAATCCTACTACACGAATATAGTCTCACTAGCGGTCTCGGGATGCATCACTAACGCAAGTTCTAGAATCTAAATGCTACCGGTACACTCATAAGCACTAATAGTAAATGCTTTTCCTATCAAATCTAAAGGCGAACCTCACATATTTGGGTGGAAAATTTTTCTGAATGATACGGTTATGTGCTAGTCATACAATCTCCTATCCATGAGATGCTTGCTATGGCTAAAGTTTCACTCCTAAATGTTGTAAAAAATTTTAAATTTGGCGCTAAAATTGCACTAACAAGTATTTCTCATAGTTTTATTACACATCTACTATCAAACAAACAAACTCAAGCGAAAGTGTATTTGTAAGGTATCATCATTTTACCCTCCCCTTACACTTAAGATGAACATTGTCCCCAATGTTCAAGTAAAGAATGTAAAAGTTAAATACGTAAAACAAATGAAATCAAATACTCCCCTGATTCGCTCGGTATGGATAATAAGGTGGCCTGGTTAAATCTTCCTCCAAGAAAATGAACAATCAAAGCTTCCCTTCAAGAATAATAATCATCTTCTTGTCATACATAACCTGTAAATCCTGAGAAAATAGACAAGGAAACCTCGCATAAAATCGGTGGCAATCTACATATGTTACTAAATCCTAGAAAACAGAATAAGATATAATGCTTGTGGAATGATGTTTGCAGATTTCCTGGAGATTATAAAACTAATAATTCAACAAAAACTTTAAGACTCCGTTAGAAAAACAAAACCGGTAAAATTTCCAGATTTTTTACACGTGACGCCATCAAGAGTAAACTCATGACACCGTCAGAAGTGACCTGCAGAAATTCTTATGTTAAGTTTCCGGAAAATTTCTAGAAAAACTTGGTTCTACTTCCTGGAAAATCCTGCAAAACATCATTATGACTCGATACAAGCATTTGACTCTAACAAATACAAATATACATGTTCATTTAATATTGTGGAGAATCATGATCGGTTTGTTTCTTAAAAACATATTTGGGGTTTCCCCCTTACACTTATCTTTTGCAAAAATACCTTTGGGTGAAGTTAAGACTAGGCCAAAACAACAAAATAAAGTATTTCCACTATTTTAGTTTAGAAACATGATCTACCAACAATAAAAATAAAGCATTCATACGGAAGCAAATAACAAACAAACAAAACAAAATCGCACACAATCATGGGTTGCCTCCCAAGAAGCGTTTTTCTTTATTTAGGAGTCTTGTAGCTAGACTCAAGGTCATGGGTTAGCGTGTATCGCTTATGCTCACATAACTAAGCGTGAGCCATCTAATGGTCGCCTCATCTTTCTTATAATCATCTCCTAACTCTAAACATCCACGATAGTATCTTTTATTCTTTTCATGAGTATATTTAAGCCCTTTTCTCTTATCATTCTCACTTAGCATTTCTATGGGCGGATACCTACTACACTTCTCCATGGAAAAATCCTTGAACCTAGGGTGTGTGCAGGGCATTTGGTAGACAAAATCTTCTTCCCCATCCGAGAATGTAATTAACCCTTCTATAAGTTTTTCATCAAGGTTGGTCAACCTTTTTAAGGGTTTTCCAAACACAACTTGGGTTAACTTATCATCAATAAATTCTCCTAGACTCTCCATAACCGTGAACTCAACAAGATAAACCAAGCTTCCTACAAACACATGCAATGGTATTGCCCTAGCAATAATATTTTCTCCTTTATTTTCTAACTCATCTACCATGATTTTATTATATTCATTACGCGAGATTATGTTCATTGGGAGAGATGAGTTAAGATAGGCGTTAAAGCTCCTAAATCCGATTTTACAAGGAAATTGCATGTTGAATGAACTATCACTCTCAATCCTTGTTCTAGGGTCAACATACCTAAGAGGGTTCACTTCCTCTTCCATCATATTCTCATTAATCACATCACCATCATCAAGATCCTCGTCGGAATCTGAATAGTAAAAAGGACTAGCCTACGGTCATCATCATGGTCAGACTCCTCTATCTCAGAATTATTGTCAAAGTGGTGGTTAGGAGAGAGGTTCGGTGGGTTTTCATTTTCCACTAAAGGGATTGGGGCGGGCATTTAGAAAATCCTACGACGAAAAACACGAATAACAGGAATCAAACGATCAATGTTATTGTTATCCACCGAGATAGTTTACGAAAAATGGAAAAAAAGAAATAAGATAGACTAAAGAGAACCTAAAAATAAAAATAAAATCTTACTAGAAAGGAATCTAGCAAGTAGACCTAATAAAAAGAGATTCTAACCTAGACAATAACTATTCCCCGGGCTGCGGCGCCAAAAACTTAGTAGCGTGGGGTTTGCATCAGGCTTTACCTCTCGAGGGATCTCGAGAAGCTTACAACCCCCACCAGGCAGTGTACTTGATCGATGTAGTATAGTATAATGACAAGTACCGGGGGATTGATCGTTTAGCTAGGAGTAGTGTCGCTAGGATTACAAAACCTAAGGACTAGGTCTAGAGATGAGGGAAGATTCTTTTTGTATTTTTTATATTTTTAAGAAAGCAAATTAAAATCTCGGATTTTAAGGTTTTGTGGCGGAATTAGTTGCTAGTCAACTAACCCAATACTAAAGATGCAATCACAATAAAATACTAAAAATGAAAATAAACTAATTTAAACTAAAGTTGTGAGCAATATGTGGGAGAAATGTGTTTACTTAGATTTCACTACTCCCTAGATATCTTTTACACGTTGATTACTTGTTATAGTTGCGTGGATGACGGATTGTATTCCTTAATATCATTCATGGGGTGGCGTACTTACTTCCCCAATCCTATGAGTGCCTACTTCACTCCTATGTCGAGCCGGCTAAGAAGCTCCTAACATGGGATCATTAGAATTTACTCATGCATTAAATACAACCAATAAAACCTAGTACACATCGGTTCATGTTTCCTAAGACGTTCAAGCATGTTACACAATGGAGATCTGCCAGTTTTCTTAAGCCTAACATTGAAATCATTCATCCAATACAACCATAAACAAGTAATCAACACATAATTAACATCTAGGTTTCATTAGATCTAAGCAAACACAAGATAGATCTAGCCTAACATGTTGAAATTAAGACAAGCACAAGATATAGACAACCAACACATAGACATATTGATTGAATTAAAGAGAAGACTTATCTCAATAGCACATGAAAGGATTCAAGGGGTGAAAACCCTTGAATTTACTGTAAAATACGAGCTAGGGATCACAAAGTTCGGCCCTAGGGTTTCTCCACACAAGTCCCTCCCAATGAATGAAAATTAGAAAACTATATATAGATTTTAGAAGGTGACAGCGTCAAGAACAAATGTCTGACGCCGTCATCTCGCCGCCAAATAATTCTTCGGACTGCCTAGATCTGGATCTGACGCCGTCATGTGTACACCTTATGCAGGCCAGCATGAAATTAACTCTTGACGCTCTTGATGTGACGCCTTCATGTTTCTTCTGGGTCGTCATGGACATTACTCTTGACGCCATCAGGATTTCCTTCTTGACGTCATCATACACTGCTCTCAGCATGGAAAATTAAGTCTTTGGCGTTTTCTTCACTTTTATGCTCCAAAAATGTCCGAATTGCTTCCTTTTCCAGATCTCACTCCCAAAGTACCTAAAATCACAAAAGGAATGATTTAGGGCAATATTTGATCAAATAAATTCAATTCCGGGCTTAAATGACCCCCTAAAAGTGGTTCATTTTTCGCCTAATCACGAGGTCTATGCCCTTTTTAACCATGAAGTGGCACTTCTCCCAATTTAGAACTAAGTTAGTGTTTTCACACCGTATTAGCATATTCTCTAAATGGGAAAGGCAAGAGTCGAAAGAATTTCCAAAAACGGAGAAGTCGTCCATGAACACTTCCATGGTTTTCTCAATCATATCGGAGAAAATGGCCATCATACACCGCTGAAATGTGCTTGGAGCATTACATAGGCCAAAGGGTATTCTACGATAGGCAAACGTTCCATATGGGCAAGTAAAAGTGGTCTTTTCTTGATCCTGTGGATCAATGGGGATTTGAAAGTACCCAGAAAAGCCATCAAGAAAACAATAGAACTCATTTCCCGCTAAACGTTCAAGCATTTGGTCCATAAAAGGGAGCGGGAAATGGTCTTTACGGATCGCATCATTTAACTTTCGGTAGTCGATACAAACTCTCCATCCGGTCACAAGTCTAGTCGGTATAAGCTCGTTATCTTCATTTTTCACAACAGTGATTCCGCCCTTCTTTGGAATACAATGAACCGGGCTAACCCATGAACTATCCGAGATTGGATAAATCATTCCAGCGTCAAGGAGTTTTATAACTTCCTTTTTGATCACTTCGTGGATTTGTGGTTTAACCCGTCGTTGTTGTTGGACGGAAGCTTTGTGATTATCTTCAAGTAGAATCTTATGAGTGCAAAATCGAGGGTCGATTCCCTTAATATTGGTGATTTACCAAGCAATAGCACTTTTATGCTTCCTAAGCACATATAAGAGTCGGGTCTTCTCCTCATCTTTTAAATCTTTTGAGATTATAACGGGCAATTTATTATTCATTTCTAAGTATGCGCATTCAAGATGAGGAGGCAAATCCTTGAGCTCGAGCTCCGGAGGATTCTAAATAGACGGCTTTACTTCTTTTACGTCTGCCATTTTTAGGTCCATCGGAGGGGAAGAAACAAACGGGTTTTCATTTAAAAGTTTCTCAATCAATAAAATGTCCCCCTCCGGATCAAAGTTAGAATTATCAATTTCTGGTGAAACTGAATCATTTGAAAGACAAGCATTGATTTCTTCCCAAGCGAGATCACTTCCCTCAAATAGAGTGAGGGAAGGGGAAGAATCGGAGACGATTGGTTCAAAAGAAGGAGTGGGATTGCCACTCGAAGCATTGTCGGTAAAACCAAGAAGTTCTTGAGAATACTCCTCTGTAGCCTCATCAATAACATCTACTCGGTTGATGGAAGCAACATCGTAATCGGAGGAGTATCTTGCGGTTTGGTCGAGATTGAAAGTAACGGCTTCATTTCCAACACGTAAAGTAATCTCCTCGTCGTATACATTAATTAAAGCACGGCCAGTCCATAGGAATCCTCTCCCGAGAATGAGAGGAACCCGTGGATCAGTATCGAAATCAACAACCACAAAATCGGCAGGGAAATTGAATTTCCCAACATTGACAAATATATCCTCGGCTATACCAATTGGACGAGACGTAGATCGGTCGGCAAGCTCGAGGGTCATAAGAGTCGGTGTCAAATTAGGAAGAGACAGCTTTTGCCAAATCGACAATAGCATTTGGTTAATGCTAGTACCAAGATCGGCCAAGGCGAAGCATTGAACCATACCCGAAAAATTGCATGGAATAAGAAACTTGCCAGGGTCTTCAAGCTTTTCGGGTAGTTTTTTTAAGAAGAACCGCTGGGCAATTCTCATTCATTTGGGTCTTAGACATTTCAAACAACTTTTCCTTATTATTCAAAAGACCTTTAAGCATCGAAGCAAATTTAGGCATCAAAAGTATAGTATCCGCGTGACTTATGTCAAAGTGAAATTCTTGAAAAATCTGATAAAACTTTTCCATTTGGTTTTTATCCTTCTCGCGGTGCTTTTGTTCGTTTAAGCATGACGGATAAGGCAACTTTGTTTTAACAGGAATTTCTTTGTCAGTTTCATTAACAATTTTTTCTTTTCCTTTTGACGTTGGGACCACCGGAGGCTGGATGTCTTTGGTCCTTCCATTATTACTAGGAATTTCCGTATCCGTTGTCACCTAGGGTTCACAGGCGACTACCTTAGGAGGAAGAGAAGAAGAGGCAGTCGGAGCCGTTGGTCCATCATAAGAAACACCACTCCTTGTTGTGATCTCTTTAGCATCGCCCCTCGGGTTAGTGATCGTGTTGCTTGGAAGAGTTCCGGAGCCCGAGGGTCGATCATTTAAACGCTTGTTAAGTTCAAGAATTTCCTTAGCCATTAACTCTTGGTTTTTCATAATCTGCTTTAGAATCTCATCCGAGGGCGACGAATTTTGAACCACATTCTGATTTTGATTTTGAAAGTTTTGCCCTCGGTTGTTAAAACCTTGATTTTGATTTCCTTGATTCGTATTCTAAAAATTCCCATTATTTTGAAAATTGTTCCCTTGAGGCGGGCCTTGGTTGTAATTTCCCCGATTTTGATTTTGATGAAAACTTTGATTTTGTCCTTGAAAACCATTATTTCCCCGGTTTTGATACTGATTGTGATTAAATTGATGATTCCGGTTTTGCACATTATTGTTATGATTCACTTGATTTGGATGATTGAAACCGGGTGGTCCAAGATAACTGCCGGAACGGTAGCTGAGGAGATTACGGTCTCCTTGAGGTTGTGGGTAACCGTTGCTACCTATGTTTGCAACATACACGTTTTCTTGAGTAAAGCCACCGGAGGCTGGGCACTCAAGATATGAATGTGGACCACCACAAGTCTCACAACCGGTATTAACCATATTGACTTGCGGGTTCTTAACTTGATTCGGAATCATTTGATACATTCTCAACATTGCCGTAGACATATCATCAAGTTTTTTAGTTATGACAGCTAACTAAGAGTTATAAGTAGGAGAAGAGTTTTGAATCGCAGTTGATCTTATTGGCTCATTCTTCTCGGCGGAGGTATCCCAATAGTTGTAATGGGCCGTCATATTCTCGATTAGCTCGTAACAATCCTCAGGACGACGTTTCATGAAAGTACCACCAGCTGCAGCATTGATCGTGTCCCGATGTCGTAGAGTTAAACCATTGTAAAACGTATCAATGATCGTAACGAGAAGCATATTATGGTTTGGACACCGATCAATGGCAAGCTTATAATGTTCCCAAGCCTCGAATAAAGACTCATCGGGAAGTTGTCGAAAATTGCTAATGTCGTTTCTCAACTTCGTCACCATCGATGGTGGAAAATACTTCGCCAAAAACTTCGATACCATTTCATTGAAAGTATGAATCGAGTTCTTGGGAAGACGATCAAACCAAGCGGTGGCATGATGCGTTAGAGAATAGGGGAAGAGAGAAAGACGGAGGGCGTCATCGGAGACCCCGTTTTGTTTCATATTTTGGGTGACGGTTAGCAATTTGTCGAGATGCTTGTTTGCATCGTCACCCGGTAATCCGTGAAATTGGCATGAATTTTGGACTTGTTGTATCATGTGATGCTTTAGTCCAAAATCCGTAGCCTCAATATTGAGAGGGGCAATCGGGCCACCTCTACCATGCATTGTCGATTGGCACAGCTCCTCCATCGTTCGGAGATCGGGAGCTGGCATGTGATGGTGATCATCTCCACCCACCGGAGGGTGTTGATTATTCAGATCAATTTCCACAACATTAGGGAAATGGACACGGTGTGTGTGTCAAATTACCCTTTCGGGGTTTGACAAAGGTGAAATAAGACTCTCAAAAGAAAAGCAGGTGTGCATACACCAAAAACAAAATTAAAAAGAAAAATAAGAAGAAAAGAAAAAGGAAAATCTTTTTGTATTTTTTATTTATTTAAACAAATCTCAAAAACTTTTTTTCTTTTGTTTTTCTTTTTATAAAATGTTACGTTAATTGTAACCGTTTCCTTCAAATCTACTTGCGACGGGACGGGAAAGAAGACTGTTTCTCTCTTTAGATAGCAATTTAATGTCTTAGCTTCCATATTTCCCGCTTAATCGGTTGTAGAATTTGAAGTAATTCGATAAACAACTAATTTCACGTTTTTCTTATGTTGTAAGGCTTATTTGGTTTACAACGCCCTCCTTTCCATGGGAGAGTCGAGACTGTAACTTTATTTTTGTATTTTTGTAAACACTTTAGGAAAAGTGTTTTGGATTTTTTAATTTTTATATTTTTATAGAAAATATTCACAAGATAGAAGAAGGCTTATCAAAACACGATGTTTCAAAACGAATATTCAAAAACTCACTTCAACCTTCCCTGGCAGCGGAGCCAAAAACTGATTATGTCAAAATCAATTATATATAATAGTAGTATAGTATCGAGGAGATCCGCACAAAATACGGATCACTCGAGTCGTATCCGTACGAAGGTGAATGGAATCAAAGAATATTGATTCGTGCAAATCGTGTAGATAGAGTGAAATTTGATGTCAAGTAATTCAAATTATGACAAACGAACACAAATTATGCAAAATGTACAAGCTAGGTATGCACTAAAGTTAAAAATCTAAAAATGGAAATGCAAACGCGATTATTTAAAATGTAACGTACAAAATAAAACGTAAGTTTTAACAAAAAATGATCCTACTAATATGAAATAATTTTCTAAAAATCTTAAACTAATAAAAAGAATTTCCAGAAAAAGAAAAATATTTTTCTGAATTTTCTTTTATTTTCTATGAATTTATTTATGTTTTTATATTTTTAAATGAATTAAAAATAAAGGAAAATAGAAAAATAAAAGGGAAAAATGTAAAATTATTAATGAAAAATCTAAAATATTATAAAAGAATTTCCTAAAATATTTTTGGATTTTTATAACTTTTCTTGTTTTTTTATTGATTTTTATTTATTAAAAAGTATATAAAAGTGATTAAAATCAAAGAAAAATATCAAATCAACTCAGAAATATCTGAAAAATTAACAGAAAATCAAAAATAATAAAATAAACTTGGAGAAAAATTTTGAAACAAAAATAAGCAAAAAAAGTGCTTATTCCAATCAAACTGCTTATCACAAGTGCTTATTTTTAAGCACTTGTAGTCAAATTTGAAAGAAACTTTAAAACACAAATGTATGATGCTTAAAAATGCTCAGTAATGCGAAATCTCATAATCAAATAAACTCAGAATCACAGGTAAATAGCAATAAGCCGTCCAAACCAATCCAAATTATAAGCACAATCCAAAGAGAATAAGCCAGAAACAATAAGACCAAACAAAACACTTATACAACTTCAATAAAACTCAGAAAAGCCAAATGGACAAAGATATAAGCTCAATTATGCACTAGCAGGCCTCAAATTGCAATCAGCTTTACTGTCTCAAATGTACTAACTATCAGCAGCAATAAGCTCTTAGAAAAAGCTCAGAAATGCAAACTTATGGGGGCAAAAGCTTCTAAGTACTTCTGAGAATCTCTAAACTCAAAAGCCCTATCAGAAAATAACTATTGCTACTCTAAATTCAATCAAATACAGCAGCCTATGAAACTTAAACTAATGTAACAGTTGACTATTTTTAAGCTATTTTATTTTGACTAATTCCACATTCAGATGATCAAAACTACTTATAATAGTGTTAATAAGCTGGATTACAATTGAATTAAGCTAGCTAGAACTATTTTGCAACTACAATCACCAATATACTAACTGAATTCTAAATCTACCAACAGATAAGAAATGATTAAGCTAAGTTTGACTTTTAATGAATTAAGTACTGACTTTTAGACTATATTACTCTATTTTTATTCAATTCTGACCTATGAGTGCAATCAAATCACCACTACAATGGCTATCAAGCTCAGCAACAATAAGATCCAAACACTCCCTTAAGTATCAGTTAAAACTAGTAGTCCATGAATTACTCAACAAATCACTATTCCATAGATTCAAAACAACTCCAAATCACTATCTAAAACTAATTCAACAATCAAACACCACAGGATCAACAGAAATGTAGCAACACAGAACCACACCAAAACAGTTTCTTAAATAGGCTAATCTAACAAAGATCCAGGCAAAACAGATTAATCATATACTAAATCTAGCTTTAAACTCAATTAAAACTACTACTAAATCAACAAACTCAGCCAATGAAACAGTAAAACTCACTTCTATACCAAACTATAATAGATTATATAGGGATTAGAGATTAAAAACCATACTTACAAAGTAATAACCACCTCAGCAAGAACAGAGGTGGATCACTATGCTTGCCTATCTTTATGATAGGCAGAGACCATCTAAATCTGTCTCAGCTTATTTAATTCACCACCAATTCCAATGGTTCAATTCCCTTTGACTTTTGTTGACTATCTCTAAACACTAATGAGAATAAAATAAAAACAGAAGAACAAAGAGCTACCAAGCTTGTATGAATTGTGTAGCAACTAAGTAAGCTTACTTGAAAGCTTATGAGAACAAAATGAAAACATATTTTTTAAATTTTTATTGTTTTCTAATTTTTTTATAAATTTTTGATGAGAATGAAAACTGATTTATCAAAATGAGAATGATTAAGCTAATTGAAAAACAATGAAAGTTACTAAAAAATAAGCTGAATATAAGATGTATAAAAGCTGTTTAACTAAATTAGGAACAATAAGCTAATAGAAAATATGAGAAAACTGAAAATTTCATTAAACTAAATTGAAATCCATTACAATATCTAAACTAGTTACATTCAAGACTACAATTTGATAGAGCTTCGCTAAGACTACTACTAACTACTCAATGAGCTAACAATGAAGTCCTATTTATAGGAGGGGTGAGGAATGAGGGTCACGGATTGCCAAGCTGGCAATCCGTGTGCTCTGTGTTTCTTTGAAGCATCTGAGAGCCATTGATCACTTTCCCAATCATTTCCATATGATATACACCCTTAGATCATACCTAATGACGCGTCTCTGCGAATAGTAGCCTGCCACATGGACGTATTTGTGCTTCTTTGCTCTGAAAATACACTGACACCTCTGCCGTGCTTCTAGAAACTCAATTTGATTGTATGAATATACCCTTAATTGTGGTAATTGAGGTGTACGGTTAATCTAGGGTTCATCATGCCTGGGTAAGTTTTTTTTATTATTTGTTTGACCCTGGCTTTGACCCTTGACCCGTGTAAATAACTTTGACCAATGGGTGTTGGGCTCGGGTTTAGGGGAATGGCATTGGGCCTTTGATGTTTTGTTTATTGGACTTTGGTATATATTAATTTGGACCAGGCTTTGTTTTATTAACACTTGTAATATTTATCAAGGACCAATTGTGTAATTTGTTGAAAAACCAAGGGCTGTTTCTGTCAAACTTCCAAAGTATAATTCAAGGACTTGTTTTGCCAATCTTGAATACATGAAGAGTTAAGTTGACTTTTCTCCCAATAAATCACTGAGGCACTAAATGTGACAACTTCCAAAGTGCAGGTACCATTCTTGACATCTCTTCAAACTTCCATATCAAGGATCATTATTACAAATCTTCAAACTCTGGGGATCTCTTTTGACTTTCTAAGCTCAACTTGATTGCCAGCTTTGACATTTTGACTCGTTCCACTCTCGTGCTCGTTTTTGCCGGATTTTTGTTTGTTATTCGTCATTTTACGTAATATCCGTACCTGCACATTCACAATCACAAAAACATGTTTTCTTTGGCGTTTTGAGTTAGTTTTTGGATTATTAAGTCCTATTTTGGCTCAGAAAAGGTGAGTGAATAAGCACTCACCACACTTCACCATGATAATTACTAGATCTGATCAAGTAATTATGATCTCGTCACATAAAACGTGAGATTGAATCAAGTGTAAGTGTGTAACACAAACATACTTATTTTTGGTAAATGGTTACCCCTGGTAAAATATTATTACTCCAAAAAAAATTAAGTACAATGGATGTGGGTCAGTATCACACCTCAGCCTAGAAAGGAAAACCAAAAGCGCCTACAATGCTTAAAACCTAAACTAGCATAAAAAATGACATGCCATACTTATGCAAAACAACAAAACATTTAAACTGACCACGGAAACTAATTTCATATGTATTAGCAAACTTCAATTGTGCATCAGTCAGACCACAATCATCAAACTCATCATCATCATAAGGGTTTTGGTCATAGGTGTCCTCTTTTCACTGCTCCAATAAGCTTTTAATGCACACTCCATTACCACTTTTTGAACCGTCAAACGCCATAAACTTTGTGGTTTCATTGTAGTCCTCAAGTACTTCATCATCATCACTATCACTATCCGAAATAACCAAATTCCCAACCTTAGAAAACGGATCACCATCATAACAAAGTTGGGATAAAAGTCTACTTGGTTACTGTGTTCACTAATACGAACAACACAAAGTTTTGCTTTTCAAGGATTTAAGTGAAAAGTTCATGTTAAATAGAATTTAAAGGTAACTATTCCAATCATAACATGATCCTTCCTAAATTAGACATAGGTGAACAGACTACGTATAATTGATGATTAATGATGCAATGCTCGGTTTAGTCAAAATAGTATTATGTTTCTTAAAGTTAGACAATATCAACTATTCTGTTTATAGGATAGTAGCCAAGACAGTTTATAGAGGAGCAAACCAGTTCATAAGACGATAGTAAAATAGTTTGTAGGATAATGGTAAAATAGTTTATAAGATGGTAACAAAACAACGAGTGTAATGGACGAAATTCATCATAACACATTGATATAAAATGATAGAGATTTCATTAGACGAAAATGTTAGGAATTATTGAATGATCATACTGTTGAAAGGTTCATGCTAATGACTTTTGCTGACGCTTTAGTGTTTCTGCTGATGAGCTGGTTACTGCTAATAGAAAGATCCTGCTGATATAGTATATCCGTAGGATATATTTAGTTTATTTTAGAATGAGATATAGAATATCTTTTATAGTTTTAGTTTATACATTACTTGTAAGAAAAGTTTAGGGTTCCTTGTAGTATAAAAGGAACACACGGATACATGTTTTGACATACACGATTATCAATCAATAGTGATTAATAAAAAGATCCATAGAGGATCAAAGTATTATTAATTTATTGTGTTCATATTACTTGTGTTTAATTCCGCATAGACATAAGTATACATAGATTTTCCATATAGTATTGCTTTTGATTACATTAGCAGTCTATCGATCCATTGGCTCAAAGATCTATCAAGGAGTAGATCCTACAAGTGGTATCAGAGCCACAGGAGAGTCTCTGTAAAACAAGAACAACTTTTCTTCAACACTCTCTCACCCTAATACAATGGATGATGCAGCATCAGAGGCTACAGAGGTCAATAAACCAAACAACACCCTGACACAACAAATTCAGCAGGTTACTCTCACCAGCAGCAATGCTAAGTTCCCCTAACTCAAGAAAGATGAATACGAGATTTGGGCAATGAAGATGCAAAACTGGATTACCAACAGTGATTTTAATCTCTGAAATGTGATCCTGAATGGCAATAGTAAGAAGAAGACTAGAAAAGACCCTGATGGTAATATTACCATCTTTCCTCCTGCTACTGTTGAAGAAGTTATTGCTGTCCAAAGAGAGAATAAGGCAAGAACTATATTGCTTTAAGCTGTACCAGATGATCATAGGGGAGATTTTCACTATCTTGATGATGCCAAGGATATCTGGTTGGCCATTGAAGCAAGGTTTGGGGGAAATGATGAGTCCAAGAGAATGAGAAAGTCCATGCTTAAGCAGGAGTTTCAAGAATTCAAGATCTCAGAGGAGGAAGACTTACACAAGGGGTATGACAGATTTCAGAAGATATTGGGTTAGCTGAATCAGCTGAAAGCCAAGCCTGACAATGAGGACTGTAATTCCAAGTTTTTTTTAGAGCTTTACCTCCTTTTTGGTCCCAATTCAGTATTGCACTTAAAACCATAGGTGGACTTGACTATCTCTCCTTTGATGATCTCTATAACAAGCTCAGAAGTCTTAAGCTTGATATCAAGGGGCACTCGACTTATTCATCAACTCCTTCAAACTCAGCATTTGTAAGCACTACCTCCAACAAGTTGACACATGCTGCCGGTCCAAGTTCTTCCTCAACATCATCTTCCTACACCTCTACTAGACCAAAGAATCATCCATAATCTGGTAGTGTGTTAGAGGATGTGCTTCATTCTTTTGTTGCTGACTATGAACAACAGCAGCAATTGACTTATGAAGATTTTGAGCAAGTTGACAAGGTGGATCTGGAAGAGATGGATCTAAAGTGGCAGATGGCTATGCTTACTGTTAAAGTTAGAAGGTTTGAGAAGAAAGCTGGTAGAAAGCTCAATTTCAGAGGAACGGATCCAGCTAGATTTGATAGGAGAAAGGTCAAGTGTTACTCATGTGGCGAGACAGGTCATTTTTCTAGAGAGTGTGCTGCAAAGAAGACTGATGACAACACAAGATATTCAACATACAAGCAGAAGGAGTTGGAATCTGGCAACTCAAAGGCTATGGTAACAACTATGGATTCGTGTGTTGATTGGAAGGAGCATGAGACTGAAGATGCTGAAAATAGTGCTTCTAAGCTCTACTCATGCCTGGCATGTTGTGATACTGAAGATGAGAATGAAGAATTTGCTTTCATGGGCATCTCATCTCAGGTGCCTAATTGTGTTTTCGGTTGTGATAAAAAATATGCTGCACTTATAGATTCTTATGATGAGTTAGAACCAAAGTATAAAGAATGCTATATTCAGGCCCAAGCCTATAAGGAAGCAGTTAGAACATTAGAGCAACAAAAGGTTTGGTTTCAAAAGAATCAATTAGCATATGAGGAGAAAATTCAGGTGTTAGAGAGAGACCTAGAGAACACTAAAAATTTGTTGAAGTTTTCTGAAAAAGACAAAGCTAAAGTAGATTTAGAAAAACAAGAATTGTAGGTTAAGTTTGATAAAGAAGTTGTAGGTCGTATGAAGTGGCAAGAAGGGGCTAAAAGTCTTGAGAGAATAGTTAATAGTTCTCAGCCTACTAGGTCTAGAAGAGCATTAGGGTATGGAGATTATATAGGGCCAGATGAGGTTTATGACCCTAATGAATCAAGTGTTTTTGACCCTGAAACACCTCTGCAATTTCAAACTCCTGTAAAGTATGTTAAAGAGGGGGAAATGCACACTATTTCTCCCACCATTACAGGAACCTTTATGCCAACCTCACCACACCTGGACCTAGTTGGATCATAAATGAAAACTGGCATTAAGTCGACTGACTCACCTGACTCTAGCAATGAATCTACTAACTTTGTCTCTTGTTCTTTCAGTGACAAGACCTCAGAGACCAATACCACTAGCTTTGCCAGTTGTGATTCCAGTGTCAAGTCAGACTCACCCAAGCCCTCACCCAAGTCTTCTTGCAAGTCTGTTAATTTCTCCCCTAGAGTTGCTGCTGATGAATTCACTTCAAAGACAGCTTCTCTTGAAGACTTATCCTTTACTTCTCTGAAAAACAATTCTTTTCAGTCTTTGCAAAATAATTCAGTTTCTAGTATTGGGTTGAATGATTTGGTGTGTAATAAGACATCCTTTGTTTTGAATAAATCTTCTAGAAAGAAGAAATGTTTTGTTTGTGGTAGTAAATTTCATCTTATTAAAGATTGTGACTTTCATGAGAAGAGAAAGAGTGTTTGTACTGACCATAATCGACCGAGACCAATGTGGAATAATGTCCATGCCATTCCCTTATATGTTCTACAGACAATACACACCACCAGCAGACCCAAATTAGTTCCTGCTGATAAGCCAGTTTCTGCTATTGGGTCTGTTTCTGCTGGTAGGACTTTTTCAGCTAGCTGGAAAAGACATGTTGCTGGACCATCTTTTAGACATTATATTACTAACTTTGAGAAAGGTTATTGGCCTAGTTTTTATGACCCAAGGTTCATGGGAGGGACATACTGAGATACTGCTGCTAAGCCCTCAGCAGGTTGTTCTTGGAGACATAATAGACCATCTATAAACAGCGGATACAAGAATAATGGTGGATCTCATTCATCTACATGGCTTCACTCTAATGATCCACAAGGCAGGCTCAAGTCATTTATGACTTGAATCTCCCAATGGTACTAATGTTGTTGTATTTTTTTAATTGTAGGAACATCCTCTTAAGAGTAAAGATGTAGGTATTGTTGATAGTGGGTGCTCTAGAAGCATGTCTGGGAATCAAGAAAAGTTGCATGATTTTGTGCCTATTCATAGAGGCACAGTGACATTTGGAGGAGGCGTTGGTAGAATCACAGGGAAAGGAACCATTAGGACTCCCAAGGTGGACTTTGAGAATGTTTACTATGTGAAGGAGCTACAAAACTTCAATTTGTTCTCAGTTTCTCAAATCTGTGACAAGAAGAACAATGTTCTATTCACTGAGAAGGACTGTCTTGTGCTTTCAAAAGACTTCAAGTTACCTGATGAAAGTCTTGTTTTGCTAAGAGTCCCTAGAAGTTACAATCTCTACACATTCAACTTGAATGATGACCAACCTGAAGGTGATCTAGAATGCTTGGTGGCAAAAGCATCCTTAGATGAGTCTACTAAATGGCACAGAAGGATGGCACATGTGAACTTCAAAACCATCAACAAGCTAGCTAAACATGGATTGGTCCATGGACTTCTTTCCAAAGTCTTCACCAATGAACACAACTGTGTTGCCTGCAATAAAAGGAAGCAACACAAAGCATCATACAAAACCATTGGTTGTGAGCACAAATTCAAAACCTCTCCAGTTACTGTATATGGATCTTTTTGGTCCAACTTCTATCAGAAGTATTGACCATAAGTACTTCTGCCTGGTGATCACTGATGATTTTAATAGGTTTTGTTGGGTATTCTTTTTGAGCACTAAAGATCAAACTTTTCAAACTCTTAAAGAATTTATAGCCCTGGTTGAAAACCAATTGAACAAAAAGGTTAAGAGTATAAGATGTGATAATGGGACAGAGTTCAAAAATGCGAACTTAATTGAACTCTGCGGGTCTAAGGGAATCAAAAGGGATTATAGTAATGGCAGAACCCCACAACAAAATGGGGTTGTTGAAAGAAGAATGGAACCCTGATAGAGGCAGCAAGATCTATGCTAGCTGACTCTAAACTTCCCACTATGTTTTGGACTAAGCAGTAAGCACTGCCTGTTATGTCCTGAATAGGGTTTCGATTACTAGACCACACAATAAGATACCCTATGAACTTTTAACTGGGAAGATTCCTACCATTATCTATTTCAGGCCTTTTGGATGTCATGTGACTATTTTGAATACAAGTGATCACTTAGGAAAGTTTGAAGGGAAGGCTGATGAGGGTTATATAGTTGGATATTCAGCTCATAGTAAGGCTTACAGGGTATATAATTTGTATGCTAAGAAGATAGAGGAAACTCTTAACCTGAGATTTCTGGAAGAGAAACCTAATGTTCAGGGTAAAGGTCATGATTGGTATTTTGACCTTGACTACTTAACAGATCATTTGGGTTATACTAGATTCAAATCTAAGCAATCTGCAGGTACACAAGAATCACCAACTAACAATGAAGTTACCCTGGATGATGACTCAGACTGTGACTCAGAGTGTGATGAACAACCCATTGTTGTTTCCTCTTTTCCAGCTAACATTGCAGGTTCTCATGACAAAGTTGCTTCTGGTGTGGATTATTCAACTTATGCAGAAGATCTTGCTAGGCTTCAAAAGCAAGAACATGTAGCAAATGAGGAAGCTGAGAGGCTTGGTTTTAAGTTTGCAAAAGATACTGAGGCACTCTTAAGACAAGCTGCTCTGGACATCTGCAGGAACATGGATTCTGTTGATCATGGTTCTGTTTCTGCTTGATGGTTCTCCTGCTATTGCTGCTAATGCCAATTCTCCTGATGGTATTTTTGCTGGAGTACCTGTTTATGTTGTTCATTCCACCATTCCTACTGATCCATCCCCAAGCTTAGATGAGCCTTTTACAAGATTTCCAAGCCCCACGAACCTTGGTAATCATCAACACAGTGCTGGAATTTTCAACTCTTCTTCTTATGATGAGGATTTTGCTCAAACTCTGACCAATCTTCAGTCAACTGTTGAGTTAACCCTAATCCTACTAAGAGGATAAACATTATTCATCCTCAATCCAATATTCTTGGAGATCCCAATGCCATGGTTCAAACAAGGAGTACAATGAAAAAGACAAAGTTTGGTGAATGTGCTTTTATCATTTACATCACTAGTCAGAAAAGGGACAATCATACAGATCAGCAACATTGTTTGTTTACATTAGCAGTCTATCGATCCATTGGCTCAAAGATCTATCATGGAATAGATCCTACAGGAAATCTACACAATACAATGAAAATTCATAAGAAAGTACTAATGCAAAACACTCAAGGAATACAACCCAAGAGGACCTCGACTTAGACCTCACTACGCCAGGCAGGAAACAATCTTCTTAAACATCATTATCACCTATAATGTCGTTAGGTTCTTGGCGAGCTTCTCTTCCTCCTAACGCATATGCTCTCCCACGAGCTCCTCCTTTGTTCTAGTTCCTCAACTTTGGGCAATCACTCCTGAAGTGCCACATCACCCCACACTTAAAGCATGTCACCATCACGTTCTGGTTTGTCACAAGAGTGGAAGCCTTGCAATCCTTGGCTTTGTGACCGACCATCCTGCAGTTCCCACACTGAGTGGGGCAAGGTCCATTGTGGCGAAATGGACATTTGTTGCACTTGGGTAAAGTTTCAACATACCCTTTCTTGTTACATAACCCAATATCATAGGCCTTAACCACTTCTTGTCGCTTGTTTGGCTGCTGAACATGATCATCTCCCTGGTTGTCATTCCACTTCCTTTTGTTGTTATTGTTGTTGTTGTTGTTGTTGTTGTTGTTGTTGTTGTTGTTGTTGTTGTTGTTGTTTGTTGTTGTTGTTGTTGTTGTTGTTGTTGTTGTTGTTGTTGTTGTTGTTGTTGTTGTTGTTGTTGTTGTTGTTGTTGTTGTCAGCATCCCTTGTAGCCCTAGCTCGTTGATTGAGCCTAAACCGTCAGATAATATTGACCAAGTGATTTGGTCAATAAAGTCAAACAGCCTAAGGTCAATGCTCCGTGAATAGTATAGTTTATCCCCGGGTCGTTATGTCACGAGATTGAAATGGTGTTTGAAAACGTTTATAGGAATGAGTGGCTGATGAGGCAAAAAATGAACCACTTTTAGGGGGTCATTTAAGCCTGAAATTGAATTTATTTGATCAAATATTGCCCTAAATCGTTCCTTTTGTGATTTTAGGTACTTTGGGAGAGAAATCTGGAAAAGGAAGCAATTCGGACGTTTTTGGAGCATAAAAGTGAAGAAAACGCCAAAGTCTTAATTTTCCTTGCTGGGAACAGTAGGTGACGGCGTCAAGAAGAAAATTCTGACGGCGTCAAGAGTAATTTTCATGACGGCCCAGTACAGAATTGAAGGCGTCACAAGGTAGAGCGTCAAGAGAAAAATACGTGACGGCCTGGAAAATGTTATAACGTGACGGCGTCAGAAGTAGATCAAGGCAGTCCGAGAAGTATCTTGGCGGCGAGATGACGGCGTCACCAATTTGGTCTTGACGCCGTCAGCCTCAATTTCCTATATATAGTTTTCTAATTTTCATTCATAAAAGAGGGAAGTTTTAGAGAAACCCTAAGGCCGAACTTAGTACGAATTTTACAGGTTTTTCAAGGGTTCTCAGCCCTTGAACCCTTTCATGTGTAATTGAGATAAGTGTTCTTCTAATTCAATCAATATGTCTATGTGTTGCTTGTCTATATCTTGTTCATGTCTTAATTTCATCATGCTAGGCTAGATCTATCTTGTGTTTGCTTAGATCTAATGAAACCTAGATGTTAATTATGTGTTGATTACTTGTTTATGGTTGTATTGGATGAATGATTTCGATGTTAGGCTTAAGAAAACTGGCAGATCTCCAATTGGTAACATGCTTGAACGTCTTAGGAAACATGAACTGACGTGCACTAGGTTTTATTGGTTGTATTTAATGCATGAGTAAATTCTAATGATCCCATGTTAGGAGCTTCTTAGCCGGCTCGACATAGGAGTGAAGTAGGCACTCATAGGATTGGGGAATTAAGTGCGCCACCCCATGAATGGTATTAAGGAATACAATCCGTCATCCACGCAACTATAACAAGTAATTAACGTGTAAAAGATATCTAGGGAGTAATGAAATCTAAGTAAACACAACTTCTCCACTTATTGCTCACAACCTTAGTTAATTTAGTTTATTTTCGTTTCCAGTATTTTATTTTGATTGCATCTTTAGTATTGGGTTAGTTGACTAGCAACTAATTCCGCCCAAATCCTTAAAACCCGAGATTTTTACTTGCTTTCTAAAAAAATATAAAAATACAAAAATAATCATCATTCATCTTTAGAACTAGTATTTAGGTTTTCTAATCCTAGCGACACTATTCCTAGCTGAACGATCAATCCCCCGGTACTTGTCACTATACTCTACTACAACGATCAGGTACACTGCCTGGTGGGGTTGTAAGCTTCTCAAGATCCCTTGAGAGGTAAAGCCTGTGCGACTCCCACGTATCAGTGGCACTGAGGACAGTAACCAAAGATGATTGGGAAGTGATTATACTACTGATTGCTTGGTATTTGAACAATTGAAACAATATTAACAATAACAGAAACACAAATATGATTACACGTATGCAAATTGGAAATCAGAAATGATTGCAGACTGAAGAAAATGTGAGTTTTTAAACAATTTACAACTACAAGGGGTGCAAATGAAAATTTTAGAAACTTAATTTTAAAATAAAATGAAATTAAAAAGAAAATTATTTTTTTGATTATTTTATTATTTAATATTAATTATTTAAATAAAAACTATTTAACTATTTAATTAGAACTAATTAACTTAAAAACTTAATAATACAAATTTAAACTAGGAAATAGCAAAATTAATTTCTAAAATTCTAAAATGACTTAAAATAAAATTAAAAATTAAAAATATGTCTTTTTGTCTTTTTGTGGTTTTTCTATTAATTAAATACTAATAATATTAATTAAACTATTTAAAATAATTTAAATTACTAATTATATTAAAAATGACTAGAAAATTTAAGAAAAATTTATGAATCTAATTAACGATCTCAGGAATCCTAAAAAAAATTATAAAAAACTTATAAAAATTATATTTAGACTATTTTACTAATTATTTACTTACTAATTAATTAATATCTAATTTAACTAAATTAATTAAGAAAATTAGAAAGTAAACAGTAGAATTTAAGAGACTATTTTCTAAAAATACTAAATGATTAATAAAACCTAGGAAAAATATAAAAAGGTACTGTTGTTATCTAAAAATTTATAAAACTATTTAATTACTAATATTACTTAATTATTTAATTAAACTAATATTAATTCTAATAATTACTAAATTAAAAGAGAAAAATCTAAGAAAATTACTGAAAATACTTTAAGGTAAAATAAAATTCAGAAAAATATAAAAATGAAAAATGCTTTTTGAAAAAGCTGAACAATAAGCCAAATGGATTAAATAGAAGCTATCACTATTTTTAAATTTAGTTTTTTGTTGGTTTTTCTTATTAACAGATGATTATAAGCTAAAAATAAGTAAATTTTGTGAAAATACTTTTGATATAGCTTATTAATAAGCTATGTGCACCCCCTTGTGCTTAACAGTTGACTTAATAGCTTATTAGGACTTATGCACTTTTTGAAAACGCTGAGAAATGGACAATTAAGCATAAATAGATGAATAACAACTTGAAATAAGCAAGTGGACACAAATAAGCACTCAGAAAAAACTGCTACGAACAAGAACAAATAAGCACTTATCAAATTGCTAGGCCAAGACAGGCCACACACAGGGACTTTTGGTCCTTTGCGGGGTCCACAAATAAGCTCAGAGATCCAAAATGAAACTTGAACCAACAAGCTCACCTGGCAAGCTTTCAAATAAGCCAAAAATGAAGGCTTAACTCTTACTAATAAGCTCTGTGTGAGCTTATGAAATTTAGCAAAAAGCCATGTGTACACTGACCACTCAGTGTATACAGTCAAAAGGGACAATCTAAAAGCTACTAGCAGCCCTCTCAAATAAGCTTAAAATGGTGAAATAAGCCCTGAACTGTCAAGATGGGTTGCTTGGATTTCCAAAAAGCCAATAAGCTAAGGGTGGGGCCCACTGGGGAAGTCACAACAGGCCTGGGAAAATTGACCAAATCCTGATGCACAAGGCATGTATTTGCCCTGCAAGCTTAAAGAAGCACTTGCACAAGTTATAATAAAAATCCTAAAAATAAGCTGGACACAGATTTTCAAAGATTAGCTGAGGGACTTTGATTTGTGAAAAGCTTAGGTTCTTAATGCAAATACAAAAATCAAAACAAATCTCCCAATTTTTGGATTTCTGAAACAAGTATGTTTTTGATCTTTTGGAATTATGAACTTAGGTTGACTTTTGTGAGATTTGATCCAAATTTACTGATTGATTAATGTAACTTAAGCTATATTAAGACTAATTTATACTAAAACAACTACTTGTGAGATGATTTGAAGCTTATGCCACACTAATTTCCACACAGACAGATTTTAGGCCAATATTTTGGTGATTTTGACTTTAAAGCTTCTATCCACTAAAACCTTGTTGTTTCTAGTCCTTTTAGGTATTAAGAAAGATGCTGCAATGGTTTTCTACCTTTAAGTCTTAGAAATACACAACACAATAGGTTCTTCCAAACAACCTGTCAACCTTTAGTCTAGATTAAAACTTAAGTAAACTGAATCAACAACCTAATTTATGACTTGAACTTAGTTTTTTAAGCAATATTAAGACAAAATTAGCTCAGATAAGCATAGATCAAGCAATAACAAGCAAGCTACAGTAATAGATGGAAAATGAGATTCTTACAATGTGCACTCCAGCCAAAACCATGAACCAAGGACCAAAGAACCAACCTATAGGCCTTCCACAAGACCACTAACCCACAGCCATCCAAAATTTACTGTGCTCCAGCTTTTATCCCCATTAAACCTGCAACTTCGACCTTCTTTGACTTTTTTTGTATTTTTTTATACTAGACTGTGTTTTAGAGTTTCTAAAAGCTTAATTAAGCTTTCTAGGAGCCTATGTGAGCTTAAGAGTCCATGTGATCTAACAATAACAACAATACAACTTATTAAGAAATTTGAAATAAAATTGAAAATTGCACAAACTGAGATAGGAACTAAAACTTGAAATTGATTAATGAAAAAGTTGAAATTACATTTAAACACACTAGTACAATGCTTAAAAGCTTGAAATTTTACTAAGTTAACAAGTTACAAACTAAACAACACTAATTTTACACTAAATGTCTACCACCTGCTTTTCCTTCTTCTTCTTCTATTTATACTTGAAAATTAGGGCTTGTGGAGGTCTTCTGAATCTTTCCCATAAAAAATCTTGACCATTGGATCACTTTGGAGTGATCTCAGCCTTTAAACATTTTTTGCGTCAAAATGAGAAGTAGCAAATTGCACTATGGATATGCAAGGGGGTGGCATTTATTGTGGTTTGTTTTGTTAGGTGAGGGTAATGGTTTGGGCGGTGATGGAGGTGATGGGAGGGGGGAGATGGGACTGAGTTGCAGGGTGCTACAGTGCAAGTGGGAGGGGAAGGGGATGGTCAAATGCTTTGACCGTTTATTATTTAGAACGGTTTTAAGGGTTTTGGGCTTTAGTGAATGAGCTGGGGAAGGGTGTGGGCTGGCATTTGTGTTTGGATTGGATTAATGCTTTTGAGTGTTTTAATATTAAGGGTTCGGTTTGGTTTATTGTTAATACAAGGACCAATTTTGTAATATTCTGAAATTTGAGGGGCTAGACTTGGCATTCTTCCAAAGTTCACAAAGGGATGAAACTTGCCAATCTTCAATAGTACAAGGATTATATGTTGAATTTTCCACTTTTGAACTTTCCAGGGACTATTTCTACCATCTTTAAAACTTTAGGGACCAAATATGTATTTTCACCAAACTTTCCAACCAAGGACCAATCCTGCCAAACATGAGTAGTACAAGGACCAAAATTTATTTTTCTCAAAGTTTTAATATCCTAGGGACCATTTCTGTCAATTTTGTAAGTTGAGGGACTAAACTTGTAATTTTATGAAACTTTGCACCAAATGACTAATAATGTTTATTTGTGATTCAAAAGGACCTTTGGTGACTTTTTCATGTTTTTAGAATAACCAGGGACTAGTTTTGATAACTTTTGAAAGTTGAGGGACTGAAACTGCCAATTATGCAAACTTTGTTCATTTTTCATTTGTTTTTGATTATTTTGCATCTGAAACATATAAAACACATTCCTGGGATATTTTCAATAATATGATGCATATTTGAGTGTTTTTGGATGTTTTGGCAGCTCAAATTAGGTAAAAATGATGAGTATTTACACACTCATCAATCCCCCACACTAAAACATTGCTAGTCCCTAGCAATCTTTTGAGAAAACTTAATGGATTTGAAGTCTCTTTACCAAAAGCCATTACTTCTGGAGTAGCCAAATGTTTCAGTTCAAGTAAGAACTATGGTACACCGATAACCATATGATTTTGAGCAAACCATCAGCTGTAAACGGATTTGATTTGTCTTTACCAAAAGCCGTTTGCTTCTGGACTAGACAACTCTTCATGATTAAGGATATGGTGAGCTGGATCCCATACAATTTTTGGCAAATTGTCAGCCATTAACGGTTTTGAGATATCTTTACCAAGAGCTGTTTGCTCCTGGATTAGCCAGTCCTTGTGTGATTTAGACATGGTGGACTGATTACCATTTGTTGTGTTTAGTGCGAAGCACTTCCACTAAAAAAAATTTGGGCTAAAACGGGGGTATTATGGCACTTATAAGGTAAAAATGTGATAAAATTCGCCAGAATCCCCCCCCCCCCCCACACTAGAACTGAATATTACCCTCAATATTCAAAGTACCGGCCATTATGCCGCTATTTTGAAAAACTTTGATTTGAAATTTGAAACATGGGCAAGTGTGGGAACAGTTTTTTTTTTTTTTTTTTTTTTTTTTTTTTTTTTTTTTTTTTTGAAGATTACTTTATATACAACAGCATGGGAGACTCCCCCACACTAGTTTGGTAGAAAAGAGAAAGAAGTCAAAGATATGGGTGAAAACCCATATTTTGCTAATTTTTGTTCACCGAGTCACTAGCTAGACTCGATCCCCGAATTTAGTTATCCATGGGGAAAGTTTGGAGATCTGGGACAACCATGGATGGTATGTCCTCTCCAAAATAGTGTTTCAAGCGATGACCATTCACTTTAAAGTTAGGACCTTCGGGTTGAGATAACTCAACAGTCCCGTATGGGTATACTTTTGCAACAGTGAATGGTCCAGTCCATCGGGTTTTTAATATCCCCGAGAAGATCTTTAACCTTGAATTGAAAAGAAGGACTCTGTCACCAACGTTGAAAACATGGTTCTTAATCTTGGAGTCATGGATCTTCTTTGTCTTTTCTTTGTAGATCAAAGAGTTCTCGTAGGCTTGATCACGAAGTTCCGTTAATTCATTGAGTTGAATTTTACGGTGATCACCCGCTTTATGAAGGTCGTAGTTAGCATGTTTCAAGGCCCAATAGGCTTTGTGCTTGAGCAAGATCGGTAAATGACACGCCTTCCCGTATACAAGATTGTAAGGAGTACACCCAATGGGTGTTTTGTAAGCTGTACGGAAGGCCCATAATGCATCATCTAGTTTATCCGACCAAGAGGCACGGTTTTCACCTACGGTCCTCTCTAGAATCCTTTTTATACCACGGTTGGAAACTTCCACTTGCCCACTTGTTTGTGGGTGATACGCGGTAGAAAGACGGTGAGTAACACCGTACTTAAGCTTGACTTTTGCGAATTGATTATTGCAAAAGTGGGTACCGCGATCACTAATTATGGCACGGGGAGTTCCAAAACGAGCAAAGAGGGATTTCAAAAATTTCAAAACAACTCGGGCATCGTTGGTGGGTAAGGCTTTTGCCTCAACCCATTTTGACAAATAGTCAACAGCCACGAGTATGTACTTGTTTCTACGAGAAGATGGGAATGGCCCCATAAAATCAATGCCCCAGACGTCAAACATTTCACAAACTTGAATGGCATTTTGTGGCATTTTGTTCTTTTGTGAAATATTTCCGTGACGCTGACAAGCGTCACAAGCTTTGACTAATTCGTGGGCATCCTTATAAATCGTTGGCCAATAGAAACCGGAGTCAAATACCTTTTTGGCGGTGTAGTTAGGACTATGGTGGCCCCCAGTGGGTCCAACATGGCAAGCCTTGAGAATATCAGTGGCTTCCTGTCCGTAAACACATCGCCTGATGACTTGATCGGCACAGATTTTGAACAAATAGGGGTCGTCCTAGAAGTAATGTTTAATGTCTTTAAAGAATTTGTTTTTCTGTTGGGACGACATCCCCTTCAGAATGAAATTACCCGCATGGTAGTTTGCAAAGTCGGAAAACCATGGGGTAGTAGAGTCACCACAAAAAGAAACCACATTGAGTGTCTCGAGAGGAAATGTTTCATTTATTTCCTGTTTCTCGGACACATCCTGATGAGGGTTTTCTAATCGTGAGAGATGATCAACAACAAGGTTCTCGGCTCCTTTTTTTTATCACGGATAATGATATCAAATTCTTGGAGGAGGAGAACCCAACGGAGTAGCCTCAGCTTTGCATCTTGTTTTGCAAAGAGGTACTTCAAAGCCGAGTGATCCGTATACACTACGCATTTGGTCAGTATCAAGTATGGTCGGAATTTTTCAAAGGCATACACCACAACTAATAGTTCTTTTTCAGTGGTGGTATAATGACTCTGAGCCTCGGTCATAGTTTTGCTTGCATAGTGTATAGGCTGAAAGTATTTTGCTTCTCGTTGCCCCAAGACCGCACCTATGGCAAAATCACTAGCATCGCACATAAGCTCAAAAGGTAGGTCCCAATCGGGGGCAACAAGAATTGGTGCCTCAGTAAGCTTTTTCTTCAAGGTTTCAAAAGTTTCGATGCACTCAGGTGAGAAGATAAAAGGAGCATCCTTCTCGAGGAGATGGGTCATAGGCCGGGCGATTTTTGAGAAATCTTGAATAAACCTACGATAGAAGTCGGCATGACCCAAAAAGCTCCTAATACCTTTGACGGTAGTGGTATGAGGAAATTTAGCGATGACATCAATTTTGGCTTTGTCAACCTCAATCTCATTTTTTGAAATTTTATGGCCGAGGACAATGCCTTCTTTAACAATAAAATGGCTCTTCTCCTAGTTGAACACTCAAGTTCGTATCTTCACAACGTTTTAGCATCTTTTCCAAGTGGAAGAGACAAGACTGGAATGAATCCCCAATGACTGAAAAGTCATCCATAAATACCTCCATGGTTTTCCTGATCATGTCGGAAAATATTGATATCATGCACCTTTGGAACGTGCCAGGTGCATTACATAGGCCGAAAGGCATACGTCTGTAGGCAAAAGCTTCGTAGGGGCATGTGAAGATAGTTTTCTCTTGATCCTGTGGATCAATGGGGATTTCGAAGTAACCCAGAAACCATCGAGGAAACAGTAGTATTCATTCCCCGCTAGTCTTTCGAGCATTTGGTCCATAAAAGGTAGAGGAAAATGGTCTTTACGGGTGGCTTCATTCAACTTACGATAGTCAATGCATACTCGCCAACCCTTGACCAAACGAGTTGGAATCAACTCATTTTCCTCGTTTGTGACAACGGTTATGCCACCCTTTTTAGGAACGCAATGAATTGGGCTAACCCAAGGACTGTCAGATATAGGGTAAATTAATCCCGCATAAAGAAGTTTTAGAACTTCTTGTTTGATAACTTCGTGGATTTTAGGATTTACCCTCCTCTGACATTGTACTGCTGGCTTAAAGTCATCCTCCATCAAGATTTTGTGTGTACAAAAGTCTGGGTTAATACCTTTAATGTCGGAGAGTTTCCAAGCAATTGCTTGCTTGTGTGACTTGAGAACCTTTATGAGTGCAGTCTTCTCCTCATCTTTCATGTTTTTAGCAATAATGATGGGTAATTTATCATCACCCTCCAAAAATGCATACTCTAGATGAGGAGGCAAGTCCTTGAGCTCGACCTCGGGAAATTCTTCAGATTTTTCAATAGACGCAATTTCCGCTTTATGAAGTTCTTTTGGAGATGGAGAGGGTGAAGGATCGTCATTTAACAATCTTTCAAGAAGAAGAACGTCCCCCTCGGAATCAAGATAGTTTTCATCAATCTCATTTGAAATTGAGCTATCTTGAGCAAGAAAAGCCTCGACCTCTTCCAAAAGGAAGTCACTCCCCTCAAACGGAGTGAGAGAAGGGGAAGAGTCGGATATAATAGGCTCAGAAGAAAGAGTGGTACTGCCACTTGGAGAGAAACCGAGAACCTCTTGAGAATACTCCTCTGAAGAAACATCGATGATGTCAATTCAGTTTATCGATTCAGAGTCATAGTTGGAGGAGTATCTTGAAGTTTGATCAAGGTTGAATGTGATGACTTCACCACCAACACGCAAAGTGATTTCTTCTTCGAAAACATCAATTAGAGCATGACCCGTTCTTAAGAATCCCCTCCCGAGAATAAGAGGAATTCTTGGGTCAGCATCGAAATCAACAATCACGAAATCTTCCGGAAAATGAAACTTTCCTACTTTCACGAAGATATCTTCGGCAATGCCGAGGGGACGAGATATAGTACGGTCTACAAGCTCAAGAGTCATGCAGGTAGGAGTGAGCTAAGGAAGAGAGAGTTTCTTCCAGACTGAGTGAGGCATTAGGTTGATGCTTGCACCAAGATCGACCAAGGCAAAGCATTCAACCATCCCGGGGAAAATGCAAGGAATGAGAAATTTCCCGGGATCTCCAAGCTTTTCGGGAAGCTTTTTCAAGAGCACTGCTGAGCAATGTTCGTCCAGTGGAGTTTTAGCCATCTCACAGAGTTTTTCCTTGTTACTTATCAAAGTTTTGATTGTTAATGCAAATTTAGGCATCAGAAGAAGAGCATCCGCGAAGCTGATATCGAAATGTAATTTTTGGAAAATTTGGTAGAATTTTTCCATCTGATGATTAGCTTTTTCACGGATCTTTTGATCATTCAAACGTGAAGGATATGGAATTGAAGGCTTGGTATTGTTCTTTGGAATTTCATCAGGACTTTCCGGAGGATCAAATACAACTTTTGACTTGGGAGTCGGGATCGGGACAACTTGAGGGTGGACGTTGTTGGTACCTCCGTTATTACTAGGAAGTACTATGTCCGTGGTAACCTCAGGTTCACGTTTGGCTACCTTGGTAGGAGGAGAAGAAGAGGTAGAGGGAGCCATGGGTCCATTGTATGATACTCCACTTCGGGTAGTGATCGCCTTAACATCGCCCCTCGGGTTAGCGATCGTGTTGCTCGGTAGTGTACCTGAGCCCGAGGGTCGATCATTTAAAGACTTCTAAAGTTCAGAGATCTTGCTGACCAATAACCGATTCGTTTCCTCTTGTGCTTTCATGAATTGTTTTAACACTTCATCGGAGGAAGGCTGGGGTTGAACAATGCTTTGATTTTGGTTAGGAAAATTTTGAACACGGTTGTTTTGAAAATTTCCTTGGTTTTAGTTGTTGTTACTGATTGAGGTCCAAACGGTCAACCTAAACTGACAAGGGATGGTCAACAAGGTCAAACAACCTAGAGTCAATGCTCCGCGGAATATAGTGGTTTCCCCGGGTCGTTATGTCCCGACGAGGTGTGGATGGTTATAAAACGGTTTCGTGATCGGGTGAATTTGGACAGGAAAAGGGGTTTGTGTGTGATTAAGCTAGGGAATCTACAAGGAAATAGCTTAAATAAGCTATATGAATAAGACTGGAAGCTAGGAAAAACCAGAAACGTTTAAAACTTAAAACGCGTACGTTCACGTTTAATTAAAACGTAAACGTACAAAATAAAACGTGAAAAGTGAAATCTGAAAACACCCAGGGAGTAAAAATGACTTTTTTACAAACTTAAAGGTAAAAGAAAATTTTTAGAAAAAGAAAATAAATTTTAACACTAATTAATTATTTAATATTAATTAAATACTAATTAACTCTAATTATTAAGATTTAAAACACTTAAATATAATATAATATTAATTAAATACTATAAAAATGAAAATAAAATTTCTAAAATTATAAAATAAATAAAAATAAGTTTTAAAATTAAAAATATGTATTTTTGTCTTTTTATGATTTTTCTATTAATTAATTACTAATTAATTATTAATTACCTAATTAAACTATTTTAAATTAAGAAAAATAGCAAATGAACAGTAAAAATTATAAGAAAATTTCTAGAATTATTTTACATTATATAAAAGCTAGGAAAAAGATAAAAACTAGGTTTTACTTAATAAAAACTAATTATGCTATTTAAAACTAATTATTAATTAATTATTAATAAAACTAAGATTAATTCTAATAAATACTAAATGATAAAATAAAAATATGATAAAATTACTATAAATACTTTAATATAAGAGGAATTTAAGAAAAATATAAAAAAAACTATGTACATAATAAAAATCTAAAAATGAAAAATAAAATTTAAATTACATTAAATAGAAACTATCACTTAATATTAAATTTGTTTTTCTGGAATTTTTCTTTTACAAACCTATTTTATAACTAAAAACTAACAACTTTTGTGAAAACAAGTTTTCTACAACTTAAAATTAAGCACAATACAAGCTTATTGTTGTGACAGTTGACTTTGGTCAACTGTCAAGGTAAAATGGTGATGTAGGCAGCTAGGGGGCCCACAAGGGATGATTCAAGTGTAAATAAGCTAAGTGCACTAAAATAAGCTAGAAAAAGCAAGAAAGTAGCACTGAATAAGCTAAGAAAGTGATTAAGCTAATCCAAAATCCAAACAGTGAACTCAGTCAAGGGACAAGGTTTGGTGCCCTTGCAGCCCTATCAAATGGGGTTCAAAACTCAAAATAAGCTTAGGGACTTGAAGATGAACTTATTGGCTTCTCAAAAAGCCAATAAGTTCATAGTGGTGCCCACTAGGTAAGCCAGAAGAAGGCATGAAAGTTGAGGTGTTGGACTGGGTTCTGTGTAGCAGGGCATGCATATGCCCTGCAGCCTACTTTGATCAAGAGTGGAACTCAAATGGAAAATCACAAAAATAAGAGGATTGTGGGATCTTGAAGATGGGCTGAGGTACTTTATATAGGAACAAGTCTCACCCTTTGAATCAAAGCACAAAATTCAAAATAAATCTTGCAATTTTGGTAAAAACTGAGTTTCATGCACATTTGACTTTTTATATAAACCTAAGATTTGACTTTCCTTAACTTTGAGCTTAATTTAATGATTGAAAAACATGTTAAGAGCTAGAATAAGAGCATATAAAACTAGAACAACAACTTATACCATGATTTGATGGTTATTGGGACTCAATGACCACCACAGTTAACTGTGGTGGTGAGATTTTTGTGGATTTGACTTTTTAACAAATGGACACCCACTTTTATACTTCCAACAGCCTATTATGCACTAAAGAAACATGCAACCAACAAGTGACAACAATAATACACACTAAATCACAGAGTATGCAGTAAATCCAAACACTCCCTTAAGTAACTTGATTTTTGATTTTCAAAGGAAATGATCAACCTAAGCTCTAAAACTGATACTAAGCCTACACTAATCAAATAAAGACACAAATAAGCTGACTTGAACACTTGTCACCCACAGATACAGTAAATACAAAAAAAATGAGCTTATAGTGATCCTTTGTGAGGTTTCAATCAAGAACTAGGATCCAATATTACAACCTAAAGTCTCCCCTGAGACTACTAATACCATGGAATTCAAAAATCAATCCTGCAGCCTTGCTTGTCCCACCTTCATCACTGGTTTATCATTTTCCACCATTTGATTTGAATTTTTGAGTATTTCTTTTTTTTTTTAATTTAAAACTAAAAACTGACTAAATCACTAATGAAAGCTTACAAAAGCTTTAAAAGTAAGTTTATATGAGCTTAATTGTCCCTAAACAACAACTATCACCAACATTCAAGATATAATAAGATTTTGAGTAAAAAGAAAAAGCATGAACTGAAATTGCACTGAGAAACTTAAATTAGAGCTTGAAAAAGTATTTGGTTACACTGAGATTACTTAGTACATTATTTTTAAACTAAGATAAGCATTGAAATATGGAAATGAAAATTATTCGACATACATAAAGCTACACTAAACTACTCTACACTAACTAATAATTCATTCTTCTTTTTTTCTTCATTTTATAGACCCTGGAGGGTTTCCTTGACTTTACCACATGCTCCTGACCATTGGATTGGCTTCAAAAGATCTCAACCCTTCAAATTTTGTTTTGGCGGGAAAGCAGGGATTGGCAGGTTATGGGGTTTGGTTTGGGAATTAATTGAGGAGGGGGGATGTATGGGTGTAGGTGATAGTATTTATGAGGGTTGGTGAGAAAATGGGAGGAGTGGGGAGACAAAGGCCTGGGATTAAGGGTGGATTAGAGAAGATGAACAGTAATTTGGGGGGTTTGACTTGGTCAATGACCAGGGGTAATATTATACGGGGTGTTTTGTTTTTGGAGTTGGGCTTGGTGGTGGGCCCTAAGGGTGGATCAGGGGTGTGCATGGGCTGGGGATTTGTTATTTGGTTTAGGTTTTGGGCTTAGGATAAGAAAGGGTCCATTTGGTATTTATTTCAAGTTTCAAAATAACAAGGACCATTCATGTAATTAACTGAAACATGAGGCTGAAAATGTCACTTTCTAAAATATTGTCCCAAGGGTTGAATTTCCCATACTTGAATTATCTAAGGACCCATGATGATAATTTTTTTCATTTAAAAATACCTGGGGACCAATTTTGACAAGTTTGCAAAGTAAAGGGACCAAACATGTAATTTCCACAAACATTTATCCCAAGGGACATAATTTTCAACTTTTGATTTTCAAAAACTTTTGTTGACTTTTCAATCCAAAAATATTTCCCAGGGACCAAATCTGACAATTTCTGAAACTCCAGTGACTAATTTTGTAAATTTCCAAAACTTTTCCAAATTTTCACCAAAGGAAAAAATATGACAACTTATAATTGTAAAAGGACCTTTGGTGATAATTTTCCATATTTTGAATATCCAGGGACTAGTTTTGCAATTTTATGAAAGTTTGGGGACTGAAACTGCCAATTTTGCAAACTTTGTACGTTTTTCATCTGTTTTTGCTCATTTTGCATCTAAAACATATAAAACACAATTTTGAAATATTTTTAGCATTTTGATGCATTTCTGAGTATTTTTGTATGTTTTGCAGTTTAGATTTGACCAAAAATGATGAGTGTTTGAGCACTCATCAGTTACCCTGAAAATTATTTCTCTGATTGAAATTACCCTGATTGTAATTCCCTTGACCTTGGTTTCATTGAAAATTTCCTTGAAAACCTTGATTTTGATTGCCATTTTGAATTTTTTTTTGATTAAAATGACCTTGATTTTGGTTCGGATTTTGGAAATTCGGGTTTTGACCTTGGTTAAAATATCCTCGATTATGATTTTGATTCGAGTTACGGTTTTGATTTTGATTGAAATCGGGAGGTCCGAGAAAATTGTTGGAATGATAGCTTAAGAGATTACGGTCCCCTTGTGATTGGTAAGAATTACCCCCGTGTTATAGGAACCTTGAGCAGCGTAAACGTTCTCTTGAGGATAACCAGCAGTAGCTAGACACTCGGAATACAGATGTGGGCCTCCACAAGTTTCACAACTTCGGCCTACGGCTTTCACTTGTTGATTTTGGAAGGTTTGATTCATCCTCAACATAGCCGTAGCAAAGTCGTCCATCTTTTTAGTGAGAACCGCGATATCAAGAGATGATGATGATGAAGGAATGATTGATTTACATGACTCGTCCCTCTCCGCAGAGGAATCCCAAAAGTTATGGTGGGCAGTCATGTTCTCAATCAGATCATAACACTCTTCGGGACGTCTTTTCATGAAGGTCCCACCAGTAGCAGCATTGAGAATATCTCGGTGCCTCAATGTTAGACCATTATAGAAGGTATCTATGATGGTAACTTGTAACATATTGTGGTTAGGGCACCGATCAATTGCGAGCTTATAACGTTCCCAAGCCTCGAATAGAGACTCATCGGGAAGCTGCCGGAAGTTGCTGATATCATTTCGTAACTTGGTAACCATGGAAGGTGGAAAATATTTGGCTAAAAACTTGGTTACCATATCATCAAAGGTACGAATAGAATTCTTGGGGAGTCGGTCAAACCAAGCAGTGGCATGGTGGGTGAGAGAATTGGGGAAGAGATACAGACGGAGGGCATCATCGGTGACACCGTGTTGTTTCATGCTTTGGGTGACGGTAAGGTATTTGTCAAGATGCTTGTTAGCATCGTCACCCGGTAATCCGTGAAATTGACACGAATTTTGGACTTGTTGGATCATGTGGTGCTTGAGGCAAAAGTCTGTAGCCTCAATAGTGAGTGGTGCAATAGGTCCGCCCCTCCCTTGCATGGTAGGCTAACACAACTCCTCCATCGTTCGGAGATCGGGAGCTGGCTCATCCTTGGGAGGGTCAGGGGGTGGTGGTGGCCCGTCGTCCATTTCTGTTTTTGGTTCTTCAATAACAGTACATAGCTCGAGTACGTTATTCTGATTTTTACGCTTTGTTTGTGAACGAGTGCGCATGCACTAAAAACAATTTTTCAAAACAAATTTGAGGCAAAACAACAAGGAACTTAAACCAATAATCACAAGTGAATGGTTTCTTTGAAAAAGGTACACCACTCACAGGGATACAATGACAAGTTTTAATCTTATGTTTGGGAACTTATTATGTTCACACCCCCAGTTGGTAGGTGTTCTGCCTTGATTTGCGGTGGTAAGATTTTATGTATTTATTATTAACAGAAAAATTATTTTTGGGCTTTTCGGGTGTGTGTGCAAAAAACTTTTGGAACTATTTTTGTTATCGATTCGTTAACTGAAATCGACCTCTTTAAAATTACTCGCAGGGTGGCGGGAGAGAAGAATGGATCTCTCTTCAGTTCGCAATTTAATGTCAGAACTTCCGTATTCCACCTGTGTAGGTTGTAATTTTAAAGAAACCGAAGTAATTTAACTTCACGATTGTTTTGTTGTTTTTTGATTTTTTTGGTGTTGTTAACACTTCAGGAAAAGTGTTAATGAACTTTTTGATATGATTGATATTTTTACAAAAACTTTTTACAAAAGTGGTGAAATTTGTACATGGATGATTTTGAAAACCACTAAACTTAAAACGTTTTTAAAACACTCAACAACCTCCCCGGCAGCGGCGCCAAATTTTGATTGAGCCTAAACCGTCAGATAATATTGACTAAGTGATTTGGTCAACAAAGTCAAACAGCCTGAGGTCAATGCTCTGTGAATAGTATAGTTTATCCCCGGGTCGTTATGTCCCGACGAGATTGAAATGGTGTTTGAAAACGTTTATAGGAGTGAGTGGCACTGAGGACAGTAACCAAAGATGATTGGGAAGTGATTATACTACTGATTACTTGGTATTTGAACAATTGAAACAATATTAACAATAACAGAAACACAAATATGATTACACGTATGCAAATTGGAAATCAAAAATGATTGCAGACAGAAGAAAAGGTGAGTTTTTAAACAATTTACAACTACAAGGGGTGCAAATGAAAATTTTACAAACTTAATTTTAAAAGAAAATGAAATTAAAAGGAAAATTATTTTTTTGATTATTTTATTATTTAAATAAAAACTATTTAACTATTTAATTAGAACTAATTAACTTAAAAACTTAATAATACAAATTTAAACTATGAAATAGCAAAATTAATTTCTAAAATTCTAAAATGACTTAAAATAAAATTAAAAATTAAAAATATGTCTTTTTGTGGGTTTTCTATTAATTAAATACTAATAATATTAATTAAACTATTTAAAATAATTTAAATTACTAATTATACTAAAAATGACTAGAAAATTTAAAAAAAATTTATGAATCTAATTAACCATCTCAAGAATCCTAAAAAATTATAAAAAACTTATAAAAATTATTTTTAGACTATTTTACTAATTATTTACGTATTAATTAATTAATATCTAATTTGAGTAAATTAATTAAGAAAATTAGAAAGTTAATAGTAGAATTTAAGAGACTATTTTCTAAAAATACTAAATGATTAATAAAACCTAGGAAAAATATAAAAAGGTACTGTTGTTATCTAAAAATTTATAAAACTATTTAATTACTAATATTACTTAATTATTTAATTAAATTAATATTAATTCTAATAATTACTAAATTAAAAGTGAAAAATCAAAGAAAATTTCTGAAAATTCTTTAAGGTAAAAGAAAATTAAGAAAATATAAAAATAAAATATGCTTTTTGAAAAAGCTAAACAATAAGCCAAATGGCTTAAGTAGAAGCTATCACTATTTTTAAATTTGGTTTTTTGTTGGTTTTTCTTATTGACAGATGATTATAAGCTAAAAATAAGTAACTTTTGTGAAAAAAGCTATGTGCACCCCCTTGTGCTTAACAGTTGACTTAATAACTTGTTAGGACTTATGCACTTTTTGAAAAAGCTGAGAAATGGACAATTAAGCATAAACAGATTAATCATTAATAACAACTTGAAATAAGCAAGTGGACACAAATAAGCACTCAGAAAAAGCTGCTACGAACAAGAACAAATAAGCACTTATCAAATTGCTAGGCCAAGACAGGCCACACTCAGGGACTTTTGGTCCTTTATGGGGTTCACAAATAAGCTCAGAGATCCAAAATGAAACTTGAACCAACAAGCTCACCTGGCAAGCTTTCAAATAAGGCAAAAATGAAGGCTTAAATCTTACTAATAAGCTCTGTGTGAGCTTATGAAATTTGGCAAAAAGCCAAGTGTACACTGACCACTCAGTGTACACAGTCAAATGGGACAATCTAAAAGCTAGCCCTATCAAATAAGCTTAAAATGGTGAAATAAGCCCTGAACTGTCAAGATGGGTTGCTTGGCTTTCCAAAAAGCCATTAAGCTAAGGGTGGGGCTCACTGGGGAAGTCACAACAGGCCTGGGAAAATTGACCAAATCCTGATGCACAGGGCATGTATTTGCCCTGCAAGCTTAAAGAAGCACTTGCACAAGCTATAATAAAAATCCTAAAAATAAGCTGGACACAGATTTTCAAAGATGAGCTGAGGGACTTTGATTTGTGAAAAGCTCAGGTTCTCAATCCAAATACAAAAATCAAAACAAATCTCCCAATTTTTGGATTTCTGAAACAAGTATGTTTTTGACTTTTTGAAATTATGAACTTAGGTTGACTTTTGTGAGATTTGATCCTAATTTACTGATTGATTAATGTAACTTAAGCTATATTAAGACTAATTTATACTAAAACAACTACTTGTGAGATGATTTGAAGCTTATGCCACACTAATTTCCACACAGACATATTTTAGGCCAATATTTTGGTGATTTTGACTTTAAAGCTTCTATCCACTGAAACCTTGTTGTTTCTAGTCCCCTTAGGAATTAAGAAAGATGTTACAATGGTTTTCTACCTTTAAGTCTTACAAATACACAACACAACAAGTTCTTCCAAACAACCTGTCAACCTTTAATCTAGATTAAAACTTAAGTAAACTGAATCAACAACCTAATTTATGACTTGAACTTAGTTTTTTAAGCAATATTAAGACAAAATTAGCTCAGATAAGCATAGATCAAGCAATAACAAGCAAGCTACAGTAATAGATGGAAAATGAGATTCTTACAATGTGCACTCCAGCCAAAACCATGAACCAATGACCAAAGAACCAACCTATAGGCCTTCCACAAGACCACTAACCCACAGCCATCCAAAATTTACTGTGCTCCAGCTTTTATCACCATTAAACCTGCAACTTTGACCTTCTTTGACTTTTTTTTTGTATTTTTTATACTAGATTGTGTTTTAGAGTTTCTAAAAGCTTAATTAAGCTTTCTAGGAGCCTATGTGAGCTTAAGAGTCCATGTGATCTAACAATAACAACAATACAGCTTATTGAGAAATTTGAAATAAAATTGAAAATTGCACAAACTGAGATAGGAACTAAAACTTGAAATTGATTAATGAAAAAGTTGAGATTACACTTAAACACACTAGTACAATGCTTAAAAGCTTGAAATTTTACTGAATTAACAAGTTACAAACCAAACGACACTAATTTTACACTAAATGACTACTACTTGCTTTTCCTTCCTCTTCTTCTATTTATACTTGAAAATTAGGGCTTGTGGAGGTCTTCTGAATCTTTCCCATCAAAAATCTTGACCATTGGATCACTTTGGAGTGATCTCAGCCTTTAAACCTTTTTGGCGCCAAAATGAGAAGTAGCAAATTGCACTGTAGATATGCAAGGGGGGTGGCATTTATTGTGGTTTGTTTTGTTAGGTGAGGGTAGTGGTTTGGGCAGTGATGGGAGGGGGAGATGGGACTGAGTTGCAGGGTGCTACAGTGCAAGTGAGAGGGGAAGCGGATGGTCAAATGGTTTGACTGTTTATTATTTAGAACGGTTTTGAGGGTTTTGGGCTTTAGGGAATGGGCTGGGGAAGGGTGTGGGCTGGCATTTGTGTTTGGATTGGATCAATGCTTTGGGGTGTTTTAATATTGAGGGTCCGGTTTGGTTTATTGTTAATACAAGGACCAATTTTGTAATATTCTGACATTTGAGGGGCCAGACTTGGCATTCTTCCAAAGTTCACAAAGGGATGAAACTTGCCAATCTTCAATAGTACAAGGATTATATGTTGAATTTTCCACTTTTGAACTTTCCAGGGACTATTTCTGCCATCTTTAAAACTTCAGGGGACCAAATATGTATTTTCACCAAACTTTCCAACCAAGGATCAATCCTGCCAAAGATGAGTAGTACGAGGACCAAAATTTGTTTTTCTCAAAGTTTTAATATCCTAGGGACCATTTCTATCATTTTTGTAAGTTGATGGACTAAACTTGTAATTTTATGAAACATTGCACCAAAGGACTAATAATGTTTATTTGTGATTCAAAAGGACCTTTGGTGACTTTTTCATGTTTTTAGAATACCCAGGGACTAGTTTTGATAACTTTTAAAAGTTTAGGAACTGAAACTGCCAATTATGCAAACTTTGTTCATTTTTCATTTGTTTTTGATTATTTTGCATCTGAAACATATAAAACACATTCCTGTGATATTTTCAATATTATGATGCATATTTGAGTGTTTTTGGATGTTTTGGCAACTCAGATTAGGTAAAAATGATGAGTATTTACACCCTCATCACTCGTACCACCTGATCTACTAGATTATGAGCTATCCGGATCGCATTATGAATTGTAGTTGGATAAGATGAAGTCACATTTTCCTGAATACTTGGTGGAAGTCCCCAGATGTAACGCTCAATTTTTTTGTATTCAGGGGTGACCATAGCTGGGCATAGCACTGCCAATTCCTAAAATCGGTTGGTATAAGCTGTGATGTCCGGCCCTTTGACAGCCAAATTCCAGAACTTTACTTCCATTTTCTACACCTCATTTATGGGGTAATATTCTTTAGTCATCATCTTTTTCAACTCACTCCAACTTGTTTTGAAAGCAGCCTCTAGTCCCCACAGACTGTGCATACGCATTCAACCAAGTCAATGCACCATCCAGTAAGGTGCATGTGACACACTTTTCTTTGCAATTCTCTGCACAGTTGTAAATATGAAAAACATATTCCAATTTCTCAAACCATCGGGTTAAATCGACAGCTCCTTCTGTCCCACTGAAATTTCGGGGCTTACAGTTCATTAACTCCTAGTAGGAGCAATCACGGGTTGTGGGCTCCACTCTTCCAACACTACCACTTACTTAAAAATTCACTCCATTACCGTTGTTTCCATTTGCTTCGTAGTTTGCCGTAGCATCTGTAACCCGTTGGGCAATGAGTTGTTCGATAGCAGCTGAATTCATAGTCTGTCTCTTTGGCAGAATTTTCTTCAAAATAAGTAAAGAAGAGTGAGACGTAGTAAATACGTGTCATAAAAGTAGGTGCTCTAAGGCGACATGTTATAAGGTGATAGATTAAAGTCATGTTCTAGCTAATATGGGTGTTTCTATGCATGGGTTATTAGGTGATGTAGGTGTTCTAAAGTATGGGATGAGTGTTCAAACTAGTCTTCAGAAACGATTAGTAAGGCAATCAGGGGGATCGACCGACTGTGACGAGTTTTAATGTCATGTAAAAAAGATGTTATGTGTTGTCATAAAATGTTTTAGAGACCATTGTATCACTCACAATGTCTTGAAAAAGTTTTAAGGACCATTAAAATGTATGAACATGTATGATTGTTTAGTGACTTATTGCGTAAACTTACATCGGAATGTTTATGATGTAATGCTATAGTCTAGGCCCAATAATGCAACCTAGTTCTCTATAGCCTGAGCTCTGATACCAATCTGTCAAACCCCCAAAATGTCGCAGCGGAAAGGTAACCGAGGGCGTGACTTCATAGCACAAAGACACAATATATAAAGAACGACCTCTATATGAGTCATTTTAAAAATACATAATTTAATTCATTTAAACAACATAAAGTTTTCAATACAACAAGTTCTCAAGTTTCACAACAATAAAGATAGTTTTGAAAACATAATCAATGATGTTAACTCCATGCAGAAAATCTTCGTGAATGTAACCGCCAACGACAACTCTAGTATGCACTCCATGCAAGCCAGTCCAAACAACTTACGAACATGAGAAATACAATATAAAATGTTAATATAAAGTTGGTGACTTCATAGGTTTAAGTATTTGTAAAAGTCTACCAAAAGATTTAATGTTTGTTTGACCTGTACATTCGGTCATGAATGTGTAATTGTTTGACCGGTACATTCGGTCATGTATGTACATAATAATTTGACCGGTACATTCGGTCATGTGTGTAAAACAAGAAATGCATTCTCACCTCAAAGTATTCCAAAACGAGTATAAACAAGTAAAAGTTGAGCTATGAAACTCACCTCAAGCAATCAAAGTATTCGGAATAGTTTTACATAGAGTAACGACCGGGAATTCTTTACACGACCTAGAATAATAAGTCGTTTTAGGGAAAATGCAACATGTACTAAATGCTTATAAGTTTAAAAAGTTTTATCACCATTATACACTTGTAGTGAGGTTTTATAAAGTTACGTAAGTCAAAAGCTAAAGAAAATTATTCACAGTGCGTTTTTAACACTTTTAAAACCCTCAAAATAAGTTGTGTCATTTATTAAGTAAATCCCGACTTCAAATGAACATATCTAATTCGTTTTAAGCTCATTTTTATCCGTTAAACTCTCTAAACATAGGTGAGTATGTCTACTTTCACTATTTTAATACCTTGATTCGTGATAATATGTTTTAGATGTCAGTTTATACTAAATCAAATTGGGACCTGCTGTTGAGTTTTTTGTGAAAATTTCTGACTTCATTGGGCTATTTCTCACTCGTTTTCTAATGAAATTATTTGATTCAAAAACATAGGTTCATCATTTTTGAGTCTACTTTCAGAAAATGTAAGCCACTTGTCTTGGTTCTTCACCAATCAGTCTAGAAAATTTAAAATGTACACGGGTGTCGGGTCTGTCATAATTCAGAAAACATAACCCAACTTCCCTGGGCCGTATCTTACTCGTTACTTATCCTCACGACTCGATCCAAATTGCTTTGTTTAGGTATAGGTGTCCTCTACAAAAGTTATGTTTACCATTTTTACTCAGCTAGAGTTTAAAGTGGTCGTTTTTATGAATTACAAATGGAACCTAGTTTGTGTCGGTTTTGGCAACTGGTTGCATATCATTTATTAAAAATACCAAATCAACTCTAAAATTACGAAATTCGATGGAGAACAACCTAAGACCTATATCTAGGTGTGTTTAATTGGTTTGGTCCAAAAAATTGTTTAAGATGGTATTCTATAGTGATGAACACGACTGAAAACTGGGACAAAATATATGTTTTATAACTTAACTTTATCTCAAATTTTCAACATAAACAAGTATACATAGGTAATATAAAAACATCATGAATGCTAAATAAGTATGAAAATGAGTTCTAGTTGCTTACTAGATGTTGGTGATGATTAGAGAGCAAGAACCCAAAAGAAACTTATGTAAAACCCAAAACTAACAACTCCAAAACCCAAACTTTAATACCCTTGCAAGAACACTAACCAATACCTGGACTAACTATAAAGCCAAGATCTTTGCACCCTTTTTCATTTTGGTTTTCAGCCATGAATCAAGATGAGAAAAATAGAGATGTGTTTGTTGTTTGAACTTTGAAGTGATGAATAAAGAGGTAGGTATTGTTAGCTTTTATAAATACACTTTAAGCTAATTCAAAATCTCATTTCTTACACAATAGGAACACTTTAACCAAAAATGGATGAAGTGTGTTGGCTGATGTGTGTTTCCGTATATTTGCAAGCCCAAGGGAAGAAAGAAAAACTTGAAAATTGTTAAGGAATCACATGGAGACATTTGTTCAAGAGTTTATTACTAAAATTGTAATGGAGAGAAACAAGAATGTTGGACCTTCCCCTTTTGGTGTGGGTTTGGGCGGTACCGGGTGTAGGGGGATAGAATTTTGAAATTTTATGTATTATATATAAGTATACTTATGTATAATAAGGTGGTGATACATAAATGTAAAATGTAAACGTTTTACGAAAACTTGTAAAATAAAATGCATGAACTCATAAAATATGATTGTAAAAGTCATATGACACATGTTTGACATAGACTAGACTTAGTCTAATGCCGGTTTTCATTTAAAGTTGTTTTCCGGTTTACATGATTTAACTTAACGGTTATAAGTAAAAGTAAATATTTAAACGTTCAATGTAAATTATTTTGAATTTATAAGCAAGTAATGACCTGGAAAATATGAGTTGTTACAAAAATATACGTGAGTCACATGGTATTCTCAGAGCAATGAGAGAGGGGCCATTATTATTCGTACTGATATAAACAAGGGTTTATTGTTCTCACGTTTCTTCAGGATAAAATCAATATATCTCATGCATAAATTTAATTTTAGTAAGTCCAAACACAACAATAAGATTATACAAAGTTTAAAAGGATATAATGAAAAAATATGACATGAAAAGTAAAACTTTTGGTAATTAACATTCAAAGATTTTTTTTTTTCTTTTTAATAATTTCTGTTGTTGAATCATTGATTTATTATAGCATAACAAAAACTTGACATAAAGGTTGATGTATTGTGGATGCTCTTACGTAGCTTTGTTAGGCTAGTGGTTATAAGGCAACTTAGACGCGTGATGTGTATGTAAATCGTTGTAGGTATAGATTTTTTTTTTATCAAATTTTAAATTTATATTTAGCCGACTTAACATATAACACACACTAACGAGCAGTGTGCCCGATCAATGTAGCTAGTTGGTAAGTAGAGTGTCGATCACTAAGAGTGGAACGTTAACACCTATAATGTCTATCAGTATTATAATTCCTAAGTTAGTTTATAACCTAGTCTAACGTAAGGGGTTTTAAGTCTGAGAGACTAGCACGAATTGAGTTAATTAAAATAATAAAACTAATGAGAAATAATACAACGAATGGCGAACACGTACACAGATAGATAACAAATACAGATAAGAGGCCTGACTAATGATTAAGTAGCTTGTCACTTGTTTTATTGCTAGTTTTATATGATGAGTGCTAAAATCTGTTCTCTCTCGTTGGTATCTTAATTATAGGAGAGTAAACTCTTAATGATTACTTATGTCTATATTATTTAACCTTTCGGGCTTACACTAACTTATAATGCTAGTGAAGTAATCGTGGGAGAGGTATGGCAACCCAAGCATTCCATAGCTAAACACAGAGGCTATCAATGTACATATAAAAAGAACCAAATAAACAACATATAAACTTTAATAAATGGGAAAGCAATTTTAAGAGGAGCAATATGGCGGTCATAAGCGCACCAATCCTGATGGATTAAAGCTTACTATTACAATAAAACAAAACTACTTAATGAATTTAAAACACTAGCATGACCTTCTTACTGCTCTGAGATCTTCAATTGGGCATGTCTTGTGTTGCCCTTTCGTTGTTATTCTTCTCCTTAGGGTTTATGTTGCAGCTTCCGTAACTTTTGGCACACGAAATTCGACTGTTAAATGGGGTATTTATACTTTCTGAGGACACGATGCGGCGCATCAACTTAGTTGATGCGGCGTATCTCAATAAGTTCGCGTGGGGTCCAAGATTATTATATTCTAGAATATTCGTACACTGCCTTTAGATGCGGCATAACTTGAATATCTATGCGGCGCATGTCCTTCAGTATCTTGGATATCTTTGGTGAAGTCTTGAGAGTGATGTGTCATATGTTAGGAATGTCATGCGGCATATCTGGAGTAAATAAGTCAGATCTTCTTCGTTGACCAAGGTTTCATATGCAGTGCATGAGATAATTACATGCGGCGCATTCTTTAAAGTCAGGGAATGGTCTTCGAATTCATCTAAGTATGATCTACGATGTATCTGTCTAGAATGATACGGCGAATCTCCTTCAATTCAGTAGACTTTTTCCAACTCGATCCATTTAGCTTTATTTTATGTCCAAAATCACTAACTTTCACCAAATGCTTGTTTTTAACTGAGAATTACAAAAGTAAGCGATTAAGTATCAATTCTCATAGATAATATAATAAAACAAATCAAATATATAGGACAAATAATGACAATAATATGTACTTATTTGATGTCATCAACGCTTCGTAAGGCCTCAAAGACGCGTCTTGGCTATTACACACACCATGTGAAGACGCGTGCTAGGTGAAGAAAATGGAGAAGTCGGTCTTTCCTAAGACCGAGTTGTGGAAGAAAGAAAAAGGGTTGTATGTGTAACTGGTTTTTTTGGGGTATATTTGTGTTTACGTGAAATATGTTTGGCTTGTAAAATTGGATGTCTTATTACATTATATTGGTGATGATGTAGATGGTGTTGAAAAGCTGATGTGACGCTAAATTAATGGTCATGTTTGCAATCATTTTTAGTACCAGTGTTAACATATTACCTTCAAAATACATATGCAAAGTACAACCATTAATATTGCCATTACATACAAGTTCCAACTACAATCATTAATATTGCCATTTCATTCAACTACATTCAAAATACTGCCATTATCTTTGACGACTCCAGTTCATTTCAGAAGATAATAAAGAACAAAAAACAACCGACTGAACCTTAACATTATCTTTAATTTTCTTGCTTTACCAAAGTTTTAAGCAATTGTTGCTTGTTACTCATTCATTGATCTTAAAAGTTTAGGAATGATTTGCACAGACCTTTCACACATTGGTGGATCATACCAATCATTAATCCCACAATTTGAACCCTAATTAAAGAAAATTACAAAATTAGGTCAAAGTTATAAAACTTAAACAAAATTCAAAATCTATGGCCTACTCTTTTAGAACAACAATAAAAACGCCTTCATGGATTCAAAGGAGTCCATGACGTGCGAATTACGGTTGGTGATCGGCATGTAGGTACAATAAACCATCACTTATGTGTTTGTGTGTTTTTTCTTTTGACCAATTGAATCAACAACTTATTTATAGAGTATAAGAAAAAATGAGTAAGTGAAGAGAGTGAGATAAAGAAAGACACTTTTGCCCTCACGTGATTATCACATGAAGCTACTAACAGCCAGACTTAACAACGTTACACAAATTGGACCAAACTCGAAACGGGTCACTCAATATTGGAGAGGATTCAGGACTCTTTTCAAAAATTGGACTGAAACTGAAATATCTGGCAAACCAGAAGAACCAAAAATACCGTTCTCTAAAAAATTCAAAATTTCAGTTTTTCACATAACTCCAAGGACCAAATATAACAAAACAAAAACAAAGCCCCTCTTCCTTCTTCTCCATTTTCCAAGTTGGTTAAAATCACTCAACCAAAAATCTGAGATCCACCACAATGTCAAACGACGAACGCGACACAGCCCCACTCAACAACACAAACTCCCAATCTGACATTGACGAAATCGAAAACCTTATCACCGCCAGCGTCCAATTTGGCCCATCCTCCGTCACGCCCGCTCGTCCCCCGTCCCCTTCACGCGCCTCAATCCCAATCACCCCTTCCCCATCCCCTTTCATACCCTCAAACATACCCACCAATGCACCACAAAAACCATCAGCATTATCAAGTAATGTTGCACGTGCTAGTCACGTGACTGGGTTCGGAGGTGGGGCCAATACTTTGACTGAGCCTGTTTGGGATACGGTGAAACGAGATGTGTTTAGGATTGTTAGTAATTTGAAGCTGGTGGTGTTTCCTAATCCGAATAGGGAGGATCCTGGGAAGGCGTTGAGGGATTGGGATTTGTGGGGCCCGTTTTTCTTCATTGTGTTTCTCGGGCTTGTTTTGTCGTGGAGTGCGTCCGTAAAGAAGGTGATTTTTTTCGCCTTTTTAATGAATATAATGTTGTTGCGGTTAGGAAATAGTTTGTGTTATGTATGTCGTTGCGTATTTGCTAGGGCGTTCAGTGTTTAGATTTAATGGCGTTTAGGGTTTACATTTGTTAGTGATTATTGTTTTATATGGCATTGCGTATTTGAACACTCCTGTTTGAGATGCTCATAAAAGAAGCGTTAGGGCGATTAGTTATTTTACACTTTTTAATTACTGCTACAAGATATTAGCAACAGCTACTGTTTGTTTTGACAAACATGGCCTAAATGTTGGCAATGATACGTTGGCTTATAGTGCGTAAAGCCGTAAAGGGTATTAAATTTGTAATATTACGTGACTATATAGGTAGTAAGATAGGGTTTGATACGAAAGAAAACGGGTAGTTAAGGAAAACTTAATTTTGAGAGTGTAACGTATTACTATATATTTGAGGATTTATGTGAATCAACTGGAAATCTTGTAGACGACAGAAAGATGGGAAAAGGGGAGTAGGATCATTAGGTGTTAGCGACCATAATTTTGTTTATGTCTTATTGCATTAATTTTGTGCAAAGATCTTTAACAGCTGATAGTGTTTGTTTTTCTATAGGAGATAAGTGCTGTGCAAAAGATTTTTCGTTTGTTTTTTGAAACCTACAAAATTTATATGCGAGGACTTACATTTTTTTCTTGGAAAGGCAAATGCTCATACACCTGTTATACCCACCTAATACCTCACATGTCTCCGTTGAGACTTGAACCTACAACCTCTTGGTTGATGGGCTACTCACATACCACGAGACCCAAATCATTGGACCCTTGTCTCATTTAAGTTTGATGTGAGTTTATAGCGTACTAAATTTTTGCTTAGGGAGGAAGTACAAATGGGGTTGTGAAATAATTATGCTTCAATCTGGGATATTACATTCTCATCAAAATTATCAAAGTCAACGCGTGGTTTGTTTGTTTGTTGCTCTTTTAAAATGCTGGATGGAATATGCGAACAAGCTTTCATAGAATACACCGCCTTTTCTTTGTACATTATTAAAATTGCAATGCATAACCAAACTTGAAACTTTTATTTTGAAATTCAATTGATATTGAAAAATGAAAACTACTATTTTGACTCGTTGAACATCTGCATCGTCTTAACTACATATGTGCGTAAAACTTGCGAGTGCTCCTGCAGCTACTTGTGTCTGTCGCTTCTATATACCCAGTTCTCCTGCATTTTTCTTGATTCTACCGTGTATTCTGGTGAAAGTCATCACATAATTTTGCTCATTTGGTAAATTTGTCACTACGGATGATTAAACTGCAACACGTAGATCCGTTAGTCTATATTAGCTTTTAAATTCATTATACAACTACATTCCTTTTGAAGTTATTGGAGCAAAGCTTGTTACTTATGCTTGTTTATGTTGTCATACAGTCTGAAGTATTTGCTGTTGCCTTTGCACTACTCGCAACAGGTGCTGTTATTCTGACACTGAACGTCTTACTGCTGGTATATTCTCCTCTTACCCTTATTTATAGTGTATTCTTTCACATGTACATTCTTATGCACTTAGATTTGAGTGATTAGGTTTTCTGGATATACTAGGCCAAAAGTAAAATGGCATCCCTGTCGTCTAGTATATTAGTCATTCGTGGCTACCTCATACATATGTTTGATAACAGGTTGATCAGGTCAAATAGAAAACTTTAGCCATAATGAAGTAGGTTAAAAGTTACCAAAAGTATAGTACCAATAAATTGTTCATTAAAAAAATCAGTGTTGTAAAAATCGGCCATGGCGGCCGATATGGCGGCGCCATGGCGGATTTCGGTGGTCCACCGCCACGATGTTTCCCATATCGGTCTAACTTGCCGTTTAACTTCAGATCTAGGGTTTTTTTTTTTCATATTCACTTCAGATCTAGCCTAGATCTAGGGTTTTTTTTTTTTCATATTCCTTTATAATTTATGGTCTCCGCCATGGCGCCGCCAAGACCGATATGGCGGATTTCGGGGGTCGACCGCCACGGTACCGCCGAGCGATATTTACAACCTTGAAAAAAATAGATTAGTGAATAGTTTCTGTTACCATTTTTCGTAGTGAGTTGTTCATAAAATGCTAAGAAAAAGGACGTGAAGGGGCAATCCAACCCAACCTGTTCTCTTAGATCCCGGACTTTAAATGACTCTTTACCTAAGCTGCCCATTTTGACAACTCTAACAGATACACATGTATCTAAAAGGCTATGATACAAATTGTGATGCTAAGGGCATCCACTATGGTAGATTCATCAAAAGGTCTAAACTTTATGTAAAGCTTTATCTTTCATTTTAACCATAGTGATCATTTGTTTCATGTACATGTGGCATGAAGAGGTTCAAGTTCTTGAACCTATTCATAATTTAATGCATGTGCTATTATCAATCATTTCAAGAGTTTTTAAAAGGTTTATACATAGTGAACATAGGTTTATAACATCAAAAGGTTTATAAATTAATGATTATGGACCTATATAAAGCTTAACCATTGTGGATGCTCTAACACATGTTCTTTTAGAACTCTCTTAGGTTTTCTTCATTTCAGAAGTTAATGGGACACTGTATTCAATATGCTTTTTTGGAGTAATGGCTGAAAATTACCATGAAATTGATTGTTTTGCAGGGTGGGCATATAATATTCTTCCAAAGTCTGAGTCTATTGGGTTACTGCTTATTCCCTCTGGACGTGGGAGCACTAATCTGCATGTTGAAGGACAATGTGATAATGAAGTTGGTGGTAGTGTGTGTGACAATGGCTTGGAGCTCTTGGGCAGCTTATCCCTTCATAAGCATGGCGGTTAACCCCAGAAGAAAAGCTCTTGCACTCTACCCTGTTCTACTCATGTATGTATCTGTCGGTTTCCTTATCATTGCCATTGATTGATCTAACGCATACCAAAATATCAGTACCATTCGTCTTACAAATATATATACCGACACAGATCATCATCTATTTATTTTCTTTTGTATTGTTGTTTGGTTATGCTTCTAACATGGAGGTTGATATGAGGAATAGTTGATGATACTATACTAGATTACTAGATATATATACATGTATAACAAAGTTTTGAATGAAATCATCATTAGCTATTTAGCTTCTTTTATGTGGTGCTCACTTGTTTAAATTTAATGGTCCTATCAGCAGCATTGTAATAATGTAGTGTATGTTTTCTAAAACTTGTAAACCGAATGAAGTTCAGTTTACATAACTTTGTCGAATTGATTTTGGTGCTTAATGGTCTATAACTCTATATCTGTACCCAACAAATTAATAGAAACCAAAAAAACAGAATATCAAGTATTCGACTTGAAATAAATTGCGTGTTAATAATTTTTTTCTTGGTTTTTACGCGTATTTTCTTTTTAGTTAGATTAAGTAGTGATCATGGTTCTTTTTATGTGGTGTGATTGTAGCATAATTTTTCTGTATAGGCATCTAGCTTAGTATAATTTCTATAGTGGTTCAGAGTCTCGCCATTTTAATAACAAAGGTACTCTTGAAATCGAACAAGTAGCACAATCTTGGTATAAGATTTTTTATGTGATTGTACGATCTGGTCACAAAGTTTTTATCTAATACTATCATCCAATTGAATATCAAAATGAACTTCAGTTCCACAGTTTCATTACCAAATCTTGCATAAAGGGATATTAAAGAGGCGTTTAGTTGGAAAACATTTTCTTTCATTTCCTATTTTTTGTTTTGTAAGAAAAGGGAGGAGAGTTTCATTTCCACAAACAATGGAAAATTTAGAAAACGCGTTTAGTCTGAGAAAACATCTGTTTGTGTTTTCCATTTTGCAAAACTAGAAAACATGTTTAAGTGTTTTTGTTTTATGTCTCAATTCATTATACACCTTAGTAATATTATCAAAACATCTTCAAAAGAAAAAAACAAATATTATAAATTAACCAACTAAATTATAAAATAATTAAAATAATCTAATACGAGAAAATAAAGAATTAAAAAAGTAAAATAAAACATCAAATAACGTTATCGTCTTCTTTTTAAGTTTTTGTCCGATTTTTTCCGTTTTTGTCTGTTTTTTTACGTTTGCGTTTGTTTTTTTTACGTTTTCGTCTGATTTTTTACGTTTTCATTCGTTTTTTTACGTTTTAGTCCCATTTTTTACGTTTCGTCTATTTTTTACGTTTTCGTCTCTTTTTTTACGTTTTCGTTAGATTTTTTACAGTTTCGTCAGTTTTTTTTAACGTTTTCTTCAGTCTTTTTAAGTTTTCGTCCGTTTTTTTTACGTTTTCGTCCGTTTTTTATGTTTCCGTCCGTTTTTTTTACGTTTTCGTCCTTTTTTTTGGTCATATTTTTTACGTTTTTGTCCGATTTTTCATGTTTTCGTCCGTTTTTATACGTTTTCGTCATATTTTTTACTTTTTCGTTCATTTTCTTACGTTTTCGTCCGTTCTTTTTTGCGTTTTTTTTTTCAGCTTTTTTACGTTTTCGTCTGATTTTTTATGTTTCCTTATGTTTTTTTTCGTTTTCGTCAGACTTTTTTTTTTATGTATTTGTCAATTTTTTAATATTTTCGTTTTTTATGATTTCCTCCGATTTTTACGTTTTCTTTCATTTTTTTACGTTTACATCCGTCTTCGTCTGATTTTTACGTTTTCATCTTTCATTCACGTTTTCATCTTTGATTTATGTTTTTTTAGGTTTCGTCTAATGAAAATGTAAAAAATAGACGTAAATGTAAATAAACGTAAAAAGTGGGCGAAAACGTAAAAAAATAAAAGAACGAACGAAAACGAAAGAAAACATAATAAAACGAGCGAAAACGGATGAATATGTATAAAAAACCCACGAAAACGTTCAAAAAAGACGAAAATGGACGACAATGTAAGGAAATTTACGAAAACGTTAAAAAACAGATAAAAACGTAAAGAATCATGCGAAAACATAAAAAAAGAAAAAACGTAACGAAACGAAAGAAACCTAAAAAATAGACGGAAATGTAATAAATCGGACGAAAACGTAAAAAAAGAGACAAAAACGCAAAATATTTGGCAAAAACGTAAAAAATGTGACGAAAACGGAAAAAATCTGACGAAAAGGTAAAAAAAATCTGACGAAAAAGTAAAAAATAAGACAAAATGTAACAAAATGGACAAAAACGTAAAAAATCATACGAAAATTAAAAAATAGGACGAAAACTTAAAAAATCGGACGAAAACGTAAAAAATCTGACCAAAACGTAAAACAACGGACGTAAACGTAAAAATTCGGATGAAAACTTAAAAAATCTGACGATAACATAAAAAATCAGACAAAACGTAAAAAATGGGGCGAAAACGTAAAAAATCGGACGAAAACGTAAAAAATCTGAAGAAAACGTAAAAATCTGATGAAAACGTAAAAAAACGGATGATAACGTAAAAAATCTGATGAAAAAGTAAAAAATCTGATGAAAACGTAAAAAAACAGACGAAAACATAAAAAATCTGACGAGAACGTAAAATATCTAACGTAAACGTTAAAAAATGAACGAAAATGTAAAAAATCTAACGAAAATGCAAAAAAACGAACGAAAACGTAAAAAATCAAACGAAAATGTAAAAAACGGACGAAAATGAAAAAATTCTGAAGAAAATATAAAAAATTGAACAAAACGTAAAAAAACGGATGAAAACGTAAGAAATAGGAGGAAAACATAAAAAATGGGACAAAAATGTAAAAAATCTGACTAAAACGTAAAAAAAACGGACGAAAACTTAAAAATTTGAGAAAAACGTTAAAAAACGGACGAAAACGTAAAGAATCGGAGGAAACGTAAAAAATCTGACGAAAACGTAAAAAACGAACTAAAACGTAAAAAGACTGACGAAAACGTAAAAAACTAACGAAAGTGAAAAAATTCCAACGAAAACGTAAAAAAGCAAAGGAAAACGTAAGAAAACGGACAAAAACGTAAAAAAAACAGACGAAAACGTAAAAAATTGGACGAAAACATAAAAAATGACGAAAACGTAAAAAATCTGACGAAAGCATAAAAAACGGACGATAACGTAAAAAGTCTGACGAAAATGTAAAAAAAAAATATGAAAACGTACAAAAGCTGACGAAAACGTAAAAAAACAAACGCAAACGTAAAAAAACAGACAAAAACGTAAAAAAATCGGACGAAAACTTTAAAAAAAAAAGACGATAACGTTATTTGATGTTTTATTTTACTTTTTTAATTCTTTATTTTTTCGTATTAGATTATTTTAATTATTTTATAATTTAGTTGGTTAGTTTATAAGATTTGTTTTTATGTTTTGAAGATGTTTTGATAATATTACTAAGGTGAATATTGAGACATAAAACAACAACACTTAAACATGTTTTCTAGTTTTGCAAAATGGAAAACACAAACAGATGTTTTTTCTCAGACTAAACGCGTTTTCTAAATTTTCGATTGTTTTGTGAAAATCAAACTCTCTTCTCTTTTCTTACAAAACAAGAAATAGGAAATGATAGAAAATGTTTTCCAACTAAACGCCACCTAAAATTTGCGGGTTATTAAACCAGTGTTTTCTAATAAAACATAGTGATACACATCGTTTGAAGCTGGAAAAGTGGAAAGAAAGGTAAACTCATTATGATCTAATCTAATTTGTTTAGTAATGAAGGTAAAACTCATTATGATCTAATTATACGGCATCTATCTCAGGTCTTGAGAAGAGTCTAACTATAAGGTTTTTGAGCCTCATCTATCTTCTATACTACATATAAAAGCTCTATAATCAAAGTGAAATGTTGAAAGTTGAAAATGTTAATACATGAGAGAAATTATAATGTAATTAATACTTTTATTAAAACACTTCATTACTTAAAAACATATCTATCAAATTAAATACAACCAGTTAAAATATCACTTACTAAAAACTACAATAAAAATTTTCATAATGTACAATTTAAATAAGCTACAACATAATTCATATGAAATAATTAAACACAATAATTAATATTATTTTTAAACGCCCTAAAATGAAAAGTACATGTTATTATACACATTATACAAATTAATACTCACTCCGTCCCATAATTATAGTCCACTGTTGACTTTTGAATGCTTTAGTTTTCAACTTTGACCATACATATTTTAATTTGTGTTATATATTATTTGATGCAAAATATATGAATGGATTGAGTTTCAAATGTATTTTCCATTGGTATAATTTTTATCAAGTATTATAATAAATAAAAATATACAAGGTCAAAGTTGTAAAACGAAGACTTAAAAAGTCAACAGTGGAATATAATTATGGGACGGATGTAGTAATACACACAAAGCTTCATACAACCTAACAAGTTTTTGGTACATATAGTTTTGAAAACTGGACGGGACCAACGGGTTCAACTGGGAACCGGTGTCGCCACCAGTTCGGCTAACCAATAAAAATCATCCGAAAATGAACCAGAGATGAACCGTTGAAACCAATACAAACTGGTGAATCAGGCCTCATCGAGATCTATTTCTCCGATTAATCATTACAGGGTACCAGAGGAAAAACTGAAAAGTGAAAAGTTGAAACTAAAAGGAAATGTTGAAAACATATATTTCAAAAGAAAACTATTAATACAAATCACAAACCGGGTTGACCTGGGACGCTTCAAACTCGGCGGGTTGACCGGGTTTAATTTGACCCATTTTCGACCCAACCTGGCAAGTTGACCCGGCTTAAATCAACCCATTTTTCAACCGGAACGATTCAACCGATTGAACCACCCGGGTCGAACCAGGTTTCAAAACATTATGTTTAATCCCATATTTTTAAACTTTTATTAATTTTTATTTATAACCTATAAACTTTTTCTTTATCAATAAACTGTTTATCGTTTATTGGTATAAAATCTCATTGCTATGTGTAACACCCCCAATTTTAAAATATTTGCAGCGGAATAAAATTGGGTGTTACTTCACAACTTATAGTTTTTCAGTAGAAAATGATTTTCTAAAACATTTATCATTCGAAGTTTTGTAAATATCAGAGTTTTCAAAATGAGGTCCCAGTGGTTTTCAAAATTTGTTAAATAGGTTTTCGAATGATAGTAAAATTTTATAGCCTTTGTGAGAATTTCATGCTCCTCCGTCCCATCCTTGCTCGTTATAGACCTGAGATAAACATGCTAAAAATAAACAAAAGTTGAGTGATATTCATAGGTTTAATTTTTAATAGTTGAACACAAGTTATAAGTGATAATTGCACCGTCATACAATTATAAGTTGAAAATCAGTTGTTATTGCATTAAGCTCATGACACTCAGCCGATTAACAGATCTCATCATAAATGATGGATTATAGTAACAGGGGCCCTCTGGATAGGTCCTTGCCAGTAACCTATTAGATTTCAAATAAAGTGCGTTTGGTTGTTTTCTCAACGCCCAAACGGGGATTGTCAATCCCTAATAGATCTATCCACAATTATTTACGTTCACCTCTCTGGGTGACTAAGGCTCATGATATGAGGGGCTTTTGGCAATAAGGGACTTAAGCAATAACGATATCAGGTAAAGCATACCAAGAAAAATACTTGTGTTCAGTTTGTAAAAACTAGCATGTATCCCCCCTCGCAGGGTTTATAAAACATTTAAATAAGTAAAGGCGAGGCTATGAACTCACCTTAGTGGTTTAGTGAATAAAAATATCGATACTCAGTTTGCAAAATGGGAACGGCTCCACACACGACCTAGATAATATATGGCAAGTTTTAGTGTTTGATAGTCTTAGGGTTTTAATTGCGAGTAATTTTTGAATGCGTGATTTGTTAATTTATCGTTAGTAAGACTTTTGGTTTTATAGTATATTGTACGTTTAGTTTAGTTATATATATATAAATATAACGTAAGGTTTAATAATAAAAATAATAACGATAGTTTGAAATAAAGCGTAACGTTTAATAATAGTAATGATAATAATAGTTTGAAAATAAACGTAACGTTTAATACTAATAATAGTAATAATAATAATAGTTTGAAAATAAAACGTAACGTTTAATAATAATAATAGTAATAATAATAATAGTTTGAAAATAAACGTAACGTTTAATAATAATAATAGTAATAATAATAAGAGTTTGAAAATAAAACGTAACGTTTAATAATACTAATAGTAATAATAATAATAGTTTGAAAATAAACGTAACGTCGTGACATGAACTCGTAAAAATGGAAAGTAAAAATAAAAATATTAATTTTAGTATATGACCTTGTCTTTTACAAAAATTTACACTTTTTACCCTAACGGCGTTAGCGTTAAGCCGTTAGTCCAAAATTAAATATATTTACGTTTAACGTCCAAAGCTTTATATTTCTTACACTTTTCACCCTAAAGTTTATAAAAATCAGTTTTCACCCTTAAACTTACGAAATGACAGTTTATACCGAAACTTTGAAAAGTTGACACTTTTAACCCGATTTTTGTAAAATTTGCAAATCTAGTCCAAAATTCACAATTTTCAAAACTTAATATTTTCATTTCTCAAATAGTTTCAAAACAGTTTATTTAACTTATTCTAACAGCTTATTTGTTCGAAAAGCTTATTTCATAGCTTATGGGCTTTTTAACGAAATGTAAGGCCCGTTAGCATTTTTAGATCCAATGGGCCTACGAGGGTTTTGGGCTTTGTTTTGGGCTAAGGTTAGGACTATGAAAAAGTTACCAAACTGATTATTACCGTAGCTTATTTGATCGGCTTATTTTGAAATGATTGGGCCTTAAGGCCCAATCGGTACTAATGAGTTTTCACAACTATCTCCTAGGTCGATTTGCTTTGTGATTTTTATAGGTTCAAAACGTGATTTTTATTACAAAGTTTTTATACGAAAATGATTGTTTGTCATGGGGTCTATTAGTTTGTGAAATAAAATGGTATGCTCGTTAAGTAAATTTTAAAGATATACGTGCGTTTTGGGCGTAGCATGGGACGAGTTTTTATAAGAAAAGACTTAGAAAAATTTAAGGGTTTTCGATACTTGTTTGTATACATTAGAAATGTATTCTAAAATAAGTTAGACGTAGCTTTTTGGTTTCAAAACTTTACATAACTCGATTGTTAGGGTGTAAAATATATAGACGAACGTAATATATATATATATATATATATATATATATATATATATATATATATATATATATATATATATATATATATATATATATATGTCGTTTATTTAGTTTTCGAATAAGGTACATTTGTTTGTGTCGCGTACGAAAATAATGTAAATGAATGTATAGCAAAAAAAATGAAATGAGTCGTTAGGGACTTACGACACCAAAATGGTGGGTAAAACAAGACGTAGAGTCGAGAAGAGAGTGATATGAGTACGTAGTGTGATTGTGTGCTCGACCAAGGTTCACAAACAATATCTTGTTCCTCCTAAACCCACACGAATTCCTTGAATTTCCTACCCAAATGCTTCGACCCAAGCTAGACTAAAGACTTAAAGCTTTTTGGTGAGTTTTTGGTTTTGCATGGAAATGAAACGAAAGCATGCATGCATGGGTTTATATATGGAACCTAGTGTGTTCTTGTATCTAACACTTAATGTGATGTGATTGTAACTTGTATCCAAAAGTCCAATGTGTAAGAGTAAATAATTCACTCAAGGTTTTTGGTTTCTTATGTGTCGACATGCTTCAATTCAAAGAAAACGTGGGACTTTGAAACTTTGGAATGAACCGTACTTGTGAAATACATTTTAATAAGATTGTAGTACTTGGCCTAGATGATTAAAATATGAAATGGAGTGTGCATGAATCAAGGAAGTACATTTTTTTTAAAACATATGTCGACTACTCTTTTTATTTGGTAACCGATTTGTAATCTTTGCTTAGGACTGGAGATGATTAATCAAGGTAATATTTAGACATGAGATTTAGTTTAGAAATGGTTTTAGGACTTAATAGAAACAAACGGGGTTCAAAACGGTTTAGTTTTGGATTAGTTGAAAAATGTATGAAATTGTTTTTGGACAATTGCTTTGCCTAGTAAAATCGTAGCTAGACCCAACGTGAGAAGCTAAAAATCGACACTCTAATTTTTCGCTAGGGGAGGAATGAGTATGTGTAGTGTGTAGGATTTGAGCATACGAGGCTCGTTTCTAGTCGTCCTAGTCGAGTGGAATGAAAACAAAGCAAAGGGGAAATGGGCTAAGTTTACTTTGGGCCGTGAATAGTAACAGGCCAGGAATTTTTTTGGGCTTAATGTGTAATTAAGGGTCCGGTTAGGGTAATTATAATTAGTAAAATTTATAAATTATAGTTAGTGAAAAGTTTAGAAATTAATTAGTGAGATGTTTACATGAGTTCGAGAGTGAATAGTGTTTTGTGAATAGTAAAACTTTTGAAAAACATCTCAATATCACTAACCGACTCCAAAAACGATGAATAGTGAAATGATGAATAGTGTTTGGTGAATAATAAGCAATGAATAGTAATTTTTGAAAAATGTCTCGAAAATGCAGGTTCGTAAAGAATAAAAGAAAATTTTAATATTCTCGCGATTTTAGACTATAACGGTACATGTGTGAGCATCGTTCCAAGCAAAAAGAATCATGAATATCGTAGTGATTTTAAGTAACATAACATATTTGATAATAAAATATATAAAAAAAATTTTGTTATCGGTAAAAACGTTATTAATTAACAAAATGATATATTAGTCTTTGATTTACTTTTACTATTTGTAGGGAAATTTACGGGAGTTTATAGTACCTACCCCTCATTCTGAATTCCGTCCCGGAATTCAAGTTTAACGAAATTTCTGTATTAGAAAAATTTCGATGAGAGAGTTGTCGAGAGATTTTTATTATTAAGATTTAGGAGACGCGGTTTATTTAGACTTATTTGTGCTAGACAGGATCTAGTAACTGGTGTACTTAAGGGTTGTGAATATTGAAGGTAATGGTTTTGAATAGTAAAATAACGGCTAGGTGTACCGTACCCAACGGTCGGGAATAGTGATTCCTAACGGTCGTGAATAGTGTCTAACGGCTAGTTTTCCCCTACATATACCCCTTTCAAATTTCCATTTCTTCCACCAACCATTTTCCTATCATTTCTCATCTTCAAAATGCCGCACCTCATTACGATACTAGCGATTGTGTATGCCGTCCTTGCCGCTGCCTACTTAGCGTATGTTCCGGACGAAGACTTTGGGTTCTTGGTTGCGTTTTTGTTGTTTGTCGTACCCCTCACGGTTCTAGCCATTACCGTGGACAAGATATGGGGGTAATAATCCTAAGCTAGGGTTGTTTTAAATTAATATCGTGTTTCTATGTATTGTTATCGAATAATGAATAAAATTTGTTTTGTTTTGTTTTTTTTTTTAGGAATTTGTCTTGTTATTGTTTTTAATGATTTGTTTATATTTATCTTTCAGCATAATTAAGGTGATTCATCCTGTGGTGGCTTTTGCTATGGTTTTGTTGGTGGGGGTTTTTCTATTTGTACTTTTGTTGGTTTCTCGTCATAATGACGAAGGAATAAGATAGGTATTTATTGTAGTTTGTAATATTTATGAATAGTTCAGTTTATCTATATTTGTTGCTTTTACATGAAGATTGTTATTTAGAAAATTTTACATTATGATTGTTCCATCATGACATGATTCTTCATAAATTAGACATAGTTAGCCAGACTATGTTTAATGGAGGACTAAATGATGTGATGTTTGGCTCAGTCACAGTGGTGTTTATGTTTTTCTTTAAGTTGTTTTAGATGGTGTTCAAAGTTTTGTTATTATAATATAATAAGTAATTTCTTTTTAATAATAGAGTAGGAAATTTTGTTCGTATTTTGAGGATGAGTCAGAAATTTCTAGTGTAATAACAGTATACTGTTAATGGAATAGGAATTTGAAATTGACGTAGATTATAATTATTTTGGAAATATTACAAGGTAGATTTTTCGATACGGTAGAAGGATAATTGTTATACTTAAGTTACATCCATCGTAACTTAAAGTAAAATACGGGGAAGAGATACAATCTCAGGAAATTGTCGAACTAGGATTTATTTATTTACAACAGAAATTTATTCATCTGCTTCAATCTAGTCATCATTCCTTTGATACTATCGAAGTCTTTAAAGGCTCCTCATTTCTAAGAGTTTTCGCTTTTGTTTATTTCCATTAGGTATAACTCCTTGCCTAATTCCTTGGTTATGGGTGATGGTAGGGTTAGCCATTCCTTCTGGCGTTTTAAAGTGGGTTGGCCTATATTCCATGCAGCTTTCATGCTTATTGGATATTTCCATCTCTCCCCTTGGATCAACTAGGGTAGTCCCTTTAAGTACTACTGACACGATGTTGGTTACCAATTTCATGACGGCTTCAGTAGTCATGGTTGTTGGGAATTCTGTTAAGTAAGAATTCTGCTGACTGTTTCTGCTGAAGGTTACTGCTGAAGAGCTGGTTCCTGCTGAAGCAGTGTATCTGCTGAAGACTAGTTTCAATATTATTAGTTTCTGCGGATTTAGTATTTCCGTATTTTATGTATTATAGTTTGGATATGCATGAGTTTATTTAGGAAGTGATAATGCATATCTTTTAGAAGTTTTAGAATATACGTTTCTTGGGAAACGGTTTAGGGTTCCTTGTGTATAAAAGGAACACACGATTATGTATTGCATAAGTTTTTTTTAGAAAACACTCTTATTATTATTATAAAGATCCATAGAGGATCAAGAGTTCTTAGTATTACACTTGTGTTTGTTTCCGCTTTAAAAATACAAGTTACAGAGATTGTCTATTAGTGTGTTATTGATTACAGTAACATAGCTAACGATTCTAGAGTGCTCAAGAAGATCTATCAAGGTCTTATAGTTCAACAAGTGGTATTAGAGCCTCGAGAGAGTCTCTGTTATACTAAGAAACACAAATCTTACACTTTAAGAATCCAAACAAATCAACAAACATGCCTGGATCTGATGATGATGTTGATACAATCCAAAATCTTAACACCTCTTCTCTTCAACAACTCAACCTCTCCAACAGTAATGCTAAGTTTCCATACTTGAAGAATGCTGAAGAATATCATCTGTGGTCCATGAAGATGCAGAACTGGATCACAAACATAGATTGGAATCTGTGGGAGGTTGTTAAGAAAGGGGATAGCCTGAAGAAGCATGTTACAGATGCTGATGGAGTAGTTACAATTCTAGGTCCCAGAACTTCTGAAGAGATTCTGGCTGTGCAAAGGGAGAGCAAGGTAAGAACAATTCTGCTCCAAGCTATACCTGATGACCATATGGGTGACTTCCACTTCATGGAGGATGCCAAGGACATTTGGATGGCAATAAAAGCTAGATTTGGTGGGAATGATGAATCAAGAAGGTTGCAGAAGTCTATGTTGAAGCAGAAGTTCCAAGAGTTTCAGATATCTGAAGAAGAGGGAATTCATAAATGCTATGACAGGTTTCATCGGATCTTAAGTCAACTTAATCAGCTGAAGGCTAGACCTGACAACGAGGACTGCAATGCTAAGTTTCTGAGATCCTTGCGGCCATCTTGGTTGCAAGTCTGTATTGCTCTCAAGACCAAGGGTGGGTTGGACATGATGTCCTTTGATGACCTCTACAACAGGCTTAAATCACTTGAGCCTGATGTTAGAAGTCCTATTCGTCCATCCACTCACTCTGCATTTGTTGGCGCCTCTACAAAACTTGTGCATCATGCCTCAAGTTCTTATTCCTCAGGAGCATCTTCTCAAACCCATACTCAATCTGCTCCTAAACCAAAATCCAGTAGTGTGTTGGATGATATTGTTCATTTATTTATGGCTGATAATGAACATCAGCAGTTTCTTGCTTATGAGGATTTTGAACAGGTGGATCCATTGGAGATGGAGGAAATGAACTTAAAATGGCAGCTTGCAATGATCTCCATGAACATTAAGAGGTTTGAAACCAAGTCTGGAAGGAAGTTTGGTTTTAATAGAAGAGAGGCAGCAAGGTTTGATAGAAGGAAGGTTAAATGCTACACTTGTGGTCAAGTGGGACATTTTTCAAGAGAATGCAAGGAGAGAAAGTCTGGAGATGAAGTTAGATATGGATCTTATCCAGTGGAAGCAGGGACTACTAAGGCTGCACCTTCAAAGGCTATGGTGACTCTGGATTACCAAATTGATTGGGCTGAACATGAACCTGCTGGAGAGGAAGCTTCTACTTCTTCACAAGTGAATCTGCTGGCATACTCACCTTCAGAGGACAAGAAGGAGCAAGTCTCCTTGATGGGAATCTCTCAGGTACACAACTGTATGTTTGGATGTAGTGTAAGATACAATGAGCTTAAAAAAGAATATGATGAATTGAAACCAAAGTACAATGAGTGTTATATTGAAGTAGAGTCTTGTAAAATGGCTTTAAAAACTTTAGAGAAACAAAAAGTATGGTTTCAAAAGAATCAAGTTAAATATGATGAAAAAATAAGAGTTCTAGAAAGTGACTTAGAAGTTGCTAAGATAGACTTAAAACGTACTGAAAAAGAGAAGTCTGATCTAGAAAAGGAAAAACAAGAATTACAAGATAAGTTAGACAAAGAGATAGCTAGAAATAAACAATGGTTAATATCAGGTGATAATCTAGCTAGTGAACTTTATGGTAGTCAGGCTGTGAACTCTAAAATAGGTTTAGGATTTAAAAAATATGTTGGTTTAGAAGCTAGGAATGACCTAGGTAAATCAACACCAGCAGGGTTAGCTAACTTTGTCAAAGAAGGTAACTTACATGCTGTCCCTGGACCTATAAGAGGGGAACATATGCCTATCGACCTGTCCATACCTAGTGACTTTGATGGATCACACCATCTCTATGGAAAAAAGTCAACTGACTTGCCAGACCCTATTATGAAATCTACTGACTTTGTCTCTTGTTGTGACAGTGACAAGTCTTCTGATGAAGGGTCTACCTCATTTGCCAGCTGTGATTCAAGTGAGAAGTCTGACCTACCCAAGACCACTCCCAAGACCACACCAAAGACATCACCTAAGACTCCCCACAAGCCTTCTAGAGTTGCTGCTGATAACAAGACAGTTTCTACTGAAGACTTGTTTTTCAATTCTTTGCAAAATAATACTTTTAGTTCTGTTAAAAACAATTCTGTTTATCATGGTGGTTTGAATACTTTTTCATGTTATACAACTTCTTTTGGTTTGAATAAATCTTCTAAAAAGAAGAAGTGGTTTGTGTGTGGAAGTAAATATCACTTGATTAAGGATTGTACCTTTCATGAGCAAAGAATGGGTGAATGTGTTAGTCAAAGGAAACCTAGGCATATGTGGAAGAATGTTAGTGAAATACCCTATTTTGTTCCACATCAGCAGAAATCCAATTCTGCTGAACCACATTCTTCATGGAGAAGAACCAGTATTAGACCATATGTTCGACCCACTAGTTCTTTCTTTTCTAATGGTTATTGGCCTAATGACTTTGACTCAATGTATAATGGTGGTGGGTATTGGAATACTGCTGTGAAGCCCTCAGCAGGTTGTTCTTGGACAAAGAAGGGACCTAATTTGCAGTACAGGCCCAAGAACAATGGTGGATCTAAAACATCTACATGGCCAATCTCTAATGATCCACAAGGCAGGCTCAAGTCAGCAATGACTTGGGTCTCCAATGTGTACTAACTTTTGTATATTATTTTTGTTGTTGTTGTAGGATCATCCTTTGAAAAGTACTGAAGTAGGTATAGTTGATAGTGGTTGTTCTAGAAGTATGTCAGGGAACAAGGACAAGATGCATGACTTTGTGCCCATAGAAGGAGGAGGCAATGTAACTTTTGGAGGTGGAGATGGCAAAATTACAGGGAAAGGAACTATTAAGACACCATTGTTAGATTTTGAAAATGTTTATTATGTGAAGGAACTGGAGCATTTTAATCTATTATCTGTATCACAAATATTTGACACTAAGAATAAGGTTTTCTTCTCTGAAGATGAGTGTCTTGTACTCTCCAAGGACTTCAAACTTCCAGAAGACACAACTGTTTTGCTGAGAGTTCCTAGAACCTTCAACTTGTACACATTCAATCTGAATGATGTCAAGCCAGAAGGTGATCTAACATGTTTGGTGGCCAAAGCTTCCCTGGATGAATCTACCAAATGGCATAGGAGAATGGCTCATGTGAATTACAAGACTATCAACAAGTTGTCTAAACTTGGTCTTGTTCAGGGCCTTCCTTCTAAACTCTTCACCAATGAACACAATTGTATTGCTTGCAACAAGGGAAAGCAACACAGAGCCTCTTACAAAGCCATGACCTCTTCAGTTGCTGCACATGGATCTCTTTGGTCCAACTCCTATCAGAAGTATTGATCACAAGTACTTCTGCCTGGTTATCACAGATGATTTTAGCAGGTTTTGCTGGGTATTATTTCTTAAAACTAAAGATGAAACAACTCCTATTTTGAAAGAATGCATCATTTTAATTGAAAACCAGCTTAATAGTTAAAGGAATTAGGTGTGACAATGGGACAGAATTCAAAAATGTTGTTTTCATAGAATTCTGTAAGTCTAAGGGGATTAGAAGGGACTATAGTACTCCAAGGACCCCACAACAAAATGGGGTTGCTGAAAGGAAAAATAGAACCCTCATTGAGGCAGCAAGATCAATGCTTGCAGACTCCAAATTACCCACTATGTTTTGGACTGAAGCAGTAAGTACTGCTTGTTATGTCTTAAACTGGTTATCCATCACTAGACATCATGTCAAGACACCTTATGAACTTCTCACTGGGAAAGTTCCAGACATACATTACCTTAAACCTTTTGGATGCAAAGTGACCATTTTGAATACTGCTGATATACTGGGTAAGTTTGATGGGAAAGCTGATGAGGGGTATATTGTGGGTTATTCAGCTCATACCAAGGCCTATAGGGTTTATAATCTAAATGCCAAAAGGATAGAAGAGACCCTTAATCTAAGATTTCTTGAAGATCAGTCTAATACTCAGGGACAAGGCCATTCTTGGTATTTTGACCTAGATTATTTGACTGACTATTTGGGTTATACTAGACATGCTTCTAATCCTAATGCAGGTACCACATATCTAAATTGTAACCCTGCAGGTTCCATAGATGATGACTCAGAATGTGAATCTGAGCCAGATGAACATACCATTGTTGTACCATCTTTTCCACCTAACCAGTTTGTAGGTAATCATTCTGCTGCTGAACAAGAGGATGAGTCACATTATGCAGAGGATCTTGCAAGACTAAAGAAGCAAGAACATGCTGCTACTCAGGAAGCTCAGAAACTCAATGAAAAGGTTACACAAGAGACTGAAGCTATTCTACATCAATCAGCACAAGCAGTCAGTGGAAACAAGGATATTGCTGACAATTCTGCTGAAGGCACACCTATTACCACTGATAAGGTCAAAGATGCTGCTGATGCACACTCTCCCATTTCTACTGAAGTCTCTGCAGACTTTGAGAAGCCCTTTACAAGATTTCCAAGTCCCTCTGATCTTGGGAATTATCAGCCAAAGCCTGGCCTATTTAACTCAGCTTCTTATGATACTGAGTTTGGGCCTACAGTCAACAACCTTGATGCCACAATTGATGTTCAACCTACATCAACTAAAAGGATTCATAATGCTCATCCCCTATCAAAGATTATTGGAGATCCTAAAGATCCTGTTAGAACTAGAAGCACTGTAAAGAATACAAAATATAGTGAAGTTGCTTTCATCTCTTATGTCTACAATCAAAAGAGGAACAATCACACAGACTTCAAACATTGTCTGTTTGCATGCTTTCTTTCTCCAACAGTGCCAACTAGTGTTCCTCAAGCACTGGCAGATTCAAGTTGGCTTGAAGCAATGCAAGAAGAGATGCTGTAATTTAAGAATCAGCAGGTTTGGATATTGGTTCCTCTTCCTGATGGTAAATATGCCATTGGGACAAAATGGATTTTGAAGAATAAAAGAGATGCTAGGGGAATTGTGGTGAAGAACAAAGCTAGACTAGTGGCTCAAGGGTTTAGACAAGAGGAGGGCATTGACTATGATGAAGTCTTTGCACCGGTGGCCAGAGTTGAAGCTATAAGGATATTTTTGGCCTATGCCTCTTATATGGGCTTCATGGTTTATCAGATGGATGTTAAAGGTGCTTTCTTATATGGTGAGATTGAAGAGGAGGTATATGTGACTCCACCCAATGGATTTGAAGACCCTGATCATCCTAAGTATGTGTACAAGGTTGTCAAAGCTCTCTATGGACTTCATCAAGCTCCCAGAGCTTGGTATGCTAGAGTTTCCACATTTCTGCTGAAGCATGGCTACAGAAGAGGTGCTATTGACAAGACTCTATTCCTCAAGAAAGATTCTAGGGATATTATTCTTGTGCAGGTGTATGTGGATGATATTATCTTTGGTTCAACCGAAGAAGCATGGTGTAAAGAGTTTGAGGATCTGATGAAGGGAGAATTTCAAATGAGTGCCATGGGAGAACTCACTTTCTTTTTGGGTTTACAGGTTCAGCAGAAACCTGATGGTATTTTCATACATCAGGCGAAATATGTAAAAGATATGTTGTCCAAGTTTGCTAAGGAGAATGTCAGGACTGCCACTACTCCCTATGAGGCTCCCAAACCAAAGAACAATATTGATCCTGGTCTTCCTATGAATGTTCATTTATACAGGTCAATGATTGCTTCTTTGATGTATTTGACTGCCTCAAGACCTGATATTACATTTGCTGTGAGTGCATGTTCAAGGCACCAAGTCACTCCACTTACCTCTCACTTGAATGCTGTCAAAAAGATTTTTAAGTACCTAAAAGGCCAACCTAAATTAGGTCTTTGGTATCCCAAAGAGTCTCCATTTCAGCTAGCAGCTTATAGTGATAGTGACTATGTTGGTGCTAATTTGGATAGAAGATCCACAACTGGAGGTTGCCAATTCCTTGGAAGAAGACTGATTTCTTGGCAATGCAAGAAACAGACCATTGTTGCTACCTCTACTACTGAAGCAGAGTATGTGGCTGCTGTAAATTGTTGTGGACAGGTTCTATGGATTCAGAATCAATTACTGGATTATGGGTATAACTTTATGAACACTACCATTTTCATTGACAATCAAAGTACAATTTGTATTGTTAAAAATCCAGTTTTTCATAATAGAACCAAACATATTGAAATCAGGCACCACTTTATCAGAGATGCTTATGAGAAACATTTAATTAAAGTGGTCAAAATTCACACAGATGAGAATGTGGCAGATTTGTTAACTAAAGCATTTGATGGACCAAGGTTTCAATATTTGGTGGTCCATATTGGAATGCTTAACCCTTAACTGCAAAGTTTAAGGGGAGGCATAAGCCTCAGGGGAGGCATATGCCTCAGGGGAGGATTATGAGTGTAAACTTTGTAGATTTGTATAAATTGTATACTTTTTGTGTTAGCAATGAAAATTATATTAAAAAGTGATGGTCATTCTCATTTATTATAACGTTGTAATGTGTCGTAGTTTGTGTTATAAGAATAGTCATTGGGCCTTGGACTTGGCAAGCTAATATGTTATGTGCTATGTTTCATAAGCCTTGTTATCCACCACGTAACCAAGTCCAAGCCCAAGCCCATCAAAAGCCTATGTATGGAACTATAAAAGGCACCTTACCTCTCATTTGTAAGGTGTGCTTGTGTGTGAAAGTGTGTGTGTTTTTAAAAAAAGTTCTCTTCATCTTTATACTCTATTTCTCTCATATTAACGCCACACCTTATTCATCAAGTCACCATCTTTACTTCATCTTTGCTTCTATATTATTGATAAAGTTGATATATCTAATGTCTTACAAGTGGTATCACTCGCCTAACAATGATTTAGGAGTGTTTTTATCAAGTTTTTTGTTAAAAAGTTGCATTTTTCATTCATTTGTGCACTTTATCTTCAAAAAGTTTCGATCTTTAAGTGTTTTAGTGTTAAAGTTGTTGTTTTTCTTGAAGCTTTAGTGATTCTAAGTGTTTTGGGAAAGATTTGATCAAAAGAATCAAGTGGAAAAAGTGTTTTTGGTTGAAAAAATCGGATTTTTTGGCTGTTTGGGTCATTCTACGCGTAAGATTTTGAGTATAGTACATGTTATAGCTGTCTACAGTACTTTCTACGCCTAAGTTGAGGTCAAAACCCCTTTTCTACGCATAAGCTTGGTCAAAATCCTCTTCTTACGCATAAGCTCACTTTCCTACGCATAAGTTGAAGTCTACGCATAAGATCCTACGCCTAAGTTCAGTCTCTACGCAGAAGTTTGTTCTTACGCATAAGATTACATCTTACGCGTAAGTTTCAGAAATCTACGCAAAAGTTTCTTCTAAGGTCTTCTCTTCGTGCATCGGTGACTCAGTACGTCCTTGACTTGGATAAGTTTGTGGAATACTTCGACACGGGATATCTTTCAAGCTTGGATAAGTTTGAGAGATCATTTTGGTTTGTAAACCTTACGCTTAAAAATCATACGCATAAGCTAAACCTTATGCGTAACTAATCTTACGCATAAACACAAAGCCTACGCATAAACTACTAATCTTACGCATAAGTATTTTTCTTACGCATAAGTTTACTATTTACGCATAACTTTTGTTTACGCATAACATTTCCTATGCATAAGATTTTGTTTATGCATAAGTTTACCCTTTATGCGTAAGATTCATTGTTTACGCATAAGTTTCTGGGTTTTACGCATAAGTTTTTGACTTTTGACAACTAAACTTCAAACGGCCATAACTTTTGAACCGTAACTCCGTTTTCGACGAATCAGCTGTCAAAACGACCGTGAAACAGAGAAGAAGGACACGTTGAATTAATTTATTCATTCAACCCAAGTTTCGAGGCCTAAAAACGCTCCGAGAAGAAGTTATTGAGGTTTTAAGGTTTTAGATCAAATTTTTCATCATAAAAATTTGCATCAACTTACACTAAACACAACTCCTATTTCGTTGAAACGATCCGAGAATCAACTTTATCAATCTACACTTCATCAATGGCTACTCAGCAAGATATTCATGCAGCCGATGCGGAAAACCGACCTCCAATGCTTGAAAAAGGTGGATATCTCCCATGGACAAGCCGCATACTTCGTTACATCAAAACAAAGCCTGATGGTAAATTAATGATCAACTCCATTACAAATGGTCCATTCAAGCCAAGACAAGTTCAAATTGAAGGTAATCCAAATACAACACCTCCTACTCAACCATTCATGCGTGAACAAACAGAAGCAGATTACACAGAGGAAGACAAGAAGCAGATCGCCGCAGATGATATGGCAATGCATTTAATCCAACTTGGATTACCACGGGAGATCTTTGCTGCGGTCAACAGCTGTGAAACTGCTTATTCTATGTGGGAACGTGTTAGAAGGATATGTCATGGAACTGAGATTGGACAATAAGACGTTGAGAACAAACTTCTTACTGAATGGGAGAATTTCACATCCACTAAAGGTGAACAGATTGAATCCTACTACACAAGGTTTTGCACTTTGATGAATGAGTTAATCAGAAACAAGTTGACACCTCGAACAATTGCAACAAACATCAAATTTATCAATAACCTTCCAGAAGAATGGGGTCGTTATGTTACAATTGTCAATCAAACAAAGGACTTACATAAGGTGAATTATGATCAACTCTATGACTTTTTGAAGCAGAACCAAGCTGAGGCTAATGAAGTAAGGAAAGAAAGATTGGCAAAGAATCATGATCCTCTCGCATTAATTGCTACTACACCAACACCGCTACCAGTGAACACACAACAACCATCATCATCTTCCACTCACAACTACATGCAACCATCATACATTCAACAACCAACACCGGTCTACCAACAACAGTTCTACCCACAGCAACAACAACATGTTATTCCACAACAGCAATACCAACAATTCCAAGAACCAGAATTCACTGAAAATGATGAAGCTACAGCAGCATTGACCCAAGCGTTTGCTTTTCTATCAAAGGCATTCCAAGGACGTTATTCTACACCAACAAACAACAACCAAAGGATTTCATCGAACACTCGCAACAAGCAATTTGCTCAGCCGAGTTTCAATATGGGCAACGGAGGCCAAATGGTTGGAGTTTATGGGAATCAGCAAGGATATGCTACTGGAATTAACATGGGGAATCAGAATATGCTGAATGCAGGGAATCAGAATGCAACAAATCAGTATGGTCAGTATGCAGGGAATCAGTTGGGTCAGTTTGTTGGAAATCAGAGGGGTCAGAATGTTGGTAATCAGGCAATGGGTAATCAGAATAGAAATGTTGCAGCTCCAGTAGTTGGGAATTTGGGAAATGTGAATCAGGGTAATCCGGTAAAGTGTTTCAACTGTCAGGGTGTAGGTCATATGGCAAGGAACTGTCCTACTAAGCCAAACAAGAAAGACACATCGTACTTGCAAAAAGCATTACTGTTGGCACAAAAGAATGAGGCAGGGTTTCAGTTGAACGCAGAGGAGAATGATTTTATGGCTCTTATGGATGACATGGAAGAAAGAGAGGATATTGATGCGAACTGCATATTTATGGCGAATCTTCAGGAAGCTAAGTATGACACGGATTCTGACACACTTCCTGTTTATGACACCAATGCACCATCTGAGGTATCAAATTTCAACACATGTCACAATAATGATATATTTGATATGTCTCCTCATGAGGAACATCATTCTGAGAAGCAAGCATACAATTATGATACATATCTAGACACGCCAAGTAGTAGCAATACTCCTTCAGCAACTCCAGATGTGAATCATAATGGAGGCTTCGTTTCACAGCATGCTGAGAATGATGATGAAACACGTGCTTTGTTTGAATCATTATTGAATAATTGTCGTATTGAAATTGAGAATGTGAAAAAGGTCAATCGTGATGTTAAGGCCGCGAATGTTAAATTGACCGCTGAGCTTGAGAGTTACAAAGAAAATGTTAAAGCTTTTGAATTTCATAACAAAAGATTGTCTGAATTAGAAACTGGTTATCAAAATTCCGTTTCAAGGGAAAAACAATTGCAACTCAAGTTTGATACACTTGATGTTAATTCTTTCAAAAAGATAAAAGCTTTAAACGCGGAAATTTCTGATTTACAAAACCAACTTTCTAAACAAAAGTCAGCTTATACCAATCTTGAAAAAGAAAATGACGAGCTGAAAAAGGACTTTGCAAAGAAAGAAGACAAACTTTTGGCCGAAATCGTAGAGTCAGAACACATGATTGCTCATTTAGAAGAATTGGTGGTTAAGTCGGGTCAGTCAAGTCAAACAATGAAAATGATTTTAAATCAAACTAATCCAATTTACCATACAAAACATAAAGTGGCTCTTGGTAACAACACCCCCAGTAATCTCAAGAAAGCTCAGCAAGAACAGAATGTTTTGTATAATGGTAATGTGATTTACACCAAACATGATCCTCCCGTCGTTCGGGATTCTGTGGAAACGTTAGAACATGTCGAAGAGAGCATAAATAAAATGAAACAAAAGGATTTGAAACCCATTGATTACAACAAATTGAACAAACTTTCAGGAATTACTTTTGTTCCACAAAAAGAACCATCTGTGTTTTGCATAAAACGACCATTCTCAAAAATGTTTTCTAAGAAAGTAATTGCTTCCAAATCTCTTTCAAAAATAGAACAAATGTCTTCTAACAACACTTTTAATACAAGCGAGGCTAGAGACATTCTGGATGACGTTAAAAAGAGAATTCAAGAACTTCAAAATATTGTTGCTTCTAAAACTACAATCAATATTAACAACTGGCATTCCAGTTTTCATATTGAGCAGAAAAAAGTTTTTGAAAATGAAATTACTATCCCACTGAATAACATCAGTGCGAGGGTAATCCATTTTGAACAAGCTTTCTTAAAAGAAACGGCCGACTTTGTCAAGGACCACAAATCCCTGGTAAACGAAGCTAATGAAACTCGTGAAAACATGAATGTTTTGGAAAACCTAAATGATTCTCTCTTCGAAGCTGTTATGACCACTGACATTATGTCCATCATTTTACAAACATATTCTGTTCAAGACGATGAACGACTAAGAGCTGAGACCTCCGCAATTGTTTCAAAATATGAAAATGCTCTTATAAAGCTTGAAAAAGAAAATGTGTCATATTTTAAACAACTTGATCGAAAAAAGGAAGAATGCAAGTATGACAAATTGTCGTATGAGCGTGCCTTAAAGAACATGAAAGAGTAAAATGATCTTTTGAGGGCTCAGCTTGAAAGTCAAAAAGGAAAGGGTGAGGAAACCAATTTTGCAAAACCATTGACTTCGGAGAAACCAAATGTTTCAAACACGGTTCAAAAACCAAAAATGTCAATTTCACGGTTTGCTCCAAAAGTCGATGAGAAAAAGGATTTGACAAAACCAGTCACTCCAACACCCTTGCCCAAGATAAGTGCAAATGATAAGATTGTTGATAAAGGAAAAGCGGTTGTCGAAACTCCTAAAGTGTTAGCACCTGGCCTTTTTAGGATTAGTCCCACTAATGCGTCTGCCTCCACTTCTAAGACAAATGCGTGCAAAAAGGATAATTCTAAAAAGTCTAGTGATGCTAAAAAGCACAACAATATAAATCCTAATGCGTGTGCCTTACCTTCTACAAGATTAGAATGCACCTTTAGGAGCAGCAGACTAAAGCCTAGGAGCAATACAAGGAACAATAGAGTCTCGTCTGCCTCTACGAGTAGCAGCAAGAATAAAGTTGCAGAAGTAGAAGAACACCCTAGGAATTTATCGCTTTGTAATAAGAAACATGATTCATCTGAATGTAATGTCGAAAGTACTGGTTCTAATGCATGTAATGACTCTGTTTGTTTAATATGCAAGAAATGTTTAATTAATGATGTTCATGATGAATGTGTTTCTAGGAATGTGAATGTTACGCCTAAACAGAAGTATGTTCCAAAGGGAAATAGTGCCAGATCTAGATCTATAGAAAGATTAGTTGCACGCTTTAGGTCTACCACTAGTAGTCGAATGCCTAGGAACTACCTTAAGTTTTGTATGTGGATACCAATGGGTAGAGAGTTTATTCTTCAGAATAGCAAATTAGAAGTTGTTCAAAATAAACATGTAGCAACCTTTGATGTGTGTGATTCGGAATTTACTCCTAACCCCATGGAACCAAATTTATAACGGTTTCCAAATACAAACTCTTTTGTTCTTAGCAGGTTATCGAAATATGTCTTTGGATCGTCGACTCGGGTAGCTCCAAGCACATGACCGGGAATTTAAAGCTGCTGATCAATTTCGTCTGGAAATTCATGGGAACTGTACGCTTTGGAAATGATCATGTAGCATCTATTCTGGGTTTTGGAGATCTTCAGTTTGGGAATTTTTTGATCACTCGGGTTTACTACGTCGAAGGGTTGGGACACAATTTGTTTTCAGTTGGGCAGTTTTGTGATGCAGATTTAGAAGTTGCATTCAGCAGAAACACGGTTTTTATAAGAAATTTGGTTGGTGATGATCTCTTAACTGGTAATCGTGGTACAAACTTGTATGCTATCGACATCAACCAAATGGCTTCTACATCACCAATTTGTCTTATGACAAGGGCAACCGAAACTAAGTCCTGGCTGTGGCATAGAAGATTATCCCATCTCAATTTCGACACGATCAACAAGTTAGCCAAAGACAACATCGTCATCGGACTTCCTAAGTTCAAATTATAACACCCCCATTTTAGGAACGCAGCGGAATACAACATGGGGTGCTATATATCAGTCACATTGTACAAATATAGTAAACAACTTTAAAACAAAGTCGTTTTTAAAACTTCATATTCGATAATTTATCAGAGTTAACAAGGTCCCCAAAAGTTTTTAACATAGATAAAAGATACATAAGTTTTGAAAGTTTAGAACATTATCGAATGAAAAATTTTATTTAAACATGAGCCATCATGTAGATATCCATTTCTTTGCGCCACCCATCCAACCGAAAGTCACTTACGAACCTGAGATAAAACATGCTAAAAGTCAACACAAAGGTTGAGTGAATTCATAGAGTTTAATAAGTAATCAGTTGAATACAAGATAAATCAGTTTAAAATACGATGGGCTACGTTGTTATACGCCCATAATTAAGTTGACATGTAACAAATACAAGTCGGGTAATAAAGATTTATAGCATGGAGCTCATGAAACCGAACCTTGACCTAGTTTAATAGTGCCCCGAAAAGGTAAGATTTGCCATTTACCACGTAATCTCTCAATATTATGTGACCGTTGATGTATGAGCGCTACTCATCCGACCAGGCCCGCCAAGCCAAATATACATATCCATAATAATAGCGTTTCCCTACGGAATTAACGGTTTCATGGTGGGGACTTAATTGGCAAGAAGCATTCAATCACAATAATCATGTAATCAGGTAGAGCATACCAAAAACTACTTGTATTCAGTTTGTAAAAGTAGCATGTATCCCCCTCGCGAGGTTTATAAAACATTTAAATAAGTAAAGGCGAGGCTATGAACTCACCGTGAACAAAGAGGAATAATCACAATCAAGCAAGCGAAGAAAGATAGCCGCGAAGCTCTACGAAGAACCTAAACATATATAGGCTTGTCTTAGGTTTTTGAAAATAAACATTGATGCAACTTAGCTATATATATAAGTTATTATCTTATTTACACTTGGTACATAATTCCTAAATATATCTCAAGTTTTAGTTTCCCACTTAAGAGTTATAAAATTTCAAGTAATAATCATATATTTGATCCTAAGTCCAAATATATGTTGTGAAAGTCCAATATAATCATAAGGTTCAAATTTGGTCCATGGGTCAAGTGTTAGCCAAAAAGTTCACATTAAACTTGAGGTTTCAAAAATATATTAGGTGGTTCAAAAATGTATTAAAGGTCCAAGTTTTATAAAGTGTATAACATTTTTATACTTTTTAATAAAAAGCTGATGGAATTTTTATAACATGTCCATCTTTGAAAATTCATTACTCTTAAACCGTAAGTAAAAAATTAAAGTTCTTTATATACCCGGAAAGGTATTCATCTGTACTAACAAGTTTTGTGGGTCCCACTAAGTCAAAAATTATCTAACAGTAGGAAACTTATTAGTTTACCATTACTACTCAGTTCTGAAAATATTAACATCACAACAGTCCCACGAAAAATGCGATAGCTAGAGTTCTACAAGCCCAAATAATTCCCCGTTTGCGGCCACGTTTAAGTTAAGATGTTATCTACAACTTTTATGTTTTGAGTAACAGTGCGTTATTCACAAAAAAATGACTAATACACGTTTCAAATCTGTTACTCAGAATGTGACATGTTTCACGAAAATAATTCTAGTTTAATCATAGTAATGACTTATTCAACGAAATACCCGTCAAAATTTCCGTAAGACATAGGCCTACAACCCCATATTTTTAGTTTAGGTCCAATGTCTACTGATTAGTTCAGTTTATTCCGTTTTTACCCCTGAATCAGATTCACAGTTTGCATGTTTAGTCCTTTAGTGATTTTCTAGTGTTCTAGCTTATATACCAAGCCTAACCAAGCCAAATAACTTATATAATATAAAAATACATCAAGAAATAATATATATACAGGAAATAAAAAAATAAAGTGAAAAGGGAGTGATTGGTTTCCTTACAATCTTTGAAGAACAAGAAAATCAAGAACAATGGACCACAAAACCTATGATTCTACCAATAACCCTTGCACCCTTTTCTTCCAATCTTTTACCCAACTTTTTCACCTTTATTTACTCTTGATAGTAGCTTAAAATCATAACCCTTGAACACTTTATTAAACCATTATATAAACTTTGCAAGAACTTCTAATATAAACCAAGATGTGATGAGATTTATGTGTTGTTTGAGTGTAATAAATCAAGAACAAGACTAGGGCTTAAAGATCTTGAATCTATGATCAATAATTTAGTGAAAAGTTAGATGAAATAGGTCTTGAGGACCTGTTCTTGGTCGTTTATAGAGAGAGAAGGAGCAAGAGATGGTTGTTTTGATCTTGTTTGCATGTTATCAAATAACTAGTAATGGTATAAGGCCTTGGTGGGGAACACATGCAAACCAAAAGGGACACATGTCTTTGTTGTTATATCACCAAGACATATATCTTGGTGAGACACTTAAAAACCAGCCACATAAGGGTGTGAGTGGGTTTTGGTGATTTATTTTGTATAAAACTTGAGCTATGATGTCTAGTTTGATCCCGATAATTGCAAACGTAAGGTTTTTAAGATGCGAAATATAAAACCGGGTAACATAAAAATACAAAACTTATAAAAATGTTAAAACTTATTAACATAATCTATTTAAGTATTTTAGATAAGTGGTGAGTTCATCGAAGGGTTTAAACATCGTTAAAACCTAAAAACGTAGATTTAAATCGCGTAAAACGTAAAATGTGCATGGTTTACGTAAAATGAAAAAAAAGTAAAGTGTGACTTTTAAAATATGATTGTAAGGAACCCAAAATGCATAAAAAGTGTAGAATAGACATAGTCTAGTCGCGGTTAGATTAATTGAACGTACACAGATAACTTCCGAAGAAGTAAATTATTAAAAAAATAAAATAGTTAAATAATAAAATATTAAAATTAGTGACATGAAAATTTTACGAAATGTCACAGCACGTACCCCTTAAGAGAGCGTCGTCCCGGAGCTCAACTCGATTTATCTCTAGATGGTTCACTTGTGAAAAGATGATGATACTTGTAAGGAATAAAGTATAGGATAACTAACGACGTGGTTCGATTCTTGTCGTCTAGAAATATGGTGCAGAGTTAGGTTGACTATATGTGATAAAGATAGAATGAGGATTTGTTTAGTTGTTTTGCTTGATCATATGAATACCGCTGAATTGTTATACTCACATAAAAAAATTTATGATTCTCGAAAATCAAGTAAAAGATCAATTAGACATAACCCATATATAACTATTCTTAGTATTTGAAAAATCTAAGTCGAACATAGGTAGTCAGGCTATGTTCCACTGTCCCAAGGTTAAATATAGGTGACTAGACTATATTTAATCGAGGTTCGATAAAATTTTCAAATACTTAACTTAGTTATACTCGTGATATGTCCATTGTTGGACAAGTATGGAGTTTGCATAAGTATCTTATATACAAAGAGTGATATAAGTTTGTACATACGTAAGAATCGATCATAAGTAAGTAGTATGAGTATCTAACACAAGCGAATAAGGAAAATGCACGCAGAAAAGGAAGTTTTAAGCAGTTCTAAATCAGTCCACATCGGGCCAGAAACATGGACCTTTAACAATGAAGGTTTCAAAAGAGAACTTGATGAATGTAGAGAAAGTTACTGAACTTCAGCTTTTGTATGATGAATCCGTTTATAAGAATTATAGAAGAATAACGAACGATAACATAATAACAAAATAGTTCTAATTTTCAAGAAAATATCTAAATGATTTATAGGGTGGTGAAAATTTTGGTATAAGGTAAATGACAGAGCGATTTGTAAGATGATAACAAATAGTTTAATCGGAATTAGTCAAAATAGTTTATGTAACGGTAGTAAATTAGTGATTTAGTTTATAAGATGGTGGTGATGTAGTTTGTAAGGGAGTGACAAAATGATTGATGGATGGTGACAAACATTGCGAATTATTTTAGCGAAATGATTTATAAAGCGGTAGTAAAATAGTTAAGTTAATGGCAAAATCATTTGTAAGGTGCGTAAAATAGTTTATATGAGACTAACAAAGGTGTTCATAAGTTGATAGTAAGTATGGTTATACGCTATACAAGGTATTCGTAAGGTAGTTCTTTGGAGAGTAGTAAATACATTTGATAATATCGTGAAATAAAGTTTATATGGTAATAACGAAGTTTTTTTTTTAAATGGTAGTGAATTTCCAAGGTAAATAAATAAAATGTGATGGGTTTCATATAAGACACCATTGTTTAAGGTCATGAAAAGATTTTTAAAGATCATAATATTACTCATGATTTTTGAGAAAATAAATAAGACCACTATGTCACCCACAACGTACGAGAAAGTTTTTAGAGGATCATCAAAATGAATAAATATGTATTTAATAGTTTAGTAATCTTTGTGAAATAGGTACATAATTGAGAGAAATAAAGTTTGACATGATGTTTTGTAGGTTGAGTATAAAGAGGGTAAGAGTTAGTAAAGCATTTAGAAAAGTAACCTTTATACAAATAAGAAGTAGTGCTATGGTAAATAGATATAAGTAATCGAGAGAAAATCCGGTATATATAAATAGTCTTTAGATAAATAGTACCAATAGCGATGCTTAAGAAAATAAGCAAGAAATGCTCAGAAAATATGAGTTCACGGGGAGTAAGACAACCAATAGAAATTGATAAATTGTAACAGGTTTCGATGTTATATGAAATGATATAACATACAGTTATGAAAGAGTTTAGAAACCATTGTAATCACATATAATGTTTGATAAATAAGAGAGACCATTGTAATCGCATACAATGTCTGATAAATAAGAGAGACCATTGTAATCGCATACAATGTCTAGGAGAGACCATCGTGTAACTCACAATGGTTAGAAGAGTTTAGTATTCATGTGAGAACTTTATATAGAAAATATATCTATATTTTAGGAAAAGCAGGGTAGTCGAGAAATATTACAAGTGCATATGGTAATATATATTATACGTATGTGCATACAACGGTGCACTTGAAGATGTGTATAAATTTCCGGATGGAAATTCACAATGCTCATGAATAGCATAAAATACACTATCACGGATTATTGGATGAGTTAAGAAATAATTATAGTACTCCTATAATTATCCCTAATATAGTATGATTAAGATATATATACGAGGGAGAAATAGGAAGCTCAGGAGTAGGCGCGCTTGGATATCAGACAAGATGATGGAAGCTCATGATTTTGAAAAAAATAAATGATTATAGTCTAGGTTTTTAAAAACAAAAAGACCTAGTTCACTATAATTTGTGCTCTGGTACCATTCTATAACACCCCCATTTTAGGAACGCAGCGGAATACAACATGGGGTGCTATATATCAGTCACATTGTACAAATATAGTAAACAACTTTAAAACAAAGTCGTTTTTAAAACTTCACATTCGATAATTTATCAGAGTTAACAAGGTCCCCAAAAGTTTTTAACATAGATAAAAGATACATAAGTTTTGAAAGTTTAGAACATTATCGAATGAAAATTATTATTTAAACATGAGCCATCATGTAGATATCCATTTCTTTGCGCCACCCATCCAAGCCGAAAGTCACTTACGAACTTGAGATAAAACATGCTAAAAGTCAACACAAAGGTTGAGTGACTTCATAGAGTTTAATAAGTAATCAGTTGAATACAAGATAAATCAGTTTAAAATACGATGGGCTACGTTGTTATACGCCCATAATTAAGTTGACATGTAACAAATACAAGTCGGGTAATAAAGATTTATAGCATTGAGCTCATGAAACCGAACCTTGACCTACTTTAATAGTGCCCCGAAAAGGTAAGATTTGCCATTTACCACGTAATCTCTCAATATTATGTGACCGTTGATGTGTGAGCGCTACTCACCCGGCCAGGCCCGCCAAGCCAAATATGCATATCCATAATAATAGCGTTTCCCTACGGAATTAACGGTTTCATGGTGGGGACTTAATTGGCAATAAGCATTCAATCACAATAATCATGTAATCGGGTAGAGCATACCAAAAACTACTTGTATTCAGTTTGTAAAAGTAGCATGTATCCCCCTCGCGAGGTTTATAAAATATTTAAATAAGTAAAGGCGAGGCTATGAACTCACCGTGAACAAAGAGGAATAATCACAATCAAGCAAGCGAAGAAAGATAGCCGCGAAGCTCTACGAATAACCTAAACATATATAGGCTTGTCTTAGGTTTTTGAAAATAAACATTGATGCAACTTAGCTATATATATAAGTTATTATCTTATTTACGCTTGGTACATAATTCCTAAATATATCTCAAGTTTTAGTTTCCCACTTAAGAGTTATAAAATTTCAAGTAATAATCATATATTTGATCCTAAGTCCAAATATATATTGTGAAAGTCCAATATAATCATAAGGTTCAAATTTGGTCCATGGGTCATGTGTTAGCCAAAAAGTTCACATTAAACTTGAGGTTTCAAAAATATATTAGGTGGTTCAAAAATGTATTAAAGGTCCAAGTTTTATAAAGTGTATAACATTTTTATACTTTTTAATAAAAAGCTGATGGAATTTTTATAACATGTCTATCTTTGAAAATTCATTACTCTTAAACCGTAAGTAAAAAATTGAAGTTCTTTATATACCCGGAAATGTATTCATCTGTACTAACAAGTTTTGTGGGTCCCACTAAGTCAAAAATTATCTAACAGTAGGAAACTTATTAGTTTACCATTACTACTCAGTTCTGAAAATATTAACATCACAACAGTCCCACGAAAAATGCGATAGCTAGAGTTCTACAAGCCCAAATAATTCCCCGTTTGTGGCCACGTTTAAGTTAAGATGTTATCTACAACTTTTATGTTTTGAGTAACAGTGCGTTATTCACAAAAAAAAATGACTAATACACGTTTCAAATCTGTTACTCAGAATGTGACATGTTTCATGAAAATAATTCTAGTTTAATCATAGTAATGACTTATTCAACGAAATACCCGTCAAAATTTCCGTAATACATAGGCCTACAACCCCATATTTTTAGTTTAGGTCCAATGTCTACTGATTAGTTCAGTTTATTCCATTTTTACCCCTAAATCAGATTCACAGTTTGCATGTTTAGTCCTTTAGTGATTTTCTAGTGTTCTAGCTTATGTACCAAGCCTAACCAAGCCAAATAACTTATATAATATAAAAATACATCAAGAAATAATATATATACAGGAATGAAAATAAAAAAAATAAAGTGAAAAGGGAGTGATTGGTTTCCTTACAATCTTTGAAGAACAAGAAAATCAAGAACAATGGACCACAAAACCTATGATTCTACCAATAACCCTTGCACCCTTTTCTTCCAATCTTTTACCCAACTTTTTCACCTTTATTTACTCTTGATAGTAGCTTAAAATCATAACCCTTGAACACTTTATTAAACCATTATATAAACTTTGCAAGAACTTCTAATATAAACCAAGATGTGATGAGATTTATGTGTTGTTTGAGTGTAATAAATCAAGAACAAGACTAGGGCTTAAAGATCTTGAATCTATGATCAATAATTTAGTGAAAAGTTAGATGAAATAGGTCTTGAGGACCTGTTCTTGGTCGTTTATAGAGAGAGAAGGAGCAAGAGATGGTTGTTTTGATCTTGTTTGCATGTTATCAAATAACTAGTAATGGTATAAGGCCTTAGTGGGGAACACATGCAAACCAAAAGGGACACATGTCTTTGTTGTTATATCACCAAGACATATATCTTGGTGAGACACTTAAAAACCAGCCACGTAAGGGTGTGAGTGGGTTTTGGTGATTTATTTTGTATAAAACTTGAGCTATGATGTCTAGTTTGATCCCGGTAATTGCAAACGTAAGGTTTTTAAGATGCGAAATATAAAACCGGGTAACATAAAAATACAAAACTTATAAAAATGTTAAAACTTATTAACATAATCTATTTAAGTATTTTAGATAAGTGGTGAGTTCATCGAAGGGTTTAAACATCGTTAAAACCTAAAAACGTAGATTTAAATCGCGTAAAACGTAAAAGGTGCATGGTTTACGTAAAATGAAAAAAAAAGTAAAGTGTGACTTTTAAAATATGATTGTAAGGAACCCAAAATGCATAAAAAGTGTAGAATGGACATAGTCTGGTCGCGGTTAGATTAATTGAACGTACGCAGATAACTTCCGAAGAAGTAAATTATTAAAAAAATAACATAGTTAAATAATAAAATATTAAAATTAGTGACATGAAAATTTTACGAAATGTCACACAAATACACCAAGGAACACCTTTGTCCATCATGCGAACAAGGAAAAAGTAAAAGAGCATCATATAAACCCAAAACCGTACCTAGTTCGGAAGCAAGGTTACATATGTTGCACATGGACTTATGTGGCCCAATGAGTGTTGAAAGCATTAATGGGAAGAAGTATATTCTTGTTATTGTTGATGATTATTCAAGATATACTTGGGTAAAGTTTTTGAGATCAAAAGACGAAGCACCAGGCATCATCATCACCTTTCTGAAGCGTATTCAAGTTCTACTTCAAGCTCCAGTAAGGATTGTAAGAACATATAATGGCACAGAATTCACTAATCAGGAGTTAAGAACCTACTTTGAAGATGTTGGAATTACACATCAAACATCAGTTGTTAGAACTCCACAGCAGAATGGGGTAGTTGAAAGAAGAAATCGAACTCTTGTGGAAGCTGCTCGCACAATGCTGATTTTTTCAAGTGCACCACTATTCTTATGGGCTGATGCTGTAGCCACTGCTTGTTTTACTCAAAACCGATCCCTAGTCCATCCGAGATTCAATAAAACCCCATATGAGCTAGTGAACAACCGTAAACCTGACATCTCTTACCTTCACGTGTTTGGCGCTTTGTGCTATCCGACGAATGACAGAGAAGATCTAGGGAAGTTAAAAGCTAAGGGTGATATTGGAATCTTCATTGGATATTCAGAAAACTCGAGGGCATTCAGGGTGTATAATAGAAGAACGAAAAAGATAATGGAGACAATGAATGTGAAGTTTGACGAGATTTCACAAATGGCTTCTAAGAGATACGCTCTAAAACCCGCGCTTAATCCAATGGCTTCTAATCAAAACGGATTAGGACCCGCACCAAACATGTAGACTTCTGGACACATCAGTTCAGGACTCGTGCCTCAAGGAGCTCAGTCAACAAACACGGATAAACCTTCAGAACAAGAACTAGAAAATTTCTTCGAGTTAATGTTTGATGAATATTATGGTGGAACTTCGACAAATGCATCTCAACAACATTCCGCTGCACCCGCTCAAAACCATCAACCACCACCACCATCACAAGATGCATCTACAACAATCGAAGCTGAAGCACCAACTACATCAACATCATCTACATCTACTCAAGCAACTCCAGTAATTGAATCTGTTCTACCAAGATTTGATGAGCAAAACCAAAACACAACTTTTCAAGAAGAACCAACAAATAATTCAAACAATGATGCGTTAGAAGAAGAAGAAATATTTGAAAACCCGTTTGCAACAGATTCTGCTGAATCTTCTTCAAGGTTACAAGAACCATCTAACACACATTCGTTACACCCAAGGTACCCTTCTACGTTTCAATGGACAAAAGACCATCCAATAGAACATATTATTGGTGAACCTTCAAAGCCAGTTCAGACAAGGAGACAACTTGCCACCGATCTCGAATTGTGCATCTACGTTTGCTCAATCAGCCTCAAAGAACCAAAGAACATTCGGGAAGCAATGGCAGAAAACCCTTGGATTGAAGTGATGCAGGAGGAATTTCTTCAATACCTGTTACATGACAGCTGGGAACTTGTTGAACGACCACTTGATAAATGAGTTCTTGATCTCAAGTGGTTGTGGAAGAACAAACTGGATGAGGAAATGACTGTTATTCGCAACAAAGCTCGTCTCGTGGCTAAAGGTTATCCACAAGAAGAAGGGATAGATTTCGAAGAATCATTCGCGCCTGTAGCTAGACTTGAAGCAGTCCAGATTTTCTTAGCCTATGCAGCTCACAAAAACATCATAGTCTATCAGATGGACATTAAGACAGCTTTCTTGAATGGAACACTGAAAGAAGAAGTGTATGTGAGTCAGCCAGAGGGATTCATTGACAAAGATCATCCAGACTACGTCTACAAGCTAAAGAAAGCAATTTATGGTTTAAAACAAGCTACAAGAGCGTGGTATGACGAATTATCATCTTTCTTGCTCAAAAACAATTTCACAAAAGGAACGGTTGATGACACCTTGTTTATCAAAAAAATTCAAAGATGACATTTTGATCGTTCAAATTTACGTGGACGACATAATTTTTGGATCAACCAATCCTAACCATTCAAAACATTTTGAAAATCTCATGAAAAGCAAATTTGAAATGTCCATGCTGGGGGAACTAAAATTCTTTCTTGGTTTAAAAATCCATCAATCCCCTCGTGGCATTTTTATCAATCAAGCTAAATATACAATAGAGATTTTGAAAAAACATGGAATGGAAAATTGTAATTCTGTTGATACACCAATGGTAACTTCACCAAAAAAAGGTGCCGATTTGTTTGGGAAACCAATCGATCCGAAGAAATATCGGAGCATGATCGGCTCTCTCATGTACCTAACTGCTAGCCGACCCGATATTCAATTTGTTGTTTGTTTGTTAGCAAGGTTTCAGGCAAAGCCTACCGAACTTCACCTCAAAGAGGTTAAACGGATCTTTCGGTACCTACGAAGCACCATTAACATGGGACTTTGGTATCCGAAGGATTCGGGGTTTAATCTAACAGTATTTTCAGATGCAGACCATGCTGGTGATCAAGTTACAGCAAAGAGTACATCAGGTGGAGCACAATTTTTAGGTGAAAAGCTAGTAAGCTGGTCGTCAAAGAAACAGGATTGTACTGCGCTATCAACCGCCGAAGCCGAGTATGTGTCTCTATCTGCGTGTTGTGCCCAAGTTCTTTGGATGCGGACACAGCTCACAGATTATGGCTTTACTTTTGACAGAATACCTATGTATTGTGACTCAAAAAGTGCCATAGCCATCTCGTGCAATCCCGTACATCACTCTAAGACGAAGCATATCAAAGTCCGCTACCATTTCATCAAAGAACACGTGGAAGAGGGTACTGTTGAATTATTTTTCGTTAAGACTGATTATCAACTCGCGGATCTATTTACTAAAGCCCTTCCAAAAGAACGGTTTGACTATTTAGTTCGTCGAATTGGCATGCGAAGCCTAACTCCTGAGGAGCTAGAACGTCTTCTCGAATCTTCTTGAAAAAGTTTTCAAAATCGCTTCACTGTAAATATTTTTGAAAAAACAAAATACAAAATTTGAAAAACCAACAAAAACAAAATACAAAAATATAAAATTTTCAAAACATACAAAAACAATATAAAATCAAAAAAATCCAAAAATATTCTTCTCACGACATGTCTCTCGTATAAATCAATATTCTGTACGTTTCTAGAAATGTCATTCAACAATGATACGGACATGTACAGATGCTTGAACGGGAGTTCTTTTTTTTATGTTTCTCTAAAACATGTCGTTTCTTAACATTTTCTTCACTATGGCTTTCGTATACATCAGTACGAAACCCGGACCCGAATGATGACTTCTGATTATTTTCAAATCAAGGACTCGTACGTTCAACGACGAAATCTTTCTCAAAAAGTTCGAGTCTAAACAAACGAAAAAGATTTCAAAGCATAAACTCGTTTTCAAACAAAATTCTTGAGCACTTTTTCAAGATTGTTCAAAAGATTTCTCAAAATCTCTCAAAATTAGTGCTCAAGATAACTCCCTCAAAACCCTTAAGTAATTTTAAATATGCTATCATTAAGGGGGAGTACAAACAAAAATGTTCCGAATTCATGCTAAATGAAATCTGTCTATCTCTCCAAAAAGCTTTTTCTTAATCAGTTGATATCAAAAATATCACGATATGCTATTTTTGAGGGGGAGAAGACATGATTAAAATGTGATCAAAGATGTTTAAAGATTGTGGCTGAATCTCAAAAGAGCTTGACTCAGATAGTACCAATGAATTGACGAAGCTTAAAATGTCAGTAATCGAAAGGACTTATCCTGGACGGGTAATAATTTCAAGCTAGTCTAACTAGTGATGTAAGCGTGTCTCGAATAGGACTTGTCTGAGTAGAATGTACCGTATCGAGAGACTTTCTTTGGACTTGACCAGGACGGGTAATAACTTCAAGCTAGTCTAACTAGTTATGTAAGCGTGTCTCGAATCGGTCATGTTCGATGAAAGTGGATCAATTCAAAAGTGCAAACTCCTCACGCATGTGCAAATTTCTTAAAAAATCATGAGCACATGTGAAGGGGGAGTCCTTCAAAAGTTGCAAAACTCTCAAAGTGGTAACAACAAAGTGTTTCATTATCATAAACACTTTGAGAGATTTTCACAAAAAGGTTTCATGGCAACAATAGGATAGTCATGGAGTTATAAGGTGTCTAAGGTTAGGGAAAACCGTCCTATGATCCGCCAGAGCCGGAGGGATCTACCCAAGGACAAATCCAATAGATTAGAATTAGAAGTCCTTAGGTATGATTGAAAAAAGGAGAAAATGAGAAAGGAGAAAGAAGGGGTTGAAGAATTAAAAAGAAAAATTATGATAAAGGGTGAAAATAAATAGGCCTCCAAATGTTCAACCTTAGGGCAGACACCGGGTACAATTCGTATGCTACTGGTTGTTACTAAGGTGACACCGGTATTGAAGACGAAGACGTCATGGACCCAGTGACGCACTGCACTAAACCTTCTTAACCACTCAAGTTCTCTTAAAAGAGCTTGTTTCATTCTCACGGGGAACCGGTGTAATCTATTGACCTGTCTCTTAGAGATGGTTGATATTGAAGCAGGAGACCTCTCCCTAATCTCCACATAGGAACCCAAATGTGCACTTATCGAGTCTAGAGCCCCGAGATTCATCAAAAGATCTCATAGGAACACATGATACTTCTACACTGGTTGTTCAACATTAAGGACGCCAGATGTAAACTTTAGAGTCCTACGCAGATCTTAGCAATCTGCCAGAACATTTAGGAGAGGATTCACATTTGTGATTCTCAATGATTGAATGGAAATTCCTGCCAGGGTCAACATCAAGCAGCCCTGACAGCAGGTCACTTCGGTAATTCTTTATGGGTTACGCTTAGTGTTCGCGGTGGTTTCAAACGGTCTACAGTCGTGGAGTGATCCCCAGCGACTCACCCAGTCATTGAGCTACTTAGTAGGTCTTGTAAGCTCTCTCGAGAGTATCTGACATGGGAACGGCCTTGGTAAGGGTTAGAAGGAGTCTTCACACTTTGCTGTTGATGATCTCTAATTCTTATCTGTAAGTACCGGATGTTTTATTGCTAACTGTTTATATGCAGGGACACTTCATCTCCATGGCGACAGATTCCACATGCTCATACATACATCTGGAAGTTAAAGTAAGCTCCCTCAAAGATCTATACAACACAAAGTTCAAAGAAAGATTCTACGCCAAAAAGAAGAATCTACAAAGTATAAAGACTAAAGATCAAAGTGAAAGAAAGGGAACTACGTGCATATGAATATCACAAAGACCAAAGATGTATGAGCATGTTGGAATGGCAAACAACCACCACAGACACAGAAGTGACGAAAGGCAGATAACTCCACATCACAAAGGAACAAAGAACGATGAAAAATCAGTTATCGAAGATGGCAAAGCATGAAGGAACAAAGACTAAAGACTATTCTACAACGACACACAAAGTTAAAGACAAAGAACACGGAAGACCCACTCACGTGGAGCATCATTCGAATGACCACCCCTTAGGGGGAGATTGTTAGCAATGAAAATTATATTAAAAAGTGATGGTCATTCTCATTTATTATAACGTTGTAATGTGTCGTATTTTGTGTTATAAGAATAGTCATTGGGCCTTGGACTTGGCAAGCTAATATGTTATGTGCTATGTTTCATAAGCCTTGTTATCCACCATGTAACCAAGTCCAAGCCCAAGCCCAAGCCCATCAAAAGCCTATGTATGGAACTATAAAAGGTACCTTACCTCTCATTTGTAAGGTGTGCTTGTGTGTGAAAGTGTGTGTGTTTTTAATAAAAGTTCTCTTCATCTTTATACTCTATTTCTCTCATATTAACGCCACACCTTATTCATCAAGTCACCATCTTTACTTCATCTTTGCTTCTATATTATTGATAAAGTTGATATATCTAAGGTCTTACATTTTGAGTTTTAACACTAACCAACTAATATGTTTGCAAGTTGTTTGGTGTATTTGCATGTTTTATGTCTGTTTTGCAGATGTTCTGAGATTGTAAGTTCTATGTTAAAGTCACCAAGAGCTGAAGTCAAAGGAATGTGGTCAAATGTGCTGAACATGGTTTCTACTGATTAGTTTATTATGCTGAAGGTCTTAAACAGTTGATTAATAAAGAAGATCTTTTCATTCATTCAAAGAAACAAGTTACAGCTTACATTCAAAGTTCCAACTGGATTACAATGACCATTCCTAAATATTTGCCTAATTGAGTACTACTAGCTTCTATCAATTATTACAAAATACTTGAGGCTATGATAAGTATAATGATGAAGCTGAAGATGAAAATGGAAAAAGAAGAGAAGGAAGACTGTGAAGATGCTTAAGTACCAAAGTCAAGAAAATACTCAAGAACTTTGGTCCATGGCAACATTCCTCAATCATCTACTTCAACTTCTCCTTTCCCTTACGTATGATCCCTGCCTTCTTGCTCTGTCCGATGTGCTCTTGTGAAGAAAGATCAGGTTCTGGAGCAGGAAGATCCAACACTTCATTTTGTGATGTTGGAAGAGGTGGATCCCTCTTACTTGATCTTGGTTCGGATCTCTCTGGTATGGAAGGAGGAAGAAAGGTTGGATCTTCATTTTCTTCTTCTGAAGAGTCTTCATCGGAGGTACAGATGAAGGGAGAGACAAGCTCTCTCTCAGCAGGAATGGGTACATGGCTTGGTTCACCCTTCCTATGTGCATTCCATTGTCTTTCTTGTGCATCCCATCGTCTCTCCATTTCTCTTTTATAGTCGGAACCATCAAGCTCCCATGGATATGGTGGTAAATCTTCTTCTGATGATGAAGAAGAGGTATTGTGATCTGAGGTTTCTGGGTTTGATGACATTGTTTTGGTGGAGAATTGGGTTTAATTGGGAAATTAGGGTTTGAAAGATGATTTGGGGTAAATTGGTGACTGAGATGTGATTTGGGGGTGATTAAATAAGTCAAGTTCAGGCGTTACGATAATTAATGCGAGTTAGGTGGCACAGTAAAACCAAGATATTGACCGAAGATATTTTTACTTTCGGTTGGTTTCTGCTGATGTTGACCATTCTTCAGCAGATTTGACTTTCATTTCTGCTGAAGGGTAAATTTTCAAATTTGAAGTTTTTGAATTACACGTCAGACTCGGTCAATAATTAGTTCTGATAATTTTGACCACGATTGGGGAACTTCCGAATATAACCCACTTTGCATATCTCTTCCTAAACAATATTATTCGCTTATCACTCTACTTAAACCCGTTATTCTCTGTGTAATTCATAACCATCTCACGCAAGTTCATTCAAATGGCACAACTTGAATTGAAAGGAGATCATAACAAGTATGCTATTCTGAAAAAGGCAAAGGGACATGAAGAATTCGATTAATGGTGGAATTTCTACAAAGGTCAAAGATTCATTATGCCTTGACACATAGTCCCAATTTGGTTTGTGAATCCTTGGTGAAGCAATTTTGGGCATCTGCTACTAAGAGATCTGACACAGAGATTGTAGCTGAGATTGATGGTGTAGAGTATGTGGTGACAGAAGATTTGATTAGGACAAAGCTTCAGTTGGATGATGAGAATGGTGTGTATCATTCCAACACTGCAGAGATTCTTGCTGGGCTAAGGGAAACTGGATATCAAAGTATTGATACATCTAAGTGGCACAAGAATCAATTTTGTCCTAAGTGGAGGTATTTGGTGCATCTGCTGCTCCAATGTATGAGCAACAAATGTGGTGGATGGAACCAATTCTCTTTACAATTGGGTTGTGGTATTGTTTGTCTTTCTAAGGGTCTAACTTATAATTTTTCTAAGTTTATTTTTGATAATATGCTAGAAAACATTGATAAACAACAGCATAAGTTTTTAATGTACCCTAGATTCTTACAAATAATTTTAGACATAACCACTGAAGATAGAACCCATGTGCCTATTAAAAGTCTTGGTTCTAAGTTTTTTGCCTCAATGAAAACAAATTATAATAGGGAACATCGCCCTTTGTTAGATGCTATGTTGCCACATGGCAATGATAATGTAGTTGAGGGTGATGATGCTGGTAATGTGCCTGCTCATAATGCTGCTGATGATGGTAATCCATCATCTTCTGGTGTTGCTGCTGATGGTAATCCTTCAGTGGTAATGGAGGAAGAGCCAGCTACAATTGCTAAACCATTACCTATTTCTAGTGACTTACCACCACCTACCCCTGTACATATGTCACCTAGTCCTACCATTTCACCAGCTCAGGATGCTCCAGCTGAGCAAATTCATGAGTTTGAAGATAACTTTCAGCCTCTTGAACCTGAGTTCACTAGACTACCTACACCCAGTCCTATGAGAGAACCAATTAATGAAGGTTTTCCTAATGTTGTAAATGAGTCTGTTTATCCTGCTGGGTTCAATGAAGCTCCTCTTACCACTGAGTAATCATCTGGTAGAGTAGAGGACCCTATTACTCTCACTTTTGTATATGATTCACTTAGCAGGTACATGAAAATGACTGATGATCTCCAAAAGGAGCTTGATGATACCAAGACTACTCTTGGTAATGAAATTGAAAGTTTGAAAAGCAAGGTTCAAGATTTGGAGGCACAGCTGAGTCAGCAGAAGCAAAGTAAGGGTGGATTGGATTCTACTGAAGTTGCAAAGGAGGCAAATTTGGATTCTCTTGAGATTCTAGCTGAAGTTGCTAGACAGTCTCATGTTGTTCCTCCTAAAGTTGCTGAAGTACCTCAATCTAAACCAAAGATACTAGTCAGCAGAAGAAGAAGTACAAGACAGTATTTGGCAAGGAAAGCTTCTGAATCTTCCAAAGTATCTAGTGGTAATGATGATGATATGCTTATGGCTGAATCTACTGATATACGTCAGGAGAAACAATCACTAAGTGGTGTTGTTGCTGACAAATCTGCTGATAAAGGGAATACATCAGGAGAAGCATACTTTGTAGCAGGAAAAGAGTATTTGCATTCCCCTATTCATAATTCATCTGAGAATCAACAAGTTTCTCCTGATAGAGAGGTTCAGGAAGTATATGATGAACCTATGGAAGATTTGAATGTTCCTCATGATGATATTGCTGAAGGAACATATGTGGATTTGGATGAGCTTGTCACAGCTGAAGACAGAGCTACACAAGAAAATCTCTTCCAAGAATGGGAAGATTATAAGAAGAGTGCTAATATGGCTGAGGAACAGCAAGCCAAGTTTGATGCAGCATATGAGTCTGTCACTCAAAGATATGTTTCTACTTTGCCTATTGAAAGACAAAGAGAATTGGGTGCAGCTGTTCAAGAATTTGATGAGTCAGATTGGCAGCAGATTGGAAAACAAGTGCTTGATAATCCTGATGTAGCTGCAGATATTCTTGGTAAAAGGGTAGAGGAGCAAGACTGGGCTTCTGAAATTGTGAAAGTGCTGAAGTTGAGGAAGAAGGTAGCAAATGAGTTAAAAGCTAAAGCTAAAAGAGATAAACCTATGACTCAAGCACAACAGAGGGATTATATGAGAACATATGTGAAAAGTCAAAGCAGTTCATTATTTAATACTGCTTGGTCTAAGAAACAAGTGTGGGCACTTCCATTTGACAAACTGGTTGAGATTTATAACAGAATCAAGGCTAGAAATGACAAAGCTGGAATGGGTGCTTCTAAGAATATTCCTCTCCTCAATGCTGATGCTGTTTCATCTGTTAATATTCCTATTGCTGCTGAAAAGGTATCTTTACCTGATACTTCTGCTGATGTACCACATGTTCCTGCTTCATCTTATGTGGATAAAGGTAAAGCAAAAGTGATGACAGCAGATCCTCCATCTAGAAAGAGAACTAGGAGACAATTGGAGCAGGAAAGATTGGGTGAAGAGACTGCTAGGAAGTTAGATGAGGAACAAAAAGATGAACAAAAAGCTGAACTTGCAAGATTTCATGAGCTGAAGGTAAGAGAAGTTGAACTTCAAGCTGCTAGAAACAAACAAATAAGGAAGGCTATGGATGAACAATATGCCTCTGCTGCACTTGAATCTTCTCAGGATTCTACTGATGAACAATTGGATACTCCATCAGTGGAAACTGATGCTGCAGAAGGTGAATCTGCTAAAGCTGAAGTTCATGCTGCTATTTATGTTCCTGGAAGAAGAGCAAAGAGGATGGCTAAAGTCAGATCTTCACATTCCAAACAAAGTCTAATCAATGTGAATGCTTCTGATGCTTCATTTATAAGAGAAGGATCCCCTGATGATTGGCCTGAGGGAACTAGAGATGTTTTGATTCACTGGGAGTTAACTAAAAATGGTCAACTTAATACCATTTACAGATTGGATAAAACTTTCATATCCTTTACATTTCTTCAAGAGATTCTACATCTTGTGGATCATCAGGATTTGGTCACTCTATATGAGTTGGTTCTCAAGTATTATGCAAATCATACTCCTCAAGGGTCTGGATTGTATTTATTGGGTGATCTAAAAGTGTTGTTTGATTCTTCTACCCCCACTGGTGCAAGCTATGACATATGGAAGAACAATCAGAGATGGAAAGTTCAGAGTTGGAAGTTCTATCCTATGCCTTATGTTCATGTTTTGGAAACTACAACTGGTCTAAGGCTTATTATGGATCTTACCAAAAGATATCCTCTGAAAGTGTCTCTGATGGAGAAAATGCTACAACAAAAGCTGGAGATTCCTCCTGATCCAGTTGGGAAAGCAAGGTTGTTTGCTGAATCTTTGGTGAAGGTCTTCAAACAAAGAATTAAGACTTCCAGAGCAGCTTCTGTGTAAGGATGTCATGTTGTACAATTGTTTTTATTAAAAAAAAAAAAAAAAAAAAAAAAAAAAAAAAAAAAAAAAAAAAAAAAAACTAACATTTTGTTGTATAGTATTGTATCTGTTGTATGCAGGTTTGGTTATCAACTTACCTGATGTTGATTATTCCATCACTAAGTTGGCTAGTCCAAAGGGTACAGCTTTGGTAAAGACATATCAAATCTGTTGATAGCTGTAATGGTTTGCTCAAAACCATAGGGTTTTCAACTCACCCATGCTTTATTGTTGAGTAGTTGAAATGGTTGTCAATTGACCATGGATTTTTCCTTTATGGATTCTGAATAATTGGCTAGCCCACATGTATATGGCTTGTGGTAAAGGCAGTGGAAAACCATATTTGGTAATCAGTTAACCAAGATGATTTTCATCAAAATAATTGGCTAGTCCTGAGCAAACGGCTACAGGTAAAGACATCTCAAATCCGTTTATAGCTGATGATTTGCTAAAAATCATGTGGTTATCAGTGTACCTTAGAACACTTGGCTACTCCAGTAGTAATGGTTATTGGTAAAGAGACATCAAATCCATTATTTTCAATGATTCACCTCTCACAGGAGTTAACACACCTGGAAGTGATGAGAATAGTATGAAACTAACTTGTTTTGATGTACATTTAGTCATTTGTTGCTGCAAAGAAGGGGAAATTTCAAGTATTTGCTTATCATAGAGATTCTGCTGAAGATGATTCTTTGCTGGTACTATATTATTACAATCCTCTTGGTATGTTATTTCGAAGATCTATCAAGAATCTTGAACTTAATCAGGTCAAATTCAAGATTAGGGGAGGATTGTTGGGAATTTTGTTAAGTAAGAATTCTGCTGACTGTTTCTGCTGAAGGTTACTGCTGAAGAGCTGGTTCCTGCTGAAGCAGTGTATCTGCTGAAGACTAGTTTCAATATTATTAGTTTCTGCGGATTTAGTATTTCCATATTTTATGTATTATAGTTTGGATATGCATGAGTTTATTTAGGAAGTGATAATGCATATCTTTTAGAAGTTTTAGAATATACGTTTCTTGGGAAACGGTTTAGGGTTCCTTGTGTATAAAAGGAACACACGATTATGTATTGCATAAGTTTTTTTTAGAAAACACTCTTATTATTATTAAAAAGATCCATAGAGGATGAAGAGTTCTTAGTATTACACTTGTGTTTGTTTCCGCTTTAAAAATACAAGTTACAGAGACTGTCTATTAGTTTGTTATTGATTACAGTAACATAGCTAACGATTCTAGAGTGCTCAAGAAGATCTATCAAGGTCTTATAGTTCAACAATGGTGGTCTTTGATGAATATGGAGTACATGTATGGTTTACGTTGTCCATCTTCTGAAATCATTAATGAAACTTAACTTAGAATCCTTCTGATGTCAGAATAATTCAAATGGAGTTTAATTATTTCATTGATGATAGACTGAATTGAATCCCTACTGTAATCTATTTTCAAGATATGTTTGTGTTGTATCATAGATAGATAATCAACTCTTGATATGGGATTACTAAGGATCAAATGGGTTTGTCTATAAAAATAAATTTCTCTCCATTTTCAAGCTCTCTCTTGAAAATTTTTATTTTTAGACAGTCCTTTGGTTATGGGTTTGTTATAGTATGCTTAAGAGATCTTAATAATTGTAAGAAATCTTACTGTAGATTTGAATGGCATTGAAGAAATTTCCATAATATTAATAACTTGACTGATCATTTCTGTAAAACAATTAGTACAAGGTCTCTTATTAATATGTCATGGATCTACGTGGAGTCATTTGTTTACCAAAGGAGGTAATAAATGATGAGATTTTGCATGAAGGTATGAGGATTCATTGCATGCATGCTTGATACGGAAGAAATGATTGATTCGTAACAGAGAGATGTAACGGAAGAGGAGGTTGTTATATATTATGATTCGATTACAAATTCTGAAAGGTTCAGATTTATTGAACATCACATGAAATACTAACCAAGTCTGTCTGGTTTAGTAGATGCAGCAGGGATACTTGTAAACTTAAGATTAGTTACGCCTCTGACGTAAATATCTAATCTCTTTCTCAAGTTCAAGTTGTGCTGCTTCCATGTTTGAGAAACGTTCCTGACACATGTTCATTTGGTTTGCCAACATACTCTCTAATGCGGCAATCTTTTGACCTTGGCTCCTGGCTGTCTCTCTAGCCATCCATAGGGTCCTTTCAATTTCTTCAATCCTACCATGTGTATGACCGTGTTCTCTTCTTGCAGAACGGACCCTGGAATCCAAACTTCCAAGTTCCTGGTTGGTGTTGTCCTTTATCTCATTAACCTTTATTCCTAATTCACATATTGCTCGTCTCTTAGCATCCGCTCTTTTGAACAATGCGTCAAGGTTACGGTCGTACCATTCAAATTTTTGTTGGTCGTAAACCTTTTAGCTGTTCAGTGTGAGCCTCTAATATGCTGGCTTGTTGATAAGCAAGAGTCCATATTGAATCAGGTGTGCTTATATTGTAGTTGGGGGAATTAGGTGAGGATAAGTTATTTGGGATATCTGGTATTGGGGAATCTAAAGTGTAGGGTAACGGAGAATTTGGCTCAACATTCTTCCACAGCCTCTCTTGTCGTGAACTTTGTCTAACTTCGAATGTTGCCTGACCACCAATCACATCTTCATATGATTCAGTAGTTCTCCTAAGTTTTTGACGTAGGGGTGAACAGATAGGTGACGATGGAAGTGAATTCTGAGTGATTTCTATATTAAGTTGGGGCTGTGATATTCGTATGTAGGGATCTTCAGTGTTCGGAGAATTTTGATTGACGGATGATGTATTAGTATTACGGAGAGTAGTTTTGGCGTTCAATGAAGTTTTTGGAGACATGTTACTGTAGTAACCGGGAATAGTATTTTATAAGTTGCTTTTACGTTATAGATATAATAGTACGGATGAAATAAAAATTATGTAAGCGCAATTTCTAAACATGCAGACTAATCTTAACAGATAATCTACTGAGCAAGGTAGTATGCAGGCATGGAAAGCACGAAGAGTGTAGGGCTATAAAATGTTTTGTTTGTAAAAACGGTTATAGTTCAGATCTAAAATAGATCTGTTTCGCTATAACCAAAGCTCTGATGCCAATCTGTAACACCCCCAATTTTAAAATATTTGCAGCGAAATAAAGATTGGGTGTTACTTCACAACTCATAGTTTTTCAGTAGAAAATGATTTTCTAAAATATTTATCATTCGAAGTTTTGTAAATATCAGAGTTTTCAAAATGAGGTCCCAGTGGTTTTCAAAATTTGTTAAATAGGTTTTCGAATGATAGTAAAATTTTATAGCCTTTGTGAGAATTTCGTGCTCCTCCGTCCCATCATTGCTCGTTATAGACCTGAGATAAACATGCTAAAAATCAACAAAAGTTGAGTGATATTCATAGGTTTAATTTTTAATAGTTGAACACAAGTTATAAGTGATAATTGCACCGTCATACAATTATAAGTTGAAAATCAGTTGTTATTGCATTAAGCTCATGACACTCAGCCGATTAACAGATCTCATCATAAATGATGGATTATAGTAACAGGGGCCCTCTGGATAGGTCCTTGCCAGTAACCTATTAGATTTCAAATAAAGTGCGTTTGGTTGTTTTCTCAATGCCCAAACGGGGATTGTCAATCCCTAATAGATCTATCCACAATTATTTACGTTCACCTCTCTAGGTGACTAAGGCTCATGATATGAGGGGCTTTTGGCAATAAGGGACTTAAGCAATAACGATATCAGGTAAAGCATACCAAGAAAAATACTTGTGTTCAGTTTGTAAAAACTAGCATGTATCCCCCCTCGCAGGGTTTATAAAACATTTAAATAAGTAAAGGCGAGGCTATGAACTCACCTTAGTGGTTTAGTGAATAAAAATATCGATACTCAGTTTGCAAAATGGGAACGGCTCCACACACAACCTAGATAATATATGGCAAGTTTTAGTGTTTGATAGTCTTAGGGTTTTAATCGCAAGTAGTTTTTGAATGCGTGATTTGTTAATTTATCGTTAGTAAGACTTTTGGTTTTATAGTATATTGTACGTTTAGTTTAGTTATATATATATATAAATATAACGTAAGGTTTAATAATAAAAATAATAACGATAGTTTGAAATAAAGCGTAACGTTTAATAATAGTAATGATAATAATAGTTTGAAAATAAACGTAACGTTTAATATTAATAATAGTAATAATAATAATAGTTTAAAAATAAAACGTAACGTTTATTAATAATAATAGTAATAATAATAATAGTTTGAAAATAAACGTAACGTTTAATAATAATAATAGTAATAATAATAATAGTTTGAAAATAAAACGTTTTATTTTCAAACTATTATTATTATTACTATTATTATTATTAAACGTTACGTTTTATTTTCAAACTATTATTATTATTACTATTATTAATATTAAACGTTACGTTTATTTTCAAACTATTTTTATCATTACTATTATTAAACGTTACGCTTTATTTCAAACTATCGTTATTATTTTTATTATTAAACCTTACGTTATATTTATATATATATATATATATATATATATATATATATATATATATATATATATATATATATATATATATATATATATATATATATATATATATATATATATATATATAACTAAACTAAACGTACGATATACTATAAAACCAAAAGTCTTACTAACGATAAATTAACAAATCACGCATTCAAAAACTACTCGCGATTAAAACCCTAAGACTATCAAACATTAAAACTTGCCATATATTATCTAGGTCGTGTGTGGAGCCGTTCCCATTTTGCAAACTGAGTATCGATATTTTTATTCTAAACCACTAAGGTGAGTTCATAGCCTCGCCTTTACTTGTTTAAATGTTTTATAAACCCTGCGAGGGGGATACATGCTAGTTTTTACAAACTGAACACAAGTATTTTCTTGGTATGCTTTACCTGATCTCGTTATTACTTAAGTACCTTTTTGCCAAAAGCCCCTCATATCATGAACCTTAGTCACCCAGATGAGGTGAACGTAAATAATTGTGGATAGATCTATTAGGGATTGACAATCCCCGTTTGGGCGTTCAGAAAATAACCAAACGCACTTTATTTGAAATCTAATAGGTTACTGGCAAGGACCTATCCCGAGGGCCCCTGTTACTATAATCCATCATTTATTATGAGATCTGTTAATCGGATGAGTGTCATGAGCTTAATGCAATAACAACTGTTGTTAACTTATAATTGTATGACGGTGCAATTATCACTTATAGCTTGTGTTCAACTTTTAAACTTAAACCTAAGAATATCACTCAACTTTTGTTAACTTTTAGCATGTTTATCTCAGGTCTATAACGAGCAAGGATGGGACGGAAGAGCACGAAATTCTTACAAAGGCTATAAATTTTTATTATCATTCGAAAACCTATTTAACAAATTTTGAAACTACTGGGACCTCATTTTGAAAACTCTGACATTTAACATAACGTTTAATAATAATAATAGTAATAATAATAATAGTTTGAAAATAAACGTAACGTCGTGACATGAACTCGTAAAAATGGAAAGTAAAAATAAAAATATTAATTTTAGTATATGACCTTGTCTTTTACAAAAATTTACACTTTTTACCCTAACGGCGTTAGCGTTACGCCGTTAGTCCAAAATTAAATATATTTACGTTTAACGTCCAAAACTTTATATTTCTTACACTTTTCACCCTAAAGTTTATAAAAATTAGTTTTCACCCTTAAACTTACGAAATGACAGTTTATACCGAAACTTTGAAAAGTTGACACTTTTAACCCGATTTTTGTAAAATTTGCAAATCTAGTCCAAAATTCACAATTTTCAAAACTTAATTTTTTCATTTCTCAAATAGTTTCAAAACAGTTTATTTAACTTATTCTAACAGCTTATTTGTTCGAAAAGCTTATTTCATAGCTTATGGGCTTTTTAACGAAATGTAAGGCCCGTTAGCATTTTTAGATCCAATGGGCCTACGAGGGTTTTGGGCTTTGTTTTGGGCTAAGGTTAGGATTATGAAAAAGTTACCAAACTGCTTATTACCGTAGCTTATTTGATTGGCTTATTTTGAAATGATTGGGCCTTAAGGCCCAATCGGTACTAATGAGTTTTCACAACTATCTCCTAGGTCGATTTGCTTTGTGATTTTTATAGGTTCAAAACGTGATTTTTATTACAAAGTTTTTATACGAAAATGATTGTTTGTCATGGGGTCTATTAGTTTGTGAAATAAAATGGTATGCTCGTTAAGTAAATTTTAAAGATATACGTGAGTTTTAGGCGTAGCATGGGATGAGTTTTTATAAGAAAAGACTTAGAAAAATGTAAGGGTTTTCGATACTTGTTTGTATACATTAGAAATGTATTATAAAATAAGTTAGACGTAGCTTTTTAGTTTCAAAACTTTACATAACTCGATTGTTAGGGTGTAAAATATATAGACGAATGTAATATATATATATATATATATATATATATATATATATATATATATATATATATATATATATATATATATATATATATATATATATATATATATATATGTCGTTTATTTAGTTTTCGAATAATAAGGTGCATTTGTTTGTGTCGCGTACGAAAATAATGTAAATGAATGTATAGCAAAAAAAATGAAATGAGTTGTTAGGGACTTACGACACCAAAATGGTGGGTAAAACAAGACGTAGAGTCGAGAAGAGAGTGATATGAGTACGTAGTGTGATTGTGTGCTCGACCAAGGTTCACAAACAATATCTTGTTCCTCCTAAACCCACACGAATTCCTTGAATTTCCTACCCAAATGCTTCGACCCAAGCTAGACTAAAGACTTAAAGATTTTTGGTGAGTTTTTGGTTTTGCATGGAAATGAAACGAAAGCATGCATGCATGGGTTTATATATGGAACCTAGTGTGTTCTTGTATCTAAAACTTAATGTGATGTGATTGTAACTTGTATCCAAAAGTCCAATGTGTAAGAGTAAATAATTCACTCAAGGTTTTTCGTTTCTTATGTGTCGACATGCTTCAATTCAAAGAAAACGTGGGACTTTGAAACTTTGGAATGAACCGTACTTGTGAAATACATTTTAATAAGATTGTAGTACTTGGCCTAGATGATTAAAATATGAAATGGAGTGTGCATGAATCATGGAAGTACATTTTTTTTAAAACATATGTCGACTACTCTTTTTATTTGGTAACCGATTTGTAATCTTTGCTTAGGACTGGAGATGATTAATCAAGGTAATATTTAGACATGAGATTTAGTTTAGAAATGGTTTTAGGACTTAATAGAAACAAACGGGGTTCAAAACGGTTTAGTTTTGGATTAGTTGAAAAACGTATGAAATTGTTTTTGGACAATTGCTTTGCCTAGTAAAATCGTAGCTAGACCCAACGTGAGAAGCTAAAAATCGACACTCTAATTGTTCGCTAGGGGAGGAATAAGTATGTGTAAAAATATAGGGGTGTCGTCTGTAGGATTTGAGCATACGAGGCTCGTTTCTAGTCGTCCTAGTCGAGTGGAATGAAAACAAAGCAAAGGGGAAATGGGCTAAGTTTACTTTGGGCCGTGAATAGTAACAGGCCAGGAATTTTTTAGGCTTAATGTGTAATTAAGGGTCCGGTTAGGGTAATTATAATTAGTAAAATTTATAAATTATAGTTAGTGAAAAGTTTAGAAATTAATTAGTGAGATGTTTACGTGAGTCCGAGAGTGAATAGTGTTTTGTGAATAGTAAAACTTTTGAAAAACATTTCAATATCACTAACCGACTCCAAAAATGATGAATAGTGAATGATGAATAGTATTTGGTGAATAGTAACCGATGAATAGTAATTTTTGAAAAATGTCTCAAAAATGCAGGTTCGTAACGAATAAAAGAAAATTTTAATATTCTCGCGATTGTAGACTATAGCGGTACATGTGTGAGAATCGTTCCAAGCAAAAAGAATCATGAATATCGTAGTGATTTTAAGTAACATAGCGTATTTGATAATAAAATATATAAAAAAATTTGTTATCGGTAAAAACGTTATTAATTAACAAAATGATATATTAGTTTTTGATTTACTTTTACTATTTATAAGGAAATTTATGAGAGTTTACACTATGCACGAGTACTCGTCTAATTAAAAAAAAAATGACATTTGTTAAAACTCTAATCATGACGCACGATCGTTCAATCGACTTTTCTATTTTAAGAAGTTAAGTTTTTTTACTATGAACCATCCTTTGAATTTTAGGCTAATTTGAAATTTTCCTTTTAATTTTAAGTTTCACTCCCATAGTCTTACAGTTCTACACCTAATGATTTAGGGTGCGTTTGGTATCCCACTATGAGAATAAGACTATCACTATAAAAGTGATTAAGAGGGTGTTTCTTTTTTCCCCTTAGCTAAGGGATGCTATTTAATATTATTACTTTTTAGATGGAACCCGCAAAAATCCCTTAAATGGTCTATATCCACAAGGCTTAATTTATTATCTCCTTCCCCATTAAGATGCTTATATGGAAGTGAGATCCATATAAATCCTTAGCTAAGGAAAAAAAGAAACAACCCCTAAAGGTATTTGTTTAAGATGAAGGAGCTCACCACTATGGTAATGAATGATAGAAATATTTCATACTTCATATACCTCAAAAAGATACGGTATGGATCTTTCATATCAAGAGGTTCACCACTACCATCAAAATCATTCCAATTGTGATTGATGGCGGCATACCAAACACACCCGAATGACAAGTCTAAAGTAGCGATCAGTGAACATCCCTTTTTGATATTTTGCATGTGGTCTTTTTTTATGCACTTGTATCTTGTAGTTATTGGGTTATTTCTCATGGCCAGCTAACTCTTTTTTCCGCGTCTAAAGATAAAACAAGATAAAAATAATATATATTTTTCATTTGTTTTCTTTTGTGATATATAATATTCTTTTATGTTGTAAGTGTTTTTATTTATTTATTTATTTATTATTTTTTGTGCATTATACATAGGCTCTTAAACAATATTTTACTTTAATAATAACTTAACTGAAGCTAATAACTTAATTTAGCTCTTGGAACAATTATTAAAATCAGCTGTACTTATAAAATCTCGGCGAATAGATAAAAATCTCATTCATACCTATGTTTGTTATATATTTAGCTTGTTCCTAGTTTGTAGTAAAAAACAACGGTTCATTTTTTTAAGTACAATGAATGAGTTAATAGACACCTGTGCATCTTAAAAAGATGACTATACTTTCACTAAAATGTCGTTTTATCCAAAATGATCATAAAACTCCTAGGTGTTGTTTTGTGGTGGACGTAAAAATATATACTGTTAGTGATCAAAGGCATACAAAACATCGAAAAAAAATTGATAGGGTCAGGGTGTTGGCCATCGTCCAATAAGTTAGTAATATATTGCAGACACTTTTTCTAGATAAGTTGAGAACCCAACTTATTCTTGCTTTTTATACCCTCTATACAGGATTTTACTCATACTTTAAAGTCTCAGTCACATGGCACATACAAACTAATCACTTATTTAAGTGAGAACTCGATCATTATTCCTTTGTTTAGTTTGTATAAGATTCTCTTTAGTCGCGATAATATTATATAAATTTTTTTAGTTTTGCTAACGGCAGTCTTAAACATGTGGTTACAAGAGTATATTTTATCACAATCGGGTTTAATTAAATAATGAGCAATCCAACAATGCTATGATCACAAAACTTACATAAAATGATGTGTCATGCAAATACAAAAGCTAACATAACTCTCTATTATTTATGTATGATGGTGTTTATAAACTTTGATATATGATAGTGAAATATAATAGCACAAGTAAGTTTGAAATACAAAAGCTAACAACTATAAAATATAAGGCTTGAAAATTTTCTTGTGTTCTTCCCTTGCTAAGAAGATAGTTAGTTGTGGGAATATAAAACTAGATAATAATCAAATAAGTATGTGTACGAATGTATGAGAAAAAAAAAAAAAAAAAAAAAAAAAAAAAAAAAAAAAAAAAATTGCAAGGAGTGAGCTAAATGATATGCAAATGACTTGCTTAAATAGGTAAGAGAGGACCTGGACTCGACCTCGACGCACCCATGGCCCCCAAGAGAGGTCCGTCCCTCACAACACAACCTAATTTTTTTAGGGGTCAATCAAGTCTTGTTTGGAATATTTCCTAGGTTGTTGTAATATAAGAAAAAGTGCAAGAATAAAGGGGCAATAGAGGCACTTTATTTTGCATACTCTAATTTTGGTGCATACCAATGGAAAAATCCTCACCATCCATCAAATTTGATCTAATGGTGGGGATTAACCTAAGATTAAATAGGAAACATAAGTCCATATTTTTTTTCTTTGTTTTTTTGTCTTTTTTATTATTCATTTTTTTCTTTTCTTTCTTTCCTTTTTTTTCTTTATTTTTGCGTCTTTTTTTTCATGCTTTTATAGTTTTTTTGTTTCTTTTTTTCTTTTCTTTTTTTTGTTTCTTTTTTCTTTGTGTCCTTTTTTTACACGCTTTTTTTTTTTGTTTTTTCATTTGTTTTTACTTTTTTTGCTTTTTTTTGTTTCTTCATTTCTTTTTTCTTTTTTTTTTATAATTCACGTTTTTTTTCTTCTTAATAAACGTTTTTTTTCGCTTTCATACATTTTCGTCTGTTTTAATACGTTTTCGTCCGTTTTCATACGTTTTTGTCTGTTCTCGCCCGCTTCCATATATTTTCGCCTGTTTTCTTACGTTTTCGTCCGTTTTCATACGTTTTTGTCCGTTTTCATACGTTTTCATCCGCTTTCTTACGTTTTCGCCCGTTAACGTTTGTTTTCATACGTTTTCATATGTTTTCTTACATTTTCGTTCGTTTTCATACGTTTTCGTCCGTTTATATACGTTTTCGTTCGTTTTAATACATTTTCGACCATTTTCTTTCATTTTCGTCCATTTCTAATACGTCTTCGTCCGTTTTCGGACGTGTTTTTACGTTTTCGTCCGTTTTCATACATATTCGCTCATTTTCTTATGTTTTCGTTCGTTTTCATACGTTTTCGTCCGTTTTCATCCATTTTCTTTCGTTTTCGTCTATTTTCTTTCGTTTTCCTCCATTTCTCAAACGTTTTTGTCCTTTTCATACATTTCATTTCATACGTTTTCTTCCATTTTCATACATTTTCGTTCCTTTTCTTACGTTTTCGTTCATTTTTTCATTCGTTTTCGTCCGTTTCAATGTTTTTGGCAATTTTCATACGTTTTTTTATGTTTCTAAATATCACAAGTGATATTCTAAATATCACAAATTATTTTCTGAATATCACAAATTATATTCTGAATATCACAAGTGATATTCTGTGATATTCAGAATATCACAATTGATATTCTATGATATTGAGAATATCACAAGTGATATTCTGAATATCACAAGTGATTTTCTGTGATATACAGAATATCACAAGTGATACTATGAGTACCACAATGATATTCAGGATATTAAAAGTAATATTTTGTAATATTCAGAGTATCACAAGTGATATTCTGAATATCATAAGTGATTTTCTGTATTTGACAAGTGATATTCAACAAATGTTTTGTAACATGAAAATCACATGTGATATTCAGAAAATCACAAATGATAGATATTCAGAAAATCACAATTTATTTTTAGAATATCACCATTGATATTCATAAAAACACAAGTGAAATTCTGAATATCAATTGTGATATTCAGAAATGTTTTCGTCCGTTTTCATCCGTAATCTTTCGTTTTCGTTCATTTTTCATACGTTTTCGTTCGTTTTCATACGTGTTTTTACGTTTTTATACGTTTTTGTCTGTTTTCATAGGTATTCGTCCGTTTTCTTACATTTTCGTCCATTTTCTTACGTTTCTGAATATCACAAGTGATATTCAGTGGTTCTAGAATATCACTTGTGATTTTCTGAATATCACTTGTGACATTATGAATAGCACTTGTGATTTTCTTATGTTTTCGTCTGTTTTCATACTTCGTCCATTTTCATACGTATTAGTCAATTTTTTTACGTTTTCGTCCATTTTGATACGTTTTCCTGTGTTTTTATGAATATCAATGGTGATATTCTAAATATCACTTGTGATTTTCTGAATATCTATCACTTGTGATTTTCTGAATATCACTTGTGATTTTCATGTTACAAAACATTTGTTGAAAGTTACTTGTCAAATTCAAAAAATTACTTATGATATTCAGAATATCACTTGTGATACTTTGTATATCACAGAATATTACTTATAATATCCAGAATATCATTTGTGGTACTCATAGTATCAGTTGTGATATTCTCCATATCACAGAAAATCACTTGTAATATTCAGAAAATCACTTGTAATATTCAGAATATCACTTGTGATATTCAGAATATAACTTGTGATATTTAGAATATCACATAATATCACTTGTGATATTCACAAGTGATTTTCTGTGTTTTCTTATGTTTTCGTCCGTTTTCATACGTATTAGTCAATTTTTTATGTTTTTGTCCATTTTTATACGTTTCCGAATATCAAAAATGATTTTCAGAATATCACAAATGATATTCAGAATATCACTTGTGTTTTTCTGAATATCAATGGTGATATTCTAAATATCACTTGTGATTTTCTGAATATCTATCACTTGTGATTTTCTGAATATCACTTGTGATTTTCATGTTAAAAAACATTTGTTGAAAATCACTTGTCAAATTCAGAAAATCACTTATAATATTCAGAATATCACTTGTGATACTTTGAATATCACAAAATGTTACTTATAATATCCAGAATATCATTTGTGGTACTTATAGTATCACTTGTGACATTCTCCATATCACATAAAATAACTTGTGATATTCAGAATATCACTTGTGATATTCTGAATATCACAGAATATCACTTGTGATATTCAGAATATAACTTGTGATATTTAGAATATCATAGAATATCACTTGTAATATTTAGAATATAATTTGTGATATTCAGAATATCACTTGTAATATTTAGAAACATAAAAACGTCTGAAAATTGCCCAAAACATTTAAAAACGAACGAAAACGAATGAAAAAAGGACAAAAACGTAAGAAACGAACGAAAATGTATAGAAACGGAAGAAAACGTATGAAAGAGTAAAAACGTGTATGAAAAGGACAAAAACGTTTGAAAAATGAACGAAAACGAAAGAAAACGGATGAAAACGAACGAAAACGTATGAAAACGAACGAAAACGTAAGAAAACGGACTACTCTGTAAGAAAACGAACAAAAACATAGAAACACGTCTGAAAACGGACCAAGACGTATGAAAAATGGACGAAAACGAAAGAAAACGGACGAAAATATATTAAGACGAATGAAAACGTATGAAAACTGACGAAAACGTATGAAAACAAACGAAAATGTAAGAAAACATATGAAAACAGACGTTAACATGCGAAAACGTAAGAAAGCGGACGAAAACGTATGAAAATGGACAATAATGTATGAAAACGGACGAAAACGGGCGAAAATATATGAAAACGGGCGAAAACGTACGAAAACAAACAAAAACGTATGAAAACAGACGAAAATATTTTAAAGCGAAAAAAAAACGTTTATTAGAAAAAAAAAAGGTGAATTAGAACTAAATAAAAGAAAGAAAAAAAAGCGTGTAAAAAAATGAAAAAAAGTAGCGTGTAAAAAAAAGACACAAAAAGAAACAAAAAAAAAAGAAAAAAAAAAAAAAAAAAAAAAAGAGAAAAAACAAAAACTATGTAGCGTGAAAAAAAAAAGGCAAAAAAAAAAGGAAATAAAGAAAGAAAAAAAAAGGAAATAAAGAAAGAAAAAAAAAAGAATAATAAAAAAGAAAAGAAGACAAAGAAAAAGGAAAAAAAAAAAAAAAAAAAAAAAACATGGGCTTATGTTTTCACATTTAAATCCTAGGTTAATCCCCACCATTAGATCAAACAAGATGGATGGTGGGGATTTGTCCATTGGTATGCACCAAAATAAGAGTATGTATTTGAATTTTCCTCAGGGGCAATATTCTCCTTTATATTATAAATCACGTAATGTTATAAGGCTAATTACGTTTTCTATGCAAAAACAAGTTTTTTTGCTTTTATCTTTGGTCTTGGATTATTACAAAAATGATTAATCATTTTTTCATATACTTTATCAAAATGGTAAATTCTTACATTTCATGAATGATTTCATATGACACTTTATCAAAAGGAAAAGATACTTGACTAGTTAGTCAAATAAGGATTAAGACATTTTGTAAAATAAATGTAAGTAAACTTTTGTGAAAGTTTATAAACAATGTAATGTTTAAAAATGATGCAAGTGCTTAACACATCATGTATGATAGAACATTCTTTGATTATTATACAAGTTTTAGGAATTCATATTCATATCTTAAGTGATTTTTGTCAAAGAAAAAATTAAGTCTAAAACTTGTTTGCTTTAACTTTTACATTGTACATTTTTACATTTGTCATCAACAAAATGTAAAAAAAAATCGTAAAATATAAATAACGTTTTTATACGATTATTTGTATTAACAGTTTAGTTCCATGTAATATGCTTCACACTATTACACGATGAATGACCAATCTCTCTCAAACAATATGATCCATAGGACCATAAGTAAAGTTTGCATTTAATAATTGGATTACTCGTATTATATATGCAGAAAAGAAACACCTTGTTACTTATTTTGGTTAGTATTTTGTAAGCAAACAAAAAAGAAAGAAAAAAAGAAAATGAGAGTGGTGAAACTTTAGGCATGAAATGAAACAAAGAAATGATGTCAAACTTTTTGATTTTTGGCTCTTCGAATCTCAAATTCTCAATCTTCCACTTTCTACAAACATAAAACGCCCCCAATTGCTTCATATTTTGCTATATTACTACATTACCCTTCTAATCTTATCCGACCACTAACCTAGTCATGCTTCTTCTTTTATTCAAAGTGCCCTCACCTCAATCTCTTTATCATCTTTATATACTATAAGAGGTGATTTTGTTTATAGATGTATCAACCAATCACACAAAATATATGATAGATAACAAGGTACGTGTACACGTTTCAAACTTTACTAGATAAATGTTTTTGTTTTGTGAGTGATAAGTGAAAGGGCCGTAAATAAAAAGTGGTTTTGGTTAGATCACGTACGTACATTTGAGTAACGATATAAAATAAGAAAGACCTCATTTGTCTTACAATAGTTCAAATGGAGAAATATTTGTTCGATTTCGACCCGTCAAACACATTTTAACCAGTTTTGAGCTTTAGATTACGTAAAATTTTATATTGCAATATGGATTTGTGTATTTTATTTTGTCACATGTAAATCAACATATCAATTCATTATGACTCGCATAGCAAGAAAAATAAATTAACTTCCTAATTTTTGGAAACAACTCTAATATAATTTTTGGATCAAACATACTTTTACTTATTCCAAAAGGTACTGCTATTGGTATCTTTGGTCATTAACCCTATTTTTTTTTTGACTTTTTGTTATCAGTATGATACAGTTTTTTTATCAATTTTTATACCATATTTTTGCCAGTTTAATAATTTTAACTTATTAAACTTTATAAATTTTTTTGTTCCGTATTTTCAATTTCATAGTTTTATAATAAAAACAACATTAAATTTTTTTAAAAAATAAATAAAAAAAATTTAAAAAAAAAAAAAAAAAGTTGAAAAACATAAGGTGAGTAACAATCAATTTAAGAGGCTATTAATAACTCATCCCATTCCAAAAACAAGAAAAACATTTTGATTCCTCTTTTTGATACATCATCATTTGTGTTTCAAGATCACTTTCACACTTTATTTGGTGCACCAAGGAACCCATGAACTAGTTAGGTAGCACTAATTAACTATTGACTTTGCTACTGACATCAGACATGTATTAGGGAAAATGATCACTGCTGTAACAGCAGTGATCATTCGCTGCTAGTTCAGGCTTCGTCAGGGACCATTTTTGCTGCAAAATGAACATTCAGGGACCATTTAGTAACATGGGGGGGGGGGGTGGTTTTTGTGTGTGCAGCAGGTAACTCCCTGCTGTGTTACAGCAGGGATGTTATCCCCATGTATTATCTATAAGAGAAAAAAACATAGATTAAGAACCTATACATTGCGCATTAACTTGACTCCAAAAGTTAGTTTCGAGATGTTAGGTTTATCTAACATTTTTTCTTTGTTGCACTTTAGCTTTTTAGGCAAAGGTCAAATTCATCTTTTTTACATTAAAAGATTGAAATTGCCTATTAGAGGTATATCTTATCTTAACTACATATAAAAAAAATGGGTAATTATGTATTTGCCCCATGAGCTACACCATGCTTCAAGCCTTACCCTATTTTTTTTTTACATTTCGCATTTGCCCCATTGCGACTTATGTAACCTAAGCGAATCGTACAAACCAATACCATGTAGCCACATGTCCTAGTACCAAGTACACTTTTACAAGTGTGTGTAAGACACAAGTACCCTTATGTAAGTGTCCTTTTTGTACTATGCGTAAGTGAACTATTATGCAACTTGTATTATTTTAAAAAAAAGTCAAACTTGTAACAAATAAAATATACATTATTTTTTTATGCAACTTGTACAATTATTATTCGATTTGATGTTTGTAATAGTGATTGTACTTATAGTTGTGTAAGTGTCAACTATTATGCAACTTGTATTTTTTGGCAAAATAAGTCAAACATGTAAGAAATATAATTATTACTAGTGCGAATTGTACTTTTAACTTATGCAAATTGTACTTTTAATATATTTTTTTTTATTTATGCATTATTGCACATAACCTAACACCAAACCTAACTCCAACCCAAAGTTTTAAGATCCAACACCCGAACGTAACTCCAAACCCAAAATTAAGCGAATTGTACTTATAATATTTTTTTAATTTATGCATTATTGCACCGAACCTAACTCCAAACCAAAGTTTTAATGTCCAACACCCGAACCTAACTCAACCATAAATTATGCGAATTGTACTTGTAATAATTTTTTTATTTATGCATTATTGACCTATTCCTAACCGAACCTAAATCCAATCCAAAGTTTTAAGATCCAAACATCCGAACCTACCCAAAATTATGCGAATTGTACTTTTAATAATTTTTTTATTTAAGCATTATTGCACCGACCCTAAGACCGAACCTAACTTCTACCCAAAGTTTTAAGATCCAAACACCCGAACCTTACTCCAAACCCACATTTTTTTTTGTTTCGAAAATATTTAATTATTTTTTGAACAAGCGTATCTAACACACCTCTTTTTTTAAAAAAATAACACGCTTATAAAAGCGTACACCTCTTTTGAAAGACGCTTACTTCCTCTCTCTCTCTCTCACTCACAAAGCGTTTGCACTCTCTTAACTCACATATCTGAGGTCCAATCGTTAAAAAAATGATTTGGGTTAGGGTAACGACTTATCAATAGGATTTAGGGTTACTCTAATTTAGGTTTATGGTTTGTTTATTTGGTTTAATTATTCGATGATTATTCAAATCGATTTAGGGTTAGGGTTAGGGCTTTTTGTATTTCAGGTTATTTAGTGGTAGGGTTTATGGATGTTTTTGGGAGTTTTATATCTGAAGTAAATCCTATTTACAAGGCTCTTAATTTATTTATCTGCTTAGCAATCGTGGGAGTCACTAACCTCTTCAACTGAGTTAAGTTTGAAGAGGTTAGAGACTACCACGATAACCAAGTTGGATAATCAGTTTCGTCTTCCGCTGCATACCGAGGAAAGCACTGTAAGTCTCTCTATTCTGTTTAGTCTATAGTTTGTTGTGTCTAGGTCGATGGAGTTTAGGATTTGGGTAGTCTTGGAAGTTGAGATTGATTGGATTGTTTGTGGGTTATATGTTATACTTTTTTTCTGGTTTACGTGATATATGCTAGTTGTCGAAATTTTTAATTGTCTTGCAGTTGATTTGGGCTGTCTCGGCAGTTTAAGATTTAGGACATATTATGTTTAACTCTATGACAGTTTATGTGCTAGTTGTGGAAAGTTTTATGGTTTATATAATGCAACTTATGATATATTGAATAAATCAATTTTGATTATAAAAATGATTTTGAAAAAAATGAGACTTCACACAATTTTTAAAAGTGATTTTCAAGTGCTACTTGTGAAAACTTGTGTACTTGTCTTTGCGATAGCGATCGATATAAGTGTTGTATCGGAATGGTGGTAAGCAGCTATTCTATGAGAAAAAACAAGACATAAACGGGTCTAGGGGTGATCCCGGGCATGTCGAAACCATAGATGATCTGCTTACTTAACCCAGCGGAGTTGCACTCAGATATCGGGCCTCAGCCTATATACATCCTGCTTGTGATTAAAACACGGCGGAAATAGTCTGTACTCTCGATCAGAGGGAACCGGTTTGGGCAACTGTTTTGACAGCTTGAGATTGTAATTGCCAAGATTTCAGTACGCTGGCGATACGCAGAGTCTTGTAAATTATTTTAAAAATTTGTGAAATTTAATTATATTTTTTTAAATTATTAGTTAATATTAAAAAAAAGGAAAAAGATGAGACTAGTTTATTTATAATCAATTGAACGACAAAAAAAAAAAAAAAATCGTTTATTTCTCATGAAATCTGTCACAGAACCTATGATAATCTGTCATAACTTGCACTAACCATACAAAATTTAAGGTTTTTTGTTTCATGTCTGTACTCAAGGCTGCTTTAGGTGCATACAGGATATATAAGTCATAAAAACTGCTACTCTTTTTTATAAAAACTCAAACTTAGTTTGATTATTTAATTTTGTTCATATTCAGTTAACTTTAATCTTCTATAATTTTAAAAATAAGTCAAGTAATAGATTAAGTATCGTATGGCTAGATTTTGACCATTTTGGATAGCTTACAGTAAGTGTTTATTTGGATCTGTTTTAGTTTTTTTCTTCTGGGCTTCTTAGGTGTCCCTAGATTAAGTCTAATAGTGACCTTTAGTCTGCTTTGACTGAGATGTTTTGACACTTCAAGCGTTAATATGTTGTTCTTTAAGTCTTCTGTGAGATAAATAAATCTGTTTTGAAAAAAGTTGCATTCGATTAGCTAAAAATCAATTTATAAAAAAGAAAAAATATAATAAAAATAAAAGAATACTAAAAAAATAAATTCGTTTGAGACTTTTATCAAGAAGGATGTGGTCTTTTTTAAATTCCTTTATTACATTGTTAATTTTTTTGTTGAAATAGCCAAAACATGTAACGTAGATGAAGTGTGTTACATGGTAGTTAACATGTACAACTTTATGTGTGTGATATAGTGGCTGAATCTATATAGGAGTTTGAATGTGAAGCTCATTTTAGATGGATTCCATCTAAAATTTATAAGAAGAAGTTCAATTATTAAGGCAGGATCATCTGTCAACTTAGATGGATTCCATTGATTATCTTGTAACCATCTAGTTTCATTTATGTGTTTCATCTTGATGACAAGTTTTGCCTCTTTCAAAACAGAATGAAGATCTATCGGACAAAAACAAGTGATGAAAACTCGTCCGTTTAATGTTGATAAAAAGTTTTCTTTTGCTTGATCTTCACTCTCTTTTTGAAATAGCCAATACATGTAACCTATATCAAGCACATAAGTGATACTAGACGGTGTCCAAATTAAGCATTGGAATCTATCTATGTTGACAGATAATTCAGCCTTAATAATTGAGACGTGTTGATAGGGATAATGATATAGTGATTATTGTTCATGACATGCCACACTCCTTTATTATCTCATTCAAGACAAGTCCTGTTACTCAAACTATTTTATAGATTCAAACGTGTATTACATGCGAATGGATTTACGTTAACTATCATATATGAGGGTGAAGTGATGATGGTACTTTTGGGTGTAGGATACACTTTTCAGGAGTGTATCATACACCCAAAATTATCATCATCAACTTCACTCACATTTATGATGTTTGACATGACATGCCACACTCCTTCATTATCTCAGTCAAGACGAGTCCTGTTACTCAAACTATTTTATAGATTCACACGTATATTACATTCGAATGTATTTACGTGAAATATCATATATGAAGGTGAAGTGATGATGATACTTTTGGGTGTAGGATACACTTTTCAGGAGTGTATCATACACCCAAAATTATCATCATCAACTTCACCCACATTTATGATGTTTGACGTAAATCCTTTTGCATGTAATACACTTTTATTTGTATGACCTTTCTATCATATTGTTTTTTTAAACTCAAATTAATATGACAGAACCTATTTTAATTTAGTAACAGACATTCAGCACCGTTTGTTAATATCAACATCTTAAGAATTCAAAAGAACTTTTTCCACCTCATTTTTCATTTGTTAATATTTTAAATTGATTAGTTGTTATACGTATCAATTCTAGGGTTTCTAAAAGTGTATTCCTATTTTTTAATGTATATATTTCCTGATGAAACCTCTTTTGCGAAATATTTTAGTTTATATATGTTACATAGTTAGTTAACAAAGTTAAGGATCAATATGCTATAAATGTGGATTCTAGAAATAGTGAGTCAAAGAGAAGTTTAATGTAACAAGGTATGTATTTGGTGGCCGCATTACTTTGCCTTAGATGAATTGTTTAACTTCATAAATGAGACTGGAATTTAAGCATAGTTACTCATCCACAAAGTAATGCGACAATACACATCTTGATACATTCAACTTCACTTTGGAAAACTCAATAATCAAGGCCCACCTATCTAATGTTGTAGATGGGTTCCATTGCTTAAAGTAACAGATTTACCTACGAACATTGAAGTGCTTGATATTGACACAGAGACACTCCAATGACCTTAGCTAACTCGGTCAATTTAAGCAATGGAACCCACATACGTCGTCAGATAGATGGGCCTTGATAATTGAGTTGTGTTGATTGTGATAATGATATATCGTGTATTGTTCATGGCAATCCACCATCCTTCATTATCCCATTCAACACGAGTGACTCACATGCTTTTCTAGAATCGATAACTTTTTAATTGGGCACACATTGGTACTTTGAGCTTCCCCTCGAAATATGTCAGTGTCATTGCAATCGATTTGACGCAAATCCTTACACAAATTTCGTCGACATGGCAATGAGATTTCGAGTGGAGGCTCAAAGTACCAAAGTGTGTCCACTTGCATATGTAGACAGTTCTAACTGGTAAGACCCGTGTTGTTTGCGATAAATTTGTGGTCTATTTTTTTACAAGAAAACAAAATCCTTTTTTATCCCGTTCGAGACGTTTCCTTCCACTGTCACCTTATAGCTTTTTTAATCAATAGCTTTACAGCTCATAAAGTTTTCTTAATAGCGAGAGATGGGAAAGAAAAAAGAGGAGTACAAGTGTATTTGGTGCAGATTCATTTTGTCACATCCTCTTTTTCTTGCTCATGTCGCGCTATATAAAACTACCTTATGAGTGCATCCTGTTATACTATAGAGTGATAAGTAGGGAAGAGAGGATGTCGTACAAGTGTATTTGATGCAAATACATTCTTTTGCCATATCCTCTTTTTCCTTCTTATCATCCTATATTATTGGAGTCTGTGCTAGCAGTCTAGGGAGGTGTATGGTACTTATAATGAAGAAGTACTCGGCTTGTGCTACCAAATACAATACAGGAATCAAATATAGTGCAGTCAACAGACCTTACAGTCAACCAAGATGAAGATGTCCAGGAGGGAATTGACTCTACAACAGTAATTATACCACCCAATCACAGACCTCATGTTGACAGGCCAACAAAAAAGATGAAGTCAGATGATGAGCCTGCAATTCCTAGTTATTGAACAATATGTTTCACTTTATTGTCTGTTGGATTCTATGTTTAAATGTATTGTCTTTAGAACAACGTTTTGAACTATGCTTGTATTCTATGTTTGTACCCATTGCATTTTGACTTCCAAAAGTGAAACTTGCAAATGTTGAATGGGAGTGACCTAGTCACTCGCTCCCTTGTGCCCATTGCATTTGCACCCATTGCATTTAGACTTTGAGAAGTCAAACTGCAAATGTTGAATTCCATAAAGTCAACTGTCATGTAAGCATTTTTTTTGTCCAACACATGTATACACAGTACGTGGCAATCTTATAAGCCCTTTTATAGGCAAACACGTCCATACTAAATACGCATCTCTCAAAACACCCACTTGCAAAACACACATCCCTATTTCCTTAACCATGAACAACTCTCAATGTGATATTGATATAAAGGTTGTCTGTAACTCATTGCATTTTGACTTTCAAAAGTGAAACTTGCAAATGTTGAATGGGAGTGACCTAGTCACTCGCTCCCTTGTGCCCATTGCATTTGCACCCATTGCATTTAGACTTTGAGAAGTCAAACTGCAAATGTTGAATTCCATAAAGTCAACTATCATGTAAGTGTTTTTTTTTGGTCCAACACATGTATACACAGTACATTGCAATCTTATAAGCCCTTTTATAGGCAAACACGTCCATACTAAATACGCATCTCTCAAAACATCCACTTGCAAAACATACATCCCTATTTCCTTAACCATGAACAACTCTCAATGTGGTATTGATCTAAAGGTTGTCTGTAACTCGTATGTGCTAATTGAACTAATGCTTGGCCCTTACCACCACACCGAGATTCTTCAAGACTTGCAGCAGGCACACGATTTGGAGTACAAGTCCAAAAAAATTACTGAAAGGGTGGAACGTAGGGGGGATGTGATTGTTAGACTTCAAAGAGATTCACGTGCAAGAATTGCAAGGAGTAATACAAAGAAGCTTAAGAGACTACAAACAATTGATAAGCTTAGGGCGAAGGCCCTGTTGATGATGGCCAGGCAAGTCAAAGACAAGATGTTTAAGAAGATTGTGGTTGTTGTGAAGAAGAAATATCCATGAGGGGGTTGGTTGTTTAGAGATTAGTGATGTAATGGATCTTAGTGATGTAATGTATCTCATGATCCAGATTTTGTATGAATAATGTCTTGACATATGTTTAAACTTCATTAGTGAATTGAATAGGTATCACAAACATAAACAACAAACTCACCTTAATGAAACATTAAAACACAAAATAAACATAGTGATTCAGTTTTTGGTTTGGACATACCCAAAACCATAGTGATTTAGTTTCTGGTGTTGTTTTTAATGAACTTTCTTGGCTTCTTTTTAGTATTCTTCTTTGCTTTAGTTGATTGAGTTGCATCTGCACCACGCCATGCACTTATGTTTCTACTTGTAATACCCAGACCAATGACACCACAACTTACTTCATCTGCCGTTTCACAACCTGCCTGTTCAAGTATCACATCACAATGCCTCCAACACTTAACATCCCCACAACATATGAAGCATCTTTCGTCCAACACTTCTATCTTTGCACCACCCCCTCCTGTTTTGTTCCCACTTCTAATACCAAGACCAATTATACAACCACCTACTTCCTCTACCTGTCTATCAGTACTACTCATTTTCTTTCTCTTTAATTTTTGAGTTACAGATTCTGCCATATCTATGTTCTTGAGAAAGTTGGAAGGAGACTTTACTATCCTAGTTGGTAGGATAATTTACTTCATTATGTGAGGTAGGTAAAGGAGTATTAACTACTTACTAGTGCTAGTCAATAAAGAACAAAATAAGGTGTGAAACTTACCTATTTATTTATAGTTGTTGTAAGACATGTGTACAGCCAACTGTTCGGTTTTTAAATTTTGGAATAGACACAGGGTTTAGTGATTCATTAGTAATGGTTAGTGACTTTTTAAACACACCATTTGCAGTTATTTTTTAAACACACAGTTTGGTGGTTAGTGACTTTTCAATTGGATTGAATTGTTTCTCTTAGTATAAATAACAAAGTATCTCACCCATTCTGTCAATCATTCACCCTAATGGCATCTTCATCATCAAACGCTGATTCCAGGAAAAATAAACGAGCAAGAGATGATTCTATTCCTCCTATTCCTGAGAAGTACAAGATTTTCGACATACCCCAAGATATATGGGATAAATGCCATTCTGGCGCTTATGGAACTGAAAAAACGCTGATTGATCTTTATAACAAGCGTATAAAAATTCATGAAAAACAAATCAAGAGGGATGAGGAGATCATACAGGAACGCCAGAAGATGATTTAAGAACGCAATACAACAATAGCTTCACTACGCAAACAAATTGTTGATGTCTACAAAGAGATTGAAGATAATTTGTTTACTTCTTAATGTTTCGCTAAGTTTGTGTGTATGTGTCTATGTTATCATAAATATTAACAATGTTTCACTAATGTTTCACTAAGTGTGTGTGTATGTGTCTTTAATCTTGAAATGTAAGTTTGTTTACTTGTTGAAAGATCAATTTTGTTCTTGTTTGATGTTGAACCTGGTCATGAGTTACTATGTTTTTTGCGGTATCATGTGATGTACAAAAATTTTCTTAACCTGCTTCTAACATACTAATGCGCATCACGTACAGGTAAAATTATATGTAGACATCAGTTTGAATATTAAAGATAACTACAACTTAATATTAATCATTCATCAAAGTCATTACAACACCAGGCTTAAAGCCATTTCATTAAAAGTTACACAACATAAACATAGAAAATAACTGCCATAATATAACCGCAAAACACAATCATCATGATCATACTCTAATCTTCATCAGAGGAGACTTTTTTTATATATTTTTTTTGGGTGCACAGGCTTCTTCTTCTTGGACCTCCATAAGCTGCACTTGGCGTTCCTTCTCCTGAATCCCATCACTGATATCATTGATTAGAGCAGTTAACAAAACAATCCTGTTACGCTCCCTTATCTGTGTTTCTATTAGAGAACGTATAATAGCATCTGTATTTTCGTCCAATGGGACCAGATGCTGAGTCTCATTGAGTGCAACTTGACGGTCTTCAACTTGCTTCTGTATTTGATTACGTTCTTTCACAAATCGCTTCAAACGACCCCTCTCTTGAATCAATTCTTTCTTGAAGTGCCTCTTGACTGCTGTTGCCAAATTGTAGGAAGAAGAAGAAGCCATGGATGATATGATAAGTTATATTTTATATAAATATAGTTATGAGTTTTGGTCAAACTCCTATTGGATGTAAAATGAGATGTAGTTATTGTGTTTTCATGCATGGGGAAGGGAAATTAATGATCAATAACTATTCATGCGTGTGGCTCAAGGGTGGCAATCTAATCAACTGCCCTTATAAGTCAAATATAAACAGAAATTAACAATGATAACCATAGAAAAAATATACATATTAAACACACACACACACACACAATCTCAATATAAACACACACCTACACACGCTACAGTTGGGTCATATCAAACTTATTATTAGGACAGTGAAGTTAAATGTGCATAAGGGGAAGTTGGGCTTTGAGAGGGTAAGAGCCTTGTCAAATCACAATTAAACTTATCAATATATATTTCGCAATGATGTCTCTGCAGTAGCATTCAAACTTGTGCATTGTGTGAGAGAGAAATGTGTGAGATAACAAAAGTCAAACACACACACTACTTTACCCTTTATACCAAAAAAAAAAAAAAAAAACAAAAAAAAAATGAAAATAAATATACTCTAAAAGGTAATAAGCCATAAATACTTTAATAAACATAACTGATCATCCTTGATCCATTGTTCAATTCATTGATAATAAACATATAGATACAACCCTAGTACATACAGCAAAACACAAAAGACATTGACCAAAACATACTAATCTTCGTCATCCGCTTCAGCTTCTTCCAACCTCTCCAAAAGCTCATCCTTCTCCTCTAAGCTTTGACGAGACAGCACCAGTAGTTGAGCCAACAGATCAAGCTTCCTGCGATCTTTTTATTGAACTTCAAGCAGGCATTGACGGCCAATTTCAGCCAAAGCATTGAAACGAGTAAATGAGGTAGCTACCTCAGTTACTGCTTTCTCCTTCTTTTCAATCACCGCCCTCAACTGGCTACTCTCCTCCCCAATACGATCTATAAAACTTATCTCCTCTGCTTTGTCATGCGTTACCAACAGCTTGAACGCATCAACTAGCTTACCAGATTCTGTTGCATCTTTCATCTCATTAAGGTTTGGTGTGTCTGCCATCTTAAGGTTAGGGTTAAAAAGTGGATAAATGTATGTTTAAAATATAGGGTTAAAAGTATGTGATCAGTGTATTCGTATATATAATGAAAATAGGGGTTTGGTTGTTGTAATTAATGATAGCAAATTGCAATGTGTAAAAATAACACCACAAAGACACTCTTGAGGCATTGGAACATTTAGTTTGGTTGTTAATGCAGCCTTTCCATCTTCTCCCATGCATAAATGGGGAATGCAATATTTAGGAAGATGTCCAACATTACAATTTAAACCCCTCATTTATGCAATGGATATAAATCAACCCTTCCAGGCACAATGCATTACCATTAACTTCCTAAAATTCAAAAAATTACTTATAACTTATATTTTTATACTTATAAAAAAATCCCATTTAAGATTAAATTTTTTCTAAAAACATAAATACATAATATAAAACAATAACTAAAATAATATTAGTTTGAAGAATAACAACGAAATAATTATCAAATTTGATACTATTAATGTGCAAATTATCAGATTTAATACATATAATAACATATACAGTTTTTAAAAAGGAATTTAGGGAGATTAGCATAACCAAACATAACCAATATTAAACAAAAACTCATTAATTATATATTATAAATTGAAAGGTCCATTCATGTAACACCATCATAGAACATAAAAAAGATAAATGATAAACATAAACCAGTTTTTATACAAATAACATACAGCTTTTAAAAAGGAATTTAGGGAGAGTAAATCAAACATAATCAATATTAAACAACATCGTTAATTATATATTATAAATTTAAAAGTCGATTCTTGTAACAACATCATAGAGCATAAAAAAGAAAAATGATCCCTAAACATAAACCAGATTTAACAAAAAAAAAAAAAAAAAAAAAAAAACATATGCATTTTTTAAAAACGAATATGGGAGAAATTCAACATTACAATATTAAACAAAACGTCATTAATTATATGGGATAAATTCAAAATTCGATTCATTTAACAGTATCATAGCGCATAAAAAATAAGAATGATCCTAAACATAAACCTGCAGATTTAATACAAATAACATATGCAGTTTTTAAAAAGTAATTTAGGGAGAGTAGCATAACCAAACTTAATCAAAAAATATAAACGATAAACGTAAACCATAGAGCAAAAAATATTTAATACAAATAACATATGCATTTTTTAAAAAGGAATTTAGGGAGAGTAGCATAACCAAACTTAATCAAAAAATAAAAACATTAAACATAAACCATAGAGCAAAAATTGATAAACATAAACAATAAACATTAGATAAAAAAATTTTAAGAGTCCAATGTCCAAATCAACATAAACCAGAAACATGATAATGATAATGATAAACATAAACAAGAAACATGTTAAACATAAACCAAATCCGAAATCCATCCAGAGACTTCCAAGAGCATCACCCAGAGACTTAGAATGGCAACCATCCATTCAGCTTCTCAGCAAATATATCTTTCTCACGCATGCTCAACTCAGTCTCCTTCATAGAAATCATCAGAGCCATCAGCCGAAGCAGATCCTTATGCTGACGCAGCCTAAGGAACTTTGCAGTCTCCACAGCCTCGACCCTACCCTTCAGGACATCGACTTCATTCAGAAAAGCTTGGGCTTCTTTGATGGACTCAGATAACTTCATGCATACTTTCGTGATATCACTCTCCAGATCCTTGTCTTTGGCAGAAGACCTCTCAAGATACAAATCTAGCTGGCGTTCCAACAAGGTGGAACCACAAGCATGAGCAAGTTCATCGAAAAGTGGTGGTGGAGCCATTGTTGTTTTGCTTTAGAAAAAAGTTGTATATGTGTGTCATTGTGGTATGAGGTATATGTAGAGGACCGTGAGGAATTGATACACTTTGGTACATGAACCACCGGTTGGTTATCCCATGAAAGACTGTTGAGTGCCATTGTTGTTTTGCTTTAGAAAAAAGTTGTATGTGTGTGTCATTGTGGTATGAGGTATATGTAGAGGACCGTGAGGAATTGATACACTTTGGTACATGAACCACCGGTTGGTTATCCCATGAAAGACTGTTGAGTGCCCAATATTTAACAATGATCAATGCATTTAATATAAATCTAACTAATATCTTTTACATTTTATACAATTGTTAGAACTAGTAAAAATTTAACAACATAACAAATAAAGCAAGAACATATTAACGTGGTGGTGCTGTGGCTGTAACGTGGTGGTGGTGCTGCTTTATGAGATGGGAGAGAGATGTTATGTATAGATTTGAAAAGGAGATGAAATGTGGTAAGGTTTTGTAAGGCTTTGTACTTGGTTTGGATGTTGGTTAGGGACTTGGTTTGGAGGTTGAATCTTAAAACTTAGGTTCGGGATGAGTACAAGTCGCATAATCAAGTACATAAACTTTCAACATATCAAATCAAATAAAATTTTGTACAAATCGCATAACAAAGTACATATAACTATTTGAAACATCTAATCTCATTAAAAAGTACATTTGCATAAAAAATAAATTATATTTTATTTTTCAAAAGTTTGACTTTTTTTAAAAAAATTGTACATGTCGCATAATAGTGCACTTACACATAGGTACATGTCGCATAAAAAATGACACTTATACAAGTGTACTTGGGTCTTACACACATGTACTTGATTTTGGGGCAAAAATGGCCATATGAACATAATGGCATAAACCGCATAAGTCGAATTGGGGCAAAACCCTTTACTCGAATTCGCATGAGGCTAGGCTTGAAGTATGGTCTAGCTCATGGGGCAAATACACAATTACCCTATAAAAAAAGTGTATGAGAAATCTTGAAAATTGAATTTTTTATCTTGAAAAATTGAAACTTAATCACCTCTTAAAGATTTTACGTTTAATAACGTTAAAATCAAAATAAAAGGATCTCATTCCTTAATCAACATACTAAGAAAACTTTCACTCTTATATAACACTGCCGCTTCTTCTTGTATCAATTAAGCGAATGTTAAGGTTTAAACAAATATGAAAATATTACTTTATGAACTATCTTCACTTAACTCTTACATCGCAAGTGATAAATGATCAACATTTCATATTATTTATATGCAACTCTCATATGATGTACGCAATTTCTAAGTTTTACTTCTCTTAAAGTAAGATTTCGTTAGCACGGGTGATCGACACTATCTCTGTTGGGAATAAACTATTTGCATGAATGAAGAAACTGCTGACAGAAATACATTAGCAGTGGAAACATCATTACCACTGCTAGCACATATAGTTTCAACTGTTTATGATAGCTGTTAGGAAATCGTGTATATGATATATAAAAAAGATTTTGTGTATATTTTCTATAGTTAGTTTTATACTTATCTTGTAAAGGACTTCTTGTCCTATAAAAGGAGGTCCTAGATTTATGTTTTACATACGATTCCATTGCAAAATCTTCGAGGTGTAGCCCTAATGATAACTAAGATCACTCATATTATTCATAATAATATTGAAGCTACAAGTTTGATATTACTCTGTGTTTATATCTTACTGTTACATTAACAATCATACACATCACTCAAACATATCTTCTAAGTGCTTTGTGGTAAATTCCGCGTGATACAAAGTATATACTCAAAGTATCTATCTAACACAAGCCGTATGTTTAGATCCTCATCAATATCTTTGTGTGATTCAAACACACACAACTATGAATTACATAAATACCTGCGTAAAGCGAAGCGGCAAATAATTATAATTGCGAGATCATGATTTCGGTTCGACCCTTTATGCAAAGCGTGTGTTTTTTGATATACAACGCGTGTGTTTTCTAAAATTAATGTAGTGTGTGTTTTTGAAAAGTTGTCAAGTTTAGAATTTATCTGTAGAAGACATAATTTAAGCTACCAAAGTGTTTAAAAGTTGTCAAGTTTAAGGGGTACTTAAGGATAATTTAAGCAAACTACATTAATTTAAGTTTCAAGATTCGATTTTCAAATTTTAAAGAAAGAGATACGCTATTTATAAGTAGTTTGCTTAAATTACCCCTATGGACACTTAAGTAGTTTGCAAGTAAATCTTTGCTACTTATGAGAAAGTTCACTATAGACATCAAATTCTCTAAATACCCAGTGAACAAATTCTACCCATTCATTTTGTTATAAATAATAATAATAATAATAATAATGATAATAATAATAATAATAATAATAATAATAATAATAATAATAATAATAATAATAATAAATAAATAAATAAATAAATAAATAAATAAATAAATCGTTCATCCTAAAAAAAACTGCAAAAACTTTGTCCCTGTGGTTTTCTGATTTAGCATGTTTTGCCATTATTGTTCAATTTTTGCAAACTATACCACTAATGTTTAATTTTTGCTACAAATTATGTCCCTCAGCCTAACGTTCGTTATTTTTCTCCGCTAGTTACTGTTGCTCCATGCGAAATGATTATTTTAGCATTGTCTTCAACCCACCTCTCATTTAATTTTGAATTTACACCACCACTACCCTATACCACCACACAACCAACACCACGACCCTCCTCCACCACCACCCTCCACCACACAACTACCACCATCAAATCACCTCTTTTTTATTTTGAAATACTGAATTAACAAATAGGCTAAATAGCTAATCAAGAATAATATGTTGCCAAAGTAAATAAACATTTCACTAGCTTCCTATATTTACCATTCATCTATGACTTTATTTTCAAAGTCATATGGAAAAAGGCTAATACAAAATTTTGAACAAGTCTGATTTGGTTTTAGGAATACGTTGCTGGGAATAAGTTCACATGTGACCAACACCTAAAACGGATTAGTGTTTGTCTAGAATTCGTCTTACCCATTCTTTAGAGACCAATTTAAACTGACATGTTTTTAGTTTAAATTGAGACATGTTCATGTTAAAAGCTTGTCTAACTCGTCGCAAAGTTGCTCCAGTGCAAGCCCTGCACTGATTTTTTGCATGTTGCCTTTGCGCTGAGAAGTGGCACTACTGCTGGCGGCTGAATTTTATCATTTTTATTTATATTTAATGTTGTAATGTTTTGATTGCTAATTACTATAATGTCCCCTAGTTGAACCCTTAATCCTTAAAAGCTTTGAAGAAAAAGGAAATTTAACAGTTTCTGGGTATATAGAAAAAAAGTTGTTCTTGTCCCTAAAAAAATCATAGGCCAGTATTTAACATCTGGCTATAGATGAATTAGATAGTGCAATTTGACATCTATCTTCATGGACTTTGTTTTTACAGATCAACTCCTCACAATCTCTAAAAGTTGACATAATTGTAGGTTTCTACACGATAAAGTACTTCAAAACACATTTTGTTATGTCTTAAAAGATTCAAGAATGTTAAATTGTTCAAGAAAAAAGGTAGATGACTTTTGAACAGTGTTTTTGGGGAAGTCCATAGAACTATTTACCTATAATGACCGTAATTAAACAAGCCTCTCTGTGGGTTCCTTCAAATCCCCATCTTTATGGTGGATCAGTTTGGGTGATTGGGTACTTGATGCGTGGGAATTGCACCAGGCTTTACCTCTCGAGGGATCTCGAGAAGCTTACAACCCCCACCAGGCAGTGTACCTGATCGTTGTAGTATAGTATAGTGACAAGTACCGGGGGATTAATCGTTCAACTGAGGAATAGTGTCGCTAGGATTAGAAAGCCTAAGGACTAGGTCTAGAGGTGAGGGGTGATTCTTTTTGTATTTTTATATTTTTATGAAAGCAAGTAAAAATCTCGGATTTAGAGTAGTGGGCGGAATTAGTTGCTAATCAACTAACCCAATAACTAAGATGCAATCAAAATAAAATAACAAAAAATGTAAATTAAACTAACTAAACTAGTGGTGTGAACAATATATGGGAGAATTGTGTTTACTTAGATTTCATTACTCCCTAGATATCTTTTACATGTTAATTGTTTGTTACAGTTGCGTGGATGACGGATTATATTCCTTAATACCAGTCGTGGGGTGGCGTACTTACTTCCCTAACTCTATAAGCTCCTACTTCTCGAGCCTGCAAGAAACTCCTAACATGGGATCACTAGAATTCGCTCATGCATTAAATACAACCATAAAAACCTAGTACACATCGGTTCATGTTTCTTAAGACGTTCAAGTATGTTACACAATGGAGATCTGCCAGTTTTCTTAAGCCTAACATTGAAATCATTCATCCATTACAACTATAAACAAGCAATCAACCTATAATCAACATCTAGGTTTCATTACATCTAAGCAAACACACAAGAGATCTAGCCTAGCATGTTAAAATTAAGTCAAGCGTAAGATATATTCAAGCAACACATAGACATATTGAATGAATTGAAAGAATACTTATCTCAATTGAACATGAAGGGTTTCAAGGGGTGAAAACCCTTAAAAATACTGTAAAAGTCGTGTTAGGGTTTATTAAGTTCGACCCTAAAATTCTCCTCTCTTAGAATGAAAATTACAAAAACTATATATAGATTTCCTAAGGTGACGGCGTCAAGAAGAAAGTTCTGACGCCGTCAACCCGCCGCCAAAAATATTCTCGGATTGTCTAGATCCAGATCTGACGCCGTCATGTGTATTGCTGCTCTGGGCCGTCACCACTTTTACTCTTGACGGCCTTGATTTGACGCCGTCATGTTTTCTCTGGGCCGTCACCAAAATTTCTCTTGACACTGTCATAAAATTGCTCTTGACGGCCTTGATTTGACGCCGTCACGTTTTCACTGGGCCGTCACCAAAATTGCTCTTGACGCCGTCATTAAAATGTTCTTGACGCCGTCAGGTACTGTTCGCAGCAAGGAAAATTAAGACTTTGCCGTTTTCTTCACTTTTATGCTCCAAAAACGTCCAAAATGCTTCCTTTTCTAGAATTCACTCTCAAAGTACCTAAAATCACAAAAGGAACGATTTAGGGCAATATTTGATCAAATAAATTCGAATTCCGGCTTAAATGACCCCCTAAAAACGGATCATTTTTCGCCTCATCAGTACTCAATAAAGTGCATGCTTCCATCAAATAACTTTTTTTTCTAAAAGCAAACATAGGCACACACAAGTGTAATATATATGTCATCACATAACCACAACCATCTCACTTTCGTATTTAGAGAGGCTTGAACCTACAACCTTTTAAATTAGAGAGATAACCATCTCACGGTTACCACTAAGCCAAAAACCTAATGGTTTCCATATAATAACTTTAACATGAATTTAGAAGTTAAATACAAACTAAAATGATTCTAAAAGTTCACTGGTTTGGATCCATTTTAGGGCTTCTTCTTAAAAATGGCCCTTATAGTTTAAGAGTCATCTTTCGGTTTCATGTCAGTACACTTTCCATCACAGGCTTGCAATCTCACAATGTGTGTAGCTAGCTCTTAAAAGTCCACCAAACTTGCTAAAGTGTTCTTGGCTGGCATTCTTGACTCGTGTAAAATGCGTGGTTTACAGGGACTCCCAAGTCATTATTTTTAGTGATATAACAAAGTTATGGCTTGTTTTGGTATGGGATTGCGACATGTGGATACTAAAAAATATTTTACAGTTGGTTTCTGAAATTCACATAATTTTGATATAGATTTGAACCGGGGCGGTCTTGTTACTTTATGGGTTACATGGGATCCGATTCGTGTAAAAAGGGTACTTCTTTAAGGGTCCAAAACCAAAGTAACCAGATATAAGAGCAACTGGAAAGATTATTTGCCTATGCTTTATTTGAATTCATTTTTATTTAAATTACAAGCAAGTCATGTTTCAATGGTGATGGTTGTTTTATGGTAGAGGGTGGTGGAGTTGGTTGTGTGGTGGTAGACGGTGGTGGTGCAAATTCAATAAAATGAGAGGTGGGTTGAAGAAAAGGGTAAAATAGTCATTTTGCAAGTTGTAGACTAGTACTTAACGGAGAAATATAACTATCGTTAGGCAGAGGGACATAATTTGTAGCAAAAAGTGAACAATAGTGGCATAAATTTCAAAAATAGAACAACAATGGCAAGTGCAAAAATCAGGAAACCACAGGAACATTTTTTACATTTTACTCAAAAATTAAATATCTCACAAATCGTCAATCGTTACGCGAAAAAAAATCATACCATCACGACGAGAATTAAATCATCTTTCTATAAATAGACACTTCACTATACTTTCGACAAACTTTTTCTCTTTTTTAACTTTTCATTATCGGTGTTGAAATTTACGTCTGAAAAAATCACATTTGATTGTTATTTTAAAATCACATGTGATTAATATGAAATCACATCTGATTTGTGAAATCACACGTTATTCCTAGCATAAAAATCACATGTGATTTTTCTAGATGCAAATTCTTTCACTTAAACAAAACTCGAAAAGAAGTTCGTCGAAAGTATATCGAAGTTTTCATCTACTGAAAGATAAAAAAAATTCTCGTTAGGATGGTGTATTTTTCGTCGCTTAACGAATTATCGTTTGCAAGATATTTTAGTTTAAAAAAAAGGTGAAAGTGGTTTTTTTTTTTTTTTTTTTTTTTTTTTTTTTTTTTTTTTTTTTTAAGAATGAGTAGTTAGGATTTGTTTATTTGGTTTTTAGAGAATATAGAGTATGTATTAACCTCAACTCTACTACTTATAAAAATTATATCTCTTTTCTTAAAACTTAAAACTCGAATATTGAAATTTAAATTAATGTATTTGCCTAAATTACCCATAAATACTCTTTAAACTTAACAACTTTTTAAAATCTTATCGACTTAAATTATGATTTTTCTTGATAAATTTTAAACTTGACAACGTTTCAAAAAACACAAGCTATATTAATTTTAAAAAACACATGATTTACATCAAAGGTCGAACCAGAATCACGATTTTGTAAGTATAATTATTTGCTGCTATAAACATTCGCTTTGCGCGATTATTCTTCTAGTCATTTGAAAACAAACATTCTTATCTTACTCAAATCCAATTTAAAGCATATCCTATTGGCCAAAATTCCATATAAACACCCTAAATTTGGTAAACCAGATTATTTAGTACCTCGAACTTTTAAATGTGCAGAATGGTATCCCGAAGTTGACAAACTGGAATTACTACTACCATATACTAAATTATCTCTACAATATACTATTTATTAGTTTTTGCTAAAAAAAACAATTTACTAAGGCCTAATGTAATATAAATGGTTTGTAGTTAAACTTAGAATTATACAATTTTTTTTTTTTATTTTCTTAGAAAATTTACTCAATTTAGTTAATTTCGTTTTTCTTTTAACTAATATAATATTACATTTAGTTATCTAGAATAAATATATATTTAAAATAATACTTTATAGAAAGAATTTACTACACTAAGTTTGATATATAGATATCTGTATTAAATACTAAGTGTTTATTCTAAATATTTTTGAGACTATAACAATTTAAATATTTAATTGTTCATATGCATATGTTAAATTAGAAAAATTAAAAAAACTCATATATAGTTGGTTATACTTGATTAAAAATTATTTGAAGCAAAAATTTAATAATATAATATAAACATATATTAACCATAAACAATAATGCGTTATTTTAGAAATAAATACTACACATATATTCTTTATACTCTAAATAATCAATTAAAATTGTATACTGATGAGACGAAAAGTGTACCGCTTTTGGGGGGTCATTTAAGGCCAAAGTCGAGATTATTTGATCAAATATTGCCCTAAATCGTTCCTTTTGTCATTTTAGGTACTTTTGAGAGGAATTTTGCAAAAGGAAGCATTTTGAACGTTTTTGGAGCAAAAAAATGAAGAAAACGACAAAGTCTCAAAATCATGCTGAAAATTGTACCTGACGGCGTCAAAAATTGCTAGTGACGGCGTCAAGACTTGACAAAGAGGTGGATAAATCAAATTACACATGACACGCCAGAGAGGTTTTTAAAGATTTGTACATGACGGCGTCACCAAGGCCATCAAGAGTAAATTGCACATGACGGCCAAGACCAAGTTTGTACATGACGACGTCAGACGTGGATCTAGGCAATACGAGTATTATTTTGGCGGCGAGTTGACGTCGTCAGACCCTACTCTTGACGCCGTCAGATTATAAAATCTATATATACTTTTCTAGTTTTCATTCATTGTGTGCAACTTTGAAGGGAGAAAACCCTAGACGAATTTTACTGCAATTTTGAGGGTTTCGAACCCTTGTTTCATCCATGCTTAATTGAAGATAAGTCTTCCAACAAATCATTCAATATGTCTATGTGTTGTTTGATTATATCTTACACTTGTCTTCTGTTTAACATGCTAGGCTAGGTTTTCTTTGTGTTTGCTTAGATGTAATGAAACTTAGATATTGATTATTGGTTGGTTGTTTGTTTATAATTGTTGTGGGTGAATGAATTCGATGTTAGGCTTAAGAAAACTGGCAGACTTCCAATTGGTAACTTGCTTGAACGTCTTAAGAAACATGATCGGAGGTGTACTACGATATATTGGTTATATTTAATGCATAGGAACTACTAATGAGTCCATGTTAGGAGCTAGTAATCGGCTCGACATAGGAAGAGGTAGAAGCTTATGGAGTTAGGGAAGATCGTACACGGCCCTTCGAATGGTATTAAAGAATATAACCCATCATCCATGCAATTGTAACAAACTAATCAACCGGTAAAAGATAGTAGGGAGTAGTGAAGTCTAAGTAAACACATTTCCTCTTATTATTGTTTTCGCCACAATTAGTTTAAGTTTATTTTATTTTATTTGCATCTGTAGTTATTTGGGTTAGTTGATTAGCAACTAATTCCGCCCACTCCTTCAAAACCCGAGATTTTTACTTGTTTTGCATAAAATATAAAAATACAAAAAGAATCATCCCTCTTCTCTAGACCTAGTTTAATTGAGTTTTAACCCTAGCGAACACAATTCTTTGAGTTGAACGATCAATCCCCCGGTACTTGCCACTATACTATACTATAACGGTCAGGTACACTGCCTGGTGGGGATTGCAAGCTTCTCAAGATCCCTTGAGAAGTAAAACCTTTTACGAGGGCGCAATTCCACGCATCAAGTTTTTTGGCGCCGTGGCCCGAATAGTTATTGTTTAGGTTAAAATTTCTTTTTATTAGGTCTACTTGCTAGATTCCTTTCTAGTAAGATTTTTATTTTATTTTTATAGGTTTCTTTAGTCTATCTTTTTCTTCGTTCCTTTGTTCGTAAACTATCTCGATGGATAACAATAGCATTGATCATTTGAATCCTGTTATTCATGTTTTTCGTCATAGGATTTTCCAACTACCCATCCCAATCACTTTAGTGGAAAATGAGAACCCACCTAACCTCTCGCCTGACCATCACTATGACAATAATTCTTAGATGGAGGAGTCTGACCATGATAATGACCATAGGGCTAGTCCTTTTTACTATTCAGACTCCGATGAGGACCTAGATGATGGTGATGTAATCAATGAGGATAGAGTGGAAGATGAGATGAACCCTCTTAGGTATGTCGACCCTAGGACAAGGATTGAGAATGACAACTCATTTAATATGCAATTCCCTTGTAAGATAGGATTTAGGAGCTTTGATGTTTTACTTAACTCATCTTTACCAATGAACATAATCTCGCGTAGTGAATACAATAAAATTATGGTAAATGAGTTAGAACACAAAGGAGATAATATTGTTGCTAGGGCAAAGATATTGCATGTGTTTGTAGGAAGCTTTGTTTATTTGGTTGAGTTTATGGTTATGGAGAATCTAGGAGAATTTATCGATAGTAGCTTAACCCAAGTTGTGTTTGGAAAGCCCTTCAAAAGGTTAACCAAACTAGATGAAAAACTTATGGAAGGGTTAATTACATTCTCGGACGGGGATGAAGATTTTATTTACCAAATGCCCCGTGCACATCCTAGGTTCAAGGATTTTTCTATTGAGAAATGTAATAGGTATCCACCTCTCGATATGCTAAGTGAGAATGATAAAAGGAAGGGGCTTAAATATCCTCATGAAAAGAACAGAAGGTATTATCGCGGATGTTTAGAGTTAAGTGATGACTATAAGAAAGATGAGGCAACTATTAGATGGCTCACACTTGGGTATGTGAGCATAAGCGACGCACGGTAGGACGTGACCTTGAGTCTAGCTACAAGACTCGTAAATAAAGAAAAGCGCTTCTTGGGAGGCAACCCAAGTTTTATTTGTTTTGTTTGATTGTTTGTTTGTTTGATTTTATTTGTTTCCGTATGCATGCTTTATTTTTATTGTTTGTGGCTCATGTTTCATAATAAATTGTGAAAACGCTTTACCTTGTTGTTTGTCTTAACTTCATAAAAAGGTATTTCGCAAAAGATAAGTGTAAGGGAAATCTAAATTTGTTTTTAAGAACGGAATTGAACATGAACCACAACAATATTAAATGAACATGTATATTAGTATTTGTTTGAGTCAAATGCTTGTATCGAGTTATAATGATGTTTTGCAGGAATTTCAGGAATTAAGGCATGAGTTTTTCTAGAAATTTTCCGGAAACTTAACATGAGATTTCTGTCAGAACACCCTGGCAGCGTCAGGATCATAACCTGACGACGGCAGGTTTAAAATTCTGAAAAATTTTGCAAGTTTTATTTTTCTAACGGAGTCTTAAAGTTTTTGTTAATTCTTTAGTTTTATAAACTCCAGGAAATCTGCAAACATTCATTCCACAAGCATTATATCCTTAGATATATAGATTGCCACCGATTTTATTCGAGGTTTGTGTCACAACTCGTAATTTCAGATCCCTTGTTCAGATGTCGAAATTTCATTATTCATCTCGGGAAGTTACTATTCATCAGTTACTATTCACCGATCACTATTCATCATTTTTGGTGTCAGTTTGAGATTCTGAGAAGCGTTCAGAAAATTTACTATTTACAAGACACTATTCATTTTCGGAGGAAAACACTATTCATGTAATTTATTCATTTCATCGTAAATTTAGTTTACGGATATTTAAATTCGCGTAACCAGTCAGGTTTAGCTGCGAATTCATGAAATCATCAGTAGGGACACTTCATACGGTTTAGAAACAGCTTACATATCATCATAATGACATTTGCATACTATTCCACTCGTAGGATATTCAAATTAATACTTTTGATATATTTGACTTTTTACGTATGTTTATTTTTAAATAAACGTTCACACGCGACCAATAATGTGACTAACATGTCCAACACTCCCGACTATGATCCCAATATATTTTTATATTCATTTTAATAATATATAAACTATATTATTAATTTACCTGGTATTTTGGAAATTTATTTATTTCGTATCGTAAGTTTACTATAATTACGTCGGTTTTCGTAGAAATTAAACAATAATTATCCAAACACTCAATACTTGTACCCAACATATTTTCACAATTTTTATGACTTCATTTTGTCCCGGTTAACATCGTTAAATTTTATTTCTAGCAAACTCAGTACCCGGTATCATTTAAAACACTAAATATCTACATATTATATATGACACAAATCTTACAAAATCCAACTACCCCATCATTTCCTCATTTTCAGCCGAACCCCCCTCCTTCCCCTTTTCTTCTTTGACAAACTTTCCATTTAATGCTTATACTTACTCATTTTTATATAATATAAGTCCTAGATATTTTCTTAAATAAGAAATCAACTAGTTACTTATTTTTAGAAAGTAAAAACACACAAAACACTTCCGTTTTCTCTCTATATATTCGGCCATAGGAAGAAAAACAAGAAGAATACTTGGTTTTGCTTATTCAAGTGCTTATTAGTGCTTTTTCGGGCTTATTATTTAGTATATATTTGAGTTTTGGAGTTCTACCCGGGTTATATTGTTCTAGTTCCTATAACAAATCCATTATATTCAAGTAAGTTGTCAAAACTCATTTTTATAATTTATTCAAGTTCCTACAATAATCATACACTTTTTATACAAGATATACATGCATATGTTAGTTTATACCACTCTATTTAAACTTTTATATCTTTTAAGCCTTAGAAATAGATAATAGGTAGATCCTTGTTAGATCCACTTGATTTATGATGTTTAGAAACCCATGACACCCTAAGAAGGTGTATGGTAAGATTAGACTAGATTTGTGGTGATTGAAAGTGATTTGGTTAAAGTTGAAACTAGTTTGAAACCTTATAATTGATTTTTGAAACTATATATATACCTACTGTCCCTATTTTGAAAACGTGGGAAAATCAGTAGATTGTGGGTAATTTTTGACCAAAGATTTAGAAAATACTTTCAAAAACGAAACTTTTGGCGAAAGAACGGATTAAAACGAGTTTATAACGAAGGAGATATGATTTTTGCAAGTTTAACGACGAAAACTATTTTCTGAAAATTTAACGTGCTGATTTAAGATTTTTGACGGACAAATAGAGGCGTTAGACGTAACCTAGAGGATCCGAGCTATCAAAAATATATTAATACATGTTAAGACGAATCCGTGGATATAAAGAACGAGGAAAATGAACTTAAAACGACAAAGATATACACGTTTCAAAATCGATGAAACTATATTATTTTGGCAGCTACAATTGGAAATAATAAACTACGTACTAAATACTATATTTTCTAGAAATATTGTTAAAGAGCTATATTCTTAACTAATGAAGTACGTATGACCCAAAGCTTATTTATACGACTACTTGACGTTATTTTAAGGTTTTCAAAATGAGAAATATAACACTAACATTTTATATACGATATACTACGACAAATTTTTATAAGTCTAGTTGGACTTATTTTTCCTAAGTATGAAAAATACCTTACTATTGACAATAACTAGTATTTTCAAGTTACGAGTGGTATAGGTATCATGTGCATGAATATTCACTACATCATTTCATGATCTAAAGTAGATCATATTCATTCATTTAGGTTGCGGCTAGTGTTCGCGCCTTGTTGTCCCGATCATTTCACCACATTGTACTATCACTTCAGGTGAGTTTTCATAGCACCGTTTTCAATTAAATAATTTGATTTCAAATCCCACGGGGGAGAATACATTGCATCAATTATTTTTGTACATGCCCAAGTATTTAATTCCATACATTGCTTAAGTTGCCTTACTACCAAGTTAAGTCCCCTTTATTATCATGGACCGTTAATTATACTGCAAAGCGAGAGTGACTGAATAGATCTATTGAGGGTGACGCCTCCATCCGTGTTTGGGTTGCTCCAACGGAATTACGGATGCATTTCATGTCTAAACTATTTGAGTGCCTGGTAAACACTCCTTTGGGGCCAATACAATATTATGTCTAGCTTAGGGGTCATGAGCTTAAGAGACAATGTAGCATTTTTGACATTTTGTCGGTTTACTTTATACTTGTGGCTAATGTACATACGATTTAACTTACAAACCTATGAGATTTACCAACATTCGTGTTGACGTTTTAGCAATGTATTTTCAGGTTATTAAGGTAGCTCCTGCTAGCATGCATTTGGACCTTCATAGAGTCGCGGAGTCGACGCGTCTCACATATATATATTTCCTGCACTTATGAAACGTTTGATCTGGATTGAACTTGTTTTTCATAAACTTGCAACACCTTTTTGGGACCTATGTTTTGTAAACTCTGAATGTTTTAATGATCAAACGATGTATTTTTTCAAACGACACTTTAGGTCGTTCAATATAACTGTAACTGTGGTGCTATGACAGTCACCCCCAGGTATTCCATTCCGCTGCCATTCAGGTATTTTGGGGGTGTGACAGATTGGCATCAGAGCTAAGGTTATAGCGAACTAGGATGTATCTTGGACCCTAGACTATAACCACATCATCATAGCATCTCATCATTTCATCATAGGTGCATATTCATTATACATGTTGTTTCATGCACACACTGTGCGAGTTATTTATACCCATACTCATATACAATTACATTGACCTAGTTCACAAGTGACATGTCTTCAGATACACACCCTGTCATCCTTTCATCGGATTCCAACATTGAACATGTCTTGTCATCTTCCACTACCATTGTACTACCAGTTACACTTACGCCGCCATTAGCACCATTGAATTGTTATAGGAACAAGGTTTTCCTATCATCCAGCCCATACATAGAATGCCGTTTGGTAGAGTATTCAGACTTAATCTTAATAGACCTATTAGGATGCTTATTGCAAGGAAGATAGTATGTTTTCTTTCCTTCACTAGTAGGGCACTCATTACCCAGGTACTACCACCACCATCAGCTACTTATTACACTATTGGTCGTCCCATAGTGGGTACTTCAGTTTTACCTCTTAGATGTCGCGAGATAGCGCGAAAGAGGGTAGTATTTCATTCACTGCTATCACCATCAACTCCTAACTCACCACTAGGATCTCATCGTCAACAACTTTGTTCTCATCATCTAAAGCACCAACAACACCATCACATCTCAGAGACCCTACACCCATATATGACAGGCCGCTTAAGAAGCAACCACTATTTGACATACCATTACCATCTACCACACGTTACACCACCTTATAGGTTTGAGGTTGGTGAGAGTTTGAGAGCCTCTACTGCTTGACAACCTACTACTCTTCATCGTTAGACGATCGTCTCTAATTATTTGAGATTACCCACGAGTGTTTGGACGATACACTCTGAATAATACCACAAGTCTCACGAACACAATAAGAACTGCAACAAATCGCCCAAGGGTGTCATCTACCACAAGGACTCTATATTATCTTAGATGATCAACTCATACCTCCATGACACAATGAACCAACAAGGTGCTTTGAACGGTGTTATACCATCATAATGGAACTCATCACAACTCTCCCTTCATTATCAAGTTTGATTACACCAAATTCTAAGTCGATAATTACATCATTAGCCACTCTAGCAACACTTCACCGACCAATGTGGTCACATTAGTAGTTTTGACATATAATTACAACTTTGGAAAGATGCAAGTAAGACAATAGGATTAATAAAGACGAAGATGTCTTTACGATTAAATGGTCATGTTGACCAAGATAAAAGTGACTGCCCTAGTTTTCGTGTTTCGGAGATAATAACAATTCACGTAAGTCAAAGTCAAATTAAATTTTTGTACAAACAAAAAGATTTCTTCCAAACCTTACGAAGTACGACAAATTATTGATTTTCAATGGTTGGATTAAAACTCATTTTTGTTTAAGCAACAATCTTCTTGAACTCCCTTTTTCCAAAGAAATATATATATGAGATATTGTTTTTATCAAAATACAAAAAAATTTCGTAGTCACATCTTTTACATAACTATATTCATTACAAACTTCAAATAAAGTCACTCCAAAATACATTTATGACCAAATTTCACAATGTTTCACTCAAATAAATGTTGTTAATTTTAGAAACCATATCTCCAAGAAGGAACACACATAACTCATGAACGAATCTCGAAAGCAACCACTATACCTACTTACTATTTGACCTTAGATGCGAAAGAAACCCCTCTACCAGAGATTGCTAATATTGATACACCATCCTTTAACACCACTACTTCAAATTATAACTTTTTCGCTCATTCCATATTATAAGACCATCACGCTAGTATAAATTCGTTGGATTAAAAGATCAAGGTACAATTACTCAACAAAATTTATATTCTTTTCGGAGATCGATATAGCTTAGTCACATTGGGACAAGACCTCATTTTCATGAAAGGATATCGAGAAGTTTCACCTGACCGTAAGACATTTAGCTTGCATTCATGGCAAATCAAACATCATTCGATGTCGTACCTACTTGACTCAGATCACCCGTACAACAATATCGATTCTTTATACAGTTTAGTCATGCCTAGAGGGATTAAGCATTTGAACCTGCGAACTTTACCTAGTATAAATTATTGAATACTTCAAATCATTGGCACCAAATTTCTGCCCTATATCCTTTCACACATAGACTATCCCCTTCATTTGACTATAGATGCCTTAAAGACACGTTCATCTTTCACGCTCTCAATATCACTACCATATTCTCGACCACTTCATAATCATAAACCACTACCCTGCTATGAACTAAGATATTTACACTCTTTAAATAAGTGGATTAGTAGACTATTATCATTCCATAGGATTTACCCATGTATCCAATAAACCATTCAACGAATTTTGTTTCAAGCTATTTTACTACACTATGGGGAAATTGTTTTACAGAATTTCTAAAGTAAGCTATTTTGTTACCACGCTATAAATTGATTTTTCCGTTATTGCACCAAGTATTTACTATTATTACGCGAAACAATTTTTATGTTACTTGAAAGGAAATGACTAGAATACCATTTTTCAAAACAAAACGTTGAACACCATCTAAAACTTTTGAAAAAGATGAAAATAAAAAAAATAAAATAATAATAATAATAATAATAATAATAATAATAATAATAATAATAATAATAATAATAATAATAATAATAATAATAATAATAATAATAATAATAATAATGCTATTTTGACTAACTCAAGCATTGCATCATTAGTCTTCAATTATACATAGCCTGATCACCTATGTATAATTCAGGAAGGATTATGCTATGAAGAAAATAATTACTTTTTAGGGATTGTTAATAACAATCTTCATTCCAAAGCGTTGTAAACAAATAAACTTTTTCATAAACATCTCTTTTGACAAACCCTCCTTGGATACTTACCCCACCTGTCACTTACTCGGCCATTAAGTTGGATTTTTCCATTGATTTCCCTAGGAGAGACTTCCCATATCAATTACTAGGAGGATTCCTCGATACAAGAAAAACAATGAAAGGATTATATAACTACTAACCTAGACTAGGAGTATACAGTAAGACAATTTATAACTCAACAACAATTCTAAGATACCACGAGACCATCCGAACCACCATCTCTGACCTAGTTGTCCAGCTCTATCATTCAAAAGTACTAGCTAGATTGAGTTGCAGGATCGAACACACTGTGAAGGTGCGCTAAGCAACACTATAAAGATAAACCAAGCCTCTTAACCGATACCGTAAAGCATTCCAATTAAACATGGCCTCATCTATACGCAAATTTCCCTGCAGTGATTTTTTGAAAAGAATAATTGATTCGAATTATGGATATCGATATAGATTCCCTCAAGGCATTGTGTTCTCTAGAACTTCTGGATAACCTCACCTACACATCAAGAGAGGCATCAGGCCCAAGCATATCTCCCCAGCTTTATGTGGAAATAAAATAGATATTCATCGACATAGTATCAATGGATACCCTCATTTTGCCAACATGATGACAATTTCAATGATAAACCATTTCAGGACTTAAGTTGGTTGAATACCTAGGCTTGTAGTTTTGCCAGATAATCGCCAATAGGCATCTTCCAATATCAGGAACCGAATGTTAGACATCTATGCATTTATGCGAACATTTCCTATCCTACTATTTTATCCTTGTTAGTATTTTTACTTTTAAATGAAGTTGATTTCAAAATTATATTTATACAAATCACATATCTCATAGAAAATAATTTTGAATTGCCTATTTTGAACAAATACGATCTTTTTTAGCCAATATTTAGCAGAACCATTGTACAATGAGAAATATTTAAACATCAAACTTTGGTAAACAGTCCTATTCACAACATGTTTAAAAACCGCGTCACATTTCGTAACTATTGAATTCTGAATCATCAAGAAAAATGTTATTTAGTAAACCATTGTTCCATTTCCTAAATTCGTTTATTCAGAAAAATATTTCGACCAAAAACTCAAAATCGCGAGAAAAATTTTGAAAACAAATCACCATACTACATCGCTTATGCATTTAGGGCTTTGTGATTTGACAGTAAGGAATATTAAAATATGTGATGAAGAAAATTAGGAGGGACACCATAGATCGATTACAAAAGTCAGTAATGGAGATCAAGCACAATAGGCAAAGAAAGACACATGTCTTAGCACCCATTAGACCAAAACACAAAGAATCAAAAATTGTTACCCATATTCTATCTTATTCGTATAACGCCCTTTTCGAAAAGTATAACGTTGTATAATTAGTCACCAAATTCATTGTAACCATTTCAATTATTCCTGATCAAGGTGATCGAATCACCTCAGACTTCTAGCAATCATTTTAATATTTCCTTCGGAACCCCATTTAGATGTAAACACCGCCTATCATCCTCAGACCAATGGTCAGATCGAGAGGACAATTCAAACATAGGAAAGGTATGCTCAGAGAGTGAGCGATTGACTCTAGAAATGGTTGGACTAACCATTTATCATAAATTAGATTCGTTTGCAACGATAGTTATCGCACGAGCGTAGAGACTACGCTATTTGAGGCACTTTATGGTCGAAGTACCAATTATCCATTTACAGACAGAAATTGGAAAGTTAAATTCACTGGTCTAGAACTAAACTATGGAACAACAAAGGAAATTTCACAAGTCAAGAACCAGTTACAAACAACGAGAAACCGGCAGAAGTTAGGTTGGTGCATGACGCACATCATGCGGATTGGGTATCCGTGAACAACAAACCATCTAGATTCAAGTGGGAAAACGAACTAAGTTGAAAGCTTTGCCTTGGAGAGGCATGATACAATTTTGGTAACACGAGAGATTGAACCTCTACTATATTGAACCATTTAAGATTCATTTTAGAATCGACCAGCTGACATATAAAATTTGAGTTCTGGCAGAGTTCAACAACATATATTACTCATATTACATTGTAAACCTCAAGAAGCGCTGATCATCTATTGACGGACCGAACGTGGAAAAAGCCAAACTCACTATTCCTGTAAGCATTCATGAAATAACCAGGAATTTCCTGCAAATCAAGAATCAGTTACAAGTCGATAAGTTGTAAACCCTTAAAATTTCAAGTTGGTGGTAGGATCACGTTAAAAGTTCTGCCTAGGAAAGGTATGATACCATTCGGAAAAATCCGGGAAGTTAAACTCGATGTACATTGGACCATTTAATATTTCAGACAGAGTAGGCCAGTAACCCTCAGACTTGAGCCTTGTTGGAAAGTTGCAGGATTACGCAAACATGTTTCACAATTTCAAATCCCGAGAAACGACTTTCAGGTTAGTGACTCATGATTCCATTGAAAGGAATCCAACCCAATGACAAACCTAAACCTGGTAGGAGAACCAATAGAAATCATGAACCGTCAGGTCGAACAGTTGAAGCAAAGTCGAATTCCTATCGTGAAAGTTTGCTAGAATTCTTGAAAAGGACTCGAATTTACTTGGGAACGGGAAGTCCAAATGCAACTCAAGTATCCAATTCTTTTTGCCGAATATACTTCAGAGACCACCCAAAACTGAACTTCGGGACGAAGTTCCCTGTAGAGGAGAAGACTGTCACAACTCGTAATTTCAGATCCCTTGTTCAGATGTCGAAATTTCATTATTCATCTCGGGAAGTTACTATTCATCAGTTACTATTCACCGATCACTATTCATCATTTTACTATTCATCATTTTTTGTGTCAGTTTGAGATTCCGAGAAGCGTTCAGAAAATTTACTATTCACATGACACTATTCATTTCCGGAGGAAAACACTATTCATGTACTTTATTCATTTCATCGTAAATTTAGTTTACGGATATTTAAATTCGCGTAACCGGTCAGGTTAAGCTGCGAATTCATGCATCGTCAATATTTACATTCGCGTAACCAGTCAGGTTTAGCTGCGAATTCATGAAATCATCAGTAGGGACACTTCATACGGTCTAGAAATAGCTTACATATCATCATAATGACATTTGCATACTATTCCACTCGTAGGATATTCAAATTAATACTTTTGATATATTTGACTTTTTATTATGTTTATTTTTAAATAAACGTTAACACGCGACCAATAATGTGACTAACATGTCCGACACTCCCGACTATGATCCCAATATATTTTTATATTCATTTTAATAATATATAAACTATATTATTAATTTACTCGGTATTTTGGAAATTTATTTATTTCGTATCGTAAGTTTACTATAATTACGCCGGTTTTCGTAGAAATTAAACAATAATTATCCAAACACTCAATACTTGTACCCAACATATCATCACAATTTTTATGACTTCATTATGTCCCGGTTAACATCGTTAAATTTTATTTCTAGCAAACTCCGTACCCGGTATCATTTAAAACACTAAATATCTACATATTATCTATGACACAAATCTTACAAAATCCAACTGCCCCATCATTTCCTCATTTTCAGCCGAACCCCCTCCTTCTCCTTTTCTTCTTTGACAAACTTTCCATTTAATGCTTATACTTACTCATTTTTTTATAATATAAGTCCTAGATATTTTCTTAAATAAGAAATCAACTAGTTACTTATTTTTAGAAAGTAAAAACACACAAAACACTTCCATTTTCTCTCTATATATTCGGCCATAGGAAGAAAAACAAGAAGAAAACTTGGTTTTGCTTGTTCAAGTGCTTATTAGTGCTTTTTCGGGCTTATTATTTAGTATATTGGAGTTTTGGAGTTCTACCCGGGTTATATTGTTCTAGTTCGTATAACAAATCCATTATATTCAAGTAAGTTGTCATAACTCATTTTTATAATTTATTCAAGTTCCTACAATAATCATACACTTTTTATACAAGATATACATGCATATGTTAGTTTATACCACTCTATTTAAACTTTTATATCTTTTAAGCCTTAAAAATGGATAATAGGTAGATCCTTGTTAGATCCACTTGATTTATGATGTTTAGAAACCCATGACACCCTAAGAAGGTGTATGGTAAGATTAGACTAGATTTGTGGTGATTGAAAGTGATTTGGTTGAAGTTGAAACTTGTTTGAAACCCTATAATTGATTTTTGAAACTATATATATACCTACTGTTCCTATTTTGAAAGCGTGGGAAAATCAGTAGATTGTGGGTAATTTTTGACCAAAGATTTAGAAAATACTTTCAAAGATGAAACTTTTGGCGAAAGAACGTATTAAAACTAGTTTATAACGAAGGAGATATGATTTTTTCAAGTTTAACGACGAAAACTATTTTCTGAAAATTTAACGTGCTGATTGGCGATTTTTGATGGACAAATAGAGGCATTAGACGTAACCCAGAGGAGCCGAGCTATCAAAAATATATTAATACATGTTAATACGAATCCGTGGATATAAAGAACGAGGAAAATGAACTTAAAACGAGAAAGATATACACGTTTCAAAATCGACGAAACTATATTATTTTGGCAGCTACAATTGGAAATAATAAACTACGTACTAAATACTATATTTTCTAGAAATATTGTTAAAGAGCTATATTCTTAACCAATGAAGTACGTATGACCCAAAGCTTATTTATACGACTACTTGACGTTATTTTAAGGTTTTCAAAATGAGAAATATAACACTAACATTTTATATACGATATACTACGACAAGTTTTTATAAGTCTAGTTGGACTTATTTTTCCTAAGTATGGAAAATACCTTACTATTGACAATAACTAGTATTTTCAAGTTACGAGTGGTATAGGTATTATGTGCATGAATATTCACTACATCATTTCATGATCTAAAGTAGATCATATTCATTCATTTAGGTTGCGGCTAGTGTTCGCGCCTTGTTGTCCTGATCATTTCACCACATTGTACTATCACTTTAGGTGAGTTTTCATAGCCCTGTTTTCAATTCAATATTTTGATTTCAAATCCCACGGGGGAGAATACATTGCATCAATTATTTTTGTACATGCCCAAGTATTTAATTCCATACATTGCTTAAGTTTCCTTACTACCAGGTTAAGTCCCCTTTATTATCATGGACCGTTAATTATATTGCCAAGCGAGAGTGAGTGAATAGATCTATTGAGGGTGACACCTCCATCTGTGTTTGGGTTGCTCCAACGGAATTACGGATGCATTTCATGTCTAAACTATTTGAGTGCCTGGTAAACACTCCTTTGGGCCAATACAATATTATGTCTAGCTTCGGGGTCATGAGCTTAAGAGACAATGTAGCATTTTTGACATTTTGTCGGTTTACTTTATACTTGTGGCTAATGTACATATGATTTAACTTACAAACCTATGGGACTCACCAACATTCGTGTTGACGTTTTAGCAATGTATTTTCAGGTTATTAAGGTAGCTCCTGCTAGCATGCATTTGGACCTTCATGGAGTCGCGGAGTCGACGCGTCTCACATATATATATTTCCTGCACTTATGAAACGTTTGATCTGGATTGAACTTGTTTTTCATAAACTTGGAACACCTTTTTGGGACCTATGTTTTGTAAATTCTGAATGTTTTAATGATCAAACGATGTATTTTTCCAAACGACACTTTAGGTCGTTCAATATAACTGAAACTGTGGTGCTATGACAGTCACCCCCAGGTATTCCATTCCGCTGCCATTCAAGTATTTTGGGGGTGTGACAGTTTGCCATGATTGTTTTCTCAGGTTTAACAGGTTATATTAGACAAGAAGATGATTTATATTTCTGGAGGGAAGCTTTCAACGTTCATTTTCTTGGAGGAGGATTTAACCATGTTATCCATTTATCCACACCGAATGAATTAGGGGAGTATTTGTTTTATTCTTTTACCTTCATTACTTTTACATCCTTTTTATTGAACATTGGGGACAATGTTCAGCATAAGTGTAAGGGGAGGGTAAATGATGATACCTTAGAGAATACAATTTCGCTTGAGTTTGTTTGTTCAATAGTAGGTGTGTAATAAAACTAAGAGAAATACTTGTTAGGGCAATTTTAGCGCCAAATTTAAATTTTTTTACAACATTTAGGAGTGAAGCTTTAGCCTTAATGAGCGTCTCCTAGATAGGAGTTGTATGACTTGCACAAAAAACCGTACCACTCAAAAAAAATTTTCCACCCAAATATGTGAGGTTCGCCTTTAGATTTGTTAGGAAAAGCATTCATTATTAGTACTTATGAGTGTACCGGTAGTACTTAGATTCTAGAACTTGCGTTAGTGATGCATCCCGAGACCGCTAGTGAGACTACATTCGTGTAGTTAGGATTTACTACATGATAAGAGGCATTAGGATTACCCTTGTGTTAAACCCGTATCATAATTACTTGACCAGTGAAGTCATAATTACTTGAAGAGTAAAGTCAATTAATTTTTCCCACACCTTTGCGTTGTACTCATTTTTAGTACACGATACCCCTAGTACACCCCTCCGAGCCTATCTTCTTCGTTTCTAACTTTAAGCATTTTACTTAAAGGAAGAATTTGTTTACAATCCACCCCAAATCTGTAACCAAATCGCCTTAGCCTTCCGTGTATGCACTCATCTTTAGTGCATTATTGTTACATGTTTAAACCCTTAGTTAATTGTCTAATTGATTACACGGTTGCTAAGTCGAGTCATATCTTGTACATATTGTTTTGGGACGATTGTGACTCGTGGGTAAAGTACTATTGTTATGGAGTAATGGGGAAGAACATCATATATTACCCTCATATGTGCATTAATCTTAAAAAGTACTCCAAGTGTTTTGATTATCTTGATTCGAGTAATCAGAATAGTTAATTGTAAAGTAGGTAAAAGTTCAAGTGTAAAGGGAATGCAAATTCTCTACGATGTATTATTTTGGATGGTAGGGTAAGAGTGTATAAAAAGAAAAAAAAAACCAAAAAATCAAGAAAAAAAAAATAGAAAAAGAAAAAAAAAATAGAAAAAGAAAAAAAAAAGAAAAACATACGGACTACCATCCCGTTTCCTTTTATGTTTGTTTTATGTTTTTGTTAGTTTTTGATTAGCTTAAGTCGATTCGAGTCTTGGCTTAGCAACGCCACATTGTACATGTAATTGACCAAGATGATTAACTCGCCACCAATAAACATTGCCTTTATCCAACAAAACCGTGTTTATCATATCCTTACACCTCACGTTATAACCCTTTAAAAGACCTCTTTGATAGTTTATCCTAGGTGCTTACGCTAAGTGGTGGAGGTTTGATCCTTTCCCAAGCCTATGGTAATCTATTTGCTATGACAGGTAGTGAGAGATGTTTTCCATTTCCATATTGTGATATATACTTTATTACACCCGAGAGATGTGAGTATCTAAACACTATTTGTGAGGCGCTAGTGTATAATTTTCGTGCTTATTTTTGGTTGAAGTGGAATGATTATTTGTTGCAACTACTTTTATATTAGTGTTAGATGACCCCTAACTTGTATTTTGATTAGAATAAAAACGCATTTTCTTGAGGACAAGCAAATTTAAAGTGTAAGGGTATTTGATGAGACGAAAAGTGTACCGCTTTTGGGGGGTCATTTAAGGCCAAAGTCGAGATTATTTGATCAAATATTGCCCTAAATCGTTCCTTTTGTCATTTTAGGTACTTTTGAGAGGAATTTTGCAAAAGGAAGCATTTTGGACGTTTTTGGAGCAAAAAAGTGAAGAAAACGACAAAGTCTCAAAATCATGCTGAAAATTGTACCTGACGGCGTCAAAGATTGCTAGTGACGGCGTTAAGACTTGACAAAGAGGTGGATAAATCAAATTACACGTGACGAGCCAGAGAGGTTTTTTAAGATTTGTACATGACGGCGTCACCAAGGCCATCAAAAGTAAATTGCACATGACGGCCAAGACCAAGTTTGTACATGACGACGTCAGAAGTGGATCTAGGCAATACGAGTATTATTTTGGCGGCGAGTTGACGTCATCAGACCCTACTCTTGAAGCCGTCAGATTGTAACATCTATATATACTTTTCTAGTTTTCATACATTGTGTGCAACTTTGAAGGGAGAAAACCCTAGATGAATTTTACTGCAATTTTGAGGGTTTCAAACCCTTGTTTCATCCATGCTTAATTGAAGATAAGTCTTCCAACAAATCATTCAATATGTTTATGTATTGTTTGATTATATCTTACGCTTGTCCTCTCTTTAACATGCTAGGCTAGATTTTCTTTGTGTTTGCTTAGATGTAATGAAACTTAGATATTGATTATTGGTTGGTTGTTTGTTTATAATTGTTGTGGCTGAATGAATTCGATGTTAAGCTTAAGAAAACTGGCAGACTTCCAATTGGTAACTTGCTTGAACGTCTTAAGAAACATGATCGGAGGTGTACTACGATATATTGGTTATATTTAATTCATAGGTACCTACTAATGAGGCCATGTTAGGAGCTAGTAGTCGGCTTGACATAGGAAGAGGTAGAAGCTTATAGAGTTAGGGAAGATCGTACACAGCCCTACGAATGGTATTAAGGAATATAACCCATCATCCATGCAATTGTAACAAACTAATCAACCGGTATTAAGTGAAGTCTAAGTAAACACATTTTCTCTCATTATTGTTTTCCCCATAATTAGTTTAAGTTTATTTTATTTTATTTGCATCTGTAGTTATTTGGGTTAGTTGATTAGCAACTAATTCCGCCCACTTCTTAAAAACCCAAGATTTTTACTTTCTTTTCATAAAATATAAAAATACAAAAAGAATCATCCCTAATCTCTAGAACTAGTTTAATTGAGTTTTAACCCTAGCGAACATTATTCTTTGAGTTGAACGATCAATCCCCCGGTACTTGCCACTATACTATACTACAACGGTCAGGTACACAGCCTGGTGAGGATTGCAAGCTTCTCAAGATCCCTTGAGAAGTAAAACCTTTTGCGAGGGCGCAATTCCACGCATCATATATATTAAACATTAAGGAAAAATATTTATACATGGCCAAAGTTTTACTATAAACTATTTATTAAAAAAAATATAATTAAGTTTTAGAATGCAATAATAATAATAATAATAATAATAATAATAATAATAATAATAATAATAATAATAATAATAATAATAATAATAATAATAATAATAATAATAATAATTGCTGAGTTAATTTGTATACACACGGTAGTAGAAATTTTATTTTGTTAAGTTTAGGGTACCATTCTGCACTTTTTAAAGTTCAGTGTACTAGATGATCTAGCTTGCCAAATTCGAGATACTAATATGTGTTTTGGCCTATCCTATTTTGAATAACACTACTAGAAAACTAGGTGTCACTGAGTAAAAATCTTTCGGTAACAACCCTTACGAAAAAGTATCCACATAATATTTTTGTTGGCAATATCATTATTCATATGTAGTATGTCTATAGAACTATGTGCATGTAGAGGCGTCTTATTTTGAGGACTCAAAAACTGCCACATACCAAGGGACGGATCGTAACCGTCGGATAAAAAAAAAGCAGTTTTTAAGATTAAAAAACACGGAGGGACCATTTTTGCCAACTCACCAAACTTACCCCACCAACCCCACCCTTTACTTCTCAGTTTCCACACATTCGATATCACAAAAAAACCCCACTTTCTCTCTCTAACCATCATCAAAAACTACCATAACAAATAAAAAATAACCGCTTTTTAACCGTTCAAATCATCAATAAAAAAAATAGAAGAATCATCGAGTGCACAAGCAGATCCATGAAAAAACCGGTTCAAAATGAACCTATTGAATCTTGGGATGAAGGTATGATGCTCCCGACTAATTATTTAGTTGTTTTATTGGTTGTGTTTTTTAGTGTTTACATTTGGTTGAGTTTCTGAGTAAAAAGCTTTGTATACATGGATTCACACCAAGTGTTTGATGAAATGTGTGAGTGAAAAATATCATACGTGTGTATCACCAGTGATATTTGAAGTTTAATTGTATATGTGTATTATCACTAGTGATATTTGTATTTGACTTAACAGTGCAAATCTCATAAAGCACACAGAAAATGAAACAATCGACATCTAAAACAATGAATACTTTAGTTTTTACTGTTATAGAATCATTATTAGTGTGTTTTACTAGTTAAGTTTCGATAATTTGTGATGTTGTGATGATTTATGTGATAATATTATAGATTAAAAGTTAGGTTTAATAGAAGAAAAGATATGTTGTGATGCTTCTGTTTGATTTGCGGTGGATTTGTATGTTTAATGGATAGATTGTGCATGTTTCAAAAGGTTTTACCGTGGTATTTGAAAACAATATTGACTGGTAGTGTATCACATGTGATATAACAGTTAAATTATTGTTGATTGGTAGTATATCTATTGTCATAACAAATAGTTATTTGTTTGACATATGATATTGAAAACAAATGAACTATTCGTACACTAACAAAAATTATGAAAATATTTTGATACAGATTTGAATGAGACCTATGCAAAAAACAGCCTCATCAAATGAAAGAATAAAAAACAAGTGCAATTGTCGTTGAAGAAAGCACAACATCTTCACAAACAAATTGAAGAAGCTCAAACATTGGTGATATCACAAGTTCCTCCATCACCACAATTGATTCAACAAATAGAAGAAAGCTGACACACATGTGATATCACCAGTGATATCACAGGTGGTATCACCTGTGATATCACATGTGATATGTGATCACATGTAATATCAAAGGTTTCCCCGAAAGCACATGAGAATAAAATGAAGGTGCTGGTTGATGAACCAATGAAGAGGACGATTGTTGAAGAACAAAAGTAAATAAAACAAGTTGATGAAAACAGTTGCATTGTTATGTTTTAACGACTAGTGCTAAAATCTTTTGGTTAGTAATATACAATGCTAATGATAAAAATTTATGTTCTCTATATAAAAATGTTTTATTAGCTGAGATACCCAACTAAGAATGTGAATTATCACAACTCACAAGAGACATTCAACTTCATATAAAATGTTATGATTTTAATTTTTGTTCTCTACATATATGTGTTATCAATTGTGATACTCAACTAAGAATGTGAAATATCACATTCTTATCACATGTGATAATGAATTTTGTATTTTACCAAGTGTATATGAAAGAATAGTAAACATCAATTGTCATATTTTATCGCCAGCTCAGCCTCCGGCTTTAGAATTGCCTAAAACTTAAACACTTTTCTTTACCTTTACATTGTAGTATCACAAGTGATACATAAAAGTGAAGCTCATGTAAAACTGAAAGTAATTTAATATCCATTAAATATTTGAAAAAACAAAACAGAGCGCAAATTCCTCAAACACTTATCAAAAGAATTCCTCAAACACTAGTTCAAAATCATCAAACATAGAAATTATTGTTGAATATATGTACACACACATCCGCTAAAGTAGATGCCTCATTTGCAAGCCTCTCGCTAATTTCATTCTTCTCACAAATAATGATTTATTTTCTTCCTCAACTCAGGTGGAATAAGTCCATTTCCCAATGCCTCAATATATATAATTGTTCTTGGATACGTATGACATTACAATTCTTGAGCACACAAAAAATATATGTCGATATAGAATCCCACAATGAACACAAAGCTAACAAACAAGCTACTAAACTATCTTGTTTGTTGTGTAACATCTTCATCAAAACAAACAAAACACATAAAACAAGATATGAAATAGAATATCACAAGTAATACTACACATATGATGCAGAACAGATTTAATATATATATATATATATATATATATATATATATATATATATATATATATATATATATATATATATCACAAGTAATACTATACATATGAAACATAATATCACAAGTGATACTACACATATTATACTACACATATGATGCAGAACATATTAAAAAAAAACATTAATGTCACAAGTGATACTATACATATGAAACAGAATATCACAAGTGATACTACACATATGGCACTAGTGTAGTCAGTTTTTTTTTCTTTTTTTTTTTTTCCAAATTGATTGTAGATCTGTTAAGTGATAAAAAAAATATGGTAGACATATTGAAATGGTTAATTTGGTACAAAACGCCATCATTGATCATATCGTCAAATCTTAGCTAACACCAAGATACACATCAGTTTTACAAAATAAATATTAGCATCCTCTTATCAAACATTACGAAAAAGGCTACTCTGTTGACACCTATGGAACAATAAAGGGCGCTACTCGGTTGATATCTAATCATCTATTGATCAATCGGTATTCTTTCACGCATCCTCCGATTTCACTTTCTTAGGAATAAAATCTGAATTTTTTTTCACAAAATAATAGCTTTATTACAAGTTCAGGGGTAAAAAAAGATAAGAATTCCACCTAACTCAGGTGCAATAAACTTACCTACAAAAAAGTCGAATCTCTTCCGCTTACCAACGATGGATGCTGATTCAAGACAACAAATTAGCAGATTTCATTAGGTGCGCTAAGAAACTTGAGAATAAAAGATACACTTCTAAATTAAATATGCAGAGCAGCAGCCACTACTTCTACAAAAGCTTTATTTTGAGCTCGCCTTAAATATGAATTATGTCTTATAATAATAAGCAATATTACATTATAATTAACAACTTATCAGTAACGTATACTCACAGCTTATCCCCACAAACTTATATTTTCATTCTCATCAAAATGTCAAAAATATTATATAAGCAAATTAAACATCTTAACATAAAACAACTTATAAATAAACAGACTAACAATTATCACCGGTGATACTAAACGTATATCACTTGTGATACTAAACCAGCTTATAATCATCAACTTCAAATATCACTGGTGATACTAAACATATGCTATAGAGCAGATTCAAAACCACAATTAGACACAAAAATAACATTCAAATGCAGTTAAAAACATAAATTCAACTAACAACTTAATTAATAAGCAAAATTACAAGAGCAGATAACAAAATTATCAAACATTTTTTACTTACACATAAATAGTTGGTGTGCAACTTGATAAGAAGAAATGTTAACAACTTGATTCACATAATTATCAACCGATTCAACAACATTATCAATCGCAACAATATCAATCAAATCTGCTTCTGAAACAAACGATTATTTAAAATCAAAAGAAGCCATAAAAAATGATGTTAATGATCGGAACAGTGATGGTGATCGGAGTGTTCATGATGATGGTGATCAGATCAGAATAAATAGTTTCTGGAGGGAAGGAATGAGAGCATAGGAGAAACACACACTAAATGTTGCGGTGGAGTCGCGGTGGTGTTGTGGTGTTCTGATGGTGTTGCTGTGGTGTTGCGGTGGTTGTGGGAAAAAGTAACTGATTATGGAGGGAAGCGGTTGAGAGAAAATACACACAAACTGTGTGTGAAAAAAAGAGCAAATGGGAAAAATAAATAAAATAAAAATGTATATAGTTGGGTGAAAATAAGGTTTAAAAAATTAAATTTTAGATTAATCTAAACCATTAGATAAAAATGGATGGATAGTGGTGATTTGTCTCTTGGTATGCACTAAAATAAAGGTATGCAATTGAATTTTCCTCTATGCATGTAATTAATCTCTGGGTAATTTTAGTTAATATTGAATAAACATTAATTACCTAATAAAATGTCCTTAATTATATAAGAATATAAGATTTATTTATTTAATTTGCATTTGTTAAGTTCATATATCTATATCTTATCTTATATACTAAAAGCTTAAGTAGCCTTATAAATGTAAGTGGTCATAATAAATTGCTCATGAATTGAAAGTGAAATGTGGATGCTTCATGTGTTAGTACATTGATTTAATAGTCATGCATAAGCAAAAGTACATAGGAGATGAAGTGTTTGGTGCCATGAATGCATAAATTAAACACACCAATTAGTGGTTAGTCTTTTTACCTTTCCGTCCATGAGTTACAAATATTTTATCAACTATATAATGTGTCAAAAATCACACACAACAAACCACAACTTCCTCCACACCGCGTGCACATTGGACTACAACTTATTATGGTGGTAAAGTAAGCATCATATCGTCTTACTTATTTGGCATATTGATTTATATTGTTTCATGTAAATTTCACGTGTGTTTTGTGTGTGTAAAAATGTAGGACATAAAGATGGCACTTAGGAGGTTTGGTAGTAACATCATCTTCTCTAATGGTTTAAGAGATCCTACACATCGTTGTCTTATCAATTAAGTGAAACATGTACGAACATTTTTACTTTGATCGAAAATGCAATATATTGATTAATTGTATTTAAGTTACTAACGATCAACTATATCTAATTGTTTTTTGTAGCACGTCAAGAATCATTAAAGAAACAGATCGAGAAGTCACAAAAATTGTATCAAGAACAAAACATGCAAAAGGCCAACGAACAACAACGACAAAAACAACAACAACAACAACAACAACAAGAACAACAACAACAACGCCACGGCCATCGGTGGAATGAATACTTAGCATTCATATTAATTGTACGTTACAAATTAAACATACAATATTTTACTTCATGTAATACCGATAAACGGGCTAATACTATTGATTCGTTAACAAGTAAGTTTCTTGAAAATAATGTGATGAGTATTCAATTTTTAATCAATAATCATTACTACACTTTGTTGGTGCATTTTAATATTTTTGCTCTTAATATAGTTTTTTGTCTTGCGGTATGTTAATGTCACTATGGAGATTAATTGATTATCTTAATATGATTTTAGTATCATTTGTAGAATGCAAACAAATTTGGCAAAATGAAATTGTTATATTAGTTATTTAGAGTAGAAAACTTATATGTTGAGATTGATGTCTTCAAATATATTTATATATGCAATATGCTACAAATTAAATGTACTAACAAAATTGGACCGATTTTCACAACAATAAAAAAATATTGAAACTTAAATGGTTTTTGTGGATAAAATAAAGTTCGAGTAACTAAGCATAGTAATTTGGAGTTACCGTATTTGATATGATAAACCAAAAGGATAATTTATTGTCACAAGTTAGATATCAAAATATAGAGAATATTACTTTGTTATGATTTGATATAAGGGGTTACATTTATTTTGAAAGAACCGTATGCGTTTAACCTCCCTTTGACATTTAGCATGTAACTTATACATATTAAAAAATTACATGTGAAGAGACTCTTTTAAATGTAGCATCTTGAAAAAATTCTCTTAACATATACTATTTTAATGTCAATAAACTATTTAAATGTGTGTCATGCTTATAGAAAAAGTGTGATAACATCACAACTTAGATATATAATGACGAAAATAAGCCAAAGATTACGCTATGAACACTTATATACAGCCCATGTAATGACGAAAATTAGTGTTGAACAATACACTAACGAACATTTAGATTAAGCCCGTGTGCATCGCACGGGTATGAATGACTCGGTCTAAATATAAAAGTCACCAAACAACTAATTAAACTCATTCATAAACTCATGTGATGCTTAAAAAAGTTGTGATACCATCACAACTTACAAACCTAATGACGAAAATAAATACCATACATTACACTATGACCAATTAGATAGAGCCCGTGTGCAACGCACGGGTCTGAATGACTAGTATATATAAAAAATGAGTTCCCCCTATTGAATGTGAGCATTAATATCATAAGCTAAGAAACTCAAATATGTAGTTTAAGCTAATGAATTTAGTACATGCAGAGCTTATTTTGAAGCTTTTAAAAGCTTTAAAGTCAATAATGAGTTTCATACTTTAATGTGAGAATTAATGCAATGAGCTTAGAAACTCTATTATGCAAATTAATGCAAAGAAGATTAAAACAAAGATTAATCGTATGGTTTGCAAAAGAATTAAACTTTCACAATAACCAAATTCTTTTCGAGTCTCCATTATTTAAAGTTCGGGTCTTTTCACTTGCTTGCAAATACACAAAATCTTGCCTTCACTAATCTATATAAAGACCACCACAATATTCTTCTCTCCTCACAACCACCGTATTTCTCTCTAAGCAGCACCATTCGCAACCATGGTCGAGGCACCAAACGACCACACGCCAAAACAAGAACATTCAATACTTGCAATTGTCCTAAACCGTTCCAATTGTCCAAATCCCAAGTCCCAACTACGCACGACCAACAACAATTAACCAATACTTTACATACCTCTGTCCTAATATCATTACACGTCAATAAATGAACAACACTCCCTTTTCCACACAATAGGACTTGAAAAACAAATCAAGATCTCAGTTTTTCTCTTTTGATCACAACAGATTTAACATGCGCGTCAAGAGAAATCATCATAGATTTATTTTGAAGCATACACTGCCTTTGAATATCCGAACTCTTATAAAGAAGGAACAAAATCAAACAGCTTCATTCGTTCTTTCGTTTGATTAAAACAAAAGAATACAAACAATAAACCTACCTTAGACCCCTTATGAGATCTTTAAGCTTAACCGAGAGAAACGTCTTCAAAGGGTTTGTGTTTGTTTATGGTTCGGTTTAAAAATGAATGAAAGTAACCAAAGAGAGTGTGCGTTGTATTGTAAAAGTGGAAGATCTTGCGTGTTCTTGGTGCTCGGTTAACATTAGAAGAAGATAAGGAGAGTGTTGTGAGTGTGGAGGAATAAGGGGGCGGCGGTCCGGCGGATATGAGAAATGGGATTAGGGTTGTGCAAACTATAGATAAATTAGGAATTGTAACTCTTATATCATTATTTCTTTTTAGGCTTGGACTTTGTTTAAACGGTATCCGAATTTTTGGGTATTGAGTTGACAGTTGGGTTTTTCTGCTTGGGCCTGAATGATATCCAAAATTTTGCTAATTGTATATTTGGCCTACTAAACAAAGTAACAAACTTATCTAAATGTCGTGCACATCATTTTCTTTGTCATGTTTCAAAACCAAACGCTTACTTTATTAATATAGTTGAATTTTATTCATTTTCAAAAAAAGTAAAATAGTGTTGGCATGACATCGAGGATTATCATAGTAGCAAAGAAATAAAAAAATTTTGAATTCAAAATAATCCAACCAACAAGTTTAGTCACATTCATAATAAGATAGCGTAATATTTACTACTATTAAATAGCGGATTAAATAAACAAATTTTTTGTATTGCAAATCCTTAAGCAAACAATCAAGGCCTAACAATTTGTGGTGTTTAAATTAAACTCGAAACAGAGTTAGCAAGACTCTCGGGGAATATGCCACCTAAGTTATATGTAGTATAAACACTTCTTTTTCCCATTAAATTAGTTTTATAATTATGAATTTGTGTTACGATGATAAAAAGCACATATTCTTTCTTCTTGAAATCATTCTAAAAGATATGTGCATAGCACGGGCATATTTGAAACCGATACCACTTGGAGATATAACAACACATTCGTTACAGAAGGAAGACACGGCTCGAAGCTGGTACATCAGTTTTGGTGTATGAGACAAAAGAAAAACACCTAAGTTGTGTGTAGTATAAATTATGTGTTTGAAATAACATGTTATTTATTACGATGATAAAAGTCACTAATGTATTCGATACACTTTTCTTGAAACAATTCTTTTCACAAAAAGTTACTTAAACAAACTTCGTTTATTGAGTCGAGTACCCACGATTGAAATTGAGGGAATGGTAAAAATGTAACTTTTAACTATATTGGCGTTGTATCAAGTAATAACATGTGTTTTTTACGAATATACGTTATGAAGTGTAATTTAAAGAAAAATGAGTTGTGTCGTCTATAAATTACAGTGTTACGTTCGTTTCATGTCTAATTTTTACTATGCTATCAGGCAAGTTAAATCTTAAGTTATGAAGAATTCCACTTACATGATCAACCTAAGAAACAATTTATTAGTCGAGTACCACATATAAACTAAAATATTTGGTTTTAGTCAAGTACTCCTGATCAAAACTAAGCATATAATACCTAAATACGCATAACTCTTGCAAAACCGATGATTCTTTATGGTAAACAAAGCTCGTGCATCAAAGTTTGGAAATTCGAAGTTTGGAATACGAAGATTGGAAAATGTTCATCAACGATTTGATGGTACACATGATGCATGAAGATTGAGAGTATATACAAAGAAATCAACGTGTCAACATAACCCGAACACTTTTTACCCGAAAACAAGTATAATTTTATCATGATGAACAAAGACCGTGCATCGCACGGGCCATGCTGTCTCGTTACCCTATAAAAAGTAATGGAAAAGCAAAAAGCTAATGACTTGTACAATCTCATTTTATATTTGCACACTTCAAACTACAGTTTAAGTAATTGTACATTTATTATATGATTAAAATGCGCCAATAAAAAACAAAAATGTGCAATTAACGCTGAAAAGCAAATAGCTTTGATATGTAGCAAATTGTAGAGAAACCAATAAAGGACAATGATGGAATCATTCAATTATATGTTGTTTTCATGGTTTGCCTTACAATTCTCCACTTCTCATAGTCTACCACTCTACCCTACCAAGTACCAATCTTAATTCCAAATCATAAAATTGATTAATTAAATCCTTAAAAACCTAAAATTAACCTTAATTAATTATCCCATTATCCTTCCAACGTTCTTCCACCACACAGCCACCATTCACCACCGCATTACCACCACCAATCACCTCCCTCTTCTCCTCCTCAGTCACCACCTCCGCCCTCTCGTGCCGCAATTTTTCATTTCCTTCTGCTCTAAAACTCAAAATCTCCACCAATTCCCTAATCGCTTTCGCTTTATCTCGTCGATTTTTTATCAAAACCTCGCTAACATCCGCTGGAGTCATCTCCGCGGCACAAACAACCTTCTCCAGCTGCCGTAAAATCTCCGCATCCATGTCATTAACCGTACATCCAAGATAATTCTTTATTAAAATCAATAACGACTCGAAACAACAATAACTCATGAACACATGCATGTCCATCCGCCCACTTCTTAACAATGCTGGATCAAGTTTCTCAATATGATTTGTTGTAAACACGAATATCCGCTCTGACCCGCAACTTGACCATAAACCATCAGTAAAATTTAATAAACCCGATAATGTAATCGAGTTATTATTGTCATTATCATTATCATTATTATCATTTCCATTTAGTATGTTTGTAAAATCAATTTCGTTACGATTTTTAAGAATAATTGAACAATCAATATCTTCAATAACTATAATAGATTTCGAGCTAGTTTTCATAAGTAATTTCCTAAGCTCAAGATTACTTTGAACTTCAGTTAATTCAAGGTCATAAATATCGTATTCAAGATAATTCGCCATAGCAGCAATCATACTAGATTTACCCGTACCAGGAGGACCATACAAAAGATACCCTCGTTTCCACACACGTCCAGCGCGTTTATAAAACGCGCTGCCTTCAGCAAAATCACGTAAATCTGACATGATTTCCGCTTTCTTCACTGGATCCATAGCTAGGGTTTCAAATGTACTAGGATGTTTAAACGGCACAGATTCCCACGGCTGACCGCGGGAATCTAGTGATCCGTTTTTAGAATTAGTATACAACAACCTATCTTCATTCTTTCTTCGTATTTCGCTAGCTTTTGAGCTAATGTAATCAAAATAAGACCCAAGAATAAAATCTTTATCACGCTTATGAACCCTGGGGGAGAACCCACGTTTCTCCTCAGGTAATGCACGCCACGAAAACGTCTGTGTTTGACGTGGCGTGACAATGTGTTCCCATACTACATACACGCCCTTAAACACGTCGGTTAGACGATGATTATGTGAGATAGCATAAGTGATCGACGTGGAGTTAAGGCCGCGCGTGAGGGACAAACGGTTAGAGGAGGTGGTGGATGTGGATGAAAGGTAGAGCTGTACCGCGTTGTAGAGCTCGTTTGTGTTGACGCCTTCGATTTCTGTGATGTCGAAATACGAGTATGGGGAGAAATAGTTTAGGAAAGTGTTGAAGAGTTTGATGAAGATGAAACGGAGGTTGGGTGGGAGTAAGGTGTTTAGGAGAGTTTGGGAAAATGCTAGTACCCCCATTAGTGATGCCATGGTTGTCCATAGCTCCTTCATTGTGATGGTGATGGATTTTTGGAATGCGGAAGAAATAATGGAGTGGTTTTGGTGAAAATGATAGTGTGGGTTGTTGGATTTTATAGGATAACAGATAGGTGCCAGAAATGTTTTTACATAAAATTTTGCACACATATACCAGCTCTACGTTCATATAAGTTATTGGAAAAAGACACAAAACTAAAAAGAGATATGTGATGTGAAAAACGAACGCGATGTATGAAAAATGGAAAAAAATTGGTCATTTGCTTTCATCAGGGATGGCAAGAAAAACCTGAATTCGACCGCTAAATCCAAAACCCGAACTAATTGAAGCGGGACGAGGCATGCTTGTCGGATTACGGGGCGAGTTTGGGGCTTCAAAGGGGATTTTAAATGGGTTTGGGGCGGGATGTGGGAATAATATCACCGCCCCGCCCCTCCCAAATAATATATACACATATACAAGTATATCTATACTTATTATTATTATTATTATTATTATTATTATTATTATTATTATTTATCTTTGTGAAGTTGCAATATTGTGATTATAGAAACTTGTTGAATGTTATATTTCTAAGTTGTAATTTTTTGCGGTGTAATTTATCATTATTTATGTACAAATACTATTGTTGAAAACTTAGTAAAACTTGTTTGTAATTGATTATTAATAGGTTTGTAATTTTTCAAGTTATTTTTAAAGGTCTAAAAATATTAATAAATGTGAAATGGTGCGGCTTTTGTCAAGGGTTATTTATTTAACTTTTTAATTGTAAAAGTGTTTCCTTGTTTGATTAAATTTAAAGTTTTGAAAATGTCATTTGATTCATATTGTTTTCAAAATATAATTTAACTGTCAAAGTTTTGAATCATGTTACCAATTTAAGTGAATCTACATTAAAATAACTATTATCAATAACTAGTCTATATATATTGAATAAAAATAAATAAAATAAATACATTTCTATGTATCTATGAATCAACGTGATTATATGCATTGCTCACGCTCATTTCAAAAGTTCTTACATTAAGAGCACTCGATACCCTAAATTATAGGGCGTGATATAGCCCTATAAAACAACCCAATGGCACTATACTATACCAGACCCCAAGTTATAGGGTATGGCGCCAAATTTACAAGTCAAGCTATAGAGCTTATTTATTTTGGTTAAATGTGGGATCCGGAGATGTCTTTTTATAACTTGAGTGATGAAAATTGAAATGAAGATGTTTTTGAGTTAAGTTTTAGGTTTTGATTTATTGAGAAAAAGCTTATATTGCAACACATTTTGTTATAGCACCGTCGAATAACAACATCGGTACATAGTGTTCTAAGTATTTCTCATTCGATCTTGATTCATAGATGTACAGAAATTCATAAAAAAAAAGAGTTTTGCTAACCTCTGCCCAGTGGGCATGGTTTAATTTGTGGGCATTGGTTAGCAAATCTCTTAAAAAAATAAGTTAATATGTTTCAGGAGCAAAACTAAATAATAATTTCTTATCCTGTTCCATTGATTTATTTTATTGTTACTTTAATTTCATTCCACATACTAAACACTGCATTAGACTTTGATTCCCACATAATTAAGGTGCCGTTTGGTTTGTTGCAAGGAATGACAATCGGTATGGATTTGATATAGAGGTGGAATATGAATGACTATAAGTTGAGGTATCAATCTCACAAACATTGTTTGGTAGGATAATTAGATAAAAATTGTAGTATAAATAATGTGAGGGAAAGTGGTGGGTCCGGGAATGAAACAATCATATACTACCCTTTTGGTGCCTATCAAGTATATAATAAATTTGTATATCATTTCTACTTTTGATAATCATTTGAAGTACCAAACACTTTGAATCGAAATGATATTCATTCCTCCATTCCGATTGGGGCATACCAAACGCACCCTAAGTTTTGTAATTTGTATATTGGCATGTGACGAGGGACTTTACAGATAAACACCCAAAAGGAGTATTCATTTGAAAAATAAAGAGCAAGTCGGCTTCCAAACTTATCTAGAAAAATGTTGCAACATATACTGTCCAATTAGAACTAACGATGAGTACGCATGTGTGGCAATTCGATCGTTTTCTTTAATACAGGCAATTAGCTTTTTACTTTATATTAAACAGCAGGCTAATTAAACAAAAACTATAGAGGTGGTACTATCGCTACAAGAAAAAAGTCAAATAGTGACACACAAAAAGTGTCAGAAAATGTTCAAAAAAATGTTACTAAATATATATTTTTTTCACCTTCACTTATAAAAAGTGTCAATAAAAGTCTAGACGGTAAAAGTATATAGTGACACAATTTTCTGACACTTAATAGTGTCAGGATTGATTGAGTCTATTTTTGACACATACTTGTATCACTATAGGCTAATAGTAAAGCAACTGGTATGTATACATAATCTTAGGCTGCTATATTAATTCAACAACAAATCTGCAATTATGTCAAGGTTTCTGAGTAAAATCTATTTATTAATTCAACAACAAATCTGCAATTATGTCAAGGTTTCTGAATTGATTGAAGACCAAACTAAACAGAATTGTACAGACTTTATACTTTCTTCGTTTTGTCAATCCAATCTGCAGTTCTCCATACACATTTACCCACCAACTCAAGCAAAGTGGTGTCTAATGTTTCGGCTGCGATTTTATCTGTAACAAAGATAACGTGGGTAAGATTTTCATCATCATGGGTTGAAAACAATAAATGGGTCATAAGCAATACAGTAACAGGTCATTTGGATCAAAAACAATAACAGGTCAGTGGTTCAAACTATTTAACAAACAAACCGACCCAACCCGCCACTGGTAGTTTAAGGCTTATTAAAGCACATATAAAACTGTTAAACTAAAGAACTACCTGATATAAGAAGACAACTTGCGTTTGAATTGTTAACAATATTAGGGCTTTCAAGCATTTTAGGATAACTGCTTATTTTCCTATAGAAATGGTACATACAAAAACAGTTAAAAAGGCCATATGGGTCATTCTTCACAAACAGAAGTTAATAACATTGCTCATGCTCAGTGTGCTTAATCCATACATACCCGTTTGACCCTATATATAACTCCAGTCAATGTAATTAAATGGGTATCGGGTCATTTGACAACCTGTTTGAAATGAAACTGACCAGCACAATCACCAAATATCTTAAAGATATTCTCTGTTGACTAGACCAGCACTTGCAAAAATGGATTCTTGTTTAAAAGTATAAATTACCTTGTAAATAGCTCCAAAACCTCCTTCACCAAGCTTATTTGCTGCACTAAAATCATCTTTTGCAGTTATTAATTCTGCGTAACTGAATGTATTTGGTCTGGCATCGATTCCTAAGAACTCTGCATATAGAATAAGCATGTGAGTGTGTTACAAAATTGATGCACGATTTTTTGCATGCGGTCTAAATGGGTAATTTGGGTTGTGTTATATAACTCGAATGGGTCAAATAATGCTAAAAGGGGAAAAGGGTCAACTGGGTTAAAAGTAGAACAAAAAAAGTCATGTTACTAATGCATACTTCATAAATCATTTTTATTTAATGACTAAGATTATTACTGTAGTAATATTGGTTTTAATCATTATTGTCACATTCATTAATGTTGATATAAATAATGCATAAAAACGTTATTTATATTTTTTGATATTTCTATGTTTTGACGATCACAAAATGTAAAATCATCAAACGTAAGATTACTACGTAAACAAGTATTAAGCTAGTTTATATCATTATATCCAAACTTAATCACTTAAGGTATGGATAAACAAGTGCTTAATACATCTCAGGATCAAAGGGGTATTTAATTAATTAATACAAAGTTTATTTAATTATATAAACATATTATATATTTTTGAAAAACAATTTTGGTAATAAAGAAAAATGTTTTAATCATACTAAATATATGAATTCAAATTTTTAACCAAAATCAGTTAGTTTTTCACCAAATAAACTTTTCCCACTAAATGACAAGCTTTCTGGCCGTTACAGCTGGGCGCCCCCCTTGATTATAAGGGGCGGTCCCCTTAAAATTAAGGGGACCGGCCATGAATTAAGGGGACCGGCCAGGCTCCTGTGTCAGAATCTGTCAGAATTTTTCTCCTATAAATACCACCTTAAATCTGGAATTTTTCCCTACCTTTTGCACAAAAATTTCAGATCTAAAGCTCTCTAAATATCTTCCAAAACCCTTTGATCATTAGAATACTAATACTTGTTTCAAGTGATTCAATCCCTTCTCATCCATCCTCATCCAAAGTGCAAAAGAAGAATACTCCTTCTACAACTAAGTTCAAGAAGTATTGAAGAGTAGTTGTGTATATTGTGTATATTATTTGTGAAGTTGTGTTGTGCTTGTAATAAGTAGTTTAGGAAAATAGAAGTTGTGTAGGGAGAAGAAGTTGTTTTGTAGTGAAGTAGTGTAGTTGTGAAGAAGATAGGTGTGTAGTAGATTGGTGTGAAGAAGATATGTGTGAAGTAGATTGGTGTGAAGAAGTTGTGATTAAGTTGTGACGAATTTGTGGTGTGTACATTGGTGTGTAAGGTTTTCTCCGCCATAAGGGAGTTTGTTGACATAGTGAAGAAAACTCTCGAGTAGGTGACTCGGGGAGTGGAGTAGGAACAAGGAAGGTGACCTTGTAGCCGAACCACTATAAATCCTTGTGTTGTGGTTTGATCTTTCCAACCCTTTTCATTACTTACTTATTTACTTATACAATATTAGCTTAGTTAGTTAGTTACTATATAATTGTTCATATAGTGCAAGTATTGAGATCACATAAACTAGAATCGAAGCTTTTAAAACAAAATAGTTTTTATAAATTTTAAAATTGACGTAAAACTATTCAACCCCCCCCCCCTTCTAGTTTTCCACAATTGGTATCAGGAGCCAAGTCTTGCAAGATCTTTAAAATATATTCTATTTTAAAACTTGTAACGATCTATGGAATCTGAAAAATATTTAGAAGGGCAATCTATGCAAAGACCACCACTATTTGAAAGTGATGGATTTTTATATTGGAAAAATCGATTCGAAACTTATGTGAAATCAAAAGATCTAGATCTTTGGCATGTTATTACCAATGATGATTTTTTACCTATTCAAAATAACCCCGAAACAAAGAAAGATGAAATCGTACCTTTTGAAAAACAAAATGATGATTTAAAAAGAAAACTAGCTAAAAATAATGAAGCAAAAATGGTTATTTATAATGCGCTACCACGTAAAGAGTACGAAAGGATCTTTATATGTGAAACCGCAAAAGAAATTTGGAACTCTTTATTAATAACTCACCAAGGTAATAATCAAGTCAAAGATAATAAAATAGATCTACTTGTTCAACAATATGAGCAATTCACGATTCCGGAAGAGGAATCAATTGATAATGCTTTCGCTAGATTTAACACTATCATCACAAGTTTAAAAGCACTTGATGAGAATTTTTCTAGTAAGAATTTTGTTAGGAAGTTTCTTAGGGCTCTTCACCCAAAATGGCGAGCTAAAGTGACGGCTATTGAAGAATCAAAGAATTTGTCAACATTGCAACTTGATGAATTAATTGGAAATTTGAAAGTCTACGAAACAATTATAAAGAAGGACTCCGAAATGGTCAAAGGAAAACGAGAGCAAAGAAAGTCAATCGCCTTGAAAGCTAGAAAGGAATCCATCAAAGAAGATAGCTCATCTTCCGAAAGTGGTGACGAAAAATATGCCATGGCCGTAAGAGATTTCAAGAAATTCTTTAAAAGGCGAGGAAGATTCCTAAGGCAACCACATGATGAAAGGAAAGCATTTCAAAAGAGTAAGGATGACAAGAATAACAAGAATGACAGGAAATGTTTCAAGTGTGGTGATCCAAATCATTTCATTGGAAAATGTCCAATGATGACAAGAGATCAAAATCAAAGAGCATTTGTTGGAGGAGCTTGGAGTGATAGCGATGAAGATGAGAAAGAAACGACTATGGAAGAAAAGTGTCTCATGGCTAAGACATCAAGTGAGGTACGTTCCGAAACCGAATACTTTAGTGATGAAAATTTATCATTAGATGAAAAAGATTTAGATAGTGAATATAATAGATTATGCAAACTAGGACAACAAGTAATGGCTAAAAACAAATCACTAAAATACATAAACAACCAATTGAAAAATGAAGTACTAGAACTAAAAATTAAATTACATCAACTTGAAAAAGGTAAGGAGATTTTTGAAGAATGTATATCATGTCAAGAGCTTAAAGGTGAAAATGAAAAACTCAGGGAAGAAATTTGCAAACTTGATAAATTTGAAAATAGTAGTCATTCACTTAATAAAATAATAAGTATTCAAAGAGTATCCGGAGATAAAACTGGTCTAGGATTTAATTCAACCGAAGCTTCAACAAGTGAAATTAAAAATGTCAAATCTGAAAGTGAATTCAATGAACTAAAACCTATAAAATCTAATCCTAAGTATATACTCATAAATGATAAGAAAATACCTCTTGCTAGTGATGAAGAAATAAAACCGTTTTATAAACCATCTTTAAAGACCGATGTAGGATCGTCTAAACCTAAAACAAGATCTAAAACTCCACCACCTAGGAAACCAAATAATTCTTACCCTAGATCTAAAAGACCTCAACCAAGAGCAAACCAAAATAGACGAAACTTTAACAATAATCAACAAATGTGGAACTTCAATCCATGGGGAATGTTTCTACCATATATGCACCCAAGTCAAATACAAAACATGTTCGGATCAAATAGCTTTGGTCAAATGAGACAATGGGGACCAACGTAGAAAATTCGCCATTCAAACATGGAAATTTTAGTTGTCACCTCTTGTTCGTACTATTCCTTGAAGACTTTGAAGATAAACGCATTGAAGACGAAAGGTACACATTTCCTTTTATTTCCTTGTCAAGAAATGCATGCTTAGTTAGTCTCTAGTTTTTATGTGATTTTGTTTGGCTTATTGTTTTCTCTAGATTTTATATATATATATATATATATATATATCTCTCTCTCTCTCTCTCTATATATATATATATATATATATATATATATATATATATATATATATATATATATATATATATATATATATATATATATATATATTTACTTATCTATTTATATTATATCTATCTATCTATCTATATATATATATATATATAATATATATATATATATATATATATATATATACATACATATATATATATATATATATTATATATATATATATATATATATATATATATATATATATATATATATATATATATATATATATATATATATATATATATATACTTAGCTATATCTAGGATCTTATAACCTAGAAAATTCATTTGTTGATTTTCTAGAACTAGAAATTGTTCGTTTACGAACCTTTTCTTTCCCCCCATTTGCCTTATTGAACTTCAATGTTCAACGACACTCATGCTGATGTAGAGAGATGAGTCGAAAAATCTATGGATGAAACAAACTCCCGTCTTCCATTGCATACGTCTCCTTCCTATATTCTCGTCTTAAAAATCCATACTATATATATATATATATATATATATATATATATATATATATATATATATATATATATACACACACACACACTTATAAACCTTCCACAACTCTCTCGTCCACTTGACAACTTGATAAATTTCATCCGAAATGATCAAGAAATTTTAATTGACGAAATGTCAAGTAAAAGTGTCAAGTAATTCCTTTCGTGCGAATACTCTCCAATGTATTTTTGATTAAATATAAATCTAATATATATACAGATATTTTCTTGTTCTTTCCAGAAACCAAAACCACGAAAAATCAAATTTTGGAGGGCGGCCCCCTTAATATTTATGGGGACCGGCAGCCAAATGAAGGGCAGCCCCCTTAATGTTTAAGGGGGCCGGCCATCTGATTGTTCCAAATCGGTTTCCATCTTATTTCTTTTGCCAAACACTCCACTTTTCAAACACCTCTTCCATTTGCTGCTGCTGTGACGAATCCTAAACCCCAAAAACTCAAAAACAACCTCTAATTCACTTAATTCGAGTTAATTCGCAAAGGGCAAATTCATCTAACACAATCATCATTACATATTGTAAGTTTTTTGTGACACATTTCATCTAATTCCATCTAATTTGGTCAAACTCAAGATTATGCATGTTTTTATAATTTTTTCAAATTCATAATTTCTTTCGAATTGGGTCTAAAATTTCCATAACTAAATGCTTCCCTTAGGATTAGGATGCTTAATTAACACTAGAAACTAATAATTATAAACCCTCTTGTCGAAAATTTTTTGAAAAATTTCATTCACTCCTTTTCAAAATTTTTGGTAAACACAGTGTTGAATAATGCTATAAAAACTTGTTAAAACTAATCACATTATATTCTTATAACTTGTAAAACATAAAACTATATTTTTCGACTAAGTAACAATATTTTTGTACACGATAAGAGGGTGTTTGGATTATATCCAAATAATGTCGAAATTAAGTCATTATAATTTTTATAAAACGTTGTCAAGATTATAAACCTAAAACTTGTAATTCGGGCTTGTCAAGATATATAATTCATATATATATTGACATACTTGTAGTGTAAGTGTCTAGTTAAGGAAGCGTTTGGTTTAGTACAAAAATGACATTTTTGAGTCAAAACATAAACATCCTTTTTCAAAACAAATCACATGCATAAGAAACTCGTAAGAAATGGCTAGTTTACAACCTAAAGTAAATCTAGTGAATTTCATGATGTATTAAGATGTTTAAAAGGGCGTTTGGATTTGTCCATAACTACTTGCTAAACATCATAAAATATATCTAGAACGAGTTAAAAATAAAAATAAGGAACATGATAAACTACTTCTTAGGATTATTGTCTTAGAGTCGAAGTATATTTACGTTCCAACATAAGTCTTAACAATATATACATTCTTATTCTTCTTTATATTTATTTTGGTCTTTTGTATTGTTGTTGTGTTTAGGTAAAAATGCCAAAAGCGACTACTGAAGATCTTTCCCACACTAAAAACTACATTCCTAAAGTTTCCCAACTCCCTACTACATCTCCTTCCATTGGACGTATATATCGTCAAATTGAAGATAGAAACGTTCATGAGGGACGTGTAGTAGATATAGCTTTTACTCAATCCGACTAGATTAATCGCTTGTTTACAAGCATCAACTTCAATTGCCTCTTTGAAATCAATGAACTAATCGTTCCTCGTTTCATAGTTGATTCCTATAGCCAAGTCACGGTTCAAGCCAATGATCTTGGTGCCATCACCATCTCCTTCATGATCCAAAATGAATTTATCACTTTAACTCTCGAGCAATTTGGTCAAATCTTTCAAATTCCTTTTAGAGGTCAAGCCGTTTTCACAAACGAGTGGGACCTCGAATCACTACATCGTTTTCGTCCAACCTTTGGTCCATATCTCTCCGACATCCCTCATCCCAAAGAAATTCGTCAAGTCCTTGGAGTGGAGCGTGCCACTACAACCCAAAAAATAAAATCCAAAAACGTTCAAATCTCTTCATACCAACTTCTCCTCAAGGAATTAGGCCCCCACATGAAGCGTTGGGAAGAACTCATTCGTGAGAATGCATTCGGTACCGGAGGTCACCGGGACCATCTCCCGGCGTGCCTTGCTCACATGTTGTATTGTATCGCTATTGAAAAGCCATACAATTTGGCCTACTTCTTTATCAAATGGATTAAGTGTGCTAGAAAAACTCCCAAAGCCAATCTTCCATATGGAATGTTTCTTACTCGTCTCTATCGTCATGTTATCGAGTACTACCCCGATCTTGACAATAGCATCTATGAGTCCATCTATCCCACTTTACGTCCTCTCGCTCTAAAACAAGCTCGACGAACTCGAAGTGACAAGGGAAAATCTCGTCGTCATAGCTTTCACGGTTCATCTTCTCAACAAGATGATGACGATGAGGAGGAAAACATCCATGATGCTAGTACCCCTTCGTTTTCCGAGTTCGTTGATAATCTAGAGGATCTCGACTATCCCGAGTATTCAACCCCATCTCCTAGCGATCAAACCGACAAAGTACTTCATGAGCGAACAACTGAGGTGCTTAGACGACTAAAGAGTTTGCATGAAGAAGTTATAGGTGGCTTCAAATCCATTGGGAAGATGTTGAAGGGTATCTTCGGGAAGAAAAGGAGATGATGTGTTTAGCTTATGTTTGTTGAACAATATTTATTTTTATGTCTCTTGATCGTGGATTTTTTATGTGCTATTTGTCCGAATTATATTCGGAAGTACTTGTATTTCTTTTGGATGATTGTTTGGATACTTGACTAGGATGATAACTTGCTTAATTATGTTCAATATATGCTTATGATTGCATGTTTTATCACTTAATCCATATATTTGCTTGCATGCTTAGCTTATGTATATATATGTATAACATGTATGCTTTCTAATAGACCAAAACAAATGTGAAATGCCCAAATAGAGCTTGCTGCAAAAACAAAACAGAATATAACGTTTTTCCAGAAAAATTTTAAAAATTTTGAGTTCTGGGTTGTCAGATGGGCGGCCCCCTTAATTCATAAGGGGCGGCCCCTTTAAATTTAAGGGGACCGGCCTCCATTTAAGGGGACCGGCCATCTGGAACAGTTTTTACACTATTTTCTTTTACAACTTGTGACCTATTTTGCTAGTCCCAGCTACCATTTCCCTTAAAAACTAAACTGATTTTAGAATCTAACAATACAATTTCAAATTAATTCTATTTCTAAACATGTTTTCATACTATATAATCCCCATGCATGTTTAATTCACATTCCATCATCCTCAACCTTCATCAAACCTCATCCTTTTATCATGTAATCACCAAGAACCACCTATTCAAACAATGCCAAGAAACAAAAACTTGTCATTATTCCACCAAAACAACTATCCATTGACCTCACAAATGAAGACAACACCACCCCATCACCACCATCTCAATGCTCATCTCCTAGTGCACCAAATGCATCTTCCAAAACACCATCAACAAATGGAACCTCTACTTCTTCCATACCATCCACTTCATCCATAAATGAATACATAAACACCCACTTGTCTCCTCCACCAATAGTTCAACAATCACAACCTACCAATGAAAACACAACTCTTGCATTAACCCTCTCATTATCACCATTAACACCTCTTGATGCACACTTCTCATCATCCCCTATCAATCCACCAACCTATAACCCCGTCCTATGGAGCTTACTTGAAGCTCATGGTGACACTTGCCTTTGTTGCATCCACAACCGAACAATTGTGTTCGGACTTAGATATGAGATACAATACATGTTTTCACACATTGAAAACTTGTTGCATCAACCACCAACAACAAACACATCTCCTCCACCACCATCAACAAACACTCCTCCACCATCACCATCTCCATGTTCACCATCCATTCCACCCAATTAAACATGCTTGGTACTTTGCAAATAAAATTGTATTAAACCATTTTGGATGGAAAACTCTAGAGAGGACCTTCATGTTAGAGCTATGGTTTATTTTAGTTATGATTGTAAGCCTTCAAGGCTTTTATTGTTTACACTACTTGTTGATGTAATGCATGTTGTAATCTTTTAATCAATGATTATGGTTATGTTTAGTCTCTATTCTTGCATGCTATATATATATATATATATGTTGCTTGTCAACTAAATATTTTTTGCAAGAATTCCATATCTCGATTTCTTTATGACCTCAAAACGAGGGGGAGTATATATTAAGGGGGAGCACCAATAAAATTGGGATAACCTTTTTGATGCTAACAAAAAGGGGGAGAATTGATATAAACTCACAATAATACTTGTATATATACAAATTTTCGCTTAATGAGTTTAGATTTTGTAATCATCAAAAAAGGGGAGATTGTTGACATAAATAATGCATAAAAACGTTATTTATATTTTTCGATATCTCTATATTTTGACGATTACAAAATGTAAAATCATCAAACGTAAGATTACTACGTAAACAAGTATTAAGCTAGTTTATATCATTATATCCAACTTAATCACTTACGGTATAGATAAACAAGTGCTTAATACATCTCATGATCAAAGGGGAATTTAATTAATTAAAACAAAGTTTATTTAATTATATAAACATATTATATATTTTTGAAAAACAATTTTGGTAATAAAGAAAAATGTTTTAATCATACTAAATATATGAATTCAAAATTTTAACCAAAATCAGTTAGTTTTTCACCAAACAAACTTTTCCCACTAAATGACAAGCTTTCTGGCCGTTACAGCTGGGCAGCCCCCTTGATTATAAGGGGCGGTCCCCTTAAAATTAAGGGGGCCGGCCATGAATTAAGGGGACCGGCCAGGCTCCTGTGTCAGAATCTGTCAGAATTTTTCTCCTATAAATGCCACCTTAAATCTTGAATTTTTCCCTACCTTTTGCACAAAATTTCAGATCTAAAGCTCTCTAAACATCTTCCAAAACCCTTTGATCATTAGAATACTAATCCTTGTTTCAAGTGATTCAATCCCTTCTCATCCATCCTCATCCAAAGTGCAAAAGAAGAATACTCCTTCTACAACTAAGTTCAAGAAGTATTGAAGAGTAGTTGTGTATATTGTGTATATTATTTGTCAAGTTGTGTTGTGCTTGTAATAAGTAGTTTAGGAAAAATAGAAGTTGTGTAGGGAGAAGAAGTTGTTTTGTAGTGAAGTAGTGTAGTTGTGAAGAAGATAGGTGTGTAGTAGATTGATGTGAAGAAGATTGGTGTGAAGAAGATAGGTGTGTAGTAGATTGGTGTGAAGAAGATTGGTGTGAAGAAGATAGGTGTGAAGTAGATTGGTGTGAAGAAATTGTGTAGAAGTTGTGATTAAGTTGTGACGAATTTGTGGTGTGTACATTGGTGTGTAAGGTTTTCTCCGCCATAAGGGAGTTTGTTGACATAGTGAAGAAAACTCTCGAGTAGGTGACTCGGGGAGTGGAGTAGGAACAAGGAAGGTGACCTTGTAGCCGAACCACTATAAATCCTTGTGTTGTGGTTTGATCTTTCCAACTCTTTTCATTACTTACTTATTTACTTATACAATATTAGCTTAGTTAGTTACTTACTATATAATTGTTCATATAGTGCAAGTATTGAGATCACATAAACTAGAATCGAAGCTTTTAAAACAAAATAGTTTTTATAAATTTTAAAACGGACGTAAAACTATTCAACCCCCCCTTCTAGTTTTCCACAATTAATTTAAAAGAAATTCATTGCGACTAATATATATTGAATGTGGTGAGACAAGTAGGCCAAGAGGGTTGGGTTGCAGGTCAAAAAGAGTTGATACAAAAAATGTGGCTCGCACATATGCGTAGAACAGGTTAGGGTCGGATTGCCAACAACTGTCTTTGTCCAATGTGCTTTAAATTATTAATTAATTTAGTAATATTTAAGTTCAGCCCGATAAAAGTGCACTCTTTTCAGATGTATCAAGATGGCGAACCTTCAAAAAACCAGGTATAGATGCTTTTAGATCAGATTAGTTCATTAGATCAATATATATCTAAAACACCAAAAGGCATTTGGCCTAGCGATAAGTGAATTTATCAACCGTGGAGGTTGTGGGTTCAACTCTCAATTGAGACATGTGTGAGATATTAGGTGGTATATAGGTGTGAAAAATATAGCTTTCTAAAACAAATATATCTAAAACACTAAAAAAAATGAACAAACCTGGTAATGAAGTGTTAAATGCTCCACAGGTGAACTAACATCTTCCCTTGATTTAGCACACAATCTTACAACCTATAGATAATAACTATAAATGCAATATCAGAGAGCAATCAGTTTGTGATGATATCACATTAGCAGAAAAGGCAATGCACATTAATAGTTACATTCCATCCATGTAAAACAGATAAAGGAAAACATATATATATACAAGTCTCGGGAAAGATAAAAACCGCATAATACGCTTTCTTGATTTATGAAGAAGATGCACTCCTACTTACTCCAAGAGTATCATAATAATCTTTGGAAGCTTTAAATGCTGGTGAAAATACGAAAAAAGTGTCAATGCTAAATAAACGGAATCTTTAATTTCAAAATTTACAGCAGAAGTATAGTACAATATATTAAAAATAGAATTAACTTTATAACTGGACACGCTGCCAATTACAATCTCAACACTGTATTCAACTTGTAGATAAAGATATATTTTACTCTCTAAGAAGGTGTTTAGGGATGCATTTTAGGATTGATTAGCTTATTATTTAGTTATTTACATTTACAAATTGCAACCAATCAGAATATAATGTTCAGGAAACCATAAGCAAATAGTGATCATCTATGTCTTCCTAGAAACAGAACGCACTTATGAAAAAAATACGTTTTGACATGCTTATAGAAAACGTAAAATCTGTTTGCAAATGCAACCCCAAACACTCTCTAATCATACCAATAACTCTTTATTCACCTCTGAGCATATAAAGACTAAAACTTTATAAACCCCAACACGCAGAAGACATGATAGCAATAGAAGCAGCAGCTTGTTAGAACCCGCAAAACCCAAAGTCAAAATGGGCAATCTTATGAAGGTTCTTGACTCAGAAGCTATTGAGGACCCTACCTAGAATTTATATGTTCTTTCGTTTTTAAAATCTACAATACTAATATTGAAGAGGAGATATACTGAAGCTGCAAACTTCTAACTATGTATTACAACTTATATGCATATAGGAATATACCAACCCTTAATTATCTCAAGTCAAACCCTCTAAACAATCCTAGACGTAGATGTCTCATGACTTCAACATATATATGACCTCCGTATGCATAAAAGTATATAGAGTTATGAACTGAACCAAAAACAGAAACTGTGTTGATGACAACAAGCAAATATACGAGGACAGACTACTACACAAGCTCAAGGTACTCTCATTGTATGGGTTTAAGCTTATATTTCACTTCATAAAAGCAACTATTTAAGCACAAAAAATCTACATCTCCCCACCCTGCTTCATACAACTTGTTAACAATCAATAACAAAATCTGATTAAATTATGTTAAAAAAATGTTAAGTTCTTAGATCAGACGACTATTTGAACCATAATCTTTGAGGCATATTACCAATTTGGAACTTCCTACATTTTCTGTTAAGACGTAATGACTTGATTACTTGGAAGTAAAGAACACAATATATTGTTTTTCAATTTTAAAATAATCCACTCTCGAGCGTTGTCATTTATAAAGTCCTATGAGACTCTCAGACATTAAAAACGACTCCTTGACTACATACCCGATGACCAAGGATGGACTTGTTTTGTTAAAAAAAACCTACTAGGACAATAGGCAGTTAGGCCCAAAGTAGTGTTATATATTCACAAGTCTACATTCTTTTACCAACCAAGTGATCACTTAAGTGGAGATGCATGACTAATCCATCATTTTTAATCTAACGTATTTACTAAAGATATATTGAGCAGAATGCATGTGAGCAGGGTTAGAAAAACAAGCAACATTTAGTATTTATAACATATCTCATCTGATTTTCTCCAAATCTTTTGGAGTATTTTGGTTGTCAAGGGGACTTGGCTCAACGTGAAGAGTGTAATCTGGTCCAAAATACTTGTAATACTTATTGTAAGATAGCCTATTTTCAGGTGTCTTGTTTTGGATCACAAATAGTATACTTCAACGAATTCCTATCCAAGAACTCCTTTGGTAAATGAGTGAACACAAAAGTGACTTTACTACTTTGAGGAATATCTCAACTCAAACCAAACCAATAAAACGCAAAATGAATTGGTACTAAACTTCACTAAATTCAAGTAAAACTAAGCGTATGACCTCAAACTAAACAAAACACAAAGTAAATTTATTGCGTAAGGAACTAGTTCCACTTTACTCTAGTAAATCACGACAATCCGAGCTTAATCCGAGCTTAACTTACATCAGACAGTGCATTACTGCTATCATTTTACTAGAGCATTTTACAGCTAACTAATCTCAAAATGAATCAGTGCAGAATTAATTCTAGTAAATTACAACTGAAATTATGGATTCTGTGTATATGCCGATAATTCTGATATAGACAGAGCCGAACACTAGCAAAAAACACAAACTCGTATACACAACAATCATCTATAGTTCTATACTAATCGATCTAACACTGTAACAAATGTAAGTTAGATTATCTTATATGCATTAAAATTGAGCTCAATTTGAACTAATAGACTCATTGAGCTGAACAATATGATACCAGAGACACAAATTCAACTTCAGTGATGTCATTCTTAAGCTAAATTCAGATTAATATACATGTAGAGATGGACAAAATGAAATCGAGAATCACAAACTTACAAATTATATAATCAGATACAATAATTTGTCAAACACAGGTTCCATAATGTCGTCTACACTAAGCTTCACGTATATTCAATGTAACAAACTCGTACATATCATGATCACACATTCATACATACTAACTAACAGATGACTTATGCTAAATTCAAACTAATATGCACACAGAGCATAACTGTAATAGAATTCATAACGTACTTCAAATACAAACTAATATACACATGGATCGCAACAAATTGATATCTAGAAACACAAACTCGTACACGACATAATGATATACAATTTAAATATCGGCATATAAACAACTGAAATTATTTGACTGTGATGAAAAACTATGCCAAAAAAGTTGATAATCGCCAACGCTTACCTACTAGTGTGCCTACTGCCTAGCCAACACTTGAGTAAGCATAAGTCTATTCCGACAATTCTACGCCAAAAACCGTTGATAAGCTAACCAACACTCGAGTAAACATAACCTTCTAATGATAAACATCATCTCATAAACTTTATAGCATCAATCACCACAGATCTACTACACAAATTACGAAGACTTCACTAACAAACATCAATCGGTACAAAATAAACAAAATCTGAAGCAATTACCGAATTGAGTGACGAGGTTGAACAATGAGCTTCGAAACAAAACGATAAAACCCTAACAATTGAGCTTCGGTGTTGATTTGTAGTTGGATTGAGCATCGATAAGCTTCGATTAAGCTTAGTAAGGTGCGATCATTGTGATTAAGCTTCGTTTGTAAGGTGCGATTGAGCTTCGATTTGGGGAAAATGATTTGGGGAAAGTGAGAGTGATGGATCGAGTTAATAAAAGGTCAAATCATGTGTAATAATTGTAAAATTATTATTAGGAGTTAATAAAAGGCCAGATAAGATAATTTAGTTAAATATTAGAAATAGTAAAGTTTTTATAAAATATTTTGTTAAATAATTTGAAGAGTAAAAGCCAATGTTTTAGAATCAAGTTTTTTAATTGACCTAGCCGAGTCATTGGGTCAGTCACAATTCAACCGGGTTATTCGCTCAAAACCGCCTTCCGGCCACTCAATCGGGATTTTAAAACAATGGTAAAAGCAAACTTCACTTTAATACACGTAAATTTTAACGATCTTGTAAACAAAAACGAGCCTCGTATTTATATTTTTCAACAAGTATAGATAAAAGGTAGATCTTTTATTTATCTTTATTTATTTATTATTTTTTTAATACAAACTACACTTTTGCTCACACTTTTTAAAAAGTGTGGGTAAACGTAAGACTATTAATTACACTTTTTAAAAAAGTGTAGGTAAAAATAAAACTATTACTTATACTTTTAAAAAAGTGTGGGTAAAAATAAAATTATTACGTGCACCTTTTAAAAGGTGTGGGTAAAAATAAAACTATTATTGACACTTTTCAAAAAGTGTGAGTAAAACTATACTTTTTCTCACACTTTACGTAAAGTGTGTGTATAAATTAGACTTTTGCTCACACTTTTCTAAAAGTGTAGGCATAACTAGACTTTTGCTTACATTTTATTTAAAGTGTGGGTAAAAGTTAAACTTTTGCTTACACTTTTTGAAAAGTGTGGGCAAAACTAAATTTTTGCTTACATTTTTTTTTAAAAGTGTAAGTAAACATGTACTTTCACTTACACTTTTTTTGTATGTCATTAAAAATGGTGTCACTAAAAGGCCCTTTTCTTGTAGTGTATATTGTGTTTTTGTTGGCAGTTTGTGGATTGGATTTGGGATTCATAAGGTTTTAAGTTTGGATAGATTTGTAACTTTTGAATTATACAAGGACTGAATCTGCCAATTTAGTAAACTTAATCCAAGACTTGTCTTGCCATTCTTTGATTCTTAAAGGGCTTATCATGTCATTTCTTCAAAAATATATTGTGAGGGCTATTCTTATCATTTTCAGATTCTTGAGGGACTAGATTTGCCATTTGATGAAACTTGAAGGACCAAAGTTGACATATTCTTCAAAATTCTTTCAAGGACGATTTTTGCAACTTTATGAATCTTTGAGGGTGAATTTGACTTTTTAGCTTAATCTTTGATCATTTGCTTTCCCGGCTTCGGCTTTTGACACTTTTTCAAATCTCGTGCTCATTTTTGTCTTTTTAAATTGATTTTTGTCCAATTTCCATAATATTTGTTCATGCACGATCACAAACACAAAACCACAAAATCTTTGGCATTTATGGTTAGTTTTTGATCTTTTTGGTCAGATGGCCAAAACCATATCCAAACCAAAAACAAAATTTTATGTTTGGTTCGGTTTGATTTTAACAAATTCGGTTTGGTTTTTTTCGGTTTGTTCGGTTCAATTTTCGGTTTATTACCCAAACCATGAACACCCCTACCGTTATCTACTTTAAACTATTTTTTTCCAATGTTGTTAAACATATGATTGTTATCGTTTTTGTAATATGTATGTTCGTCTAGTTTTATACGTATGCTTTCACAAGCTTACTATAAATTTGTTACCTAAACCTATGTTATTAAGGCTATGTTTGGGGAAGGGCTTTTATGGGGCTTGGGCTTTTAAAATAAGCCGGCTAATTAAATAAGTCTCGTTTGTCATGGGCTTATGGATAGGCTTATAAAATAAGCCGGCTAAAAACTTTAGCCTCATAAAAGAGGCTAAAAACTTAAGCCTGGGGCTTTTGAAGAATAAATTACTTATTTACCCACAAAAATATCTAACATATACAAAAACTCATTTAATTATGTCCTTTTTAGTAATTTTACAATAATAAGCCCCATGTAAAATATCAATCAAGTCACAAACATGTATGGTTCTTGTGATTAGGATCGAATGGATAGAGTTTTAGAGAGAGAGAGAGAGAGTTTAGAGAGAGAAAGAGATGGGAGCCTTGAGAGAAACTAGAAATGTATTAGCTTGTGAATGAAGGTCCAACCCTCTCCACATGTGGAGAGGGGTATTTATACTTATCCTACAAAGAAACATAAAAACACCCACACCCGGGCTATGGATCAGGCATACAGTGGGTAAGACCCGTCCTTCTTCCACGTTGTTACTTAGACTAAACTAATACTTAACTAAATAATATACTAACTACGAGCTAACTTAAATGCTATTACAATTATTAGGTGACCGAGACTTTTACAGGAATATCCGTATTCCTAACAATCTCCCGCTAAGCGAGGTCACCTTTGAAATTAAGCTCTTTGGTCTTTAAGCTGTAACAATTCGCAATTTCAGGTTAACTTTTATTCCCGAAAATTTCACTATTCACTTTTTACTATTCACTTTTCACTATTCATCTCAGAAATTTTTATTTCATATTCTCGTAAGTTAAACTATTTTAACGATAATCCGAGAGTTTGACGCTCGTCGGATCATTTCTGGAAAAATCACAAAGCCGTGTCCGAGATTTACTTTTAGGTTTAAACGTCCTTCCAGCATCCCGATATGTCCATAAAACAATATAAACAATAGAAAAATGATTTTCTATCATTTTAGGACAATTCCAAAAGTTTCGGAATTTTACGTTTTTCAGTTCAGCGTTTTACGCGAATTGCGCGTTTTAGACCCGTGTTTCCAGTTTTTAGCAGGGTTTTCGCACCCGATAGAACCTACCACTCATTTTATATTTTATTATGGACTATATTGACATGTTTGACCATACTTTCAAGTTTCATATTTTTAGGATACCCGGTTTTACGTTTCGTGACTTAACAACTTACGGTTAGCGAGTAACGGGACCAAAACTCACTACGTAACTTATATAAGGCCAAGATTCATCCACCTAGTCCCTTCCCCTTGTCCATGAACGTGTATATGGTGGCCTTGGTGGCTTGATTATAAGCCTAGGAAAGTATATGGTCTAAGAACAACCAAGTATGCATAGATGTGTTTAGTTTTTAACCATTAGTTCATTATACTTCATGTGTTCCAATTTTAACCACAAGTAAGTACTAGCTAACCTCCTCACTTGCACTATAAAAGGAAACTCATCTCTTCATTCTTTTCATCACCATTTAAAACTTCCCAACATAATTCCATAGCTTCATCATCTTTGATCTTCAAGTTACAAATTACATACCAAAGTTCAAGGTCTTAGTATTCTCTACCTAGTTCTTAAGTTTGTTTGGTGATTCCATGGTTGAATTAGGAGCTACACAAGGTTACTAGGGCTGAAGTTAAATGATTTTCACAAGGGTTAGATCAAGGCTAGCAAGGGTTACAAGAGTTGTGGTAAAGGGTTTACAAGCATAGGTTTAGTGTCCTAGTTCATACTTGACTTCCTTTCTTAAGAGAAAGCCAAAAGTTGTAAGAAATCCTATTACACTTTCTTGCTCAATATCATTTCATGCTTATTATGTTTCTTTCATGCTATATATGGTCTTTGTATTGTGTTCATGATGTTTAAAAATGGATAAAACAAGTATTGGTATACATATGTTAACTTATGACAAGTAAACAAGCAAACTAGAGATTTTTATGGAAAACCACGACCACAATAGTATAACTTTGATATTTGACACTTACTTACTGTTAAAGAGGACTTAACAAGGAAAACATAGCAATTTGAATCACCCAAAACGAGTACACGAGTCAAAAGTTATGACCGTTTGAAGTTAGCGAAACCAAAACGGCAAAACTGCCTAAACTGCATTCTGATCAAATTATGATTTTGAAAGTCCCACTTCTGGTCCGATTCATCAAAAAGTTAAAACACGAAAGTTGTCCGGAACGACGTTTTCGTTCAGGAACAAAGAAGCTCGAGACCTGAAAATGCCTTCTGAGTGATAAATTTCTTCAAATTCTTAACAGCCCATTTTTAGACCAAAGTTACTATATAATGATTATATTTAGATGAGACCAAGAGGTCTAATGACCTAAAGCCAAGACCACAACCATGGCTAAAGCCAAGTTTGAGTCTCAAGACCATGGTAACAATGACCAAGGTCACGGCAAAGCCACGGCTAAAGACCATATAACTATTAAAGATCAAAAAGCTTATATATATGTTATCAAATACTACAATAGTAGGGAGCCTCATGTGAGGAGTTCATTAAGTAAGCCGTCGAGACGAGTTGTGGATTTACGAGTTAAAGTGTCCTGGCTCCTCGAACGTTTACTCCATGACTTCTGAATTATGTCGGCCCGAACGGTAGTAAGAGATGTACAACCTATACATGTTTCATAGACCACTTATATTCAACGACTTACATTATATACTAAGTACTACATCATGAACATTATGCAAGACATATATAGGCAATTCGTCGTATTCTTAGACGTTACTCCAAACCTAAGTCGCAACGTTCTATTATAGGCTGTTCTTAGAGACTTTCGCGATTCGACTACCACTTTCATTTCTCATTACATAAGCTTAAGGTGAGTCATAGCCCCTACTCTTTTCGTACTTGTTTTAACTATTGGGGGGGATACATGCTCAACTACTTGTTTACTTGTACAAATACTCAAAACGTCTATACTTGACTGTGTTATACTTGATTGCTTACATACATGACTGCGTTATACTTAATTGCGTTATTCTATTTATTAACTAGTAGTTGTCTTTGGGAATTGACTCCCAGTTGTCTTTGGGAAGTGGCTCCCAGTTGTCTTTGGGAATTGACTCCCAGTTGTCTTTGATACATCCTAACATTTGCGAATGTTGGATACATCATAAAAGTGAGGTCTTCGGAGATGAAGTAGAGACTCACTTCTAATTGCTTAAATTGTCTTGATGAACTTATACATGTCTTATTCATACTATATATGTTAGCAGTGGGTTGTGAACACACAGGTTACAAGTCTCTTATGGCGGGACTTGTAACTGAGTGGATTCACGATGCCTTTGCTGTGTGATCATTCTTTAAGGCTTTTTCAACTGTTTTAAGACAAACTCTATGAACTCACCAACCATTGTGTTGACACTTTAGCATGTTTATCTCAGGTTAGTAAGGCGATAGCTAGTGCGTGGAACTTAGAGTCAAGCTGCATATTCTGAAGACTTACGCTTTTTATCATTTACCATTCAAAACATTTGTATACATTTATGTATCATACTTTGGAATCTCATGTTTGTAACTTTGAATTCATTAATCGAATGGTAACTTTTCAAAACGTCTCATTTAGAGTTCGTTTTCTATAACTTGTACTTTGTATTATGAAGTAGCACCCCTATGACACAGTCTTCCGCTGCGGTATTTTGGGGGTGTTACATAAGCATTCTTTCGTCTTTGTAGCTCGTTGGTTCTAATTCTTCACTTTTCTGCACACTTTGTACTTCAAGCAAAGAACTTGTGATTTGAGTTCCTTTGAATTGTGTGATCTTTGAGCTTCTTTGAGATCATCAGCCATAGTAAATCTCCAAGCTCATCCTCAGTAGTATCGCCTTCATGTGATGTAGTGACTTTAGGACCGTCATGCTCACACCCTTCTGGATCAGGAGACTTTACATTAGAGTTGTGGATCAGGAGACTTTTTCATCAGAGTTGCAGAAACGTTGTTGGTAGTCTCTCAACATTTGTTGTAGCAAGTCTCTCATCGTCATTGATAGTGAGGAGGATGTGTGAGCATGAGGTATGGATTGACCCGATTTAGCTGGAAATAAGAGCCATCAATGCCATGTTTATATGTCTCCCTGAAATAAAACAGTTAGCAATAAAGATAGAGAACGAATATGGCTTTGTCATTCGTTCTGCGAGGACAGACTACCCTCCGGTTTTGTGAAAACCGACCTGTGATTAGGTAGAGTCTCTTTTAAAGAAGACTCTCCTTGACAGGAATTTCCAGCTTGTAGTAATGAATTTTCCAAAAAATCCACTTTGGAATCTTCATAGTTAGCATGTTCTCATACCGGAATGTCTCAAAGCAGACAACACGATAGAGTGAATCGGTGAATAATGATTCATGGATTGATGAGAAATTGATTTATAGAAATCACTCGCGTGTCATATAATAAATAATTTTTGAGACACGATGAGTGTTTTATACTCAGAATCACATTTCCATAAAAAATACTTTTGTTTGAAATATTGTACCCAATCAATGTGCTCAAAAATTTGTTTGTGAGCACACCGAAAGGTTTTTGCAAAAGTATCCGTCAATCCATATCCTGGAACAAGTTTGATTCAATTTTGAATCGCACCATTGTTGCTTTCCAGTTATCACTTGATCATTGATCTAAGATGGGTCTCACATGTCACCTACCAAGAGCTTGAAAGATGTTCGCTCTAGAAGGATTTCCATCTTCATCGTGAATATTATCATATCACTCGGATGTTCTGGCAATACCACAAGGATAATGCCTAGGACGCTAAATATTTTATCTTATTTTCCACATTGTGTGAAACAATAAGCATATTTGGAATGTGTCCTAACGAGATTTATGGATGATCTCTTTGGCTCTAGACTCAATAGTACGTTTTGATCCGCTCCTGGAGACTGGGAGGCGTCTCCTGTTTTAGGTATCAACATAGCTCGCAATGAGCGGTCGATACATTGCACAGGGTTCCCCGTGAGAATGAAACAAGCTCTTTTAAGAGAACTTGAGTGGTTGGGAAGTTTATTGCAGTGCGTCACTGGGTCCATGACGTCTTGTCTTCAATACCAGTGTTACCTTAGTAACCACTAGTAGCATATGAAGTTGAACCCGGTTTCTGCCCTAAGGTTGAATATATGGAGGGCTATTTCTTTTCACCCTTTCTCATTACAATTCTTTTTAATTCTTCAACCCCTTCAGTGCTTACCAAGACTTCACCACTAGAACCTTGTTAGGTTTGTTCCAGTCCTAGCTCTATCTCAGTCCGCACTCTTCCCTTTCTCACTTTACTCCTTTTTTCAATCATTCCTAAGGACTTCTAATCTATCTAGAGGTGTTAGCATTAAAAGTGACGATCATTATTGAGTCGACAAGTATTGTAACAGTTAAGTATATTGGGCTATGGACTTGGTACTTATTAAGTATATCATGTAAGCCTTTATTAGAAAATGTAAACCAAGCCCATTAGATAAAGCCCATGGAAAGCCTTTTAGGGCAATATGTAAGTTACTATATAAGCACCTCAAATGAGTCTTTGAGGTGTGTGCTTGTGTGTGTATTGTGTGTGTTTTCTTTGAATAAAAGCTCTCATATTTCTTATCTCTCTCTCTATTCATACGATTTACATACATCATACAAGTCACCATCTTTCAATCTCTACTTCATCTTTGCTTCTATAATGGTGTGATAAAGTTGTGATATTTAAGGTCATACAAGTGGTATCAAGAGCCTAACAATGATTTAGGAGTGATTTGAGTTTGTGTGTTTCGTTGTTTTAAGCTTCTACACATTTTTGGTTTGAAAAAGTTCATCACTTTTCTTGTTTTTCTTGGCTTTTAACACTTTTTTTTTATTACAAACTAGTGTTATAAACCTTTTCCAACAAGAAAGTTTCAATCTTTTTGAAGTTTCAAAGCTTAAAAATTCGATTTTGGTTATTGTACTTGTTTTCTAGAACACAAAAAAATTTCATAAAAATCATCAAGTTTGCAACTTTCTTCAAGTTTTGGTGTTTTTATAACTAGAAGTACAAGAATCTTGAAATACAAACTTCATTTGGATGAGCTTTTTGCAAAATCAAAATTCTAGCAATTTTTCTAAATCACAAAGTTTCTAAATCACAAAAGTTTTGAGAACACACTTGGTCCCGTTGCTTACTCGGTGTTTCCCTTACTTGTATAAGTGAGAAAACACTTCGACTCATGGTATACTCTCTAAATTGTATAATTTAGAAAGTTTTGGTGCAAAGTTTCTAGAACACTGAAAAGTTTCTAAAACACTGAAAAGTTTCTAGAACACTGAAAAGTTTCTAAAACACTAAAAAGTTTCTAAAACACTGAAAAGTTTCGAGAACACTGAAAAGTTTCTAAAACACTGAAAAGTTTCTAGAACACTAACAAGTTTCTAAAACACTGAAAAGTTTCTAAAACACTGAAAAGTTTCTAGAACACTGAAAAGTTTCTAAATCACTGAAAATTTTTCTAGAACACCTTTTAAAAAAAAATTTCTAGAACACTTTTAGAAATTTTTTCTAGAACTCTTTTAGAAAATCTTTTGGTGGTCAATGTTTCGAAAATTGTTGGTGTATTAAAAGTTCGTTGACCAAGGAAAGTAACCTTCACCAAACCCAACTCCTATTTCGTTGAGCCGATCCAAGATCACCTTTATCACACATTGTTTATACAATGCAAATGAAAATGCAAATCCAAGAGAGAGATTCAAAGAAAGTGTTTACAGTGTTCAAGTCATATGTAGAGAAGGTCATCAATATTTATGGTTTAGAAATAAGGTTCGATGAGGCATTTGAATACTACGTTAGAGTCCAATTTCATCATTTCCAAGAAGAACTCATCCAAAACCTGAATCAACTTGAAAAGCTACTTAATGAAGAAGAACTTCATATGCATAACTGCAAAGAATCTCTTAAAGTCATCCAAACTCAGTTTCAGAGAATATTTAACCCTTGGATAATGAACCAGACAGAGTTTATCGATGCGTTTTATAAAAGATTTTGGGTATGCTATTCTACCTTCAGAACTCAATGCATAAATCAAATGGATGAACTCGAAAAGATACTTGAAACTGAGGAAGCTAAGTTAAATGAGATTGAGAAGCTGAAACGGGAAAAAGAGCAGAATGAAAGTGAGATGCAGTTAATGAAAACTGAGGTGATTGCAAGAGAAGAGACAAAGAAAGATTTTCAAATAGAAGTGGAAACTGTCAATGTGGGTGATGCATCAGATGATAGTTTGGTTTTCACGGGAAGTGATTCATCTTCAGAACAGCAGGTTGAAAGCAGCAGTCCTAGCTATGATTCAGATACTGATGGTACACAAAGGAATGAAGCTGTTTGGGACACCGAAGATGATCATATCAGACATTCATCAGACACAGAGATTGGCTACGGTACAAAATTCACATGCTCATGATAATGGTAATATCTTTGATAATGTGTTTGCTTATGATCAGACACATCCTGCGCATCCTGAGTCTATTAGTGACACTTATGTGGTGGAACAAAATGATAGTAGTATCACTTTTGCTACTCCAGATATGGATCCTAATAGAGGTGAGCCTGCCCAGGATAGATCTACTTATGAACAAGATCGTGCCTTATTTGCTTCATTAATCAATAATTTCAAACATGAACTTGAAAAGTGCAAAAACGATAATCGCGAAGCTAAGCAAACGAATGTTTTTTTGAACAAAGAGATTGAGAGATTTAAGGAAATGGAAAAACGTTTTGAAAATGCAACAACAAGAAATGCTAAACTTGAAATTGAAATCTCAAACCTTAAATCTCACGCTCAAAAGTTTGAAATGTATGGAGAGTCTGTCAAACCACTTTTAAAACAAAAAGAAGCACTTGAAGTTGGTTATAGAGAAGCTGTTCTTCGTGAAAAATGTTCCATTCAAAAATTGGGTGAACAAATGGTCCTTTAACAGCAGAAAGGTTGAAGCACTTTTAAAAGAGAACAGTGATTTAAAAAGTGAAAATTCAAGGCTTCAAAAAACCACTTCAAATTTTGAGATTGTTAACACAAAGCTTGAGAATGAAAAATAAAAGTTTTTGAAACGAGCAAACGATCTTGAAAACAAAATTCAAAAATTGGGACAGACTTCTCAGACTATTAACATGCTGCCTACTAAAGATGAGGAAGTTTATAAACAAACATCTGGAATTGGTTTTGAAAATAGTGCTCAATTGGAAAAAGGAAAACCGTGTTTTTTACACAAAGTGAAAAAGCTGTCACCTATTTTGTACAACGCTGAAGATATGGGAAAAGAATTTTCAGATGATTTTTTGTTTGAGTCTCAAGATATTTTAAAATCTGAAGAGGAAAAATGCTTGAAAGTAAAACAAACAAAAAACCCACTCTCGTACAGCGGCTTTGTGTATGGTTGCACACAATTGACAGATATACCAAAAGAACCTTTCAAAAGAAAAGACACAAATGTGAAAAGATTTTTCAAAGAAGCTCAACTTGCTACCTATGATACTAAGTTATGGCAAAATAGAGCAAGGAAACAATTTTGTAATCTTAAACATCACATTGAGCAAACGTTAAAGGTCATTTGATTTAAGCAAGAAAACATCACAAACAATGTTTTCTCTAATCCTCTTTCATCAGATGTACGCCTTAAGTTAGAAGTCAAAAAGATTTTGAAAGAGGAAATTGAACCTCGTGTGAAAGATATCAACTTATGTTTTGAGTACTTTGAAAAACATCATGTAACTGAAATGAGAGAAGATCTAAAGTACGTTCACTCTCTTGAAGACGAATTTGATGAAAAATGCTTAATTCTAGACATTCAAAAAGAATTTTTCACAAATCAAATAGAGTCGTTCAAGTCAGCATCTGTCAGTCATGAGTATGAGAATGTGCATTTTGAACAAACATCTTCTTTGAAATCTGAAAATCTTTGTCTCAAAAAGAAAATCACTGAGCTTTCAAAAGAAGCAGCTGATATCAAAGAAGAACTGTCAAAAAGAAATGCTCAGTTTGAGAAACATCTTGCAAAACTCGAAGCACAAAGTATCTCTTTCCAACTAAAATTGCAAGAGCAGAATGAGAAAATGTCTTCTAGAAACTCTTTGATATCAGTGCTTAAAGAAAAAGAAATGATTTTTGATGAAAATTGTGATGATACCAATATCAAGTTTGATTTTGATGAACTTGATACAAAAAATCTTGAATTGGAACATGCTGTGGCATCATTACAAAAAGAAAATGAGCACTTGAAACAGACTTACAAAAACTTGTTTGATTCAATCAAGAGGTCAAGAGTTCAGAATCAAACTTCAAACAAATCTGACTCTCAGATCACACCAAATCATCTTTTTGAAAAAGAAAAGTCTGTGCTTCAAAAGAAAATTGTTGAATTGGAAAAAACGATTGCACAACAAACCAAGGATTTTGATGATGCCAAAAATGATTTTTCAATCGAAACAGACAAATATGAAAAATATTTTGCACATCTTGAAAATCAAAATGCTTCTTTGCATGAAAAACTGGCATCATCTGATCATCTTTCTCTTCAAAAAGAATACAATGATTTGAGAACCTCATACAATGCCTTAAAAGCAAAGTTTGATGTTCTTAACCGGTCAAAAGGAAAATCTCAAGTTTCAAACGAGTCTAAACCACAAGTAAGTGTTTCAGAAAAGCTTTACACGGGTGAATCTTCAAAACCATTTTCTAAAAGGGTTTCTCAATTTACCACCTATTCTTTGCAAAAAGGAAGGAAGTTTTCAAAGAGACCAAATTTTTATGAAACATTTACTCCTCAAAAGGTTTCAAATGCAAGTGCTCATAAAGAAAAGAATCAAGGTTTTCAAACTCCATACTCTCGTTTTACTCCGGTAAAGCCAGTGTGGAAACCAAAGCAAAGCCGTTCAAAACATTTGAAATATTCACACTCTGAAATGCTTCCGCTACAACAAAGGAATGGCTATGCTTGGAAAAATCCTAATTCGGGAAGGTTTCCATTCATCTCAAGAATGAATTTTCGAAATGAAACTCCGATTTTCAACAATGGATGGAAAACTTCTTCTTCAAGTTTTAAAACTCCAAAAGAGACACCGAGTTTCTCAAACAACTTTCAAAAGCAAAAGAGTTTTAAATCACCGTTGATTCCATGAGCTTTATTTCAAAATGAAACACAGGTTTTCAGTCCTCGTTGGAATTCAACTTCTTTGTCTCGGATTGACACAACATACAAATGGATTTCAAAATATGATAACCCAGTTGGCACCGTGCTTAAATGGGTTCCAAAAGTTGTTGTTTAATCTAAATTCATAATGGCTTTCGTATACTTCAGTACGAAACCCGGGCTTCAATAATGACTTCTTAGTATTTCAGCTAAGGACTCGTTCTTCAAAGAAAGGAAAGTGCTTAAATCAAACAAAGGTTTTAAATATTTTTTGAGCACTTATCCTAAAAACATTATGGCTTATGCACACATAACAGTGTATAACCCATGATTTTCAAAGAAAGGACCCTGTTGTACATGTCTGTGCGACAATCCTAAAAGATAAGAAGACTTCTTTCCCAAAAGCTTATCAAAGTCTTCTTAATTTTCTGAGCAAAATTTTTAAAAAAATATTTCAAAAGGTTTTCAGAACTTTTCACGATGTAGCTCAAAATATTACTCCCTCAAATCCTTAAAAAAGCTTAAATTTACTCAAAACGTTCTATTTTTGAGGGGGAGTAATGAAAAGATGTTCCAAAAAGATCATGCTTAAAAGAAACTAATTCGGAATTTACAAACATCCGTTTCTCCCATATGCTATCCAAAAAGAAAAGGTTTTAATCAATTGGTATCAAAAATACCATGGATATGCTATTTTTGAGGGGGAGAAGACGTGATTAAAATGTGATCAATGTGTTTAAGATTATGGCTAAATCTCATGCGAGCTCGACTCAGAAATGACCCAAGAATTGATGAAACAACAAAAGTTAGTAATAGAAAAGACTTATCCTCGACGGGTAATAACATCAAGTTAGTTACTAGGGCTAGTTGTCACCTAAAAGCTGACAATGGAACTCTTTAACTAGCCACGTAAGAGTGTCTCGAAAAGGATTTGTCTTAGTAGAAATGTACCATTTCGAGAAAATTTCTGTGGACTTGACCAGGCCGGGTAATAACTTCAAGCTAGTCTAAATAGTGATGTAAGCGTGTCTCGAATCGGTTATGTTCACTGAATGTGGATCAATTCAAAAAGTGCAAACTCCTCACGCATGTGCGAATTTCTTAATAAATCCATGAGCACATGTGAAGGGGGAGTCCTTCAAATGAAATGCAAAACTCTCGAAGTGTTAACAAAGTATGTGTTTCATGATCATAAACACTTTGAGAAGATTTTTCACAAAATGGTTTTATGGCAACAATAGGATAGTCATGAAGATATAAGGTGACTAAGGTTAGAAAAAACCGTCCTATGATCCGCCAGAGCCAGAGGGATCTACCCAAGGACAAATCCAATAGATTAGAATTAGAAGTCCTTAGGTATGATTGAAAAAAGGAGAAAATGAGAAAGGAGAAAGAAGGGGTTGAAGAATTAAAAAGAAAAGTTATGAAAAAGGGTGAAAAGAAATAGCCCTCCAAATGTTCAACCTTAGGGCATAAACCGGGTTCAATTCATATGCTACTGGTTGTTACTAAGGTCACACCGGTATTGAAGACAAGACGTCATGGACCCAGTGACGCATTGCACTAAACCTTCTAGCCACTCAGGTATTTCTTAAAAGATATTTGTTTCATTCTCACGGGGAACCGGTGTAAACTATCAACGTATCTCTTAGAGGTGGTTGATATTGAAGCAGGAGACCTATCCCTAGTCTCCGCATAGGAAAACCAAATTATGCACTTATCGAGTCTAGAGCCATGAGATACATTAAAAGATCTCTTAGGATACACTTTCCTATGAATACACTTGTGTTCGCCAAAAAGGACACAAGTTGTAAGAGTCTTTATGAGATCTACGGATCTTGCCTTATCTATCATGATGGTTACTATGTCTCAAACGGTCTACAGTTGTGGGGTGATCTCCAGCAACTCACCTGAATCATTGATGTACTTCGGTGGATCTGGTAAGCCCTTTTCAGGGGTATCTGGTTCAAGAATGGCCTTGGCAAGGGTTAGAGAGAGTTTTCACACTATGCTGTTAACGATCTCTAATTCCGAACCTATATGTACCAGATGCTTTATTACTAACTGTTTTATGCAGGTACTGATGAATGTTCCTTGGAGAAAGACCGTTACCATCACTCAAAGATCCACATGCTCATACCCTGCAAAGCTCTCTTCAAAGATCAAAGAAAAGCAAAGTTCAGAATGTTTCTAAGTCAAAGTCAAAGAATCTACAAACTAAAGAAACAAAGATTAAAGTCAAAGAAAAGAGAACTTCACAAAGATTCAATGTCAAACAAAGTATGAGCATGTTGGAAAAGACGTAAAGACAACAGTGTAAAGATGTTGATCAAAGGCAAGTACGACCAATTGACATTATTCAGAGATCACAAAGCATGATTGGAACATAGGAACTATCAAAGCTATTACACAAAGACTCAAAGTTCAAAAAGAACAAGCTTCAAAGATCAAAAATCAAGGTCACAAAAGAGAGATCTCAATGATCACCCTTAGGGGGAGATTGTTAGCATTAGAAGTGTTGATCATTTATGTAATCAAAGGGAGATCTCAATGATCGTCCCTTAGGGGGAGATTGTTAGCATTAAAAGTGACGATCATTATTGAGTCGACAAGTATTGTAATAGTTAAGTATATTGGGCTATGGACTTGGTACTTATTAAGTATATCATGTAAGCCTTTATTAGAAAATGTAAACCAAGCCCATTAGATAAAGCCTATGGAAAGCCTTTTAGGGCAATATGTAAGTTACTATATAAGCACCTCAAATGAGTCTTTAAGGTGTGTGCTTGTGTGTGTATTATGTGTGTTTTCTTTGAATAAAAGCTCTCATATTTCTTATCTCTCTCTCTATTCATACGATTTACATACATCATACAAGTCACCATCTTTCAATCTCTACTTCATCTTTGCTTCTATAATGGTGTGATAAAGTTGTGATATTTAAGGTCCTACAAGAGGATTGTCCCTGGGAAGATCCTTCCGGTTCTGGTGGATCATGGGAATTCATACCTAACCTTAAACAACCTTATAACTCCATGCATAAAGATAAAGGGTCGGTCTTTGGTATAACTTCCACAAACGCCTTTTGCTCCCCTCAATATGTGCATCGATATTCAAAAGTGTTTAGCACATATGTGGGATTCTATTTATTGAGTCCAAAAGCTCACTTTTGATTATCAGATTTCATATTTAAATCACATTCTCTCCCCCGATCAAAAATTTCAAATCATTCGAGATTTTTGATCTCAATTGATTTAAATAAGTTAAAAAGCTTTTGGGAGAGAAATGCGGTCAATTTTAATATTTTCTGATAAAAAGAACTTTTTCTTGCTCCCCCTCAATCTGTGAGGGAGGTTGTTATGTGTCAGATTTGAAGAGTTTGCAAAAGATTCGAAGTTTTAACGAAAACTCTTTGAAAATGTACTCATTCTTACACATAACCATCACAAATTGTTTTGTTGCTTTTGTTTTGTACAAAGTGTGGGGAGTTTTGATGATACATAAAATTTTGAGAAATTCACTCTCCCCTCAATCAATGACGGATGTTAAAACTAAAATATTTTCATAAAATATTAAAGTCATTGATTAAGTGAAAAAAAATTTTATCAAAATTTTTGAGTTCAATTTGATTTTCAATCAAAATTTCATGGTACCACCAAGTTTTGCACAAACACTTTCCGGAAAAATCATAGAAGGGAAAGTATATAGCGATAAAAAAGAAGATTTCTCTTCTTTATCAAGAAATAATGCACTGAAGCGTACATTAGATTGAGGAAACATGGATATAAAGTAATCCATGCTCAGGTGAACATCACCCGGTACAAGGAACAACCGTCTTTTTGGCGACGTGTTTTCCCCATTTTGAAAAACGGGTTGCTATCAGAAGTAATAGCAAGCCAAACTTTTAAGTCCGGGTTGCAGCCTGAAATGACTACAAGCCATAATTTTACGAATGTTTTGGGAAACGACATGTTTTAGAAAAAAACTTTATTTGAAACCGAAAAACTCTTGCTCAAGCGTATGTATGATTCTGTGACATTATTGAATGACATTTCTAGAAACGTACATAATATTGATTACACAAGAGACATGTCGTAAGAAGAGTATTTTTGGTTTTTATGATTTTCTAATTTTTATGGTTTATGTTGGTTTTATATTTTTCTATTTTCTTTTTGATATATGTTATGTACAAAGGATATATGAAGCCAATCCTTCAATCATCATTCTCTTCTTAGAGAGACTTAAGAGTTTCTGGAGTGAGGCTCTTCATTCCAAGTCGAGGGAGAATGAACTGAAATCTTTGCCGAGACAGAGCCTTTGTGAAAATGTCTGCCAACTGAAACTCCGTTCTTACAAAGTAGAGTTCCACTATCCCTTTCTCCACTTGTTCTCTGATGAAGTGATGACGAATGTCTATATGCTTGGCTCTAGAGTGCTGGACATTGTTGCAGCATAGGGCAATGGCACTTTTGTTATCACAATACATTGGGATTTTGTTGAAATCAAACCCATAATCTGATAATTGTGATCCCATCCACAAAATTCGAGCACAACACGAGGACATGGCTATATTTTCCGCTTCTGTGGATGAGATAGAAGTGCACATTTACTTTTTGGATGACCAGCTGACAAGTTTCTCACCCAAGAATTGAGCTCCTCTGGAAGTACTTTTGTGAGTGTCTTGTCACCCTGCATGATCAGCATCATAGTAGGCCGTGAGAGCCATTGCATTGTCTTTTGGGTACCAGAGACCCATGTGGATTGTCCCTTGTAGATATCTAAAGATTCTCTTGACAGCTTCCAAGTGCTTTTTGGTGGGCTTGGATTGATATCAGGCGCACATGCATACGGCAAAAAGAAGGTCTGGCCTACTTGCTGTGAGGTACATGAGAGATCCAATCATGCTTCTGTATTTGGTTTGATCAACTATTACACCAGTTGAGTTGTCATCGAGTTTGGATCTCTCAACCATGGGTGTATCAACGATGTCACTTGAGTCAAAGCCAAACTTCTTGAGAATATCACTAGCATACTTGGCTTGATTAATAAAAAAGCCTCTTGGGTTTTGTGAAACTTGTAGCCCCAAAAAGAAAGACATTTGTCCCATCATGGACATTTGAAACTGGGAACTCATTTCTGTAGCAAAGCGATCACATTCCTTGGAATCAGACGATGCGAAGATAATATCATCAACATAGATTTGAACGTGAAGGAGATTGTTCCCAGTCTTTCTAGTGAACAAGGTAGGATCAACAACAACCTTGGTAAATCGATTTGCAAGAAGAAACTTGGAAAGTGTGTCGTACCAAGCTCTAGGAGCTTGTTTGAGACCATAGAGTGCCTTCTTTAAGCGATATATGTGATTTGGTCTTTCTGGGTCCACAAAACCTTCGGGTTGAGAGACATAAACAACTTCTTTTAAGTCTTCGTTCAAGAAGGCAGTCTTAACATCCATTTGATAAACGATCATGTTACTGCTGGCATCATTGGCAAGAAAGATTCTAATGGCCTCGATACGAGCAACTGGTGCAAACGATTCTTCAAAATCAATACCCTCTTGTTGACTGTATCCTTTTGCAACTAAACGAGCCTTATTCTTCAACACATCCCCATGTTCATCAAGCTTAACTTTAAAAATCCATTTAAGAGCAATGATCATCACACATTCAGGTGGTGGTATTAATTCCTATACATCAAGACGATCAAACTCATGGATTTCTTCTTGCATAGCGGTGAACCAAGACACCTTGGTAAGGGCATCTTTGAAGTCTTTGGGCTCGACTTTAGATAATACTGAGTTGAAGAAACACCACAAGGCATCAGTGGAAAGTTGTTGTCTAGTGGATACCGGTCTTGAGGGGTTTCCTATGATGTTGTCAATAGGATGATTATTTGTCCATTTTTTGTGATTTTCATGAGGTTGAGGATATGGTACAGATATTACGTTGTATGTATTTTCTGAGGAAGATGCTTCATTGGAGGATTCTGGTGCAAATACATTTTCAAATGGTTCTTCCTCAGATGATGCAAAAGGATTGACTTCCCATGAGTTATCAGAGGTAACTCCTTGATGTTCAAAAGACGATTGTATATTTGATTCAATTTGAGTGTTGCTGCATTCTGGTGCCTCCGGATCAAGAGAGATGGAGACTGAAGGACCATTTGCATTATGTGGTGCGTTTCCAGCCATAATATTAGGTTCAACAACTGGCTGTACCGGTTCATGTGGTGGCTGTGACTCAAAGTACTCATCAAACATGGGATCAAATAACCTTTTCAAGTCTTCACTCGAGGGAGGAACATAAGGAGTGACATGATTGGAGTTCTGTACAAGTCCCGAACTTATTGGTCCAGGAGATAAAAGATTTTGTGAGGGTCCAGAACTGGTGTGTCCTGAAGCCGTATGCTCTATCAGCTCATCAAACGTGACATGGATTGTTTCCATGATTTGTCGGGTTCTTTTGTTGTAGATTCGGTACCCTTTTCGATCTGCAGCATAACCGACGAATACCCCAATATCAGCTTTAGCTTTGAGCTTCCCTAGGTCTTCACTGTCGTTAGTTGGGTAGCACAGGGCACCAAATACACGAAGAAAGGAGAGATCAGGCTTTTTGAGATGCACCAGCTCATATGGTGTCTTGTTGTGGAGAGGATGAATTAATGATCGATTTTGGGTGTAACAAGCAGTAGCAATGGCTTCAGCCCATAGGAACTTTGGTGTTTTTGAGAATATCAGCATAGTGCGAGCCGCTTCAACTAGTGTGCGATTTCTTCTTTCAACGACTCCATTTTGTTGAGGAGTTCGAGGAATGCTTTTCTGATGACTGATTCCGACACTTTCGTAGAATTTGGTGAGATGTTGGTTAACAAACTTAGTTCCATTGTCTGTACGGATGATTCTAACAGTTTTTGTTGAGCCTTACTTGCAACTGCTTGATGATCTTGATAATGATATCGGGAATTTCATCCTTGGATCTTAAAAATTTCACCCATGTGAATCTTGAATAGTCATCCACAATAACAAGAATATATCTTTTCCCATTGAAGCTTTGCACTCTCATGGGTCCACACAGATCCATGTGAAGGGTATGAAGTACTTCGGTGTTGGAGTTGGTGGGTTTTGGTTTGTGTGTTTGTTTCTTGCTTTTACCTAATTGACATGACGAACAAAGATGATCCTTTTCATACTTCAGTCTGGGCATGCCTCGAACAAGATCTTTGCGAGAGAGCTTGTTAATGGTGCCGAAGTTCAAGTGGTTCAAACGTCGATGCCATAACCATGATTTGCTTTTTGAGGCCTTAGAAAGTAAGCAAATGGGAGAGGACCGCAACATGTCTTCAATAGAGATGGTATACAGATTTGTACCACGACTTCCTTTAAGGAGATCAACTCCGTCCAGTTCTCTAGTGAAACATGTGTGTTTTCTGAAGGCCACTTCGAGATCAGAATCACAGAATTGTCCAACAGAGAATAAGTTGTGCCCAAGTCCTTCCACATAGTAAACTCTTGAAATTACACTATCACCAAACACATAATCACCATACCCCATAATAGCTCCAAAGTGTTCGTTACCGAATCTAACTGTCCCGATAAACTTTTCCACGAAATTTCTGAGCCGAGAGCGATCCCCAGTCATATGTTTTGAGCAGCCTGAGTCCAAATACCACAGGACGATTTGTACGACCTGCATTTGAAACCAGACAAATATGGATAGCTGAAAAACATGGATCCCCAAGCGTAATTAGGATCTAGTAGGTTAGCACATGCATACTTAAGAGATTCATGATCAGTATTATCATTGGTTCTTACAGATGAACCGATACCAGTGGAAACTGTAGTCTTACTATCAAGGCATTGGGTCACTAAAGGGAATATTCTACTAGTAGCCTTCCATCTCTTAACCTCTAAAGACTTAGGGTCGGGTATGTAAGTCAATGGGCACTGGTTTCCTAGAGTGAACTTTCTTCCCGTAGGTTTAAACTGATATCCTACACTGTTAAAAACTTTTCCTGTAACTCTCCAAGTATTGTTATCCTTAGCAGATATAACAGGGGATTTATAAGATGATTTCAAAAATGACACAACACATTCATCATGATTACCAGAAATCAAACATTCATTAAAAGTCTTGCAAGTCGCATTAGAATTCGAATTAATTACAGTACGCTTAACGCAAATACTAGAATCAACACGATTCTTTTCATTCAAATCAATCTTATTGTTCCTAAGGTGGTCTTCTACTTTCTTCCCTTGATCATTCTTAGCAGGCGAGGTCCTATCATTCCTTGTGTTGCCTTTAGGCTTTGACCCGCTAGCTTTAGTAACATTGATTACTCCTGTAGAATTTAAGATGGGAACATTAGATTGTTGCAAAATTGTTTGGTTTCTAGGTGTTGATGTGCTATGCACAGAACTAGCCAAGGGTTTATCAAAAGTAACATGCTTCTTCAAGTTCCTAGATGAGGATGTGCCAATTTTGTCACGCATGTTGGGCATTTTGGGACATGTACCTATGGTATATTCAAGCAACTCTTGTGACCTCTTGGTAAGAAAGCAAATATCCGATAGGGTGTTATCAGATGGTCTTACCGTTCTATCTTCTTCTATGGTTTCACGGGTCATGTCAAGGCAGTTCTTAAGATGTCTAAGATAATCACTATGGACTTGCTCATTGTTCTTAAGGGGAAGTGGAATAAAGACAGCCTCACATGCATACTTTTTACAATTACAAACCACATAATTAATATTGTCACTTGCATTCAACGGCATTTTCCCTTTCACTTTTGTCTTTAGATTCTCAATTTCATTAAGCAAAGAAGTTATTTTTACATTGGTTTTATCACGAGTGATATTGATAGAATCATATAACTCTTTGTAATGTTGTTTGACTTTAGAATTTTCAGCTTGAAAACACTCATTTTCATGTTTAAGTAAGTTGATTGTGTTTTGAAGTTGAAAATTATGAGAATCTGCAGACATTGGTTTATGGGAGTTAATCACAACATTCATGGGAGACTAGTTTATGGGAGTTAATCACAACATTCATGGGAGACTTCAATTGGGCAATTTGAGCCCTCAATAACCTGATCGTGTTCGTGTGAGCTTGAATTTTTTCATCCCTTTTTGCTAATTCAAAATATGCATCAAATTCCGGAGCATCAGATGACGTTTTTGCCTTTGACATTTTCATTTTTTCTTCTAAATGTTGATATTTTAATTGTAAATTAAGATTATCAACTTCTAGTTTAGAAAGTTGCTTGACCATGTTATCATGATCATCATTTTGAATTTTTTCAAGCAATTTCCCATTCTCCCCCTTAAGCTCAACAACACGATTATGAAGGTTATTCAAAACAATAGACATTTCATGAAACTGACTAGCATTAAGAGAAGACTCCGTAGCAGTATAAAACACATCTTGTGAAATACATTTAGCAATCAAGTTGTCATTCATGATGAGAATATTTTTTCTGGCAATTTCACTATGCTGAAGATCTATTGTTTTTTGTTTACACTCATTTTCCACATCTTTAAACGCTTCTTTCATTTCCTTAATCTCACTGTCAAGGGATTGTCGTAGACCCTCAAAGTGTTCTTTGATAAGTTTAAAGAATGGGATGACTTCAGTTAAGTAACACTCTTTAGTTAGCTCAAATCCCCGTTCACCCTCAGTGATTCCCGTTGGTGTGATTCTCTTTTTGCATGTTTTATCGAAATCAATGAACATTTGACACAGGACATAAATGCTAATGAGAGTTTTACATTTCGTGCGAAGTGACAACTGAACTAAGTGCATTGGTGAATTGGGGGGATACACCGTTGGGGAAGCTACCTTTAGGGATGTTTTGGCCTTAATTTCCTCATCTTTTATTTTTTCAATGTCTAGGGGCCGAAATACCTGTTCTGGTGTTAACTTAGTTTGTGGTGCAAAAATAGTCACTCGGTTTTGTTCATAAAAATCACGAGGCTTAGCAATGACTCGGTGTTTAATGCACTTTGGATCCTTCATTTTTTTTATTAAATTTCTCTCTATTGGCAGAATCAAGTTCCTCTAATTCATCATCGAATGAACTATTTGGGGGATCATGATTGGGAGTAAGCATAACTTTAGCATCATAGAGGGAAGGTTGAGTGTCTCTAACGCTCTTAAGGAAATTAGTTTTAGGCATCCCTAAATCCTTATTACTATGCTTATCTCACAGTTTCATGTGCTTTTCCACCATTTGAGCTGTTTGAGGTGTTTGGCCAAGAACATACAACTTGTTTTCAAGTTTGTTTTTCAACTGCTTAAGGTTAGAAAATTCGTTTAATAGTTTAGTTTCCTTTTGTTGAAATTCAATTTTAAGGAGTTTTACACTATCCTGAATTTCCTGTTTTTCCTTAAAAGCACCTTCAAATTGACTTTGAATAGATTGACTTTCTTGTTTAAATGCCATTTCCTTCAAATTTTGTTCAGTGATGTAGGCATGCATTTGCAATTCCATTTTTTGTTCACGTTCAGTAAGCTCAAATTTAGCACGTTGTTCATAAAACCTTACTTGATCCCTAAGAATGTTTATCCTAGTGTTTAGGGTATCATCTGGTGCAACAACCGTATACTCATGTAAATCACACATTTCTTCATCAGCAGAGGATATATCGCTTGGTACAACAGACTCGACGTTATGCTTCACATAATGCTCATATGGGACAATATTGCTATTCCCCAAATTTGCAGTATCTAATTCATCAACGTTCGTTTGTTGTACATTGTTACATATCGATTGTTCATGTATCACATCATAGTCACACACAACAGAAGACTTTCCACAAGATATGTCAGAATGCCTGTCGTGATCCAAATGTTTCTCAGTTGGTAACACTATGATGGTTTCCAATTCAGCCTCATTTGATTCACAAACATTATTTTGTCATATATCACAGAAGTTCTTCTGTTCATCACATTTATCATATAGTTTTAGTACCTCAAATATGATGGATGAATTGGAGCAACCAGATTGTTGTGCAGGTGAGACAGTTGATGATAGATTAGCCATGAAGATTGTCTGAGCGGCGGGTTCGTCATCAACATCTGAGTTGAAAGCATCACAATCCTCTGCCTGGAAGATGTTTGGTTCATTAAGAGCTAAATCCAGAACTGGTTGTTCATTCACATCATCATCAAAAGTCTTTCCATCATCCCCAGCAATGAACGCCAATTCTTCCTCATTGAGCACAACTCCATTCTCTTGAGCTTGCATGAGCAACATTTTGTCCTTGAAGTAATCTGAGTTTTGAGGACGCTTTGGTAGAGTGCAATTCCTGGCGATGTGACCTAGACCCCCACAATTGTAACATTTTGGTTGCCTTCCTTGTCCCTGATTCAGATTTCCAACTTTGTTTTGAAAGTTGCCCCACACTGCATTTCTTTGATTCACATTGTGTCTTCCCTGAACGTTTTGCACCATTACTTTTCCGTCTTCCACAATGGCTTGATTTCGTGGATTGGAGGAAGTTCTGAGTTGATTGTTGGAAGATGGGAGTGCAGCCCTGAAATGTTGAACCAATAGAGAAACTTGATTGGAGAGATTGTCAATCATCTTGTCTATATGAGAGTATCCTGAGTCGAGATGAGTGTTCATGGCGGCTGATGACTGTAGCGATGAGTGATCCATTGATGACATAGGTTGATTAGTTGGCCCCATGCTACTCATGAAAGCAAGTGAATCACTGGTGACTGTTGGATTGAGTTTCTCTCTTAGTTGACGATCATATGCAGTATGCTTCTCATGTTGTTGCAAATAAGCAAACAATTGCTCATAGTTCGTATTTCTCAATCCTTTGTTGAGCTTGACAGCAGTGAAAAACCGATCCCACTCAGGTGACATGTTGTTCACAAACTTAGAGTTGAGTTGAATGTTGGGCATTATCATTCTAATCATTCTCATGTCGTTAACCAGTTTGTGAAATCGGACATAGTAATATGTAATGTTTTCACCAGGATTCATTTTGAAATGCTCAAACTCATCATATAATTGAGATTCACGGTCTTCTTTGGTCAGCTCTGAGCCAGACAGAAGCATTTTGACATTATCCCACACCGCTTTGGCTTCAGTGTTGAAGTTGATTAGCTTGTACACATCTTTGGGTAACCCTTGTATTACTATGTTGGAGGCACGAATGTCAGCATCATAGCGCTTCTTTTCAACATCAGTGAGATCATTGTAAGTGCGTGGTCTATCAATTCCCTGAACAACAGAGCCATCATCAGCAGTGGAGATAACATCTCTGGTTGTACCCATCTGCATGGGACCTTCATCGATAGATTGTAGAATGTTCTCACCATTCTCTTTACCCAAGCAGTACAATCTGATTCTTTGCGCCCATGATTCATAATCTGTCCTGTCTAGCATTGGAGGTCGGGTGTCAGACCCAGCAGCTTGAATGTCATCAGATACAGTCGACATCTCAAAATCTTCAAACGGGATTTTACAGCTTTAGTGACTTAAATCTAGAAATAATTCTTTCTAGGGATTTTACTAAATTCAATTAAAAGAAACCGGAAGATATATTTAGCTGATTAAACTAAAAGAGAGATACCAGATGAGTCACAGTTTGCATCAAGTGTTAAGTTGTGACAAGTCCAGTTACAATATATCCAATTGAGATTAGTCAAATCGTAAGGAATTACTCACAACGTCAGATCTCAACTAGATCAATTGAAACGACTAAGGTTACAACAATACACGAATTGCAAAATTGATTACCCAATCACATGAATCTCATCACTTAGTAAATTGCCAAATAATGTGAGATAGTCGCAACTGTGTGCACTAATCGCAGTAGGAGATAAACACAAGGTGAGCAAATCGCAGTGGAAGGTAACCGCAAGGTAGGTAACCACAGAGAAAGGTAATCACAAAGTGAGTTAACCGCAGGGAGCAACTAACCGCAGAGTACACTAACTGCAAGATAGGTAACCACAGAGAAAGGTAATCACAAGGTGAGTTAACCGCAGGGAGGAACTAACCGCAGAGTACACTAACCACAAAATGGATTACACACAAATCACTAACCACAGTAAGTAGCAAACCGCAGAAACTAAACGCAGTCCACTAAACCACAGAAGCTAAACGCAGTCAGATAGTCTCAGATACCAATCGCAGATCATCTAACCGCAAGAGCTAGTCGCAATGACAACAGTCCAAAAATGTCACTTTCCTTGCGATTTGTTTGTATTCCCAGAATAGTAATCGCAGACAAACTAACCACAGAGATCAGGAGCTAATCGCAGTGAAGCAATGGAACAGTGGAGCTAATCGCAACAATGAAAAACGACCAAAACTCAATCTAAACTTCAAATAAGCTTATGAAATATTAAAACCAACTGAACCACAATGTTGTATTAACACCAAGGATCATAAAAGTACATCTCTAACACATCAAATAACACAAGAAAGATCAAACTAAGATGTTTTGAATAAAACTCTTCTAACTCACAAAAACTACACAAAAACCACACCAAAACCGAATATCCAAGGCCCTAAGATGAAACCATGGCTCTTGATACCAGTTGTAGAATATCAATCAAGTCACAAACATGTATGGTTCTTGTGATTAGGATCGAATGGATGGAGTTTTAGAGAGAGAGAGAGAGTTTAGAGAGAGAAAGAGATGGGAGCCTTGAGAGAAACTAGAAATGTATTAGCTTGTGAATGAAGGTCCAACCCTCTCCACATGTGGAGAGGGGTATTTATACTTATCCTACAAAGAAACATATAAACGCCCACACCCGGGCTGTGGATCAGGCATACAGTGGGTAAGACCTGTCCTTCTTCTACGTTGTTACTTAGACTAAACTAATATTTAACTAAATAATATACTAACTACGAGCTAACTTAAATGCTATTACAATTATTAGGTGACCGAGACTTTTACAGGAATATCCGTATTCCTAACACCCCAGCCCCAGCCCATTTGCCAAACAAGTTTATAAAAATACAAACTTTAATTTCGGCTTATAATATAAGCCCTAGCACCAGCCCCAGCTCTAGCCCCAGCCCCAGCTTCAGCCCATTTTACCAAACATACCCTAAGTCTCAAATCAGACCTGGATTTTTGCATGTGCATGATGAGCAACGACACATAGCTTTTACTTTTTAGGGGCCCAATTTTTAAAGTTTTAGTAGAAGTATAAAATCATTTTTAGCAATGTTTTAAAACCCGGGTTGACTCGACCGGTTCAACCGGCTCGGTGACCGGGCCAGATAGGACCGGGTTTTTCCTTGTTTGAGAACCGGATTAAACCGCTGGTTTTTCATTTACCCGGGTTGATCCGGTTGAATAAACCTGGCCGGATCATTACTTTTTATCAAAAAAATTAACAAAATGATTTTTTTTCCATTAACTTTTCTAAGTTTAATTGAAAAGTTGAATTGATGATGACTGATGTTTGTTAAAATTTTGTAAAATAGTAAATCATAGTTATAAATGATCTTAAAATCACCACTTAATATAGTTTTACTATATACCATTATAATTTAGAATCACTTGTTGAAATTTTTGCTATATTATAATAGACTTAAAAAGCAAAACTTATCGGTATAGTCTAAATCTTCTTCATCGGTTTAATCGAATGTATGTGTAAGAACGGATAAATTACGAGATCATGCAATACTAATTATTAAATTTAGAAAAAAGTATATATATGTATAGGACTGGTTTGACCTGGCGCACCCGGTGAACCGGCGATTAAACCAGGACGAAAAGAATCGGATTTAAAACATTGATTTTTAGAGTATTTGATCTCGTTAGTAAATGATTTGAATGAAACTTTTTTCAGGAGAACAATAATAAAAAAGTTTCAACCAACCTTTTTAATGTTGAAAAATGAGATGTAGGTTTTGTTGTGGAAGAAAACGCCAGAACCACAGTTGTAACTTGTGAGAGATGGTTGTGGACTTGTGGGGTTCAAACTTTAATTGTCCTTTTGCATCATGTTTTTTTGTTAGAGCACAAGATGTAATTACTTGGTTAAGGTTTCATTCAGTGCCACGTTATTGTCATATCAGTTTTAACCTTAACTAAAAAACATCATTTATCATAACTCAATAATTTACAAATTCAACCCCTAAACTAAAGCAAATACTTCATTTAATAAATAACATAACATTAAAACTTAAACATTACAATACGAATTAAAAAAAATTACAACGAACAAAAAATACAAAATAACAAAAACATGTTATAAATGAAACTACAACATGGAAATTACGAAATACAATTACATCTACTGTCGAGGTTGTTAGCCTCGCTCTTTTATAAAGATAACGTCACATTCGTGAATTGGACTAGATACGTAGTTAGTTGTGCCTTTAGGGACTACTATTGTACAAAAGGCAAACTTGTAATAGGATGAGCCTATAAATACCCCTCATGACTCTCCATGAGGGGTGTGAGAAATTGTGTAACCTTTACTTTCATATTAATATAAACCTTTTCTTCACCCTCTCTCTACTTTCTCTCTCTAAAGCTAAACATGGATTTCATATACTTTGATCAACCTCGACCTCCCGAATCACATAGAAATCATTACTTTTCGGTCCTACAAGTGGTATCAATCGCCTAACAATGATTTAGGAGTGTGTGGAAATCGTTTGTATCAAGTTTTTTGTGTCTAAAGTTGCGTTTTTCATATTTAACGTGTACTTTTCTTGCAAAAAGTCTTGATCTTTAAGTGTTTTAGTGTTAAAGTAGTTGTTTTTATTGAAGCTTTAGTGATTCTAAGTGTTTTGGGAAAGATTTGATCATTAGAAACAAGTGGAAAAAGAGTTTTTGGTTGAAAAAATCAAATTTTTGAAGTTTTCTGGTCACCTTACGCGTAACTTGGGTGAATAGTACACGAAACAGCTGTCTACAGTACTTCCTACGCATAACTTGTGGTCAAAACCCTTTTCCTACGCGTAACTCTGGTCAAAACCCTATTCTTACGCATAACTTTGGTTTTCTACGCATTAGATTGAGATCCTACGCTTAACATTGGTTTTCTACGCACAAGTTGAGATTATACGCATAAGATCTTACGCCTAATATTGTTTACGCGTAAGTTTCAGAATTCTACGCATAACTTCATCAAAGGTCTTCTCTTCGTGCTACGGTGACTCAGTACTTCCCTGACTTGGATAAGTTTGTGGAATACTTCGACACGGGATATCTTTCAAGCTTGGATGAGTTTGAGAGATCAATTTGGTTGAAAAAACCTTACGCGTAACATTCTTAAGCATAAACTCTAAGTTTACGCGTAACATCAAAGTCTACGCATAAACAATATTGTTTACGCATAACTTAGATCTTACGCATAACTTAAAGGTTACGCATAACATCTTACGCGTAAGATTACTCAAAGTTTACGCGTAAGATTCAAGGTTTACGCGTAAGAATTTGACTTTTTGACAACCAAACTTCAAACGGCCATAACTTTTGAACCGTAACTCCGTTTTCGACGAATCAGCTGTCAAAACGACCGTGAGACCGAGAAGAAGGACACGTTGAATCATCTAAAGATCATTCAAGCCAAGCTTCGAGGCCCAAATCCACTCCGAACGGAAGTTATTGAGGTTTTAAGGTTTCAGATCAAATTTTTCACCATAAAAACTTGCATCAACTTACACTAAACACAACTCCTACTTCGTTGAAACGATCCAAGAATCAACTTTATCAATCTACACTTCATCAATGGCTACTCAGCAAGATATTCATGCAGCCGGTGCGGAAAACCGACCTCCAATGCTTGAAAAAGGTGGATATCTCCCATGGACAAGTCGCATGCTTCGTTACATCAAAACAAAGCCTGATGGTAAATTAATGATCAACTCCATTACAAATGGTCCATTCAAGCCACGACAAGTTCAAATTGAAGGTAATCCAAATGCAACACCTCCTACTCAACCATTCGTGCGTGAACAAACAGAAGCAGATTACACAGAGGAAGACAAGAAGCAGATCGCCGCTGATGATATGGCAATGCATTTAATCCAACTTGGATTACCACGGGAGATCTTTGCTGCAGTCGACAGCTGTGAAACTGCTTATGCTATGTGGGAACGTGTTAGAAGGATATGTCATGGAACAGAGATTGGACAACAGGACGTTGAGAACAAACTTCTTACTGAATGGGAGAATTTCACATCCACCAAAGGTGAACAGATTGAATCATACTACACAAGGTTTTGCACTTTGATGAATGAGTTAATCAGAAACAAGTTGACACCTCGAACAATTGCAACAAACATCAAATTCATCAATAACCTTCCAGAAGAATGGGGTCGTTATGTTACAATTGTCAATCAAACAAAGGATTTAGACAAGGTGAATTATGATCAACTCTATGACTTTTTGAAGCAAAACCAAGCTGAGGCTAATGAAGTAAGGAAAGAAAGATTGGCTAAGAATCATGATCCTCTCGCATTAATTGCTAATACACCAACACCATTACCAGTGAACACTCAACAACCATCATCATCTTCCACTCACAACTACATGCAACCATCATGCATTCTACAACCAACACCGGTCTACCAACAACAGTTCTACCCACAACAACAACAAGTTATTCCACAACAGCAACACCCACAATTTCAAGAACCGGAATTCACTGACAATGATGAAGCTACTGCAGCATTGTCCCAAGCGTTTGCTTTTCTGTCAAAGGCATTCCAAGGACGTTATTCTACACCAACAAACAACAACCAAAGGATCTCATCGAACACTCACAACAAGCAGTTTGCTCAGCCGAGTTTCAATATGGGCAATGAAGGCCAAATGGTTGGAGTTTATGGGAATCAACAGGGATATCAGAATATGCAGAATGCAGGTCAGTTTGCAGGGAATCAGTTGGGTCAGTTTGTTAGAAATCAGAGGGGTCAGAATGTTGGTAATCAGGCAATGGGTAATCATAATAGAAATGTTGCAGCTCCAGTTGTTGGGAATTTGGGAAATGTGAATCAGGGTAATCCGGTAAAGTGTTTCAACTGTCAGGGTGTAGGTCATATGGCAAGGAACTGTCCTACTAAGCCAAACAAGAAAGATCTAGCGTACTTGCAGAAAACAGTGATGTTGGCACAAAAGGCAGAGGCAGGATTTCAGTTGAATGCAGAGGAGAATGATTTTATGGCTCTTATGGATGACATGGAAGATAGAGAGGATATCGATGCGAACTGCATATTCATGGCGAATCTTCAGGAGGCAAAGTATGACACAGATTCTGACACACCTCCGGTCTATGACATCAATGCAGTCTCTGAGGTATCAAACTTCAACACATGTCACAATAATGATATATTTGATATGTCTCCTCATGAGGAACAGCATTTTGAGAAGCAAGCATCCACTTATGATACATACCTGGACACGCCAAGTAGTAGCAATACTCCTTCAGCGACTCCAGATGTGAATCATAATGAAGGCTTCGTTTCACAGCATGCTGTGAATGATGAGGAAACACGTGCTTTATTTGAATCATTATTAAATAATTGTGGTATTGAAATCGAGAAAGTGAAAAAGGTCAATCGCGATGTTAAGGCCGCGAATGTAAAATTGACCGCTGAGCTTGAGAGTTACAAGGAAAACGCTAAAGCTTTTGAGTTTCATAACAAAAGATTGTCTGAATTAGAAACTGGTTATCAAAATTCCGTTTCATGGGAAAAACAATTGCAACTCAAGTTTGATACACTTGATGTTAATTCTTTCAAGAAGATAAAAGCTTTAAACGCGGAAATTTCTGATTTACAAAACCAACTTTCTAAACAAAAAACAGCTTATACCAATCTTGAAAAAGAAAGGGATGAGTTGAAAAAGGACTTTGCAAAGAAAGAAGACAAACTTTTGGCCGAAATCGTAGAGTCAGAACACATGATTGCACATTTAGAAGAATTAGTGGTTAAGTCGGGTCAGTCAAGTCAAACAATGAAAATGATTTCAAATCAAACTAATCCGATTTACCATACGAAACATAAAGTGGCTCTTGGTAACAACACCCCCAGTAATCTCAAGAAAGCTCAGCAAGAACAGAATGTTTTGTACAATGGTAATGTGATTTACACTAAACATGATCCTCCCGTCGTTCGGGATTCTGTGCAAACGATAGAACATGTCGAAGAGAGCATTACTAAAATGAAACAAAAGGATTTGAAACCCATTGATTACAACAAATTGAACAAACTTTCGGGAATTACTTTTGTTCCACAAAAAGAACCATCTGTGTTTTCCATAAAACAACCATTCTCAAAAATGTTTTCTAAGAAAGTAATTGTTTCCAAACCTCTTTCAAAAATGGAACAAATTTCTTCTAACAACACTTTTAATACAAGTGAGGCTAGAGAAATTTTGGATGACGTTAAAAAGAGAATTCAAGAACTTCAAAATATTATTGCTTCTAAAACTACAATCAATATTAACAACTGGCATTCTAGTTTTCATATTGAGCAGAAAAAAGTTTTTGAAAACGAAATTACTATCCCACTGAATAACATCAGTGCGAGGGTAATCCATTTTGAACAAGCTTTCTTAAAAGAAACGGCCGACTTTGTCAAGGACCACAAATCCCTGGTAAACGAAGCTAATGATACTCGTGAAAACATGAATGTTTTGGAAAACCTAAATGATTCTCTCTTCGAAGCTGTTATGACCACTGACATTATGTCCATCATTTTACAAACATATTCGGTTCAAGACGATGAACGACTAAGAGCTGAGATCTTCGCAATTGTTTCAAAATATGAAAATGCTCTTATAAAGATTGAAAAAGAAAATGTGTCATATTTTAAACAACTTGATCGAAAAAAGGAAAAATGCAAGTATGACAAATTGTCGTATAAGCGTGCCTTACAGAACATGAAAGAGCAAAATGATCTTTTGAGGACTCAGCTTGAAAGTCAAAAAGGAAAGGGTGAGGAAACTAAGTTTGCAAAACCATTGACTTCGGAAAAACCAAATGTTTCAAACACGTTTCAAAAACCAAAAATGTCAATTTCACGGTTTGCTCCAAAAGTCGATGAGAAAAAGGATTTGATAAAACCAGTCACTCCAACACCCTTGCCCAAGAAAAATGAAAATGAAAAGATTGTTGATAAAGGAAAAGCGGTTGTCGAAACACCAAAAGTGATAGCACCTGGCCTTTTTAGGATTAGTCCCACTAGTGCGTCTGCCTCAACATCTAAGACAAATGACAAGTGCATAAAGGCTAATTCTAAAGAATCTAGGGATGCTAAAAAGGACAACAATATAAATCCTAATGTGTGTGCCTTACCTTCTACAGGACTAGAAAGCACCTCTAGGAGCAGCAGACTAAAGCCTAGGAGCAATACAAGGAACAATAGAGTCTCGCCTGTCTCTAAGAGTAGTAGCAAGAATAAAGCTGAAGAAGTAGAAGAACACCCTAGGAATTTATCACTTTGTAATAAGAGACATGTTTCATCTGAATGTAATGTCGAAAGTACTGTTTCTAATGCATGTAATGACTCTTTTTGTTTAATATGCAAGAAATGTTTAATTAATGATGTTCATGATGAATGTGTTTCTAAGAATGTGAATGTTACGCCTGAACAGAAGCATGTTCCAAAAAGACCTAGTGCTAGATCCAGATCTATAGAACGACTAGTTGCACGATTTAGGACTACCACTATTAGTCGAATGCCTAGGAACTATCTTAAGTTTTGTATGTGGATTCCGACGGGTAGAGAGTTCACTCTTAAGGACGGCAAATTAGAAATAACTCAAGCTAAACAAGTAGCAACTGTCTATGAGTGTGATTCTGCTTTTACTCCTAACCCCATGGAACCAAATTCAACACGGTTTCCAAATACAAACTCTTCTGTTCTTGGCAGGTTATCAAAATATGTCTTTGGATCGTCGACTCGGGTTGCTCCAAGCACATGACCGGGAATTTAAAGCTGCTGATCAATTTCGTCTGGAAATTCATGGGAACTGTACGCTTTGGAAATGATCATGTAGCAGCTATTCAGGGTTATGGAGATCTACAATTTGGGAATTTTTTAATCACTCGAGTTTACTACGTCGAAGGGTTGGGACACAACTTGTTTTCAGTCGGGCAGTTTTGTCATGCAGATTTAGAAGTTGCATTCAGGAGAAACACGGTTTTTATTAGAAATTTGGTTGGTGATGATCTCTTAATTGGAAATCGTGGTACAAACTTGTACGCTATCGACATCAACCAAATGGCTTCTACATCACCAATTTGTCTTATGACAAGGGCAACCGAAACTAAGTCCTGGCTGTGGCATAGAAGATTATCCCATCTCAATTTCGACACGATCAACAAGTTAGCCAAAGACAACATCGTAACCGGACTTCCTAAGTTCAAATACACCAAGGAACACCTTTGTCCATCATGCGAACAAGGAAAAAGTAAAAGAGCATCATATAAACCTAAAACCGTACCCAGTTCGGAAGCAAGGTTACATATGTTGCACATGGACTTATGTGGCCCAATGAGAGTTGAAAGCATTAATGGGAAGAAGTATATTCTTGTTATTGTTGATGATTATTCAAGATATACTTGGGTAAAGTTTTTGAGATCAAAAGACGAAGCACCAGGCATCATCATCACCTTTCTGAAGCGTATCCAAGTTCTACTTCAAGCTCCAGTAAGGATTGTAAGAACAGATAATGGCACAGAATTCACTAATCAGGAGTTAAGAACCTACTTTGAAGATGTTGGAATCACTCACCAAACATCAGTTGTTAGAACTCCACAGCAGAATGGGGTAGTTGAAAGAAGAAACCGAACTCTTATGGAAGCTGCTCGCACAATGCTGATTTTTTCTAGTACACCTCTATTCTTATGGGCTGATGCTGTAGCCACTGCTTGTTTTACTCAAAACCGATCCCTAGTACATCCAAGATTCAATAAAACCCCATATGAGCTAGTGAACAACCGTAAACCTGACATCTCTTACCTTCACGTATTTGGCGCTTTGTGCTATCCGACGAATGACAGAGAAGATCTAGGGAAGTTAAAAGCTAAGGGTGATATTGGAATCTTCATTGGATATTCAGAAAACTCGAGGGCATTCAGGGTGTATAATAGAAGAACGAAAAAGATAATGGAGACGATGAATGTGAAGTTTGACGAGATTTCACAAATGGCTTCTGAGAGATACGCTCTAGAACCCGCGCTTAATCCGATGGCTTCTAATCAAAACGGATTAGGACCCGCACCAAACCAGCAGACTTCTGGACACATCAGTTCAGGACTCGTACCTCAAGGAGCTCATTCAACAAACATGGATAAACCTTCAGAACAAGAACTGGAAAATTTCTTCGAGTTAATGTTTGATGAATATTATGGTGGAACTTCGATAAATGCATCTCCACAACATTCCGCTGCACCCGCTTAAAACCATCAACCACCACCACCACCACAGGATGCAACTACCACAATCGAAGCTGAAGCACCAACTACATCAACATCATCTACATCTACTCAAGCAACTCCAGTACTTGAAACTGTTCTACCAAGAGTTGATGAGCAAAACCAAAACACAAATTTTCAAGAAGAACCAACAAATAATTCAAACGATGTTACGTTAGAAGAAGAAGAAGAAGTATTTGAAAACCCGTTTGCAACAGACTCTGCTGAATCTTCTTCAAGGTTACAAGAACCATCTAACACACATATGTTTTACCCAAGGTACCCTTCTACATTTCAATGGACAAAAGACCATCCAATAGAACATGTTATTGGTGAACCTTCAAAGCCAGTTCAGACAAGGAGACAACTTGCCACTGATCTCGAATTGTGCATTTACATTTGCTCAATCAGCCTCAAAGAACCAAAGAACATTCGGGAAGCAATGGCAGAAAACCCTTGGATTGAAGCGATGCAGGAGGAATTTCTTCAATACCTGTTACATGATAGTTGGGAACTTGTTGAACGACCACTTGATAAACGTGTTCTTGACCTCAAGTGGTTGTGGAAGAACAAACTGGATGAGGAAATGACTGTTATTCGCAACAAAGCTCGTCTCGTGGCTAAAGGTTATCCACAAGAAGAAGGGATAGATTTCGAGGAATCATTCGCGCCTGTAGCTAGACTTGAAGCAGTCCGGATTTTCTTAGCCTACGCCGCTCACAAAAACATCACAGTCTATCAGATGGATATTAAGACTGCTTTCTTGAATGGAACTCTGAAAGAAGAAGTGTATGTGAGTCAGCCAGAGGGATTCATCGATCAGAAAAAATATCGGAGCATGATCGGTTCTCTCATGTACCTAACTGCTAGCCGACCCGATATTCAATTTGCTGTTTGTTTGTTAGCACGGTTTCAGGCAAAGCCTACCGAACTTCACCTCAAAGAGGTTAAATGGATCTTTCGGTACCTACGAAGCACCATTAACATGGGACTTTGGTATCCGAAGGATTCGGGGTTTAATCTAACAGCATTTTCAGATGCAGACCATGCCGGTGATCAAGTTACAGCAAAGAGTACATTAGGTGGAGCACAATTTTTGGGTGAAAAGCTAGTAAGCTGGTCGTCAAAGAAACAGGATTGTACTGCGCTATCAACCGCCGAAGCCGAGTATGTGTCTCTATCTGCGTGTTGTGCCCAAGTTCTTTGGATGCGGACACAGCTCACAGATTATGGCTTTACTTTTGACAGAATACCTATGTATTGTGACTCAAAAAGTGCCATAGCCATCTCGTGCAATCCCGTACACCACTCTAAGACGAAGCATATCAAAGTCCGCTACCATTTCATCAAAGAACACGTGGAAGAGGGTACTGTTGAATTATTTTTCGTTAAGACTGATTATCAACTCGCCGATCTATTTACTAAAGCCCTTCCAAAAGAAAGGTTTGACTATTTAGTTCGACGAATTGGCATGCGAAGCCTAACTCCTGAGGAGCTAGATCGTCTTCTCGAATCTTCTTGAAAAAGTTTTCAAAATCGCTTCGCTGTAAATATTTTTGAAAAACAAAATACAAAATTTGAAAAACCAACAAAAACAAAATACAAAAATATAAAATTTCAAAAAATACAAAAACAATATAAAATCAAAAAATACAAAAATATTCTTCTCACGACATGTCTCTCGTATAAATCAATATTCTGTACGTTTCTAGAAATGTCATTCAACAATGATACGGATATGTACAGATGCTTGAGCGGGAGTTCTTTTTAATGTTTTTTCTAAAACATGTCGTTTCTCAAAAGTTTCTTCACAATGGCTTTCGTATACTTCAGTACGAAACCCGTACTTAAACGATGACTTCTGATTATTTTCAAATCAAGGACTCGTACGTTCAATGACGAACTCTTTTTCAAAAAGTTCGAGTCTAAACAAACGAAAAAGATTTCAAGTATAAACTCGTTTTCAAACAAAATTCTTGAGCACTTTTTCAAGATTGTTCAAAAGATTTCTCAAAATCTCTCAAAATTAGTGCTCAAGATAACTCCCTCAAAACCCTTAAGTAATTTTAAAATGTGCTATCATTAAGGGGGAGTACGAACACAAAATGTTCCAAATTCATGCAAAATCTGTCTTTCTCTCCAAAAGCTTTTTCTTAATCAGTTGACATCAAAAATATCACGTTATGCTATTTTTGAGGGGGAGAAGACATGATTAAAATGTGATCAAAGATGTTTAAGATTGTGGCTGAATATCAAAAGAGCTCGACTCAGTAAGTACCAATGAATTGACGAAGCTTAAAATTTCAGTAATCGAAAAGACTTGTCCTGGACGGGTAATAATTTCAAGCTAGTTTAACTAGTGATGTAAGCGTGTCTCGAATAGGACTTGTCTGAGTAGAATGTACCGTATCGAGAGACTTTCTTTGGACTTGACCAGGACGGGTAATAACTTCAAGCTAGTCTAACTAGTGATGTAAGCGTGTCTCGAATCGGTCATGTTCACTGAAAGTGGATCAATTCAAAAAGTACAAACTCCTCCCGCATGTGCAAATTTCTTAAAAATTACATGAGCACATGTGAAGGGGGAGTCCTTCAAAAGTAATGCAAAACTCTCGAAGTGTCAAAAATGTGTTTTATTATCATAAACACTTTGAGAGATTTTTCATAAATGGTTTCATGGCAATTATAGGATAGTCATGGAGTTATAAGGTAACTAAGGTTAGGGAAAACCGTCCTATGATCCGCCAGAGCCGGAGGGATCTACCCAAGGACAATTCCAATAGATTAGAATTAGAAGTCCTTAGGTATGATTGAAAAAAGGAGAATATGAGAATGGAGAAAGAAGGGGTTGAAGAATTAAAAAGAAAAGTTATGAAAAAGGGTGAAAAGAAATAGCCCTCCAAATGTTCAACCTTAGGGCAGACACCGGGTACAACTCATATGCTACTGGTTGTTACTAAGGTGACACCGGTATTGAAGACAAAGACGTCATGGACCCAGTGACGCACTGCACTAAACCTTCTTAACCACTCAAGTTCTCTTAAAAGAGCTTGTTTCATTCTCACGGGGAACCGGTGTAATCTATCGACCTGTCTCTTAGAGATGGTTGATATCGAAGCAGGAGACCTCTCCCTAATCTCCGCATAGGAAACCAAATGTGCACTTATCGAGTCTAGAGCCATGAGATACATTAAAGATCTCTTAGGAACACTTAGTATTTCTACAACTGGTGTTCTACATCAATGGATACCAGCTGTAAATTATAGAGTCCTACGCAGATCTTAGCAATCTGCCAGAACATTTATGAGAGGATTCACTTTCGTGATTCTCAATGATTGAATGGAAATTCCTGCCAGGGTCAACATCAAGCAGCCCTGACAGCAGGTCACTTCGGTAATTCCTTATGGGTTACGCTTAGTGTTCGCGGTGGTTTCAAACGGTCTAAAGTCGTGGAGTGATCCCCAGCGACTCACCCAGTCATTGAGCTACCAAATAGGTCATGTAAGCTCTCTCGAGAGTATCTGACATGGGAACGGCCTTGGTAAGGGTTAGAAGGAGTCTTCACACTATGCTGTTGATGATCTCTAATTCTTATCTGTAAGTACCGGATGTTTTATTGCTAACTGTTTATATGCAGGGACACTTCATCTCCATGGCGACAGATTCCGCATGCTCATACATACATCTGGAAGTTAAAGAAAGCTCCCTCAAAGATCTATACAACACAAAGTTCAAAGAAAGATTCTACGCCAAAAAGAAGAATCTACAATGTATAAAGACTAAGGATCAAAGTGAAAGAAAGGGAACTACGTGCATATGAATATCAAATTCCAAAGATGTATGAGCGTGTTGGAATGGCAAACAACCACCACAGACGCAGAAGTGACGAAAGGCAGATAACTCCACATCACAAAGGAACAAAGAACGATGAAAAACCAGTTATCTAAGATCACAAAGCATGAAGGAACAAAGACTAAAGACTATTCTACAACGACACACAAAGTTAAAGACAAAGAACACGGAAGACCCACTCACGTGGAGCATCATTCGAATGACCACCCCTTAGGGGGAGATTGTTAGCATTAAAAATATGTATTATGAAGTGATGGTCATTCTCATATTGTAACTTTGTGTCGTTTGTTAAGACTAGTAATAGTTTAGTCATTGGGCATTGGACTTGGAAAGCTAATATGTTATGTGCTATGTTTCATAAGCCTTGTTATATAATTCATGTAAACCAAGTCCAAGCCCAAGTCCATTAGAAAGCCCATGAGGCCTTTCTCTCTAACTATATAAGGCACCTTACCTCTCATTTGTAAGGTGTGCTTGTGTGTATAAGTGTGTGTGTTTATTAATAAAAGCTCTCTTATTTCATCTCTTATTCTCTCATATACACAACATATACATAACATCAAGTCACCATCTTCTCTTCATCTTTACTTCATCTAGTGCTTATATTTGTGATAAAGTTGATATATCTAAGGTCCTACAATTGGTATCATCACCCAGGTTGTGTTGTTTTGATGATTTTTTTGTGGTTCGATTGTGTTTTTGAAGGTGTTTTTACCCAATATTTTCGGATCTGAAATTTTTTTCTTATCTTTTGTGGGAACAGTTTTCTAAACAGTTTCAGTATCTAAAAGTGGTCAATAACACAAAGTCTCAAGTTTTCTTTTCATTGGGTTGCGTAAAAAACTATTATTGGTTGGTTTGTTTGCCTCGTTACCAGTTTTTTTTTGCAACTTATATCACTTTTGAGACTAGTTTTTGTACCAAACCGTGAAGTAAGTTGTGGTCATATTAATATTTCTGTCTTCTAAATGGGTCTGTATGCTGTCGGAATAATTTTTTGGCCTGAATCTGAACGGAAAAGGACATCGGCAAGTGGTCAAAGGGTCAAAACCCTCTTCCTACGCGCAACTTCAATATTTCTACGCATAACTTGGACAAGTTATGCGTAAGGGTCAACAACGGGTCAAAACCCTTGTCTTACGCGTAAATTCTACGCAAAAGACATGGGCTACGAGTAAGATTTCTACGTGTAAGAATTTCTACGCGTAAGATTTCTACAAGTCTACGCGTAAGGTTATGCGTAAAGTGTCCAAAATTGAAAAGAATAAAGATGAAGCAGAAGAATTGACTTTGACCACAAACCATTATACCACATACTCGTTGACTTCAATTAACTTACATCATCAGTCACGGCAGAGAAAAATGATTTCGAAATATAAAGAAGAAAACAGAAACTGATATGTTTTATTGATGTCGACAACAGCCATACCAAGTCTAAACCAAAACTAATCCTAATCTAGACACATCGAACCTCACAAGTCACTCCTCAACTCTCATCAATTTATAAGACTCAATCTATCAAAATACATATGAAAACTAGATCTCAGATAGTACAACCTTTTTCACGAATCTGTTACAAGATTTTTTTTTGTTATACTCCATTCATCACCGATCTGTTAAGAAGTTAAACTTCTATTTACTATCCGAAAATCAAAAAGGAAGGACAAAACAATTGTGTTTCATCCAACCTTTATTTCGGTTTAGAGAGACTACAACACAATATCAACAGAAACCTACCCGTGACACCTTTATGAAAAAGTGCTTGAAGTCAAATCATCTTCAGTGTGAATGGGATAGTAAGTGTTGTTTAATGTTCTATTGAAGTTGTAGCATGATCAGTGAAGATGGAGATCGATTTGATGGGTTAAAGGAGATGGGATAGATGAGTTTGGAGAGTGAGAAGATGAGATGGGGGCGCACATTTGTGTGAGTGATATTATTAGGGTTAGATAATGTTAGAAAAATTAGGGTTAGTGGTTATAAAACCTGATATAGCCTTGGTGGATTGGGTATTTCACTTTTCTGGATCGGGTTTATATCTTTGTATGGGCTTGTGATCCGGATTTTGTACTTAAGTTGGATGTTGGACTTCTACATGGGTCTGATTATTATTTTAGTGCTGAAATGGATTCATAAAAAATTTTGTTATCCAAATTTTATTTACAAAAATTTTGGATACAAATTTTTTATATTGATATTGAGTGGTATTTTGGTCATGCAAAAATTTCACGGAGGATACATTATTCACGGCTAGAATTGGTATGTTCAAACAAAAATGACTACGGAGTTTTTGTACGGTATTATTGATTTGATTTTGAAGTGGCGTTTCAAAATGTGTACTTATTTATCTCAAAGTCTAGGGGAGGTTGGATGCACGACTTTTGAAGATAACTTGTCTGCGCAAATTAAAAAAATTCAGTCTTGACAATCTAGTTATTACTGATGTAAGGAGTTATGTTGTAGTGCTCACAGTATAGCTATCACTTTAAGGAGTTACGTTGTAGTACTCAGTGTCACACGCAGTAGTGGATTGTTCAAGCGGCGAATATTTCGTGCAACCTCATACTTAAAGGAGTTACGTTGTAGTGCTCAGTATAGGTATTAAGTCACATCTATCGTACAAGCATTAAGTCACAAGATGAGATAGTTACTTCTTTGTCAAACTGGTTATATCGGGTTCTCTCCATATGTGGTCATTTACTAGTAGCCGGTGAATTTAAAGGAGGTTTGATTACAGGTTGATTTGAGAGACAAGTATTGAGAGTATTTTTTCAACATATTCTCACAAATTATGCTTACACGGTCTATCTATATTGCATCAGAAGTGTAAAGTACGGGTAATTATGGCATGTACACAATATAGTATGATGATTTCGATAAATCGCAATCAGCAGGAGAGAGAAGAACATGCCAAAAGAAGTAGTGTTTCATCTCTAGTACGTTGGTTGCTCGAGGGAATTGTGCTTACACTAAAACCGAAGAAGTACTAATGATGTGTACGTCGGAGCATATTACCAACCTTCTGTGCAATGTTATGTGAGTCATATTGTCATGATGCTCCCTGAACGACAACCATGTGCCTACACTTTTGAATCTACTTTATGCGCTGCGTGATGAAATGAGAGTTGTCGGTTCAGGAGGGAGCAGGAAAAAGAATAAAGGCTCACTAGTTAGGAGGGAGTAATAACCTAACTAGACCATTACAGTTGAAGTTCAGAGCTACAAAGACCTTTGTCATCAGTGTCAAAGATCATACGCCGAGATCGTCGGAAGAGAGAACTTCAAGTCTGCCTCAGTATCTAGACTACAGAGACTTTGCGCTTCAACAACGACAACATAGTTTACTATTGTTGTAATTTACATTGTTTATGTATCTATAGGTCTCATTGTAACCATTCACGTGTGACGATATCTTGGAGGGAGATTGTTAGCCTCGCTCTTTTATAAAGATAACATCACATTCGTGAATTGGACTAGATACGTAGTTAGTTGTGCCTTTAGGGACTACTATTGTACAAAAGGCAAACTTGTAATAGGATGAGCCTATAAATACCCCTCATGACTCTCCATGAGGGGTGTGAGAAATTGTGTAACCTTTACTTTCATATTAATATAAACCTTTTCTTCACCCTCTCTCTACTTTCTCTCTCTAAAGCTAAACATGGATTTCATATACTTTGATCAACCTCGACCTCCCGAATCACATAGAAATCATTACTTTTCGGTCCTACAGAGGTTGCAAATTATATTTTTGGTGATTTTTTCTTTTTCCAAATCGATCCAAAACACAACGCTTGGATCCTTGTTTGAAGTGTTAATCATCAGAATTCCAACCTTTGAATCGTTTAATCTTTTTCTTTAGCCGCCCGATATGCCTCTTGGGCAGTTTCCCGTTTCATACGATACTCGTATGTCATAACCTCCCCGAATTGGCTTGACGAGCTCGTTCCTCCGGTACTCGCTCCCCCGGTACTTGTCGTGCTCTCGGATTTGGCTTTCTTTAAAGCACGTTTTTTGCCCATCGTACGTGGTTGGTCATCATGACCGAATAAGGCCTCGCTTGTTTGGCTTGGGACATCGCCGGTTAAATCAAGTGTTTCTGGTGCGTCCCATTTTTTATGAGCGTGCAAAGCCTCCCAAGCCTCCTCATTATTAAACGACGCACTTTTGTGCTCATCACGGTACATTTCTCTAGCCAGTCGCATGATATTTATCTCATTTTCCCCACATTTTCCCATACATTATGAATGTTTATAGTACGCATTGAACTTTGTGCAATCACGGTTCAACGTTTTTCACTTGTCTTGTGACATATCCTTTTTGCGGTTTTGAAAATTGAGTCTATTGAACTCGTTGATTATTCATTTCCAAAACGTATCGCGAGGTTGTGCACGCCCAACTTGTGGATCCTCGGTAGCAGCCACATAACACTTTGCAAGTAGTTTTTCCTCACTTGGTTGCCAACATATATTGGTCATGTCGGGATTTTCTTCATTTGGTTCGATTGGTTCGGGTTCTTTGGATTTTTTGGCCTTTTTTTTACCACCTTGTTTGAATGGCTTTTGAGGAGACGTAGGTGCATCGGAAACTTCATTTGTTGCGGTTTGTGTATGTGATGATTGGGATGGCGGTTGTGATTGTTGTGCGAATTGTAGATTTTGGAAATTGGTGTTCAGTGTGTTTTGTAGGGTTTGCTCCCATTGTAGAAATCGTTGATGTTGTTGGTAAAGTTCCTCGTTCGACAAGCCAATTGGGTTAGGGAAAGGGATGTTGGTTGATGATGAACCCGCGTTTGGGTGTGAAGATGAACCCACGTTTGGATTATTCCAACCCATGAGTTTCAAGAAACTTTTGTCGTTGTTAAATCTTGAAATTCTTTTGCTAGCAAATGGAAGTATATGTAGATGAGATTGAGTTGTGGAAGTGTGAAAAAAAGTTTTATGTTAATTGGTTATTTATAGTAGTGGAAAAAAGGTTTTAATGTTTTTTTAAATCATTGTAGCCGTTTTTAAACGTTGGAGGGTGTAAGTAATATTTTTTTTTCTAATTCCAATGGTCATGTGGACGTTGGGCAGGAGGTAAAATGATTTTTTTTTTTTTTAATTTGACATAGGCTTCAAGCTGTGTTAGCAGCTTAACATGCACATTAACTTCCAACGTTAACTCTTTTTTTTGGGTAAAATGTCAAAATGACCCGGTAAATGTATTACTCCAAAAGACATTTAAGTACAAAGGATATTGGTGAAGTCTCATATCTCAGCCCGTTACATATGCGGTAAAGCTTAAATAACAAGGAGGACAACTAAAAAGTTTAAAAACTAAAACTAGTGCTTATGACATGGCATAAGCACTTACAACTCAAGAAAAAAACACAAACAAGCTAACCAGCAGCTACCGTGAAAGATGATAACTTTCACCTGTAATTGGATTAGCCGATTCTGCATTCACATGTGTAACATGTTCTACATCTTCATCTTCATCTTTCACCAATGCAGCATACGAAATAGATGTAGTAATATTAGCTTCCTTAGAAGTATAACTAGTAGACTTAAACTTAGACGACGATTTGGATGCATTACCCTTAGTAGTAGCTACCTTCTTAGGTTCACTAGCTGTCACCTTCGACTCTTATCTGACATTCTGTCTAACCGTGATAAGGATTTATTTAATACGCTTTTGGGGAGTCATTTAAGCCCTAAATCGTGTTTTTATGGTCAAATATTACCTTAAATCGTTTCTTTTGTCATTTTAGGTACTTGGGACGTGAATTCTGGAAAATGGAGTATTTTGGAGCTTTTCGAACGTTTTTATGCTCAAGAATGAAGAAAACAAGAAAAGTCAAGAAAGTCAGGATTTTACACGTGACGGCGTCAGGCTTTGGAGCAGAAGCTGTCACCTTATGAGATGAATGATGGATTTTTATCACGAGACGACCTAGAAGAAAATGTCAAGTTTACACCTGACGGTGTCAGGTACAAATTTTACAGGACGTCAAGTGTTAAGTTAAAGAGAGACGGCCCAGATGAATTAACAAATAACGACGTCAGAAGGTGACTTGGGTGATACGAAACCCTAGAACACGGCGATCTGACGGCGTCAGGAGCTATAACCTAACGCCGTCAGCTTTGTATCTCTATATAGTTTAGTTTTTTCCATTCACAAAAGAGGTGGAACTTGTGGAACTTTTTAAGGAACTTTGGGAGTTCGACTTTTACAACACTTTTAGAGTTTCTAACCCTATTGTTGGGATCGCTAACAAGTTATTTAAAATGTTTTTTCGGATCAATATGTGTACTGTAATTGTTGGGAACATACTTTAGTATTTAGCCAAGTATCGGTTTACATTTATAATTGGACTAACATGCTACGCAATATGGACTGAATGGTTAAATCATACGTATGAGATTGGGCTGTTGTCTATTTGATCCGAAATTTTTTCCTTGAGTTTAAAATTTTATTATACGAATGTATTTTATGTTACTTTCTTGGTACAATATTTGGTTTAAGAAGAGTGCTATTTTGGTGTTACAAATTTTCACGGGGTTATGTTTTTGACAAGATCGGGAACCATTATCATGTTCACTTAAAATCGTCAAAAGGCTAGTTTTTGGGCATTTAACCGCAAGATGTGACTATGGCGTTAATTCTTTATTATTTATTTGAGTTTGAAGTGGAATTTCACGGGTGCGTGTGATTCGTGTGAAAACCAATTATATAATATATAGTATAGTATCGAAGTGATCCGCGTAAAATACGGGTCACCCGAGTCGTTTCCCAGTGAAGGCGAATGGAATCGAGAATATCGATTCGTGAAACCGTGAATTGAAAAGTGATAAAGTGAAAATAACAATCAAGATATTCAAGTAATCACAAACAATTATGAAACATACAAAGAATACAAGCTAATTATGCACCAAAGTTAAAAACGTAAAAACGGAAATGCAACCGTGAAATTTAAAACGTAACGTTTATTGAAAAATGATCCTACGAATGTAAAACAATTTTCAAAAAATCTTAAACTATTAAAAAGAATTTTAAGAAAAAGAAAAATATTTTTTTTGACTTTTTATTTATTTTCTATGAATTAATTTTGATTTTTGGAATTTAAATTGAATTAAAAATAAGGAAAAATAGAAAAATAAAGTGGAAAATTGAAAATTTAATTCTAAAAATTCTAAAATATTATAAAAGAATTTCTAAAAATATTTTTTGTATTTTTCACAACATTTTCTGATTTTTTATGGATTTTTGTTTATTAAAAATGATTTAAAATTGATTAAAAATAAAGAAAAATTAAGAAAAATATCAAATCAACTCAGAAAATTATGAAAAATTCACAGAAAATCTAGAATATTATAATGAGCTTGCAGAAAAATTTTGAAAAGAAAATTGTAAGCAGAAGTGCTTATAAGCTAGAAAATAGCTTATGGCAAGTGCTTATTTATAAGCACTTGCCACAAACTTATCCAAACTGAATATACAAATGAAATATGCAATAATGAATTGAGGAAATCTCAAATAAGATGAAAGGAAAACAGATGCACAAGATTCTAGTAAATAAGCAAATGAGCTAGAAGCAAATACAGTAAGCTGACAAGCATCGGCTTAAACCAATGAGCTAAGAACAATCTAAATAACTAAACTGAACTAAAACAACTCAAGCATTAATATTAACTAAGAAAGTAGAAAATAAACTGAGAAAATAGGCTAATGAGACAATAACATTCAAAGAGAACCAATAGCAAACTAAGAATAAGCTAGCAACAGATATCAAAATACAAAATAAGTTCAAGCAAACAAGGAAAGTACTGTGAGCTGCTAGCAAAACCAAGTTAAACACCTAAATCATACTTAACTATTATAAAATATATGAAATCAAAATGGCACATTGCCTGCTGAGACAGAAACTAACTGATGCAAGGGTGTTCAGGTCCTAAAGACAATTAAAAGCTAGCAAAAGCTAGTTAAAAGCTATTCTAAATTCCAAACTAAGCTCTAACCCAACAAGTTAGAAGTACCGGCTACTCAGAAAACCAATAACCAAGCTATAAAACTCAAATAACAAACAAGAACATAGCTAATGAAAGATAGCAATTGGGGCAGTTGACTAATCTGCAGGGGAACAGATGTAAGGTAATAGCAGGCTACGATTTAGGCTACGGCAGATATGCATAAGTAATAACAAGCTAGGGACCTAACTTCAAGCTACCACAGATTAAGAAACAGAAAACTAAAACAATATTGGAGCATGAATGAGTTTTATACAGCAGCTAATGTGGAGTAATTTTTGGGACAACCAAAGAACTAATGCACAGACCTAAATTAAGCCACCAAATGAGCTATATTCACTATTTTTATTCTGAATTAGTCTATTTCTAACCCTATGTGAATTAACTGTGAAGCTATTTCAGCTAAACAACAACAACTTAACAATGCAACTACTAAATCCAAACACTCCTTATACTCCTCTTAACACTACAACATCTAAAATTAGCACACTTAATACCACCAATCTAATTCAATCCAGTCCCAAATTACTAACTAACAGCAGATCAAAAGCAATTAGCAACTAGATCAAACATCAATGAAATATAACAGATCCATAGTAAACAGATCCTCAATTAGGCAATACTCACACAGATGCTATCCGAAATGATCAAACAGAAAACAAACCAACTCAATAATCTCAGAAAATACAACTAAAACAACAACTATATCAAATCTAAAAGCTACAATGAATAGAAATTAGAATTAAAACTTATGCAATTTGAAAAAGGTAATACAACACAGATTTTTACCACATAATTCCCCCTCAGCATGAACAGAGGGGGCTCACTTTGCTCGCCTGTCTTTAGACAGGCCAGAGGCTTCCTTGATTCCTCTAAGACTATCACTCCAACAGCAATTCACCTCTTAACCTGAAGATCAAACTTGAGTTGACTATACTAGGCTAAATTGTGAAAACTATATATATATATATATATATTTTCTTGAATGAAAACTGTTTTATAAAATTTTACAAATCAAAAATTGAATGTTTAGAAACTAGATTAAACTAACTGAAAAGCTTATTTAATTAAATGAAACAGTATTTTTTTAATAATTTTCTATTTATTTTCTGGTTTGAATGAGAATATTAAATGAAATTCAATACTGAAAATTAAACTAACTCTAATGAAGTGTAACCTTACTGATTTACTGAAAACTTAAGGATATTAACTAAAATCAATAACAAGTAACAATAGAATATGCAGAAATGATGTATGAAAAAACTAATTTCATTAAAAGAAAAAGAGTTACAACAGAAATTAAAGTGATTACAATTAAGAAAAGATTTTGGCAGAGCTTCGCTATTCGAAACTCCACCCTAATACAAGAGCCCTATCACTCTATTTATACTAACTCAATGAAGATTCTAGTAGGAGGATAGCCACGGATTGCCAGCTTGGCAATCCGTGTGGTATGCTTTTTGAGTGCCAATCTTAACCATCTGATCATATCCCTCATCATATCAACCCTTAGATCATATATCATGACGCGTTCCATCCAATAGTGTGATGCCACGTTACAATATTTTGTGCTTCTTAGTGTCTGACATGTCCTGACACCACTGACACTCTTCTAGAACCAAGTGATTAGACATTTGTACCCTTAATTGTGGTTAATTGATGGTATGGTAATTTAGGGTTCATAAGGCCTGGGTATTATTTGGGTAAAAGGGGAAAAGGGGGGCGGGTAAATATTTTATATATTTGTTTGACCTAGGTGAATGGGGGTTGACCAAGTATATGGATCTTTGACCGTGAGTGGTGTGGATTTGGTTTTTGGGCTTGGGTTATATTGTTTTTGGTATTGGATTTGGAAATGAAAATTAATTGGACCAGGCTTTTACTTTCTTGTAATTCAGATTCACTTCCAAGGACCAATTGTGTAGTTTATAAAATTCCAAGGGCTAAATCTGCCAATTGAGTAAACTTAATCCAAGGGTATTTCTTGTTATTTTCTGATTCTTCAAGGTTGATTATGTAAATCCGTGCTCAAATATGATCCAATGGTGAAAATTTCTTCCCCGGCCTCGGCTTCCGCACACTCTTTCCATTCCCGTGCTCGTGTTTGCTTTGTTTTATCCATTTTTGTAATATTCGTACCTGCACATCACAAACACAAAAACAAGACACATTTGGCATTCATAGTCGGGTTTTTGGTCGTTTTGGTCTGTTATTTAAGTATAAAGGTATGTGTAAATTAACACATACCAAAATCCCCCAGACTAAGGTATTGTCGTGTCCTCACGCAATGTGATCAACTCACGTTCTTAGGATAAATAATTTCAAAACTCTTCCTACTAACTTTGAAAAGTAGCAAGGAGGTTCGAAAGAAATAGTAAAATCATTTATTCCCGAAAATGCTCCGTTTTCCTAAATTTTTCCTTTATTCCTTTATTTCACTTACACTTTCTATTTTTGTACTTTTCATTCTTAACACTTGTGATGGTTTGTTGAACTTTCATTATTTTGCAATAATTGTTAGGGTTAACGAGTAGAAATACTTTTCATGGAAATGTAACCATACGGATAAAAATCGTCATCCTTGATTTTTCACAAATCCCCAAACTAAGCGTACAAATGAGATCTCAGTTTATCTACAAATTAGATGTTAACACTACTCATAAAAGTTACTTGTGGAAACTCCTTACTCCTATTTCCTAGGTTTTGTATCTCAATATTTTATTTTGTTGAGAAATGAATTGCTTCATATTTTCTTGTTTCCATAATTTTTAGTCCGATAGTGATACCTAAGTTAAAACGATAAGTAGTTATTCATTTTCTCTTAAGAACCACTGCAATAGAAATTCGGTCCACATCAAGGAATTTTGGTACATACAATATCAGAAATATAAGTTGCGGAGTACTACACGTGCACCTCATGTTTCTAATTCAGAATTACACATATGCACCTCACGCGCCAACAACTTATTTATACATTCAAACTCTTATTCATACACTTTCAACTTTCACTTTTTTTTTTCATTTTTCACTTCTTCACTTCTTCATTTTATTTATTTATTTATTTATTTTTCATACTTTTCATGTTTTTCTTTCTTCACTTTTTTCTCAATACATCAATGGAAGCTTATCGGGTAGCTCCAAAACCACATAGATAATCAACTTTTGACTTTTGTTTTTTTCACTTTTTTGCTCTTATTTTTGATGTTCCTTGATATGTACCCAACTTTTAAAGCAAAAATTCTCTTAAGAAAACAAAGAACTAAATATTATTCAAACCGAAATTTCACTAATTAACCTAGAACATCTATTATATATGGGTGACGTATCTGATGGGAGTAAAAAGCCACAAGTACCTCTTATGAGCTCTAAAGAGAACCACTACTCCACGTTTAGCATATAACTTCTAAGTAAACTCTATCATTTCTCGCTCTTCGCAATTTAAGATTCCAAATAATGAAACCAGCGAATACTTAGCCGATAATCAGCCACGCATATATAAAGTCAGTAACAGAAACTTGCAAATTCCAGAAGATGAATTCGCGTTTTCTAGCTCCTGATGTAAAAGACTAGCGAAAGCTTTTAAGTTGCGCATGTATAAAGTCAAGTACGGGAACTTGCAGATTTTTAAGAAAGAATTCGCATTTTATAGCTCCTTGTGTACAAAACTAGCACAAGCTTATGTGATCATCATTGGTTAAGGGAACAAGCTAGGGCTCAACATGCCCGGTTAAGTCAAAATATTTATTCCTACTCTCGCCAGCACGAAAGTCAACAAGGTGTCAAAACACTTATTCAAACTTTATTATATTTTTGCACAACTTTTTCAACTTTTTCACATCTTTTTTCTTTTTCGTACTTTTTCATGACTTTTTCATCAAAATTTTTGAAATTTTTTGAAATTTTCAATTTTTTTTTTAAATTTTTGGTGGAACAACGGAGTTGCAAGAGTGCACGATATTGTGAAAAATGCAAGGTCAAAATCGAATCGAAGATTCACCCTCCCCCAGACTAGAATGAAACATTGTCCTCAATGTTTTACGGGTTAAGGTAATCCTAACAAAATTCTAGGCCGTTTATTAATTATGCCAAAGAAAACGTTAGTCGATAAGATTCACGGATATAGGATTTCCATGTAGCACCGATGAATGAAACTCGAGCGGAGAGAAGATAACGAGCACGAGAGTCATCATAAATCGCGGACAATCCTAACAAACATCACAAACAACCATGGAACACAAGAGTAGAAGAGGCACCCTCTCCTCACGTTATTTTCTTAGAAAATAGAAAATAAGAAGATGAAATTGGATAAGCATGGGTTGCCACCCACGAAGCGCTTTGTTTTTGATTTCCAAGTCACGTAGCTTGACTCGATCCCCGAATTAATTCGTCCTTGGGGAAAAACCGTGGAAAAATAATCTCACTCGGGCTTTCATTCAAAATATTTTTAAAACTTATGAATTAATTGAAAGTTCCATCCCGAAGAGATAACCGATGGTATGTTAATATTGAAAACTTTGAAAAATGATACCAGGGTCAAAAACAACATCCTTACTCCCCACGGAGTGAAGGATAAGAGAAACCACACCAAATGTTACAAATGGCAAGAAAGTCATGATAACAATCTTCAAAAACTCATCATTATCAAAAGAAAACTTCACAATTGTGAAATTATGACTTTTATCATTTAAGCTCATTTTAAAATCTTTTCCGGGTGGGAGGGTTGGGATAAACTTTTCATTCAAATTCTCTTTTTTAAGCACACCACCCGGATCATGCTCAACTTCAAGATCAAAACTGAAACTTTCATATTCAGATTTAGAAAACTTTTCAATTTCACATTCAAATTCTTCAAAACGAAATGACTCATACTCCGGAAGAGAGATAAAAGCATGAGAAGTGGTACTGCCACGACTCGTCTCTTCCAAGTGATTGAAATCAAAATGAAAAGCTTCATAAGTCGTATCAGAAAAATCATGACGATAGGGATTGCCACTTATTTCTTCAGTCGTATCAAAAGTCTGGTAAAAATTCCTCGAGCTCGGGCTCCAGAGGATCGTCAATTTTAAGCTCAATCTTCGTCTTAACTTTATCCGGAGGGATTAACGGTTCATCGTTCAACAAATTGTTAAGAAAAATAATATCCCACTCCGAATCAAAGTAAGATTCGTCAGTCTCAGAAATCGGAATCGTTTCAATTGCAAGAAATTCATCGACCTCTTCCCAAAGAGAATCATATTCCTTAGTCGGAGGAAATGATGGGGAAGAGTCGGAGACGAAAGTTTTTACAAAATCATCCAAGGAATAATCGCAAACATCGATGCTTTTGACGGAGTATTTCTTCAATTTCGAAGCATCGGCTTTAAAAATCATAATATCGTCATCATGTCGTAAAGTCAGAGTATCCTCAAAATGATCAACAAAGGCTTTAGCGGTTCATAAAAATGGTCGCCCTAGTATTAGAGGAACTCTCGGATCAGCTTCAAAATTGACAACAACAAAATCTGCCAGAAAAGTACATGAATTCACACGAACAAAAATGTCTTCAGCAATTCCAACTGGATGAGTTATCGATCGATTAGCAAGCTCTAAAGTCATTCTCATCGGTTTAAGCTCCCCCATTCCAATTTGTCCATATATCGATAATGGCATGAGGTTAATGCTCGCACCTGAATCGGCCAGGGCATTACAAACTTCTTGATCTTTCAATGAACAAGGAATGAGAAACTTTCCCGAGTCACCAAGCTTTTCGGGAAGCTTCTTGAAAAGAATCACAGAACATTGAGCATTTATCGGTGTTTCGGCTAATTCAAGCAATTTCTCTTTATTACTTATGAGGTTTTTGAACGTGGAAGCAAATTTTGGCATATACACGAGAGCATCCATAAAACTTATATCAAAGTGCAGTTTTTGAAAAATATCCAGAAATTTTTCCATTTGTTTTTTAGACTTTGCACGGAGCTCTTCATCATTAAATCGTGACGGATATGGCAATTTAGACTTTTATTTCACATTATTCTCAAAAATGACTTTTTCTTTCTCTTTTGATTTTTGGACAACCGGAGGTTGGACGTTTTCAGCTCCTCCATTATTAATGGGAGGAACCGGGTCCTTTGTCGCCTCGGTCTCACAGTTTACTACTTTAGGCGGAGACGAGGAAGAAGAGGTAGTAGGAGCTGTGGGTCCCTCATATTTAGCACCACTGTGAGTTATGATCGCCTTAACTTCGCCCCTCGGGTTTGCGATCGTGTTGCTTGGCAAAGAAGTAATACCCGAACCCGAGGGTCGATCATTTAAATGTTTGTTAATATCATTGATTTGATTAGCAAACAACCGAGTTGATTCTTCATATTTTTCCATTAAAGATTATTGGTTTTGAATCAATTGCTTAATCAAATCTTCCGTGGGCGACAGATTTTGAATAACACCTTGATTTTGATTATTATTGAAATTCTGCCCACGGTTTTGGTAATTACCATGATTTTGATTTCCATGATTAGCGTTCTGAAAATTCCCAGGATTTCCAAAGTTTTGTTGGTTTTGAAAATTGTTCCCTTGAGGCGGGCCTTGATTGTAATTACCTTGAAAACCCCGGTTTTGATTAAACCCTTGATTATGATTTTGAAAACCGTTATTAGCTCGACTCTGATTTTGATTTCCTTGATTATTACGATTCACAACATTATGATTCTGGTTGACTTGATTGACTTGGTTTCGTTGTTCGAGAACGGGTGGTCCACGAAAATGAGGTGAACGGTAGCTGCGGACATTACGGTCTCCTTAAGGTTGTGGGTAACCGTTGTTACCCGCGTTTGCAGCATACGCGTTTTCTTGAGAAAAGGCACCGGTGGCCGGACATTCATAATACAAATGTGGACCACCACAAGTCTCACAACCAATGTTGCAAAAATCGTGAATCGGTACTGAGGCGGTCGGGGGGCGATTAGCGATTTTTTACCGATTAATCGGCCGATTTTTGTGACTTGGCCGATTAATCGGCCGATTTCCGTGTAATTTCCTCCAAGGTCGCAGACCGATTAGCGATTACTCGCCGATTAATCGGCCGATTCGGCCGATTTTTGCAACACTGCTCACAACCGTGACTAACCACATTGACTTGATGGTTTGGTTTTTCAATAGACATTGCATCAACTTTCTTTGTTAAAGCCACAATCATATTTACCAATTCATCATTATTTTTACCATTATTCGACACTTGAGGTTTATTCCTTGACATTCTCACACGAGCTTTATTCTCAATTATCATGAAAGCATCATTCGTGTTCCTAGCCAACAAGTTACCACCCGCAGCAGAATTGAGTGAGTCTTTATCAACATGACATAACCCATTATAGAAAGTTTCAATCTGCTGAAGGTCGGTGAACCCATGGTTCGGACATTTTTCCTTCAAATCTTTAAACCGGTCCCAAGCTTCACTAAACGACTCATCAAAAGCTTGTTGGAACCGAAAGATTTGAGAACGTAGGTTAGAAGTTTTAGAGGGAGGATAGAAGTAATTCACAAACTTGGAGCGAGATCATTCCAAGTGTGAATCGAATTAGGCGGTTCCTTTTCCAGCCAAGTCCGGGCTGCTCCTTTTAAGGAGAAAGGAAATAACTTCAATTTCACCACATCGTGAGGAACTTGGTTCATTCGAATGGTCTCAGCGATGTCGGTGAAATTTCTAATGTGAACATAGGGGTCTTCGTGATCGAACCCGTGAAAGGATATACCCGTGATCAAATTGAGTAATCCGTGATTGATCTCAAAGTTGGCATTGATGTCCGGAATCACAATAGCTCTCCTCACACCATTGAATGGTGATTGGAGTTGTTCTTCCATCGGACGTGAATCAAATGCCGGTTGTTATCCCATCGGCGGGATAACATTGTGCTGCGGACCACCCATCGGCGGGGGTCCATTGTGTTCGTTTTGGTTCATCTCCTCGTCGTCAAGGAAATGAACCCGACTCGTATGTCGTAAAACCCGCTCGGGGTTAGTGAACGGAGACGTAAGACTCTCAAAAGAAGAACGGGTGTGCATACACCACATGCAAAAAGAAAATGAAAAAAAGAAAAGAGAAAAGAAAATCTTTTTGTTTTTTATATTTATCACAAAAACTTTTTATTTCTTTTGTTTTTTTCTTTTTATTAAAACGTTACGTTAATCAAAAACCGTTTCTTTCAAAACCACACGTGACGGGACGGGAGAAAAGAGTGTTTCTCTCTTCAGCTAGTAATTTAATGTCTTAGCTTCCGTATTTCCCGCTTAATCGGTTGTAGTTATTGAAATAATCCGATAATCAACTAATTTCACGTTTTCGTTATATTGCGAGATTTTTTTTGGTTTACAATGCCCTTCCTTTCGGTCGAGTCGAGGCTGTAATTTTTTTTATTTTTTTTTATTTATTTTATTTATTTTTTTTTGGTATTTTGTAAATACTTTAAGAAAAGTATTTTGAATTTTTCAATTTTTATAGAGATATATATACAAAGTAGAGGAAGGCTTAACAAAACACGATTTTTCAAAACGATATTCAAAAACTCACTTCGGCCTTCCCCGGCAGCGGCGCCAAAAATTGATTCGTGTGAAAACCAATTATATAATATATAGTATAGTATCAAAGTGATCCGCGTAAATACGGATCACCCGAGTCGTTTCCCAGTGAAGGCGAATGGAATCGAGAATATCGATTCGTGAAACCGTGAATTGAAAAGTGATAAAGTGAAAATAACAATCAAGATATTCAAGTAATCACAAACAATTATGAAACATGCAAAGAATACAAGCTAATTATGCACCAAAGTTGTTGATATAAATAAATGACTAAAAACGTTATTCATATCTTTCGATATCTCTATGTTTTGATAATCACAAAACCTAAACTCATCAAACCAAAGATTATGACATAAACAAGTATTTAGTAGTAAATATTCATCTTTACCAATTAATCACTTAAGGTATGAATAAACAAAGTGTCTAATGTATTATAAGATCAAAGGAACACTTTGTTAATCACTAGATATTTATAAAATGTCACAAAACATTTTATAACTTTTGTAAAACATTTTTGGCATTAAAAGAATATGTTTAATTCATTACAAATTTGTGAATTCAAATTTTTAAACAAAAATGGCAAATCTAATCCAGAAAAATTTCCCTCACAAAAGGACAAGAAAATACAACATTCAGGAGGGCGGCCCCCTTAATTTTACTAGGCGGCCCCCTTAATCATTAAGGGGACCGCCCCTAATTAAGGGGACCGACACGCTCCAGAACAGTATTTTCTGGCCTAATAAATATTGGATCATTCCACATATTTTTCTCACCTTTTTGCACTATAAACTTTCTGATCTAAACATCCTTCTCCATCCTCTAAAAATCCTTTGATCTTATATACTTTGATCTTTGTTTCAAAGTGATTCAAGCCTCAACACTCAAGTGCAAAGAGAAGAATACTTATATTGGAAGTATTACAACTTAGTATCATCTTGCTATCTAAGTTGTTTGTTTGTTTCATCTTGTTGATCTTTCATATTTTGGTGAATATGGTGTATGTATTAGTTAGCTAGATTTAGTTGTAGAATCTAGAATTGTTGTAAGTGTGAAGTGGAACTTGAAGTGAAGAAGTAGTGTTGGATAGTAGGGGAGATAGGAAAGAGTAGCAATAGTGACTAGTAGTGAAGTAATTGAAGCTTCCAAGTGGAGAAGACTAGAAGACATTAGTAGATTAAAGTTGTGAAGACACTAGTGGCTTGAAGGTGCAAATACATTATTGGTTTGAAGTTGTGAAGACATTGGTGCTTTGAAGTTGTGAAGTTGCAAGACATTGAAGTTGTGAAGTATTTTGTGAAGGCCTGAAGATACTTGTGGTGTGAAAAAGTATAGAAGAATTAAAAGGTGTGAAGAAGTTGTGGTGTGATATTTGGTGTGAGATTGGTTCTAGCTACGATTAGAACTCGACATTTTGCTTTGTGTCGTTAATTGGTGTAAGCTTTTGGTGTGTACGGTTTTCTCTGCCATAAGGGAGGTTATTGACTTAGTGAAGAAAACTCTCGAGTTCGGTGCTCGGGGAGTGGAGTAGGGCAAGGAAGGTGTCCTTGTAGCTGAACCACTATAAATCCTTTGTCTCTCGATTTGATCTTTCCATCTCTCATTCTTTACTTGCTTACTTACTTGCTTCTCGTACATTATTATTATTATGTGTTGTGCATATATTGATTTCACATAAAGGTCAAACTAGGTTCCATTTAAAACCTTAATTATACATTAGTAAAATATAAGTATATACAATTATTAAAACACATATACATATATAAATACTTACTTATAATTAAGTGAGATATATGAAATTATAATTTCTATTCAACACTTTAAATAAGTAGTATCTATGTGATATAGGTAAATTAATTTGTATCTATACTTTAGCTTCAAAGATTTTTACGATTACCATTAATTATTTGAAAGCGAACTTTTATTAAACGAAAAAGTCGCAAAACTATTCAACCCCCCTTCTAGTTTTCCACAATTGGTATCAGAGACACGTCTAGCAAGATTTTTAAAATAGATTGTATTTTAAAACTTGTAACGATCTATGGAATTTGAAAAATATTTAGAAGGGGAATTTACACAACCACCATTATTTGCAAATGATCATTTTCTTGAATGGAAAAACAAAATTGAAAATTATGTGAAATCAATAGATCTTGATCTTTGGCATATCATTTCAATTGGTGATCTTAAACTAACCAAAATGGATTTTGAAAATCAATATAATAATCTTCAAACCAAAATTGATAAAAACACTAAAGCCAAATTACTTATTTTCAAAACTTTACCAAGAGTTAAATACGAAAGATTATTTTGTTGTAAAATGGCAAATGATATTTGAAAATGTCTTTTAAAGTTTCACCAAGAGAAATGTTGTAACACCTAAAATCCGAGAACATGTGAAAAGACCAAATTGCCCCTACAAGTTTAAAAATTTATTTAAGGCTTATAAAGTCTCCAAATAAGTCCCAAACTCCTAACAATGCACAAGTTATGATCCAAGGTAATTTTAACAACTTCATTTAACATTTATAAAGGTTACAAAATTACCAAAATACCCCTCTATGGACCGAATTAATAATAAGTAGTTTTAATATTTATTTAAAAGGTTTAAATCATGATAAATATGGAAGATAATTATTCCAAGATATCCTCCAACCTAAATTTCGAAATTCCTGGTCATTCCTCTCCCCATTCACACGGCAATACCCCATTTAAAAGATCTCCATATCATTTTCTCCCTAACCCTAATTGTGCCGATCCAAAATAAAACACACACAAAATTTCTTTGGCCTCCATTCGACCACCCCATCATTCCAAGGCATTTTTCTGTGATCAAACAACATCCAAGAAGCCCTAGAAAAATTCCCTTTTGAATTGTTGAAGCTTGGATCGATCGTGGCTTTGGTTTTCTTTTGTCGAGCCCTATAAACAAGGTAATTCGTTTATGATCTGTTCGACCTCCCTAAAATTCGTTTATGATTTTTCTCATAATCCTCCTATCATTTATACTCTGGGAAAAATGATAGAAAGGACGTGGAGAAGCTTTTGGAGTCGTGTGGATTTTTGGTTCGTTTTTGCCCATACGCGTATACAACAAATCGTGCAGCCTTTTCCACACGTTCAATCCTTGGTTGGGTATTTTTCTCAGGTCCCATACATCATATAAACATCAAATAAAATGGTTGATTCGATCCATGCATGCTCTACATCGTTTTCGTGATTTAAAACCCTAAAAACGTGTTTAATCGTGAAATATATGCTCCGATCCAGAATAATTATTAATAAAATTATTATACACTTATTATGATGTAATATGATCTGGAAAAATGTTGGAAAGAATTGTCATGGCTTAAATCATGTGTTTCGAATTTATTTTGATTTATTGGGTTTTGATTTAAATCGTATAAAAAAAAGAAGAAGAAGTAAAGGTCGTGTGCCCTAGGGTTTTGGTTTAGGGCTGGAAATGGTGTTAATTAATGATATTAATGATGAGATGATGATTGAGAATTGATTAGAAGGATTAGGGTTTCTAATTCTTTTGTTTTGGTTTATACGATTTGGTATAAAGGTTTTGGGTGAGTTTTGTCACTTTTAAAACTAAAGGGTTATTTTTGAAACTTATTCTGGGCTGTATACTGTTCGAATAAAATATATAATGAGGGTGCTAAGTGTAAGTTTTGCAATTAAATGGATTAAAATGTATTTTAAACCTAATTAGGGTTTGTTTTGAAAATAATTAAAAGAGAGGGACTAAACATGTAATTTTAAGAAACTTGGAGCTGTTTTGAGTAATTTAATATATTCAGGGGGTTATGTGTCATTTTGATAACTTAAGGGCATAATATGTAATTATTGATAATTAAAAGTTGTAATTGTAAATTAAAGGGTTAAATATGTAACTTTGATAACTTGAAGGACTTAAAGTGTAAATTGTGAATACTTGAAGGTATATTCGTATAACATGATAAAATAAGAGATCATTATGTAAAATGGATAAGATAAGGGTTTAAAGTGTAACTTTGAATACTAAAAGGTTTAAAGTGTAATTTTGGAAATATAAGGGTGTAAAAGGTAAAGTTATGAAACCCTAAGGACCAAATGTGTAAATATGTTAAAAGATACTTTGATTCCATTAATAATGACTCAACTTTCAAATTATGGAAACTTTCTAAAAGTGGAAACTTACTATTTATGGAAATCTGCTAAAAGTGGAAAGTCACTTTAAATGGAAAGTTACTAAAACTGGAAAGCCGACTAAAATGAGAAATCTGAATTGAATAAGTTATTAATAATAAGCCGATCATTAATTCGTGTAGATTCGCTGAAGAAGGAGTTCTGCTTTCGACCTTTATGTTTCTGTCATGTGTGCACTTGCGGTCTAAGGTACAGATATTCTGACCTTTCTCAAAAGGTTCCTCATGATCTCTTTCATATTCTGATCCGTTAGTTTCCGAATTGATGCCATTGCTATGATCCCCTTTACTTGAACCTTCTCTGTTGATCCCACTTGATATGACCTCCGTTATGAACCTATGCTATGAAAACCTTCTTAATGATACCATGAAAATGTTTTGAGAAGAACCGATTTGAAAAGATGTTTATAAATGATGCTAAATTTCTTTTTAAAAGAAAGGTTATTTAACTTTCATGAACACTATATTTTGAAAGACCATTTTTATGAAAACTGTTTTAAAAGATTATTTAAATTGGACTTTTAATAGAAACTTTTGAAACGGACTTTTGAACTGAACCATGAATTGATTTTTGAATATGAACCTTGACCTGATAAACTCTGATTGGACCTTGAATACTATTTCTGATATGAACCCTTTGTTATGAACTGCTATTATGAACCTTGATATGATTCTGAGATACACCTTGCTATATGACCTTTTGTATGATATGAGACCTGACTCTTAGTTTGATACCCAAGCCATTTCTGTTTTCCCTACCTATGGAGGTACCATAGGCGTGTCTGTGATGCACCACTGGCATGACTAGTGTGTGGCCCTAGTGATTTGGCTACACCGTCCCCTTTCTGTTATATGATATGCGCGCTTTATGATATGATTTGTTATGGCCACTATGATTTCTGCGGGGGCGTATGGATGCATCCTAGATCTGTTATGTTTAGTGGATTTAACTATGATTATGATTATGATATATGTCTGGTGACTGGTACTGTGTGCTATACATGCCTTTCACAATTTCTGGGAGTTCGCTACTCCACCCATTTGAAGAATGAGGACACCCCTCATATTATCTGATTATCTGAGAGGACTCCCCTCTATATGATTATGAAGAATTATGGTATTGACGGCTTATATGATATGATATGTTTCTGGGCTCGTGGTAGATGACTATCCTATTTTTCCTTTCCATTATTCATTTGTTTATTCCATTTCCCCAATGCACTATATTTCAGTTCTGTTTCATTATCATTGCTTTGTATATGTATCTGTTCACTGGGCTTTTTAAGCTCAGCCGCATTTCCTTTTCCTGCGGCAGGTTTTAGTAGGAAGCTGGGTTATGGGAAGAGAGTGTGACTGGACTTAGAAGACTATGCTTTGGACTAGAGACGATTAGATGAAGTTTTACTTTATTAGACATAGTATTTATTGTTTTGTAACCTTGTAGTTTCAGATTTTCATTTGTAACCCTGAATTTCTTTGTATGTATGAATCATATGCTTGTGTTTGTTCTGATATGTCACTGTAATGTAATACTTCTACCCTTATCGGGTTGGGGTGTTACAAATGTAAAACCAAAGATGATATACTTGATATTGCACAAGAAATAGTTAATTTAGTAAATAAATATTTAGTTGAAACAAACACATGTACTACTAGTTCAAATGGGATCATTGAAGGTATCTATAATGAAGAATACATGATCCAAATCCGAAGAAAGAGCGTTAATAAATCATGGTGCAACAAGTGGGAATAAGACGATGATAATACGTCTTATGAGAATATTCAAACAAATGTGAACACAAGTATTGATGGCAAGGACTACATGCTTCTAGATCCAAGCGAAACTACAAACAAAACATGGAGCGACATGGACAATGGAATTGATCACCGTATAGCATGTGAAGAATGTACAACTACAAATAAGGTACAATTCAAAACCAAACATTTTTGCTTTGATCAATTTATATTAGAATTTTCAAAAATGGAAAACAACTTCAAACATTTTTGCAACATTGACTCAAAAATTATTTTTAAAAACGAATCTTCAACATCCGCTGAAAACAACTTTGAAAAACAAATAATTTTAGAAGATAAAATGTCTAGACTTGAAAGTAATATTGAAGTTAATCTTGAATGTAAAAAATGTCAAGACTACAAACATGAAATTAAAATGGAAAATGAAAAAGCAAAAACATTGGCAAAATTCGAAAATAGTTCTAAATCTTTAAAATATCTTCTCAACATTCAAAAGTCATTTTATGATAAAACCGGTCTAGGATTTACTACAAATGATTCTTTAACAAATAAAATTTGTTAAATCTGGTGGAGATATTTAGAACTAATACTATTTACACTCATTATTTATCACTCTAGTCAAGAAAGTCATTGTTTGTTAATTAAAACAAACTATTGATAAATTCTTGTACTTCTCGACGACATCCTCATCATGTGCATTTAAATGCAATGGATGTTCTCAACTAACCAACTCGGACCCATGAGAATCTGGGAACCAAGCTTTTTTATCATGTTTAGGTAATTAACGAATGAAGAGTCTATTACGTGTTGATTTGCGCATCTCGCTCTATTACCTTTAACGGCTATTGGTTCCTATCACTCTGTTTTACATTCTGTAAATGTTTTGCCTATGACGTTGTTGCGGTCATTTATTGTCTCGGCATTTTGTTCTTCACTCTTGGAGTATTGGTATCATGGTGTGTCCGTTGCTAGTTCTAGTTGAAGGCTCCAAAGTACAATTATTCTTAGTTTTCACGACTTGTGATGATTGGTGTGATCGATTAAGCATTTCGGATAAAGCTCCCTTGATTTCTATTGCGTTGGAATGTCACTTGGCTACTTCGACATGTTTTGGACAAACTTTTAAGATATCTTCCATTTCCCTGATGCCCACTCTTAAAGAAAAGCTGGACCTGAGATAAGTTTTCTTTTCAAAAACTTGCCAATATTACATTATATTTAAGAATGCTTTAATTTTTATGTGAATATGATTTAACTTATAAGTTGCCATGCTTTTAGATCATTAATACTAATATATGCATATATGATATTAGCATTATTAACCTTCTTGTTGCTTAGTCTATTACTACCTCCGTCCCATAAAAACTGTCCAGTTTGACTTTTCAGAGTCAAACTGGTTCAACTTTGACCTTATCTATTTGTGAGTATTATATAAAACTTTATGAAAAATATATGAATGGATTGAGTTTTAAGTGTGTTTTTCATTGGTATAATTTTTCATCAATTATTATATAAAACATAAAAAATATTTAAGGTCAAAGTTGAACCAGTTTGACTTTGAAAAGTCAAACTGAACAGTTTTTATGGGACGGAGGGAGTATCATTTTTCTTAATCTTCTATGATCTATAGTAAAATACTTTCCACTTAAGCTATATGATCTTACTAGTTGCATTAATAGATGTATTATAATTGAGACTTGTTAGTAACTTGATATTATGATGTTCTTTGTATATATATATATATATATATATATATATATATATATATATATATATATATATATACACACACACATGTCTATCTTGTATCCATAAATAATTTACTTTGTTCCTTTCTATCTCAATGCATTTAGATCATAAATATCTACCATCTCTCTTCATATCTTTAGGTGTCATTAGAGATGATTATGTGTGACAATGGGCTTAATTGATTCTCTTGAGCATGATAAGTTTCCATTTCAAATCCTTCACTTGCAATTTCTTGTTATCATGATCAAAACATCATGTTTAAAACTTCTCTCTCTTTGAATAAAAATCTTTTAAATATCTATATTATTTTTCTTCAAACAATTTGCTTAACTAAAATTTTTCATAACCTTATTTTAATCAAAAACAAGATTGATTTTTTTTTTATTACATGTTATGAAACAAAATTCAATTTGTTTTATTGTAATGCACACTTGAATTTACTTCAAAACATTGTTGAATAAAACTAAAAACGTTTTGCTTAAAACACATTTGATTTTCTCACATGTGTCATACACTTCTATTGGAAATGACATTCACAATTCAATCAAATCATTTCATGAGATTCATGGCTTGCCCATATGGATCTTGTTTGTAACAAGTCTTGAAGTCCATATAATCATATACTCCTATTTGTTACTTGTTAACAATCATCAATATGTTTGCACTAGACTAAATGTTATCATCTTCATATAGTTACACATTTAACTAATTTGCCTTATTGCCTCCTTAGTTGCATATCATAATTGATAAATTAATAGATAGCATGATTATTAGAAATTAATTGCCTAATTTAGTTATTTCTATATCACTCTCTACATTCATGAATAGTATGCCCTATATTGTCATAAAGAGTTGAACTTACTTGAATCCAAATCCAAAAACACAACCTTTTTGAAAATTTTCTGCCAAAAACCCATTTCTGCCATTCTGGGAATCACCAGATGGGCGGCCCCCTTAATTATATAAGGCGGCCCCCTTAATGATTAAGGGGACCGGCCATCTGATGATCGGGGATACTATTTTCTTTATCACTTTTTGACCCATTTCAGCCTATACTTCCCAAAATTCACAAACATATTTTGTCCCATACTATCCTTCAAAATTACCTTCCTAAACCACATTTCTCATACACTATAAATACCATCTTCCCATTATTAATGCCATCACACCCAAACATGTCATCTCCCAACAACCAAAAACCAAAGATTTCAAGAACCGCAAGGATCTCCGTCAAACCCGTTTGGAGGAGGAAACTTGATTCTTGTCATAACTCAAGTGATGTTGTTCCAAGTCAACCAACTACTAAACCTCAAACCCACACTAATGAATCATCTCACAACCTATCATCCACTCATGCCCTCATTAATGCTTCTTCTTATGATGAGCATGCTCAATCCCAAAACAACAATCCCAACCTCTCAATCAATACTTCACATGTTGCTCATTCAACAAAAACACCACTCACTCATGAAGAAACTCTTCCACCCTTTTCATGTTTTCATGACTACCCAAGCTCAACCATGTCTCCACCACCAAGAGTACCACCACCACATCCTACAACCTCACATGCCATTCCTATGTTGCATGTTCAAACCTTCACCCAAGACAACTATCATGTTCCACCACCAACACCTTCCTCCGAACACTTGAAGTTTGTTGAGGAGCTAAAAGAGGCTCATGAGCTTAGTGCTCTTTTAGCATTACATCTTGCTCAACGCAATTTAGATCCACCCCAATCAAGCTCACCATCATCACCACACAACATCAACCAAATTGAGAAGCATGTTAACAATTGCCCTTGTTGCATCTTCCTTCAACAACAAACCATTGCTTTGAATGAGCATTTCACTTGGATTGAGTATCTTCTTACAAGATCTCAACAAACACCATCACTTGAACAACATCAAAACCCTCAATCAACAAATCCTGTTTCTAATCCACCACCTACAAATTCCACATCTCCAAACTCACCAACATCCATGCAACCAAAAGTTTATCTCCACTAAACCACCAAGCATTTTATATGCTTATGTTTCTCATTTTCAAATAATACTCTTCAACCATTTTGGGATTCAAGAAAGTTTGGTGACACTCCTTGATTGGCACAATAGGATGCTCTACTTAGTTTAGTATTCTATATTTATGGCTTTTGTAACAATGATTATGGGTTGACATAATCATTTTCTATCAATGAATGACTTAATATGTGTTCCTAATTATCTTTTGCCATGCTTATTATTTGTTGGTATTATGATATATGTGTTTGCTTGTGCCATGCTTGTGCTTCTAATATTTTTCTTGCAAGAATTCCAATTCTCGAACCCTTGGTGCCCTCAAACAAGGGGGAGCATACATCAAGGGGGAGCTTTCCTTCTATTGGCTTAAACCTTTTTGATTTTACAAAAAGGGGGATAAGTGAATATTGTCTCACTAAATACTTGTCTAAAAATTAATTTTTGGATTTAATGAGTTTTGGTTTTGTAATCATCAAAAAGGGGGAGATTGTTGATATAAATAAATGACTAAAAACGTTATTCATATCTTTCGATATCTCTATGTTTTGATAATCACAAAACCTAAACTCATCAAACCAAAGATTATGACATAAACAAGTATTTAGTAGTAAATATTCATCTTTACCAATTAATCACTTAAGGTATAAATGAACAAAGTGTCTAATGTATTATAAGATCAAAGGAACACTTTTGTTAATCACTAGATATTTATAAAATGTCACAAAATATTTTATAACTTTTGTAAAATATTTTTGGCATTAAAAGAATATGTTTAATTCATTACAAATTTGTGAATTCAAATTTTCAACAAAAAATGGCAAATCTAATCCAGAAAAATTTCCCTCAAAAGGACAAGAAAATACAACGTTCAGGAGGGTGGCCCCTTTAATTTTACTAGGCGGCCCCCTTAATCATTAAGGGGACCGGCACGCTCCAGAACAGTATTTTCTGGCCCAATAAATATTGGATCATTCCACATATTTTTCTCACCTTTTTGCACTATAAACTTTCTGATCTAAACATCCTTCTCCATCCTCTAAAAATCCTTTGATCTTATATACTTTGATCTTTGTTTCAAAGTGATTCAAGCCTCAACACTCAAGTGCAAAGAGAAGAATACTTCTATTAGAAGTATTACAACTTAGTATCATCTTGCTATCTAAGTTGTTTGTTTGTTTCATCTTGTTGATCTTTCATATTTTGGTGAATAAGGTGTATGTATTAGTTAGCTAGATTTAGTTGTAGAATCTAGAATTGTTGTAAGTGTGAAGTGGAACTTGAAGTGAAGAAGTAGTGTTGGATAGTAGTGCAGATAGGAGAGAGTAGCAATAGTCACTAGTAGTGAAGTAATTGAAGCTTCCAAGTGGAGAAGACTAGAAGACATTAGTAGATTAAAGTTGTGAAGACACTAGTGGCTTGAAGGTGCAAAGACATTATTGGTTTGAAGTTGTGAAGACATTGGTGCTTTGAAGTTGTGAAGTTGCAAGACATTGAAGTTGTGAAGTATTTTGTGAAGGCGTGAAAATACTTGTGGTGTGAAGAAGTATAGAAGAATTAAAAGGTGTGAAGAAGTTGTGGTGTGATATTTGGAGTGAGATTGGTTCTAGCTACGATTAGAACTCGACATTTTCCTTTGTGTCATTAATTGGTGTAAGCTTTTGGTGCGTACGGTTTTCTCCGCCATAAGGGAGGTTATTGACTTAGTGAAGAAAACTCTCGAGTTCGGTGCTCGGGGAGTGGAGTAAGGCAAGGAAGGTGTCCTTGTAGCCGAACCACTATAAATCCTTTGTCTCTCGGTTTGATCTTTCCATCTCCCATTCTTTACTTGTTTACTTACTTGCTTCTCGTACATTATTATTATTGTGTGTTGTGCATATATTGATTTCACATAAAGGTCAAACTAGGTTCCATTTAAAACCTTAATTATACATTAGCAAAATATAAGTATATACAATTATTAAAACAAATATACATATATAAATACTTACTTATAATTAAGTGAGATGTATGAAATTATAATTTCTATTCAATACTTTAAATAAGTACTATCTATGTGATATAGATAAATTAATTTGTATCTATACTTTAGCTTCAAAGGTTTTTACGATTACCATTAATTCTTTGAAAGCGAACTTTTATTAAACGAAAAAGACGCAAAACTATTCAACCCCCCCTTCTAGTTTTCCATAAAAGTTAAAAACGTAAAAACGGAAATGCAACCGCGAAATTTAAAACGTAACGTTTATTGAAAAATGATCCTACGAATGTAAAACAATTTTCTAAAAATCTTAAACTATTAAAAAGAATTTTAAGAAAAAGAAAAATATTTTTTTTGACTTTTTATTTATTTTCTATGAATTAATTTTGATTTTTGGAATTTAAATTGAATTAAAAATAACGAAAAATAGAAAAATAAAGTGGAAAATTGAAAATTTAATTCTAAAAATTCTAAAATATTATAAAAGAATTTCTAAATTTTTTTTTTGTATTTTTCACAACATTTTCTGATTTTTTTATGGAGTTTTGTTTATTAAAAATGATTTAAAATTGATTAAAAATAAAGAAAAATTAAGAAAAATATCAAATCAACTCAGAAAATTATGAAAAATTCACAGAAAATCTAGAATATTATAATGAGCTTGCAGAAAAATTTTGAAAAGAAAATTTTAAGCAGTAGTGCTTATAAGCTAGAAAACAGCTTATGGCAAGTGCTTATTTATAAGCACTTGCCACAAAACTTATCCAAACTGAATATACAAATGAAATATGCAATAATGAACTGAGGAAATCTCAAATAAGATGAAAGGAAAACTGATGCACAAGATTCTAGTAAATAAGCAAATGAGCTAGAAGCAAATACAATAAGCTGATAAGCATCAGCTTAAACCAGTGAGCTAAGTACAATCTAAATAACTAAACTGAACTAAAACAACTCAAGCATTAATATCAACTAAGAAAGTAGAAAATAAACTGAGAAAATAGGCTAATGAGACAATAACATTCAAAGAGAACCAATAGCAAACTAAGAATAAGCTAGCAACAGATATCAAAATACAAAATAAGTTCAAGCAAACAAGGAAAGTACTGTGAGCTGCTAGCAAAACCAAGTTAAACACCTAAATCATACTTAAATATTATAAAAAATATGAAATCAAAATGGCACATTGGCTGCTGAGACAGAAACTAATTGATGCAGGGGTGTTCATGTCCTAAAGACAATTAAAAGCTAGCAAAAGCTAGTTAAAAGCTATTCTAAATTCCAAACTAAGCTCTAACCCAACAAGTTAGAAGTACCGGCTACTCAGAAAACCAATAACCAAGCTATAAAACTCAAATAACAAACAAGAACATAGCTAATGAAAGATAGCAATTGGGGCAGTTGACTGATGTGCAGGGGAACAGATGTAAGGCAATAGCAGGCTACGATTTAGGCTACGGCAGATATGCATAAGTAATAACAAGCTAGGGACCTAACTTCAAGCTACCACAGATTAAGAAACAGAAAACTAAAACAATATTAGAGCATGAATGAGTTTTATACAGCAGCTATTGTGGAGTAATTTTTGGGACAGCCAAAGAACTAATGCACAGACCTAAATTAAGCCACCAAATGAGCTATATTCACTATTTTTATTCTGAATTAGTCTATTTCTAACCCTATGTGAATTAACTGTGAAGCTATTTCAGCTAAACAACAACAACTTAACAATGCAACTACTAAATCCAAACACTCCTTATACTCCTCTTAACACTACAACATCTAAAATCAGCACACTTAATACCACCAATCTGATTCAATCCAGTCCCAAATTACTAACTAACAGCAGCTCAAAAGCAATTAGCAACTAGATCAAACATCAATGAAATATAACAGATCCATAGTAAACAGATCCTCAATTAGGCAATACTCACACAGATGCTATCCGAAATGATCAAACAGAAAACAAACCAACTCAATAATCTCAGCAAATACAACTAAAACAACAACTATATCAAATCTAAAAGCTACAATGAATAGAAATTAGAATTAAAACTTATGCAATTTGAAAAAGGTAATACAACACATATTTTTACCACACAATTCCCCCTCAGCATGAACAGAGGGGGCTCACTTTGCTTGCCTGTCTTTAGACAGGCCAGAGGCTTCCTTGATTCCTCTAAGACTATCACTCCAACAGTAATTCACCTCTTAACCTGAAGATCAAACTTGAGTTGACTATACTAGGCTAAATTGTGAAAACTATATATATATTTTTTTCTTGAATGAAAACTGTTTTATAAAATTTTACAAATCAAAAACTGAATGTTTAGAAACTAGATTAAACTAACTGAAAAGCTTATTTAATTAAATGAAACAGTATTTTTTTTTAATAATTTTCTATTTATTTTCTGGTTTGAATGAGAATATTAAATGAAATTCAATACTGAAAATTAAACTAACTCTAATGAAGTGTAACCTTACTGATTTACTGAAAACTTAAGGATATTAACTAAAATCAATAACAAGTAACAATAGAATACGCATAAATGATGTATGAAAAAACTAATTTCATTAAAAGAAAAAGAGTTACAACAGAATTTAAAGTGATTACAATTAAGAAAAGATTTTGGTAGAGCTTTGCTATTCGAAACTCCACCCAAATACAAGAGCCCTATCACTCTATTTATACTAACTCAATGAAGATTCTAGTAGGAGGATAGCCACGGATTGCCAGCTTGGCAATCCGTGTGGTGTGCTTTCTGAGTGCCAATCTTAACCATCTGATCATATCCCTCGTCATATCAACCCTTAGATCATATATCATGACGCGTTCCATCCAATAGTGTGATGCCACGTTCCAATCTTTTGTGCTTCTTAGTGTCTGACATGTCCTGACACCACTGAAACTCTTCTAGAACCAAGTGATTAGACATTTGTACCCTTAATTGTGGTTAATTGATGGTATGGTAATTTAGGGTTCATAAGGCCTGGGCATTATTTGGGTAAAAGGGGAAAAGGGGGGGGGGGGGGGCGGGTAAATATTTTATATATTTGTTTGACCTAGGTGAATGGGGGTTGACCAAGTATATGGATCTTTGACCGTGAGTGGTGTGGATTTGGTTTTTGGGCTTGGGTTATATTGTTTTTGTTATTGGATTTGGAAATGAAAATTAATTGGACCAGGCTTTTACTTTCTTGTAATTCAGATTCACTTCCAAGGACCAATTGTGTAGTTTGTAAAATTCCAAGGGCTAAATCTGCCAATTGAGTAAACTTAATCCAAGGGTATTTCTTGTTATTTTCTGATTCTTCAAGGTTGATTATGTAAATCCGTGCTCAAATATGATCCAATGGTGAAAATTTCTTCCCCGGCCTCGGCTTCCGCACACTCTTTCCATTCCCGTGCTCGTGTTTGCTTTGTTTTGTCCATTTTTGTAATATCCGTACCTACACATCACAAACACAAAAACAAGACACATTTGGCATTCATAGTCGGGTTTTTGTTCGTTTTGGTCTGTTATTTAAGTATAAAGGTATGTGTAAATTAACACATACCAGCGTGTACTTAGTATCTGAAGATATCGGGGTTGGTTGGATGCATGAATCTTCGAGATCCTTGTTCGAGCTTTTATCCGTACAAATGACCAAGACTTGAGTTGTCTAGTTATACCTGATGTAAGGAGTTACGTTGTTGTGCTCACAGAGTATAGCTATCACTTTAAAGGAGTCACGTTGTAGTGCTCAAGTGTCACTAAAAGATGTGGATAATTCGAGAGCAGTTCATATACAATTAAGGATGGTTGGATGGGTATATGATTCTACCTTTATTGAAATTCTCAGTATTGGTTCTTAGTCAGACAGTAGTGCAAGTTTAAGTCACAAGTTCGGGTTATTTTACTTCAGTCTCAAGTTCATCATATTGGGTTTTCTCCATCAGTAGTCACTACAAAAAGCCGTCAGAATGATAATGGGGTCGGTAATGAGTTAGTTGAGAGGAGTATAAAAGAGTATAGATGTCATCAGAAGTTGATTCTCACGGGATATTTATGATACTTCACACATAATCGGTTGATTGGACATATAGGGTTACGCTGCCTCCGTTTCCATCGTAAACATAGTGTGTATGCTTCCGATTCCGCGAAGACATCGTGGGGGAAGAGAGAGTGGGTGTTCTTTTGCTTCTTTGACTTTTCTTGATTTCTTTGCGAAAACACTCATTTTCCATGAGGATCTGCAATTAGGGGGAAGAAATGTACACATTAGGGACGCATAATAGACTCACGTGATCGAGCTTACAATTTTAGTACTACCGGAGAGACGTCCGCAGAGATGATCAGTGGTTCAGTTTTGTGATTTTGATGTAATCGTTTCAACTCTCGCGGGTTGTGAAGTGTGAAGTAGCCTGCATTTGTAAGAAGATCTTGCTGATTTCTTGCATGTTACCCCCGAACGGAACTTCCGCATTGAGTATAACTGTGATTAAGTGTTTGTCAAATTTCCTTAGTGTGGTTTACGGTGTCATCCACAAATTCCGCTGCGTACGTAAAACTTCAAAAGTTAGAAGACATGTTGACTACATCAAAGTTTCGAATCTGCTGAAGACGGTTATCAGTTTGGGGGGAAGCTGATTCAGAAACTTCACCAAAAAGAAGTGCCCGAAAAAGCCGCTAAAGACATGCAGCATGAATTGGGGGGAAGTTAATCCATTTCATGCATATTACATCATTTGCCTACAAGTGAAGATACAGTTCTCAAGCCGAGGTACAAGATAAGGACAAAGAGCGTCAACTGTACTCATCCTCAGCATTTGAAGAGCTTAGGAAGACCTTTCTTTATTTTATTTGTCCTTGTAGGAAATGTTGTAAGTAATCCCTTATGTTGCCACATTGGGGGAAGATTGTTGGGATCGCTCCTAACAGTTAAATGTGACAACATTAACGGGATTACAGTAGTTATCCTGTTTAGCCAAAACACAAGGACTAGAATCATAATATTGTAATAGTTAGTTTGTGTTAGGCTATAAATACCCCTCCATAATTCCATGGAGGGGTGAGACTCTTTGTGTAATTTACTCTTTCATTATCAATAAACACATAGTTTTTCCCTTTACTCTTTACTCTCTCTCTCTCTCTAACCATGGAAGCTTTAATCTTTCATCATCCCCGACCTCCTGAATCACAATAATCAATCAACACTACGGTCCTACACCTATTTTCTTCCATGTTTAATTGAAAGATAAGTTCTTCTTTAATCATTCAATATGTCTATATGTTGGTTGACTAATTGTCATCTTTTCTTTTCATTAACATGCTAGCTTAGATTTCTTAGTGTTTGCTTCGATCTAATGAAACCTAGTTATTGATTATTGATTGTTGGTTTGTTATTGATTGTTTGATTGATTGAATAACGTTAGGCTTAAGAAAACTGGCAAATCTCCTATACGGTAACATGCTTGAATGTCTTAAGAAACGTAATTGGATGTGTACTACGGTTTTATTGATTGTATTTAATGCATGAGTAGTTGTTGATGATTCTATGGTTAGACACTAAACGTGTCATCATAAGAAGAAATAAATACTCATAGAGTTGTGGAAGGACATGCACGCCCCCACGACTGGTATTAAGGAATGCAATCCTTCAATCAAACAATTGTAACAAACCAATAAATCAATAAAAGATAACTAGGGAGTAGTGAAATCTAAGTAAACACAATTGTCTCCTATAAGTAATCCACCACATTTATTTTCTTGTTATTTTATTTTATTTTGTTTATTAGTAGTTTTTGGGTTAGTTAACTAGCAACTAATTCCGCCCAATCTTCAAATACCCAAGATTTTACTGCTTTTATAAAATACAAAAAATACAAAAATACAAAAAGAATCATCCCTCATCTTTAGATCTAGTTGATTTGGCTTTCAATCCTAATGACACTATTCCCATAGAGAACGATCAATCCCCCGGTACTTGCCACTCACTATACTACACCGGTCAGGTACACTTCCTGGAGAATTGCAAGCTTCTCAAGATCCCTTAAGAAGTAAACTTTTGCGAGTACGCAATCCTGCATCAAGGTTTTTGGCGCCGTTTCCTGGGGAATAGTTATTGCTTCGATTGATTTTTATTTTAATTAGATCTACTCATTAGATTCCTATCTGGTGAGATTTTTATTTTCTTTTTATTAGGGTTTCCTTAGACTATCTTTTTCTTTGTGTTTTTGTTCGTAATCCATATCACCCACCATCATGGAAGGTAATAATATCCTTGAACCCGCCATTCAATCAAACCACCAAAACCCACTCGAACCACCTAGAGCCCGCACTTTAAGAGAATACTCCCGACCTAGCCACCAAGGCTATCGAAACACCATTGAGCTCAACCAAGGAGCCAATGTGTCTCCCTAGCGATCCGACACCATCTGGTTGGTGCAAAGCGGATGTGCATTCCATGGACTTCATTTTGAAGATCCAAACCAACATCTCAAGGATTTCCTTAAAATTGTTGATTCCATAGACCTTGATGTTGCCACTCGAGAGACGACCCGATTGCGTCTCTTCCAATTCTCTTTATGTGACTAAGCTAGTCAATGGCTTGAGCGTTTACCCGCGGGATCCATCACCTTTTGGTATGATCTTACCTCTTGCTCCCTTGCTCAATTTTTCCCACCGGGGAGAACTACCAAGTTAAGGAATGCCATCTTAAATTTACAACAAATTCATGGTGAAACTCTTTACGAATCACAGACTCGTTTCAGGGACTTACTCCAAAAAGTCCCTCATCATGGCATCGATCTATGGCTTCAAGTCCAAATCTTTTATGATCATGTCAATCAATCCACAAGGCATATCATTGACCAAGCGGCCGGTGGTAAGCTAAGTGATAAGAATGCTGAAGAATCATGGGGCATCATAGAAGATCTTGCTCTCTATGACAACGAATGTTGGAATGATCCCCGTTACTTGAATAAAACGGTCAAGGCAATATCTTTACCTTCGAATAATTCAAGCATTCCCGACCGTAGGATCATGGAACTTGAAGACCAAGTGAATAAAATCACTTCTTCATGTGAGCATTGTAGCGGTCCCCACGACACTCGTGATTGCATGAAACTCCCCGAACAAGCTTTTGCGAACTACGCATCTTCGTGTACTGACAGAGCGAGAGAAAAGTGGTTCACTTTCAAACCCGACCCAAACCCTTATGGTGATTCGCACAACCCCTCTTGGAAAAATTACCAAAACTTTAGGTGGAAACAAAACCAAAACCCCTCTCAAACCAATTCTTACAATCCACCTAATCGTTTCCAACCAAACGGCCCAACCCCGAACTGTACATTCAGCAACAATCCTTCCAAAAATTATGGAAATACCGATAATCTTGAAGGATTGATGTCTAATTTTATGGCATCTTAAAAAGTGGTGGAGGTTTTTCCTTACCCCTACACCTAACGTTATAACCCTTTGAAAGACCTCTTTGATAGTTTATCCTAGGTGCTTACGCCAAAGTGGTGGAGGTTTTTGATCCTTTCCCAAGCCTATGGTAATCTATGTGCTATGACAGGTAGAGAGAGATATTTTTCCATTTCCATTTGTGATATATAAATTTATAACACACGAGAGATGAGACTTGAGAGTATCCAAACACTATATGTGAGGTGCTATTATATAATTTTCGTGCTTGGTTTGACTAAGGTGGAGTGATCATTTGTTGTAATTAGTTTTATATTAATATTAAATGACCCCTAACTTGTATTTGGATTGGTATAAAATCTCATTTGCTTGATGACAAGCAAATCCCAAGTGTAAGGGTATTTGATAAGGATTTATTTGATACGCTTTTGGGGGGTCATTTAAGCCCTAAATCATGTTTTTATGGTCAAATATTACCTTAAATCGCTTCTTTTGTCATTTTAGGTACTTGGGACGTGAATCCTAGAAAATGGAGCATTGTAGAGCTTTTCGGACGTTTTTATGCTCAAGAATGAAGAAAACAAGAAAAGTTAAGAAAGTCTGTTCAAAATTGGATCTAAATCCTTAAGAGAACCATATGGGTCTAACGATATGATTCATAATAAAGAACTAGAAATAGCTAGGAAGCAAGCATTACTTATTAAAGATATGCCTCTAGATGCACCGTTGTGTTCCTTGACTCCTCCCCTATAGAGAATAAACCAAAAGGGTCAAGGAAATACAAGAATAAGAATCTTAAGAAACAGAAACTAGCTTCGTTTTAGCAAACTTCAAAGGCTCCTAATGCATAGCAGCGAGAGACCACCTAAGAATTATGTTTTGAAGAATAGAACCTCTCAACCTCAAGTTTTAGAAAAACCTAGATATTTTAATGCTTTCAATAAAAAAACGCTCTGAGCGAATGGATGACCGTAATGACTTAAGTGTGCATGGATATGTTGCTTCTAATAGCAAGAATGCTTGTTATGATTCTGTTACTTATAATTCTGCCTTTTTTAAATGTATGCATGCTTCTATGAATTGGAACAAAATGAATGCCAATACCACTAGGACTGTGATGAGGCGAAAAATGATCCGTTTTTAGGGGGTCATTTAAGCCCGAATTCGAATTTATTTGATCAAATATTGCCCTAAATCGTTCCTTTTGTGATTTTAGGTACTTTGGGAGTGAAATCTGGAAAAGGAAGCAATTCGGACGTTTTTGGAGCATAAAAGTGAAGAAAACGCCAAAGTCTTAATTTTCCATGCTGGGAACAGTAGGTGACGGCGTCAAGAGTAACTCCCTGACGGCGTCAAGAGCAAAATTCCATGACGGTCCAGAAGAGATTTGATGGCGTCACGAAGGTAGGGCGTCAAGAGTAAAAGTCATGACGGCCTGGAAATGATTAAGTCTTGACGGCGTCAAATGTAGATCAAGGCAATCCGAGAATAGTTTTGGCGGCGAGGTGACGGCGTCACAAGCTTTGTCTTGACGCCGTCAGACCTCTTTTCCTATATATAGTTTTCTAATTTTGTCACATTAAAAGAGAGAAGTTTTGGAGAAACCCTAAGTACGATTTTGGTGCGAATTTTACAGGTATTTCAAGGGTTCCAAGCCCTTGATACCTTACATGTGTAATTAAGATAAGTGTTCTTTCAATTCAATCAATATGTCTATGTGTTGGTTGTCTATATCTTGTTCTTGTCTTAATTCCATCATGCTAGGCTAGATCTATCTTGTGTTTGCTTAGATCTAATGAAACCTAGATGTTAATTATGTGTTGATTACTTGTTTATACTTGTTTTGGATGAATGATTTATATGTTAGGCTTAGGAAAACTGGCAGATCTCCAATTGGTAACATGCTTGAACGTCTTAAGAAACATGAACCGACGCGCACTAGGTCTTTATTGGTTGTATTTAATGCATGAGCCACTGTTTACAATCCCTATAGTTGTGCTGGGCATGGTGTAGGAGGAGATAAGAGCTCATAGAATTGGGGAGTTAAGTGTGCCACCCCATGAATGGTATTAAGGAATACGATCCGTAATCCATGCATTTATAACAAGTAATTAACGTGTAAAAGATGTCTAGGGAGTAGTGAAATCTAAGTAAACACATTTTCTCTATTTACTGCACACAACCTTAGTTTAATTTAGTTTATTTTCATTTTTAGTATTTTATTTTGATTGCATCTTAGTATTGGGTTAGTTGATTAGCAACTAATTCCGCCCAAATCCTTCAAACCCGAGAATTTTAATTGCTTTCTAAAAAATATAAAAACACAAAAATAATCATCCCTCACCTTTAGAACTAGTATTTAGGCTTTCTAATCCTAGCGACACTATTCCTAAGCTCAACGATCAATCCCCCGGTACTTGTTACTATACTATACTACAACGATCAGGTACACTGCCTGGTGGGGGTTGTAAGCTTCTCGAGATCCCTCGAGAGGTAAAGCCTGTTGCGATTCCCACGTATCAAGTTTTTGGCGCCGCAGCCCGAGGAATAGTTATTATCTAGGTTAGAATCTCTTTCTATTAGGTCTACTTGCTAGATTCCTTTCTAGTAAGATTTTATTTTTATTTTTAGGTTCTCTTTAGTCTATCTTATTTCCTTGTGTCTTTGTTCGTAAAAACATTTCCATTGACTTTTCCGTTCACCATTATGGAGAACGCGAATCCGCCAAATTTTTCATCCAATCGATCAAACCCACTACAAAATCTACCCTTTTCACTTCAAAATGACATCTTGATGTTTCGACAACATCATGGTGAATCTTTTCCCGATGCATGGACTCGTTTCAAATACTTACTACAAAAAGTCCTTCACTATGGTCTTGATTTATTGCCTCTACTTCAACTATTTCACACTCGTATCGACTACGAAACCCAAATGAGGCTTGACTATGTAACAGATGGGGAGTTTTGGGAGTATGATGTAAAAAACGCATGGGAAAACTTTGAGATTCATGCCCAATACAGGAGTGGAACATGGGACCCAAAAAACATAAGTGTAGACCTTTTTTCAATTTGGAAGGCTCAATCGAAAAGTTTGTTTAGGGAACAAAAGATTAGAGTTGAGACACCTAGGTGCATGTCATGGTTAGGCATTACCATAATACAAGATGAACACATAGGTGATATTGATGTGATGGAAGATATAGTAGAAAACCCAAGCCCACCAAGTACCCCACAAGTCCTACCATCATTTGAGGCATACACACCGACTGTGACTTATCCGGAAGAAGTAGAAGAGACTTTAGGAACCCCAATAGAGGTAGAACCTTTGAACCAAACACAACTAGAGGATATAGGTTTGAATACTTGTAATCACAACCTTTCTCTTAGTTCTAGGGAAGTTCCTAGTTTTGATGAACCGGAGCCTCAACAAAAACCGTTACCTAATCTACCATCCTTGGATGAAAATTTAGGAATTGAAATAGGTTCCGATCCACCCATCAAACCATATAGTCCGGGTAGTCTTAGAATAAAGGTAGTGGACTCTAAGCCTTGTAGAGAGGAAGCCCATATAGGAGTGGAAAATGACCTTACATGCTTACATCACCCATTTATTATTGATCATAAGAAACATTATGGGTTTAAACCAGGTTTATTAGGTCAAGATAGATCCCCAACTAGGAGTCTTTTGAAGTTGATAGAAAATGATCCCTTTCTAGGAGAAAATATTAATCAACCCATTAACCCAATTGAATTAGGTAAGGTTACGATGATAGGAGCACAACCCTTTGAGCATATAATTCATCCACCACTCTTTCCTCACGTGGCATACTTCCACCGAGATGGTGTGTATCGCTACTATCACCCGCACTTAATCCTAAGTGTAGGGAAAACCTCCCCTATTTCCGTTAAATAAGGGTAGAGTCAGGCTCGTGACTCGAACAAAAACAAGCGCTTCTTGGGAGGCAACCCATGTTTTGTGTGATTTTATTTTCTTTGTTTGTTATTTGCTTCCGTATGCATGCTTTATTTTTATTGTTGGTAGATCATGTTTCTCAATTAAATAGTGGAAATACTTTACTTTGTTGTTTTGGCCTATTCTTAACTCCACCTAAAAGTATTTTTTCAAACGATAAGTGTAAGGGGAAACCCCAAATATGTTTTTAAGAAACAAACCGATCATGATTCTCCACAATATTAAATGAACATGTATATTCGTATTTGTTAGAGTCAGATGCTTGTATTCAGTCATAATGAAGTTTTGCAGGATTTTCCAGGAAGTAGGACCAAGTTTTTCCAGAAATTTTCCGGAAACTTAACATAAGAATTTCTGCAGGTCACTTCTGACGGCGTCAAGAGTTTACTCTTGACGGCGTCAAGTGTAAAAATCTGGAAATTTTACCAGTTTTGTTTTTCTAACGGAGTCTTATGGTTTTTGTGAATTCTTAAGTTTTATAATCTCCAGGAGATCTGCAAATTTCATTCCACAAGCATTATATCTTATCTTGTTTTCTAGGATTTAGTAGCTTATATAGGATGCCGCCGATTTTACGCGAGGTTGTCTTGTCTATTTTGTCAGGTTTTACAGGTTATGTATGACAAGAAGATGATTTATATTCTGGAAGGGAAGCTTTGATTGTTCATTTTCTTGGAGGAAGATTTAACCTGGCCACCTTATTATCCATACCGAGCGAATCAGGGGAGTATTTGATTTCATTCTTTTTACTTTTTCACTTTTACATTCTTTACTTGAACATTGGGGACAATGTTCATCTTAAGTGTAAGGGGAGGGTAAAAAGATGATACCTTACATATGCACTTTCGCTTGAGTTTGTTTTGTCTAATGGTAGATGTGTAATAAAACTATGAGAAATACTTGTTAGTGCAATTTTAGCGCCAAATTTAAATTTTTTTACAACATTTAGGAGTGAAACTTTAGCCATAGCAAGCGTCTCATGGATAGGAGATTGTATGACTAGCACATAACCGTATATTCAGAAAAATTTTCCACCCAAATATGTGAGGTTCGCCTTTAGATTTGATAGGAAAAGCATTCATTATTAGTGCTTATGAGTGTACCGGTAGCATTTAGATTCTAGAACTTGCGTTAGTGATGCATCCCGAGACCGCTAGTGAGACTATATTCGTGTAGTAGGATTTACTACATGATAAGAAGCATTAGGATCACCCTTGTGTTAAACCCGTATTATAATTACTTGACCATTTAAGTCATATTACTTGGCTAGTTAAGTCAACTAATTTTTCCCACACCCTTAGTGTTGTACTCATTTTTAGTACACGAAACCCCTAGTACACCCCTCCGAGCCTATCTTTTCGTTTCTAACTTTAAGCATTTTACTTAAAGGAAGAATTTGTTACACCCCACTTAAATGTACACCCAAATCGCCTTAGCCTTCCGTGTATGCGCTCATTTTTAGTGCATTATTGTTATTTGTTAAACCCTAAGTTAACTTTCTAATTGATTACATGGTTGCTAAGTCGAGTCATATCCTTGTACATATTGTTTTAGGACGATTGGGACTCATGGGTAAGTACTTATTTTATGGAGTAACGGGGAAGAACGTAATTTATTACCCCCATATGTACGATAATCTTAAAAGTGCTCCAAGTGTTTTAATTTTCTTAATTCGAGACATTAGATTAGTTGATTGTAAAGTATGTAAAGATTTAAGTGTAAGGGAAATGTTCATTCCCTATGATGTATTATTTTGGATGGTAGGGTAAGAGTGTATGCAAAAAAAAAAAAAAAAAAAAAAAAAAAAAAAAAAAAAAAATCGAAAAATCAAAAAGAAAAAAAAATAGAAAAAGAAAAAGAGAAAAAAACATACGGACTACCATCCCGTTTCATTCTATGTTTATTTTATGTTTTTGTTATTTTTCATTTATTAGCTTAAGTCGAATCTAGTCTTGGCTTAGCAACGCCATATTGTACATGTAATTAACCAAGATTGTTAACTCGCCACCAGTAAAACTTCCTTTATCCAACAAAACCGTGTATTTCATATCCCTACACCTAACGTTACAACCCTTTAAAAGAACTCTTTGATAGTTTATCCTAGGTGCTTATGCCATGTGGTGGAGGTTTGATCCTTTCCCAAGCCAATGGTAATCTATTTTGCTTTGACAGGTAGTGAGAGATATCTTCCGTTTCCATATTGTAATTTACACTTTATTACACCCGAGAGATGTGAGTATCTAAACACTATTTGTGAGGTGCTTGTATATGACCTCCGTGCTTGTCTATTGGTCTTTAGTGGAACGATTATTTGTTGTAATTATTTTATATTAGTGTTAAATGACCCCTAACTTGTCTTTTGAGTAGAAAAAAAGCGCATTTGCTTAAGGACAAGCAAATCTCAAGTGTAAGGGTATATGATGAGGCGAAAAATGATCCGTTTTTAGGGGGTCATTTAAGCCCGAATTCAAATTTATTTGATCAAATATTGCCCTAAATCGTTCCTTTTGTGATTTTAGGTACTTTGGGAGTGAAATCTGGAAAAGGAAGCAATTCGGACGTTTTTAGAGCATAAAAGTGAAGAAAATGCCAAAGTCTTAATTTTCCATGTTGGGAACAGTAGGTGACGGCGTCAAGAGTAACTCCCTGACGGCGTCAAGAGCAAAATTCCATGACGGTCCAGAAGAGATTTGATGGCGTCACGAAGGTAGGGCGTCAAGAGTAAAAGTCATGACGGCCTGGAAATGATTAAGTCTTGACGGCGTCAAATGTAGATCAAGGCAGTCCGAGAATAGTTTTGGCGGCGAGGTGACGGCGTCACAAGCTTTGTCTTGACGCCGTCAGACCTCTTTTCCTATATATAGTTTTCTAATTTTTCACATTAAAAGAGAGAAGTTTTGGAGAAACCCTAAGTACGATTTTGGTGCGAATTTTACAGGTTTTTCAAGGGTTCCAATCCCTTGATACCTTACATGTGTAATTAAGATAAGTGTTCTTTTAATTCAATCAATATGTCTATGTGTTTGTTGTCTATATCTTGTTTTTGTCTTAATTCCATCATGCTAGGCTAGATCTATCTTGTGTTTGCTTAGATCTAATGAAACCTAGATGTTAATTATGTGTTGATTACTTGTTTGTACTTGTTTTGGATGAATGATTTATATGTTAGGCTTAAGAAAACTGGCAGATCTCCAATTGGTAACATGCTTGAACGTCTTAAGAAACATGAACCGACGCGCACTAGGTCTTTATTGGTTGTATTTAATGCATGAGCCACTGTTTACAATCCCTATAGTTGTGTTGGGCATGGTGTAGGAGGAGATAAGAGCTCGTAGAATTGGGGAGTTAAGTGTGCCACCCCATGAATGGTATTAAGGAATACGATCCGTCATCCATGCATTTATAACAAGTAATTAACATGTAAAAGATGTCTAGGGAGTAGTGAAATCTAAGTAAACACATTTTCTCTATTTACTGCTCACAACCTTAGTTTAATTTAGTTTATTTTCATTTTTAGTATTTTATTTTGATTGCATCTTAGTATTGGGTTAGTTGATTAGCAACTAATTCCGCCCAAATCCTTCAAACCCGCGAATTTTAATTGCTTTCTAAAAAAATATAAAAACACAAAAATAATCATCCCTCACCTTTAGAACTAATATTTAGGCTTTCTAATCCTAGCGACACTATTCCTAAGCTGAACGATCAATCCCCCGGTACTTGTCACTATACTATACTACAACGATCAGGTACACTGCCTGGTGGGGGTTGTAAGCTTCTCGAGATCCCTCGAGAGGTAAAGCCTGTTGCGATTCCCACGCATCAGACTGCTACTTCAAATGTAGGAAACACTAAGCAAAAAGAAAAATGGGCATGGATTCCAATGGGTAGAATGTTTGAACAATGTAAAGAATCCCCTAGAACTTGCCTTAAGTGGATTCCCACTGGAAGAGTGTTCAAACAAACAGGCTATAAGTGGTTACCGATCAAGAAGAAATCTGAACCTAGCATTAATAAAACTAAGAAATTTAATCTACTAGGTTTGCATTCTATTTTGTCTAACTGTGTGGAACCATTCTATCAACGGATTCCCAATCTTCTGTTTTTTGCTTTGATGTGCAGCTTGTCCAAGTGTGCCTCTGGTACCTCGGCTCGGGGTGCACCCGACACATGACCGGGAACAAGGCACTGCTCAAGAACTTCGTAACCAAATTCTTGGGTATAGTGCATTTTGGGAATGATCACATAGCTAAAATCACCGGTTATGGAGATCTCATTCATGACAAGGTTACAATTCAAAGAGTCTACTTTGTCGAAGGACTTGGACACAAATTGTTTAGTATTGGTCAATTCTTCGATAGCGGTTTAGAGGTGGCCTTCAGAAAACATACATGTATTGTTCGTACTCTTGAAGGCGTTGATATTCTCAAAGGCTCCAGGGATTCGAATCTATACCAAATTGCACTTAACGAAATAACATCACCAAAACCGATATGTTGCTCGCAAAAGCTACAACATCACAAAACTGGCTATGGCATCGTCGATTCTCTCATTTGAACTTCAAAATGCTAAACAACCTTGCCAAGAATAATTTAGTCAGGGGGATTACCAAAACTATCCTTCAAGAAGGATCATCTTTGTTCCGCATGTGAATTGGGTAAGATGACACATAAAACACTCAAATCTAAGACCGAAATGAGCACCGTTGCTCCTTTGCATCTCTTACATATGGATTTGTGTTGTCCAATGCGTGTTTTGAGCAAAAATAGAAAGACATATATTTTTCTAATTGTGGATGACTACTCCATATTTACTTGGGTTCTTTTTCTTTCTTCGAAAGCCGAAACATCGAATTATATTATCAAGTTTATCAAAAGAGTTCAAGTCGGTTTACAAGCTCAAGTCCGGTATATTAGAATAGATAATGGAACGGAGTTCACGAATCAGATTCTTCAGAATTACTTTGGTTCAATTGGCATTACTCATCAAAGATCAATGTTATCATACACCAAACTCCCTCTCAATATATTAGAACAGCTTATACTCCTGAACAAAATGGTGTAGTTGAAAGACGAAACCGTACATTAGTAGAAGCTGCAAGAACAATGTTATCATACGCCAAACTCCCTCTCAATTTATGGACTTAAGCTGTATCAACTACTTGCTTCACACAAAACAGACCTCTCATTAATAAAAGATTCAACAAGACCCCATATCACATCATTCACAAAAGAAAACCCGATGTAAAATACTTACGCACATTTGGTTGTAAATGATACCCTCTCAATGATCGTGAAGACCTTGACAAACTCAAAGACAAGGGGGCGTTGGAATTTTCATTGGATATTCTACACAATCAAGTGCATTTCGTATCTACAATCGGAGAACAAAGTTGATACAAGAGATAATCCATGTTCATTTCGATGAAGTAGAAGACCTAATCCAACACAAAAGGAAGCGTAAGATGGACTGTTTGAGAATTTCTATGAAGATGTCTACATTATCCGCTGCAAATCCGATTATCGAAGTAAATCAATAAGAAGACATACCATCCCCAGTATCTGGTACATCAACAACTACTTATGAAGCTGCTAATCCCATACCAAATACACCTCCAATTATCACGATTCAACAAGAACATTCACCATACAACACTACTCCAACCTCCACCTTACATGTTGATGATCTAATAATTACCAATACATCATTTGAAGAAGAACCATTCATAAATCCATTTGCAGGGTTAATAGACAAAAAAGTAACTATACTTTACAAAAAAGTTCGCCTAAGTTACTCAACTTTCAAATTGTTCATCTAAGTTACTAATGTTTGACTAACCGGTTATGTATGTTACTGAGCTTATATTAACTCATGATAACTGGTTAAAAAAACATGATATGACTAAAATACCCTTGAATTTACACACAGAGTTTGCACCATTCGTCCCTGAGCTAACGGCTGCCAGTTCTGTTAGTTATCATGTGGCAACGTTAGTCCATTTAGCCAACGATTATTTTCAACGTTAGTCCTTTATACATTTTTGTTCGTTTTTCTTACGTTTTCATACGGTTTTGTCCATTTTTATACGTTTTCATCAGTTTTTAGCCGTTTTCATACGTTTTGTCCGTTTTAAACCGTTTTTATACTTTTTTGTTCGTTTTTCTTACGTTTTAGTCTGTTTTAATCTGATTTTGTACGTTTTTGTCCGTTTTTCTTACGTATTTATCCGTTTTAATACGTTTAATCCGTTTTTATACGTTTTTGTCCATTTTTCTTATATTTTCGTCCGTTTTTTGCTTGATTTTTTTTCAAAAAAAAAAATCGATTTTATTTTTTTCAAAAAAATAAAATTTTGATTTTTTTTCTTGAATTTTTGAGGTGATGTGGCAAGGTGAGAAAACGTAAGTAAAACGAATGAAAATGTAACAAAAATGTATAAAATTTTGATTTTTTTCTCGATTTTTTATCCGTTTTATACGTTTTTGTCCGTCTTTATACGTTTTTCTTATATTTTCATATGTTTTTTTTGCGTTTTTATATGTTTCATCCGTCTTTATAAGTTTTGATACTCTTTTTGTCCATTTTTATACGTTTTTGTCTGTCTTTATACGTTTTTCTTACGCTTTCATACGTTTTTTCCTTTTTTATACGTTTTCGTCCCTTGTTTTTACGTTTTAGATGAAAGTGTATAAAAACGGACGAAGCTACTTTAACATCATCCCGACAACAACTAGAGTGAACGGTTAACCTTCTGTAACTTGGTTGAAGAAAACGCAAACTTTAGTAACTTAGGTGAACATTTAGCAATGTTTGGTAACTTAGATGAAGAAGATGCAAATTTTAGTAACTTACGTGAACATTTCCATTTTTATCTAATGACGTGGCATTGGTCAACCGGTTAAGACCCAGTAGCCAGTTGTTGGAGTAACTGGAATGAACGATTTTTAAATGTTCAATAACTTGGATGAACAATTTGCAAAGTTTAGTAACTTGGATGAACAATTTGAAAGTTGAGTAACTTAGGCGAACTTTTTTGTAAAGTATAGTAACTTATTTGTATAATAACCCTGCATTTGCAACTCCTGAACATGAGGTCGGTGAACCCTCTGAGGTGTAACATAACGATTCTTCAAATATGCAACTACTTTACCAACCACATCCGTACCGAAGAAGATGGACTCACGATCACTCTTTACAACTAATAATTGGAAATCCTTCACAACTAGTTCAAACAAGAAGTTCTTCTGCAAAATTCTGTCAATACAATTCATTCCTAAGTAGAATAGAACTAGCCAACGTAAAAGTTGCATTAGCAGATCCTGACTGGATTGTTGCTATGTAAGAAGAAATTAACCAATTTACATGACATGGCGTCTGGCGAAGGGCTCCACATCCTCTTAGGAAACTCATACTCACTTTAAAATGGATTCTGCAGAACATGCTTGATGAAGATGGTGATGTACTTCGAAACAAAGCTCGTCTTGTGGCTCGAGGTTCCAATCAAGAAGAAGGGATTGAATTTGATGAATCATTTGCACTAGTGGCTAGGATCGAAGCAATATATTTATTCTTGGCTTATGCAGCTCATAAATCCTTCACCGTATACCAAATGGATGTGAAAACGGCCTTTTTGAATGGGGAGTTAAAAGAAGAAGTGTATGTAAGTCAACCAGAAGGCTTCGTTAATCCAAATCACCCCGATGATGTTTACATTCTTGACAAAGCAGTTTATGGACTCAAGCAAGCACCACGGTCATGGTACAAAGTGTGATCAGAATATCTACTTAAACATAAGTTCGTCAAAGGTTCAATCGATCCAACTTTATTTATTAAAAGGAAAGGTGACGAAATCATGCTAATCCAAATTTACGTCAATGATATCATTTTTAGATCAACAAATCCTAAGTATTGCAAAAAAATTGAAAATATCATGCGATAGAAATTTGCGATGAGCATGATGGGTGAGTTGAAATTCTTTTTGGGTCTACAAATCAAACAAACTCCTCGTGGTATCTTTATACATCAAAACAAATACACGATGGAAGTTTTGAAAAAGTTTGTAATGGATAAATCTGACTTTATGAGTACACCTATGTTGCATAGACCTAAACTAGATGAAGATAAAAATGGTAAACCGGTAGATACTACTAAATACCATAGTATGATTGGTTCACTAATGTATCTTACAGCTAGTCGGTCTGATATTCAATTTGTCGTTTACATGTGTGCCCATTACCAATCTTGGCCAATGGAAAAGCACCTTACTGCTGTAAAATGGATCTTTCGGTACCTCAAAGGAACACCTCACATGGGCTTTGTGTATCCGAAAGATACCGGTTTAAATGCCTATTTAGATGCTGATTATGCAGGTTGTCAAATTGATTATGGATCTGCTTAATTCTTGGAGGAGAAGTTAATCAGCTGGACTTCAAAGAAAAAAAAATCATACTGCATTATCAACTGCAGGAGTTGAATACATCGCCCTCTCCAGATGCTGTGCATAAGTATTATGGATGAAAACACAATTGATGGACTATGGCTTCAGGTACAACAAAATCCCAATCTATTGTGATTCACAGAGTGCCATTGCCATCTCTTGTAACACAGTACATCACTCGAAGACCAAGCACATAGCAATCAGATACCATTTCATCAAGGAACATGTAGAGAAACGGACAGTGGAATTGTACTTTGTGAAAACTGATTACCAAATTGCCGACTTTTTCACAAAAGCTTTGCCACAAGAAATATTCGAATACCTACGACAACGTTTAGGAATGGCAAGCATTCGTGATGAACATGACAATTAAGAGGTCAAAGAAGTCAACAAAGTAACGGACATCACAAGTACATCTTGCAAAACAACTCGGTAATTATTTTAATCATTATGGCTATTGATTAAATCATAGATCAACACCCGTTTTACCAAAATAAAGGACCCTGTTCATACGCTTCATTGTGTCAATCCTTCAGAAAAGAAGAGAAATCTTCTTAATTATCATGAGCAAAATAATACAAGATTTTTCAAAAAGTTTTTTATAAAACCTTTTCAAAAATGTTTTGCTCATGATAAGAAAATTTTGAGCACATTTTTCTGATTATTAATATAATCTTTTATAGCTCAAGTAAGAATAAAATGTCAAAAACAATGCTACCCTACTCAAAATAGCTCAAAAACAGTTTAAAACAATAAGCTATTTTTGAGGGGGATAAATTGAGAAATTTGTTTTTGAAATAAATCAATAAGTCGCATTTGTCGGTTGAAATTTAAAATATGTTGTTGAAAATACAAAAAGATAAAAAGTTGTTAAAAAGTTGGGAAACATACCATCACTTCAAGGCGAGTGATAGATTTTAATTTTAAACAAATTTTGATATAACACAAATATTCACTTATTTGAACTAAAATGTTTTCAAAATCATTGTTAAATTTTAAAATGAAAATAAAAGGTATTTGTGTACACACACTTCACTATCACATAAATCCCTCGCACACACACTCTCTCTCTCTAATGCCAAAATACTCACATCACAAAACTCTCGCCATTTCAAGATTTTCTTGCCTATTAAGATCTTTTCGTGCAAAAATTAAGCTTACAAATTTTGTTATATAATGATTTTACATATGTGTCTTGAATTACAGCCCTTGGTTCTCATTGTTAATATCATACTTGCATAATTAGGGTTGCGTACAACTGTCGAGTATAAATCACTATTGAGTTTGTGATATAGATTGTTTTAAATCGATTCTTGTGGTTAGATGAGTAAGATAAGATGTTTAGATCATGTTTTAAAAAGAAAATGGGAAATTAAACGGCTTGATTTGGTGTTAAAATGGTCGATTTTGGGAAGAAGATGAACAGTTAGGGTTGCGTTGGAATACGAGACTTTAGGATAGAGCCAAAAATGTGCATTTAATATTAATTTAAGTTCTACGAGACTTTTGACTGCGATTAGAAGTAAACTCTCACATCGGGGTTGATTTCTCTGCGATGCAAGGCTTTCTAAAATCCCTTGATGGCTTGCCATCACAGAACTATTTTGTGAAAGTTTCTCTACGAGACTTTATGCTATAGTCTTTTCCATCACAAAATTTTGCTTGCGATGCTCGTATCATTTTCTCTGCGATCATTAACTATGTTTGACCATGAATGCGATACCAAATCTGCGATGCTAGCCATTGCGAAACTTTTGTCACCCATCGTTTTCAAACGTTTTTTTTTAAATCTTTGCAAAATTTTTATAAGTTTTATACTTATATAAAATTCTACAAACATTTTAACAAATTTTGACTAAGTAATCATCATGATCAAACATATATATCTAATAAAAAGTCATGACTTGTTCAAAATTCAATTTTTATTGATTTCTTTTCCAAAAACATAATGATTGAACAAATGAGCACATTTTTTTCAAAGATCAAAAGTGTTTTGTCATTTTTCAAAATCAACTCAAAAGAAAAATATTTTCTCTACAAGTAAATTGTTAAGATTTTGAAACACAAAATTGCATATGTATAGTTTAACAAGTATAATTAGACTAGGATTGTATCACTATATTTCCGTTAAATAGTTGTGATGCATATGTTTAATTAGAACATGTAGACTAATCTATGATTGCAATGTGATAAACACTATATGATCTTATGCTTGGAATTGATGGATAATTTTTTAAACATGTTCTTTGTTGTCAATGCTATGAATTTTCAAGTTTCAAAACTATTCATGCAACCTTGTAACAAATTTTTTACTCTATATTGTTTTTACAAATGGTTTTGAGACGACTTATAACTAGCATAATTGAGAATATCTCATCTTCAAGGTGGTTATTAGGGCTAGTTATCAATTAAAAACTGATAATGTATCCCTTTAACTACGCAAGGTAATAGCGTATTCAAAGTTTTAAAAGTGTATGGAACTCTCACTCTTATGCTACAAAAGCTCTTTTGAGACAAAATTACTTAGGATATAATAAAACTTCTCATCTTCAAGATAGTTATTAGGAATAGTTATCACCTAAAAGCTGATAATTGACTCCTTTAACTAGGCAACGTAATAGAGAGTTTAAAGTATTATATTTTGTAACAAAATCTCAAGCTCGTGCAATTAAATTTTCTTTATAAAGTTTTTGATCCTAAATACAAGTTTTCTAGTTTCGTAACTAGATTACTTAAGTTTGACAAAAATGTTGATATTTTTTCCCAAAACTTCATAAAGGTCAGATAAACGTTTATTTTAAAGCATGAGCAATATAAAATAACGTTGTAACTATACCTAAATATCTTTTGAAAAAGTATCACAAACAAAACAAACTTTTGGTGAGGAAAGCAAAAACAGAAAGAGAGAATTAAATCAGATGTGAAAAGAAAACAACATGCGCTTATGCTATAAAAGCAAGAAAGCATAAGAAAAGAAAAAGAAAAAGAAATATGCTCGAAAAAGAAATGCCAGAGCATATAAAAACAGACAGAATGAAAAATAAAATGTTTATATTATTCAAATACTTACCAATTTCATGTCATTTCAGAATCAACAACAAAAAAGTCTCAAGAACAAGTTCATCAATCACCACAACACATTCAAGAGGATGTTCCACCTGTGCAAATCCCATCAAATGAAGAACTTGTGCCCACAGCTGAATACATAAGATTTGGTGAATGCAATCATCAATTTATCTTCACCTTATTTGAATGTGATCACCCAATAATTCCCAAAATCCTACAAAACCACCCAACTTACTCCATTCTATCCTCATATGACTCCACTACACCCATGATTTATTTACAACAATTCTAGCGTCATGTTGAGTTTCTTAAAGAAACAAACCTGACACAATTTAGAGCATTATAGAAACACAACAAATTACTCTGACGTCAAAAGATCTTCGAATGGCTCTAAACCTTCCAGCTGCTGAACATGGCAACTTAACTGCATATGAACAACCACCCAACGTACAATAGCTTAAAGAATTCTTCATTGAGCTCGGATATGATAAAGATGCTGATGGTGCACAAGCATTCAAAGTTCTCTCGTACTTTAAAAGGAAGTTTCTTCCCGCAAGATGGGCAACACTATTCTCTATCTTGAACCGTTGTGTTACGGGAAAAGAAATAGGAATGGACAGAGGCACAACAACTTTATACCAAATCATGTATGGTATAATAATGCAACGTCACTTTGACTTTGCTAAGTTGTTACGGGCAGATGTGGTTGATCATGTCCGCAAAGCTGAGAAGAAGAAGAATGTATGCATTCCATTTGTCTGATACTTCAAATAGATGATTGCACAATTATGAGGCAACATCCAAACATCACAAGGAGACAAGACAATCCAACAGTAAAGGTGCCTTACATGCACAAGACGAGCGGTGACTCTATTGTGACCTCAAATGCACCAATGCCGATCCCACACAGATTGTTGGAACTCGTCAACAAAGAATCGGATGCATACAAGGACTATATGGAGATAGTAAATGCTCCTTTGGGAAGCTATAAACCAAGCGAACCTACCCTAGGAGCACCTAGGGTTAAAGTAGAGTCTAGCGCTTAAGTAGGAAAACCTAAGACAAGGAAGAAAACTCAAGCTAAGAAGAAAAAAAAAAACAAGTGAACTTCTTAGTCAATTAACAGATGAAAGTGATGATGAAAATGCTAAAGCTAGGAATACAAACGAAGGTGAAGATGATGTGGGGAAGGATAAGGAGAAAAGTGAACCTTATAAGGAGAATAAGGATATAGAGGAGATTAGGATTAGTGATGATAACGATGACAAAGATGATAAGGGGGACGGTGATGACACCCATAGACCGGAGATTAGGACGAAGAAGCAGATTGACACCATTAGGTCTAGGTCCCCTAAGCAACACCAGCTCAACATTCCTATTATCAATGAACCAACAACAACACCAACACCACCACCACCAACAACAACAACAACAACAACAACAATAACAACAAAAACTGCAACAACAACAACAACACCAACAACTCACACAACAACCCTGTAACCAACCAATACCACACAACCACAATCATCAACAACATCTCATCTTCGAAACATACCAACAATGTCAACATCAATACTATTTACAAGGATTCGAGCTGATCCAGTACCATTTGTAACGACAACACAATTCAATGAAATAATGGGGAAGTTCAGAGCAGATATGGAAGAAAGATTTGTAGCTTAACGACAAAGCAAATCACAAGTTGGTCCATCATCATCAACAAAAACACTATCTTTAGATCATCTTACCGAACTCATGCTAGATAGGTTTTTACGTGATGGTTCACTACCACATGCTTACCACAACATATACAATGCATTACCGGATCCGGAAGCTGAACCACAAACAACACAATAAACCGACACTCAAGCTCAAGACCTCGAGAAGATGATGAAGAAATAAAATTCTGAGGCAATCAAGTTGATTAAAAAGTTGTCATCAAGGGTTGTTGAATTAGAAAACCAATGTCGTCCACAATCACACAAGCGCCATCAGGATGGTCCTGAGGGGGAGAAAAGCGCTAAGAGACAAAGAACGACACCAACTACAACCTTTACAGCAACAACACAAGTCTCACTTCAACAACAACATCGAAAATCTAGTTCACAACAACAAATAGACGATCTTGAAGAAGTGAACGTGAACAAAAATGTTGAAGGTGATGATTTGAATAAAGATGTAGAAAGTGAGGATGACTTGACTTATCGTGAAGGTGATATACCTCCTGAATGTGGGGGTTTTGATGTGTCAGATGATGATGACGATGATGTGTTCGGAGATGTGTTGAAGGATCCGATACAAACTGACGAACAAATCAAAGATCCTACAACAGAAAAGCTTGACGGCATGTTCTCGAATCTGCATGAAAGGATTGGAATGAATATCGGGGAAGAAAATCCATTGGAACATAGAGTTCGAAGCATCTATGATTCTGTAATCTACAAGTTCAAAAGCGACAGAGATTTCAATACAAGACTTGTCGATCAGGAAGTTTTGAAAGCTCTCGGTGATCCTACTTCTTCAACAACTGAAAGAAATACTACAGCGATAACCAGAAGAGAAAGATCTCCATTATGGAAACTAATTCCTCGAGTTCCAAGATCTGATTCGGCACCTATTGTTACCTACTTCTGTGACGATCTCAATTACATTCTTAAAGGTCTCAAAGAATACCAACCATCAACAAAAGAAGTCACAACTTATGAGGAAATTCCCGAACCATTTCTGGAAGAAGAAAGATTCTTGGATATATTCTCTGAAGATGAAGTGAGTCGCAGAAGTACAACATCGATGCATATCTGGGGATAATCAACGTTAATGAAAGATCAAGGGGTTTCTATCGACCAAGGCATCTCAAATGTAAGCCTCGTGATGAATTCTACTCGAAGCACAGAATCCTCAGATACATTGAAGTTAACTCAGAATATCAACACTCTCATGGCCATGTTGAATATCATGTCATTCGTACCGATAATCAACATTACTACTTCTCTGAAGTAGACTACATAAATTTTCATCCTCATGATCTTGAAGACAATCTTAAGAGACGAAGATACTGCTTCAACAAGAAATCCATTGATCAAGACGTGATTGAATCAGTTATGATATTCATGAAGGCTAATGTTGTGGTAGTTCATATTGAAGACTTCGAGATGGGGATCGAAAGCTATCAAAAGAAAGTCAACTTGACTCCTCCAATGTTAGCTTGCGTCGGTATTCAGAAAATAAAGAAATGGACCTGCTTCACAAGACCCGGCCTTGGTTTATGTCTTGTGTATGTGAATTATAAGAAGTAGAAAAGATTGTTCAGAGTCGTTGAAGTGGCCAAGTTTTCTTCCGAGACATTGAAATAGATTGTGAACAAACTTGAGCATATTAATACGAAGGTACAACGATTGCAGATAGAGATGAATGCTAATAATCATTGTATGTTGATGAGAGTTATAAATGTGGTTAGAGAACGGCTAACACTTCGAGCATCATGGAGAAGAATGGAACAAAGAATCAGATGTCAAAGCTGGCCAGAAAGCAAGTCCATAAATAGAAGACCCGAATAATCTACCCTTATGGGGAGATTATTGGAACAAGAAAAGTGTAAATCATTTGTTAGGGACTTCTATTTATATTTTGTAATAGTTTAGGGTAACATTGTGTAATTGTTGTTAGACATGCGACATCACATACCTATCGCGGTCCTTGTATTCCCACGATAGTATGCTTGGCTAAGTGTAAGGGTATAAATACCCCTACCTCATAGGAAATGAGGTGTGTGTTCTTACTATCTATGCGAGACTTTTCCTATGTTTCTCTCGTTTCTCTATCTTCTCTAAAGTGTTCGCACCCATTTTTATCTCTCTAAGATTATACTTTTGTAGACGTGATATTTTTTAAACAACAAGGTATTTATAGACAACCCATGTATTGGACTAGCCCCCGGCACACCAGCGCGCCAGGCATTGGTCCGACTCATGGTTTGTTTATGAACTCCCCACTCTTATTAAACCCCCAACTGCACTTCACATTTGACCACTCCAATCTCATTCCAACACTAAAAGTGAGATAAGGTCAACCAACTCATCTATCCAAGGATTATAGGTATTAAAAATATTTAATGAAGTGTAGAATTAGATAGTTTGGGGCCTAATCCAATTTGAATGAGAAAGAAAATAACCACTCGACAATGGGTTTATCCTTGAGTGTTCCCCAAGGGTTGGATAGTAACTTGCCTCCCAAATTTGAAATTTAAATTTCAAATTCAAAATAAAGGAGTTATGTGTTATGAGAGGGTTGAGTGTGGAGAAAGATATGTCATAGATGAGTAAACAAGATGATATTTGAATTTCAAATTTAAATATAGAAGTTGGGTGTTTGTAAAAGGGAAGAGTGTATAGGAAGATTTGTCTTGGATGACGGGATGAGAATTCAACCTCAAAAATGATAGTCATATGTTTATGAGAGGGTGGAGTGTGTAGGAAGCGTGAGTGTAAGAAGTGTCTTGTAGGAGGAGATAAGAGAAGGATTTGAATATTCAAAATTCAAATGTTGTGAGTATGTGAGTGTGAAGTGTATTGATACATGGGAATCGCACCAGGATTTACCTCTCAAGGGATCTTGAGAAGCTTACAACCCCCACCAAGCAGTGTACCTGATCGTTGTAGTATAGTATAGTGACAAGTACCGGGGGATTGATCGTTCAGCTAGGAATAGTGTCGCTAGGATTAGAAAACCTAAATACTAGTTCTAAAGATGAGGGATGATTATTTTTGTATTTTTATATTTTTTAGAAAGCAAGTAAAAATCTCGAGTTTTGAAGGATTTGGGCGGAATTAGTTGCTAGTCAACTAACCCAATACTAAAGATGCAATCAAAATAAAATACTGAAAATGAAAATAAACTAAATTAACTAAGGTTGTGAGCAATAAGTGGAGAAAATGTGTTTACTTAGATTTCACTACTCCCTAGATATCTTTTACACGTTAATTACTTGTTATAGTTGCGTGGATGACGGATTGTATTCCTTAATACCATTCATGGGGTGGCGCACTTAATTCCCCAATCCTATGAGTGCCTACTTCACTCCTATGTCGAGCCGGCTAAGAAGCTCCTAACATGGGATCATTAGAATTTACTCATGCATTAAATACAACCAATAAAACCTAGTGCACGTCAGTTCATGTTTCCTAATACGTTCAAGCATGTTACCATTTGGAGATCTGCCAGTTTTCTTAAGCCTAACATCGAATTCATTCATCCAATACAACCATAAACAAGTAATCAACACATAATTAACATCTAGGTTTCTTTAGATCCAAGCAAACACAAGATAGATCTAGCCTAGCATGATGAAATTAAGACAAGAACAAGATATAGACAACCAACACATAGACATATTGATTGAATTAAAAGAATACTTATCTTAATTACACTTGAAAGGGATCAAGGGCTGAGAACCCTTGAAAAACCTGCAAAATTCGTCCCAAGTTCGGACTTAGGGTTTCTCCAAAACTTCTCTTCTTTTAATGTGAAAATTAGAAAACTATATATAGGAAATAGGGTCTGACGGCATCAAGAACAAATTTGTGACGCCGTCATCTCGCCGCCAAAATACCCCTCGAACTGCCTTGATCTACTTTTGACGCCGTCATGTGTTATGTGTTTCCAGGCCGTCATGCATTTTACTCTTGACGCCCTACCTTGTGACGCCGTCATTTCTGTACTGGATCATCATGGAAATTACTCTTGACGTCGTCAGAAATTCCTTCTTGACGCCGTCACCTACTGTTCCCAGCAAGGAAAATTATGACTTTGGCGTTTTCTTCACTTTTATGCTCCAAAAACGTCCGAATTGCTTCCTTTTCCAGATTTCTCTCCCAAAGTACCTAAAATCACAAAAGGAACGATTTAGGGCAATATTTGATCAAATAAATTCGAATTCGGGCTTAAATGACCCCTTAAAAGTGGTTCATTTTTTGCCTCATCATATACCCTTACACTTGAGATTTGCTTGTCCTCAAGCAAATGCGCTTTTATTCTAATCAAAATACAAGTTAGGGGTCATTTAACACTAATATAAAAGTAATTACAACAAATAATCGTTCCACTAAAGACCAATAGACAAGCACGGAGGTCATACACTAGCACCTCACAAATAGTGTTTAGATACTCACATCTCTCGGGTGTAATAAAGTGTAAATTACAATATGGAAACGGAAGATATCTCTCACTACCTGTCATAGCAAAATAGATTACCATAGACTTGGGAAAGGATCAAACCTCCACCACATGGCGTAAGCACCTAGGATAAACTATCATAGAGGTCTTTTAAAGGGTTGTAATGTTAGGCGTAGGGATATGAAATACACGGTTTTGTTGGATAAATGAAGTTTTTACTGGTGGCGAGTTAACAATCTTGGTTAATTACATGTACAATATGGCGTTGCTAAGCCAAGACTAGACTCGACTTAAGCTAATAAATGGAAAATAACAAAAACATAAAATGAACATAGAATGAAAAGGGATGGTAGTCCGTATGTTTTTTTTTCTCTTCTTTTTCTATTTTTTTTCTTTTTCTTGATTTTTTTTCCTTTTTTTTTTTTTTTTTTTTTTTTTTTTTTTTTTTTTTTTTTGCATACACTCTTACCCTACCATCCAAAATAATACATCATAGGGAATGAACATTCCCCTTACACTTGAATTTTTACATACTTTACAATAAACTAATCTAATGACTCGAATCAAGAAAATCAAAACACTTGGAGTACTTTTAAGATTAACGTACATATGAGGGTAATAAATGATGTTATTCCCCATTACTCCATAAAATAAGTACTTACCCATGAGTCCCAATCGTCCCAAAACAATATGTACAAGGATATGACTCGACTTAGCAACCATGTAATCAATTAGATAGTTAACTTAGGGTTTAAACAAATAACAATAATGCACTAAAAATGAGCGCATACACGGAAGCCTAAGGCAATTTGGTTGTACATTTAAGTGGGGTGTAACAAATTCTTCCTTTAAGTAAGATGCTTAAAGTTAGAAACGAAAAGATAGGCTCGGAGGGGTGTACTAGGGGTTTCGTGTACTAAAAATGAGTACAACGCTAAGGGTGTGGGAAAAATTAGTTGACTTAACTAGCCAAGTAATATGACTTAAATGGTCAAGTAATTATGATACGGGTTTAACACAAGGGTGATCCTAATGCCTCTTATCATGTTGTAAATCCTACCACACAAATGTAGTCTCACTAGCGGTCTCAGGATTCATCACTAACGCAAGTTATAGAATCTAAATGCTACCGGTACACTCATAAGCACTAATAGTAAATGCTTTTCCTATCAAATATAAAGGCGAACCTCACATATTTGGGTGGAAAATTTTTCTGAATATACGGTTATGTGCTATTCATACAATCTCCTATCCATGAGACGCTTGCTATGGCTAAAGTTTCACTCCTAAATGTTGTAAAAAAATTTAAATTTGGCGCTAAAATTGCACTAACAAGTATTTCTCATAGTTTTATTACACATCTACCATCAAACAAAACAAACTCAAGCGAAAGTGTACATGTAAGGTATCATCATTTTACCCTCCCCTTACACTTAAGATGAACATTGTCCCCAATGTTCAAGTAAAGAATGTAAAAGTGAAATAAGTAAAAAGAATGAAATCAAATACTCCCCTGATTCACTCGGTATGGATAATAAGGTGGCCAGGTTAAATCTTCCTCCAAGAAAATGAACAATCAAAGCTTCCCTTCCAGAATATAAATCATCTTCATGTCATACATAACCTGTTAATCCTGAGAAAATAGACAAGACAACCTCGCATAAAATCGGCGGCATCCTATATAAGTTACTAAGTCCTAAAAAACAAAATAAGATATAATGCTTGTGGAATGAAGTTTGCAGATTTCCTGGAGATTATAAAACTTAATAATTCACAAAACCCATAAGACTCCGTTAGAAAAACAAAACCGGTAAAATTTCCAGAATTTTACACGTGACGCCGTCAAGAGTTAACTCGTGACGCCGTCAGAAGTGACCTGCATAAATTCTTATGTTAAGTTTCCGGAAAATTGCTGGAAAAACTTGGTCCTACTTCCTGGAAAATCCTGCAAAGCTTCATTATGACTCGATACAAGCATTTGACTCTAACAAATACGAATATACATGTTCACTTAATATTGTGGAGAATCATGATCGGTTTGTTTCTTAAAAACTTATTTGGGGTTTCCCCTTACACTTATCTTTTGCAAAAATACCTTTAGGTGGAGTTAAGACTAGGCCAAACAACAAAGTAAAGTATTTCCACTATTTAATTGAGAAACATGATCTACCAACAATAAAAATAAAGCATGCATACGGAAGCAAATAACAAACAAACAAAATAAAATCACACAAAACATGGGTTGCCTCCCAAGAAGCGCTTTTCTTTATTTACGAGTCTTGTAGCTAGACTCAAGGTCATGGGTTACTACGTGACCTCATCGTTGGTTCCACTTTCCGATTGTAAATATTCTTTGTAGAAACCAATCACCCTTTTCTTAACCGCCCCCATAATCTTTTGGGCAAATTCTTTATCAACTTTATACCTTGGTCCTAGGGCTAAGCAATCTTTGTAAAAAAGACTCTTTTTTTCCCATACATAGTCCATGCCCTTTTTCTTATCCTCTTCATTGATGTCCTCAAAAGCACCAACGTTGTCCTTATCAAATCGGGATATAAAGCGAAATTCTTTCATCCTATTAGGCATCCTATAAGTGATACTATCGGTGTTACTTGCAAATCGGATCGTTCCTTCTATCTCATCATATTTCAACTTTGACTCCTCAACAAACGGTTTGCCAAACACAACATTGGATAATCGACGATCAATAACATTAGCAAGATCTTCCACAATCATAAAGTCGGTGACAAAAGTGAAATTACCAACAAAGACATGTAGACCTTTGACTCTCCCAACAAAGTTACAAATGTAACAATTCGCATTTTCAGATTTATTTCTATTTCGGAAAATTTTACTATTCATTTTTCCCGAAATTCTCCCGAAATTTGATTTTTGTTTCTTGGCCTCGAGTGATAAATCATTTCCATGACAAATTAAAAGTTTGACACTCATCAGATCATTTTCGTGAAAGTTATTAAGGAATTACACGGAATTATACATTTTAGGGTAAAACGTCATTCAAAAATTCTACGCACAACGAAACTCGACCGCGTTAAGTGACCCCGCATCAGAAAAATGTTTAGTACTCTCATGATTAATTAGAGAATTAATCATGACTGAGAAAAACATGACCAAAATAAGCCTCGGCCGTGAAAAACTGGAATTTTCAGTTTTTAAGTGTTTTTACTCAGCCGTAACCCTAGCCTATACCTGCACCGCGTTTCTAAGACGATTTGAGTTTTCAACTTATTAGAAAAAGTCAACATATTTTTCCCTCTTCCTTTGACCAAAAATCATTCCTTGATTTTATAAGTCATTCCTTGATTTTTAGGTTTACGGTTTTATGTCTAAGAGACATTTAACACCAACCGACACTAGACTGAGCCCAGCCTATACATTATAAGTCATTTTAAGTCATTATTATCCTATTAGAAAAGTTACATTTTACTTTTCTCAATTTTACGCAACTTTCGTACGTCTTACGTATTACGCGTTTTAGACCCGTATTTCCAGTTTTAGCAGGGTTTGAGCAACCCAATAGAACCTACCACTCATTTTATATTTTATTATGGACTATATTGACATGTTTAACCATACTTTCATGTTTCATATTTTTACGATAACCGGTTTTACGTTTTGAGGCTTAATCATTTACGGTTAGCATTTCCCGGAGTCAAAACTAGCTACTTAAGTTAGATAATATCACCCAGGACCAAGTCATCCCTCCTTATCTCTTTGAAACCGCCATAGGGGGGGGGGAGTCACTATTTTGTGGCTTGATCTTGACCATTGATCTCTAGGATGTTTACAAGTGTCTAAACTAACCATGGTTAAATTCTAACCCAATATATGGTTAACTATTTTTCCTACCCTATAAATACCAAGCTAAAAACACATAGAAAACTTGCACCACACCTTCTTATAACCTTCAAGTCCTAAAACCTAAGACACTTTTCTTATATTTTGTAAGAAAGTTAACTAGTTTTTGAAAGAAAACTAGTGTTTGATCTTCAATCTTGGAAATTTTCTAAGAAAAGTTTTTATAACTCTAAAGTCTCCAAAAAGACGTAGTTATAATCTTCAAATAGCTTTGGACTTTCAAGAAGGCGTCGTTATAATCTTCAAATAACCTCGGTTTATCATAGATTGCAAAGAGTGAAGCTTAAGTCTATCAAAGTCCGTACCTTACTAGTTACTTACCTTTCTTTTAGAAAGCCTCAAGTTGTAAGAAAACCCTAACATACTTTCTTGCTTAATTATCATTTTCATGCTCTTTGTGTTCCTTTCATGCTATATATGTTCTTGTTATTGTGTTCATGATGTTTAAAAATGGATAAAACAAGTATTGGTATACATATGTTAACTTATGACAAGTAAACAAGCAAACTAGTGATTTTTATGGAGAACCATGACCAAAACATTATATAAATGATATTAGACAGTTACATATTTTAGTATAGGACTTAACAAGGAAAACATAGCAATTTGAATCACCCAAAACGAGTACCCGAATCAAAAGTTATGACCATTTGAAGTTAGCGAAACCAAAACGGCAAAACTGCCTATACCTACTGTTTTTGCATTCTACCATTTTGAAAGTCACACTTCTGGTCCGATTCATCAAAAAGTTAAAACACAAAAGTTGTCCGGAACGACGTTTTCGTTCAGGATCAAAGAAGCTCGAGCCCTGAAAACGCTTTCCGAGTGATAATTTTCTTCAAATTCTTAACAGCCCATTTTAGACCAAAGTCACTATATAATAGTTATGATTTACTAAGACCAAGAGGTCTAATGACCTAAAGCCAAGACCACAACCATGGCTAAAGCCAAGGTTGAGTCTCAAGACCATGGAAAAATGACCAAGGTCACGGCGAAGCTATGACCAAAGACCATATAAACTTACTTAGGCGAAAACATGAACCAAGGAGTTGGCGATAACTTGAACAAACAATTTGGATCTACTCCACCTAAATAACCATGAGATACAAGTTATAATAAACTTACCCTAATAACAATCTTCATATAAAATAAACTTTCCTAAGTTTATTCAAATATTAGACATGTAACTTTTCGGATCAAAACTTATATATATGTTATCGAATACTACAATAGTAGGGAGCCTCATGTGAGGAGTTAATTAAGTAAGCCGTCGAGATGAGTTGTGGATTTACGAATTAAAGTGTCCTGGCTCCTCGAACGTTTACTCCATGACTTCTGAATTATGTCGGCCCGAACGGTAGTAAGAGATATACAACCTATACATGTTTCATAAACCATTTATATTCAAAGACTTACACTATATACTAAGTACTACATCATGAACATTATGCAAGACATATATAGGCAATTCTTCGTATTCTTAGACGTTACTCCAAACCTAAGTCGCAATGTTCTATTATAGGCTGCTCTTAGAGACTTTCACGATTCGACTACCACTTTGATTTCACATCACTTAAGCTTAAGGTGAGTCATAGCCCCTACTCTTTTCATACTTGTTTTAACTCTTTGGGGGAGATACATGCACAACTACTTGCTTACTTGTACAAATACTCAAAACATTTATACTTGATTGTCTTATACTTGATCGCATTATACTTGATTTCATATATACATGATTGCGTTATACTTAATTGTGAAACTTCCAGTGGCTCCAAATTAAGTTGTTGGATGACCATTGAGACTTCCGGTGGCTCCAAATTAAGTTGTTGGATGACCATTGAGGCTTTGATACATCCTAACATTTGTGAATGTTGGATACATCATAAACGTGAGGTCTTCGGAGATGAAGTGTAGACTCACGACTAATTGCTAAACTGTTTTGATGAACTTATACATGTCTTTAATATACCATATATATTAGCAGTGGGTTGTGAACACACAGGTTGCAAGTCTCTTATGGCGGGACTTGCAACTGAGTGGATTCTCGATGCCTTCTTTAAAGACTTTTCAACTGTTTTAAGACAAACTCTATGAACTCACCAACCATTGTGTTGACACTTTAGCATGTTTATCTCAGGTCTGTAAGGTGATAGCTGTTGCATGGAGCATAGAGTCGCTTGGCATGTTTTGAAGACTTATGCTTTTATCTTTACCATTCGATATGTTTTAAAACTCTTATGTATTGTATTATGGAACTCAAGTTTGTAACTCGGAATTTATTAATCGAATGGTAACTTTTCAAAACGTCTCATTTAGAGTTCGTTTTCTATACCTTGTACTTTGTATTATGAAGTAGCACCCCTATGACACAGTCTTCCGCTGCGATATTTTGAGGGTGTTACAGATTGGTACCAGAGCCTTGGTTATAGAGAACTAGGTTGCATATACTACCTAGACTATAACTGCTATAAACATTAAGACTCTCCTCTTTATTTTGCCTTACACACACTTCATGCGCATATGCTTATTGCTAATTGTTTGTTTAGGAGAAACCCCAGACAATAGTCAAGTCATCAAAAATTTAGAGCTAAGTAATAATTGTTTAATTAACTTAATCTTGTGACAGTTCTTGTTTGATAAGACATAAGATTAAGTTAAATAAAGGTTATTAATTTCCTGTAGAGATTTGACGATTTGCCTTATACTTACTTTATATGATTCTAATACCTAGAAGTGGTTCATATGTCCTAGTACGACACTCAAACCTTTCTACAAGCGCGACTAGTCCATTTCGTCATATCACCTTCTCTAGATACCCATACTACGTTACCCTTTCACAAATTAAGAGCAGATGATAGAAAGTCTACCCAATTATGTAGTATCAATTGTTGTGTGCCTGGTAATATGTATACATGTGAAAGGAAACAATTATAATTATGGTGGCCAACATAATTATAAATGCGTCACGACTCACGTAGACATATGTGACCATGCTTACATTAATCGATGATTGACTCAAAATTGACAAGATTTAAGACTAAGTAGTTTAGGAATATCACCTCATATCTGACGTCGACAAACTGTCCCTCCTTGTAGATATCATGGCTCCAAAGAGAGTAACTCGTACCACTAGCCGAGGTGGTGCAACACCAAGGGGCGGAAGAACTGGTGGTCGTAGAGGTAGAGGAGCTGCTCACGACACTAGTAACCCTAGTAATGATAGTGGAAGAACTGGTGGACGTGGAGGTAGAGGAGATGCTCACGACACTAGTAACCCTAGTAACGATGGTGGAAATCCAGATGTCTCCACCATTATTTCCCAACAACTACAAAACCTACTTGCCACTATAGTCACACAAGTTGGCAATCACATGAACAATTCGGGAAACCACGGAAGCATAAATGACGCTACAAATGATGGAGGAAGGAATGGTAACAACAACAATAACAACAACAAGAACCATAGGACTGGATGTACGTATAAGGAATTTACGTCATGCAAGCCAATTGAGTTTAATGGTAAAGGAGGTGCATTGGCATATACATGATGGGTCGAGAAGATGAAGTCAGTGATTGACATCAGTAACTGTGCAATCCACCAGAGAGTGAAATATTCTGCATGCTTGCTATCAGAGAAGGCATTGACATGGTGGAACATGCAGATTCAAGCAAGGAGTAGAGAAGCAGCTGTAGGCATGACATGGGACGACTTTAAGGGACTACTGAAGGAAGAGTACTGCCCGGTTAATGAAATGCAAAAACTAGAGGACGAGTTTTGGCATCACTCTATGGTCGGGGCTGGTCATGCAACCTACACAGATTGGTTTCATGAACTAGCTAAACTAGTTCCTCATCTGGTTACCCCTGAATCCAAGAGGATTGAGAGGTACATCTATGGCCAAGTTCCCGAGATTCGTGGGATGGTGAAAACAACCGAACCTCCCACTATTCAGAGTGCAATATTGAGAGCAGGGACCCTAACAGATGAGATGGTTAGGAATGGAACTTTGAAGATTAGTGATAAAAGGAAGGGAGCAGGTGAATCAGGCGAGCAAAAGGGTACAATGGTTGATAATAAGAGAGCAAGAGGATTTGCGGCAACAGTTTATGATCAGGGAAAGTATGAAGGTTCACATCCTAAGTGTAATAAATGTACTTATCATCATCAGAGGTCTGAGCCCTGTCGAATGTCTACTAATTGCAATCAGAAGAGCCATTTTTAAAATCAGTGTAAAGCAACGGAAAGGCGAGTAACACCGGTGAATGCGGGCAATATAAGAAACAACCAAAAGACATGCTTTGAGTGCAACAGCCCAAACCACTTCCGAGATACTTGTCCTAAGTTAAATAGGGCACAGGGACAAGTGTTGGATAACCCGACTCTAGCAGTAATGCTTGAAGAAAATAACCCAAACCGTGGATACAATGTTAGTCCACCTCGGGGTCGAGCATACTATTTGGGTGCTAAGGAAGCCTGCAATGCGTAACGGGTACGTACCTTATCCTACCATATTATTCTATTCTAGTTCAAAATCTAGCTTTATTATGCCGCTATTAAGATAAGAGACCTAGACACACTAAACTTCGGGACGAAGTTTTCTGAAGGGGTAGAGACTGTAACAATTCGCATTTTCAGATTTATTTCTATTTCGGAAAATTTTACTATTCACTTTTACTATTTATTTTTCCCGAAATTTGATTTTTGTTTCTTGGCCTCGAGTGATAAATCATTTCCATGACAAATTAAAAGTTTGACACTCATCAGATCATTTTCGTGAAAGTTATTAAGGAATTACACGGAATTATACGTTTTAGGGTAAAACGTCATTCAAAAATTCTACGCACAACGAAACTCGACCGCGTTAAGTGACCCCGCATCAGAAAAATGTTTAGTACTCTCATGATTAATTAGAGAATTAATCATGACTGAGAAAAACATGACCAAAATAAGCCTCGGCCGTGAAAAACTGGAATTTTCAGTTTTTAAGCGTTTTTACTCATCCGTAACCCTAGCCTATACCTGCACCACGTTTCTAAGACGATTTGAGTTTTCAACTTATTAGAAAAAGTCAACATATTTTTCCCTCCTCCTTTGACCACAAATCATTCCTTGATTTTATAAGTCATTCCTTGATTTTTAGGTTTACGGTTTTATGTCTAAGAGACATTTAACATCAACCGACACTAGACTGAGCCCAGCCTATACATTATAAGTCATTTTAAGTCATTATTATCCTATTAGAAAAGTTACATTTTACTTTTCTCAATTTTACGCAACTTTCGTACGTTTTACGTATTACGCGTTTTAAACCCGTATTTCCAGTTTTAGCAGGGTTTGAGCAACCCAATAGAACCTACCACTCATTTTATATTTTATTATGGACTATATTGACATGTTTAACCATACTTTCAAGTTTCATATTTTTACGATAACCGGTTTTACGTTTTGAGGCTTAATCATTTACGGTTAGCATTTCCTAGAGTCAAAACTAGCTACTTAAGTTAGATAATATCACCCAGGACCAAGTCATCCCTCCTTATCCCTTTGAAACCGCCATAGGGGGGGGGGGAGTCACCATTTTGTGGCTTGATCTTGACCATTGATCTCTAGGATGTTTACAAGTGTCTAAACTAACCATGGTTAAATTCTAACCCAATATATGGTTAACTATTTTTCCTACCCTATAAATACCAAGCTAAAAACACATAGAAAACTTGCACCACACCTTCTTATAACCTTCAAGTCCTAAAACCTAAGGCACTTTTCTTATATTTTGTAAGAAAGTTAACTAGTTTTTGAAAGAAAACTAGTGTTTGATCTTCAATCTTGGAAATTTTCTAAGAAAAGTTGTTATAACTCTAAAGTCTCCAAAAAGACGTAGTTATAATCTTCAAATAGCTTTGGACTTTCAAGAAGGCGTCGTTATAATCTTCAAATAACCTCGGTTTATCATAGATTGCAAAGAGTGAAGTTTAAGTCTATCAAAGTCCGTACCTTACTAGTTACTTACCTTTCTTTTAGAAAGCCTCAAGTTGTAAGCAAACCCTAACATACTTTCTTGCTTAATCATCATTTTCATGCTCTTTGTGTTCCTTTCATGCTATATATGTTCTTGTTATTGTGTTCATGATGTTTAAAAATGGATAAAACAAGTATTGGTATACATATGTTAACTTATAACAAGTAAACAAGCAAACTAGTGATTTTTATGGAGAACCAAGACCAAAAAATTATATAAATGATATTAGACAGTTACATATTGTAGTAGAGGACTTAACAAGGAAAACATAGCAATTTGAATCATCCAAAACGAGTACCCGAGTCAAAAGTTATGACCATTTGAAGTTAGCGAAACCAAAACGGCAAAACTGCCTATACCTACTGTTTTTGCATTCTGCCATTTTGAAAGTCACACTTCTGGTCCGATTCATCAAAAAGTTAAAACACAAAAGTTGTCCGGAACGACGTTTTCGTTCAGGAATAAAGAAGCTCGAGCCCTGAAAATGCTTTCCGAGTGATAATTTTCTTCAAATTCTTAACAGCCCATTTTAGACCAAAGTCACTATATAATTGTTATGATTTACTAAGACCAAGAGGTCTAATGACATAAAGCCAAGACCACAACCATGGCTAAATCCAAGGTTGAGTCTCAAGACCATGGAAAAATGACCAAGGTCACGGCGAAGCTATGACCAAAGACCATATAAACTTACTTAGGCGAAAACATGAACCAAGGAGTTGGCGATAACTTGAACAAACAATTTGGATCTACTCCACCTAAAGAACCATGAGATACAAGTTATAAGAAACTTACCCTAATAACAATCTTCATATAAAATAAACTTTCCTAAGTTTATTCAAATATTAGACATGTAACTTTTCGGATCAAAACTTATATATATGTTATCGAATACTACAATAGTAGGGAGCCTCATGTGAGGAGTTCATTAAGTAAGCCGTCGAGATGAGTTGTGGATTTACGAATTAAAGTGTCCTGGCTCCTCGAACGTTTACTCCATGACTTCTGAATTATGTCGGCCCGAACGGTAGTAAGAGATATACAACCTATACATGTTTCATAAACCATTTATATTCAAAGACTTACACTATATACTAAGTACTACATCATGAACATTATGCAAGACATATATAGGCAATTCTTCGTATTCTTAGACGTTACTCCAAACCTAAGTCGCAATGTTCTATTATAGGCTGCTCTTAGAGACTTTCACGATTCGACTACCACTTTGATTTCACATCACTTAAGCTTAAGGTGAGTCATAGCCCCTACTCTTTTCATACTTGTTTTAACTCTTTGGGGGAGATACATGCACAACTACTTGCTTACTTGTACAAATACTCAAAACATTTATACTTGATTGTCTTATACTTGATCGCATTATACTTGATTTCATATATACATGATTGCGTTATACTTAATTGTGAAACTTCCAGTGGCTCCAAATTAAGTTGTTGGATGACCATTGAGACTTCCGGTGGCTCCAAATTAAGTTGTTGGATGACCATTGAGGCTTTGATACATCCTAACATTTGCGAATGTTGGATACATCATAAACGTGAGGTCTTCGGAGATGAAGTGTAGACTCACGACTAATTGCTAAACTGTTTTGATGAACTTATACATGTCTTTAATATACCATATATATTAGCAGTGGGCTGTGAACACACAGGTTGCAAGTCTCTTATGGCGGGACTTGCAACTGAGTGGATTCTCGATGCCTTTGCTGTGCGAATATTCTTTAAAGACTTTTCAACTGTTTTAAGACAAACTCTATGAACTCACCAACCATTGTGTTGACACTTTAGCATGTTTATCTCAGGTCTGTAAGGTGATAGCTGTTGCATGGAGCATAGAGTCGCTTGGCATGTTTTGAAGACTTATGCTTTTATCTTTACCATTCGATATGTTTTAAAACTCTTATGTATTGTATTATGGAACTCAAGTTTGTAACTCGGAATTTATTAATCGAATGGTAACTTTTCAAAACGTCTCATTTAGAGTTCATTTTCTATACCTTGTACTTTGTATTATGAAGTAGCACCCCTATGACACAGTCTTCCGCTGCGATATTTTGGGGGTGTTACAACAAACTCCACCGGGGTATTTGGGATCTTTTCTGGGTTCAAGTCTTGTTTTCACTATATCATTATAAACAGTTGAGGACATAATGTTGATTGGAGATTTAAAGTCAATGTAAGCATCGTTAATGTGCCTATACCCAATCATACATGGTATCTTAGCATTCTTAGGATCGCCTCTCTTTATCTTAGGTTCGATTATAGTGAAAGGAGATCGCGGGTTATCAATAAGATTATTATAACATGCAATCTCCTCCTTAGTGGGGTATAGATTAAAAGAGTCATTAAGCTTCGGATCTATTTCCCCCTCTTCTAATCCCTCAACAACATTCACAAAGTCATTAGGCCCTAGGTCCTCATTTGAATACAAGGCGGTCGCTAGGTCACTAAATGCATGTTCGCGCTCAACCTTAATCAACCTATTAAACTCCCTAAGTTCCCTAATCTCACTCTTAATTTGTTCACGTAACACGGCCACTTCTCTAGGGGAAAGGGGTGGATTTGCGTTTTCCATATTGGTCAACGGAATAGTCAATGAATTTTAATTTACTAACAAAGGCACAAAGAAAAAGATAGACTAAAGAGAATCTAAAAAAATAAAAATAAAATCTTACTAGAAAGGAATCTAGCAAGTAGACCTAATAAAAAGAGATTCTAACCTAGACAATAACTATTCCCCGGGCTGCGGCGCCAAAAACTTGATACGTGGGAATCGCACCAGGCTTTACCTCTCAAGGGATCTTGAGAAGCTTACAACCCCCACCAGGCAGTGTACCTGATCGTTGTAGTATAGTATAGTGACAAGTACCGGGGGATTGATCGTTCAGCTAGGAATAGTGTCGCTAGGTTTAGAAAACCTAAATACTAGTTCTAAAGATGAGGGATGATTATTTTTATATTTTTATATTTTTTAGAAAGCAAGTAAAAATCTCGGGTTTTGAAGGATTTAGGCGGAATTAGTTGCTAGTCAACTAACCCAATACTAAAGATGCAATCAAAATAAAATACTAAAAATGAAAATAAACTAAATTAACTTAGGTTGTGAGCAATAAGTGGAGAAAATGTGTTTACTTAGATTTCACTACTCCCTAGATATCTTTTACACGTTAATTACTTGTTATAGTTGCGTGGATGACGGATTATATTCCTTAATACCATTCATGGGGTGGCGCACTTAATTCCCCAATCCTATGAGTGCCTACTTCACTCCTATGTTGAGCCGGCTAAGAAGCTCCTAACATGGGATCATTAGAATTTACTCATGCATTAAATACAACCAATAAAACCTAGTGCACGTCAGTTCATGTTTCCTAAGACGTTCAAGCACGTTACCATTTGGAGATCTGCCAGTTTTCTTAAGCCTAACATCGAATTCATTCATCCAATACAACCATAAACAAGTAATCAACACATAATTAACATCTAGGTTTCATTAGATCCAAGCAAATACAAGATAGATCTAGCCTAGCATGATAGAATTAAGACAAGAACAAGATATAGACAACCAACACATAGACATATTGATTGAATTAAAAGAATACTTATCTCAATTACACATGAAAAGGATCAAGGGCTGAGAACCCTTGAAAAACCTGCAAAATTCGTCCCAAGTTCGGACTTAGGGTTTCTCCAAAACTTCTCTTCTTTTAATGTGAAAATTAGAAAACTATATATAGGAAATAGGGTCTGACGGCGTCAAGAACAAATTTGTGACGTTGTCATCTCGCCACCAAAATACTCCTCGGACTGCCTTGATCTACTTTTGACGCCGTCATGTGTTATGTGTTTCCAGGCCGTCATGCATTTTACACTTGACGCCCTACCTTGTGACGCCGTCATTTCTGTACTGGATCGTCATGGAAATTACTCTTGATGCCGTCAGAAATTCCTTCTTGACGCCGTCACCTACTGTTCCCAGCAAGGAAAATTAAGACTTTGGCGTTTTCTTTACTTTTATGCTCCAAAAACGTCCGAATTGCTTCCTTTTCCAGATTTCTCTCTCAAAGTACCTAAAATCACAAAAGGAACAATTTAGGGCAATATTTGATCAAATAAATTCGAATTCGGGCTTAAATGACCCCCTAAAAGTGGTTCATTTTTCGCCTCATCATGTATAGAAGAAGCTAGAATTCAAATTCATATTGTACGTATTGAGTGTATTTGAGACAATTGAGTGTATGAGAAGCAAAGTGAGTGGCATGTTGTGTAGTAAGGAACAAGCATGCATGTGGATATTATAATTCAAATGTGGATGTTGTGGTTTTGTAAGAGGAAGTGTGTTGAGGAAGCAAGTGTGTTAGCAATGTGAGTTGGCAAATTCGAATTCAAATTTGAAAGAAGAGTGTGTAGGAAGGTTAAAGAAAACTTTGAGGCTAAGGGTAGTGATGTGTTGGTTTTGTGTTGGTGGAAAACTATTTGTTTATTGTATGGGAATGTGGGAGATGATTGTATAATAAATTTTACCAACAGGCCTTGCGATGATGATCGAAGGAAACGACGGTTGTGAGGATGCGCCAAGCTTGTTGTCAACCTGAAATAAGAAATATGAAGACATTACATTAAGTGATTGCACATGGGGTTGGCCCTGAGAATCACCTCCGGCATAAGAATGAGTATATGTAATAGTGAATACGTATGTTTGAGAGGATATGTGTGTGTTTTGTGAATGTACCATACTCAATGGCTCGTACAAGCTATTTATAGGAGAGGAAAATAGGCCTTGGAGAGTTCCATGATCAATCTACGGGAATTAATGAGGCGTTCCTTGATTTAAAGTGATTGCTAGGGCTTAGGCGAGTATCATGGGAATGATAGCTAAAGTTTAGGGCGTACATGGGGAAGACCCATTATCATAGCTGTGACTTGGGGCGTACATGGGGGAGTCCCATGATTTTAACCTTGGCCATGAATCTCCTTCTTGGCGGGAAAGCTCAAAGGAGATGTCGAAGGCCTTCTTCTTCTCATACCTTTATTGTTTTACCCCGAAGGGCTTATGCCTTAGGTTGGTGAATTCCCAAATGGTAACCGTACCTCGGAGGGATGGTTTGACGCCATTGAAGGTATTATGAAAGCTGTTTTAGACCTTTGAAATGTGCAGGCTCGAAGGGTGTCCTTCGACATGTTCGGAGGGTACATCATAAGGAGACAATGAGAATGATGATGAGATAGTGTTGGGGTGTAGGGGACAAGAATGTTGTAAAGGTTGATTGTGTAAGAGGTTGAGTGGTGGGGAAGTAAACACATGCAAATGATATTCATATTTCAAAAGTTCAAATTCAAATATTCAAATTTAATAATCGTTGATTAAGACATAATTAGTATTGTTAACATTGCTATTTTATAAAAGATAACGTCACACATAAAGAAATGGACTAGATATCATACAAATAGTACTTCAGGGACTATTATTGTAATATAGGCAAACATGTGATGTAATGAGCCTATAAATACCTCTCATAACTCTCCATGAGGGGTGTGGGAAAGTGTGTGTATTGTTTCATTTATTCTTTGTTAATATAAACCCTTTTCTCCACCTTTCTCTCTCTACTTTCTCTCTCTAGAACCATGTTGTATTTTCATCAACCGCGACCTCCGGAACGTGTTTCTTGGTAATAACAAGTGGCATCAGAGCTAACCGGGGGCGAATCGTGGTGTTTTTTGGTGAAAAATCGTGTTTTTGGGTGTTTTTTTCTCGGAAAATTTTCGATCTTATCGAGTTAGGATTTTTCTTGTCGAGTTAGAAAAATCTTACGAGTTTGAAAAATTCTATCGAGTTAGGATTTGTTCTAGCGATTTTGAAATAAATCTTACACGAGTTTGAAAAATTATATCGAGTTAGGATTTGTTCTATCGAGTTAGAATTTTTGAAAGTTTGCGAGTTAGGGTTCTGAATTTCAAGGATTATCGAGTTGGGTCAAAATGTTACCGAGTTTGGTGACTATACCGAGTTTGGACATATTGTATCGAGTTTCAATATTACCGAGTTTGGTCTAATCTTACCGAGTTTGATATTTTTGCCGAGTTAGGCATGGCTCATCCTTATCGTTCATCGAGTAAGGCCCCTCTTGGGTACTCATTAGTCGAAACTCTGCCCAAGGTTACCGAGTTTGATGGGATTATCGAGTTTGAGGAAGGATAAGGTTACCGAGTTAGGGAGATTATCGAGTATACCAAGGTTACCGAGTTTGATGGGATTATCGAGTTAGCAAAAAAAAAAATAGAGTTTTTTGGCGGGAAAATTTGAGTAAAATTTATTTTTGAGAGGAGACTAAACGACCAATTTTTACGCGAAATTCGAAATTTGGGTATAACGTTGAAAATTTTGGCCCGAAATTCAAATTTTTAGGCCAAAATTCAAATTTTTCGGTGAATTTTTGCGTAAAAATTTTCAAAACTCAAATTTTTCTGGTAACCTTAGAATTGCATTTCATAGTGATTTCTAAATTATGGGCGAGAAAATTTTCCAATTTTATTTTTGGAGGGAAAATACGAAATCACTACGAATCACCCGAAATAGAATTTCAAGCTTCACCAAAACACACTACAGGTTGCTTAAACGATCCTGATCAAGAATCACAATCAAATGACAACGGCTAGTATCAAATTTTTGTGACTACGGAGTTTTTGTACGATATTGCTTATTTGGGTTTAAAGTTCATTTCACGGGCATGTGTACTTATTTATCTCAAAGTCTAGGGGTGGATGGATGCATGACTTTCGGAGATACTTGTTTGGGCAAACACTGGTAGAGATAGTGATTAAGACTTGGATTATCTAGTTATACCCGATGTAAGGAGTTACATTGTAGTACTCACAGGTTATAGCTATCACTTTAAGGAGTTACGTTGTAGTACTCAGTGTCACATGAAGTTGTGGAGATTCCAAGAGGTGGATATTTCATATACTGTTTGTTGGTTTGGGTATATGGCACTACCTATGCTTAAAGGAGTTACATTGTAGTGCTCAGTATAGGTTCTTAGTCACCTTCGTACAAGATTAAGTCACATATCTATGAGATGTTTACTTCATACTCAGATTGGTTATATTGGGTTCTCTCCAAACAGTGGTCATTTACTAGCTGGTTGGAATTTGAAGAGGTCGCTTAAAGGTTGAAGAGAAGAGAAGAGATTGTAGAATAAAGAGAGTCATATCCTATCAGCATATTCTCACAACTTATGCTTTCATGGTCTATCTATATTGCACCAGAAGTGTAAAGTACGGGTAATTTTGGCATGTACACACAATAGTATGATGATTTCGATACATCGCAACCATCAGGAGGGAGAAGAACATGCCAAAAGAAGTAGTGTTTCATCTCTAGTATGTTGGTTGATCGAGGGAATTGTGCTTACACTAGAACCGAAGAAGAACTAATGATGTGTACATTGGAGCGTATTACCAACCTTCTGTGCAATACTATGTGAGTTATGCTATGATGCTCCCAGAACGACAACCACGGTGCAAACTCATTAGTATCTACCTTATCCGCTGCGAGATGAGAAGAGACTTGTCAGTTCAGGAGGGAGCAGAGGAAAAAGAATAAAGGCTCACTAGTTAGGAGGGAGTAATAACCTAACTAGACCATTACAGTTGAAGTTCAGAGCTACAAAGACCTTTGTCGTCAGTGTCAAAGATCATACGCCGAGATCGTCGGAAGAGAGAACTTCAAGTCTGCCTTAGTATCTAGACTACAGAGACTCTGCGCTTCAACAACATCAACATAGTTTACTATTGTTGTAATTTACATGTTTATGTGTTTATAGGTCTTATTGTATCCATTCATGTGTGACGATATCTTGGAGGGAGATTGTTAGCATTGCTATTTTATAAAAGATAACGTCACACATAAAGAAATGGACTAGATATCATACAAATAGTACTTCAGGGACTATTATTGTAATATAGGCAAACATGTGATGTAATGAGCCTATAAATACCCCTCATGACTCTCCATGAGGGGTGTGGGAAAGTGTGTGTATTGTTTCATTTATTTTTTGTTAATATAAACCCTTTTCTCCACCTTTCTCTCTCTACTTTCTCTCTCTAGAACCATGTTGTATTTTCATCAACCGCGACCTCCGGAACGTGTTTCTTGGTAATAACAAGTATATTCAGTAATCACCTTGATGCATGTAAGATAAGTGTTTTTCATCTTAGTAAAGCAATAACCCATACAAGAGAAAGTTGCATTTACGAAAACTGGCCTTGACTTAAATGACCAATAAAGGAGTAAACTCGTTATGTGATTAGTAAAAACATACGTAAGGATTATGGTTACTTGAATACTTTCATTCAAAGGTTTAGTAAAAGTATGAATCTCCTAGGTTTGAGAAAAACATTTTGGCCTTGGCTAATGGCTTTTGGAAAACTGAGTTTGTATTTTGTAAAATAGGAGGATTTGTTTTGGTCATCTCTCTAAGTCCAAATCTTAATGCGAACTTACCTAACATCTCAAATATCATGTACGAACCAGTATTGAAAGATGCACTTTAGTCGAGTAAGAGGAAAGCCGACTTGGAAAAACCAAAAGCACAAGGACCAGCCCCCTACACGTTGGGCTGGTGCGCATGTGTCAGACTGGTGCGCCAGGTCTGGAAGTATGTTTTTGGTTTTTGGCTATCGTTTGTGATCTTATGTGTTTACTAATATATATTTGTCATCATTAAAACTTAAAGGAGTCCTTGACCATCATTTGCACCAACATAATACGATTCAAAATGTGCAATGTCTAACCAGTTCTTAACTCATTAGTTTGGATTTAGTGCAGGTTGGAATGGTCGGCAGTCCCTACACATACTTCCAATAACTATCTATCTCGTCGGTCGAGGATGATATCTAGCTATATTCCATTAATTAAGTTCACCAACTAATCTATATGACTTGTCTTTGTGACATTGTTTTATCAATCCCACTTAATTACTAAGTAAAGGGTTAATTTACGTTTATTAATGTTTAAACCCTATAGTCTACCACTTTTATTATGTCATATTAGTCATAACTCTAACCACGAAGGGATAATGGTCATATGTTCATGAATCAACCTCCTAAACTTTGGATGGTCCCCTACTCATTTCTTGTTATCAACTAACTATCCATGGCAATCACAAGGGCGTAAAACTATTTGACAACCATATAAATCCAAATCAAGAACGAAATTGAATCAAAGAATCATGTCATTAAGTTATTTGAGTTCATAACCAGACAAACATAAAGATGCTTAGCCTTCTATAAAACATAATGAAATCAATAAACATAGAATTCAAAGTATGAAAGGTAGTCATAGTAATGATAAGAATCAAACTGAATTGAATGGAATGTTTATCAATGTTAAGATCTTCAAGCACTAGGCCAAAAACGACCTATGGTCACACATGCTCGATTTGGAACAGCCACACATTCAAATATTTGTGTGGCTGAAGGTAGGAAAATTGACAGCATTTACGAATTAGTCACACATGAGCATTTCGAATGTGTGACCATAAGACCTCTATTGCCACACAATCGACCCTTATGTGACTAAACGTAACTGGTGATTTTGTTCTAGATCATTTAGTCACATATGCATTTGGAACGTGTGACATATACAAGTAACCTTGATGCCATATATGGTCACACTAAACTTATAGTCACATTTGCTTCTAATAGTATGACCAAATGCCATATACGGTCACACAAAAAACTTTGTCACACATTATTTAAGTGTAGCCAAAATCCAGTAGAAATAGTCACACTAAACAGTTTGTCACACATTATTTAAGTGCAGTCAAAACATGCTTTGTGTGACTAAATGTTACCAAAGGCCACACAAAAACCAAATTCATGTGGCAAGTGGATGATCAATAGTCACACAAAATACACATTCCTTCACTTTAAACAGCATATGGTCACACTTATTAACACTTTTGGTCACTTGATGGTTAGTTTTATGTGACTAAATTAACTCCCAAGAACATGCTTTGTGTGACTAAATGTTAGTAAAGGCCACACAAAAACCAAATTTATGTGGCAATTGGATGATCTATAGTCACACAAACCATACATTCCTTCCCTTTCAACACCATATGGTCACACTTATTAACACTTTTGGTCACTTGATGGTTAGTTGTATGTGACTAAATTCACTCCCAAAAACATGCTTTGTGTGACTAAATGTTACCAAAGGCCACACAAAAACCAAATTCATGTGGCAAGTGGATGATCAATAGTCACACAAAATACACATTCCTTCACTTTAAATAGCATATGGTCACACTTATTAACACTTTTGGTCACTTGATGGTTAGTTGTAAGTGACTAAATTCACTCCCAAGAACATGCTTTATGTGACTAAATGTTAGTAAAGGCCACACAAAAAGCAAATTTATGTGGCAATTGGATGATCTATAGTCACACAAACCATACATTCCTTCACTTTCAACACCATATGGTCACACTTATTAACACTTGATGATTAGTTGTATGTGACTATATTCACTCCCAAAAACATGCTTTGTGTGACTAAATGTTACCAAAGGCCACACAAAAACCAAATTCATGTGGCAAGTGAATGATTAATAGTCACACAAACCATACATTCCTTCACTTTAAATAGCATATGGTCACACTTATTAACACTTTTGGTCACTTAATGGTTAGTTGTATGTGACTAAATTCACTCCTAAGAACATGCTTTGTGTGATTAAATGTTATTAAAGGCCACACAAAAACCAAATTTATGTGGCAATTGGATGATCTATAGTCACACAAACCATACATTCCTTCACTTTAAACAGCATATAGTCACACTTATTAACACTTTTGGTCACTTGATGGTTAGTTGTATGTGACTAAATACACTCCCAAAAACATGCTTTGTGTGACTAAATGTTAGTAAAGGCCACACAAAAACCAAATTTATGTGGCAATTGGATGATCTATAGTCACACAGAATACACATTCATTAACTTTTAACATCATATGGTTACAATTATTAACACTTTTGGTCACTTTATGGCTAGTTATATGTGAGTAAATACACTCCCAAAACCATGGTTTGTGTGACTAAATGTTACCAAAGGCCACACAAAAACCTAATTGATGTGGCAATTGGATGATCAATAGTCATAAAAAAATACACATTCCTTGACTTTAAACAACATATATGGTCACAGTTACTAACAATTTTGGTCACTTTATGGTTAGTTGTGTGTGACTAAATAGCCAAAAGAAACATGCTTTAATTTGTGTGAATAAATGTTACAAAACGGCACACAAATATCAATTTCATGTTGCAATTCGATGAAAAATAGTCACTCAAAATACGCATAAATAACAGCTCAAACATTTTTTTGCTTAATTAAGGTAAATTTATTAAGAAAGTGAGCCATAAAGGCAATGTTACATGAAACAACAACCAAACAAAACTATACTGCCATAACATAACACAAACACCTAAATACATTGGACAATTCCCAAGCTCTTATTACATAACATGGTTCACTTGGATTTCCGTATAACAACACCTCCACAGTCGGTTCGATAGTAGTCAGTTCGTGATTCGTGACCCAAGTCACGTCGATCCACACGTGGCAATATGTTATCATTGTGCTGGTGAATGACAGTACTAAATTCCTCATCGACTTCGTCATACTTATCTTTGTAATTCTTGGGAGGTGTCTTAAACACAATAGACAATTTTTTTATCTAACTGGTCTTGCACATAAAACACTTGTCGTGCTTGTGAGGCTAATATGAACGGATTAGCTTTGTGGCCTAAATTATTCAGGTCAACCAATGTATACCCAAGAATAGTATCGCGTTTCACACCACCTTTGTGATTAACCCAATCACATTTGAAAAGAGGAATTTGCCTGTAACGGTAATCTAGCTCCCATATCTCTTGCAAAACGCCATAATAAAACGCTTACCTTGTGGTTGCAACTTCTTTAGATATGTGCATATCTAATGACTCAACACTAACCCCACTGTTCTGGTAAACTTTGCCATCATGAGATTTCATACGAAAGGTATACCCATTGATGATATATGCATCGTATTTCACTATGCTGGCGTGTGGTCCATATGATATCCACCTTACAGTTTCTGATACACTTTCTTTGTCGATGTTCAACTCTCTCTCAACCTGAATTTCATTACAAGTTGGAAGGATTTAGTATGGCATCCTAATTGCATTCCCAAACACACATTCATTCTATGTCTGGCAGTGAAAACTAAACTATGTATATGGCAGTGAAAAAAAAAGTCAATCATAAGTAGCATAAGATTAATTACCTCTTTGCGTAACCACTTAGCAAAAGATTTAGTGTGTTCATTCTCCAGAAATGCCATTCGTTTACTCGGGTTTTGTGTTTTCAAAACCTGCTTGTGTCGCCTGAAACAATGTGTTTGATTATTATATTTGATAGATCATTTTAAGTAAGGAAATAGACATGTGTTATTAAAATTTACTCGATATATGGTACAATTTCATCTGTATTCTGTATTATATACAAATGTGCTTTCTGAAAGAGTTCCGCAGAAACTTCACTTGATTTTGCCGGCCGACCATGGCTTTTCGTCCTCATTTTCATCAATTTCATGTTTATCATGTGGGAGACCAATAGTTTCCATGGATTTATGATATTCGCTAAAAAACTCTATTGTTTCTTCCGCAATAGTCTCCTCAACAATGCATCCTTCTGGTCTATTCCTGTTTCGCACATGTCCTTTAATAACCTTCATAGATCTTTCGAATGGATACATCCACCGAAAGCACATGGGACCACATAATTTGACCTCCCTAGTAAGGTGCACAGTCAAGTGTATCATAATATCAAAAAAAAAGATGGAGGAAAGAACTTCTCGAGTAGTGTTGGGAATACAAATATTCCTGTAAAAGTCTCAGTCACCTGATTATTGTAATAGCATTAAGTTAGCTCGTAGTTAGTTTATATATTAGTTAGTTAGTATTAGTTTAAGTAACACCGTGGAAGAAGGACGGGTCTACACCCACTGTATGCCTGATCCACAGCCCGGGTGTGGGCGTTTATGTTGTAAGTATAAATACCCCTCTCCACATGTGGAGAGGGTTGGACCTTCACTTAATCTCAATCTAATATTCTCATTTTCTCTCAAGGTTCCTCTCTTCCTCTCTTTCTTTAATTCCAACGCCACACACAAACCTCAAACAATCATGTTTCCTACTTAATTAGTATTCTACGATTGGTATCAAGAGCCAAGGTTTCATATTAGGGCCTTGTAGAATCGTATTTGATGTGGTTTTGTGTGGTTTTGTGAGTTTGGTGTAACTTTCTTGTAAAAACTCTTGGTTTGATCTTTCTAGTGTTATTACACATGTTAGTGATGTACTTTTATGATCATTGGTGTTAGTAGTGCATTGTGTTTCAGTTGGCTATACCGTATCTTTAATCTACTTGAAGTTTGGATTTGATTTTGGGCGGATTTCTAGGTTGCGGTTAAGTCTACTATTCCATTGCTAGCCTGCGTTTAATTTCTGATATCTGTGGTTAGTTTGACTGCGATTACTATTTTGGGAATACAAACAAATCGCAAGGAAAGTGACAGTTTTGGATTTTTGTCTCTGCGATTAGCTCCGGCGGTTAAGTCATCTGCGGCTAGTTCATTGCGTTTAGGTTCTGCGGTTAAGTGCTCTGCGTTTAGCTCACTGTGATTAGCTTCCTGCGGTTAAGTGGGTTGCAACTTGTTCTTTGCGGTTAACTTTATCTTGCGGTTTGGGTATTCTGCTTCTGTGATTAAGTATTCTGCGGGTAGGTCTTTGTGGTTAGCATATCTTGCGGTTTGGGTATTCTGCGGTTGGCTCCCCTCTGCGTTTAACTTCTTGACTGCGGTTATCTCCTAACTTGTGATTTGCTCTTTAATTGCGACTAACTCACCTGAGTTTAGTTTGGTTCTCATATGTGTGGTATGCTTCATTCACAAATGAAAGGACCAGTATCGTATGTTGACTCTTGTGCACAATCATGCTCGGACCCTAAAGAGAATGTGACTCCTCAGTCAAGCAAATTGCTTGAATTGGCAAGAGAATGTCACATTGAATGCTTTCAAACACTTCAGTCACATCTTTCTATGCTGCTAGAGGGCAATGGATTCATAATGGGATTTGAACGTGCATTCATAACACTTTTTGGTCAAGATGTTCAAACATTCACAGACATCATGATCCTGAATTTGGATCAATTACGTCAACAATTGGTCAGAACAGAAACATCTAATGAGGGGTCCTTAGCTGCCCTATGTGTGCTCAGCAAACAACTGCATGGCTTCTTTAACTCTAAATCCTCCATGATCTATGATTACGACAGTCAGATGACTATGAAGTGCTTCGCTGACCACACAAATATAGATGTTGACAACTACAGAGATATGCTACGTCAAAACTTGGATAAGGTTAAAGAGTACATCGAGAGACAGCCAAAACATGAACCAATGTATGAGGACAAGGCTGAGACACATGGTGGACAATCAAGTGATTGTTTGGGTTTGGGTTTAACAGTGGATGATAAGTCTGTCAACACTGAACTCATGGATTCAGAAGATGATAAGAGTGTCACTTCTGATAAGTTGGTGACCCAGGCTATGGAGAACATACTCACACCGGACTCAAGCAATGAGGTATCGTCCATTGATCAATACAATACACCATCTAATGTATGTCACCATACAGATCAAAGTAATCTTTGTTATAACACAAATCTGTTGAAACAGACTGATAGTGTATTACTCTTCTCTAATTCAACAAATATGTGTTATAAAGGGGGAGAAAATGATCTGTATGATGTCTTCAAAAATGATCTGTTTGATGAAAGCCCTTGTCTCAAAGCTGAGTTTTCTAAGACAATGGACTAGAACATGGTTGACAATGAGACATTTAATCAACTCCAAAAAAAGTTTTCACAATTACAAAAACATTGCATTGAACTTGAAATTGAAATACAACGTAAAGAAAAATGTCTTCTTAACTGCAAACCGTGTCTAAATCCGGAATTGCCTAATCTTAATGAATATTTTATGATCAACAATCTGAAAACTCAACTGCATGACAAGGACTCTACTATCAATAGTCTTAAAAATCAGATCAAGATGTATGAGCAACGTAATGATGCCAAATGGAAACACGATACTTATGAAACTAAATGCAAAATGGCTAAATTATGTGTGGAAAATGAGACTCTTAAAGTAAAATGTAAAGAACTGTGTGAGTCACTCAAAGAAATAAATGTTGAGAACATCAATCTGACTACTCCACAATTTACTAAACACAATGATCTCTCTGCTCAAAGTCTGACTTCATGTCCTAAAATTCTTGATGAGCACATCGTGCTAAGTTTTGTTTCAAAGAGTCAAATGAGCCCTAATCTTTCAAAACCATCTATTTTGGGAAAACCAGTCTTGAAAACTGTTGGTTATCTAACCACCATTAGACAACCAAATGCATTTATTTCTGAAAGACCTAAATTCTCGAAAACTCGATGTGTTTCTCAAGTAGATAAAAAACGTGCTTTGATTAAGTTTGTGAGCTCAAAACCTAAAATTCATAAATCAAATGGTTATAAACCGGTATTACCTTTGAGACATAGACCAAGGAAATCTGACCATCTAACCATTCACCACAAGAATGTCACTATGCATGAAATAACATACAGGCTTAGATCTTCTTGGATATGGGTACCAACTGGAAGGACATTCGTGATGAACGGTCACAAATGGTCACATGTGTGTACCATAGACACTGTTTTTTCAAAGGGATTACACAACAGGTCCACGAAAACCTGTGTGTGGCTACCAAAGACACAGATATCTCCCACGATTGGAGACATGTCTACTCACATGTGAGATGACATCATGTGGACTCCTGACTAATTCTTTTCAGGACTCGTATTTCACTTTTTACCTACTGATTTATTCCCTGCATATGCTTTTTGTCAGTAGTTTGTGTACATATAGTGTGTTTGTTTTACATTCATTCTACTTTCATGCTATCTTTTTGTGTATATTTTCCTACTACACATTGTGTCTATATGCTTGCTCTTCGTGCTATGTGTTGCTTTAGGTTGTCTATTGTTTCTCATATCTAGCCTCATGGTATTATATGTACATCCTGAAGACTTTTTCATTACTTGGGTATCACTCATAACTTCAGGGACCAATCTTGTGCACCGGTATCATTGTCTAAAGTGTGGTAGTGTAGTTCAAGGACTGTTTGTGTCATTATAGCAAAGTGTATCCCATCACATATTTAAGAGGTTATTTTATTTTTTGCGATTAAGAAGTTAACCTCAACACCTCTTGCTATTTACTCTCACGTCTCTTGTTCTCCACTCTCTCTTATTGCGATTAGTCTTGATTGTTTCCCTTGTTGATTATTTGTTGGTACGTCAAGTGTTTAATCTACACATTTACTTTAACATTCCATGATTTCGTATTCTCACGAGTTGCATTATTATAGGTGGGATTACGCGTTGCTTATTATCTCGTGTAATTGCGTTTTTGACAATAGGTTAGATCACACTTGCTCTCTACTGCGTTTAATTGTTCATTAACTGCTTATGTGTGATATCCATGGATGTGAGCGTGAGATTTTTGTTTTGATAGAGTTGCGTTTAGGGTGGAAATACCTTGTGTAGTACCTTAGGTGTTGGGTAGGGAATTGTATTGTTGTTTACTTTGATTGAGTGATCCTGTTGTCATCCTTAGTGTTAATCGTATGTTTTGATGGTTTGTATCGGTGTGTGTGGAGTACTCTTATCTGCGGTTAGCGTATGTTCTTGATTGCGGTTAGCGTAGTCTCTTGACTGCGGTTAGCATGAGTTCCTCATTGCGGTTAGCGTAGACTCTTACTTGCGGTTAGCTTATGTTCTTGATTGCGGTTAGCGTAGACTCTTACTTACGGTTAGCTTAAGTTCTTGATTGTTGTTAGCATAGACTCTTAACTGCGGTTAGTATGTGTTCTCGATTGCGGTTATCGTTTACCCTGATTGCGAGTTTCTCCTTAACTGTAACTGCGATTAGCTAATCTTGCGTTTAACTTGCGTTGCGTCTACTATGTCTTGTGATTCAATTGGTTGCGTTTAATTATGACTATGACTGCGGTTAAGTAGTTTTTGCGGTAACCTGCACTTGCGTTTAAAGTGATGTGCGATTCGCTTGTTTTGCGGTTATGTCACCTAGTGGATTACTCACTTTGCGATTAAATTGAGTTTGCGGTTAATTTGTTTTATGGGCTTCTTATCTTATGAGTATCTTGTCCTAAGAGTTAATGGTTCTCCTTTTAACTCTTGCTGGGATTTATTTTGACTCACTTTGTCTAGCATTGAATTTTTGTCTTACGACAATTATGTCAATCTATGGTCTCTCTAATTAGGTGTGCACTGCTTGTTTGTTAGTAAATGGGTGTCTAATTATCTATGCATTGCTTGGTATGACCCTATGGCACTCATTCTTGTCTGTCCTAATTGCTATTCTATGTGATGTATGATATCCCTCATGAGTGCTTATCACTGTTCTAGCATGGTTCTTGGACCTGATAATGTCTCCTTACCATGTGGTGCTAGGGTTTCACTAGTTACTAACACTCAATGTCACATGGTTTGCTTTCTTTGATGATTTGTGTCAAATGCAACTATTATGGCAGAACCTAGTATCGAAGGACCATTGGCTCCACCTGTTCATTCTGACAACGACATTCTGCCATTCAACAAATGGGTTGCTATTGGAAAGAGCAACTGCTATGTTAAGACTGATAGACCTCAGAATCATCCTATTTTCAGAATGGCCCTGGACATACTGAAAAACACCACTTTCTTCAATGCCTTCACCGCATCCTCCTCAATCCCATCCATCTATATTCAGCAGTTCTGGAACACTATATGCCATGATAGAGCTACCAACACTTACAAGTGTCAGCTGGATGAGCATTGGGTGAACATCACAATGGAAACCCTTGGTAGCGCACTACAGATATTGCCAACGGGTGACAATGTTGAATACACTCCCCCACCTAATCCCGCTACCCTTATTGACTTCGTCAATGAACTTGGGTATCCCACTCAGGTATCTATGCTTTCCATGGTTATCACCCATGACCTCTATCAACCATGGAGAGCAATTGCAAGCCTTATCAACTTGTGTCTGACGGGCAAAACATCTGGGTATGAAAGACTTAGAGCTCCATCTCTACAAATTCTCTGGGGCATTGTTAATGGTAAGAACATCAACTTTGTTGAACGGATCTGGGAGGAATTTAGTCAGTCCATTCATTCTTTCTTGGTCGATAAGGCAAACCTTGAAGCAAACAAAGATGGTAAGAAAAGATCAGCCAAGCTCCTGATTCCAAGCGTTCGCTTCACTAAGCTGATCATACTAAGTCTTCAACGATCTCTAAAATTCCACCCTAGAGATGAATCACCTCTTCATCAACCCACAGATGAACATCCAGTTGGGTTCCTCAAATATGATGCAAAGAGTACAAGCGAGATAATCTTCGGTATGGACATTCCCACTGCCCTATTCACTCGTGATATACTTACTGCATCGTATTATGAGGAATATCTTAAACTTCTGAAGACAAGTCGGGAAGCATCTGCTAATGAGCCCTCCCTGTCCACTAAGTCTGAAAGAACCGCGTCCAAGAAACGCAAGGGTGTAACAACCTCACCTGCGTCCTCTGAAGGAACTAAACGAGTAGAGCGGACCACAGGAGGTAAAAGAACCAGCACCAAGAATAAACCACCAAGTGTTGAGGATCCTAAAGTTGTGCCTAGTACCACACAGTTGCCTCTCACAGAAGAAGAAATGGTTCAAATGGCAACTGTTGAAAGTTTAAAGGATGCATACATGCCACCGGTGCCACCAGTCGGTGGTGTCAGCATCAGAGAACCTGTGTCCGACAAGACATCACAACTCCAGCATGTGGTAGGAAAAGGCAAGGATGTTGCCAAGGAAGAACTGGTTGCGCACACTCTGTTGAAAATATCATCTCCTGCCTCCAAATCGACCAGCTCCAAGTATATCCTCAAAAAACGATCACCAACATCCTCATCTGCCAGAATATCTCCTGACAAAGCTTCATCACCAAGTCTTGGGCAACCCGCTAACACAAGCGGATCTGAGACTGATACCAGCTCAGCCCTCAAAGGTGATGAATCTAACTTGGCTACACAAGATGTCACCAGCCACCAACCGGTACAGGATAAAACTGTTGAGTCTGTAACACCAATTGATCCACTCGATGACGAATTTGTATCTACTACTTATCCGGATCTACAAGGTAACTTCAAACTGAAAACTGATGATCCTAAGCTCGCCGTGGAACCTGACAGCTCTACTGGAACCCTGGCATCATACAAGAATCTGGAACTTTTGAAGATCAATTCCTCGTGGATAATCCGGATGATGCTGAAGGTGACAAGTCTTGTGATGAGCGAGAAGAAGTTGTGTCGATGGTTGATGTACCAATTGAGCAAGACAATTCCACCATTCCTACCAGGTCTGCACCAATTCCTACTGCAGGTCCTGACACCACTGACACCCCACAAGCAGCTACAACTCAAGAGAAACCGACTGAATCTGCCACTCCTGCTACCACTGAGAAGAAACTGGATCTGAATACATTAGCTGGAATAACAGCTGATATTGTTCAAGATAACCTCACCATCCATGAGAAGTTGGATAAGCATGCCTCCTTAATTCAAACATTAGTAAATCTTGATCTGCCAAAAACTATTACTAATCACGGCAACAGATTATACAAGTTGGAGCATCTTGACCTTGAACGACAAGTATCTCAGGTAATCAACGAACAGGTAGTTGAAGCTGTCAGCATTGCTCTTGAAGCTCCCCTCAGATCCAGATTCAAAGACCTACCCATCAATGATATGAAGGTAATTCTGCAGAACAGCATGTATCAACAGGGTCAACATACAGGACATGAGGCTCATGTCAAACTGTATGAAGCATTAGAGGCCTCCATAAAACAAGATGATGCTGAGGAACACACTAGAGATATGGAAATTGAAATAAAAAGAAAACAGAGGCGTTAGGGTCATCCCAGGCCACCATATAGATCACCTCCTCAACCACCTCCACCTCCACCACCTTCTAGGGCATCTGGTCCATCAGGCACTCCTTCTCTGCCTGGTGGGTCTCATGCTCCTAGTGGACCATCATAACCCACCTCATCACCATCCCACAAACAACAAACTGACAAGTCATCCAAGTCAGCACCTTCCAAACAAGCCAAACAAGTTAAGTATGCTGCTTGGACTACCATTGACCTTGGTACAACCTCTATTGCATCTCAAGTCAATGATGATCTTGTCTTCAATGAAGCATCTGTCGCTCCGCAGCACTCTGATTCTTCCGATGACGAAGAAGATGATGCCTCTATGACTCATATCCCTGGAAGACAGTGGTGGAAATCATTCACCAGAAGTGACTCCAATGATCCACCACATGTTCTCTTAACCAAGGCTGACAAAGAGACATGGTGGAAACCCGATGACAAGCAATCACAATCACCTGAACCTGACTGGACAATTCCTTCCTCCGATCTGCCAACCAATGACAACAACTGGGTCAATGCCATCACCACCAGTTTCGTCCCTCCATCCGAAGACTCTCTACTTTCACAAACTGGTGATATGGGGACTTTCATCACGTGGTTCTGTAAGAAGCGTGGTCTATCAAGGCTTACTCAGAAAGACCTGGAAGGTCCGGCCTTCAACATTGTCAAAGCATTTCATCAGGATGTTAATCATCTACAATATCAGATGGAAGAGTGCCACAAAATGTTCAACGACATTGTGGATGAAGGGATCATGAAGTATAACTACAACAATCCACTTCCTTTGGGTGGAACCCCTGGAAATGTTACTATCCAAGCAGAATTCTTCTTCAACAAAGACCTCGAATATCTTAAGCTTGGGAGTAGACAATACAAGTCGGCCTTGTCCATCACCAAGATGAAAGCTGCCCTCTATTCAGATATCGAGTTGGAACAGCTTATCCCTGACAGCATGTGGAGTACTCAAGAATGTGACTACGACATCTCGGCATCTCTAGGTATTTCTCACTGGTGGCTGAAGAAGCAGCAATTTTACATTGATCGTTTTGAAGCTCAAGGTGACTGAAAGTCTGTTCGATCACCACTTCAAATCATCAGTGTGGTTAAGGTACAGATTCATCCCATCCATGGATATGACTACCTTAAGAGTATAACACTCCATTGAGCTGACTTCAAGGACTACATCATATCCGAAGGTGACTTCAAACACCTTTGCCCTACTGATTTCGAAGATCTGTATCTGCTCCATCTTCAAGGAAAGTTGCATCATCTACCATCTCGTGAAAAGAAGTCTCTTGTGTTTGTCGTACTTCACTGGATCAGAGGTATCGTCATTAGAAAACGGGAAGAAGTCTTCCAGCTTGGCATCGAAAGCTACCAATCTCAACTCAATCTCACGCGACCTCTATGGTATGTCAATAGTCTGGAACGTGTTTCTGACTTTACAGTCATAGAATCTCCTCTGGTTGTAGTATTTCGTGACAAATGCAACGTTCCTATGGTTCTGCACTTCAATGAAATACACAAGTTCGGCGATGGTACGTTACGAATGGTTGAAGAGGCGTTGGACTTCAGAGTGAAAGAATACCATGTCTATGACCATGGATCTAGACGTTATACCAACCACTGGACTGACAATGACATAACACGGAACAAGAGGATTTTGGCTGGTATCCGCAAGAGATTGAAGTTGCGAAGAATCTTCCGTAGCTTGGAGTGCTACGTGGGTGGCAGAGTTCGAGCTAGAGACTACCGCCTTCTACAACACACTGAATGATGTGTTCAGTGGTGGGGTTCAGTGTCATACATGTATTTTGGATGTGGTGATTGTTTTGTAACATGTACTGTATTTAGTTTGTGGCTTTCTTTTTGTATCCTTATAACTCTTTCTGTTCCCAATCGTATATCCTATCCTATATTATATATATATATATATATATATATATATATATATATATATATATATATATATATATATATATATATATATATATATATATATATATATATATCTGTATTCTTATATATACACATTAATAACTTGTATATAGTTATATATGAAACCTAGAAAATCCATAAAAATCTGAAAAATCATAAAAATCCAAAAATACTCTTCTTTCAACATGTCTATTGTGTATTCAATATTATGTACGTTTCAAGAAATGTCATTCAACAATGACACGGAATCATACATATGCTTGAGCGAGAGTTTTTCGGTTTCAAATAATGTTTCTCTAAAACATGTCATCTCTCAAAAATAAATTTCTTCAAAACTATGGCTTACAGTTACTACAGACTGTAACCCGGACTTCAAAAATATGGCTTGCTATTACTTCAGATAGCAACCCGGTTTTCAAAAATGAGGAAAACACGTCGTCAAAAAGACGGTTGTTCCTAGCAAAGGGTGCCGTTCATCCGAGCGTGAATTACTTTATATTCATGCACCCTCGATCTAATGTACGTTTCAGTGCATTATTTCTTGATAAAGAAGAGAAGTCTTCTTTTTATCGCCAAATACTTTCCCTTCTATGATTTTTCCGGAAAGTACTTGTGCAAAACTTGGTGGTACCATGAGATTTTGATTAAAAATCAAATTGAACTCAAATGTTTGATAAAATTTTCTCTCAATCAATGACTTTCATACTTTATGAAAAACATTTCAGTTTTAACATCCGTCATTGATTGAGGGGGAGAATGATTTCTCAAGATTTTATGTATCATCAAAAACTCCCCACACTTTGTACAAAATCTTGCAACAAAACGATTTGTGATGGTTATGTGTCAGAATGAGAACATTTTCAAAGAGTTTTTGTTCAAACTTCAAATCGTTTGTAAACTCTTCAAATCTGACACATAACAACCTCCCTCACTGATTGAGGGGGAGCTAGAAACAGTTCGTTTATCAGAAAATATTAAAATTGACCGCATTTCTCTCCCAAAAACGTTTTCTAAATTATTTAAATCAATTGAGATCAAAAATCTCGAAAGATTTGAAATTTTTGATCGGGGGAGAGAATGTGATTTAAATATGAAATCTGATAATCAAAAGTGATCTTTTGTACTCAATAATAGGCTCCCGCATATGTGCTAAACACTTTCGAATATCGATGCACATATTGAGGGGGAGCAAAAAGCATTTGTGGAAGTAATACCTAAGACCGACCATTTATCTTTATGCATGGAGTTATAAGGACGGTTAAGGTTAGGTATAAGTTCCCATGATCCACCAGAACCGGAAGGATCTTCCCAGGGACAATCAATAGATAAATTAGAAGTCCTTAGGAATGATTGGAAAAAAGGAGAAAAGTGAGAAAGGGAAGAGTGCAGACTGAGATAGAGCTAGGACTTGAACAAACCCAACAAGGTTCTAGTGGTGAAGTCTCGGTAAGCACTGAAGGGGTTGAAGAATGAAAAAGAAATGAAATGAGAAAGGGTGAAAAGAAATAGCCCTCCAAATATTCAACCTTAGGGCAGAAACCAGGTTCAATTCATAATCTACTGGCGATTACTAAGGTAACACCGGTATTGAAGACAAGACGTCATGGACCTAGTGACGCACTGCACTAAACTTCCCAACCACTCAAGCTCTCTTAAAAGAGCATGTTTCATTCTCACGGGGAACCCTGTACAATGTATCGTCCGCTCATTGCGAGCTATGTTGATACCTAAACAGTAGACACCTCCCCAGTCTCCAGGAGCGGATCAAAACGCACTATTGAGTCTAGAGCCATGAGATCATCCATAAATCTCGATAGGACACATTCCAAATATGATTATTGTTTCACAAAATGTGGAAAATAAGATAAAATATTTAGAGTCCTACGCATTATCCTCGTGGTATTGCCAGAACATCCGAGTGATATGTAAATATTCACAATGAGGATGGAAATCCTTCTAGAGCGAACATCACTCAAGATCTTGGTAGGTGGCATGTAAGATCCACCTTGGATCAATGATCAAGTGACAACTGGAAAGCAACAATGGTGCGATTCATAATTGAATCAAACCTGTTCCAGGAAATGGATTGACGGATACTTTTGCTAAAACCTTTCAATGTGCTCACTTACTAATTTTTCAAGCACATTGATTGTGTAATATCTTTCAAACAAAAGTATTTTTGATGGAGATGTGATTCAAAGTATAAAACTCTCGTCGTGTCTTAAAATTGTTTATCGTTGGACACGCGAGTGATTTCTATAAATCTATTTCTCATCAATCCGTGAATATTTATTCACCGATTCACTCTATCGTGCTGGCTGCTTTGAGACGTTCCGGTATGAGAACATGCTAAGTATGAAGATTCCAAAGTGGATTCTTTGGAAATTTCATTACTACAAGCTGAAAATTCCTGTCAAGGAGAGTCTTCTTTAAAAGAGACTCTACCCGATCACAGATCGGTTTTTACAAAATCGGAGGGTAGTCTGTCCTCACAGAACGAATGACAAAGCCATGTTCGTTCTCTATCTTTATTGTTAACTGTTTTATTTCAGGGACACCTATAAAGATGGCGTTGATGACTCCAGTTTCCAGCTGAATCGGGTCAATCCATACCTCATGCTCACACATCCTCCACACAATCAATGAAAATGAGAGACTTGCTACAACAAATGTTGAGAGACTACCAACAACGTTTCCACAACTCTGATGAAAAAGTCTCCTGATCCACAACTCTAATGCAAAGTCTCCAGATACAGAAGGGTGTGAGCATGATGGTCCTTTCGTCCCTACATCACATGAAGGCAATACAACTATGGATGAGCTTGGAGATTTACTTTGGCTGATGATCTCAAAGAAGCTCAAAGATCGCATATCACAAAGGAATTCAAATCACCAGTTCGCTTGCTTGAGGTACAAAGTGTGTAGAAAAGTGAAGAATCAGATCCTACGAGCTACAGAGACGAAAGAATGCTTAAATACCAAAGAGATTAATTTCAAAGGTGACCTCGCTTAGGGGGAGATTGTTAGGAATACAAATATTCCTGTAAAAGTCTCGGTCACCTGATTATTGTAATAGCATTAAGTTAGCTCGTAGTTAGTTTATATATTAGTTATTTAGTATTAGTTTAAGTAACACCGTGGAAGAAGGACGGGTCTACACCCACTGTATGCCTGATCCACAGCCCGGGTGTGGGCGTTTATGTTGTAACTATAAATACCCCTCTCCACATGTGGAGAGGGTTGGACCTTCACTTAATCTCAATCTAATATTCTAATTTTCTCTCAAGGTTCCTCTCTCCCTCTCTTTCTTTAATTCCAACGCCACACACAAACCACAAGGAATCATGTTTCCAACTTAATTAGTATTCTACAAGTAGGCAGAGTGTCACAACCAGTTCTGCTTCCATAGTATCTAGTTGTTGCAATATTATTTCTTTGCTACATATCGATTTAATGAAAAAGCAAAACCTGATAATAGCATATCGTGTGGGTGGGTGCATGATTGAACGTATTGCAACGGGCAGAAACTCTTGCATTAACATGTGATAGTCATCCGATTTTAGGCCAACGAGCTTCCTATCCTTTAGGCTGACCAAACTAGAGAAATTTGAACAATAGCCTTGAGGTACCCTGATGTTGTGCAACGTATCACAAAAAATGTCTTTTTCAGCATTACTTAATGTGTAACCTGCTGGAGGTAGTGTTGTACCGTCTTGTTCTTGCCTAGCAAACAACTCTTGTTTTACCCCTAACTCAGCCAGATCCAATCAAGCATTCAGTCCATCTTTCGTCTTTCCTGGAACATTTAGCAAAGTTCTGACGAGGCTCTCAGCAACATTCTTTTCCACATGCATAAAATCAATACAATGTGGAACAGAATTATGCCTCCAATACCTAAATTTTCGGTACCAAATGTTGAATTTCTTCCAATACGCACCGTTTTGTCCGTTTGCTTGGCTTGAACAACCCTCTTCGTCTGTTGTGTTTCTTTTATGCTTTTTAATCTTCCCACCTCTGCCTCCCGTATGTTCTTGGTTTTCTGATGCATTATTGTTTGTTCGTTTTCCTTTTCCCCACTTATTTTCAATATGCTGTACCTCGTTGTATATTTGTTCCCCGGTCATTGGAGTTGGAGCCGGGAAAAAATCTGGCTGTCCATTAAATGCCTTCCCTTGCCTTCTGAACGGATGGTCATATGGTAGATATCGTCTGTGTCCAACATAACTTTGCTTGGACGAGGCAGAAAGTCTAACACAGTTTGTATCTTTCCCGCAAACCACACAACCTTTGAATCCACTGTACGGGCATCCACATAGTGTACCAAGTGCAGGGTAATCATTTATTGTCCATAACACAATGGCACGTAGCTTAAAGTAATCTTTTGTGGATGCATCATATGTATGAACCCCTTTTTCGAATAAGGTGTGCAGATCATCTACCAATGGTTCTAAAAACACATCGATATCATTTCCCGGATATCCTGATATTAATACCGAAAGATTGATAAACTTTATATGACAGTTAAAACTGGTCAGACACTGTGATGCCTATTTCCTGTGTGTACGTCAACCCCATCAGCCGATATTCCCAGCCGTATATTTCTTGGATCTTCAGCAATTGCCGGGAATTTTTCATCTATGGTACGCCATGCCTGTGAATCTGCGGGGTGACGTAAGACACCGTCGGTTATCCTCCGTGTTGTGTGCCATCTTAAATCTTCTGAAATTCTTTCTATCTTAAATAGTCATTGCAGTCTTGTTATAATTGGAAAGTACGACATTACCTTTGCTGGAATGTTTTCGTACACTTTATGTGTCTTCTCATCCACCTTCCATCTTGATGTCCCACAAGTTCGACACACAGTCAAATCCTTGTCATCTTTCCAGTAAATAAGGCAGTTGTTGATACATACATGTATCTTTTTGTATCCTGAACCCATCAACTTCACAACGTTTTTGGCTTCATATGTTTTTTCCACCATTTCGTTACCAGCAGGTAGCATCTTTTTTAATAATCCTAGTAATTCAGTAAAGAACTTATCAGAACATCCGTACTTACCCTTTAAGTTGAGTAGTTTAACTATTGCGGACATCTTTGTGAAGTCAGGACATCCTTCGTAAAGAGGCTTCTCTGCATCTAATAATAGTTCTTGAAACTTGACAAGCTCATGCTCTGTTTCAAAATTATCTTTTGTAGCGTTAACCATATCTACCGTTGCTGGGCCATCTGTTGGAATATATGAAGCAAAATCCGTGTCGTCAACAAATTCTGTTGTAGCGTCAACAGGTTTTGGGGAACTTTTTGATGGCTCATCCTTCTCTCCATGTTTGGTCCACTTTATTTAGGTTAGATCAATCCCATTCCTGAATAAATGCCACTGCACTTCTTCTACTGTTCGGTTTATGTGGTTACAACAGTTTGTACACGGACATGGCATTTTAAGATGAAGTTTATTAACTCGTTGGTCGATGTTCCCCATCTTACGCAAGTTGTCTACTGCATAATTAATAAACGCCTCTACTCCATCAATATAAGATTTTGTGGTCCTTTTAGTTAGCATCCAAGTCTTGTCCATGTTTATAAATGTGCTCCCTGCAGGCAAGTTTAAAAGACAGCCCAAGTTATTGATGAGTATAAAAGACAAAATGAAACTCCAATTGATGAGCATAAAAAAATAAAAAGACAGTCCAAGTAAGGAACATATATAAAAGATGGAATGTGGTATTTAATTATGCTAATAATTCAATGAAGTCTAATGAAACAGTTCCTAAAGGGGTGTTTTGGTCAAGGAGGGATAACCAATTAAGCAGCTAAATTCTTGTTCCATGTTCATGTAGTAAAAGCCTTTACAGGGTTACTTATATTGTAAAACCAATTAACTATCTACATTTACCAAGAAAGTGACATAATTTACAAGAGGTTATTGTCTCAAAACAAATGTTGAATTACCTAATACGGTTATAACTGTAGGGGTACGTATATATGTTGTTAGAACGATTAATACAAAACAAACATAACAATACTTACCAAAATTTACAGGAGAGTTGTGGTGGTGACGGGTGTGGTGGGTCTATGACAGGAGAGTTGTGGTGGTGACGGGATTTGTGGTGATATGAGAGGTATTCTTGGCTGTGATAGGAGGAGTTTTGAAATTTTGTTGATTAGTTTAGAATGGGATTGATGAAAATTTTGGGGAATACATTCAAATTTTTACAAAATTTACAAAAAATTTCACGAAAATATTGGAGGGAATGTATCTTTAGCCACGTTTAACAACTAGTAGCAAAGGTAATAAACAAGTTTCTTAGACAAAAAGTGCAAAAATAAATAAAAAATAAATAAAAAAAAATGAAGTCAGGGGTGAACTAGGCTCGAACCAGTGACCTCAAAAACACCTCAAACTTAACAACACACAACAACATCTCTGCCCTTGGGACTTTTTCGTTATACACTTCTTCTTTATATCTTTTAACCATTTTTTCCTTTTTAGCTTGTTACTACTTATTTAAATAAGCAAGCTTATTACAGCTTATTTAAATAAGTTGTTTTCTCAATTTTATTTTTCCTTCAAACTTCAACACTTTAAGTAGTTATTTCACATTTTTCTTGTGTATTATTCATAAGTTTAATATTTTTAATCATTTTATTACTTTGAATTAGTTTTTAATTATTAAAAAATAAAATAAAAGTCAAAAAAATAAAATTATTTTTCCTAAAATTATTTTCAGTCATTTAAGACATAAGACAAGTTAATTTGCATTTCTTAGGGAATATCTCAGCGAGCGAGCATCTTGACCATTCGGTCGATCGGGTTTTTGATCACATAATATTATACATACGTACTATTCATTGAATCATGTCGTAACATGACACCCTAAACAACTATAACCCAATTCCCATATGATGTCAAATACCCATTAATGAATGTGACAAGTTATAACCTACTGCCAATGACCCACCATGTGAATTAGCCATTATCACCGGTCATACATGGGTTGTATATACTTGGTATGTGTATAGTTATATTGTGAAGGTTATATGAAGTGTGTTAAAGTTATTAAAGGTGGGAACGTTAATTTTGACATTTGAGGAGGCCATAAAACCAGTAAAGTCATATGTACTATGATGAAGACTGTGTCCTACTGTCGTTAGTGTATCTTTAGGTTATATGATACGTTTGCGTCCGTGTGTACACGTTTTCGTCCATGTTTACACGTTATCCCCCGTTTATCATAATATAATATTATATAGACTATTGATTCAATCATCACATAACATGTCAACCTTAGCAACTATAAACCAATGCCCATATGATGTCAAATACCTAATACACATGACCCACCATGTGAATTAGCCATTATCACCGGTCATCCATGGGTTGCATAGACTTGGTATATGTAAAGTTATAGTGTGAAGGTTATATGAAGTATGTTAAAGTTATTAAAGGTGGGCACGTTAATTTTGACAATTGAGAAGGCCATAAAACCAGTAAAGTCATATGTACTATGATGAAGACTGTGTGATATTGTCTTTTGGGTTTCTTTAGGTTATATGTTACCCTGCGTCTGTGTGTACACCTTTTTCGTCTATTTGTACACGTTCTCGCCCATTTTGTCATGCTTTAGTCCATTTCTACACGTTTTTTGTCCGTTTCTGTCCTTTTATAGCCGTTTTCATATATTTTAGACGTTTTCCTCCGTTTTCATACGGTTTTGTCTATTTTAGACACTATCCTACATTTTCTTACGATTCATACATTTTCTTACTTTCTCACACGTTTTATTCCCGTTTAGTCCCTTTTTTTACGTTATCGTCTTTTCGCATATGTCTTTATTTGGGTGGCGTTAGATAAGTTGGGCACGGTAAGTCGGTAACCCGACCCTTGTGCAATTTTTTCATTTTATTCGTTTCGATACGTTTACATACGTTTTATTACTTTTCGTACGTCTTTGACATTTTTTTTAGTTTTACTTTTATACGTTATTTATGTTTGCGAATGTCCGATTTTCAGGTAAATAATATAATTTTTTTAAAAGAAATTTCATTTACTACCACTTTGACCCAAAAAAATTATTCGTGCATCTCCCATTTATATGTCACGTAAACTTTAATTCCGGCTATTTGGTTTCACAACAAAATTAAAACACCAACTAACGAACACAGGCAACCAAACCGTCATCCCCAACATCTCTGCACTACAACAGGTTAGGGTTTCATCTTTTTGATCAACATCAAAGTAAACTTGTTTATTTCCCTTTTTTATGAACTTGTTTGAAGTGATTTATGCCGAACTTGTTCATAATGTGTCGATCACTTTACCTTATATGTATTGCTCTGATTAAATAATGTGTTCATGTTACTGTAGTTTAAACTCATTTGTGTGAAATGGTTATAAACATTATTGTAGTCATAAGAAGTTGCATGTGGGTTTCCCTCTCAAACACAGTTGATAGCCTAGAAATTAGAATCTAACAATATGATACTTGCAATGTCAAGTATATTAACTTTGTTGATTAGTAATGATATACCTTATTAGGAATTGTTGATTATTTAGGGGAAAATGGTATATATTGAATGGATTGAAGTTGTGGTATAAAATTGGTTATTTCTCTCACAAATAATCAGTTAATTAATCACTTTGGATATGCATTTGACTTATGTTTGTCAATTATAAGCAATGTATTACCTTTTTGGAATGACTGTTGTTCAGTTTAAAGTAGCCTGTTGGAATGAGTTGGTTTCGGTCGGGTTCGGTTAGTGCTAGCCTATAGGAATGTGTTGCTTTCGGTCGGGTTCAGTTTCTATTAGCCTGTAGGAATGATTTGGTTTCGGTCGGGTTCGGTTTGTATATATAGAATTACTTTAAAGGGAGAATGTTAAAGTATTTGTGTGTTGATCCATTTGGGTTCCATTAGCAAATTTTCATTAGCAAGTAAGGATGCAAATTTATAGGTTGCCAATTATGTGCCCTGTTTTAACTTAACATGTGCCCTATTTTTCGTTTATGATACATCAATATTTTATGTGTGTTTGAATATTATAGTATAACATGTGCCCTGTTTTTGTGTAGAAATATGGCCGTTGAATTTCTGATTACTTTAAACCAAAACACGTTCCCGGACTCTCAGGTAATCTCACACATATGCCTTAATTACATTTTATACCATAAATGCTTGTATAATGAATGTCAAATAAATTATTGAAATGCTTTCAGGAACTTCCACCTGTCTACGTCGAATCATGTTACCATGGAAGGCGGGAGATTTACATCACAAGCGCTCAGCGAGTTCGTTTCAGAGTACAAACAGAGACTCAAACTAACCGCCCCATTGTGCTTACAGGAGAGAGATGGAGAAGGTTTGCTTTGGAAAACCTGAGTCGAAATGTTAGGCTGTTGCATTTCGTTGAGGAAGGTGATGACTGCTTCTTTGTTACCGGATACACTCAAGATGGAGCAGAATTTGGTGGCTACCACATGAATGGCGGTCGGGTTTCAAGGTTCCAATCTCGTGTTTTTTCCTTCTATGATCAGTTCCAGGTATTAGAGTTTCATAATTTACTAATCTCATGTTAAACATGTGATTTCATAAGTCAATAAATATTAAATTTTAATCTACTAATAAGGTTAGTCTTAAAATTTATTTGCAGACACTGCCAGCTACATTCCTTGGTGGCTTAGGTAATGCACAGCAGATTACAATCAAAGTAGACGGGGAAAACTTTGATGTTGGTTTGATTGCTGTTGAAGCGGGAGGAGCCAACGGCCAGGTGCTGTATGAGTTGGACCCCGATGATTGGAACAAGCTTGAAGAATTTGTTGGGTTAAAAGCTGGAATGATTCTCATCTTCACAAGGAAGCGCGCAACAAAGTTTTTGCTTACCGGCTTCAGTCGTGAAAGTAGTCTAACTACCGACGCGCATTTCCTTGGTGCCACCAGCTTGCTACCTAATCAGCCCGTTTGTTATTGACCGAAAGAGGTAAATATTTACCAAATACTTTCATACTACACGTTATATCTGTCAGTGATTTATTAAGTGATTATAATTAAAATTCTTTATAAATGACAATCGCTTGAAGCATATTTGCCAATGGCCTGCACATAAAGACCACTTTGATGAAGGTCATGCATTCTATAGGAGATTGTCAACAATTAGAGTGAATCAAGAACTTGTACGTATCTCAGCATTCATATATAGATATTCTTTACTTTTGTTTAATTAGTTGGAACAAACTATAGACTTACTAGTAATTTGAACTACAGGATATCCCGGCAGATTTCCTGTTGCAACATCCTATCCACCCATACTGGAGGGTCCTAATGAGACATCGTGGTGTCGAATGTTTCATGAGTATGACGATGAAGCCCCACAAAGCCGATCCTGAGCTGCCCAGTGGTGTGACTGTCTATGGGATGTGGAGGAAGTTTGCCGCTGATTGCTCTTTCTCAACAAACAAGCTGATCAGGTTCAAGTTCATGTATTTAAATGTTGATGGCAGTGGTGGTGATAATTTGTAAGACTCTGTGTATCCCGTGTTTCATCTGTGCTGATGTGTCCAGCTTCAAACAATTTATGCTTTATTTGCACTCAAACAATATTTATTATATTTTTTGTTAGTAAATACCCCCTTAAGTATATAATTTTTTGTCAGTTATGTGTGTTGTCAACATGCATTCATTTGGGGGTATTTTACTTATGCTATATTACTAAATTTGAACAATATTTGTACTGTTATACATTACTTAAGTTGAACAATTAGGGTTAAATAGTTACTTTCAGCAATTATGGAATCTAATATATAAATCTACTTTTATGAATATGCATGTAATGTAATTTAGTATGTCTGATGCAATCTTGTTAAACTGACATAATTGACATGTTATGTGAAAACAAAATGCTCAATCTTAAACCAATTAACTAGACATATTACCAAACTGCTTCTTAAGTCATATTGGAGGGAATTGACAAATATATTTGAAGAACATATTGGAGGGAAAGTTTAAAAATATCTTATCAAAAAGATTTTCTTAAAAAAACATAAAAAGGGAAGCTGGGAAATCAAGGGGGACCATAGGCTCGAACCCGAGACCTCACCAGCCTCAACCTTTTGAACGCCTCAACACACCACACACTAACCACTTGCCCTTGGGACTTCTTCATTTAATATCTTACATTGTTTTGTATATAAACAAACTTTTTAGGCTCTTAGCTTATTTCTCCTTTTAAGCTTATTACAGCTTATTTAAATAAGTTGGTTTGTCACTTTTATTTTTGCTTCAAACTTAAATACTTTAAGTAGTTATTGCACATTTTTCTTGTGTATTCTTAATCAGTTTACTATTTTTTATCATTTAATTACTTAAAATTAGTTTTTAATTATTAAAAAATAAAATAAAAATCAAAAAATAAAAATATTTTCCCTACAATTATTTTTAGTCATATAGGACTTAAGAAAAGTTAATTTGCATTTCTAGGCTTTAAATTACAAATTACTATTTCCCGGCCTATTAGAATCCTGTGAGTAGCTAGGAATGTAAACGAACTGAACGTTCAAAGAACATTTCCTGATTTGTTTGGTAAAAGTTCGTTTATGTTCGTTTATTTATTAACTTAACGAACATGATCAATATTTGACATTAGCTCAGTTAAATCGACCTGGGAATATCTCAGGGAGCGAGCATCTTGACCATTCGGTCGGGTTTTTGATAACATAATATTATACATACGTACTATTCATTGAATCCTGTCATAACATGACACCCTAAAACAACTATAACCTAATTCCCATATGATGTCAAATAACCATTAATGAATGTGACCAGTTATAACTAGGGCTGAGCATCGGGCGAAAACCAGACCGGACCGACCAAGACCGGACCGGACCGAGGACCGAGAACCGGAAAAACCATAGACCGAGACCGGACCGAATATGGTCGGTCCGGTCTCGGTCCGGTCCGGTCCGGTCGGTCCGGTCCAATTAGGCAAGTTTTTTCGGGTTTTTGGTCGGTCCGGACCGGACCGGACCGACCGGACCGAGGACCGAATTTGGCAAAAAGCTTAGACCGAGGACCGGACCGAATGTGGTCGGTCCGGTCCGGTCGGTCTCGGTCCGGTCGGTTTTGTCGGTCGGTCCGGTCCATCCGGTCCGTTTGCTCAGCCCTAGTTATAACCTACTACCAATGACCCACCATGTGAATTAGCCATTATCACCGGTCATCCATGAGTTGCATAGACTTGGTATGTGTATAGTTATATAGTGAAGGTTATATGAAGTGTGTTCAGTGGCGGAACTTGGATTTCAAAATAGGGTATGCACTTTTGCTCGAATGGTCCTCGAAGGGTCCTCAAAGGGTCCTTGAAGGGTATGTACCCTATGTTTTTTACACTACCCGTCGAATTTTAGGGTTTGCACTTACATACCCATGCTATACACTAGATCCGCCCCTGAGTGTGTTAAAGTTATTAAAGGTAGGCACGTTAATTTTGACATTTGAGAAGGCCATAAAATCAGTAAAGTCATATGTACTATGATGAAGACTGTGTCATACTATCATTAGGGTATCTTTAGGTTATATGATACGTTTGTGTTCATGTGTACACGTTTTCATCCATGTTTACACATTATCCCCCGTTTTGTCATGGATTACTCCGTCTGTACACGTTTTTATCCGTTTTCGTAGGTTTTTGTCATTTTCATGTTTTTTCATACTTTTTACTCATTTTTCCTACGTCTTATAATTCTTAGTCGGTTTTTATACGTTTTAGTCCGTGTTTACACGTTCTCGCCCGTTTAATCATGTTTTAGACCGTTTCTACATGTTTTATACATTTTCCTCATTTTTCATATCGTGTTTGTTCATTTCTATGCACCATTTTGTGTTTATGCAGTTATATGTGTGTTTGGGACAGCGGGTTTGAAGATATATGGGTGTTTGGGACTGTGTGTAAGCACAACTTATGTCATGAAAAGTTATATGCATGGGTGTTAATTTGGAGCCAAAATATTAATGAAATGTTTAAATTCTTAATTAAAACTTTTGGAGCCAAATATTGTTCGTGAAATGTTTAAATTCTCAAACAAAATTTTCAAAATTAACTTTGGAAATTGTGATTTCCTTAAACGAAAAACTGCCCCATCATATGCCCTATTTTTTCACCAAAAAATCAGCCTTCTTCAAAACATTAAATCAATAACTTTTTAAACCATTATTCACCAATTTAGTTTAGTATTTTTCTTTTACACATTGCTTCAGACGAATCATGGAAACCCAAGAGAATGATCATGATAATATTGATTTTTCTGATAATGAACATCCTGACCACGCTTTGGGATATGAATCGGAGCAGTATTCTGATGATGGTGAACGTGATAACAACCAATCAAATGGTTATGTCAAAAAGAGGGGCATAACCAGGTTAGCAAAGTTTCAAAGGGAATATGGAAAAGCAGGTGGAGAGAAGCTCAGTGTAACCTTCGATGCTATGAATAGGATATCAGGAAAACACCGAGCATTGTTTTCTAGTTTTTTGGGAGACTTGGTTCGTGAGCATATAGGTGTCAGGATTATATCCTGGAAGAAGGTTGATTCAGAAGCAAGAGACAAAATGTGGGACGAAATCACGGTAAACCTATACTATTTTTTAACCCAGTAATATAGCATGAAATATATACGTAGCATTTACATTATGTGCAACTAATTAGGAACATTGTGTTAATCTTTGCAGCGATTTTTTGATGTTGACTTGACAGCCAGAAAAATGTTAATGAATCATCTTGGTCAACTTCTACGCAATTTCAGAAGTAAATTGACACAAAACTACATATTGCCCCACCTAGAAACACCTTCTAAACTAAATGAAGTCCCGACTAATTATGATACAATTATATCAGCCGATGATTGGGTCAATTTTGTAAATTATACACAAAGCGATGAATACAAGGTGTTAATTAGTACTTTTTTATTCAAGTTCAAGCATTTTCTATTTCCATATGTATTAGTTCTATACTGTATAATCATTACTACATCTAAACGCCTTTTGATTTTATGTTGCAAGGTGAAATCAGCTGCATCAAAATTGGCGCGTTCCAAGTCTCTTTATCAGCATAGAATGGGACGAGGTGGATACGCCCTTGTGATAGATCAAATGGTAACTTGAAACATTTGCAGTTAATAGCATCATACTTGTGTTTATATTGGTTTATCTTACGTGTGTGCATTTGATGTTTATAAGATCGATCGTAAAGAAATTCAACCAGATGAAGAACCACCGCATACCACATTGTGGTTGTCAGGAAGGAAGAACAAAGACGGAGATTTTTACGATGATGATACTAAAGTCGTGGGAGAAAAAATTGTAAGTTTTACTGCATATTTTATTATAATGTGCATAGTGGGGCTAAAAAGTCTTCTTGCTTATATTAAAGTGGGATCAACATATAATAACCTATTACCCATATTGTGTGTGCAGAAAGAAACGGAGGACAAGATCAAACAAGGAACCTTGAAGGTTGATCATGGCAGTGATGCCATGACAGTTGTATTAGGTAAGGAAAAGGGAGGATATGCGAGAGGAGTGGGAGGTGGAGTAACCTACAGGAGGTATTTTGATCTGCCTCGAAACAAACAAGCATCTGATGAAAGAGTGGTGTTACTTCAAAGTGAACTTGAAAATGAGAGATGCCAACATCAAGAAAAAGATGCGGTAATCCAGGATTTGATGAAGCAATTGGTTGCACAAAAGGGGCAGTCAAACTCAACGTCAACTCCATTGGCATCAACTCCATCGACATCAACTCCATTGGCAACAACTCCATTGACGTCAACTCCATTGACGCCAAGTCCATTGACACCACCAGAAGTAACATTCCATCTTTTATTGACCCTTTTAAAAACTGTTGCAGTCTTCTTAAACACTTTATATTGCAGGTGTCTCCGATGAACATTAATCATATAACCAGCAATGCTGATGCGGATGCCGGAACACATGTTTCAGGATGTGAAAAAGTTGCGAGCATTCAGAAGTCTAACGGACTACCAACTTTGGAAAAGGAAAAGGAAACAAGTGTAAGTAATAAAACTTCCACATGTGATTTTTTAAATCTACATGCATGTCTTATTTACAGTGTTTTATATGTATAGGTAACTGTTAAATCTGTCGCATCTAAGAAAACGACTAGAGCAAAACGAAAGGATGCACGTCAAGCTTCCCAATCACAAGAAGATGAGTCTTCATTACTAGTACTACCACAAGTATGTATTTAAACATGTTCATATATTATTTTGTTTAATTGATTTCTGATACATACATGCAACAAATCATTTTTTTAGGTAATTAACTGCAAATTGTGGCACTCAAAGAGAACAACTATTACTGCTTTGGGCAGAGTATACATGAGTGATGGAAAACAAATGATTCATAACAAACCACTCCCCAAGGATTACCACAAAGTGTCTATTGATAAATCCTTACAGGATGCAGCTTGCATACCGGATGTAGGAGGTAACGGTTTCAAAACAGTTATGAAGGCAGTAGGTGGTTTTTATGCATGGCCAAAGGAGCAAGTGATTTTGGAAGATCAAGTACATACAAGCATCTATTTTATCAACCTACATATATAAATAATTTCTCATATTTAATTCAGTATTTGATATACCCGGCTTTTTGTTTCCTACAGGCTACACCACCAAGTACCATACAAATGATTAGTGAGCATAACAAAGTTCCACCTAAATTAACAGGGAAGCGCAACTACGTCTCTATTGAAGCCATGAAAAGTGAAGCAGCTCAGAAGATCAAGACTAAGAAGTTATATTTATGAGAATTTTATTATTTACGCCATTACAATTTTATATACATTCCACTTTTATTGTATTTGAATTTGTTTAATTTGATATATTTGAATTTTATTGAATTTTATTATTTACGGCTTTTTGTTGGTGACGATATAATTAATTCGTTGTGTGACTAAATGTTACAAAAGGCCACACACGCATACAATTCATGTGGCCATTTAATGATCAATAGTTACACAAAATACAAATTTCTTCAATTTAAACGGCATATGGTCACACTTATTAATACGTTTGGCCACTTTATGACTAATTGTATGTGACTAAATACCCAAAACAAACATGATATGTGTGACTAAATGGTACAAAAGGCCACACAAACATACAATTCATGTGGCCATTGGCTTATCAATAGTCACACAAAACACAAATTTCTTTACTTTAAACACCATATGGTCACACTTATTCACACTTTTGGCCACTTTATGCTTAATTGTATGTGACTAAATACCCAAAACAAACATGATATGTGTGGCTAAATGGTACAAAAGGCCACACAAACATACAATTCATGTGGCCATTGGCTTATCAATAGTCACACAAAACACAAATTTCTTCACTTTAAACACCATATGGTCACACTTATTCACACTTTTGGCCACTTTATGCTTAATTGTATGTGACTAAATACCCAAAACAAACATGATATGTGTGACTAAATGGTACAAAATTCCACACAAACATACAATTCATGTGGCCATTGGCTTATCAATAGTCACACAAAACACATATTTTTTCACTTTAAACACCATATGGTCACACTTATTCACACTTTGGCCACTTTATGTTTAATTGTATGTGACTAAATACCCAAAACAAACATGATATGTGTGACTAAATGGTACAAAAGGCCACACAAACATACAATTCATGTGGCCATTGGATGACCAATAGTCATACAAAACACACATTTCTTCACTTTAAACACCATATGGTCACACTTATTCACACTTTTGGCCACATTATGATTTATTGTATGTGACTAAATACCCAAAAGAAAAATGCTTTGTGTGACTAAATGGTATAAAAGGCCACACAAACATATAATTCATGTGGCCATTGGATGATCAATAGTCACACAAAACACACATTTCTTCACTTTAAACACCATATGGTCACACTTATTCACACTTTTGGCCACTTTATGCTTAATTGTATGTGACTAAATACCCTAAACAAACATGATATGTGTGACTAAATGGTACAAAAGGCCACACAAACATACAATTCATGTGGCCATTGGATGACCAATAGTCACACAAAACACACATTTCTTCACTTTAAACATCATATGGTCACACTTATTCACACTTTTGGCCACTTTATGATTTATTGTATGTGACTAAATACCCAAAAGAAAAATGCTTTGTGTGACCAAATGTAACAAAAGGCCACACAAAAATAAAATTCATGTGGCCATTAGATGATCAATAGTCACACAAAACAAACATTTCTTCACTTTAAACACCATATGGTCACACTTATTCACACTTTTGGCCACTTTATGATTTATTGTATGTGACTAAATACCCAAAATAAAAATGCTTTGTGTGACAAATGTAACAAAAGGTCACACAAAACTAAAATTCCTGTGGCCATTGGATAATCAATAGTCACACAAAACACACATTTCTTCACTTTAAAGAACATATGGTCACACTTATTCACATTTTTTGCCACTTTATGTTTAATTATATGTGACTAAATACCCAAAAGAAACATGAGTTGTGTGACTAAATGGTACAAAAGGCCACACGAAAACCAAATTTATGTGGCAATTGGATGATCTATAGTCACACAAACCATACATTTCTTCACTTTCAACACCATATGGTCACACTTATTAACACTTTTGGCCACTTTATGGTTAATTGTATGTGACTAAATATACAAAAAGAAAATGATTCGTGTGACTATAAGAATTTTTGGTCACACAAAGCTGATTAATCCAACTAAAATTGTACCTATTTAGTCACACATTTTAACGTTTTGGTTACTCTTTTTTAAGTGAGACTAAAAAGAACCAAAACATGTGACCGTAGGTACCCTATGGTCACACCACCTTTAGTCACACATACGAAAAAAACCATGTGTGACTATATGTATATCGTCACACATATTTGGTGTAACCAATTCCAGTTTTTGGCCTAGTGAATCCTTGATGATTTCATCTTCGGAAGAGGAAATTGGTCTAAGACGTATGGGATTAAGAAAAGTGTAACCCTAATTCGAGTTTAGGGTTAGTATTTATAAAAAAAACCCAAGCTCGTAGTGTATACAACATATAGGTATGAATCCTATACGCCGTATAGGTCTTCAATGCCTGATATGCACTTCCAATCCTGATATGCACTTCCAGCAATATCAAGCAATTATCTTCCTCTATGGCGTATAGGTGTAAAAACTTCAAAGTAGGAGTAAAACTTCCAGGTCTGATATGTATAAACCGTATAGGTATGAATCCATATGGCGTAAAGAACTTTTGAAGCAAATTCTATACTTTGGCTTCTTTTCCCATCCTTTTCTGTGTCTAGTGTTTCATTGTTCCAAATTACTATATATATAATTTACGATTTAAAACGACGTCACTCATCATAGTGGGTTGTTTTAATTTTTTTTTGGGCCTGCTACATCTAGAACGACCCAATCCCAAAGCCCAAAAAACATACAACTTATTAACAGAAAGCAATACATACAAACTCCAGAACCATCTACATTTGTCTTCATTAATCTTTTCTATTGTGTCTTTGCGTCTTCCTGCGAAGCTTGATGCGACATCTTCATGGTTGTAACTTTGATCCCGTGCTCCTTTAGCTGCTGCTTTGATGTAAGTTTCATCATATCTTTATACACAGTTTTAATCTTTTAAAGTTGGATAATCGGGTTTAGGGAATGATGTTTAATCTTTTTGTAATCATGCATTTGCTTAATTAAAATTTGATATTTTTTAATTTTTAAGCATGGGTTTGCTTAATTACAATTAGTCAGGTGTGTTTTAGATAATGATGTTTAACCAAAGTTAGATATATATATATATTTTAATCATGGGTTTGCTTAATTAAAATTTTACAGGTATGTTTTAGATGTTCTTAATTGAAGTTCTTTTCATGGTGATTCACAGTGTGCCCATGTTGTATATCATGGAAGGTATGTGTTTACAGGTTCAAGCTACCCTTTTTTGCTTATCTACTTATTTATTAGCTACACTTTTGTAATTGCTAATTAATATCTGCCCAAAAGGAATGTCGTGCCCCTTTATGTTCGTCAGCCAGAGGCAAGTTGGTTCATAGATTTTTTGCCATTTGTGTTGTTGTACTATAAACATGTTACTCTTTTTTTTGGAGGATTAATATATATCTGATGCTTGCGCTAATACTGATATGCCGAACGTTGTTGTTGTCACAAGTTTCAATAAAGGAAGGTTTTAGTACTTTACACGGGTGCAATGTTCATTATGATATTGTCTTTGTACTAATGCATGGTTCACAAATGCAGTTAAAAGGTCGGTTCGTATGCATGAATTCTTTTATCAACATTGACATCATAATCTTGCTTATTTTTAAACTGCTTAAGCTTAACACCTCACTCTTGATGTTCCTTTTTTATAACAAAAATATTAAATAGAAATTTCTTCTTACATATAGTTGATTGATTAAATGTGATGACACCCCAAGTTTTTTCCTGAGTTTGTTTCTGCTAATTGCTTAACATGTGCAAAAAGTTATTGCCAAATTAACTTATTTAATTCTAACAGATACTGTACTTCGATGTGATGTAACGGGTAAGGTTCTTATGAAATGCCTTCTTTCTGGAATGCCTGATTTAAAGCTAGGATTGATTGAATGACAAAATTGGACTTGAGAAAGAGTGAAATTAAGTCGCGTCCAGAGGTAATTTATGATTTTACGTAAATTTAGTTTTGAATCTTTGATATTTGATTTCTTGGATAATTAAATCTTTATTTACTACTAATGCAGTAGGAATGTGGTAATTGGTGAGGTCTGGGAAAACCGACATTTATTGAAAGGTACAGTCATCGTTCATGTCAATTTGAAGATGTATTCATTCAAATTTAATGCTAATGTATTGAAAAATGATACATAATGCAGGTTAGCTCAAAGAATTGCGCGGGAGATAACCCATGGTCCCTCAAACAACGTAAGGTTACAAAAAATCACTGTCATCACTGGATATGGTTTATTGGTCGCTGGTGCTAAATTTAGACAAAAATTTGAGGATGTTATTAGAGGTATGATCATTGTAAGTTGTCTTTTGCCTTTATGTTTAGTGCATTGAATAGTTAACACAAAAAGTTGTTTTAAAACTAATTTGGTCTAAAGTTAAAAAAAAACCATGTACTCTTAATGCAAACAACCTTCTAAGAACTTTTGACCAAAAGGCCACCAAAGGAACATGACCCCAAATATATAAAATTCAGTTGTTTTAATTGAAACCTATTTGTGAAAACATAGAGGGGGGGTGAATACATTACCGTTTAAAACTCTTTAAACTTTTTGTATCAAATATCCATTCTTAGCTTGTTCTAATATGAAAGATGTTAAGTTTAGTTTATGGCTAGCATAAACTTAAGACATGTTATCATACAAGCATAATCAACAAGTCACAACACAAACAATCACATAATGTAAACATTAAAGAAAAGCAATAAGTAAAAGGAAAGTGCAAACCAAACACGAGGATTTATAGTGGTTCGGTCAAGGATCTCCTCTCCGCCCTACTCCACTCCTCGAGTACCCAACTCGAGAGTTACTTCACTAGATCAACAACCTCCCTTCTCAGCGGAGAAAACCTTACAATCGTCGCTTACACTTTATCCGGTACAAAGCTAGACACCGAGTTCTTTTACAAGGTACAACCACTCCTATCGTCGCCTATACAATATTTCCGACACTAAGCTAGATGTCGAGTTCTTTACCAATGGTACAACCACCCCCGCTATATTTTGTGGCCCAACATAAAAACCTTGTGTTTTATGGCACAAACACATAAACCATCTAAACTATATTGTGATGATACAACGATGATCCAAGACATAAAAGTCAAATGGATATGAACGACTAATCTACATGAACTTCTTGAATAAGAAGTCTTCAATCATTGAGGATGTCAAGTGCCCTTGAATCTTCATATGTTGGAATGCTTTAATGAATGATGACTTCAAGATCTTGTAACCTTCTTGGTGGATCATGAAGTACGATATGCTTACAACAAAGATTAATGTTAGAAGCATTATGATCATTATTGAAAGGGTGACTCATGTGTGTTTCTGCATTGTTTGCTACTGATCTAGATATGTGTTTTTTTTATGGAGAAAAAATATGTTCAAAGTCATCAAGAGAAAAACTAGCAAGTGGTTTGATATTTATAGCAAAACCAAAACAGCAGCCTGGCGGATCCGGCGGAACCCTAGAATGGGTTCCGCCCGTGTAACCTGAAGGTTCCGCCAGGACTGACAGAAGTGTCTTGCAATAAAGTATCCAAACCAACCAAGGTCACATCAAGTTAGTCAAACACACATTGAATCAAAATAGAATGCTTCCAAAAATGTATAAGAGGTCTTATGGAGAGTCAAACACTCAACATTTCCATAAATGCACATGATGTGATGTGTGCATATATATATATATATATATATATATATATATATATATATATATATATATATATATATATATATATATATATATATATATATATATATTTTAAGATTAATAAATATATATGAAAGTAAACTTGTAAAATGTATATATTACCTAAGTAATGTTGTTATAGTAAGTTAATGAGTTACTAAAAATGTTTGATTCCTAATGTCATCACATTTTTATCATTTGTAAAACTTACTAATATTACTTTAACACCTAAAGTGGCACTTATTCTATTTGACACCTAAAGTGCACCATGACACCTAAAATACTTAAAGACCCTAAAAGTATTTTAGTCATTCTAAATGGTTGGTCAAGGGGTTTGATCATAATGCTATATAACAAACATGTACGAACATGTGTTGTAGCATACGTTGACTTGAGACGTTGAGAGGTGTTGAATGTTTGTTGAGACAAAGTATGATTACAAGTAACTTGTACATTTTACGTTATGTATCAAGTTATACGTTTGTCATCAATCAAAACAAACGAGACTGTATAGATTAAATATCGTAATATTTGCACTAACAATCTCCCCCTTTTTGATGATGACAAAATATGTAAACGTGATAGAATGCAAAATGTAAAAAGTTACTTGTATCCGTATAACTTACTTGTATCCGCAACACCTTCTACATTTCCTTCTCCGTTTACACTCTTCTCCCCCTTTTGTCGAAACAAAAAGGGGTGTGTCATTGGAGTTAACTTAATTTCTCCCCGAAATGGCGAGCTTGCATCATCCCTAGTGAAGTTAATTCTTCAACTCCAATTTCCTAAGGTTGTTGCATCCCTTAGGTTGTTAGCGGATCCATGGATCAAATTAAGTTCCTTGACCTACATCAAGGTTAGTGTTGTGCAACATAAAAATTATACGAAAAATGCATGATGAATAAAATGCATGTTGGACTATGTTGACTTATCTCCTTCTTTTTGTCGAAACACAAAAGTGTGTCGAAGAATGAGAATAAAGATAAATGCGTGCATGCTTCCCCTAGATTGTAGCTCCCCCTTGATCAATACTCCCCATTGCTAGGGTCCCAACGTATATGACACAAGAAATAAGAAAGCTACAAAAACAAAGGTTAGTGCATGATTAGCTCCCCTTGATCAATACTCCCTGTTGCTAGGGAACCAACGTATATGATGCAAGGATAAGAAAGCTACAAAAGAAACAAAGGTTAGTGTATGATCGACTCCCCCTTGATCAATACTCCCCGTTGCTAGGGTACCAACGTATATGATGCAAGGATGAAGAATCCTACGAAATAAAGGTTAGTATAAGACAATAGTTTTCCTATGCTTGACGGAAGCTCCCCTTGTTTTAGGGCGTCAATATGAACCTACAAAACAAAAGTTAGTATAGTGTAAGTTTTGTCTTAAGACAAGCATGTCCTCTACAACAACGTGTATAGAAAATGCAATATGAGTCTTGATGGGTATTCCTCTTACGTCAAGAAGCACCTATAATGAAAGAAGGAAAATATTCGATGCAAACATCATCCTTAGATGATTATGCTATATACGATCGAGCGTATATAATGGTGAACCTACAATGAAAGAGTTAGTGCAATATATTTCATCTCAAAGAAAGTAAGATGTAAATATATAAATGATATAAGCGACTCAAAGTAGAGAACCAAAAAAAATCTCATGAGGTGTAGGTTTCTAAAAAGAAATGAAATCATAAGAAAAACGTGAATATAATATGATACGAACTTACTAAGCAAAGCCTAGAATGAAGACATGAGGTTGAAATGCTTAAAGAGGATGGTGCTAATGGTGGTGATGGGTAGACAACTATTTAAAGAATTAGAAGCTTGTGTGTATAGAAAATGTTCTAACGAAGGATAAAGATAGAACATATCGACTCATGCAATCCTAAAATTCACAACTCGAGGGATAAATAACGAATATGACTTTATCATCTACCAAAGATGATGTATCTTGCCATAATACATGCTTGAATGGAATTGAAAGGAAGTAAGGACAATAAGCACCTAGGAACAAAAATTCCATATGAAAAGAGTAAAAAAAAATGCTAAATACCTATATGAGGATGAGAATGACATCATATGATGCGAGAGTGTTGGTTAGACCAACTTGTTGGGAATGATGGCTTTGATTAATATATCGTTTGCGCTGACAATGACGTGCATGATATGTGTCAAGGAAGAAGAGGATGAGATCCTATGATGGTGTTCTTGAAAATGAGGTTTTGAAGTCCTAGTTTTGAGAGAAGAATCCTAGACTCCATTTGGTTTAGTTTTTTGTTGTGGAAGTGAATAACTTTGTCAAACACATGATGTGTTTTTCACTTGATGAGATATTGAGGGTGAAAGAGGCTTGAACTATTAAAAAAAAATGTCAAAGGCTTGAAGCACTTGTGGTTTTGTGAACCGAATTTAACTAAATGGAGTGTACCTGTATTTTAGGGTGTAAGAAACATGAGTAGATTTTCTTTAAATACAATTTGAAAAAATACAAATATGTGAATGAATTTCTCTCCTCCTAGGTAGACATCCAACATATTGTCTAGTGCATTGTATAAAAAATGATGATGAAGTGTTTAGGAGGTTGTAGGTTAATGAAAACGATGAGCTTGGTAATGTTTTTGCGGATGTTGGTTAGCATACAAAGAACTTTATCCTTAAAGTCATGTAGCTCTTCTCTATCAATGCGAGATGATCGTATGACGAGGCATGTGGTTTTCTCAAAGGAGGTGGAAAGGATTAGAGTATTGTTATTGAGGTGATTTTGGAAAGCGGAAGCACTAATACGAATTAGAAAGAGGTTGATTGAAAGATATCCAAACAATAATTTCAAATCTCTAAGACTCAATCCTATTAGCTATAAAACTATATGCAAGTGTAGGGGTTTCATAAAACATATTACTAATCCACATAGCAATAAAGGGATTATAGTTATGCGAGATGAGCATATAAAAGCTAGAACAAAGTGAGATGGTAAGTGATTAGTTCTCAATCCACTAAAACACATTTGTTAGTGACAAAAGATGTCAACAAGATAAAAATCTAAAGACATTATCTAATACAAACAACGCATTCGACTACTAGACATAAAGTTACCACATAGCAACAAATAATTGTACTAATAAATAGCATGACATTATTTAAAACACTTCATTGTGAAATTGTTTTGTTGTTAAGCTTAGACACTTAAGCATATAACAATCTATGTGATAAATTTGTATGATAAAATGTCTTCTAAATGTTTATCACGCCAAGAGTACTTCTACAAATAATAAGTGCACACGAAGTGAACAAATAGTGTGACAAAGTTACGAAAGAGACAAGACGAAAAATTTATGCAACCCATGTTTAAACGATAACATTTTGGAGCAAGTATTATATAGATCGTCCTAAGCATGGATCTAATAAATGACAACAACATACAAAAGCTTTCAAATATATGAATATCATATAAAAGCATCATGTACCAAAATGACATATCATGAGTTAACAAGTAACATGTTAATCATGCAAAACATCATATAAATAAAGAATGAAAATATCATACAAATCATGTTGATATATAGTAACACGAAACATATAAGCATGCAGGCATCATAAAGATATAACCAAGATTTACACATGAATGAATCAAATAGTTATCATGGTTATGTTAAGATGTCCAATCATATCAAACAAATAACATGTAATCGACACATGTATGTGTAATGCGAAAAGATTTTAATCTTTGTGTTTGGAATCTATGGTTGAATGATTTAAAGAGAGACATCTTTTATGTTGAGTTTGAGTATGTGTTATGAGAGTGATTTAATCATCAAAGACCAAGAGATGTGTTTGTGTGTGATAATGGAATATGTTAAGAACGTTCTCAAGAAAGCTCTTTGGAAAAGGGATCTAAGTGAAATTACTAAATTCAATAGATCTTGTGTGTGCTATAAAGATGAGTAGAATAGGCATAGGGTTTGAATTGGGTTATGAGAAATATTTGGTTATGATGAACGCTTGAAAGGAAATAGACACATATGGTGTCTTTCAATAAGTAGGGTTATCACGTGGAATAAAGTCACCATGCTTATGAAAACAAGAATGACGAGATGATGAGGAGGCTCTAGATTCTAGAACTTGCAGATGTTGATTTGAGATTTAATGAGGCATATGCAGAAGTTAAAAGTATTGCTAATACTTTGATAACTTGTGAAAGTGATACTACTTAAACCTAGTGTAATTGAATGTGTGCTTCATGCTCATTTGATGGTGAAGGTTCTAATCCTATAGGTGGTAAAGTATGGTTGACGACTGAGAGTGGATATGTGAAATGAGGTGGTGATTGCTTGACAACACTTGAAGCTTGGATATCTTCTGTGTGTTCTTCACTTGCTAGAAAGTGGAAAAGACGCATTTCATAATGAAATTCACTTGACTTTTGACGACATAGAAAAATATGTTAATGAGTGTATGGATATGACAATTGCCCTTTGTTTCAAAGAGCGACTCAAGGGTGAACATAGGTTTATGTCATGAAAGTTGGTTTAATCTTAATGGGTTAGGTTGTAGTGGGGATGACACACTTGTTTGGTTACATTGTGGAATCTTCTTGTGAAGATGACTAGGTGGAGTTATTGGTGAAGATGATATTGACTCTTGGTTTCTTTGAGGGCATGGAAATGGTGGATGACTCGATATTGATAGGACAAAGAATAACTCGATTTATCATTTCACATAGGTTGTTTGAGGTTTGAGTGATGAAAGGTTATGAGGAAGATGCTTGAAGTTTGGTTCATGTTTGTGAAGCTTATGGGCTGAGATATATCACAAGGTGAATGTGATGAGATGATGGTGAAAGAACAAGTGAACTTAAGTGCTAAATGTTTAAGGATGAAAACCTATTGACATTTGTTTTTGTTCCTATTGATTAGGAGAGTATTACGATAAGTGCTCTAGTCGTGATGAGTGTTTTAACAAACATTGTTAAAATACTTGGGTGTTGATTTTCGGATATGACATTTAATGACTACGGTAGTAAGTCAAGTTTACTTGAATATTTCGAACGAAATACTTAAGTTGTCAATCCTACTTAGTTGAGATTGGATAGCATAAAAGGATAGCAAGACTCGATAATACATCTATAACATAAGAGTAAGTTATGACTCAATGTAAATCTGTATACGTCTTGAAGGATGACACATTATTTTCATGTTACCCAAGTGAGGTAACATATGTAGATACAAGACAATATCTATAGTCATAAGTTGGACTTGTGATTTCGATATTGTATGTAATCTTTGCAAATAACGAGTCTAGATTGGTTAGGAGGTTGACAATTTACAAATCAAGCTAATGAATGAGTAAAGGACAAAAGAATGCAGTGAGTGTGTGTAGTGATCACAAATACTCAATGGTTCGAGGATTGCAAGGAACAAGTTTCCAGATTCCTTCCTCTAAGGAGAAAGGTATCTTGGATTATTCTTGTGAAGTTTGAAAGTATTATTATAGATGATTATCTTATAGGTGCAGGTGAGATGCCCTAATCCTAATATGAGTGAACATTAGTGAGAAGAATCCTAGTGATGAAAGTGAGTGATCTTGAGTGAGGGATTTAAATGAAAATTTAAAAAGGAGTTAGCAGGACTGGCAGAACCCTCAGAATACACAGGCGGAACCTAGTTTTTGGTTCCGCCTGGTCCGTTGGGTCAAATTCTGGAGTACCTAGAAATTGCACTGGCGGAACCCAAAATTTGGATCCGCCAGTTCCGCCAGGTCTGAAAAAAGTGGCAGTCCACTATTTTGACTATCGAGACGATTTTCAAATTTTTCGAAAACTCCTAAAAACAAAACTTTATACCATATCTGATTAGGAAATGCAAGAAATGGATGTAGAAACACTCTTACCGATAGACTTAGACCGGCGACTAGAGAATTTCACTATACTTAGTGAAATATCCATAAACTTGAAAATTTGACAACATCCCAAATGTTGTCTACCTGCATATCCGTTAGTACAAGACAATGTACAAAGATAACAAAAGATCCTAGAAGTACATATACCCATGAAACACATTGTTTAACTACCAAATAGTTCAAGTTTCAAGTAGTGCCAAACACTCCTTAACAATGGACATTTATTGACTCCCGAAACTCGTTCAAGTATCATAATAATACTTGGAACATACGCACCTAATTAGATGTGATAGATTAAAACCAAAAACACATATTCTAACACGTGTTAGCATATAGATCAAGCCGAGGATTATGAGCTTACCATAAATGGAAATTAAACTAAGCATTGAAAATTGATAACAACAAAGTGTTATCGTCCAAACATGATATGGTTAGTTTGCATGATTAATCTAAGATGAGTTTCTATCTTATAGCACAACACATTCATTAAACATCATTGTAGAAGCATGTATACCAAACACCATTTTACAAGAATACTACAAGTTTAAAAATGTAGTGACTCATTTAGACGCATGACCATATTCCAAGATATTTAATTAGTATTACTTAATTCTCATTCCTAAGTGAATTATGCAAAATAATCACATAACATATGCAAGGAAGAATATCTAAATAAATAAGCAATACAAACACGAATTTTCAACTTAGAACATACAATCTAGCAAATATCCTATTGTGTATAAACATGAATTCGACAAACAAGCAAATGAATATCATGACAAGATAGACACTCATGAATCGCAAATAAAAAAATGCAATCACAACTTTCAATAAGCAAATACCATATATGCACACAAATAAAACAAGTAGTCATTTAGCATAACATAAAAAGAAATATACTTTTCGTCACTTTGCGTTTAAATATGGTGATGTATGCCAAGCTTGAGTAGTTTCCTTTGCATATATGAATATCACAAAATTCTTTAGTTTCAAATAAAATAATGTCAATGTTCAAAGGATACTAACTTATATTGCCTAACTCAAAAGTTTGAGTTTCTACGTCAAAATGAAACTTGATATTTTGAACACATTGAAGTATTTGGTTTAATCTTTTGACTTCAGATTATATTTAGGCCATAACATCATTTTTAAAAGAAAGTAGACACAATTCCCTTCAAATTAATAGGTGGTGCGACTCCTACGGACTTATGGTTAATTAGTTATGAGTGTTTGAAGTTTACAAAAAAAATTGACTGTGCAGCCAAGGAACCCTCGTCCAAAGTGCAAGGAACCCTTCTGAGGGTTCCGCGGGATCCGCGGGGTCTGCTGTAACAAATTTTCACAAAATGCTAAAATCATATATTTCACATAGCGAGAATATGTAGGGCTTACTAGATTTGTTAGTAAACAAATAATACACCTATTTTAACATCATTACTTCTTATGTGACTTATCTAAACATTTACGGAGGTGATTTTTCAACTAAACTTATAGTTAACCCAAACATTCCTTTCAAAACCGTATTTTTCGTAAATTAGCTCTAACCACATAATTTGACACTTACAAATTTTTAAGAAATGTTTTCTTTTATTTTTCAAGGACACCTTCAAGCTTGTATACAAAGTAATATTTAACCGCAAAATTTCTAAGTATTCTTAACGAAACATTTTTCATATTATATTCCGCTTCAATGGTAATTTGAAACTATACATGGATCGTGCTCCATTTTAAAAACAATTTGTTTTGAAAATAAGAGCTACGAAGCTCTGATGCCAATTGTGAAAACGTAGAGGGGGGGGGGGTTGAATATGTTACCGTTTAAAACTCTTTAAACTTGTTGTATCAAATATCCATTCTTAGCTTGTTCTAATATGAAAGATGTTAAGTTTAGTTTATGGCTAGCATAAACTTAAGACATGTTATCATACAAGCATAATCAACAAGTCACAACACAAAAAATCACATAATGCAAACATTAAAGTAAAGCAATAAGTAAAAGGAAAGTGCAAACCGAACACGAGGATTTATAGTAGTTCGGTCACGGATCTCTTCTCCGCCCTACTCCACTCCTCGAGTACCCAACTCGAGAGTTACTTCACTAGATCAACAACCTCCCTTCTCGGCGGAGAAAACCTTACAATCGTCGCTTACACTTTATCCGGTACAAAGCTAGATACTGAGTTCTTTTACAAGGTACAACCACTCCTATCGTCGCTTATACAATATTTCCGACACTAAGCTAGATGTCGAGTTCTTTACCAAGGGTACAACCACTCCCGCTATGTTTAGTGGCCCAACATAAAAACCTTGTGTTTTATGGCACAAACACATAAACCATCTAAATTATATTGTGATGTTACAATGATGATCCAAGACATAAAAGTCTAATGGATATGAATGACTAATCTACATGAACTTCTTGAATAAGAAGTCTTCAATCATTGAGGATATCAAGTGCCCTTGAATCTTCATATGTTAGAATGCTTTAATGAATGATGACTTCAAGATCTTGTAACCTTCTTGTTGGATCATGAAGTACGATATGCTTACAACAAAGATGAATGTTAGAAGCATTATGATCATTATTGAAAGGGTGACTCATGTGTGTTTTTACATTGTTTTCTACTGATCTAGATATGTGTTTTTTTATGGAGAGAAAGTATGTTCAAAGTCATCAAGAGAAAAACTAGCAAGTGGTTTGATATTTATAGCAAAACCAAAACAGTAGCCTGGCGGATCCGGCGGAACCCTAGAATGGGTTCCGCCCGTGTAACCTGAAGGTTCCGCCAGGACTGACAGAAGTGTCTTGCAATAAAGTATTCAAACCAACCAAGGTCACATCAAGTTAGTCAAACACACATTGAATCAAAATAGAATGCTTCCAAAAATGTGTAAGAGGTCTTATAGTGAGTCAAACACTCAACCTTTCTATAAATATACATGATGTGATGTGTGTCTATATATATATATATATATATATATATATATATATATATATATATATATATATATATATATTTCTATTTTAAGATTAAGAAATATATATGAAAGTAAACTTGTAAAATGTATATATTACCTAAGTAATGTTGCTATAGTAAGTTAATGAGTTACTAAAAATGTTTGATTTCTAGTGTCATCACATTTTTATATTTTGTAAAACTTACTAATATTACTTTAACACCTAAAGTGGCACTTATTCTATTTGACACCTAAAGTGCACTTTGACACCTATAATACTTAAAGACCCTAAAAGTATTTTAGTCATTCTAAATGGTTGGTCAAGGGGTTTGATCATAATGCTACAAAACAAACATGTACGAACCTGTGTTGTAGCATACGTTGACTCGAGATGTTGAGAGGTGTTGAATGTTTGTTGAGACAAAGTATGATTACAAGTAACTTGTACATTTTACGTTATGTATCAAGTTATACGTTTGTCATCAATCAAAACAAATGAGACTGTATAGATTAAATATCGCAATATTTGCACTAACACTATTTTTACCTCTCACATGATCCTCGTGCCCCATCCATTTTTGTCACCTCTAATTTGTGTTTATCAATTATACCTATGTAACAGTTTTTTTATCGACACAATCGGATTCATTTTCTCATAATGTACATATCTTTTTGTAAATGACAGGTGTTTTTGGATGCAAAAAGTATGATCTCAAGTATGCAAAAATTTGCGCATAGCACATAATTAACATACCCGAGTCAAGCAGATGTCTGCAAATTCTCGAGAAACTTATCTGTGTTCGGGAATGTTAGGTGTGATGTTCTCAACGCGGATAAGTTGCTGGAGAATTGGTCTTGATCCATAGCCGCCATGCCATCACCTACTATGCCATGGTGGTTGTTCCAGGTTTGAACACCAACCATAAATCGGTTTTGTTGGAAATTTGTAAAGGATGCTTGTTTAAGCTTATTTTCAAGACTGTTTTGTTTTGACTTATTTCTTAGCTTATGGCCTTTTTATGTATATCATAGCTTAATAAAGTCACAAGTAAAAAAAAAAAAAAAAGATTATGTACGTCATACCTTTTTTTTTTAGCTATATAAGCATCCACAGATAGGTATGATTTACTTTTATTTAATTCATAGTTTTTATTGTTTGAATGAAGAATTAGGATTACTTTTATACGGATTTGTTGTTTTGTTAGGTGTTGTTCGGATGACCTTATTTTTCTAACTTAAGACCGTATTTGATTTTCAGAAATCTTAGCTTATCAAGTTTTTAAGTTGTGCTAATGGCTTATTCATAAGATATGAGTCATTCGCCTTCACAGGTGCTGCGCTACTAGAAAAAGCGCCATTAGCAACAATTATTTAGCAACAATAGAGTAATTGATGCTAAATTATGCATTTAGCATCTAATGTTAGCAAGGAAAATGTTAACATAGTTGCAAAATTTTTAGCAACAAGTAAATTAGTTGGTATTTTTACAAGCATCTAATTGTAGTAAGGAAAATGTTAACATAGTTGCAAATTTTTTAGCAACAAGTAAATTAGTTGGTATTTTTACAAGTGTCATATATAATTTTTGCTATTATTTTACCAAAAACTTGTGTGACTTGTATTTTTTTTAAGTTGACAACAATTAAATGAAAAGTATTCCAAATAAATTAGTTAATAAATAAATATCTTTGTGTTCAAGTATTGCTGAAAAAATAACCCAGATCCATGGGGCGTCACATGGGTAATAAACTTTTAAACGAGAATTAAATATTACATCGGGTTCAAGTATCGGTTACTCCATTTCCCCATCTAAATACTCTATAAGTAATTACAGTAATATTCCATCTTCAAACCCAAACAACAATGAAGTCCTCAAAACACAAAAAACGCGAACCCCTCACTCAACGTCTCCGACTCGCCATCGCTGCCGCGAAACACCGTCGTCTCAATCGTGCATCTGCCACACTTCATCAGCAGCTCACCATTTCGCCGCCTCAATCAACCGCTCCATCCCGTCGTATCCACCTTAGTCCGTCGACCTTGCTCCGTCGAAAACTCACGGCGTCTCACTCCACCGCTCCGTCGACGTTTCGTAGTCATCAATCCGTGGAATCTCCATCACCTCCTCACTCCATCACCGCCTCACGGCAGCTCCGCCTCGCTCCATCACCATCGGTAGACTCTGAACTTTTATTAAATTAGGTCTAATTAGTGTTGATTTTCATTTTATGCTGTTAATTAGGTCTAATTAGTGTTAATTTTCATTTTAAGCTGTTAATTAGGTCTAATTAGTGTTAATTTTCATTTTAAGCTGTTAATTAGGTCTAATTAGTGTTAATTTTCGTTTTAAGCTGTTAATTAGGTCTAATTACATAATATTTGGTTATTAGATGTAAATTAGGGCTAATTATGCATTTTAAGATGTTGAAATTAAATAAGTTATGTTGGGTTTATTGATATTTAGGTTTTAATAAGTTATGTTGCATTTACTTGTATAGAAATTACTGTTTGTTTACTAATTTTGTGATGGATGCAAGTTTTACGCGTAGAAATTATAGATAGGTGATTGTCGATATGAATTGGCGTTTAGTTTGTTATTAAGAAGTTTATGTTATAGTAGAAATGCTAAGATTAAGTATGAACAGTAGGTTATACGAATAAGTTATAAGATGAAAATGAGAAAGTACTATTTGTTGTATGTAATTAAGTTAATGTTACCGAGTTTGTTGTTTTGATGTTACTATTTTTTTGCTGTACGAAGTTAAATTTATGATTTCGGACCTTATATTGTGATATGCATAGAAATTATAAGATTAGTTATGAACCGTAGGTTTTACAAATACAGTAAGTTATAAGGTGAAATGATTAGTTGAGATTTGAGAATTGTATCTGATGGACGTGATTTTGGAATTCGTACTGTGATGTTTGGAAATTTACGACACATAGGTTATTTTGATACTGAATTGTCGTTTGATAAGTTTGTGTTGTGTTTAGTTGTTACAAGTTTTGTTATCTAGAAACTTAGGTAGTTACAGTATTTATAAATTTGATAAGTATGTTGTGATACATGCTAGGATTATGCAAACAGTGTATATGATCAGTTATGAGCAGTAGGTAATAGGTTATCTGATGAGAAGGGTTAAGTAATAGTAGTCGCATTGTGGCCAATGCAAATTAGTTTACCTTATCGAGTTAAGTTCTGTTATGAGTTTGGTTCATTTATGTTGTCAGTAGGTTGGTTCATTATGTAGAAACTAGCACTGACTTGTTGGTATTTAGTCTAACCTAGTTGTAAAAATAGAGTAAGAGATGACTAACCTAGTAGTTTGGTATTCTGGATTCTGTAAGGCGCAATTAATTTGGTCAACATTACTTCTATCATGTAGAAGTATATCACTGACCGTAGTTGGATGGAACGTCGAATCGCATCTCATGGTTGCTCATTGACCCAAGATTTTAGACATGGGGTTGAGGAATTCTTAGAATTTGCTTACAGCCATCCGCGATTTGTAAATCATGAGAGGATTAAGTGTCCTTGCCGCAAATGTGAGCTATTGAAGTTCCATGACAAAGAAACAGTTACATTACACCTTTATCGACGGGGTTTTCGAAGATTCTATAAGACTTGGTTTGCACACGGGGAATCATTAGCACCACACACTAGTCTTCATGCACCACATACCAATGTACACCATTTCGATATTGATGATTTGCAATTAGAGACCGAAAACCATTATAGAGATATGGTGATTGATGCTATTGACCCTGAATTTAGACAAAACTCTCTAAAAGAAGCGCCAAACTCTCAAGCTGAAAAGTTCTTTCAGTTGCTCCGTTATGCTGCAGAGCCTTTGTGGGACGGATGCGAGAACCATACTCGGTTATCAGCAGTCTCTCAGTTAATGAATTGCAAGTCAGAGTACAACATTAGTGAAAGCTGTTACAATCGTATATGTTCGATCGTAAGAAGCATGTTGCCTAATGATGCAACATTACCTGATGACTTTTATCAATCAAAAAAGATGTTAAAAAACTTGATACTCGCATATGAGAAGATTCATGCATGTCCAAATGATTGTATGTTATATTGGAAAGAACATGCCAAAAAGAAGAAGTGCATAATTTGTGGTCATGCTCGGTTTAAGAATGGAATGAAAGGAAGGGGAAACAGAATGAAGTGCCTTACAAAGTGCTACGTTATTTGCCGCTCACACCGAGGCTTCAAAGATTATTTATGTCAAGTAAGACTGCGGAACATATGTCTTGGCATAAAGAAGGTCGTCCAGAAGGTGTTCTTACTCATCCATCTGATGGAGAAGCATGGAAACATCTTGATCGCAATGATCTACCTTTTGCTGCAGATGCGCGAAATGTGAGGTTGGGTCTTTCTACGGATGGGTTTAATCCTTTTGGACACTCAGCTATACCTTATTCATGTTGGCCGGTATTTGTCACACCATACAATCTTCCACCTTGGATGTGTATGAAGGAGGGGGTTATTTTTTTGACACTAATAATCCCTGGTCCAAACAACCCTGGGAGGAATATTGATATTTATTTGAGGCCGTTGATTGAAGAATTAAAAGTGCTTTGGAAGGATGGTGCTACTACATATGATGTTTCTACAGAACAGAATTTCCAAATGAGAGCGGCTCTACTATGGACTATTAATGATTTCCCTGCATATGGTATGGTATCTGGTTGGAGCACTCATGGAAAACTGTCATGCCCGTACTGTATGGAAAACACCAAGGCATTTACTCTTAAACATGGCGGAAAACCAAGCTTTTTTGATTGTCATCGTCAATTCTTGCCTCATAATCATCTATACAGGAGAGATAAAAATAACTTCTTTGCTGAAAGAGTTGAAAAAGATGACCCTCCATCTCGTTTATCGGGTGAAACCTTGCTATCTAGGCTAAATGAATTTCCTCAGATCATATTTGGGAAAAAGAATAAAGCGAAATGGTTAGGTTATGGAAAAGATCATAATTGGACAAAGAAGAGTATCTTTTGGGAGTTGCCTTATTGGAGGGCTAATTTGTTACGCCACAATTTAGACGTGATGCACATTGAGAAGAATGTTTTTGAAAATGTATTCAATACTGTGATGGATGTGAAAGACAAGACAAAAGATAACGTCAAGTCTAGACAAGATATGAAAGCATATTGTAAAAGACCTAACTTGAATCTGTTTGAACAAGATGGCAAAACATTGAAGCCAAAAGCGCAATATGCATTATCACGACCACAAGTAAAGATAATATATGAGTGGATTAAACAACTAAAGTTTCCAGATGGGTATGCATCAAACATTTCGAGATGTGTGAACTTGGATGAATGCAAGTTATATGGACTAAAAAGCCATGATTGCCATGTGTTTATGCAACGTTTGATACCGATTGCTTTTCGTGAAATGTTACCAAAGTCCATATGGGATGCGTTGACCGAACTAAGCCATTTTTTTCGAGACATATGCTCGATGGTATTGCATACTAAACATCTTGAGACATTGGAGAAGAACATAGTGGAAACATTGTGTAAATTAGAGAAGATATTTCCACCAAGCTTCTTTGATTCGATGGAACATTTGAATCACATATTCAAACAAAGCTGAATCGTGTACCAAGAAATGATGACGGGGGTTATGTTGGTCAGAATAATAAGCTTCACATTTTTAACTATCCTTGTCGGCCATATGGAAAAGCAACTGAAAGATTATTGGATGAAAATGAATACAAAACTGCACAAAGATATGTTCTTCTAAACTGTGAAGAGATTGTGCCATTTGTCAAGTAAGTTTAAGTATTGAAATATCAGCTATGTTAGTATAAATATATGTGCATACATTTTCATAATTATTCCCTCTAATCCAATTCTTGATGTAGGGAGTTTGATGACTTGATGCTGGCCAATAATCCAACACTTACAAATGGACAACTCGATCGGTTACGGGACTTTGAGTTCTCCAAATGGGTGAAAATAAGGGTGAGTGTCTACATTCCACTTTCACATAAAAAGTTCACCAAATTTAGTAACACAATGATTTTGACAGGTTCGACAAGACCAAAAAGTTGATGAGAGGATTCGTGATCTTTGCAATGGCCCTAGTAAATTTGCAACATGTTACGATAGTTGTTTTGTCAACGGTTTCAAGTTTCACACAAAGGATTACGGGGAACACAAGACAACAGTTAATAGTGGTGTTTGTATTAAAGGAAGCTGCTACAATGAGTTTGAAAAGGATTACTATGGAGTACTAACTGATGTTATCCAACTGCGTTATGTTGGAAGCAATACAGTTACTTTGTTCAGATGCCATTGGTATGATAGTGAAAAGGGTGTTAAGGTTGACAGTAAACATGGCATAGTAGACATTAATTTAAAGTCAACACTTGGGGGGAACGATCCATTTGTGTTAGCGGAACAAGCACAACAAGTATATTATACCAAATATCCCACGAGAAAGAGAAATAGAATCGAGTGGTGTGCTGTATATAAAACCACAGCAAGAAATGCATACAACATCATTTCTGATGTTGTGCAAGATAATGATGAGCAAAAAGTGTTTTACCAAGAAGAGGAAATGCCTCCTCCAACCAGAGTTCTTGTGGACTTTGATCTAGATCAAGTTGTGACATTACAGTCAACAGAAGTTGAAGAGGTGGAACCTCAACATGAGCATGAAAGCACAATTAACATATCTGTAGATGACTTAGATGTAGAAGATGAAGAAGAATTTGAGGAGGAAGAGAGTGAAGAAGATGAAGATGAAGATGATTTTGAGTTATCAGATTCTGATGACTAGTGTTAGTAGGCTCCACCATGCTTAATAGTGTTCATGTTATACAAGGATAGTAAGTGCGCACTTTATTTGTTAGGCTAGGAAACAAGTAGTTGATTTCTGCAAGTTAGGAACTATAGCAGATCTTAGTATGTTTATAGAAAAGTTATGGCCCTATTTTGTGTTTTTAATATTGTTACAGAAAGGAAGTGGTTGTTTTTTGCCATTTAGGAACATTAGCAGATCTTGGTAGCATTAGATTATAAGAGTGACACTTTCTATTTCATACTAAATTAGTGTTTTTGTTTACCACGTGACAACAGGTTCAAAGGGGATCTCAGTACTATGGTAGCAGAGGTAGAGGTGTTCGTCGAGGAATGAAACGTGATAGGGTGACATGTAATCTGCCAACACCAACACAATCACCTTACTCCATGTCACCAGTAGGTAATTCGTCCAAAGTGTTTGAAGCAAGTGCAGAGGTGACTGAAGAGGTACATGATACAACAGGTATAATCCTTAAGTATAAAAGCAACTAAGTCTTATTTCAATCTACTAATTATTAACATTTACATAGATCAAGAGTCGTCTACTAGAAAAAGGGGACCGAGAGGAACAAACCTGGACAAAAACATCCCAGAAGATTCATCTCAGAGAAAAGTGATACATATTAGTGGTTTAAAGTAAGTAAAAACTCTTCTCTTTCTTTTTTTCAACAGCTAGTTGTGTTTAATGTTTAAGTAACGCCACTGTGATCTATGTTAACGCCACTGGACAAAAACATCCCTGCACAGAACCCCCGTCAAATCAGGCAAACCTTAGAATTTCTGATATCCACCTAACATACTTGAGCATGAGAACAGCAAAATAGATCAGTTTAGTTCTGATACTTTTCTCAATTAGCATTTTGGGGAAGATAATATGCGACACCTAATATCTATGCCCATTTACTAAATAACATATACTTTTAATCATGTAGCTACCTAGAGCATGAGGTTGTGCGAGCAATTACTAAAGATTTTAAGGCACTCTTTTCTGGAGAAGAAACTCAATGGCATCGACTTGATGAGGATCTAGTGGAAATCTTTTATAAAAGCTTTCAGGTGAAGTGATTAATATTGATACATATTTTTGTGATTGTTATTGTAAACACTGCATTTTAATTATTTTTCATTTCGTGGCAGGATCGATATCAATATGAGGATAATGTTGATCCTGAAATAGCTAGGCATGTTTGGGAACAAAGGGCTAAAATAAGATTTGGAGGTTTGTGGGCGTTAGTTAGAAAAAATTGTAAAAAGAAGACAAACAGTACTAACCCTGTTGATTGGAGACTGGTTTGCCCTGAATTTGTACACAAAGAAGACTGGGATGGGATTCTTGCATCATGGATGACGGAGAAATGGAAGAAACGTTCTACTGCTGGTGCTGCAAACAGAAAAGTAGTTCCAGGGGATGAAGCAGGATCGTATGTTAGACACACTGGAGGGTGTGTCAGTTTTGAAATACACCGAACACGCTGGGTACGTAAAATTACATACATTTCAATAAAATGGTTGAATTTCTTAATATGAGCCGATTTATAGTGATGATTGAATTTCTTGATACTTAGCATAATTTAGTAGTTGTACATTCTTTCGGCCTAATCGAGATTGATGATATGCATTAGAAAGCCGAATTAGTCTTATGTTTGAATCAAACCAAGAATATAACTTGTCTGTATTTTGGGATGAGTACTAATGTTGTATATGCTTTTAGCCAAACACCCCTAAGTTTACGATATTGCCGTTAATCATTTAGAGCTTGAACATTGATAGATGAAGTCTTGGTCTTGGGCCCACCTTTTGTGAAACTTGTGGTTAGCTGTTTATTCAAGTAAGTGATCAACTGATCATGATTCACATCCTTGTTTTTCTTATTCGTCACTTATCATCTTTGATTTTTTGAGTTTCAACTGTATTGGTTTGGGTTAAAAGTGTTGATCAGAGTTAAGATACTCATGCAGTTCTTTAGCTACTTGATTATCTTCTCGCAAGGGATATTCTGCAAAACATGCCATGTTTCTATTTTAGGGTACCTGCAAAAGATGTGTCCTATTTACTGATGTTAAAGCTGAGACTGAATTAACTGAGGTTTCATTGTTAATGACTCGTGATCGTAATAATTTTATGTTATTTTTGCAGGAGACTGAATTAGGTATTGAGATGACCGAAATAGAATTGTTTGAGAAGTTACATAAAAAGGACAAAGGTAAAGGTGACTGGTGCGATCTTAGGGCGGAAAGGGCAGCAACTAAGTATTGTGAGATTGTCAAGAAAAAGAACGATGTTGATGATTTGGTTGATATTCCATTTGATGGTGAAGCATGGGTTGAGGCCACTGGTTTTACCAAGAACAGCAATGGGTATGGATTTGGGCTTACAAAACAAGCAGACCGGATATATAAGAAGGCAAAAAGATCATATGCTAAAAGATCTTGCAGATACACTTCAAGAATGGATGGTGAGGCTTGGATTGAATCAGAAGTTAATCGCAGACTAGAAAGCCGAATGAAAGCATTTGAGATTGATATGCAGCAACGAGTTCAAGAACAGGTGCAGGCTCAAGTGCAGGAACAGGTTAAGAAGTTCTTGGTCGGGCTGCAAAACAGAGTTCCTTCATTTAGTCTTTAGCAAACTATTTCCTCCATTCTGGTAATCCATTTAGTGTCTAGCAACTATCATTCTAATAATGACCAAATGTGTTGGTACTTTTAGTTCTTACAATCGCATTACTACTTGGATATTTGATCGTTAATTGTGGCGAATCATGGCTTACTTTGTAGAGATTTTATCAACAATATTTGGATTTTAATGAAGTTACATTTGGTATAATTGTTTCTTGTGGTTTTGTATATTTATAGAAGTGCTCTTTCAAGGTTGTATATATAGAAGAATTATTTGGGCAAAAAGTAGATTGTTGATTAATAACGTAATTATCAAGGAATATAATTTTGATGCTAATTATTTAGAAATGGCAACAATTGACTTCAAGTTGTGTTTGCTAATTTAGCAACCAATAAGCAATTTCGTTGTATTTTTGAATTAGCAATGACTTTAAATGTTCTTGCTAATTTAGCAACCAATAAGCGGTTTTGTTGCTTTTCTAGATTAGCATAGATTGGATTAGCATCAATTGGTGTTAGTTGCTATTTTCGTTGCAAAACACGTTTAGCAACCACTTTTTCATATGTTGCAACAAGTTTAATTTGTTGCTAATGGCACTTTTTCTTGTAGTGCTGGTATGCGACAACCTAATTTGCATCTTCAGTATGATTTGATAATGAGATAAATTATTAAGTTGTGTGTTTTGTTGTGTATAGATGGGTTGAGTAACGGGTAATGAAGCTTATGAGGAGGAGCTACTCGATTAAGAAATGAAAATTTTGATCATACAAAGGCCAACACATAATTGTGGCGTACTTCTATGGGAAAGGGGTTACGAGGCCTCTTGCGTAAAGTGTAGTTTTGAGCTGCAATATTAAAAGCCGATACTTAATATTAGTTTCTGAAATGATCGTTGTGTCGGGTCACCCTTTTTGGAAAGGTAATGACTATCCCAGTTTATTACTCAATGTACTAATGTTTAAAGCTTATGTTACTTAATATTTGTGCTTATGTTACTGGTATAGATTACATACTTTTGTTATGTTGGCTCTTATGTGGCAATTTGATAAAGGCCTTAGTTTAATACTAATGTTTCTACAAACTAAAGCTTATGTGTTTTAAATCATCTCAATTCAGTTTTGCTTCATTGTTTTAGGTGTGTTCCGTTGCTACAACAAGGGTTATATTCAAATGCTTTAATATCAGCTCATCTGCAGTAGTTTGTAAGGAGCAGCGGAGACCGAGTTGTGGCTAGGAATTGGAAGCATGTCGAAAGAATGTTGGTAACTGAAGTTGAAATATCGTTCTACTTGAAATATTTGGGTTAAGCGCTACATAATATTTTGAATTGATTAACTTGCAAGTTATTGATGTATTTGTTGAAGCTTTTATTCCTTAACGTTTCATTGTAATATGTTTAAAAAAAACATACCGTGCAATAATTAAACGACATGAAACAACGCCCCGCCGCAACGCGACGAGCCGTCGCCCATCTAGTTCATACTAAAATGCAAAAGTGAGCAATTCAGTACCAAATATAATCAAAACAATACAATTATGGCCAATAAACAAGAAATATTAATAGTAAAAACATGTATATTTTTTATGTTATTAGGTCGTATGTAAAGGACTAAATAGAACGTTGATTCCCTTTAAAAGTTTAATGCTAGAAATTAACTTTTATTAATAGAATTTGCATTAATTATTAATGGGGAAGACAACATGACGGGTTTAGGGTAGGGCGATCATCCTATCCCCAAACCCGATAACCAAAGTTTTCCTAAAACCCGCCCCGATCCTTGTCGGGATCTAATCGAGGCTCCCCGTCAGGACTCGATGCTCCCCCATACCCGCGCTGTACTAATTGGGGATCTTATCGGGGTGTCCTTTTTAGGTGCAATTCTCGACCAAATCCACATCATTTCACATTTATTATTATTTTTAAATCGTTAGTAATAACTTGAAGAATTAAGAACCTATTAATAATCAATTACAAACAAGCCTTATTAAGTTTCCAACGACAATATTATACATAAATAATGGTAAATTACATAGCCAAAAATTACAACTTAAAAATATGACATTATACAAGTTTCTATAATCACAATTTTGCAATAATATTAAACAATTTTTCTTTTTTTTTTATTTACGTAAATACCAACAAAATACTATATAAGTATAAATGTATTTATATATGTGTACATATTATTCACGGGGGACGGGACAGAGATGTTATTCCCCGCTCCCTACCAAAAAATGATTAAAAAAACTCTATTTATGCTCAAAACACGTCCCATAACCCAATAAGCATGCTTCGCCTCACCCCAAGTAGTCTGGGTTTTGAATTTCTCTTTTGGGTCGAGGTTTTTTTTCATCCCTAGCTAATTATCAATATACCCATGAACCCTTATTCGAATAACCTAAACCCAATAAACCCAAAACCAACCCAACTCTAATAACAGCTCTAATCCCGAAACATCTTCTTAATACAGTTATTTTTATTTTTACCTTTTCACTTTTCAAGGCATAATGCGTGCCTATAAAGCTATCCCAAACACTCGCTTAACCAAATAGTTTCCTCTATTATACTCGGTTAACAAATACTAGTAGTTTTTGTGGTGTCATTTAAGTTCTCATCATCACCGTCATCAGGTATCTAGAAATGCGATGACGCTGATGATACAATCATTATATTTCCGGAAAAGAAAATGGCCCTTTTGATTTTCCAGAGAATTATATGTTTGTGTATTTTAGGGTTCAGGGTTTAAGGGGTGGCTGTTTAAGCTTATATATTGGCTTATGAGCTTATTTGATATCGACTTATATTTCATAATAAGCTTATGTAAGCCCATGAGTTTCATATTAACGCGGAAAATCCGGACTTATAAAATAGAAACTGAACTCAAATAAGATCATAATCCCACATATAAGCTTAAACAAACACCCCCTAAGGTTTAGGTACTTTTTTGTTTGAAAGGTATAGTTTTAGGTTTTGGTTATGGGTATTGTGTGTTATTTACAGAGCTGTCAGAGCATTATGTAATTGTGTCGAGCTACTCGCTCGTTGAAATCTTAGACTAAAGCTCTGTTTAAGCGAGCGTGAGCAATCTGAAGCTCGTTTATTGAACTACTTTGAGAAAAAACCTGAGGCAACACAAGAGTGCCAAATAGGCAAATATGATTCTTCTATTTAAAATACAAGAATAAAAAATACCATTAGTAAACGTATTCTATATTTTTTGGCTGTTAAAAAATATAACTTAACGAGCTGAGCTCGAGCTGAATTTGAGCCTTAAAACTAACTTAAGAGCTGAGCTCGAGCTTCTCCATGTTAAGCGAGCCGAGCTCCGGCGTTGCCTGAGCTCGAAATGGACTCGGCTCGTTTACAACTCTGGTGACAAATTATGGGTTTGAAAAGTTGATATTTTTCTTTGTCTCGGGTGTAAAGTTATGACATGGTGTGTTTTATTTTAATGTGGACCATTCTCTTGTAACCAGGAGTTGTCCAGTTTAGATTTGTTTGGTCGGGCTTTTGGTTTTTTAGTGTAGGTGTTTGGGCGGTTGGTAGCTTTTGTGAGATTAGTGTTTGTTTCATATTTTGTATACTATGCATACACACATATATATAATCATTTTGTCACTAACTTTTGTAGTTCTTGTTCAGGCACTCTGAAGTCATGGCAGACGAAGAGGAAGTGATTCCAGACGAAGTCGAAGACCAGGTATATAGTTCGATATCATTATATATCACAAAAAAAATAAGATGTTTAATGATATCGAACAAGTTACAACCAATACCCAAATCTAAGTGTACAAAACAATACCCAAATCTAAGTGTACAAAACAAAACCAAAAACACCAACTTAAACTAAACATATACATTTATAAAGAATGTAATTCATATTTATAGACCAAAAAATATGCTGCAGCCACATATAATATAACCCCTTCATCACTGCTTGTGATTAATTTATCTGATCCGTATCAACTATACAATATAAATGCAGCTCAAAATGCAGGATTTACAAAAAGTTTGCATGAATTTTCAACTCAGTCACCGCACCCACATTTAAATCAAACACTTAACAACTCCAAACTGAACTTAGTGTTTGAGACTTAAGTCTAGTTCTTGATTATCGATTTGTAGAAATGGGAAACAAGAAACACACTGTCCTTTGTAATATGTTCACGTTGTTAAACCATTTATTGATTTGAGGGCTTGACATTTACCTACTCTTTTTGTTTTTGTTACAGGACACGTGGGTTCTTTTGCGGGACCTGCCTTTGCACACCTCTCGCAAAAGGCTGTAAATTTTCTAATTAAGTGAGATTGCCCATGTGTGTCCATGATATACATATATAGGTGTATTGCTATTGCCAATCTTTGTTGGATTTATCTACTTAGTAACAAATTTGCCACGCCTTACATTTGCTTGTTTATACCTTCCATCTTCTCTATTTTCTCCGTCAATTGAAACCAAAATCATAAACCAAATTTGAAACTAAGTTAGAAATTCTTACAAAGAAGCATTAAAAAAAGCAAATTCTAAGGAAGATGGGTTGTAGAGTGCAAATATTATATGATAAAATAAAGGTACAAACCGGAAAAATATCAAGCTATACTAAATTGTTACACGTAGAAACTATATGATTAGAGGCTAATTTGATTTGTAGTTGAAGTTAGTTAACAAAAATGATTTAATCACCGTAGGCAGCAAAGAATCCAGCGTTTGCAAAGGTAGAATATGAATTTTGCAGGATTATTGTGCTCTTTGGGTAATTGATTTCTTTTTTAAAAAGAAATTAATGCAAAAAAGGATTATCTTTTATGTTCTATCAGAAATTCATGGTTTAGAGTTTAGACAAACCCTTGGGGACATTTCGACTCATTTAGTTTTGAATAACCATCAATGCCGACCCATAAGTTACAAGTCAGTGGGTCAAATGTACCCAAAACTGTACATTTAAGTGCATAGAACCTTTTAATTCAATTTATACAATAAATTATATTTTTAGTGACGTGTGAAAATATAGTATTTTTTAATCATATACAATAGTTATATCTATATATATAATTTTTTTTGGAATGACAAGTGCAGGTCTACTTTGCCCAAGTCATTTGATACATACTATACAACATCACAATTTGACCCATTAAGTGCCCGACTCATGTTTCCACCTTTACAAACCATTTCTCATTAAGAGGAAAATGATACTTGTCTGACCTACAGGTGCTATTCTTCAGACATGGAAGGAGTGAAAAAAAATCAGGAAATATAACAGTAATTTAGATAGTTCTAGCTCCTGAATCTGATTCTGCAATAAGAAATTTATCAGCTATGGAAAAACGACTGATGCTAACATATAAAAATTCATCTGGCCAGAAATACATAAATCATGATTCATTTTAATTCAATTTCAAACTCAAAATTAGCAAGTGACTAGAAAACCATTGATACTTTTCCTTAATCAGTGTCCGTTCCAGTGAACCTGAAACAAAACATTGCCGATTATGATTTCTATATTTGATATATCATGTTAGCAAAGGTCAACAGTTGCCTAAGTGAATGTCACATTGACAAAAATGATGACTTAATGGAAGTTGCTAAACTATGGTTTGATAGAAGTAACAGATAAATGTATCAAATCTGATTAAAAACTATATTGAAAATATATTATGAATCTTGGCAGGATAAATAAGTTCTGGACATTCGATGTTGATGATATTGAATTCCTTAACCACGCCAACATGATCACCTACACACGTTGCTGTAAAATTAAAATGCAATCCCAAGATGATGTTGATTCAGTATCGTTACTTACTTATTGTTTTCTCTTTCTTTGTTCTTCCATTTTGAATGTATCTGATTTTTTTTTAGAAAGGATGAATGTACCTGATGTTATTCACTTTTTCTGTAGATTTTGGGGAACACGTATTACGATTTTAATAAGGTGATGGTCAAGGCCGAAAGATTTAGAGGGTATTAACCACTCACAGATTCCGTGTGTTATTTAGATCATGAGTAGACCTTCCTACCTTATTACAGAGTATAACTGTTTTTTTACCAATTCTAATAGTTGGAGTGGTAACCATCATATAGAATAGGTATTTGTTTTCCATCATATAGAATAGGTATTTGTTTTCCATCATATAGAATAGGTATTTGTTTTCCACTAGCCCATCTGATGTTTTAAGTAAATCTTCCCATAGATGGTTCGCCTGATCTTAAAGACTATAACACTAGCGGGATGGTGCGTAGGGAGACCAAGGGTGGTTATGACTACTATAACCCATTTGGCTTCGAGAGGTAATTAGTTGTTTATCATGTTAGATAAAAAAGCAGTTGTTTGTCTGTAATCTTGATGTAGCTTTGATTTTCATTTTTCAGAATTTGGTAACTCTGATGGTTGATCGCCAGGGTGAAGTATAGCCAACCAATACGATTTCCCTTAAAATAGATATATTATCCGAATCAAACTTTGGTTTGTTTAATGTAAATTTGGTACCAAAGTAACAAGTTTTGGGACGATAGGGGGAACATGTCCTCCACATTTATCTGTATTACTTGGAGCCACTTATTATATCCAAGTTTGCATGTCTTTGTTACACAGGTTGTGTGGGTTTTCCAGGATCGAACTAATCAAACAACAATCATGTTCTTCATGCAGAATCAGAGTTGGATAAATAGGGACAAAAAGAAGATGGGTATGAACCCTTTAATATTGATAATGAATAATCTGGAAAAGGGTTAATGAATTACAAAAATTCCTAATCTATTTATAAGGTATGAAACGTTATGATGTCTGTTAGAAGAGACATGTCGTTTCATTAAAGTTAATCGTTGTAACCCTAGAATTCTTAAGTAACCGTTATTTAACTGTCATATATTGGGTTTTGATGGCTTGCGGATTTGCAGCCCATGACAGAAGGTTATGCAGGCTTTGTTTTGACCCATCTTGATTTCCTTTGGCATGTAAGACATTAGAAGCGTCCAACATATTCCCCCCTAATGTCGATATGCCAAAATCTCTGATCTTCAATGTTGTCTTCCTTTTCTTTATCCTTGATGCCTTTGTCTTTGATGCAGTTTTTATCTTCTTTGTTAGATACTTGTTATTTAAGATCTAAAAAAAAATCCAAAATGCTCAATCTTCTTCTTCCCATGAATGTTGAAATATGTGGGTTCACTTCTTTGATCTTTTTGTTCTTCATGGCCATATTTCTTGCCTTGTGAGACAAATTCTTCTGTCTTCACATGTGAAACCCTTGCAGTGTTGTAATAGCAACAAAAAAAAACATTCAAATAGAGATTGTAGCAGGTTTGATCTTATTGCCATGTTCTTGACAGGCCAAGTATCTTCTTAAAAAATATCTTCATGGCTTTTGTTGGTGAAACAAAGAACCAACAAGCCTCTTCAAATGCATCCATTATATCCATGGTTGCTCTTCTTTTCTTTTGCGATTTTAAAAGGCTTCTCTGAATCTTTCTTGTTCCTTAATTTTGAGACCATCACAGCCCCATTTTCTTTCATCTTTGAGACCATCACAGCCTCTCCTTCATTATCACAATGGTTTTGTAGAGATCTATTCCTTGATAGATCACGAGCCAATAGATCGTTAGCCAACTAATGTAATCACTAGCTAGACTAAGTTAGATAATCTCTGTGAGTTTGTAATTATGCGGAATATAAAAACAAATGTATACTAAACTTGATCCTCTATGGATCGATAATATTAATAAAACTTCGTACTAAAAACTTGTATCTATTACAATGACCTAGGGTTCCTTATATACTAGTGGAAACCCTAACCTTTCTTACAAGAAACTAATAATGAAAAACTAATAAAAGATATTCTACATATCTTGTCCTAAAATACATAAGTTATATCCACGGTTAAACTCTATCCGTAGAATCTATGATCATCCGCAGAAACCATTCGTCAGCAGAAAGTCACTAAGCCTTCCGCAGAATCCTGTCAGCAGTATCTATCAGCAGTATCTTCAATAATTCCTTACAATCCTCCCCTAATCTTGAATTTGACACAGTTAAGTTCAAGATTTCTTGATAGAGCACGAATTAACATAAATCAGAGGATTGAGAATGAGCATCAGCAGCAAAGAATCTTCATAAGCATAATCTCTATGATCAGCAACCAATTAGAAAGCACCATTCTTTGCAGCAACACAAGACTAAATGTACATCAAAACATAGAAGTTTCATACTATTCTCATCACATCCAGGTGTGTTAACTCCTGTGAGAGGTGAATCATTGAAAATAATGAATTTGATGTCTCTTTACCAATAGCCATTACTACTGGAATAGCCAAGTGTTCAAAGGTACACTGATAACCACATGATTTTTAGCAAATCATCAGCTATAAACGGATTTGAGATGTCTTTACCTGTAGCCGTTTGCTCAGGACTAGTCAATTATTGATGAATTATCATCTTGGTCAATTGAATACCAAATATGGTTTTCCACTGCCTTTACCACAAGCCATATACATGTGGGCTAGCCAATTATTTGGAATCCATAAAGGAAAAATCCATGGTCAATTGACAACCATTTCAACTACTCAACAATAAAGCATAGGTGAGTTGAAAACCTTATGATTTTGAGCAAACCATTACAGCTATCAACAGATTTGATGTGTCTTTACCAAAGTTGTACCCTTTGGACTAGCCAACTTTTTGATGGAATAGTCAACATCAGGCAAGTTGATGACCAAAAACACAAACCTGCATACATCAAACAAAACTTATACAATTTTTTTTTTTTTTTTTTTTTTTACTAAACTAAAAATAAACAATATACAACAAAATACAATACCAAGAGTAGCTCATTGCAGATATGAATCCATCTGAATACCATGCTTGGTTGCTAACTCCTTCTTAGTCAAAATACTTCTTCTGATGAACCTTACCAATTGTTCAGCAAGATGAAGATCATTGGCAGTCATATCCAAAGGAACAGATAGCTTTGCTTCCAGCATGAAATTCATAACTTCCTTTGTGATTGGGTAGAGAACATCAGCCCAGTAATATAAAGTCTTCCCAGTGGTTGTAACAATCATGTGAACATTAGGTAGGGGAAAGAACTTCCAATAGTCAACCACCCATGTACTTTGACCTTTCCATGCTTGAAACCTTATACCAGAATTACCTTTATAAGAATCACAAAGAATCTGCAAATCACCCATCAAATACATCCCAATGTCATCAGGGGAATGAGTTTGATAATACTTGGTAACCCAATCATAAAGTGAGGGAAGATCTTGTTTATCCACCATATGTAAAATCTGGCTTAGAAATAAGAATTGCTTGGTAGATCCATCTTGTCTGGTTATAACATTCACTTTTCCTCCACCAAGCTCAGACTCAACAAGTTCCCACTTTACAATTTTCTCCCATACAACAGGGTCTTGACCTTCATCCGAACCATAATCAAGAAAAGTAGTACTATCCTCTAAAGGAATATCTTTTGGAGCCTTTCTCTTGATAGCTCTAGTCTTCCTCCTAGTACCAGTAACAGGAATAGAAGGACCATCAGTAGGTTCTTCTTTGGGTACTTGCGTGGAAGTAGCAGCAGGAACATCAGTAGAATCATCATCATCAGGTACTTCAATTGGAGCATCTTCTGAAGCATCAGTAGTAACATCATGTGAAGCTTCAGTGGTATCATGATGAGATTCAGCAGTATCAGGATGAGAACCAGAAGGAATATCTTTCATCTGAACATCAGGAGTATCATCTTTCTGAGGTATGACTGAAGAAAATTGCACATACTCCTGACCACCATGAAAAGACCCAATAGACTCAGCAGGTTGAGCAGCAGAGTCATGAAGCTTTGCTTTCTTAGCTTGAGGCTCATCCAAAAGTCTTCCTCGAAACTCCAACACATCTTGAACCATTATACCAGAAGAATGATGATTGGAAATGATCTTGTCATAGTAGTAGGTCAACTGCTGATCTGAAAATCCCCAGACCCTCTTTTGAGTCCACCCTGACCCAAACATGGAACAGCCCTAGTTCTTCACAAAATTCCTCATATATTTCTTGATTTCATTCTTTGTCCAAGGTCTTTCTTTTTGATACTTAGCTTTAATCTCTGCCTCCTGTTGTCTCTTCAATCTTCCTCTTTCAACCATCAGCTGAACAAAATCAGGATTATCAACTCCAAGCTCAGAGTTACCCAAATTGGGCTTAGAAGAGGCCTGTTCAGCCAAGTTCTCCCATTGTTCAGCAGTAAGATTCTTAGCTATCTCATCAAGCTCCTTCTTTCTTTCAGCAGGCAATGTGGTAGTATACTGAGGTCCCATCTTGTCCAAATCATCTTGAATTTTCCTAGCTAATTCTTCTGAGGCTTTCAAATCCAACTCCTCTTTAGTAACTGCAGCATCCTCTTGAGCTTGCAGATGTGCAACAACATTCTCACTAATTTTCTCATAAGCAAGTTCCTCCTTGGATTTAACTCTAGAAGGAATGGCTTGATCAATCAAAATAGACTTTCCTTTATCTTGCTTCTGAGGATGGACAAAAGACTGATCAGCAGCATCATGTGGAAGATCAGCTGGAATATCTACTGATGGACCAGGAATGCCCACTTCTGGCAAAGGATTAGGGAATGATTCCTTTCTTGAATTATCAGCAGATGTCTTCTTGGCAGGAGAATCAGCAGACTTCTTATCAGCAGAATGTTTCCTTCGGACATAATGAGCAACACCAGTAGAATTCTTGGCTATGGAATCCTTGGGAACACTTATATCAGAAGTAGGAGCAACATCAGCAGTTGGAGCAACAAAGGGTTCAGGTCTAATGTCAGCACTCTTCTGAACACTCTCCAAAGTGGTAGCAGCAAGAAGCTCAAGGCCTTCCAAATCAATGTTGTCAGATGCTTTAGTAGAATCTTCATCCGAGTCATACACCACACCTTGTCTTTTTCTTTGCTTCAGCTTACCCTCCAACTTCTTAACTCTTCCAACTAAAGTTAGAACAGCACTGCTAAGATTCTTTTTAGTGAAGTTCAAATCATTCTCCAATTTGTCCACCTTTAAAACATACCTGTTCAACAAATCTGATACAGAAGTGAGAGTAACATGACCTTCAGCTCCACCAACAGGGATATCTGTGGTATTGGGAGCATCATTGGTCCTGTGAGAGGAATTATCTAAATTTACATCTACATCTACATGTACATTATCCTCAAATTGAGGTCTCAAAGGACTGAGTGAAGGAAGTCTTGTAAATTGTGGTGAGTTTACAGGTTGGTCAAAGCCTAAATTCTCATTGAGCTCATGCTCAGGAGAATTGAAATCCATTGGTGAGTGTACAGGTGTGGGTAGCCTGGGAGAGAGTGGAGGCTGAACATCAGAAGCAACTGAAGCATTTGCATCAGGAGCATCTTCAGTTCTATCAGGAGAATCCTCTGGTGCTTGAGCATCAGGGGAATCCTGACCACCAGCAGCCATATCAGCTGCATCTCCATCAGGGGAATTGCCCACAGGGGCATCAGCAGCTACATCAGCAACTACATCAGCAGCTACTCCATTAGGAGGATTGCCACCAGGCAACATGGCTGGAAGTAAGGGTCTTTGTTCACCATTAAATTTAATTTTCATTTGGGAAAACAACTTTTTAGACAAACCCTTAACAGGCAAGTGAGTGGGGTCATTGGTCTGAATGTCCAAAATGATTTGAAGAAACCTAGGATACATTAGATATTTAAGTTTTGTATCCTTAATATTTTCAAGCATAGCATTAAAGATATACCTAGAAAAGTTAAATGTTCTTCCTTGAGAGAGACACACAATGGCAAGAGCAATATCTGTAGAAAACTGATCCCATCCACCAGATTTAGAACCCATGCACTGAAGCAATGTATGTGTCAAGAACCTCCATTTTGGACAAAATAGATTCTTGTACCATGTTTTCCCATCACCACTATACCCAGCAGCCTGAAGCCCTCTAAGTATGTCACTCTTAGGCAAATCAGTCACCCCTCCTTCATCATCCAACTGTAGTTTGGTCCTGACCAAAGACTCAGTAACCACATATTCTTCCCCATCTATAACAGCAACAATCTCTGATGGTCCATCTTCAATGGTCCTAGTTTGTGCCGTTTCCCAAAATTGTACAACAAGAGATTCATGAATAACCTCCGGGTATTGGAGCAGAGCATATCGAATCTTAGACCTTTGAAGAAATTCCATCATGCCCAAATAATCTTCATCACCCTTTCCACGACCAAGAAAGGCATGTTTGTTATGATCAGCTTTGAAATATAGTTCAGCCATTAATTGAGAATTGGAAATTAGGTTTAGAAGTTCTGAAAGATGTTGAAATGGTTTTGAAAAATATATAGTGAGAGGGAATCAATTAATTTGGGAGTGGGATATGCACGTCGTTGGTTAATATTGAAGTTACCAAACGTGGAATGAAACTGATGTGAATTATTGGAAAGAAATCCTTGACCAATAATCGACTAAGACAAATCCCAATTAACTGACTCATCCGTAGAAACCAAATCAAACGGCTGAAAACAAATGGTCAATCCGTAGAAAATAGTCAAATGTTGACTATGGTCAACAGATCCATCCGCAGCATCACTCAGCAGAATCTACCCTTCAGTGGAAACCAAATATCTTTAACAAAGATCTTCAAACTGCCTCGCATTAATGGTAATAAAGATACACGGTTGGGGGATCTTATAAATAAAGACTAATTATCCCCAAATCTCTCAACTCCAAATCAAATCCCTAATTATCATATCGCCAACCAAAAATACATTCATGGCTCCCAATCAACCCATCATCAACCTTACATCTGAATCATCAGATACTTCTAACTCATTTACATCTCCACCACCATGGAATATGCCAAACCGTCCTCGTGGTCTAACAAAGGAACAGGCTAAGAAGAAGAAACATGATGTGCCTGCACCAAGTTCATCGTCATCTGAAGATCTTCCACCCTTTCCCTCTGAGATTGATGATCCTTATTATCAGAGAGAGTTGGAGAGAAAGTGGAATGAATTTGAGAGTGCAAACCAAGTTCCCAATCCTGATGAGTCTCTCATCTTCTTCACATCTTCTGATGAAGAGAATGATGAGAATGATGAACTTTACACTCCTACAACTTCTGATAAGCCTCAGTCATCTCGTCCAAGGAAAAGAAAAAGGAACTCCCCATTACCAAAGACTAGAAAGGTTGTGTTAGGTCTGCCCTGTCCTCAGTGGTATGGACTCTTCAACATCAACAACAAAGGCAAAAAGAAGACTGTGGAAGGCAAGGGCAAGAGTAAAGTAGAATAGGGACTTTGTTGTTTGTCTTTCACTTTCATTATCTTGTATTGTACCTCTGAAGAATCAATAAAATTTGCTTTGGTTTATTATTACTTGTTTTAATTCTTCTGAGTAGCATTCCCCTGAATAATTTGAACTTGACTAATCCATCAGTAGGAACACACTTAATTACAAGATAACTTGTATCAGCAGCATGTTGGTCAAACCATTGACTTTCATCCGAAGTATCTAATTAAGTGGACAACTTGCACACTTAGTAATTGCTACTGACTCAACTACCTCCCATTAACTTACATTAACTCACAATAAACCCAAATCAGTTCTTTAAAAAGAGATCTTCAAGTCATAATCAACCCACCATTCCACAAATAACATATCCCAAAGTCTTTCACACATTTACACCATGAAACCATCCCCCAATGTCATTGAGATTTCTTCTGATTCATCAGACTCTACCTTTGACATACCTCAAATACAGAGATCATACTACTATTTGAATGAAGGTCCTTCAGAGTTATGTCCATCTCCAACCTCATCAGAGGAAACCACTGAAGCTGAGGAAGCACCAGCTCCTCTAGCTATGATTGTCCCTGACTTCACCCCTGTCACTGCATTCTTAACAAGTGAAATGGAAAGAGTTTATGCAGATATGGGAAAGATCTCTGTCCCCGAAGAGCCACAGTCCTCAGGTAAAAGGAAGGGTCCATTGAAGGTGGTTCTTGGTCTTGCAGCTCCCAAACTCTGGAACAAGAACATGCAATCCAGAGGAATCCACAAGAAGATGCCAGACCCAAAGGACTTGGGTAAAGGGAAAAGAAAGATGGAGTAGGCTGTTTGTTGGGGTGTGATGGTATGTTGGTGGTTGATTTTAGTTAAGGGATGTGGTGGTAGGATGGTGGTTGTTTGTCTTGTTAATGTTTATGTAATCTGTGTTTCTTCTGATGACTGATCATGATGTACCAAGCTTGCCATGAATTAATAAAATTTACTTTTAAGTCTTTACATCTTATTCCACTGAAAGTAGACTATTGACCATCAGCAGGAACATGACCTGAGACCAGACATTCACACAAAACACAAAAGCACAAAAGAACAACCATAAAATTGTACAATATTAGTAAAAACCTACAAAAGAAAGTTAGTAAACATAATAATCTACATAAATACAACATGTATAATCCTCCCCTGAGGCATATACCTCCCCTGAGGCTTATGCCTCCCCTCAAACATTGTATTCAAGGGTTAACCATCCCAATGTTGACAACCAAGTGATTAAACCTTGGTCCATCAAAAGCTTTTGTTAACAAATCAGCCACATTATCATCAGTGTGAATCTTAAGCACTTGAATTAGATGCTTCTCATTAGCATCTCTTATAAAATGGTGCCTAATTTCTATGTGTTTAGTTCTCTGATGAAAAACAGGATTTTTAACAATGGAAATAGTACTTTGATTGTCAATGTAGATTTTAGTGTTCATAAAGTTAAACCCATAATCCAACATCTGATTTTGAATCCAAAGTACCTGACCACAGCAATTGGCAGTAGCCACATATTCTGCTTCAGTGGTAGAAGTGGCCACAATGGTTTGTTTCTTACACTGCCAAGAGATGAGTCTTCTTCCCAGAAATTGACAACCTCCTGTTGTGGATTTCCTATCCAAATTAGCTCCAGCATAGTCACTATCACTGTATGCCTCCAACACAAATGGTGAATCCCTTGGATACCAAAGACCTAGTTTAGGTTGGCCCTTGATGTACTTGAAAATTTTCTTCACAGCATTGAGATGAGAAGTTAATGGAGTGACTTGATGCCTTGAGCAAGCACTGACAGCAAAAGTAATGTCAGGCCTAGAGGCTGTGAGATACATGAGTGAGCCAATCATGGATCTATAAAGATGAACATTAACAGCCTCATCTTGCTCATTTGGATTTTCAAGCTTGGGTGGTTCATATGGAGTGGTAGCAGTCCTCAAAAGTTCAAAGTCAAACTTTTTCAAAATATCTTTAACATATTTCTCCTGATGAATAAAGATCCCCTCAGGGTGTTGTTTGACTTGTAGCCCTAAGAAAAAGGTTAATTCTCCCATTGCACTCATTTGAAATTCACTTTTCATCAAATCTTCAAATTCCCTGCACCATGATTCTTTTGTAGATCCAAAGATGATGTCATCCACATAGACCTGTACTAGAATTATATCCCTGGAGTTTTTCTTGATAAAGAGAGTCTTATCAATAGCACCTCTTCTGTATCCATGCTCCAAAAGAAATGTAGACAATCTAGCATACCATGCTCTTGGTGCTTGGTGAAGTCCATAAAGTGTCTTAACAACTTTGTAAACCTTCTTAGGATGATGGGGGTCTTCAAAGCCTTGTGGTTGAGTAACATACACCTCCTCTTCTATTTTGCCATAGAGAAAGGCACTCTTGACATCCATCTGATATACCTTAAACCCCATATATGAGGCAAAGGCTAAAAACAGTCTAATAGCCTCAACCCTAGCCACTGGTGCAAAGACCTCAGTGTAGTCAATACCTTCTTCTTGTCTGAAACCTTGAGCCACTAATCTTGCTTTATTTCTGACCACAATACCTCTGGCATCCCTCTTGCATTTTAAGATCTACTTAGTCCCAATGGCAATCTTCCCTGCAGGCAGATCAACAAGTACCCAAACATCTTGATTCTTGAATTGTTGCATCTCTTCCTGCATAGCTTCAACCCAACTAGGCTCACTTAAAGCCTATTTAATGCTTGTGGGTTCAACTTGAGACAAGAAACAAGCAAACAAACAATGCTTCTGATCTGTGTGATTGTCTTTCTTCTGAGTGGATACATAAGTCAAAAATGCACATTGCCCAAACTTGGTATTCTTAATAGCACTTCTGGTGAGTACCATTGCATTTGGATCACCAAGTATATTATCTTGTGGATGTATGGTGTTGATCCTTTTAATGGTAACAGGATTAACATCAATTGAGGTATCAAGATTGGTTAAAGTGGGAGCAAAGTCTTGATCATAGGAGGCTGATTGAAAAATACCATCACTTTGCTCAACATTAGCAAGATCTCAGGGAGTAGGAAACCTGCCAAATGGTTCATCAAAACTTGTGGAAACTTCAGTAGAAACAGGAACTTCTGCAGAAACACCTTCAGCAGAATCTCCATCAGCATAATGAACAGCTGCATCAGCTGATGCTTCAGCAGAACTAGGTTTTCTGCTGTCTTCAATAGCAGCTTGTTTTAAGAGGGCTTCAGTGTCTTGAGCAAACTCAAAACCAAGTCTTTTAGCTTCCTCAGCAGCTGCATGTTCTTGCTTTTTGAGTCTAGCAAGATCTTCTGCATAAGTTGAATTTTCCACATCATCAGCAGATTAGGCATCAGAGGTTTCTTTGGTAGGAGGATCTGCTATCTGGGTGGGTAGAGTTGTTACAACAATAGTGGGTTCATCACTGTCTGAGTCACTATCTGAATCATCCTTTAGTGTACCTGCATTGTTAGAAGATGACACTTGTATACCTGCAGATGGGTTAGCTATGTGTCTAGCATACCCCAAATAATCAGTAAGGTAATCAAGGTCAAAATACCATTCATGACCCTTGCCCTGTACATTAACATTATCCTCCAAAAATTTCAGGTTAAGTGTCTCTTCAATCTTCTTTGTAACCAAATTATAGACCCTATAAGCTTTGCTATGTGCTGAATAACCAACAATATAACCTTCAGCAGCTTTTGCTTCAAACTTTCCTAGATGATCACTTGTATTAAGAATGGTCACCTGACAACCAAAAGGTTTCAAGTGTTCAATGGTAGGCTTCTTCCCTGTCAATAGTTCATAGGGTGTCTTATTATGAGGTCTAGTGATCAACACCCTATTCAATACATAACAGGCAGTACCAACTGCCTCAGTCCAAAACATGGTGGGAAGCTTAGAGTCAGCAAGCATAGATCTTGCAGCCTCTATAAGGATTCTATTCTTTCTTTCAGCAACTCCATTCTGTTGTGGAGTCCTAGGAGTGCTATAATCTCTTTTGATACCCTTTAAACCACAAAGTTCAATGAGTTTGGCATTTTTGAACTCTGTCCCATTGTCACACCTAATACCTTTAATCTTCTTGTTAAGTTGATTTTCAGCTAGAGCCATAAACTCTTTGAGTGCCTGAAAGGTTTGATCTTTAGTCACTAAGAAGAATGTACAACTGAATCTACTGAAAGCATCAGTGATCACTAAACAGAAGTACTTATGATCAATGCTTCTGATGGATGTAGGACCAAAGAGATCCATGTGAAGCAGCTGCAATGGTTCTGAGATTATGCTCACAGTGGTAATGGCTTTATAAGAAGCTTTGTGTTGCTTTCCCTTGTTACAAGCCACACAATTATGCTCATTGGTGAAGATCTTGGAAGGAAGTCCATGAACAAGTCCATCTTTAGCAAGTTTGTTGATGACTTTGAAATTAACATGTGCCATCCTCCTATGCCATTTTGTAGATTCATCCAAGGATGCTTTAGCCACCAAGCAAGTAAGATCACCTGCTGGCTTGACATCATTCAAGTCAAAGGTATAAATATTATGGTTTCTTGGAGCTTTAAGTAACACAAGATTATCATCAGGCATTTGGAATTCAGGTGAAAGAATGAAACAACCATCTTCAGTGAAAAGCACAGGAAGCTTTTTGTCACAAATTTGTGACACTGAGAACAAATTGAATCCTTGGATCTCCTTCACATAATAGACTTTCTCAAAATCCACCTTTGGAGTTCTAATGGTTCCTTTGCCAGTAATCCTGCCTACTCCACTTCCAAACCTCACAATGCCTCCATTAATAGGTACAAAGTCTTCCAGCTTCTCTTCATTACCAGACATGTTTCTTGAACAGCCACTATCAACAATGTTAATACAAATATCGCCTAAAAACGTTATTTATATTTTACGATCTTCGCTAAGTTTTGTTAACGACAAAATGTAAACTTTAGTTTTAAGCAAAACATATTCTTAGTTTTTAAGACTTGCATAAACAAGACTTTTGCTACATTTTACATTTCATAAGACATAACATAAGTTTATTTCTTAAATTAGAAATAGTCACATCACATTTATGGCAAGTTTTGTCATTATGTATTTATGGCAAGTTATGTGTTTGACTTGCTTTCATGTTGCTTGCAAGTATCATGTTTGACTTACTTTAAGTGATGTGACATTGTTTGGTTGATAGAAGTTATGAGACAAGACCTTGTTTGGTTTGAAGAGTAATTGCATAAACCTACTGCAGACCCGGCGGTACCCTGGGGGTACACGGGCGGAACCCATTTGAGGGTTCCGCCTGATCCGCCGAGCACACAGTTTGTTGTGCTATAAATACCAAGCCATAACTTGATTTTTGGCTAACCTCTTGAGCACATATTTTACACACACACTGATCCTTTTCTTCTAACCTCTTAACATTGTAAATGTGAAGTTTCCTTTTGTAGCAAAGAAGCTCACAAGGTCGTCTAAAGTTACAAGTTTCCAACACAACGTTGCAAGACTTGGTAGCTTAGTATTGTGTAAACTCGTGTTGTTTACGCGTCATTTGTTTGTGTATATTCTGAAGTGAGTGGTTAGTATTTTAGTCCTCAAAATACAAAGAGTGTTGGGAGTTGTTGTACCCTAGTAAAAGAACTAAACGGGAGTGGTTGTGCCCTTGTAAAAGAACTCGACATTTAGCTTTGTGTCGGTAAAAGTATAAGCGACGTGTAAGGTTTTCTCCGCCGGTGAAAGGAGCTTGTTGACTAGTGAAAGAAACTCTCGAGTTGGATACTCGGGGCGTGGACGTAGGGCAAGGAAAAAGAGTCCTTGTAGCCGAACCACGATAAATACTCGTGTTGTGGTTTGATCGTTTCTTTCCTTTACTTGCATGTTATATATATTGTGTTTGTGCATATATCTTTGATCAAACGGAAAGTTTCAAAGCTAACTAAACAAGTTAAAAAGATTTTAAAACGCTAAAACTATTCAACCCCCCTTCTAGTTTTCCACAATTGGCATCAAGAGCTACGTTACTCAAGCTTTTAAAATATATTGTGTTTTAAAACTTGAAACGATCCATGGATTTTGAAAATTACAAAGAAGGGCAATCTATGCAAAGACCGCCACTCTTTGAAGCAAATGGTTTTATCTATTGGAAAAACCGTTTTGAAACTTACGTGAAATCTAAAGATATAGATTTATGGTATATGATTGTTGATGGTGATAACGTAGTTACTAACATTAAAGATGATGATCAAAAGAAATTAATAGGTAAAAATAATGAAGCTAAAATGATGCTTTACAACGCTTTGCCTAAGAAAGAATATGAAAGAGTCTTTTTGTGTAAAACCGCCAAAGATATTTGGCAATCTTTAATTGTCACTCATCAAGGAAATTCACAAGTTAAAGATAACAAAATTGATCTTCTTGTTCAACAATATGAACAATTTGTTATTACCGAAGATGAGATTATTGATAATGCTTTTGCTAGGTTTAACACTATTATTACTTCACTTAAATCACTTGATGAATCTTTTTGTAGTAAGAACTTTGTCAGGAAATTTCTTAGAGCACTCCATCCGAAGTGGAGAGCAAAAGTGACGGCAATTGAAGAATCCAAAGATCTTTCAAGCATGTCACTTGATGAGCTTATTGGAAACCTCAAAGTTCATGAAATGGTAATGGAAAAAGATTTGGAACTAGTTAGAGGCAAGAAAGAAAAGGTTAAGTCCATTGCCTTGAAAGCTAGAGTCCAATCAAGTGATGATGAAGAATCTACTTCGGATAGTGATGATGAGGAATATGCTATGGCCATGAGAGACTTCAAGAAGTTCTTTCGTAGGCGAGGGAAGTTTGTTAGGCAACCCAAAGATGACAAGAAAAACTTTCGGAAAGATCGTGACGATCGAAAAGGAAAAGTTGAAAGAAAATGTTATCGGTGTGGAGACACAAGTCATCTTATAGGAGAATGTCCAAAACCACCCAAGAGCAAACCTCAACAAGCTTTTGTGGGCGGTGCTTGGAGTGACTATGAAGGAGATGATGATGAGCCAAAGAATGATGATATTGCTCTCATGGCTCACAACTCAAATGAGGTGTGCCTCAAAGTTTGTTTGGATCCGGATGAATGGATCAAAGATAGCGGTTGTTCAAGGCACATGACGGGTAATAAAAGCCTCTTCTCTACATATCACAAATGTGATGGAGGTAATGTTACGTTTGGTAGTAATGCTAGGAGCAAAATCATCGGAAAAGGTACAATCTCTCATGACTCCCTTTCTATAGATGATGTTGCTCATGTTGATAACTTAGGATTTAATCTCCTTATTATTAGTCAACTTTGTCGTAATAAGTATAATGTTCTTTTTAGTGAGAACGGTAGTAAAATACTTAAAGATGGTATAACCATAGCCAAAGGTGTCCTTAAGAACAACGTATACGTCATGAAGTTGGATTCTACATCTAGAGACAAACTTTGTCTTACCTCATTAGATGAATCTTCAACTTTATGGCATAGACGTTTAGGACATGCTAACATGAGACTTATCCAAAACCTCTCCTCCAAAGACTTAGTTCGAAACCTACCCAAGTTGAAATATGACCAACACTTTTGTGATGCTTGCAAAGTCGGTAAACAAGTCCATAGTGGCCATAAGGCTAAAAACTTGGTTTCTACATCTAGGTGTCTAGAACTTTTACATATGGATTTATTTGGTCCATCCGCTATACAAAGTTATGGAGGTAACTTCTACACTTTGGTCATAGTAGATGATTACTCACGTTATACTTGGACAAAATTTTTGAAAAGTAAAAATGAAGCATTTGATAAATTTGAGATTCTAAGTAAGAAAAATCAAAATCAAGTAGGGTCTAATATTGTGTCTATTAGAACGGATCACGGTCGTGAATTTGATAATGAATTTCAATTTGGAAAATTTTGTGATAATAATGGAATTACTCATAACTTTTCGGCTCCACGTACTCCTCAATCTAATGGTGTAGTAGAACGTAAAAATCGGACATTACAAGAGATGAGTAGAACAATGCTTAATGAACAAAATATTCCACAAAAGTTTTGGTGTAATGCCGTAGACACATCAACGTACATTCTAAATCGAGTCCTAATTAGACCATTTTTGAATAAAACTCCTTATGAACTTTACAAAGGTAAAAAGCCTGCATTAGGATACTTTAGAGTGTTTGGTAGTAAATGTTTCATTCTTAACACCAAGGATTATCTCACCAAATTTGACCCAAAGTCTTATGAAGGTGTATTTCTTGGATATTCACAAAGTAGTAAAGCTTACATTGTTTTAAACAAAGAAACCTTAAGAGTCGAGGAATCGTTAAACGTAACATTTGACGAAAGTCCACCTCCCTCTAAGACATCACCTTTGGTAGATGATGACTTAGTTGAAAGCCAAGCAATTGAAAGTCAAGAAATCTTAGATAGTGACAAGGAAGATGAACTATTAAACAAGGAACTTGTTAATGTCAAAGAATCTAAAAGTCATCCATTAGATAGTGTCATAGGCAACATTAATGAAAGAACACTAAGATCAAAAGTCCAAAATGAAAGTAATTATTTTTGTTTCGTGTCAACCATTGAACCTAAAAATATTAATGAAGCCATTAAGGATGAATCTTGGGTAATTGCAATGCAAGAAGAATTAAACCAATTTGTTAGGAATGATGTATGGACATTAGTTCCTCAACCAAAGAGTCAAACAATAATTGGAACGAAATGGGTATTTCGTAATAAAATGGATGAAAATGGAATTGTGTCTAGAAACAAAGCTAGGCTAGTAGCACAAGGATATAATCAACAAGAAGGCATCGACTACGATGAAACTTGTGCTCCAGTAGCTAGGCTCGAGTCAATTAGAATCTTACTTGCTTATGCGTGTGCACATAATTTTAAACTCTTTCAAATGGACGTCAAAAGTGCATTTCTAAACGGAGTCATTAATGAAGAAGTGTATGTTGCTCAACCACCAGGCTTCATCGATTTTGAAAAACCTAATTATGTTTACAAACTTAAAAAGGCTCTTTACGGACTCAAGCAAGCTCCAAAAGCATGGTATGATCGACTTAAAACCTTCCTAGTTGACCATAAGTACACCATGGGCTTAGTTGATAATACTCTCTTCACTAAGAAGAAAGATTCACATATTATCATAGTCCAAATCTATGTTGATGACATTATATTCGGATCAACTTGTCAAGAATTATGTGTGGATTTCTCAAAAATCATGCATGACGAGTTTGAAATGAGTATGATGGGAGAACTCAACTTTTTCCTAGGACTCCAAATTAAACAACTTGAAGATGGTATCTTCTTTAACCAATCTAAATACATTAAGGACATGCTTAAGAAATTTGGATTAGAAAATTCGAAACCTATCAAAACTCCCATGTCCACGGAAACTAAACTCACCAAGGATGAGGAAAGTGAATCCGTAGATAGCACTAAATATAGAGGTATGATTGGTAGTCTACTTTACCTAACGGCTAGTAGACCCGACATTATGTTTAGTGTTTGTCTATGTGCTCGTTTTCAAGAAAATCCTAAAACTACCCATCTTGAAGCCGTTAAAAGGATTTTTAGGTATATTAAGGGCACTACACATTTAGGTTTATGGTATCCCAAAGGAACGGGAATAGACACCATAGTGTATGCCGACTCGGATCATGCCGGTGACTATGTCGATAGAAAAAGCACAAGTGGTATTTGTACTTTTGTTGGACATTGTCTCACCTCATGGTTCTCGAAGAAGCAAACGGCTCTTGCTATCTCAACAACGGAAGCCGAGTACGTTTCGGCCGGAAAGGCATGTCAACAAGCTCTTTGGATGAAGCAAGCTCTTGTCGACTACGGAATTCAACTCAACGACATCACAATTCTTTGTGACAACAAAGGTGCCATTGATCTCAGCAAAAAACCCGGTTCAACATGCTCGTACCAAACATATTGAAATCCGTCATCATTTCCTTCGCGACAACGTTCAAAAAGGAAATATCTCAATTGAGAAAGTTTCTTCCGAAGACAACATAGCCGACATTCTCACCAAACCTTTTAACCTTCTTAGGCTAGGCTTAGGACTCATGGAACCTACATTGTAGTTCTGGACATTAGACAAAAATCACAAAAATCAAAACAAATCCATAACAATTTTTCTCAGCAGGGTCGGCGGAACCCTGAGCCATAACGGACGGAACCCAAATTTGGGATCCGCCGTGTCCGTCGACCTGCAGAATCAATCCATTAGTTTATATTAAACCAAACACCCATTATTTCACACCACCACTTCCAAAACTGTTACTATTCACCATTTCTCTCATCCATACCCACGAAATTCTGGTCTTCAATCCAATCACATTACTAATCCATCATCATTGTAAGTATTCTAAACTTGATTACAATCCTGATCTGAGTCTAGGAATTCTATTTTTGCACAAAAACAAAAACTTGGGGTTATGCATTAAACTTGTAAAATTCATGCGTAAAATTAGGTGTTTAACAAAACTAATCATGTTCCCCATAGTTAGGAATTGCATTCTTACTTAGTGTAAACATGTTTGCTAAATCACCCCATGTCAAATTCTTGCAAAAATTTCTCACAAGTAGGACAAATACTTTTTCGTCTCACATTGAGAATACAAAATCAAAACGTTATGTTCAAAACATCACTTGCATAATGTCTCTTGAATGCTAAAGGGAATACATAACCAATATGTATTTTCGGGTACATTCAAACGAAGCTACATTGACCTAGGAGTGTTTGGGTTATCTTTTGTTTTTATAACAAAACTTGCATTATAAAACATTTTTGATGCATCAAAATGAGTCAAGATAACCGCACCTCCACATTGTTTTCATATAGGCACACACTAGAACATCCACATTAAAATAGTAGTTTACTTAAACTAAAATGTGAAATTTTTGTTGTTCTAGGTATCATCATGCCTCCTCTAACCCATTACGACCATAAGGACACAATTAAGTACCTCCCAAAACACCACAAAACCAAAGGCCTTACCCCAAACCAAGTCAACATTTTCAAAGCCCTAGAAAAACGTTATGTCCATGAGGGTAGAACCATTGACCCGTCTTTCCTAGAAGGCACAAACCTTTATGCCGAATTTGCCACAATCAACTTTGAGTGTCTTTTGACTTTAGACGAGCCTATTTGTCCTAGATTCATTCTTGAGTTCTATGCATCCGTCACTCTATCCATGGGTGATTATGATTATTTATCCGTCAACTTTAGGGTTAGTGGCAATCAATACTCCTTCACTCTTGAGGAGTTTGCTCAAATCCTAGGAATTCCAAACCAAGGTACTTGTATCTACTCCGATTTGCACTCCCTCTCAACCCTTGACACCCTAGATGACCGTTTCCATCCTTATGATACCCCACTTGTGTCAAAAGATGTACTCCGTAACCACCTCTTTGTTAGGACAACCACTACTAGGAGAACCCGAACGGGTAATGAGGTTGATAAAGATCCATATGGAATGGAACTTAATGAACTCTTGCCCCAATTCAAGAAATGGGAGGAAGTCCTTAGAGCCAATGTTATAAGCACCATAGGAAACCGAGACCATATCAACCTTTGCCTATGCTACATGCTCTACTCTTTGTCCACTAGGCAACCTTTCAATCTTGCTTACTACATGGCCAAGAGAATGGCCGACATTCCCGTGCATGGCACAACGGCTATGCCATATGGAATGTTCTTGACCCGTCTCTTTAGGTTCATTGCACCCATTCCTCCAACTCCTAACCGTCTTCAACTTGACTACTCTCTCATTCCACATACATTTGTCCCTCTAAGTGATAAGAGAATGTATAGAGCCCAAGGAAAACGTCCTCATCCCCCTACCTCCTCCTCTTCTTCCTCAATGAGTGAAGATGACAATTTGCCAAACTCTAGGCTCCCACCTCTAGAATACCTTTCCCAACTTCCAGATATTCCAAATGAGTCGGAGGAGTTCAAGCAAACAAAAGGGATGTTCAAAAACATCGGGAGATTCCTCGGGAAGATGAAGAAGAAGATGGACCGTCAATGAGTGCGGGTGTGTTAGGAGTGTTTGGCACAAGGTGCTATTGGAACAATTTGGTAGTTTAAACAATCTTTGTGATGTAGTTGTGTGTTAGTACAATGTTTGATACACTATGGAACATGTTTTAACTAACAATGTTGCAGGAAGACAACTTTTGGCAAGTTGTCAAATTTTCTTGATTATCAAATTTTCACTAAGTTTAGTGAATTTCGCTAGCCCCCGGTCAAAGTCTCATGATATGAGTGTCTACATGTCTAATTTTTGCATTTCCTAACCAGATATGAATTATATTTTTGGTTTTAGGAGTTTTCGAAAATTTTGAAAATTGTTTCGCGGGTCAAAAACGCGGACTGTGAAGTTTTTCAGGCCTGGCGGATCCGGCGGATCCCAAATTTGGGTTCCGCCAGTGCAAAATCTGGGTAACCCAGGTTTGGCCCAACGGACCAGACGGCACCCTAATTTGGGTTCCGCCTGTGTATTTCCAGGGTGCCGCCAGTTGCCTGCAGAATTTCTATTTTCTTTTTCGCCAATTCAACATTGAAACAACAAAATCCAATCCTTTTAGGTAGAAACCCATTACTTGCAATGTGTTTAGCATAATAGGATACTCCTTCTTCCATGAACTTAACCAAAACCAATTCCCGCCAAAATTCAAATTTAACCATAACAACCTCAAGGACCCCTCAAACATAAAGGAAGGAACCCTTCTAAGGGATCCTTGAAATCCCTGAGATTTATACAACCAAAATCCACCAAAACCACTATGCATTTAGTGCAAAAACTTGTCTTATCACTTCACCATTTTCATTGGATTGACTTCCATGACATGACAACCCACAATTAAGTTTTCCAAATCATTAGGAACCACCATTTTTGTATGGACTAACATCAAATCCAAACACTCCTTCCCACAAATCTTCATCACTATAAATTAAACCATCCTAAACACTCTCAAACCACACCTTCTTCATCACAAATTCTGAAACTTTAAACCATTTTAAACAATGACCAAGTCAACAAACACCTCTCAACCATCACGACTCATCCGTAGAACCGCCCGGATTAGTGTAAAACCACTATGGTCAAACCAATCCATCAACATTAGCTCCTCATCTTCGGATGAATTCACCTCACCCATCAAAAATGAACACTTTTTGAATCTTGCCTCTCCATCTCCATCACCCAAACAACCAAATGAGCACACTCCACCACCTACTAAATCACCTATTGACCCAACTCCACCAAGTGCTCCAACTCAACCATCAAAGACTTAATCACCATCACCATTACCAAAAATTGAACCTATGGAACTTTTTGGGTCTCCTCCAACATCACCACACCCGTATGTCCAAGATTTAAATGATCTTCCACCAAGACATACCCAACCACCACCGTTTGCAAACCAATCACCAAGGTCAATTCTTGATCTTGATGATGATCTTGAACTTAACCAACCACCACACCAAGTGTACCAACCACCCAAACCGTTGTTATTTCACCCAATCTACCGTGAAATCCATGGTCCTCTCTATGGAGAACCAAATTTTGAACACCATGATCACCCAACTCCACCTCCTTCTCAAGCCCATACCTATGAGTCTTTCTTTCCTTCTTATGAGGAAATACAAAGCATGGTTGACAACCAACTTCATCAAGCAATGGAATTTCAAACCACCTTGCTTGAATCAATACCAAATCCATCCTCCACCCAAGAACCAAAACCAAACCAACCCCTAAACCAAGAAACCAAAACCAACCCATTTTCACCCAACCATCCCCATGTTTGCTCAAATTGTGAGCAAATGGGTGAAAGCATAAAATCCTTGCTTCACCAATTCCAAAATGAAACCCGGTTTGCATTCCAACATGTCATTGAACGTTTGGATGCACTTTCCCACCCCAACAAATCCTAAACAACCCTTGGAGGCCGTTGGCCCCAACTTAGGAATGTAAGATTTTTTTTATTTTCTTGGTTATTTTTTTTTTTTAGTTTTTGGTCACTAAGTAGAAGAATAGTTAGCATTTCTTGTCTTTTGACTTTTATAAGTCAAAATTTTACTTGGAATGAAATTTCTTTCTACTTACTTTTGTGCATTGTTGGTTGATCAATGTTGTGTTGTCATTGTGGTTGCATTGTGTGTGGTAACTACAAGCTTAACTATATATATCACCAACTAACCATTTTTTTTTGTAGGTCTCAAAATCCATGTCTCCCATATTGGTACTCCATTTAGGGGGAGTATCGACCAAGGGGGAGCATGCCGATTATTCCGCTTCGCTACTCTACTTTTTGTTTCGACAAAAAGGGGGAGAAATATATTTAACCTTCAATACTTGATGTGCTTTTCATCTCTTAAGTAAAACAAGGTTAATATAATTTTTTTTAAGTCTTAAAAACCAAGATTTTGTGTGTTACTTAAAAACAAAGTTTATGTTTTGTCATCAACAAAAAGGGGAGATTGTTAATACAAATATCGCCTAAAAACGTTATTTATATTTTACGATCTTCGCTAAGTTTTGTTAACGACAAAATGTAAACTTTAGTTTTAAGCAAAACATATTCTTAGTTTTTAAGACTTGCATAAACAAGACTTTTGCTACATTTTACATTTCATAAAACATAACACAAGTTTATTTCTTAAATTAGAAATAGTCACATCACATTTATGGCAAGTTTTGTCATTATGTATTTATGGCAAGTTATGTGTTTGACTTGCTTTCATGTTGCTTGCAAGTATCATGTTTGACTTACTTTAAGTGATGTGACATTGTTTGGTTGATAGAAGTTATGAGACAAGACCTTGTTTGGTTTGAAGAGTAATTGCAAAAACCTACTGCAGACCCGGCGGTACCCTGGGGGTACACGGGCGGAACCCATTTGAGGGTTCCGCCTGATCCGCCGAGCACACAGTTTGTTGTGCTATAAATACCAAGCCATAACTTGATTTTTGGCTAACCTCTTGAGCACATATTTTACACACACACTGATCCTTTTCTTCTAACCTCTTAACATTGTAAATGTGAAGTTTCCTTTTGTAGCAAAGAAGCTCACAAGGTCGTCTAAAGTTACAAGTTTCCAACACAACGTTGCAAGACTTAGTAGCTTAGTATTGTGTAAACTCGTGTTGTTTACGCATCATTTGTTTGTGTATATTCTGAAGTGAGTGGTTAGTATTTTAGTCCTCAAAATACAAAGAGTGTTGGGAGTTGTTGTACCCTGGTAAAAGAACTAAACGGGAGTGGTTGTGCCCTTGTAAAAGAACTCGACATTTAGCTTTGTGTCGGTAAAAGTATAAGCGACGTGTAAGGTTTTCTCCGCCGGTGAAAGGAGCTTGTTGACTAGTGAAAGAAACTCTCGAGTTGGATACTCGGGGCGTGGACGTAGGGCAAGGAAAAAGAGTCCTTGTAGCCGAACCATGATAAATACTCGTGTTGTGGTTTGATCGTTTCTTTCCTTTACTTGCATGTTATATATATTGTGTTTGTGCATATATCTTTGATCAAACGGAAAGTTTCAAAGCTAACTAAACAAGTTAAAAAGATTTTAAAACGCTAAAACTATTCAACCCCCCTTCTAGTTTTCCACAAACAATACCTAAGTCTTTATTAAGAAGAGGATGTTCCTACAACAAAGAAAGTTAATATACAACAACAACAAATTATATTAGACTTAAGTCATGAAAGACTTGAGCCTGCCCTGTGAATCATTCTGATGAACCCAAGATGATGAGTTAGATCCACAATTGTTCCTGGATTCCCTGTAGTTAAATGGTCTTTTATATGTCCAAGAACAATCTTCTGAGGACTTTTCAGCAGAATCCCAATTACCCCTTCCCATATGCATTGGGTCATTAAATTCATACCAATGATTAGCACCATTAAATGGTTGGAAACCATATCTATATCTATTGGTATTCATATATCTATTGTTAAAATCAGACCTATTGGAATAAACAAGCCAATCAGCTGGAGTGGAATACATTCTGCTGACATGATAATTGGCCTGTGAGGGTTTGGTATTAGTCCACTTATGTCTAGGTCTATTGTTCACAACAGAAACACCCATCCTCTTTTCATGAAAATCACAATCCTTAATTAAATGCAACTTGCTACCACACACAAAACACTTCTTTTTCTTATAAGATTTATTAAATCCAAAAGATGTCTTATTAAACATAGAATTATTTAAACAAACATCAGAAACAGAATTGTTTTGTAAACACTGAAAGGAATTATTTTCATAAGAAGTAAATAACAAGTCTTCAGAAGAGGCTGGTTGATAAAAAAAACTTCATCAGTAGCAACTTCAGAGTCCACAGACTTGTATGTTGACTTGTCAGAAATCTTTGTTGAGGACTTGGGTGAGTCTGACTTGGTCTTGGAATCACAGCTGGCATAACTAGGGGTCTCTGAGGTCTTGTCCCTGGAAGAACAAGATACATAAGTGTTAGATTCAGTACTAGATATACTTCTAGTGTCAGGGGAGTCATTGATCCTAATGCCAGTGGTTTCCTTTGATTCAGGTGAGTCAGACTTATGGGATGTGGGTTTAAGGGTTCCTATGGTTGGACAGTCTTCAGACTTATTTGGCAAGTCTTTAGACTTTTTACCAAAGAGATGGTGTGAACCATCAAAGTCAGAAGTTTTGGTGGTAGGCATAAATACTCCTCTGATGGGTCCTGGTACAGCATTCATTCCCCCTTCCTTAACATATTTTACTGGCTTTTGAAATTCTAGGACAGGTTCAGGGTCAAAAACACTGGATATATCAGGGTAAGTTAACTCCTCTGGATCAATATATTTATCATACCCTAAAGCTCTTCTAGACCTAACAGATTGACTACTATCAATCAGTTTTTCTAAATGTGAAGACCCTTCTTGCCACTTCTTACGATCAGCTACTTCTTTATTCAATTTCTCTTGTAATACATCTTTCTCAGATTGAATTCTAGCTTTTTCTTTTTCAGAAAATTTCAGTTCATTGCTAGCATATTCTAAATCTCTACTCAAAACTCTAATTTTTTCTTCATAAGCCAATTGATTTTGTTGAAACCACACTTTTTGTTGTTCTAAAGTTTTAAAAGCTTCTTTGTAAGTTGCTGCTTCAATAAAACAAGCATTATATTTTGGTTTCATATCATCATAAGCTTCTTTTAGAGTTGTATATTTAGACTCACAATCACAAGCACAAGTAGATACCTGAGGAGAGATTCCCATGAGACCAAAGCTATCATCACAACTAGCCATGCAGGAGATTTGAGGAGAGTTGCTTGTATCATCATCATGCTCATTCCAGTCCACACTAGTATCAATAGCAGTGATCAGGGCCTTTGATTCTCCAGCTTCCAATTCTTTCTTCTTGTATGCTGAATACCTGGTGCTGGCTTCACCTTTCTTGGCTGTGCATTCTCTTGCAAAGTGACCAATTTCTCCACAAGCATAACACTTCACCTTTCTTCTATCAAACCTAGCTGCATCTTTGCCTTCAACATTGAGCTTTTTACCAACCTTTTGCTCAAATAGCCTCACCTTGAGAGATAGCATGGCCATTTGCCACTTTAAGTCCAATTCTTCTAAAGCAAGTTCATCAATTTGCTCAAAGTCTTCATAAGCAATTTGTTGCTGTTTATCAACTTCAGCAACAAACGAATGAAGTACATCTTCCATCACATTGCTAATCTTAGGATGAGTTATTGGATTAGCACTTGAAAAAGACAATGTGGTCATTGGAAGACTTTGGCTTGGAGTGGATGGACTTGAGTAAACCTGTGGTGTTGGGGATGAGCTTGCATAGGTATGTGGCATGTAGTTTGAATTAGAACTGACAAATGCAGATTGTGAAGGAGTTGCTGCATATGGAGAGAATCCTTTTATGTCACCTTCTAAAGCTCTGAGTTTGTTGTACAAATCATCAAAGGTTAGATAGTCCAAGCCACCTTTGGTTTTCAATGATATACTTACCTGAGACCATGAGGGAGGCAAGGCTCTTAAAAACCTAGAGTTCACCTCCTCGTTATCAGGTCTGGCCAGCAACTGATTCAAGTGACTCAAAATCTTCTGAAACATGTCATAACCTTTGTGAGGACCTTCCTCTTCAGTGATCTTGAATTCTTGGAACTCCATCTTCAGCATACTTTTCCTCATCCTCTTTGATTCTTCATTCCCACCAAATCTGGCTTTTATGGCCCACCAGATTTCTCTTGGATCAGACATGGAATGAAAATCTCCCATGTGGTCATCAGGGATGGCCTGCAACAATATGGTTCTAGCTTTGTTTTCCCTTTGTATAGCAAGAATTTCATCAGCAGAAACAGGTTCTAGTATTGTTACTTTCCCATTAGCATCAACACTTTGCTTTTTAGGGCGACAACCATTGAGTATAACATTCCAGAGGTTATAATCAACACTTGCAATCCAATTCTGCATCTTCATGGCCCAGATTTCATACTCATCCTTCCTAAGAAAAGGAAGTTTTGCATTGCTGTTGGAGAAGGCCACTTGTTGTAGTTGTTGAGTGAGAGAGCCTGCTTCAGAGAGAGCAACATCACCACCTGGTTTGTCACCCATTGGTATTGATTGAGTAGTTATGTGATTGTGTAGAGGTTACAGAGAGTATCTAGTGGCTCTGATACCACTTGTAGAGATCTATTCCTTGATAGATCACGAGCCAATAGATCGTTAGCCAACTAATGTAATCACTAGCTAGACTAAGTTAGATAATCTCTATGAGTTTGTAATTATGCGGAATATAAAAACAAACGTATACTAAACTTGATCCTCTATGGATCGATAATATTAATAAAACTTCGTACTAAAAACTTGTATCTATTACAATGGCCTAGGGTTCCTTATATACTAGTGGAAACCCTAACCTTTCTTACAAGAAACTAATAATGAAAAACTAATAAAAGATATTCTACATATCTTGTCCTAAAATACATAAGTTATATCCACGGTTAAACGCTATCCGTAGGATCTATGATCATCCGCAGAAACCATTCGTCAGCAGAAAGTCACTAAGCCTTCCGCAGAATCCTGTCAGCAGTATCTTCAATAATTCCTTACAGGTTTTTATTTGTTGAGACCATCACAGCCTTGTTTCTTCATTTTTTGATCATATCGCATGACCCTTCTTGATCAATTCTCTTGATTATTCAATCCATCACAGATTGTCCCCTTGGATAATTGCCTCACACAATTTTCTTCATAATCTATCACAGATTCTTCTTTTCGCGGTTGCTTCACACAATAATTCTGTGCGGTTTTTCTTTCTCTCTTCTCTGAATCGATCCTTGGCTTCCTTCATGGCTGCGTTTCTTAAAAAAATGCAGGTTTTATTCTTGAGTGATGAATGATTCATGAATTGTTGTTGTTTGATCCCTTCGGCTCTGATACCACTTGTTATACAGGTTGTGTGGGTTTTCCAGGATCGAAATAATCAAACAACAATCATGTTCTTCATGCAGAATCAGAGTTGGATAAATAGGGATAAAAAGAAGATGGGTATGAACCCTTTAATATTGATAATGAATAATCTGGAAAAGGGTTAATGAATTACAAGAATTCCTAATCTATTTATAAGGTATGAAACGTTGTGATGTCTGTTAGAAGAGACATGTCGTTTCATTAAAGTTAATCGTTGTACCCCTAGAATTCTTAAGTAACCGTTATTTAACTGTCATCTATTGGGTTTTGATGGCTTGCGGATTTGCAGCCCATGACAGAAGGTTATGCAGGCTTTGTTTTGACCCATCTTGATTTCCTTTGGCATGTAAGACATTAGAAGCGTCCAACAGTCTTCAATCCCTTGAAACTAATGGGCTATGATTTTGTGTTGTGGTATCAGTTTTAGTCTACCTATTCTAATCTGTATGTTTATGTGTTTTAAAATGTAAACTGCATTAGTGTATGTAGATGGTGCAAGAAATTTTCGACAAATTATGGTTTATGATGATACGTAGTTTATGGCTTATGATGAACTAGCAGGGTACCCGTGCGCACGGTGGCGGATACTCTGTAATTAAAATTTTCGACAAATAATGTTTTTGATAATACGTTTTCTGTGACAATAACTTTATAGGAAACGAGAATTTTAAGTTTTATTAACTTCAAAGATAAACTATATTATGTTAAAATTAGATAGTAAAGAACATAGACATATCGTTATTATTATTATTATTATTATTATTATATATAGATTGTATTAACTTTTATTTTAAGGTTTAGTGATCTATATGCCTACTATAAGGGATGGAGCATTTAACTCGTATACATGATGGACATTACGAGTTCAAGAAGGATATAAGAAACTTAAATGTCATTGGATGCTATTTTTTCTAAAATGTAACTTATCAAATACAAATTGAAACAAATTGCAGGCTGTTATTGAAATTTATAATTACTTGCATGGAGAGCAAAAGGATATCAAAGTAATCAAACAAAGAAGAGTTGGAGAAACAAAATTCAAACCTAGATATCTAAAAACCCATTAGCAACTTCGCAAAACTAAATACAAACTTAGTATCCAATAGACTTACCTTTGAGGAAAAAAAAAAAAAAAAAAAAAAAAAAAAAAAAAAAAAAAAGGACCAATCTCTACTATCACAAACCAAATTGACGAAAATGTACACAAATTTCACCCATTACCATTCTCTACTAAGCAAATGCTTTTGCACTCTATCGCTTTTTGCATGCTATGTGCTACGTGTTTCATTTTTATTGATTGACTAAATATTAAAATAAATAAATAGATGTGTGCATTTTAGATTGCTCTCTTTTCACTTGTCACGTACATACCACTTATTTTTCATCTACCTCATTTACACCCACTCTTTACTCTTCTTATTTTAGATCTAGCAAAAAAACATCCCAAAATTCTCAAATACTTATGCATTTGTTCTTGTAATTTGAGGTTTAGTTTGAAGTTTTTTGGTCCTCACCGGAAAGCATTAAAAGTTAGATTTCGGTTAAAATTTTAAAATATAAAATTTTAAATGGGGAACAAAATGCTTGGCATACAAAATTCTTTGCGCGTATAGATGACGTGTCAAATTTATAGTCATCACTTTTAAATAAACTAGACGTGCAAATAACATGGAGTGCAAACTCATTTGCTCGCACAATCACATGTCACCTTAATAGCCGTTACTTTTAATCCTTTTAATCAAACTAGGCGTGCAAATGAGTTTGGAGAACAAACATTTTTGCACGTAATGCCACGCGTCACCTTATAATTCAATCTTAATTTGATAAAAATACACGTCGAGCAAATGATCATGGCGCGCAAACTTTATGCGCGTATAATAGAATTTGGTAGGGGTGAGCAAAAAACAACTGAAAAACCCGAAACCGAACCGAAAACAAAACAAAAAAAAAAAACGAACCGAAATAACTGACTGAAACTAAAAACCGATGGTTCGGTTTTTACTTTTTCAAAAACCGTAAAATTCGGTTCGATTTCGGTTTTTGTCCAAAAAACGAACCGTAAAAAACCGAACCGAACCGCTTCAATTATATAATATAGTATATAACTAATATAATGTAGATAAATAACTAAACAAATCTAATTTATAAATTCATATTAATTTGGTAGGTGGATTTATAATATATTTATCTTAACGTTTTTTTTTTTTTTTTTTTTTTTTCGTGTATATGTGTTTACTTTATATTATATCAATACTTATGTGACAATGCTCATACTATGTATAAATTCACTGGTATGTGTGTATCTCTTTATACGTATGTAATTGTAGAATTATGAGATAAACATTATTAGGCTTATCTTGACAAAAATAAAGATAAATAACCAATTTCTACAAAAATCATGTTTGTTGGTATAAATTGGCTACACACAAATATAAGCGGTTAAAAACCGAAAAATTGAACCACCAAAAATCAAATGGTTTCGGTTTTGAATTTTATAAAAACAAAATGTTTCAGTTTGGTTTCAGTTTTAGCCAAAAACCGACCCAAACCGAACCGCGCTCACCCTAGATTTTGGTAATACGGTTTTCAAAGGTTCATGACGTCTATTCTGGAAATTTTCACCTGATCTATACCTTAGAATTTTCACTAAGAAGCTAACATCTGTATTAGTATAATTTTTAACTTTGACCTTTATCTTGAGGTTTGACGATTTGTTACCAAAATTCCAAACGGAAATTTTTTTGGAGGTTAGACACAGTCTAGCGAAAGTTTAACGTCGCCTTAAGAACGAGTTATTGACGGTTTTATAACATGTGACGCCTTTTTCTTGTGCACGACCTGTATATATATAATGTACTAATTTAAAATCTTTGTGACCTAGTTTTGGACTTTTGGCTTCATTTACTCCACTAGTTGATGTCCTCTCGTACGTGACAACAACCACGATAGTACTCGTTTGAAAGTAAAGTTCAACAATACATAAAAAGAACACTTAACAATTGAAATGGGCATATATTTTTTCATGACCGAAGTTTGCCATTACGTACAATGTGATCGACTTTCAATAGACCACAAAGAAGAAATAATAAGTCAAAGTCGTGGGAACGTACAATACATAGTCGAACACTTCAAACCCTACTTTTGAAAACCCTTTATCGCCCCATTCTTCACCATAGGTATTTTTTACCTCACAGTAGTGTTTTAGAGTGTTCTCAGAAGTGGTATTTACTCCCACAATTAAGACTGCATGCCCTTCTCCGAATAACTCGACAGCTTGCTCATCACTTGTAGGTTCTACGGGATGATGATAAGTGTCATTCTCTAGAGCACAACGGCGTGCAACCAAATTATCTTTAAAACCACCCACGAGTAGCATTGCCACACATGGAAATGACTGGCCTTCGTCACTGTTGTAAAATTTAGTGCACTTGAGGGATCAAATCAAACTTGGGAATGGGTTTGGAGGTACGGAGTGTACACCCATCAAGTCCCTGATTACCCTGACTCAATAGTGGTTGTGCTAGTGTGAATCTGATTCTGCTGATGCATGAATCTGATTCTGCTGCTAGTGTTGTGAATCTGCTGCTAGGATTCTGCTGCTAGCTGATCCTGCTGATAGGATTCTGCTGCCAGCTGATCCTGCTGCTAGCTGATTCTGCTGCTAGTGTAAATCTGCTGATAGCAATTCTGCTGCTCGGTTTAAACCACTAATTCCTACTATTATGGAAAGTATTATGATATAATTAATGGGCCGTTAATTATATATAATTCCATGGGCTAAGGTTTTGAGTATTCTCTATTATAAATAGAGGTCATAACACATCTGCATGAAGAGACGAAATCACAAAACCCTAAACACTTGAATACGCATCTGGTTCTTGGTTTGTGCCTAAAACAAGAACATCACTTGGTCTTATCCAATAGAGATATTCGTGTAACCCAGGCATAGGGTCGAATAGTTTCTATTGGAAAGTGATACCACGATTTCAAGTGAATATCCAGTACCTTTATTGATTATCTTAACCCTAATCTGGGAAACTGTTAACACTCAATTTAACCAACAATAAATAGAAACTATTAGTGATAATCAATGGCTGCTGCTATGAGACAAATGGTTGTTAACTTTTCCAAGTTGGAAAAGTTTGAAGGTGTTGATTTCAGAAGATGGCAAAAGAAGATGCACTTCTTGTTGTCAAGTATGAATGTGGTTTATGTTCTCACAACTGAGATTCTAGAAGATTTTGGAGATGATGCTACTATGGATCAGATGAGGGCAAGAAGCAAATGGGAGAATGATGATTATGTTTGCAGAGGTTTAATTCTCAATGGTATGTCTGATTCTCTATTTGATATTTATCAGAATGTTGAAACTTCTCAAGAACTATGGGATTCCTTGGAAGCCAAGTATATGGCTGAGGATGCATCAAGTAAGAAGTTCCTTGTAAGTAATTTTAACAATTAGAAAATGGTTGATTCTAGACCTGTCATGGAACAATGCAATGAACTTCTTAGTATACTTGGTCGATTCACACAACACAAGATGAACATGGATTAGGCTATTTCAGTCTCTTGTATCATCGATAAACTGCCTCCTTCTTGGAAGGATTTCAAGCATATGCTTAAGCATAAGAAGGAGGAGTTAACTCTTGTTAAGTTGGGCAGTCACTTGCGCATTGAGGATTCACTCAAAGCTCAAGACATTGATAAGCCAAAGAGTAGCACTGCTACTGGTCCATCAGTTGTCAATATGGTGGAGCATAACAACTCCACCAAGTACAATGACAACAAGGGCAAGCGTAAGCATCAAGATAACACCAAATCTAATCTTAACAAGAAACCTAAGGTGACTTGTTGGAAGTGTGGGAAACCTGGACACTTCAGGAAAGATTGCAAGGGTGGTAAAGTTGGAAACAAATCCAATGGATCAGGCACAGGTGGAGGGAATGGTAACACCAATTCTCTGAAAGGTCAGAATGTGTTTAATAAGTCTTTCAAGATTTAGTATGTTACATATATATCTGACATTTACTTTGTGCAGGATGATGATGTTGCGTGGTGGGTTGACTCTAGAGCAACAATTCATGTGTGTAAAGATAGAAGCTGGTTCAAGACCTATGAGTCAATGAATGATGGTTCTATTCTTCATATGGGAAACGAGTCAACTGCCCTGGTGCATGGAAAAGGATTTGTTGATTTGAAGTTTAGTTCTGGAAAGATTGTTTCTTTATTTAATGTTTTACATGTTCCTGATATTAGAAAGAATTTGGTTTCTAGTAGTGTTTTGAATAATTGTGGTTATAAACAAGTTATTGAATCTGATAAGTTTGTTTTGTCTAAAAATGGTGTGTTTATTGGTTTTGGTTATTTGTGTAATCAAATGTTCAGACTTAATATTGTTCATGATAATATTGATTCTGCTTTTATATCTACATCTAAACTTTATGATTCAAACCTATGGCATGCAAGACTTGGCCATGTACATTTTAAAAGAATGCAAGATATGTCCAAGGATGGGTTAATACCAGCTTTTGATATGAACACTGAAAAGTGTAAAACTTGTATGTTGAACAAGATAACTAAGAAACCTTTTCAAGGAGTAAAACGTGAAACTAAAGTTTTGGAGTTAATTCACAGTGACCTTTGTGATTTACATGCTACTCCCACTTTGGGGAATAAGAAATACTTTGTGACTTTTATTGATGATGCTTCTAGGTTTTGTCATGTTTATTTATTACATTCTAAAGATGAAGCATTAGATAAATTTAAAGTATTTAAAACTGAAGTTGAATTGCAACAAAGTTCCCTGATCAAAAGATTAAGGACTGATAGGGGAGGTGAGTACATGGATACTCTGTATTTTCAGTCTGTTGGTATAATCCATGAAACGACTGCCCCTTATACTCCTCAGCAAAATGGTATTTCTGAAAGGAAAAACATGGTGCTGAAGGAGATGGTTAATTCCATGTTGTCCTATTCAGGGCTGAGTCAAGGGTTCTGGGGTGAAGCTATGTTAACAGCTTGCTATTTATTAAATAGGGTTCCTAACAAAAGGAACAAGGTTACCCCTTATGAACTTTGGACTAAGAAGAAACCTAACCTTAATTATCTTATGATATGGGGTTGTAGGGCTGTTGTAAGACTTCCTGATCCAAAGCAGAAAACTTTGGGAGAAAGAGCATTGAATGCATCTTTGTTGGATATGCTGAGCATTCCAAGGCATATAGGTTTTATGTTATAGAACCTAATGAGTCTATTTCAATTAACTCAATAATTGAATCAAGGGATGCACTCCTTGATGAGAACAGATTCTCATCTATCCCTAGACCAAGTCAAAGGATTCCAAATGGAACCAATGACAATGGTGTTTCATAAGTATCTGATGAGGTTCCTGATGAGGTTCCTGCTGAGGTTGTAGAACAACAACCTGAACCTGAGCTCAGAAGGAGCAATAGGGTGAGGACTCCAAAATCATTTGGACCTGAGTTTCAATTATACTTAATTGAAGGTACAAGGAGTGAGGTCTCTGACCAATACTCCTATTGCTTCATTGTGGAGGATGATCCCAAAACATTTGAAGAAGCAATGAAGTCCCAGGATGTTGCTTTCTGGAAAGAAGCAATTAATGATGAGATGGACTCTATCATGGGCAATAACACTTATGTGTTGACTGATCTACCACCTGGTTGCAAACCTTTAGGTAGCAAATGGATTTTCAAAAAGAAAATGAAGGTAGATGGAACTGTTGAAAAGTTCAAGGCAAGATTAGTTATTCAAGGCTTTAAACAAAAGTCAGTAATAGACTACTTTGATACTTATGCTCCAGTGGCACGTATCAGTACCATAAGATTGCTAATTGCTTTGGCATCAATTCACAATCTGATTATTCATCAGATGGATGTGAAGACAGCTTTCTTGAATGGTGATTTAGATGAGGAGGTTTACATGAACCAACCTCAGGGCTTCATCATGCCTGGCAATGAAAACAAGGTGTGTAAACTGATTAAGTCTCTGTATGGACTAAAACAGGCACCTAAGCAATGGCATCAAAAGTTTGATGAAGTGGTTTTGTCTAGTGGTTATTTACTTAATCAGGCTGACAAATGTGTATATAGCAAATTTGATGAATCTGGTAAAGGAGTCATCATTTGTCTATATGCTGATGACATGTTGATCTTTGGCACTGACCAAAATCAAGTTGATCTTACAAAAGAATTTTTGTCATTAAAATTTTCCATGAAGGATATGGGGGAGGCTGATGTTATCCTTGGTATTAGGATTAAACATGAAAGTAACAAAATTTCTATATCTCAGTCTCATTACATTGAGAAGGTGTTAAAGAAATTTAATTACTTTGATTGTACTCCAGTGAGTACTCCTATGGATACAAGTGAGAAGCTAATGCCTAATACTGGCAAAGCTGTATCTCAACTTGAGTATTCTGGGGTGATTGACTGCTTGATGTATGCCATGACTTGTACAAGACCTGACATTGCTTTTGTTGTGGGTAAACTGAGCAGGTATACTAGTAATCCTAGTGCTCATCATTGGCAAGCAATTCAGAGGGTCTTTAAGTATTTGAAGAGAACTATGGATTATAGTCTCTCATATACTGGTTATCCTTCAGTATTAGAAGGATACACTGATGCAAGTTGGATCAGTAACACTGAAGACAATTCGTCTACTAGTGGCTGGGTATTCCTACTTGGTGGAGGTGCAATTTCTTGGGCATCCAAGAAACAAACTTGCATTACCAGTTCAACCATGGAATCTGAATTTGTGGCTTTAGCTGCTGCTGGCAAAGAAGCTGAATGCTTGAAAAACTTGCTTCTTGAGATTCCATTGTGGCCTAAACCTATAGCACCTATTTCTATCCGTTGTGATAATGTTGCTACATTGGCAAAGGCTTATAGCCAGATGTACAATGGGAAGTCTAGACACTTAGGTGTTAGGCATAGCATGATTCGTGAGCTTATCATGAATGGGGTGGTATCTATAGTGTTTGTTAAATCTCAACAAAACTTAGCTGATCACTTGACGAAGGGTTTGGCTAGAGACTTGGTTTTGAAGTCTGCTAAAGGGATGGGTTTAAGTCCAACTTAGTCACTGAATGCAAGGATACCCAACTCCCTTCTAAGGAAACTTGGAAGCTGAGTTCAATGTGGAAAGCTGATCATTTAGTGGACTGAAGCACATGTATCACAAACATCCCAAGTTTGTGCTTGTTACCTGCTGAAAGGAGGATGAAGTCTTCACTTCTTAATGGTTAATTTTGTTTGAAAAAGTGCTTAGCAGGAGCATGAATTAAAGATGAACCACCTATGTGAATGTTGAAGTTTTTCCGCTTCAGGAAGCTTTGGACTTTTAGCTTTTACAACATTTATGAATTGGATATGGACACATGGCTTGTATAGTGTCAGAAGTATTTTAGTGTTTGAAAACTTGTGTGTATTTATCATCAGGTATTCAAATGGGTTGAAGGGTTCAATTCTTAAAACACCCTGATTCTTGAATATTTGAAAGTATATTTACTAATGTGGAAATTCAATCCTCAGGATATTTTCACTTATGCACTTGTTTTGTTTTGTGTTTAATTTTTCATGCAAAGGAAGTGAACTAAATTTGGGGAGGATTGTTGTAAAATTTAGTGCACTGGAGGGATCAAATCATACTTGAGAATGGGTTTGGAGGTACGGAGTGTACACCCATCAAGTCCCTGATTACCCTGACTCAATAGTGGTTGTGCTAGTGTGAATCTGATTCTGCTGATGCATGAATCTGATTCTGCTGCTAGTGTCATGAATCTGCTGCTAAGATTTTGCTGCTAGCTGATCCTGCTGATAGGATTCTGCTGCCAGCTGATCCTGCTGCTAGATGATTTTGCTGCTGATAGCATTCTGCTGCTAGTGTGAATCTGCTGATAGCAATTATGCTGCTCGGTTTAAACCACTGATTCCTACTATTATGGAAAGTATTATGATATAATTAATGGGCCGTTAATTATATATAATTCCATGGGCTAGGTTTTTGAGTATTCTCTATTATAAATAGAGGTCATAACACATCTGCATGAAGAGACGAAATCACAAAACCCTAAACACTTGAATACGCATCTGGTTCTTGGTTAGTACCTAAAACAAGAACATCACTTGGTCTTATCCCATAGAGATATTCGTGTAACCCAGGCATAGGGTCGAATAGTTTCTATTGGAAAGTGATACCACGATTTCAAGTGAATATCCGGTACCTTTATTGATTATCTTAACCCTAATCTGGGAACTTGTTAACACTCAATTTAACCAACAGTCACCATAATTCTCTTATAGCTTTTGTTTGTACTCTTCCTTGTCAGCAACGCGAACTATGCTGCTAATTCTGTAATGTTGCTTCATTTGATAATGCTTCTCAGACCAGTTTGGTATGCCTCTTCCAAGACGTTCGTAAGGGTAGCTCTTAGTGGTTTCAAGCCCAAGATGCGGCTTAATTGGTACAAAATTCTATTGCGCGAACCACCGTGTTAACCTTCGCATCCACCATGGGCATGCATGAAAGGTATAGATCTTGAAATTCATCTCCTCCAGACATTCTGAGTACAGTACCGGTCATGTCCGCCATTGCCAACAATTGACAGTGTCCTTCATACTTCTGGTGCGTCACTTTTGTTGATCCCAGTTGAGCTTAAACGATCTTGTATAGAAGTTAACTTGATTAAACACTTAAGCTAATATGCGGAATGTAAAAGCTTAACTTAAGAATAATAATGATTCACTTTCAACACTTCAATATTATTAATACGAGCACTCAACAATGCTAGGGTTTTACAACCTTGAAGTGAATAATAATACGTACATAAACTAACCCTAGGATCCTCCTTTTATAGACTAAGGAATCCTACTAGGTTTACAATACCTTTCTCTACACGATAAGTATATTCTAGATAAATATAATATTTACACAATCTATTCTGTATTTATCTAAACCATATACATCCTTATCCCATCAGCAGTAGATTCTGTCAGCAGCATTTAACCTCAGCAGCACTTTGACATTAGCAGCAGAATCATTACCACTAGCAGCAGTTTCACTTATAGCAGCAGTTTTACTCAACAGCAGTTTCAGACCCAACAATCCTCCCCTAAACTTATTATTTATTCCTAAATAAGTAAGTTTCTTCTAAGCACAATTAATCACTTGGAGGATGCTTCCAAACACTTCAACTCTTGAGAATTCAGTTGATCAAATATCTTCTTATACTTTGATAGCAAATTGAATGCTTGATCATCAGAATCATAATCTTTCTACAACTTAAGTGATTTATCACCATTAACCATCTGATTGAAAATATTCCAGTATCTTACCACTGGGTAATCCATTTCAGCTAGCATATACAAAGTAATTGGTCCAATATCTAACACATGAACTCCAGAATCTTGAAAGAGTCTCCATTTTCTTACTTTGTAATCTACTATCTCTGTCCATTCAGAATCATCCATCGAAGGTTCAAACATAAGTTTAAGAGCTCTCCACATAACATTATCAGAAGAAGTTATGATGTGATCAATTTTATCTATCTCATACTTTTTACCATCAAACTTCTCAGCTCCAAACTTTGCCTTGTATAACTTCCACAAGTCTTCAACATCCTCTTTATCAAAGTAATGTAGCATCTGTTGAAATCTAAGAAACCTGTGAGTCTTACCATCAGATCTCTGGACATCATGAAATGCTCCAATATTAGTATCATATCCTGTAGTTACTTTGATAATAGGATATTTGACACCAATTGGTTTAGCATCAATCACTTCAGGATCTTCCATCTTGCCAACCATAGTGTAAACCTTCAATTGTTCTTTTAGATGCTCAGGAGGAATGTGATCAAGATCATGTTTAAACTCATCACCTTCAGGCATAGAACTGCTTCCTTCCCCAATCTTTCTCTTCTTCTTTGCAGATGACTTATGAATAACACCTTTTCTTTTATCACCTTGCATAGAAGAAATAGTCTTTGCTGCATCAATATCAAGCTGTTTAACAACATCAGCTTCTTGAATATGCTCTACTTCAGCTACTTTTTCAGGTACCAACTTATTGTTCATCTGAGCAATTTGTTCCAAATTCTCAGCACATCCCATAGCATAAAAAGTATCTGTTCTTCTCTTAGCTTGTTGATACAAATCAAAAACTTCTTTATCAGAATAAGGTTTCAACTGTGCCAATGTCCATCCAGCCATATTCTTTAGATACCTTTCATATTCTTTTCTTTGTTGTTTAACAGTTGGACCTTTAAATATCTTTATCTTTCTTCTAGCAGTAGCATTTTCTTTTCTCTTCTTTGTAGTAAACTCTCTTAACCAAGATTGCACATCAAAAGTTGAAACTTCATTTTCTTCAATCTTGATCAGCTTATTGAGTTCAATATCAGCAGCTATTCTGATCTTCTCATTTACCCATTTATCATACCTCTTTAAGCCTTCAGCCTCTTTCTCAGCTAACTGTTGTTCTTCCATATTAATCAACTCTTGTTCTCTAAGTGCAGCAGCTGTATCATGTTCAACTTGTAATGCCTTAGGCCTAGACTCAAATGGTACATCAGTGAAATCAATCCCCTTATACATTATCCTTGGTTTTTCAACTTGCTTGCCCTTGCCTTTATCAGTAGAAGATGAAGAAACAACCTTCTTTTGTTGAGCAGCAGGTTCTTTAATAACAATCCCTTTTTCAGGTTTTCTAGGTGCTGATGATTTGATTGTTGTTGTTGTTTGTTGTGGTAGTGAAGGAGTTGATAATGGAGTAATCTTCTTGCTCAACAATACCATAGCTTCAGCAGCAGCATTGTCACCAGACCCAGCAGCAGAATCTTGTGCATCAGCAGATCCACTAGTAGCAGAGTTAGTAAGATCCTTAGCAGTAGATTCTTGAGCAGTAGAATCTTGAGCAGCAGAATCAAGACTTTTGTTTTTCACCAAATCTCCCAACTTCATCAATGTTTCACCCATCAACCCTGTTGCCTTCACTAATTGCTCAGGCTCCAAAGTTGTAAGTTGTTCTACCACCTTCTCTTGAGTAGCAATTACCTCTTCCATAACAACCTCATTCCCTGATTTATCAGCAACCACAAACTCTTCAGCATCCTGAGGACTTTCAATATCCATATCACCAATCACTGGAACCTCCCCTAAAACCATTCCATCATTCAAACCCAGAGCACTATCAAACTTTTCCAAATTTGCCTCCCCTGAACCCATTGCCTCTTCATTCCTCCCCTGTTTGGAAGCATCATCTTCCAAGTGAGTAGAGACATCAGGAGAACTAACAATCTGAGAAGTACCTACTTTCTTCAATCTTTTCAAGAAGGTTGAAGATCTTGATTTCTGAAAGTTCTTAATCTGTTTTGGCAATTTGATGATAGTCTTGTCCTGATCAGCAACAACAGATGAAAGATTAAGAACTTTGCCCTCCAATGTGGTACATTGCACCCCCAAGTTGGTACAAGTAACCGTTAATTCCTGAATGAGTTTCATAATAGTCTCATCACTTCGACCTGTGTTACCTGGTCCGAGAGGTGAATCATGGACATTGCCATCATGTACAAGATTTTCCGTCAATTCATTGGTCACTGGTCTGTCCTCATCACTTCGACCTGTGTAACCTGGTCCGAGAGGTGAATCTTGGGACATAAACTCAGTATCAAACCTAGTTTGATCATCTGAGCCCCCTGTATTTGCCATTTGGCTAGGGTTACCATCCTGAGAATTTGATTCAGAAGAATCATCATCTCTAGATGTTGCCTTGGTTTGGGTCTTAATGATGTTATCACTCTCCTGCTCTGCTGCTAAGCTAGAAGCAGTAGTGATAGCCCTTGCCAACATGTCCTCTTCATCACCTAGGACAGCCTCATCTAATACAGCCATACTAACACTATCCTGAGGAAGATCAGTGTTCTTTTTGGTGTTCCTACGGGTATAGAGTATTTTAGGTTGTGTAGCAGATGCACTAAAATTGGGTGTGTGATGGGAGTCAGTGGGATTTCCTGATCCTTCACCCTGATTGTTTTGCACAAGTTGCACCATCTGAGGTGTAAGATTTGTACGTGTGCCTGAAAAACCTTTTCCATGTTTAACCAAGAAAGTAAGAGTTTTAGAAACCAATTTTGGAGCATCATAAGTAGCAACATGGCCTCTAAACTTTGTAAGTTGTTTTTGAACAAAGAGTTGTATAAACCTTGGATAAAGCAAATATGAACCAGACTCTTTGATACTCTGAAACATCCCTTCCAAAATCATTCTTGAAAAATTGAATGGTTTACCTTTGCTTAGGCATACCATTGCAGAAGCAATAGTAGTACTAAACTCATGCCATCCAGAAGTTTTAGGACTCAAACAATGAAGAAGAAGATGTATCAAAAACTTGTATTGAGGACAGAGGAGAGATTTTTGAAATTTTAAATTTGTATGATTCCCCTCATATCCCAAATCTTTTAACCCAGCAAAAATAGCAGAATTGGCCAGGCAAGTGGTCTCTGTTTCATCATCTAAGAAAAGGGTTTCTCTTATTAATGATTCAGATACACGAACCTTTTGCCCATCTACTAAGGCACTAACATGTTTTTCCCCATTCATAGTTTTGATTTTAGCGGTAAGCCAAAACTGTTTGATGTGGGAAGCAAATATAGTAGGATTCACAGTGAGTGCATACCTAAGAGAAGTAGCATTCAAAAACTTTACTATGTCTGTGAAATCTTCATTAACTGATTCGGCATCCAAAACGACCACACTGTTGTGTTGCTTTGCCCAAGTACGAACGCAATCCATGAGTTAGGGTTTAGGGAAATTGGGAATTTTTGACTTTGAGAGAGATGGAGGGTTAGGGTTTGTGATAACTTCAATTTGAAACATGAGAAAACCAATTAGAAAGATCAATTAGGTTTTAAACTGATTGAAGAAGTTACACATCCCACCCTCACACTTTCAACCGTAGCAGCACAATAACACTAGCAGCAGAGTTATATAACTAGCAGCAGAGTGAAATAATCCAGCAGCAGAGTTGACTAAATAAGCTTGGTCAAAAAGTCAAGAATCCTCAGCAATTAATGTGATGATATGCCGTAATCCCTATAAAAACGGACTAAATCTTTTCCCTAATTTACCACAATCAAACCCTAATCGCAATCAAAACGCCAATCAACCAAATCAAAACTTCAATTAACCCAAATCAAATCAAATAATCATGAAATCAACACCCGAAATCATCAATATCTCTTCCGATTCATCATCTGAAGATGAAACCCCCTTTGAAACATATGTGCCGCCCTTCCGTCCTCCTCATGATGGTTGTAGAACCAAAGAGCAAGCCAAAAAGAGAAAGCATGATCTCCCTGTGTTCAAAGATCTTCTGCGTTTAAATCAAACCCCAAGCACATCCAGGGGTAAAGCTGTGATGTCCCCAAAATCTCCATCGTCTTCAGAATCATTAGAAGACCCAGCGTGGATCCCTGTCAGGCAACCATCCCCAAGGGAGCTTGTTTCCCCTTTCATCTACACATCATTAGATGAGGATGAGCCTCCAAATGAACCACCTTCCACTCCTGAGAGGCCTCAGTCATCAAGGCCACGACCAACGAAGTCCACCAAGACAAAGAAGACAAGGAAGGCAAACTCTCCTCTCCCTAAAGAAAGAAAAATTGTTCTTGGACTTCCATGCCCTAGGAAGTAGTGCTTGTAGGATTTAAGTTCATCTTAGATTGTTGCACTCTTTTGTGGTTTCAGAAGTAGTCTTTGTAATTTCTCTTTTGATGTATGAACTTCTGAACTTGATGAATGATGAATGACAGATGTTCTTCTTTTGTTGTCAGTATATTGTTATTGCAAATCATCATTTAGACTTATTCCTGCACAATATTAGACCAAACACCACAAAGCAAACAAACATATGTGCTAGCAGTAGAGTTAGAAATAGCAGCATAGTACATTCCATCACAAACATATGCTTTAAGATAAGCAGCACAATGCCTTTACACACTTGTACAAAAACAAAGAGATAAGTTTTTCAAAGATTTATCATACCAATGTTTGCAATTAAAAATTGAAACCTCCCCACATCAAAGTGTTTAGTGAGAAGATCAACAACATTGTTATCAGTATGAACTTTAACAATTTGGATCAACTTCTTTTCATAGCAATCCCTGATAAAATGATGTCTTATCTCAATATGTTTTGTTTTAGAATGAAAAACAGGATTTTTAATTATGCAAAGTGTGCTGTTGTTATCAATATGAATTTTGGTATTCATGAAATTGTACCCATAATCAAATAATTGATTCTGCATCCATAGAACTTGTCCACAACAACTTGAAGCAGCTACATACTCAGCTTCAGTTGTAGAATTAGCCACCACTGTTTGCTTCTTGCATTGCCATGACACTAATCTGCTTCCTAGAAATTGACAACCCCCTGTTGTAGACTTTCTATCCAAAGAAGCTCCAGCATAGTCACTATCTGAATAGGAGACCAAATCAAATGGTGAATCCTTAGGATACCAAAGGCACAATTTTGGTTGATGCCTCAGATATCTAAAAATTCTCTTCACTGCATTAAGATGTGATTCCTTGGGACACACTTGAAATCCTGCACAGGCATACACAGCAAACATGATATCAGGCCTTGATGCTGTAAGATACATCAATGAGCCAATCATAGACCTGTACAAGTGTATATCCACTTCCTTTCCATATTCATCCTTCAGCAATGGTTTATTGGTTTCCATGGTAGTCTTGGCAGGTTTAGCATCTTCAAATCCAAACTTCTTCAAAATATCATTGACATACTTATCCTGACTGATAAATATACCATTTTCTTTCTGTGTAACTTGCAGACCTAAGAAGAAGGTGAGTTCTCCCATTGAACTCATAGCAAACTTGTCCTTCATAAGCTTCTCAAAACAAACACACATAGCTTTGTTTGTAGACCCAAAGATGATGTCATCAACATAAATTTGAACCAGCAAAATATCATCCTTTTGTCTTTTGAGAAACAGAGTTTTATCAATCTTTCCTCTGCTAAACCCAGATTCTAGCAAGTATGTTGACAAAGTGTCATACCAAGCTCTAGGAGCTTGATGTAGGCCATACATTGCTCTATTTACCTTGTAAACTTTGTCAGGATGATCAGGGTCTTCAAAGCCTGGTGGTTGAGACACATAAACTTCTTCTGTAATGGTCCCATACAGGAAAGCACTCTTCACATCCATTTGATACACTACAAAATCTTTGTATGAAGCATAAGCCAAGAATAATCTAATTGCTTCTATTCTTGCCACTGGAGCAAATACTTCATCATAATCAAGACCTTCTTGTTGTGTGTATCCCTGTGCTACTAACCTTGCCTTATTCCTTATGACTATTCCTCTCTCATCTCTTTTGCATCTGAAAACCCATTTAGTGCCAATCACTCTTTTTCCATTTGGCAGATCAACCAAGGTCCAAACTTCTTGCAGCTTAAATTGTAGAAGCTCATCTTGCATGGCTTCCACCCAACTTGCTTCTTGTAAGGCTTTGTAAGTGTTTTTGGGTTCAATTTGAGAAAGAAAACATGCAAACAGGCAATTTTGAAGATCTTTATGACTATTTCTTTGATGCAGAGATCTGGCAAAGAAACTTTGATGTTGAAGATCTTTCAGTGCTTTACTCATCTGCCTAGTTTGAATAGATGATTGTGGATCACTTAAAATTTGATCTTTGGGATGATCCTTGTGTACTCTTGTGGTAGGTGTGGGACTAACAAGAATATTGAGTTCCAAATTAGTAATGTCAGCAGCAGCTCCAAATAACTGACCATCAAGTGCATCATCATCTGTGTCATAATAAATATTCTCAAGATCAGGCATATTTGGATCTTCAGGATAGATAGAATCACCAATAGATCTACCCTGGGTGTCCAAATTAGGAAACATTGAAGTAGCAGTAGAGTTAGTCGGCTTGGCAGCAGAATTTGGTGGAGCAGTAGTTGTATCTTTTGGCCTAGCAGTAGAGTCTTCTGAGTCAGCAGCAGAGTCTTCTGGCTTTGTAGGAGAGACATCAACAACTACTTTGGGAGCCCCATTAGTTTCTTTTTCTACTTCAATAGGTATTTCAATACCTTCTTTAGTTTCCTTAGGTTTCTCTTGAGTAACCACATCTTCTTTAGGACTTGGATCTGACTGAAAGGGTAGTAAAGTAGGACCAACCTTTAATTTCTCAACCAAAACAAATTCTTCTTGTGGTTTGTCAACACTGGCAATAACTGGTACATAGTTCATTGTTTTGGTAAGCATATCAACATTAATCAGCCATTCTGGTCCTTTTCCCTCAGGATTAGATGTGTTCTCAGAAAACTTGATATGCAAATTCTCCTCTACATGTTTGGTTCTCTTATTGTATACCCTGAAAGCTTTACTAATCACAGAGTAACCAACCAAATTCCCTTCATCAGCTTTTTCATCAAATTTGCCTAGCTGATCCTTAGTGTTCAAAATTGTAACAGGACATCCAAATGGTTTGAAAAAATCAATCAGTGGCTTCTTTCCATGAAATAACTCATATGGAGTCTTATTGTGAGGCTTGACTACCTTACTTCTGTTCTGCACAAAGCATGCAGTGTTCACAGCTTCAGCCCAAAAAGGTATAGGTAGTTTTGAATCAGATAACATTGTTCTTGCAGCCTCAATAAGTGTCCTGTTTCTTCTTTCTGCAACACCATTCTGTTGTGGAGTTCTTGCTACACTATACTGTCTAAGAATTCCTTTCCCCACACAGAATTGATTCATCACACTGTTGTTGAACTCAGTACCATTGTCACATCTGATTATCTTCACCTTGTGATTGTACAGGTTTTCAACTCTTGTAATAAATGCCTTGAGTATTTCTGGAGTTTCATCTTTAGTGGCTAGAAAGAATACCCAAGTAAACCTGCTAAAGTCATCAGTGACAACAAGACAATATGACTTCTTGTTCAAGCTTTTGACAAATACAGGCCCAAATAAGTCCATGTGCAGTAGATGTAATGGCTCAGTATTTGTGTTCACAGTTTTGGACTTGAATGAAACTCTGTGTTGTTTACCCTTTTGACAGGCAACACAAGTTTCACAATTCTCAAAAGTCTTTGTAGGCATTCCTCTGACCAGATTTCCTTTTACCAATTTGTTCATGGTCTTGTAGTTCAGATGTCCCAATCTCCTATGCCATAATTTGGACTCATCAACAGTGGCCTTTGCAATTAGACAAGTCAAAGCCCTCTTAGGAACAATGTTCTTAATATGGTCACTGTATATATTCTCATTTCTAGGGACCTTCAAAAGCACAGATTTGTCATCTGGCAACTGATAGTCAGGAGAAAGGATCATACACTCAGTGTCTGTAAAAAGAACAAAGTTCTTTTGTCACACATTTGTGAGACACTAAAAAGGTTAAACTTAAGTCCTTTCACAAGAAAAACCTTCTCAAAGTCCAAATTTCCAGTTTTTAGAGTTCCTCTTCCGACAATCTTTCCACCTTTTGGATCATTCCCAAAAGCAACATAACCACCATCAAAAGCCTCAAAGTCTTCAAGTTAAGACTCATCTCCTGTCATGTATCCAGAACATCCACTGTCAACAATAACCATATCCTTAAGCTCATCCAGTAGATTGACCTGCACATGAAAAGTAGAGACATTAGTTCCTCTTGACGACTCAAGCCATTACTGACTTGGATCAGCCCTATGCATCAACATAATCAAATTTCTTTAAATCACTTGATGCACTGCCATTCTTGGAAACTGAATTTGAATCATTAATTTTTGGTTTCCAAGTCCAGTAAGCTGAGGCCTTAACAGCATAAAAGTGATTACCAACAACTGTATTTGTTAAAACTTTTGGTCCAGAAGTAGAAAGTTTTGTACTAGCAGCAGGTAGCTTACCAGCAGCAGAGTGCATACTAGCAGCAGAATGCTTACTAGCAGTAGAGCCAGTAGAAGAACCAGTTGTGGTTTTGAAAACAGCATTTGATTTAGCAGCATAAATAGATCTAGTTGCACCAGATCTCAATAAAACAGCTCTTGGAACCATATTTCTATTAGGATGTGGGTGAGTTTGTTTAGTTACATATTTGTGATTCACCCTAGAGTATTGATTCCAAACAGGCTTTTGGTGTTCAGGACATCTAACAATCAAGTGGTCAAAGCTACCACACTTATAACAAGCCTTCTTTTGTAATTGAAACTGATTACCTAATCTGTGTGAAACTAGGTTGTTGAAGTTTCTCTGATTACCCCTAGGCTTATTATTGAATCTTTCCATCTGTTCTCTAGGTACCTCATTGTATTCTACCATTTTCCTAGAGAAGTTATTTCCTAACACAGGTTTGACAAACTTAACCTGTTCAATTTTAGGTTTAAACTTTGTAGGAATTTCTTCCTTTTTCACACTTTGTTCTTGTTTAACCTGTTCCTCATCACTATCACTATCAGAATACCAATCTTCAATAATAGGAGCTTCAGGAAATTTTCTAGCCTCAACCTTAGGTGTTTCATCAACACTTGTGCTACATTCACCTACAGGTTTTTCAATATTTAGCTCACTAATGAAGGATAGTTCTTTTCCTGGTGGAGCAAAAGCACTTTTGGCTGGAGGAGCCACTTCATTATACCCAATTCCACTACCTTTTCTCATCAAGTTATTCTCTATAGATTTATGAACCAAATCAGAAGCATATTGTTGTTTTTGTACTCTTACTACATGTTTATCTTTTTCAGCAAGAGCTTCCTCTTTTTCTTTTTCAGCTTCTTCTAACTTATTTTTAAGAACTTCTACTTCACTGTTTTTCTTAAAAATTTCAATATCTCTGAGATTAAGTTGATCTACATATTCCTTCTCACACTCTTTGAGATATTCTAACCTCCTTTCAACATTTTGAATACCTACTTTGTAACCTAAGTTATCAAGTTTTAGGTGTTCAATTTCTCTATTTAAACTCTCATTCCTAGACTTAAGTTCTTCTATAGTGTCAGCACAAGATTTAAAAGAACACACAGATAAGTCTGAATCATTTGATACCTCAGAGTCAGAGCCTGATGATGAACCATAGGCCATAAGTGCAAAGTTCTGCACCTTGGGTTGAGCAACAGCTACCAAAGAGAAATTTGGTTCTTCTTCAGCCATATCACTTCAATCATAATCTCCCAGTCCATCACAAGACACCAGTGCAGTCTTTGATTCTTCAGTAACCTTCTTTGTAGCATCAGCATTCTTCTTTGGAGCTCTACACTCTCTTGCAAAATGTCCCTTCCTGTTGCAATTGTAGCACTCTATCTTTGATTTGTCAAAGCCTGGACTGTCCTTAGCTTTATACTTGACTTCTTTACCAGTCTTCTTCAAAAACTTTCTTGCCCTCAAGGTTAACATAGCCATTTGCCATTTAAGATCAATTTCTTCAAGATCATCAGGATCAATATAATCTAAGTCTTGATTAATGACATGTGATCTTATAGTAGTTGTGAGCTCAGCCAAGAATGCACACAAAGCAATATCACTGGTAGAAATCTTATCATTTGAACCAGCAGCAGATACTCCATAAGCAGTAGAATGAGCAGTAGAATGAGCAGCAGAGTGAGATTCTTGAGATCCTTTTCCTTTAGAGGATACAAAGGCAAGATTTTGAGTACCAGAAGATGAAGTAGAAGAGGTAGATAGTTCTGATTCATACACTCTTAAATTGTTGTAGAGACTCTCCAACTTCATAGTTTCAAAATCAGGTTTATTCCTCCACACAACTGTGTGCATACTCCATTCAGGTGCAAGACTTCTAAGAAACTTTAGGTTTACATCCTCTTGTGGAACCACATAGCCAACAAGCTTTAGATGACTAACAAGTTGGTTTAGCCTGTTGTATGTGTCAATTATCTTCTCTCCACTTTTAGAAGTAAAATTCTCAAACTGATGCTTCAGCATGTTTTTCCTGGATTTCTTAGTAGCATCATTCCCTCCAAACCTGAATTCAACAGCATCCATCAATTCTTTTCCAGATTCACAGTCATCAAAGTCCATTTGGAATTCATTAGGTATTCCCATTAAGATAATACTGTGTGCTTTGATTTCCATCTTCCTTACTGCGTTAGCTTCAGCAGACTTGATTGGTATCTCCTTACCATCAGCACTCTTCTCAGGTACAGAATCACCATTAACAATCACATTCCACATGTTGAAATCAATCATGCGAATGTACTGTCTGATTCTTCTCTTCCATAGCTCATACTCAGAAGGATTTAGCATGGGCACCCTAGAAGCAGTCACCATATGAGTTTCATCACCCATCTTAGCAATAGATTTGGAAAAGCAAACTTTTAAAAAACAAAATCTTCTTGATAATAACTTCTAGATCACAAGCTCTGATACCACTTGTTGATCCCAGTTGAGCTTAAACGATCTTGTATAGAAGTTAACTTGATTAAACACTTAAGCTAATATGCGGAATGTAAAAGCTTAACTTAAGAAGAATAATGATTCACTTTCAACACTTCAATATTATTAATACGAGCACTCAACAATGCTAGGGTTTTACAACCTTGAAGTGAATAATAATACGTACATAAACTAACCCTAGGATCCTCCTTTTATAGACTAAGGAACCCTACTAGGTTTACAATACCTTTCTCTACACGATAAATATATTCTAGATAAATATAATATTTACACAATCTATTCTGTATTTATCTAAACCATATACATCCTTATCCCATCAGCAGTAGATTCTGTCAGCAGCATTTAACCTCAGCAGCACTTTGACATTAGCAGCAGAATCATTACCACTAGCAGCAGTTTCACTTATAGCAGCAGTTTTACTCAACAGCAGTTTCAGACCCAACAACTTTGAGTGTATGTTCTTTGCACGAGCCTTCCATGTAATCTCTACATGTGCCACAATAATTTTATTAAAACCTGTAATGATACAATGAGCTAGCTAGCATATAAAACTTTGCAAAGGAAACTCTATAAGTACACTTGGTGTGAATGAAGACATCGACATAAAATTTTATACATATGAGTACAATCTCACTTTATAAATATTTATCTAAACAATTATCTACATATAAAAGCTCAAACAGTGAAAACACTTTTCTTTCAGGTGGCTAGCAAATAGCAATGTACGTTGCTAGATGTGATCAAAACATAAACATGTATAAAAACTCAAAAGTAGAACATGGTGAAAGAAAGAAGACTAGGGTGACATACCTTGAGTGAAAAATAGGGTTGTTCTTGAGAATCTTGCTTGCTTGTTAAAAGTGTGTTTTGAAAAAAAAGAAATGATAGTGAGTTCGATTTGGTTGGATGTTGAGCTGGTATATAAGCTAATGTGGGAGGGAGATGCTGAGTGTGTATTTATGGTTCCTTAATGGGAGCTAGGTAGCTAGGTCCTTTGTCTTTTCTGGATTAAAAAATTGTACTACGTAGGACAATAAAGATGGAACACTTTCATGACATGTGACTAGTTAAACGTAACACAGGTCTAAAGAGACATTTGACATGAGTTTGTAGAACAAATAACTTAGTATGATTATGATCTTTAAAGTCTTCAAAAGATTGAACAATCGTAGAAGGAATGAAAGATTAGAGTTAAGTTAGTCAAGTTCAAGATGTTGATACAATATTAAAGCTTTAAGTCGAGAGTTATCAAGTATTCCAAGTATTGGGTTTTTTTCTAGTAAAAAGCATGCAAGATTAGAGTTTGCATGTTAACATAATCAAGAGCATATACAAGCTATCAGAAAAGAAATGCATTTTTTGTTGGGCATCAATTTAACTACGCGCCATCTTGATCAATCATTTAAAGGAATAAAAAGTGAAGCAATTTTGTCATGGTTTGGCGATCAAAACATCATAAGTTACAAACTACAATGTGTTATTATATTTATGCCAATATACGTATTAAACCATAGTGAATGTGAATAATGTTATAATGAAGATCGAGCGGGAAAGGCTGAAGTTCATTAAGGGTGTTTGTTTATTTAAATGTTTTAGATCTGAATTAGACTACCACATCTTACCAGTAAAAGTTGGTTAGAAAGTCTAAATCTGAACGAAATAATGTTTTTTGTTTTTGCATAATTGTCTGAATGATTTTAAGTGCTCGTTTCTTCAATTTATTTAAGTAACTTATGTAAATATGAAACAAAACTTTTTATCATAAATATAACATAGTTAATAAACAATCAAATATATTATATTAGCACGAGCCTTCAATCTTTTATCGAGTAAAAGGCAGTAAGACAAGTCTCTCACCTTTTACTGAGTACTCACAATGAATACACTTAGTTTAGATATTTTGCACATTCGTGGCTAAGAATTTTATTCTTGTTAACCCGTCCCATTCAAGTTGGGATATTGATTCTAGCTCGTTGTTGTCGCAAAGTTTGCATATAGTGATACGCTTGCGTCATGAAGAAAATGTCGGTTTCATCTTCGACACCTTACGCTCTAACGGCTCATATAAATTCTGTAACTAATAGCTAAACACTTGGCGTAGATGGTTTGCTAACTATGTTATTTACGTAAAACATCGAATAAGCTTTTTATTAATAGCAATTTTTACGTGTGAACTCTTCACCAAACAATGTTTTATCATTTACTTGTAACATACTTCCTTCGTCTCAAAATTTATTTTCCATATTTCTTTTTTGGTATGTTCTAAAATAATTGTTCATCTTCTATTTTTAGTAATAAAAAGATAACCTTATGAGAGAATATTCTATATGGTTAAAAATTGTAATGGCTCTACTTTTATTAAACTCTGTGTTTTTTGTCTTCTGACAATAATTTTGATACGAAAGGAGTATAAACGAAAAAATAATATTTCTTAAGATTTGTTTTAACCTGCGACTGTGTACTTTTTGAATTTGTACTTTGTGAGCTGTGACTGGCAATCTCACAATAATTATCAAGTCACACATTGGTCTTCACACATACTATATATAAACCAAGGTTTTGAAACCCGGGTCGACCCGGCCGGGTTAACCGGTTCCGGCCGAAAAAACGGGTCAAAACAACCCGGGTTTCTAAAACCGGGTTAACCAGTTTGACCCGCCGGGTTTTGAGTGACCCGGGTCAACCCGGTTCTCGAAACCCGGCCGGGTTTCATTTTTTCAAAATATTTTAACAAAAACCCGGGTTGACCCGGTGGTCGACCCGGTTGACCCGGCGGTCGAACCGGTTGACCCGATCAAAAAATTAAAAAAATAATAAATTGAAAACCGGATTAACCCGGCGGTCGAACCGGTTGACCCGGTGCCCGGTGACTCGACCGAGTCGATTTCGAACCCGGTTTTCAAAACATTGATATATAAACTCTGCAATTCTAAATCAAAAGATTTTTAGAATATTCGCTATAAATGAGCTATCATCATTTTGTTTGACTAGGGTTCGAATCTGGAGAAGGCAGGGTTTACTTCAAATTAAGTGTCGTGCCTTCGGGCGGCTTAAGTTGAAGGTTTTCCCCCCATCGGGTTTCGAATTGGTCAAGGATTTCTCCGAAAGAACCGTTCCAAAAAAAAAAAAAAAAAAAAAAAAAAAAATTGTTTGACTATGAAGGACTCCACAATGGTCAAGCATAAGTTACAGATATGACACGTCACAAGTTTCATGTTTCTTTAGATATAGGGATTGTCTAACCAGTGCACTGGTTAAGAAAGGGAGGACCCACAAAAAAGTACTAAAAATTATTTTTTATTGAAAATATGTAGGTCTCTGAATTTTTTAATTATTTCTTTAGTGTTTTCTTGTGGGTCCTCCCCTTTCTTAACCAGTGCCCTTAGGGCACTGGTTAGACAATCCCTATACATAACCATTAACCGAGTATTGACGACATTTACTATGTAACTCATATTGTCTAAGTTAAGGAAATATATAATCTCACAACATACATACATTGATACATACTACTTGTTTTCTTGTTGGTAATTATAATCGGTGTCATTCATGACGTTAATTGTCTTGTATCTTTTCTTTATCGATAACGTAATAAACCATGTTTCTAAAACATGTACTATTAAAATGCATGGTAATTTTGGATGTGAGCCTCGTACGGGATAGAATTTGATACAGTAAAAAACGTAGTGGAGTTTACTAATGAATATGAAGATGGTGTGGGAAACGGTGTACACTTTTATTAATAAATCAATTACAAGACAATAATAAAATTAACAGAATGCAAATAACAGAAATTAAAATACAGACAGAATGGAGTAGAAGTAGAAGACAGACTCTAATAACGATTAAATAAAAGAAAACAGTAAAGGTCGGAACGAGGCTCGTGTTAAACACGATTCCCTTAAAACAGACTCGCCATCTGTTTCCCAGGGTACAACGTCCAAAGTTGTTGTACAGCCGGACTTGACTTACTTGCCTGAAAGATCACGGAAATCTTGCGTGTTTCTGATCGAAAGAATTGCTGGAACTCATAAGGTATAGAGATGCGTAGGGGTGGAAACGAGCCGAGCCGAGCCCGAGCCTGCCAGAGCTCGAGCTTGGCTCGTTTAAGTTTTAAAAGGCTCGAGCTCGAGCTCGGCTCGTTTTGAGCCTTAAACTTTAAGCTCGAGCTCGGCTCGTGGAATATTATATAGGCTCGGGCTCGGCTCGGGCTCGGCTCGTTTATTCGATTTGGCCATGAAAAGTTAAAGCTTGGCTCGAGCTCGAGCTCGGCTCGTAATATATCTTTATTGAGCTCGTTAATAAGCTCGAGCTCGGCTCGCATATAAGTTAAAATACCATATTTTTGTTTAGGCTCGTTTAGGCTCGCGAGCCCAAATGAGCTTTTTATGTAAAGCTCGAGCTCGAGCTCGATTAATAAACGAGCTGCAACTTAGGCTCGAGCTCGGGCTCGAGCTCGAGCTCGTTTAGGCTCGGCTCGTTCGAGCTTTTTACCGATCCGATCCCGAGCTTTTCACGAGCGGCTCGGCTCATTTCCACCCCTAGAGATGCGTTTTTTTCTGTATCCAGAACTGAATGAGAAGATGTTTATTATATAGGCTAAACCTATCTTGGTCACCAAGACATAATATCGCCTAAAAATAAACAGATATGCAAATTTGTTAAAACAATAAACACGATTTGCATATATATTATTTACACAATAATATTCTATAAACTTGTATAATAAGTCAAAATCTATTCCTTAAATAGATTTATAGAATAATAGGAAACTGAAAAACGAATCTGCAACAAAAAGATACGCACGTATGCGAGGCTTCGGAGGGCTCGCATGAGTTCAGAAGCTTCGAACCTATCCTTGCCCAGAAATCCCATTTTCTGCACTGTCACATCCCGCCACGGTGGAAACGCGAGGGTGTAACTTCATGGATATCATCACAACACCTGGTGTCTATATAGAGAACAACTACATGCACAAAAATAGAGCAAAGTACAAACACGAAGTGTTGTAATAATACCCCAAAACAAAACAACCAAAACGAAATTCGAAGCAATATATAAATTCAAACATAGATGCTAAACTACTTCCAAAACAACTAAGGTCTCGTCTATCCACTTCCTTCTATCTTATCCTTAGAAAGCTTACCTGAAAATGATGCTTAAAATATCAACATTACATTGGTGAGATTCATAGGTTTAAGACTCATACACACTAGGCAACCAAAATCACTGTGATTACAAAAATATAGTTGGACAAATAAATTACAGTTATCATATAGCTACATGCATTTGCAAGTCAATAATCACACACAAAGGCAACAACACTCATAAGGCAACCAATAGGACAGCTCGTGTCCTCCGACCCCAAAATAATTACAACAAGACGGCTCGTGTCCTCCGACCCCACAATGATTACATTAGGATGGCTCGTGTCCCACGACCCTAATAAACATCAATTAGGTCGCATGCGCGAGCAACAGGATAAGCATCCTCCTAATTGGATCCCATATATATCCACACAAGCAAATAATCACACATAGCATGCATACGATAACATTATAGGTCCAAGCTCTTTAATACCACACACATAATCACAGTAAATCAAATCATTTAAAACAAGCATCATTCCCATCCCAAGTTTAAAACAAGTAAAAATATGGGACTATGAACTCACCTTAAACTCCGCAGCTTCCACAAAAACAACTCACAATCTATAACACACAAAAATAATCCACATTACACAAGGTCAAGCTAAAAGCTACAACCTATGTAATACACATATGATGGATGTATAAGACTCATATGACCCACCATGGATCTCCTAGACACCACCTAACCACTACCATAACTTATCACTCACTAAATCCCTTGCACTTTAAAAATCAGAAAACGCAGAATTTTTGGGTACATTCGCCCACATGAAATCACGACAAATAAAGCTCAACAACTCACACCAAAAATTTAGCATGGTCTCTCATAAGCATACAAGCTAATCCCAGAAGGCCATGGACCAATAACACACACAAGTACTCAAAAGAAAATCAAACTTCTCAACTACTCAAATTCGGATCTGAACGCACACCAAAAAGTTTTAATTAACATAAAATACTTCCACAAGTTTTTATCGCGAATCCTTTTCGTGGTAGTCTAATATAACCTAATACTTAACTATTCCAGAAGGCCTAGTCAAAATACCACTTTTACAACCACATGACACCCTCAAACTTTTACCCAAAATCTGTCCCGGTTTGACAGCTTTGACACCTTAACAAAGAAAAATCAAAAGATCGACTTCCCGACCTTAAAATCGATCGTGGCTGGACTTTTTGAAAAGCTCTTTCATTATACTTAAATTTAGACCTAAAATTCGTGACCTAACTCATTACCATCTGTTATTTACACTCACATCTTTACAGCCTTACGAATCTGTCCAAACCCTAACTCAATAACTAGAATGTTTTACGCTCAATTCTCTTAACCAATCATCATACTATTATCATTAATTGATCCAAACATGTTTAATAACATTAATTTACAGAAGTTAACAAATCCTAGATCGATCATACTTAATATTACATGAATTAGATTAATTAACCAATTAATTGAACATAGGGTTTAAAGATTTTACCTTGATTCTTGATTATTGCTTGAAAACTATAAACCCTAATTTCTCCTCCTCCTTCTCTCCTTGTGTCGACTCAATTTTACAGGAAAAAGAGTTTTAGAAACTTTGATTTTGTATTTATAATTATTTAGTGGATAATTACCTAACTTAGAGTTGTAATTGGTCTACAATTGTGTTTCTTTTTCCTTCTTTTTTTCCCTAGCCGATTTTTATACTACATATATATTTTTTTTATTAATTTATTTATTACACTCAAAACCTCATACTTTTCATATTTTATATATTCCCATAACAAAACCTAACGTATTACGCGATAAACCTTAATTTTACGATAAACCGGAAAATAATCATTTTCAAAATAAAGTTTCCAAAAATAGAATTTCACACTCTTTTTGAAATATAACTCATAAAAACAAATCCTACGTAACTTGCTAACGCTCAATTACTTGAACGAAGCCTCGTTACGCAAAACACAAAAAACACCAAAACTACACAAGTCATTTCTACACCACCAAGGTGATCAAAATGAACTTTCCCAAATTCCAAACTTTCCAAATCACAATAAAACCACTTACGCAAAGGGATTTAGTGCTAAAACTCACCTATATCACACTTATATCACTTCAAACTCCTAGGACACACCAAACAAATGTCAACCGAGTCAAGACTATCAGTCAAACTGACCTGTTAAAACCACGGTTGTTACATCATCCCCCACTTAGGGAAATCGCGTCCCGAGATTTCAACTACACGAGTTACCACTCACAACAGCAAAAGAAAATTTATGGATATTTAAGCGGATAAATACCACACCATAAAATCACAGAGAAAAAATCGCAAAAATGTGAACCAACTAAATACTCGAATTCACATGATAGAAAACATTCTGTCACTCCAATGATACACGCAAATAGATACACTCCCCGATCAATAACACCAATGATCAACACGACTTCTCACAGGTAGGTACGATACCCTCGAACCAAAAGAAAATCCAAATGGTAACCGCAGGAAACACCACATATAATGGATACACACAAAACAAACATTAATTACATCTGATCCTCACGTTCCCAAGTAAACTCAGGACCACGCTTAGAATCCCACCGCACCTTTACCAACACTATCTCACCACACTTCAAACCCTTAACATCTCGATCAATAATCTCTATAGGTTTCTCAACAAAACGTAGAGTTTTGTCAACCTTACTTTCATCTATTGGCACATGCAGACTAGCATCCACCAAACACTTCTTTCAATTAGATACATGAAACGTATCATGTACACCACTCAATTCCTCAGCTAACTTCAACCGGTATGCCACAAATCAAATCCTTCCCATAAATCTCAAACAGTCTTACGTATCTCGGTGCTAACTTGCCTTTCTTATCGAAACGCACAACACCTTCCCAAGAAAACTCTTTCAGCATCACAAAATCACCAACACCAAACTCTAAAGACTTACAGAAAGACCATATCCGTAGTCCCTTGTACTAGTTCAGGACCAATCAGTTGGCTCATCCCAACTTCTGCGCATAGAACAGGTAATCTACATTACCTTCCATACAACTTTTCACACGACACATACTCATTACTAGAATGATAATTGTTGATATAGGAGAACTCATGGGGCGTCGACAGGTTAGTAATTTTTTTATGGTAAATACAGTACATGTTCAAAAGGGAGATGGGTTGTTTATCATGTATTTTGATGTCGCTTGTGATATTCAATTTTCAGGGCTTTTTGATATACTGATGGCCATGAAGTACAACCAGCCAATACCATTTCCTCTAAAATTATATCTATACTCTATGGCGATTGATCTTTGGTTGGCTGTTTAAATGTCAATATGATACAAAACTAACTAGTGGCTAGCTTAGCGGCCCTTAAGAGGAAACATAGATTCTCTTTTTGATGCATTACTTGGGGACACATATTTCATCCCTATTTGCATGTCTTTAATCCCTCGTGACTAGTGGTTATGGTTTTGTGTTGTGGCTGCAACATGCATTATTAATTGTACTCTATGCATCCTAACTTCTAGGTTTATACGTTTTGCACTGTGTTAGTGTTCGTGCAGGATGCCTTTGTACTGCACTATTTATTGTCAGACTTTTAAAGCGTTAATTTCACTTTTATTTTGACATGAAGTGTTTTCTTATATTCATAACTCGAACACACTTCCTAATGTGTTTCAAATACAAAACAATATAACAATAAAAACAACCTTAACAAATAGAAAATGCTACAAGTATAACATGACCAAAAAAAATGAAAAACAAATAATCAGCAACTGAAGTCATGAAATGCTACAAGTATAACATGGCCAAATGAAATAATCAACCAAGGCAGTTTAGCTGATGTGTCTATAGAGTTATACAGTTCCCAGGTCATAGTGTGCTGCTTCTGTCGGTTTGTCTTGGTTGTAGGCGCGGTTGTGAAAACTGGACTTGTATAACCTGAAACCCATTGGCAGCCTATACGGAATGAAGAAATGAACCGCTTGTTTTTTACCCAGATGGTTTGATGGCAACTGGAATGAACCATAAAAGTGACGGAAATTGTTAGTAGTTACCATTTGATTAACAGTTTTGATGGTGTCACAAAGATTTGATACACGGTTGAACCTAGGAATTTAAGAGCTGGTATTTATTATGGTGGTTTATGGAAAGGGACTAATTGTTCTATTAATCATGCTGAACTTCCAGTTTATATATATTTAATCTCCGATTGAAAGTATAAATATTGTGATAAATTTCATGTTTTCTAAAAGGGTAAACTACCACGACCATGTCGACAAGTTTATGAAGTCATATGCTTGATGGTAGACAGGGTGATAAATAACTTGCGGACAGAAAATGACTTAAACTTTAAGAATTATTTGATAAATTTGGATTTGTGTTGCTTGTCTTACAAGTTTGTTTAGAATTAGGAAAACATTTTATAACGATTAGTTTAGTTTATAAATACTCTCTCCGTCTCAATTTTATTGTCCATGTTTCCTTTTTGGGATGTCTCATTTAATTGTCCACTACTAAAAATAGATAGGGAAGTTTAACCAAGTTTACTATATTAACCTTATTTAAAATTATTATTACATACCTTAAAGAAGACTTTAATTAATTACCTAAGGGCGAAATTGTCATTATGTCAAAAAGTAAGAAAGAGAAAACTGTAATAAATGTATTTTTCTTAAACTGTATGTTTTTTGTCGGGAGACAATATTTTTGGGACGGAGGGAGTAGTGATTTATAGTTTTAGAATTCTTTGCACCTTTAGAATTAACCTTTAAGTTAGAATTTTGTATTTGATATCTTTGAATTTGTTTTTGTTTTTGTATTTGGTTTGACAATTTGAATAAATCTTTTAATTTGTTTGTTTTGTTCTTTTGATTATACAAGTGATATCAGAGGTAGATTTGTTTAGAGCTATGGAGAAGAACAGAAGACATGGCGTTTTTTTTTTTTTTTTTTTTTTTTTTTTTTTTATTTATTATTTTTTTTTTTTTTTTTGAGATTTTGTTTGTAAGGTAAAATTGTGTATAGGTTGAATAAGTGATTTCTTCATGATTATTTCAAAATTTGGTAACGATTGCGTTACGCATTGCTTAGGCTTTGTGTTGTTTTTCGGCTTGTATTGGAATTGGGCCTCATAATCATTTTTGTGGGTTAAGTTGGTGACTTTAGGGGTGAGCAGAAAAACCGAAAAATCTGAATAAACCGAAAACCAAAACCGAACCGAACCGAAAATAATCGAACCAAACTAATATGTCACAACTCACCATTTCAGGTCATTTCAGGCCATTTCCCGAACTTTGGAAAAACACTATTCATCAAACACTATTCATCAGTTTACTATTCATCATTTTTTGTGTCAGTTTGACATTCCGAGAAGCATTCAGAAATTTTACTATTCACTGAACACTATTCATTGCCGGAAAAGTTTTCACTATTCACTTGCATTACACATTTCATCGTAAATTTAGTTTACGGGTATTCAAATTCGCGTAACCGTATTGGTTCAGGTGTGAATTCATGCATTATCAGTAAGGACATTGCATACGGACTGGAGACAGTTTGCATATCATCATAACAGCATTTACATGTTATACCACTCTTAGGATTTTCAAATTATATATTTGATACATTTAACGTTTTCCTTATAAGTATTTATAATAAACGTTAACACACGGTTTATAAACACGACGAATATATCTAAATATTCCCACAATGGTCCCGACATATTTTTATATCCATTATATCATCATAAAAGTTATAACATTCATTTACCCAGTATTTTGGAAATTTATTTTATTTATAACGTGAGCTTATGAATATTACGACGGTTTTCGTGAAAACTAAACAATAATCACCCGAACACTCAGTACTTGTACCCAACATATTTTTAACATTTTTATGACTTTATTAAGTCCCGATTAACTTTGTTAACATTTATTTCTAGCAAACCCGGTACCCGATTATAACCAATACTTACACTAAACTACAATTATTATTATACTATATTTTCTAAGTGATCAAAACCGACTTTGCATCTCCTTTTCACATTGAAACCGGTCCAATACCACCCCTAAATACCACAAGTATTATTTTCTAACCTTATGCATTTATGTACCATTTTAATACTATAAACCTCAAAACATAAACTTAACTAGTTTTCCTAGAATCATAATATAACTTTTTCATAAGTCAAAAGTTTTCATCTTTCTCTTCCCCACTCCATAAGCCACGACCCAACACCAATATCCATGATCAAGCCATTATTTTTCTTAGTACAAAGCATCAAAGTTGTTCATTTTGTTAGTCTAATCAAGATTCTTGCATAAAAAACACAAGTAATCCAAGGTTTCTAATCATCTCACCACCTATTATTTCAAAGTGAGTATTCAAAATTATTTTCATGTTTTCATCTAATTAACATATGTATCTTATGGTAATCATGCTTAATTTCATGCACAAACTAGTTATACCACTTTATTTTTGTATACTTTTTGAACATACAAACCCTAGATTGTGATTTAGGTGTTCATTTGTTAAATTAACTTGATTACTAGTCATTAGGAACCCATGGCACCCTAAGAAGGTGTATGGTAGGATTAGTATAGCTTTGTGGTGTTTGCAAGAGATTTGGTTGAAGTAGAAACTAGTTTTGAACCTTGGAAATGGATTGGTAACAAGTTTATAAACATGCTGTCCCATTTTGGTAAATCCAGGAAAATCGGTAAACATAAAGTAAACTTTGGCAAATTTTTTATAAAATACTTTCAAAAACGAAACCGTAGGCGAAAGAACGGACTAAAAAGAGTTTATAACGAAGAAGTTATGGTTTTTGCAAGTTTGTTGACGAAAAGTATTTTTCTGAAAAATTGTTGCTGTTGGACGTTTTTCGTCGGACAAAAAGAGGCTTTAGACGTAACCCGGAGGAGTCTAGCTTTCCAAAATATATTACTACATACTAAGACGTAACTGTGGGTATAAAGAACAAGTAAAACGGACTTATAACGACAAAGATATTCACGTTTGAATATCGGCAAAACCCATTTCATTTTGACAGCTTTTAGTAATATTAACGCCAAAACTACGTAGTAACTCTAGATTTATAAAAATAATACCAAGTACCTAATTTTATAACTAATGAAGTATTAGTTATTACAAGTATATTTTTATCACTACAAGGCGTTATTTCAAGGATTTCAACTCGAGGATTTAACACGAACATTGATACATACGATATATATTTATAAGTATATATATTGCAACTAGTTTTTTTTTCTTTCTAATAGCAATATTTTTCCTAAGTCATGGAATATATATATTTTTTGATAACAACATGTGCATGGACATTCATAACATCATTTCATGATCTAAAGTAGATCATTCATCATTCATTTTAGGTTGCGGCTAGTGTGCGCGCCTTGTTTTTTTCAGCTCATTACATGTTCATGGTACCATCATATCAGGTGAGTCATAGCCCCTACTATTTTAATTGTTTGATAAACTCTTTGGAGGAGATACATGCTTAAATACTTGATTTATTCTTTCACAAGTTCTCTCAACGATATATATATTTCTGTGAGTTTCATAGCTCCGTTTTAATTCAATATTTTGATTTCAAATCCCACGGGGGAGAATACATTGCATTACTTATTTTTGTGTACATGCCTAAGTATAAAATTTCATACATTGCTTAAGTTGCCTTATTTACCACGTCAGGACAAGTCCCCTTTATTATTTCATGGACCGTTAATTAAGTTCCAAGCGAGAGTGAGTGAATAGATCTATTGAGGGTGACTCCTCCATCTGTGTTTGGGTTGCTCCAACAGAATTACAGATGCATTTCATGTCTTTATTATTAGAGTGTCTGGTAATCACTCATTGGGGCCAAGTATCGTCTAGCTTCGGGGTCATGAGCTTAAGAGACAATGTAGCATTTTTGACATTTTTGTCGGTTCACTTTATACTTGTGGCTATTGTATATACGATTAAAGTTAAATACTGATGGTTTTTATAAACCTTATTACGGATTTCTTATTACTGATTTCTAAATTACTGATTTCTTATTACTGGATTACGATGCTTTTGCTTCAAACATATTACATTTGGCAGTGGGTTGTAAACACACAGGTTACAAGTCTCTTATGACGGGACTTGGAACTGAGTGAATTTACGATGCCTTTGCTGGGAAATCTTCATTCATATGCATAACATTCTTTTTCACAAGACTCTATGAACTCACCAACCTCGTGTTGACACTTTAGCATGTATTTTCAGGTTTTAACCAATGGCACGCTACAGGAGGTTTTTGCAGGGTATGACATGGTTATAGAAGACTCTGATTTAATCATTTGGGGACCGTTTTAAACTATTTTTAGGGTCTACTTCCGCACTACTTTTAACAATGTAAAAATCAATATTTTGATGTAACTATTTTATTCTAAATGATTCAAGTGCAAACTATTTTTGAACTAGTGTTGTAATACCAATTGAGTTACACCCCAGCTACATGTATGCTTCCGCTGGACCCGATTTTGAGGGTGTGACATAATAACCGAACCGAATTTGCCAAAACCGAACCAAACCGAACTTTTAATTCGGTTCTCGGTTTGGTTATGGTTTTGGTAATCAGAACCGAAAACCGGATTCATATAAACTTATATATTTATATATATAAAAAGATCAATAAAATGTTATATATATATATATATATATATATATATATATATATATATATATATATATATATATATATATATATATATATATATATATATATATATTTATTTATATATATATAAAAATAACAATAAAATTTTATCCTAATATTAAAAAATACTTTTTATGTTTGAAATAACTTTTTTGGCTAAATATATTTGTATATTTTTCTTCTTTTTTAAATAAAGTGTGTAATTCGGATTAAACCGAAAACCGAACCGAACCAAACCGAACTAGAATTCAACCAAACCGAACCGAAAACCGAATTTGAACTCAGTTTGGTTTGGTTTATGGTTTGACCCTAAAAAAACTTTTAAGCGAATTAACCGAACCGAATTAACCGAATAAACCGAAAACCGAACCGAAGAACACCCCTAGGTGACTTCGACTTTGTTTTTTAAGAGTTTGGAATTTTGTTTGTTCCATTTTTTTGCTACTTGAATATTTTCGTTTAGGTTTTTTGATTAATCGTTTGTTTAAATACTAACTTACAATTAGTTTATTTTGATATTTGTATTCTAATGTCGACCGTAATCTTTATTATATAGGTGAGTCACTAGAATTATTATTCCGTATCATATTTGGGGCGTTTGAATTGTAAGAGCCAATTTGTCAAGTTATTTATTAGCTTGAATTTGTTTGATATTTGCATTATAAGTTTGAAGTTTGAAGTCGGACCGTAATCCTTATTATACAAGTAAGTCATTAGAATTTGAATTAGTAGATTGATTGAAGACTTGATTATAGTCATCGGATTTTGTTAGGTCGTTTGGGAATTTGTCATTTTGATAAATTTGGGTCATCGTTTGTCGGGCTTTTAAAGTTTGTTACATGAATTTGATTGTCTTTGTTGAAGATCGTTTGAGCCTTGGTTAACTGTTTTAAAATTGTCGTTTAACGTCTCATTGTTTGTTTTGAAGTTATCGACGTTTATTTTTTGTTTATGCTAGTATCTCTAGCGTTTGGAAATTAGATTTTGAAGACGAAAGATTTGTTTGGTTTGAAGTATCGAAAAGGTGTTCCTGGAGTTGAAGTCATTGTGGAGATTGTTAGAAAAATGATTTAAACTTAAAGAGTTGTTTGGTAAATTTGTGTGACTTGTCCTACAAGTTTGTTTAGAATTAGGAAAGTATTTTTATGATACTTAGTTCAGTCTATAAATATGGATTTATAGCTTTACAATTCTTTGTACTTTTAGAATTAACATTGGTACATTTAAGTTAGAATTTTTTATTTGGTATTTTTGAATTTGTTTTTGTATTTGGTTTTGCAATTTGAATAAAACTTCTGCTTCATTTGTTGAATTTTGTTTGTTTAGTTCTTTTGATTAGCAACACTTACGGCATTATATCTTTTATGGTTAATCTAGCTGCGTTTCGCTCAAGTTATCAATGATTTCTCGTGACAACATAATAATCCGTAATATTTTGATGGGATAGCTTGGCTACAATTTTTATAGCCAATTGGCTACAATCTTCCACTAAAATACATAAGAAAATGAGTCAGGGACCTACTAAAAAAAGTTAGAGACCCACAATCTGATGGGAAGCACTACTGCGAGATAAAAAATACATATGGCGAAGAGTGGGGCGACGGTGGGTTTTCAAAAGTAGCGTTCGAGGTGTTTAATTCTATACAATTGTATAGAATTAAACACCTCGAACGCTACTTTTGAAAACCCACCGTCGCCCCACTCTTCGCCATATGTATTTTTTATCTCGCAGTAGTGCTTCCCATCAGAAAGGGTATTCATTCCTATGATCAAGACCGAATGCTCTGGTCCGTATAACTCGACAACATGCTCAACACTTGTAGGTTCTTCAGGATGCTTATAAGGTTCATTATTCACTGCACACAGACGTGCGTACTCCCCATCTCGGAAAACTTTACCCATGCATAGAATCCCAACACATGGGTATTTTTTGCCGTCGGGACCAAAGTTAACTATCAACATTGTTTTCATTTGCTCTTTTTCTTTAAAGAGAAATTGATCTATTCTCGAAATTCTGTAACGTTTTTTCCACGATTCCCTCTGATAATGTTTTTCATTAAAGTCTTTTATCCCTCGACCGGTACGTTCGTATGGATATGTCTCTTTGGTTTCGAGCCCGAGGGCTTGTTGGGTACAATAAGCTATTGACTGGGTCACCGTAGTAAGACACCCATCCACCATAGGCATGCATGAAAGGTATAGATTGATATAGTCTGGATCTCCTGTCATTCGGAGTACTGTGCCAGTCCTATCCGCCATCGCCAACAAGTGATAATGGCTTTCATACAACTGGTGTGTTACTGCGAGTGTATGTTGTTTGCATAAGCCTTCCATTTGTCTCTACATGTGCCACAATGATTTCATTTTTAAGATATGAAATGATACAACTAATTAGCAATACAAAACTTTGCAAAAGAAGCACTTGTTTTAGAAGAACCGTTCATATAAAATCTTCTTATTTCTCTAAATGTGAATGAAGGTAGCCATTAACTTGAATTTATACATATACTAGGAAATTTAAAGTTGTGCAATTGCACAACCAACAGTTTACATACATTGCATAAGTAGTAAGGCAGGATAGGAAAGACTAAAAGGAAAAAAAATGATTAACAGATCATCAAAGATGTGTTAAAAAAAATACATGTCAAGCTTTAAGATATACGAGTAATTCAGACCCGTGTGTTGCACACGGGCTCTATCTAATTGATAATAGTGTAATTTCAAGTAATTTTTTTCGTTATTAGACTTTTGTAAGTATGGTGTTAGTTAATCGGTAAATTTTATATTTAAACTTTTTATGACATATTAGTAGTTATTTATAAAGTTTATATTTTGTATTTATTCTTAAGATTGTAACATTATATTTAAATTTTTTATGACATATTAGTAGTTATTTATAAAGTTTAGATTTTGTATTTATTCTTAAAATTGTAACATCCCTATATTTTGATATAAAACTAATATGTAATCTTCGGCACATATTTTCGTCATTATATATCTAAGTTGTGATTGTATCACACTTTTTCTAAGCATGGTACACATTTAAAATAGTTTATTGACATGTAAGCTTCGACACTTATTTTCATCATTATATATCTAAATTGTGATGGTATCACACCTTTTCTAAGCATGACACATTTAAAATAGTTTATTGGCAATGAGTTGAGATCCATGAAGAATCCATACTTGCCATAGAACCTATCAACCAATGATATTCACCAATTTATATTTTTCACATTTTTTTTGAAAACAACATATCTTGCAAACGGCAAATCTTCAAGCTACAAAAAAAATACCATCGCGACGAGAATTAAATGATCTTTCTATAGATATGCATTGTTATATACTTTCGACGAACTTTTTTTTTTTAATTTCCGCCCAAAAAGAATCATATATGATTCTTACGAATCATATATGATTTCTTAAGAATCATATATGATTCGTAAGAATCATATATGATTCGTAAGAATCATATATGATTTGTTAAAATCGAATCATATATGATTCTTACGAATCATATATGATTTTTTCGAGGGGAAAAAAATAGTTCATCAAAAAAAAGTTCGTCGAAAGTATATAACAATGCATGTCTATAGAAAGATAATTTAATTCTCGTCGCGATGGTATTTTTTTTGTAACTTGACGATTTACGGTTTGCAAAATATTTAAGTTTTAAAAAAAGGGTGAAAATTTATTTTTTTATTTTGATAAAAAAAATGAGTAGCTAAGATTGATTGATGGTTTCTATGGTAAAAGTTGGATTTATAAAGAACTTTTGGCTATTGACAATAAGTTCCTAAGTTGTGATTTTACCACAACTTTTGTTAGCATGGCATGAAAAATGTTGGTGCCTTTATTTCTGTCAGTTTTAATTGAGGTCGAGTCAAAATTTATATTTGCCACTAATTTTTGTCATAAATAACTTGGTTTGCCTCATGACCCGTGCAAAAATGATTGTGTAAATTGTCGGGTTGTTAGTATGATTGTGAGGCTCAATTATACAACAATAGTTTATTAACATTAAAAGAGTATATGTGAAGAGACTTTTTTGAAGATGTTACATTAAAAAGAGCCTTTTCACATTTTTAATATGTATAAGTTACATATTTTATTTTAAATATGAAGCGATTACATTAATGTTGGAGACCTTTTATATTCATCCCCGTTCGATGCACATAAGTTTGGAATGCCTCAGGACCCATGCAATGCACACATGTTGGATCTAATTGTTTTTTTCGTAATGTTTGGGACTAATTTTCGGTTCATGTTTGAAACTCTCATTTTTTGTGAAAGACGGATTTCGTTGTTCAAATAAATAACATTATTAAAAGCGAACTACAAAACAAATTTTCTTTTTAACAAAACTATAAAAACATAAAACATTAAAGTAATTAGTATATTCAAGAGTATAAATTATAACTCGTATAATAAAAAATCAGATCCAATGACCCAAGTCCGAATCATAAACCCGCTCCAATCAATCAATAGGCCTGACATTTAACTAAATACAATTTTCTTCTCATTTATATACTTCTTCGATTCAGAAGATTCTCATTGTTAAGATGATAGTGTGAAGATATTTTTATTATATATTACCCCATTTTCAATATGTAACATCGACATAATTTACACAGTTATATCAAATATCAAAGTCACGCAATATTCCAAGACGTTTAATTAAAAAAGTAACATTAACACTAGAGCTGGCATAACAGGTCCGACACGACACGACACGACACGAACACGATAAGACACGGACCTGTTAAGCCCTCACACGAACACGACACGATAAGCTAATCGTGTCAGATCTTAAAACACGAACACGAACACGAAAATTAACAGGTCACACGAACACGACACGATAAGACACGATAAGAGGTCTTAACAGGTCTTGACACGCTAAAACACGAAATCTTAACAGGTCTTATCGTGTCTTATCGTGTCTTAACAGGTCTTTAACAGGTCTTAACAGGTCTTTAACAGGTCTTAACAGGTCTTAACAGGTCTTAACAGGTCTTATCGTGTCTTATCGTGTCTTAACAGGTTACACGAGGTCAAAACACGAACACGACACGTTATCTTATCGTGTCATCTTACACGAACACGAACACGACACGAAACACGATAAGCCAAACACGAAACCTGTTAACTTCGTGTCGTGTCGTGTCGTGTTTTCGTGTTTCGTGTCGAAATTGCCAGCTCTAATTAACACACCGCAAAACAAGAAACTACATTAAGAGCAAAATTATTAAAATGCACCAATAAAGTGTAGTAATAATTATTGACTAAAAATTGAATGCTCGACACATTATTTTCAATAAACTTACTTGCTAATGAAACAATAGTATTAGCCCGTTTATCGGTATTACATGAAGTAAAATATTACATGTTTAATTTGTAAGGTACTATTAATATGAATGCTAAGTATTCATTCCACTGGTGGCTGTGGCGTTGTTCTTCTTCTTGTTGTTGTTCTTATCTTTGTCGTTGTTGTTCATTGGCCTTTTGCATGTTTTGTTCTTGATACAATTTTTGTGACTTCTCGATCTTTTTTTTAATGCTTCTTGACGTGCTGCAAAAAGCAATTAGATATAGTTGATCGTAAATAACTTAAATACAATTAACCAATATATTGCATTTCCGATCAAATTGAAAATGTTCATGCATGTTCCACTTAATTGATAAGACAACGATGTGTAGGATCTCTTAAACCATTAGAGAAGATGATGTTACTACCATACCTCCTAAGCACCATCTTTATGTCCTGCATTGTTACACACACAAAACACACGTGAAATTTACATAAAACAATATAAATCAATATGCTAAATGTGGAAAACTAGAAGGGGGGGGGGGTTTGAATAGTTTACCGCTTTTTCAATTCATTTTGACTTGAATATCTTTAAAAACTTTTACGTTTGCTTAAAGATATAAACACAATGTTATATGTTTGATTCTTTGAAAAGCTTTTCATGTGAATAACAATTCTAACTTTACTAGTTTCATACTTTGAAAAGCTTTGTTTGTGATGATCCTAACTTTGCTTGTTTAGTTCTTTGAAAAGCTTTACTTTTGTTTGAAGATATAAACACATCTTTACTTGTTTAGTTCTTTGAAAAGCTTTATATGTAACTAGCTATTCTAACTAAAGAACAACATGTAATAAGTAAAGACAAAGAAAGAAACGATCAAACCACAACACGATTGTTTATCGTGGTTCGGCTACAAGGACTCTTTTTCCTTGCCCTACATCCACGCCCCAAGTTTCCAACTCGAGAGTTATAAGCACTAATCAACAAGCTCCTTTCACCGGCGGAGAAAACCTTTACAACGTCGCTTACACTTTTACCGACACTAAGCTAGATGTCGAGTTCTTTTAAACGGGTACAACCACTCCCATCGTCGCTTACACTTTTACCGACACTAAGCTAGATGTCGAGTTCTTTACTAAGGGTACAACCACTCCCGTTAGTTCTTTTACAAGGGTGCAACAACTCTCGACACACTACGTATTTTGAGGCCTAAAATACTAACCACTTACTTCTACATACATGACAAAAATGAAGTATAAACTACCAAGGCTTATACATGACCAAGCTACTAAGACTTGCAACTTTATAGTTGAAGCTTGTAACTTCTTGAATGATCTTGTGAAGTCCCTTGCTACATAAGAGAATCACACAAATCAAAAGGTTACTGAGTTAGTTGAGAGAGTATGTGAAAATATGTCCTAAAGGGGTGACCCAAAACTAACAAATGGTTTGGTATTTATAGCAAATCATTCTGCAGGTCTGGCGGACCCCTATGAAGGGTTCCGCTCGTGTATCCCCAGGGTACCGCCAGGGTTGCAGTTGGTTTTTGCAATAAATCTCCCAAACCAAACAAGGTCACATCTCATTACTCCTTGCAAACCAAACAATGTCACATCTCATAATATCAAGTCAAACACTAAACTTGCAAGCAACCAGTTAGTAAGTCAAACACACTTCTTACCATAAATGTATATTGACAAAGCTTGCCCTAAATGTGATGTGACCTTACTATATTAAGAAATAAATGTGATGTGACAAGACACTTTCTAATTTAAGAAATAAAAACAATGTTTTGTTTAAAAGAGATGTAAACCTTAGTTTAACCAAGACTTAAACACTTAAAGTGATGATTTACTCCTAGCTAAAGTTCATACTTTGTCATTAACAAAACTTAGCAAAGATCGTAAAATATAAATAACGTTTTTAGGCGATATTTGTATTAACAATCTCCCCCTTTTTGTTGATGACAAAACATAAACTTTATTTATAAGTAAGTCACTAGTTTTAGTGTTAAGTCTTATAAAGTTATTATAAAAACTTGTTTTTGCAAAGATGAGGTGATAAGCAGTCACTAGTTTTAGTGTTAAGTCTTATAAAGTTATTATAAAAACTTGTTTGTGCAAAGATGAGGTGATAAGCACAATAAGCACAAGTTTATATAAATTCTCCCCCTTTTTGTCGAAACAAAAAGAAGAGTAGCGAAGCGGAAGTAAGCACTTGTTCCCCCTTGGACGATACTCCCCCTAAATGGAGTGCCAAGAGAGGAGACATAGATTTTGAACCTACAAGAAAAGGTTAGTTGTCGCACAAGACAAGTCATGAAAGCATTTCATGTTTAAAACACAACTAAGAGTTGTGAAGTGAAATAATACAACACTCATGATCCCCCTTGAATATTACTCCCCTAAATGGAGTATCAAGGAAGGAAAACATGGATAATGATCCTACAAAAAGAAAGGTTAGTTTAAAAAATACAAGATATATGTATGGTGCCATAGCAAGGTATAGTTCACTTATTATACCTAAATGGTCAACAAACAATGAAAACCTTGTAGTAGAATGAAATTCATTTCATGTAAAATTTTGACTCTTAAAAAGTCAAAGACAAGAAATTTGGATTACACCATCCTACTTCTAAAAATAAAGAAAAACTAAAAATAAACTAAGAACATAAAAAGCTACAAGGAAATCATCATTTTCCTTAATGAGAAACATTTTCCAAAAACAAGGCTAAGGTTGTTTAAGGATGAAAATGTGGGTTGGAGGGTTGTAGCGGGCTTTATTTTGAAGGTTGAAAGGATGACACGGTTTTGGTTTGTTGGTTTAAATGGGAAACATTTTCCAAAAGAAACGGCTTTGTTTCATTTTTGAGACTCTAAGGTTGAGGTGTGTGAGACGAGGATTGTAGAAGATCCAAAATGTGGTTTAGTATAAACCTCATTTCTTCAGATAGCTCACAAATTTCCCTTCGACACCCTTCACTAATGTGAGCGGTTCTTTCGCAATGATTGCAATCATGGCGGGGAAAGTTTGGTGGAGGAGTGGTTTGATATGTGTGGTGGTGGATGGTTTGAACTTAAAGGAGCAAAGGTGGATGGTTGAGTAGTGTTTTTGCTTCCTTCATTTGTTGAGTGAAGTGTTGTTTGTAAAACTGTAATATGGTTGATTTGAGACTCAACCATACGTTTGAAGGCATGAAGGTGGTTTAAATGAGTGTCAATCTCATTATTAAGGTTTGGAGGTTTTTCCCATATGGATGCTTCTATTTTCTTATAAGAAGAAAGTAGAGATTCAAATTGTTGGGAAGGTTCTTGTGGTGATGGTTGTTGTTGTTGTGGTGGTTGTTGGTTTTGAACAAAATGGCGGAAACTTGGTTCGCCGATAGGATTGCCATGAAGGTATTTGTAAATTGGGTGAAACACAAACGATTGTGAGTGGGTATGACCTTAATCATTTGGAAAAATGGATGGTCTAGCATAACGGTAAGCCAACCGTTCTACTAATGATGGTTGATGGGGTTCATCATCTAGTTGCTCAATAGGTTGTTGTTGGGTTTCCATTTGAGCAATGGTGTCAAAGAGTGACAAGGATGGTGGACTTGATGATTTGGGTGATAGATCTTCTAAAGTTTCCAAATAAGGTAGTGGTGATGTTGGTGGTGTATGGAAAAGTTCCATTGGTGAAATTGTCGGTGATTGAGGTGAAGGAGTTTTTGATGGTTGAGCTTGTTGAGAAGGTGACGATGAATCACTTGAAGGTCTAGCTGTTGGAGGAATGGTGGCCATGTTTGTGTAGCAATGTGTTGGAGAGGGTGTTGGAGTATCAAGATTAAGCAATTCTTGAAAGATAATTACATTGGTATTACAATGTGTTGGGGATTGTGTTGAGGTAGTGAGGTTAAGGAAATCTTGGATAGGTGAAGAAATGTTAAGCGAAGCATCACTTGAAGAAGATGAGCTTGACTTGACGGTTTTGTTGAAGCAACAAGGTTTAACACTAATCCTAGTAGTTTTTGAGAAGGATTTTGATGACTCGGATGATGTGTTGGATTTAGTCATTTCAAAGGTGTGGTTTTGATGTTTTGAGAGAAGAAGTTTCAATGGTGATGGTGTGATTTGAATTGTAGCAAAATTTTCAAATTTATAGGATGAAGAAGATGTTGAAATGGGTGTTTGGATTTGATGTTTTACCATTCAAAGATTGAGGTTTCAAATGATTTACATAGTTTTCATGAACATGTCAAATCATTGCATGTCAATCCAATGGAGTAAGGTGGAGTGAAAGACCAACAAATGCACTCAATGCTTATTGATCATGGGATGTGATTTGGTTGAAAATGTTTCAATGGTTTGAAGGATCCTTTAAGAGGGTTCCTTGGGTTGGTTATATTTGAATTTGAATTTTTGGAGGGAAGTGGCTTCCTAATTGTTTTAGTGAGTGAAAGTTGTTCTAATATGGTTATTGGATTTAATGGAAGATGTTTTTCACTTAGGATAATGGTTTGACACTTTACAAGTTTTGGACTTAAGAAAAATGGAAAAATTTTCTGCAGGTGTCTGGCGGAACCCTCAGAATACAATGGCGGAACCCATTTGAGGGTACCGCCTGGTCCGTTGGGCCATTTCTGGAATTCCTAGAAAATACACTGGCAGAACCCAATTTTGGGTACCGCCAGATCCACCAGAGCTCAAAAATTAGGCAGTCCGCGTTTTTGACCCGCGAGACGATTTTCAAAATTTTTGAAAACTCCTAAAATCAAAAATATAATGCATATCTGGTTAGGAAATGCAAAAAGTGAGCATGTAAATACTCATATCATATGACTTTGACCGGGGGCTAGCGATATTCACTAAACTTAGTGAAATTTACCATAAGCATAAAAATTGACAAACACCTCAAATATTGTCATTATGCATAAAAGTTCATACAAACATAATCCAACAAACGTAATAAACCATGAAAGTGAAAAACAAATAATTCACGTAGTTTAACACAAAAACGATTCTAAAGCATTCATAAGCCAAACACTCCTTAATCTTTTCACAACCGGTCTATCTTCTTGTTGAGCTTGTTTAGGTACCTTCCAAAGCATTTGAACATTCCTTTGGTTTGCTTGAACTCTTCGGATGCATTGTCAATGACGGGGAGTGCATGAAGGTATTCTAAAGGGGGTAACTTAGAGTTAGGAAGTTTATCGTCCTCGCTCATGCCGGATGATGATGATGACGGTGTAGGTGATCGAGTACGTTTGCTCTTACATTTGAAAACTCGTTTATCACTTAAAGGAACGAAGATGTGAGGAACGAGAGAATAGGCAAGGCGCATTCCATTATCGTTAGGAGGAATGGGTGAGATTGCTCTAAAGAGGCGGGTAAGAAGCATTCCATAGGGAAGAGCGGTTGTTCCAACTAAGGGTATGTCGGCCATTCTTTTGGCTAGGTAGTAGGCTAAGTTGAAGGGTTGACCGGTGGAAATGCTATAGAGCATGTAGCAAAGACATGTGTTGATATGATCTCTATTTCCTACGGTACTTATGACGTTAGCTCTAAGGATTTCTTCCCACTTCTTAAATTGTGGTTTAAGCTCATTGAGCTCCATACCAAAAGGATCCTTATCTACAATATTCCCCGAACGATTCACCCTAGTGGTAGAGGTTCTAACAAAGAAATGTTCCTTAATAGTTTCCTTACTAGCAAGAGGTGTGTCGTATGGATAAAAACGCTCAATAGAATCAAGACTTGAAATGGGCCACCTATCCGTGTAGATACAAGTTCCCTCATTTGGGACACCAAGAATGATAGCTAAGTCTTTTAAATCTATGTCATGTGGTGTTTCATTGGTTATGAAGTTTAATGATATCTTGCCAACAACACTTGTGGAAAGGTTTACGGTTGCATAGAATTCTAAGATGAATCTAGGACAAATTGGCTCATCTATATCAAGGAGACAATCAAAGTTGATTGCGGCAAAGTTTTGGCGAATGGATGTTCCTTCTAGAAAGGATGGATCAATGGTTCTTCCTTCGTGAACATAGCGTTTTTCTAGTGCCTTAAAGGTTTCTACTTGAACATTGTTGAGACCTTTGGTCATACGGTGTTTGGGCATGTACTTAAGGGTTTCCTTGTGATCGGATTTGTTTGCGGGAGGCATGTTGATTCCTAGAAAACATAAAATTGTATGTTAATGACTTTTAACAATGTGGATGTTCTAATGCGTTCCTATATGCAAAACAATGTGAAGACTTGGTTATCTTGACTCATTTTGATTTCCAAATTGTTTTGTTATGCAAATTTTGTTATAAAAACAAAAGATAACCAACACTCTCCTAATTGAATGTGTCTTCGATTGAATATACCCGAAAATACATATTAGTTATGTATCCCCTTTAGCATTCAAGAGATAGTATGCAAGTGATGTTTAAATGATGTTTTTCATTTGTTTTAACAATGTGGTGATGAATCATGTTCTAATTTTGGATGCAATTTTTGAAAGACAATGCACTTGGTGTGTTTGGCAAATCAAAGTAACAATAAAAAGGATATAATTCTTAACTAATGGAAAACATAATTGACTAGCCACCAAGGTGTTTTTTTTTTTTTTTTTTTTTTTTTTTTTTTTTTTTTTTTAATGAATCAATAAGTTTTATGCATAAACCCTAAGATTCTAGTTAATGATTGTAAACAAGAATGTTATACTTGAATAAAAAATGCAATTGTGATTAGAATACTTACAAAGTTAGTTAGATTTGAAGAGATTGGATTGAAAGCCCTAAAATTCGTGAGGATATCTGTTTTTGAGAGGGTGATGGCTGTTTGAAAGTGGATGATTAAGTTAAGAGGATGTTTGGCTTTGAAATTAAAAATAAAACAATCTAAGGTTTTGGCGGACCAGGCGGAACCAAAAAATGGGTTCCGCCCGTATGGTCTGAAGGTGTCGTGGGAGCTGCAGGGAAAAACTCAAAAAGGAATTGTCTTGATTTTTGTGGTTTTATCCTAATGTTCAAAACTAAGGTTTTAGGTCTTATGAGTCTTTGACTAAGCCTAGGAATTATGAGTGTTTCACATTCAAGAGATTTTTGTGAAAGCGTTGATGGAATGGTTAACGTAGAAGACTTACTTAGTTAAGACGTTCCTCAATGAATAATCTTACCAAGGCGATGATGATGGATTACAATATGTCTATTAAGAACATAAAGGATTGAATTGTCGCCGAAGTCGATGCTTCCTTTGTTGAAGGGATAACAATGTATATGAGATGAATTCCGTTGTCGATATGAGTTAGCTTACTCAAGTGGAGCTTGTTGATGTGCTTCTTCATCCGAAACTAAATTGAGACCCTTACGTGTTTTTGGAGAATCATTGGGTAAGTAAGTATAAAAGTGCAAGTACCACTTGTGCTTTTCTTATCAACTTATCACCGACATAATTTCATTTGTCAAACACTATGGTTTCTATTCCCGTTCTTTTGGGATACCATTATCCTAGTTGTGTAGTACCTTATGATGTATCCAAATAGGCTCAACTAAGGAGTTGTTTTAGGATCTTCTTTAACACGAGCACATAGACAAAAGCTAAACATAATGTTGAATCTAATTGTTATTAGAACTAGTCTTCCAAACATTTCTTTACATTTAGTTTTACCTACGGATTTACTAATCTCATTCTTGATAAGTCATCAATAACTTAACCATTGAGAACAAGAGAGTAACTAGGAATGTCTTTAAGTTAAAATCCCTTGCTTTGGCTTGCTTTTATTATCAAAAAAAATCTTTCAAATATTGACACTATAATCACTTGATTACTTTGAAAAATCTATTTTGTTTCACTAGTTGTTTTACTCTAAATTCCAAAAACTGTTTTTGTTGAATTTGTTTAGACACAACTATGATCTATAAATCAAGTTTTATAACTTATGTCGATTTTACTTGATTCAATATTTGACTCAAGGTGAGAAGATGTTATTTTGTACCTTTATCCTTATACTTGTCTTGCCATCATTGGACTTTCGACTAAGTCATCATCTACCAAAGATGATATCTTAGAAGGAGGAGATCACTCGTTAAATGTCATATTCAACGACTCCTCGACTCTTTGGGTTTTCTTACTTAAGACACTATGAACTCTATTTGTTTTGAAAAAGTCCAAGAGGTACAACATCATGAGACTAAGTGTCACATTTGATGTGTAAATCCTAGATGTTGAAAACTCATTTTCTTCCACACATCCTAATGTATGCTAATGTGATTTATTTCACCTTGTGTGTTTTATTGGTTTATCATAAAGTAGTGACCGAAGAAAAACACAATTTAAGACTCAAAGTATGGTGTTTGAGAATGTTGTTTAATAAAGGTTTGTTTTACAAGCATCACAAAAGTGTTAGACATTTTAACACTTGGGAAATTCTTAGTTAGCTCACTTGTACACAAGAGTTGAGTGAGACTCACTCAAGAGTTTCTCGTGTTTATCTCTTGATGGTTAAAGAACCAAAGCACCTTATATATCCTAATAGTACTAAAGACGAAGTTCCTTGTTGCATATAATCTAATCTTAGTTATTACTAATAGTAAGTAAACACTTTTAGAGTATTACTAATAACACATACTCTAACACATAATGCTAGAAGCAAGAGACTATCAAAGTCAGGTTGAAGTAATGTGTACCTTTTAAATTGCATAGAGATGCTACCAAGAGGATAAACACAACGCGTAGAGTCTTGGTTTGACGACATGCTTTGAAACTCAATTACTCATATATCCAAGAAGGTTAGACAATCATATAAAATCATAGAGCATGATAATCTTAATTCTTTTATCATGAGTTTCTATTAGAGATAGAATTATCTCTAAATCTCTCTTTTAGGTTAGACAAATTTTACTTGCTTTGTTTTATTAGTTAATGGTGCTTTTGAGTTAAATCCAACACCGGTTTTATCTTTAAACAACCTTTGACTCCTCAACAATCTTTCAAGAGATTTTGAGCTTTCATCAAATTTAACAAATATTTTTCCTTTCTCATATTGCTTTTTAATCTCATGTTTGTAATCTAGACATAATTTACATTCTAGATCAATTTCAACATTACTCTCAATTCTAGACATTTTATCTTCTAATCAAGATTTCCTTTTCAAAGATATTCTTAGAAGATTTTGAAGACTTCTTGTTAAAGAAAGTTTTCAGGTTCATGTTGCGTAAATGTTTAAACTCATTTTCTAGTTTAGAAAACTCTAGGATAAATTTGTCAAAGCAAAAGTATTTGGTTTCAAAATGTACCTTGCTTGATATTTTATCTAGTTGAGAATCACAAACCGGATGGTTGGCTTCATCTTCATCCGTGTTATTCCATGAATCGTAAGCAAGTCCACTAAGAGCTCGTCATGAGTAATCATCTTCACTTACACCTTCATTTAAAACATTTAAACTAGTAGTACATGTATTTATCTCAACTAAATGTTTATCTATTAATATTACTAAGACTTCTAATTCATATGTGAGATCCAATTGATCTTCTTTGACTTGACATATTTCTTGATGAAAAGTTTAACTTATTTTTCCAAATGTCATTAGCCGTTTGGCAAAAATACATTATTTCATATTAGGTACTAAAGCTTTATAAAGCATTATTTTAGCTTTAGTAGTTTTATCAAGTTTAAGATAATTATCTTGGTTTTCAAAAACTTGTTTTCTTTGGTTTGAAATCACCAAAAGAAATAACATGCCAAAGATCTTGATCAATTAATTTCACATAGTTTTCAAAATTACTTTTTCATTCAAGTAAGTTTTCTTTTTCAAATAGCGGTGGGTTTTGAATAGGTTGCCCTTCTTTGAGATTTTCAAAATCCATGGATCGATCCAAGTTTTAAAATACATTCTATTTTAAAGATCTTGAGTAACGTAGCTCCTGATGCCAATTGTGGAAAACTAGAAGGGGGTTGAATAGTTTCCGCTTTTTCAATTCATTTTGACTTGAATATCTTTAAAAACTTTTACGTTTGCTTAAAGATATAAACACAATGTTATATGTTTGATTCTTTGAAAAGCTTTTCATGTGAATAACAATTCTAACTTTACTAGTTTCATACTTTGAAAAGCTTTGCTTGTGATGATCCTAACTTTGCTTGTTTAGTTCTTTGAAAAGCTTTACTTTTGTTTGAAGATATAAACACATCTTTACTTGTTTAGTTCTTTGAAAAGCTTTATATGTAACTAGCTATTCTAACTAAAGAACAACATGTAATAAGTAAAGACAAAGAAAGAAATGATCAAACCACAACACGATTGTTTATCGTGGTTCGACTACAAGGACTCTTTTTCCTTGCCCTACATCTACGCCCCGAGTTTCCAACTCGAGAGTTATAAGCACTAATCAACAAGCTCCTTTCACCGGCGGAGAAAACCTTTACAACGTCGCTTACACTTTTACCGACACTAAGCTAGATGTCGAGTTCTTTTAAACGGGTACAACCACTCCCATCGTCGCTTACACTTTTACCGACACTAAGCTAGATGTCGAGTTCTTTACCAAGGGTACAACCACTCCCGTTAGTTCTTTTACAAGGGTGCAACAACTCTCGACACACTACGTATTTTGAGGCCTAAAATACTAACCACTTACTTCTACATACATGACAAAAATGAAGTATAACCTACCAAGGCTTATACATGACCAAGCTACCAAGACTTGCAACTTTATAGTTGAAGCTTGTAACTTCTTGAATGATCTTGTGAAGTCCCTTGCTACATAAGAGAATCACACAAATCAAAAGGTTACTGAGTTAGTTGAGAGAGTATGTGAAAATATGTCCTAAAGGGGTGACCCAAAACTAACAAATGGTTTGGTATTTATAGCAAACCATTCTGCAGGTCTGGCGGATACGGCGGACCCCTCAGAAGGGTTCCGCCCGTGTATCCCCAGGGTACCGCCAGGGCTGCAGTTGGTTTTTGCAATAAATCTCCCAAACCAAACAAGGTCACATCTCATTACTCCTTGCAAACCAAACAATGTCACATCTCATAATATCAAGTCAAACACTAAACTTGCAAGCAACCAGTTAGTAAGTCAAACACACTTCTTACCATAAATGTATATTGACAAAGCTTGCCCTAAATGTGATGTGACCTTACTATATTAAGAAATAAATGTGATGTGACAAGACACTTTCTAATTTAAGAAATAAAAACAATGTTTTGTTTAAAAGAGATGTAAACCTTAGTTTAACCAAGACTTAAACACTTAAAGTGATGATTTACTCCTAGCTAAAGTTCATACTTTGTCATTAACAAAACTTAGCAAAGATCGTAAAATATAAATAATGTTTTTAGGCGATATTTGTATTAACACTAAATAAGTAAGACGATATGATGCTTACTTTACCACCATAATAAGTTGTAGCCAAATGTGCACGAGGTGTGGAGGAAGTTGTGGTTTGTTACTTGAAAGACTAACTAATATTAATTGAGAAGTTTGAGTTGCTTGAAATCAATGTACACATACTAATTGAGATATTTGAGTTGCTTGGAATCAATGTTGAAGGCTTCATATGATAGAATCAATTCTTGGGACATTTATTATGACCCATTTACATTTATAATGCTATTTAAGCTTTATATAATATAAGATAGATGCGAGGGTTTATTGTTACTGAATAAATGTAAGTTTAATTGTATAATAATATAGATTAATATATGTTTTAAAAGTAGTAAGATGATTAGGTGAGGTAAAAATGACAAAAAGATAAAAAGAAATGCGATGGACAAATTAAAATGCTGCATAGACTCTTAAGGACACATGTTATAAATCTTTAAAATGTATAGATCTCTAAGCTTAAAAGTAAGTTAAAAACTTAAGGTTGATCTTCTAATATATAGCTAGAGAAATAAAATCTTCTACTGATATTTATCTAAAAAACTACAATCCTGATACGTGGGAATCGCACCAGGCTTTACCTCTCAAGGGATCTTAAGAAGCTTACAACCCCCACCAGGCAGTGTACCTGATCGTTGTAGTATAGTATAGTGACAAGTACTGGGGGATTGATCGTTCAGCTAGGAATAGTGTCACTAGGATTAGAAAACCTAAATACTAGTTCTAAAGATGAGGGATGATTATTTTTGTATTTTTATATTTTTTAGAAAGCAAGTAAAAATCTCGGGTTTTGAAGGATTTGGGCGGAATTAGTTGCTAGTCAACTAACCCAATACTAAAGATGCAATCAAAATAAAATACTAAAACTGAAAATAAACTAAGTTAACTAAGGTTGTGAGCAATAAGTGGAGAAAATGTGTTTACTTAGATTTCACTACTCCCTAGATATCTTTTACACGTTAATTACTTGTTATAGTTGCGTGGATGACGGATTGTATTCCTTAATACCATTCATGGGGTGGCGCACTTAATTCTCCAATCCTATGAGTGCCTACTTCACTCCTATGTCGAGCCGGCTAAGAAGCTCCTAACATGGGATCATTAGAATTTACTCATGCATTAAATACAACCAATAAAACCTAGTGCATGTCAGTTCATGTTTCCTAAGACGTTCAAGCATGTTACCAATTGGAGATCTCCCAGTTTTCTTAAGCCTAACATCGAAATCATTCATCCAATACAACCATAAACAAGTAATCAACACATAATTAACATCTAGGTTTCATTAGATCCAAGCAAACACAAGATAGATCAAGCCTAGCATGGTAGAATTAAGACAAGAACAAGATATAGACAACCAACACATAGACATATTGATTGAATTAAAAGAATACTTATCTCAATTACACACGAAAGGGATCAAGGGCTGAGAACCCTTGAAAAACCTGTAAAATTCGTCCCAAGTTCGGACTTAGGGTTTCTCCAAAACTTCTCTTTTTTTAATGTGAAAATTAGAAAACTATATATAGGAAATAGGGTTTGACGGCGTCAAGAAAAAATTTGTGACGCCGTCATCTCGCCGCCAAAATACTCCTCGGACTGCCTTGCTCTACTTTTGACGCCGTCATGTGTTATGTGTTTCCAGGCCGTCATGCATTTTACTCTTGACGCCCTACCTTGTGACGCCGTCATTTCTGTACTGGATCGTCATGGAAATTACTCTTGACGCCGTCAAGATTTTCTTCTTGACGCCGTCACCTACTGTTTCCAGCAAGGAAAATTAAGACTTTGGCGTTTTCTTCACTTTTATGCTCCAAAAACGTCCGAATTGCTTCCTTTTCCATATTTCTCTCCCAAAGTACCTAAAATCACAAAAGGAACGATTTAGGGCAATATTTGATCAAATAAATTTGAATTCGGGCTTAAATGACCCCCTAAAAGTGGTTTATTTTTCGCCTCATCATATACCCTTACACTTGAGATTTGCTTGTCCTCAAGCAAATGCGCTTTTATTCTAATCAAAATACAAGTTAGGGGTCATTTAACACTAATATAAAGGTAATTACAACAAATAATCGTTCCACTAAAGACCAAAGACAAGCACGGAGGTCATACACAAGCACCTCACAAATAGTGTTTAGATACTCACATCTCTCGGGTGTAATAAAGTATAAATTACAATATGGAAACGGAAGATATCTCTCACTACCTGTCATAGCAAAATAGATTACCATAGGCTTAGGAAATGATCAAACCTCCACCACATGGCGTAAGCACCTAGGATAAACTATCAAAGAGGTCTTTTAAAGGGTTGTAACGTTAGGTGTAGGGATATGAAATACATGGTTTTGTTGGATAAAGGAAGTTTTACTGGTGGCGAATTAACAATCTTAGTCACTTACATGTACAATATGGCGTTGCTAAGCCAAGACTAGACTCGACTTAAGCTAATAAATGAAAAATAACAAAAACATAAAATAAACATAGAATGAAACGGGATGGTAGTCCGTATGTTTTTTCTCTTTTTCTTTTTTCTATTTTTTTTTTCTTTTTCTTGATTTTTTCATTTTTTTTTTTTTTGCATACACTCTTACCCTACCATCCAAAATAATACATCATAGGGAATGAACATTCCCCTTACACTTGAATTTTTACATACTTTACAATAAACTAATTTAATGACTCGAATTAAGAAAATCAAAACACTTGGAGTACTTTTGAGATTAACGCACATACGGGGGTAATATATGATGTTCTTCCCCATTACTCCATAAAATAAGTACTTACCCATGAGTCCCAATCGTCCCAAAACAATATGTACAAGGATATGACTCGACTTAGCAACTATGTAATCAATTAGATAGTTAACTTAGGGTTTAACAAATAACAATAATGCACTAAAGATGAGCGCATATACGAAAGGCTAAGGCGATTTGCTTGTACATTTAAGTGGGGTGTAACAAATTCTTCCTTTAAGTAAAATGCTTAAAGTTAGAAAAGAAAAGATAGGCTCGGAGGGGTGTACTAGGGGTTTCGTGCACTAAAAATGAGTACAACGCTAATGGTGTGGGAAAAATTAGTTGACTAAACTAGCCAAGTAATATGACTTAAATGGTCAAGTAATAATTATACGGGTTTAACACAAGGGTGATCTTAATGCCTCTTATCATGTAGTAAATCCTACTATACGAATGTAGTCTCACTAGCGGTCTCAGGATGCATCACTAACGCAAGTTCTAGAATCTAAATGCTACCGGTACACTCATAAGCACTAATAGTAAATGTTTTTCCTATCAAATCTAAAGGTGAACCTCACATATTTGGGTGGAAAATTTTTCTGAATATATGGTTATGTGCTAGTCATACAATCTCCTATCCATGAGACGCTTGCTATGGCTAAAGTTTCACTCCTAAATGTTGTAAAAAATTTTAAATTTGGCGCTAAAATTGCACTAACAAGTATTTCTCATAGTTTTATTACACATCTACCATCAAACAAAACAAACTCAAGCGAAAGTGTACATGTAAGGTATCATCTTTTTACCCTCCCCTTACACTTAAGATGAACATTGTCCCCAATGTTCAAGTAAAGAATGTAAAAGTGAAATAAGTAAAAAGAATGAAATCAAATACTCCCCTGATTCACTCGGTATGGATAATAAGGTGGCCAGGTTAAATCTTCCTCCAAGAAAATGAACAATCAAAGCTTCCCTTCCAGAATATAAATCATCTTCTTGTCATACATAACCTGTTAATCCTGAGAAAATAGACAAGACAACCTCGCATAAAATTGGCGGCATCCTATATAAGTTACTAAATCCTAGAAAACAAAGTAAGATATAATGCTTGTGGAATGAAGTTTGCAGATTTCCTGGAGATTATAAAACTTAATAATTCACAAAAACCATAAGAATCCGTTAGAAAAACAAAATCGGTAAAATTTCCAGATTTTTACACGTGACGCCGTCAAGAGTTTACTCATGACGCCGTCAGAAGTGACCTGCAGAAATTCTTATGTTAAGTTTCCGAAAAATTTCTGGAAAAACTTGGTCCTACTTCCTGGAAAATCCTGCAAAACTTCATTATGACTCAATACAAGCATTTGACTCTAACAAATATGAATATACATGTTCATTTAATATTATGGAGAATCATGATCGGTTTGTTTCTTAAAAACATATTTGGGGTTTCCCCTTACACTTATCTTTTGCAAAAATACCTTTAGGTGGAGTTAAGACCAGGCCAAAACAACAAAGTAAAGTATTTCCACTATTTAATTGAGAAACATGATCTACCAACAATAAAAATAAAGCAAGCATACGGAAGCAAATAACAAACAAACAAAAAATAAAATCACACAAAACATGGGTTGCCTCCCAAGAAGCGCTTTTCTTTATTTACGAGTCTTGTAGCTAGACTCAAGGTCATGGGTTACTACGTGACCTCATCATCAAACGTCACATCCTCCTCACTAATCATTTCATTGTTATTTTCTTGATAATGTTTTACACGTTGTATGTTAACAGTAAATTCCCTACCTTCATCGTCTAATAACACCACGGCTCCAGTTTTAGAGGAATTCTTCACCGTAAATGGTCCATACCATCTAGACTTAAGTTTTCCCGGAAATAATCTCAACCGAGAATTGTACAATAGGACTTTGTCTCCTTCTGAAAATTCTTTGGGTTTCTTAATCCTCTGGTCATGCCATCTTTTTGCTCTCTCCTTATATGTGATGGAAGATTCGTAGGCTTCTAACCTAAGCTCATCAAGCTCGTGTAATTGCAAGAACATATTAGTTCCAGCAATTGTGTAATCTAAGTTACATGTCTTAAGCGCCCAATAAGCCTTATGTTCTAATTCCACTGGTAAGTGACATGCCTTACCATACACCATGCGAAACGGGGTCGTTCCAATAGGAGTTTTGTAGGCGGTTCGGAATGCCCATAAGGCTTCGTCGAGTTTAAATGACCAGTCTTTTCTATTTTGACTAACCGTCTTTTCAAGTATTCTTTTAATAGCCCTATTGGTGTTTTCGACCTGGCCATTGGTTTGTGGATGATAGGCGGTGGAGAACCGATGGGATACTCCATACCTCTTCATGACCTTTTCCATTTATGCATTGCAAAAGTGGGTCCCCCTATCACTGATGAGAGCTTTAGGAATCCTGAATCTAGCGAAAAGCTTTGTCAGGAAATGAATAACTACTCTGGCATCATTGGTCCTAAGGGCTTGTGCCTCGACCTATTTTGAAACATAATCGATGGCGACTAAAATGTATTCGTTCCCCCTGAAGATGGAAAGGGTCCCATGAAGTCAATTCCCCAAACATCGAAGACCTCACATACTTGTATAAAGTTCTGAGGTGCTTCATCCCTATGTGATATGTTCCCGGCCCGTTGACATGCATCGTATGCCTGCACCATCTCCTTTACATCACGGAAAATTGTGGGCCAAAAGAATCCCGCATCGAAAATCTTTCGGGCGGTGGTGTTTATCCCATGATGCCCGCTAGAGGGACCAGAGTGACATTCCCTCATAATCTTTACTGCTTCACTTTCCGAAACACAACGTCTTATAATTTGGTCTGGACACCTTCGGAATAAAAATGGTTCATCCCAAAAGTAGTATTTTAGCTGAGAAAAGAACCTTTTTCTTTCGTATCTAGTCAGGTGTTCAGGAACAAGTCTACTTGTGAGATAATTAGCAAAATCGGCGTACCAAGGCTCCAAATCAATCATTAACATGAGTTGTTCGTCAGGAAATGAATCCCTAATCTCACTTCTATCGTGCTTATCCAAGGGGTTTTCAAGGCGAGATAGATGATCTGCGGCCAGATTTTCTGCCCCCCTCTTATCGTGAATCTCAACATCGAATTCTTGTAGCAACAAGATCCACCGAATTAGTCGTGGCTTAGCATCCTGCTTCGCAAAAAGATATCGAAGGGCCGAGTGATCAGTGAAAACGACTGTCTTTGAAAGGACAAGATATTGTCGGAATTTGTCGAATGCAAACACTACGGCTAATAATTCTTTTTCGGTGGTGGAGTAATTCTCTTGAGCGGGATTCATGGTTTTGCTAGCGTAGTAAATAGGTTGGAAGAGCTTGTCACGCCGTTGGCCTAATACAGCCCCGACGGCGAAATCGCTAGCGTCACACATGATTTCAAACGGTAACTCCCAGTTGGGTGTGATCATGATTGGAGCTTGTGTGAGTTCCTTTTTTAAGAGATCGAATGCATCCTTGCATTCTTGGGAAAAATCGAACGGAGCATCCTTCACAAGCAATTGAGTCATTGGCCGAGCAATTTTGGAGAAGTCTTTGATGAATCTCCGATAAAACCCGGCGTGCCCCAAGAAGCTGCGTATTGCTTTAACAGTCGTGGGGTATGATAACTTAGATATAGCTTCAACTTTAGCTTGGTCCACCTCTATTCCGTTCCCTGAGATCTTATGCCCTAACACAATCCCTTCTTTTACCATGAAATGACACTTTTCCCAGTTTAACACCAAGTTAGTTTCCTCACAACGTTTAAGCATCTTTTCTAGATTAGCAAGACAGCGGTCGAAGGAGTTCCCGAAGACCGAAAAGTCATCCATGAACACTTCCATGAGTTCGTGAAAGATTGCGGTCATGCATCGCTGGAAAGTGGCGAGGGCATTACATAGCCCAAAAGGCATCCTTTTGTAGGAAAATGTTCCATAAGGGCAAGTAAACGTGGTCTTTTCTTGGTCCTCAGGTGCTATGGGAATTTGAAAATACCCAGAGAATCCATCCAAGAAGCAATAGTACTCATGTCCAGACAATCTCTCTAACATTTGATCAATGAATGGTAAGGGAAAGTGATCTTTCCTCGTGGCATCATTGAGCTTTCGATAGTCAATGCATACCCGCCATCCAGTGACCGTTCTCTGGGGCACCATCTCACCCTTTTCATTCTTAACTACAGTCATTCCACCCTTCTTAGGTACAACATGTACAGGACTGACCCATGGGCTATCTGAGATTGGGTAAATCAATCCTGCATCTAGAAGTTTGATGACTTCTTTCTTTACTACTTCTTTAATGTTGGGGTTCACCCGCCTCTGGGGTTGCACGGTAGGTTTATAATCTTCTTCCATGAGAATCTTATGTGTGCAAAAAATTGAGTCAATCCCCTTAATGTCGGCTACACTCCATCCTCTAAGAGTTTACCTTTTTGTTCATGTTCCAAGGAAGAGTTTATGATAACCGGCAGTTGGTCCTCTCCCCGAAGGAAGGCATACTCTAAATGGTTAGGAAGCTCTTTAAGATCTAACTCAGGAGGCTCGATAATAGAAGGTTTAAGCTTGTTTTCGGGCTTTCGGAGCTCAATATGCTCCGTTGCTTCTTGTCTGGGGTAGAAGGAGACTGCACCAACATCCTCCATCTTTTCCACCTCTAGCAAAGGCAGAAAACTCTCGTCCCGTAGCCAGCCTTCCTCGATCTGTTCATCGACACAACTATCAATGACATCTGTGAGTTCATCGACCTCCCCAATGAAATAGAGCCGGTTAGCTGCTTCGAGGGAGAGGTCCATAGAATTCTTAATGTCGAAGGTTGTGCTATCGGTTCCCACTCGTAAGGTTAATTTGCTGTCATAAACATCAATGACTGCACGAGCAGTAGCAAGAAATGGTCTCCCTAAGATGATGGGTACCAAGTCATCCTCCTCCATATCCAAGATTACGAAGTCGACCGGGAATTTGAATTTCCCAACTTTGACTAGCACATTCTCGCATATCCCTATGGGGTACTTGACTGATCTATCGGCTAGTTGGATGTTCATACGGGTAAACTTTAATCCAGAGTATCCTAGTTTAAGGAACATAGAGTGAGGCATGAGATTGATACTCGCTCCCAAATCGGCAAGAGCATTCTTGATTGATAGAGATCCTATGGAGCAAGGCAGGGTGAAACTGCCTGGATCGTCTACCTTTTTTGGTAGCCCTCGATGGGTAACCACTGAGCATTCTTCCCCCAGGGTCACAAGACCCTCGAGTTTCTTCCGGTTAGCAAGTAGTTTTTTAAAGTATGCGCTATACTTTGGCATGTGATAGCAAGCATCAAAGAGGGGTATGGTGACAACCGAGTCTTTTAGGTATGACAAGAATCTTTTATTATCACTTTCAGTTTTCTGGTTTCTTAATCGGGATGGGAATGGGATTCTCACAGGTTGGTTAGGTAGGGTCGATGAGGAAGGGGTCGTCAAAGGAGGTTGATCGGGGGTCTTGCTGCCTACATCCTCCTCTTCCTCGCTAGGTTTTTTTGGATCGGGGGCGATGGGAGACGAGCTTGGGTAAGGGGGATCCATGGTTGTTGTTCCAGCTCGAGTGGTAATTGCGAGCATGGGGTCTTTTTTGCTTACTGATGGCATTTCAAGATTATCTATGGCTGAGTTAAGCTTGTTGAAAAATTCTCCAATGTCATCCTGCTGCTCGTCGAAAAGTTCATTAAGACCTTTAATTTTCAAGCCTTTCTCTTGAGTGAAGTGACCAAGGTCATCTTCAAAAGTGCTCTTGATTCCGAATTCAGGGCCTTCCTCTCCTTCTTTTTTCTTTACCAGATTTCCCCAGAGGGTGTAATCGTCATTTTGGTAAAAAGGCAGAAGGGAAGGATCAGCATAGATGTCCCCTCCTGACAAGCATGCATGTTCAGTTGTAGTTGCTCCTCTGCATTCTTCTACCTCATGCGGGCCCCCACAGTAATCGCAGATTAAGTAAGGATTCAAAAGTTGTTTAGGTAACTGCGACCCAGCTAGGTATTCCCCTCTTTTGTGAATTTTTCTTAATCGATCTGAAGTGATTTCAGAAATGCTGACGGTCGACTCAGGTTCATCCCAAGTGTCATCCTAGTCTTGAGCATATTCTTCAATCCTATCCCATCCTTCTTCGGCACTAAGATTGGCCAATCTCCCATTTCTAGATTGGTTGATTCCGTTTCGTTCATTAGAGGAGACATTGTCATAGAAGATTTGGACCAAGAGCCAGAGCTCAATGCCATGATGGGGAACTTCTCTTATTAAATCTTTGAATCTAACCCACGATTTATGGAAGGGTTCGTCCTTCCCTTTTCGGAAACGGAGGATCCTATCTCTAAATGCTGAGGTTTTTCCAGGTGGAAAGAACTTCTCATAGAACTTGGATATGAGTTGCTCCCATGTGAAAATAGATTCAGAAGGGAGTTTATCATACCATTATTGGGCTTTTTCATATAGAGTGAAAGGAAAGAATCGCAATCGGGACGTGTCTCTAGTAGCCCCATCCGTATGGAGGGTGTCTACTATTTTCAAGAAGTCTTTAATGTGTTGAATTGGATCTTCCTCATCTAATCCACAAAACTTACACACACTTTGGACAAGCCAAGCATCGTTTGCATGCAAGACCTCGTTGGTGTGTTCGTTTGGGTAGACAATGGCGTTTGAGAAGCCACGAGGGGTTGGGGAGGAGTAGTCCTTAAGGCGCTTAGGAATGGGAGTTGCGGGGGTACTCATCTCGTCGTTGGGTTGGGAGCTAGGGGTTGTAACATGATTTTCTGAATTTTCTTCAGAAAGGGGTGCATCAAAATCAATGGCAACGCTAGATGGTTCAGAAGTTGAGTGAAATTGTCTCAATCTATGCATTTCTCTTTCGGGTTTTGCATAAGGCAAGACAAGGTTTCTAGTGGAACTACGACTCCTAGTGATCCTAAGGTTAAAAGATTCGTCGTTTGCCATGATGGCAGGTGGTGAAGAGTTACGAACAAAAACACAAAGAAATAAGATAGACTAAAGAAAACCTAAAAATAAAAAATAAAATCTTACTAGAAAGGAATCTAGCAAGTAGACATAATAAAAAGAGATTCTAACCTAGACAATAACTATTCCCCGGCAACGGCGCCAAAAACTTGATACGTGGGAATCGCACCAGGCTTTACCTCTCAAGGGATCTTGAGAAGCTTACAACCCCCACCAGGCAGTGTACCTGATCGTTGTAGTATAGTATAGTGACAAGTACCGGCGGATTGATCGTTCAGCTAGGAATAGTGTCGCTAGGATTAGAAAACCTAAATACTAGTTCTAAAGATGAGGGATGATTATTTTTGTATTTTTATATTTTTTAGAAAGCAAGTAAAAATCTCGGGTTTTGAAGGATTTGGGCGGAATTAGTTGCTAGTCAACTAACCCAATACTAAAGATGCAATCAAAATAAAATACTAAAAATGAAAATAAACTAAATTAACTAAGGTTGTGAGCAATAAGTGGAGAAAATGTGTTTACTTAGATTTCACTACTCCCTAGATATCTTTTACACGTTAATTACTTGTTATAGTTGCGTGGATGACGGATTGTATTCCTTAATACCATTCATGGGGTGGCGCACTTAATTCCCCAATCCTATGAGTGCCTACTTCACTCCTATGTCGAGCCGGCTAAGAAGCTCCTAACATGGGATCATTAGAATTTACTCATGCATTAAATACAACCAATAAAACCTAGTGCACGTCAGTTCATGTTTCCTAAGACGTTCAAGCATGTTACCAATTGGAGATCTCCCAGTTTTCTTAAGCCTAACATCGAAATCATTCATCCAATACAACCATAAACAAGTAATCAACACATAATTAACATCTAGGTTTCATTAGATCCAAGCAAACACAAGATAGATCTAGCCTAGCATGGTAGAATTAAGACAAGAACAAGATATAGACAACCAACACATAGATATATTGATTGAATTAAAAGAATATTTATCTCAATTACACATGAAAGGGATCAAGGGCTGAGAACCCTTGAAAAACCTGTAAAATTCGTCCCAAGTTCGGACTTAGGGTTTCTCCAAAACTTCTCTTTTTTAATGTGAAAATTAGAAAACTATATATAGGAAATAGGGTCTGACGGCGTCAAGAACAAATTTGTGACTCCGTCATCTCGCCGCTAAAATACTCCTCGGACTCCCTTGATCTACTTTTGAAACCGTCATGTGTTATGTGTTTCCAGGCCGTCATGCATTTTACTCTTAACGCCCTACCTTGTGACGCCGTCATTTCTGTACTGGATCGTCATGGAAATTACTCTTGACGCCGTCAAGATTTTCTTCTTGACGCCGTCACCTACTGTTCCCAGCAAGGAAAATTAAGACTTTGCTGTTTTCTTCACTTTTATGCTCCAAAAACGTCCGAATTGCTTCCTTTTCCAGATTTCTCTCCCAAAGTACCTAAAATCACAAAAGGAACGATTTAGGGCAATATTTGATCAAATAAATTCGAATTCGGGCTTAAATGACCCCCTAAAAGTGGTTCATTTTTCGCCTCATCATATCCATATAAAAAAAGATCAAACAATTTAAAACACTTTTTTTTTGAAGTAGCTAGCTAGCAATGTTACCAGATGTGATCAAAACAAAAGCATAAAAACATAGAACATGGTGAAAGAAATTAAAGAAGACTAGGGTGGGTTACCTTGAATAAAAAGTAGGGTTGTTCTTGCTTGTTGATGGTACGCTAGTGAAAAAAAGAGAAGACAGTGTGTTGATTTGAGTGGATTGTAGTATGATATGTTATTGGATAATTCCAAAAATGTGCCTGAAATCAGATTTACAACCATGATTGAGTCACAAATCTTCCAACTTTTAATTTTGGTCATGTGCAACTTGTGCGATTATGCTACTTCATACATTTATTGACACGTGGCACAACACACATTTCATTTCAACTATTTACCAATCATGATGTGACCCCACTACTATTTTGTCTTATCTGAACTGGTATGCGACTGGCAGCTGTGCTACTTGAACTTAGTGTGCGAAGGGCGGCTGTGCTAATGTGCGACTGGCGGCACAAAATCTTTCTTAGATTTGCATGGGAAGGTACACTAGTACTACTTGACTTATTTTATTTTTTTTCATTTTCTCTCTAGTTTCTTTCCCTTCTTCTTGTACAACTGATACCATTGTGTATGATGCTACCATAACCGTGACACTGTTCATTTCCATAATCATTAGTAAAATTAATGATGATTGATGATATGGTAGGTTTTACTGTTTATATGTGAGTATATTATAGTTTAAGTTGTTTATTACTTTGATTTGATAGGCATTTATGTTTTAGACGTATTAATACTCTTATAATTTTCCATTATATATAGTTCCACTAAGTTAATACACAATCCTATCCACTCAATAACTTAACATTTCCGACCATCGTAGTTTAAGTATTCCGACCACACACTTACTTATCCGGCCACTTTATCTTCAACCTGCACTCAAAATGTATTCCCCAAACTTCCCATTTCATGCTAGACTAGTGGTTGAAGCTCGCTCATTGAGCAGAGCTCGTCAACTGTTTGTTTACTTTGAGAGGATCAGGGCAGCCAACTTGGCTGAAGAAGAAGAGCTGAGGGCTTATGTTGAGGAAGCCCGCCAAAGAATAATAGAGATTGATCTCTATTTGTTTGAGTTGGGCCAGGTATATGGGTCGACCGTGGCTGCCCATGGTCGTAGTATGCTTAGGCTAGCCCGTTACCAGGATGTGTCAAGGATTGTCTTGTACACACGTGTTGCCGATGAGGCACGTTACAATGCCGATCAACTCTTGGAGTTTATTGGCAGTGTGTTGCGTCTCTAGGAATTGGTTGTAGGTCTAGCCTATGGTTTTGGGGATGTTGTTCGGCTATATTAGTTTATGTACTAGTTTATGTGTTGTAGGTGGATACTTTACGACATTTTGCTTTGTAGGTGTTAAGTATGTTTGTAAATTTATGGTTTTAATGGAAATTAACTATCTTCTATCTATTGTTATGTGTTGTTGATGGTAAACTGTTGGTTTTTGCGGCGCATCCAAAGACATTGAAATGATGATATAATTGTGTTGCCTACTAATGTGGTTCATTGTTTAGTAAATGTGGAGTTTTTTATCGATATTAAACTGTAAATACTATGGACAACCAATAGCTTTGCACCCATAGTGGTTCTAGTAATCTTGTTTGCCTTTGTAATAGGTATACTAGTTATGGTTCCCAATAGACTATGGACAACTGTGTCCAAAAGCATACTCTCACAAGCTCTTTTCTACATAGCATTTTAGTTGAATTTTTGCTTATTAGTTGTTATTCCTGAGCTTATTTGTCATATTTAAGTTGATAGTTGATTAATTGTTTCAATGTGTTCACTTAATCTCAGATTTACTCACTTTTGCATTTTCACTTCCAAATCTGCATTTTATACCTTTGGATTAATATGTGTGAAATTTATGATCATGACTGCTTGCACATGTCTCATTTAACTTATATAATCATAGTAAATAAATATTTTATTTTCAAATAATCATTTGCAATTCAAATGGTCATATCAGTAGCATACAGGAGTGTTTGGATTAGTACTGCTCTCTATGTTCTAGACTATTTTAATTGTTAAATTTTGTTCAAGTTCATACTAGTTGCATTGAGGTTAGTTATACACTAAAAACAATTAGTTAAGTGCATAATAGTCGAAATCATTATATAATCTCATATTTGCAAAATGTGTTAGAATTTTTGTTTTGCATAATCCCACATTTAGTTGCATACTTGGTTTGTATAGCTTAATCAAGTTATTTTACAGCTTCTTACTTCATTTTAAATCATTTAGGAGCAATATAATTTCATTTTAGTCAATAATTGTGGAAAACATAAAAAGCTTTGGTTTCCTAACAAATTTTCAAAACCATTGTCTCTTATTTTTTTCATTTACTCTTTTTTAAACCAAACTGTTTTAGATTTTAAGATCTTTAAAATTGGTAGCTCATCTTATTGATCCATATTTTTTCTTATTTGTTTAAAAGTTTTTAAGTAGTTTTTTAGTAGCTTATTCTGGCCTATATGGACAAAACCTCCCCTACACCACTGCAAATTTGCCTAACAGTCATTGTTTGGATATTTGATCTTTTTTTGAGTGCTTATTATAAGCCTGCTAGTTGCTCTAGTGGATTTCTTGTTTGAGTAGTATTGTACAGTTGAATTTTTGATTATTTGAGATTGATTCAGCATGTTAAAGCTTGTTTCATTGTTGAATGTGGCTTGTTTGCTGGTCCTCAGACTAGTTTGAGCTTACTTGCACCCTTAGCTTGTACTTTTAGTTATTATAAATCTCTTTTTTAGCTTAAGTTGTTAACTGTTTTGGTACTTTAGCTATTCAGAGCTTATTTACAGTTTTTCATCAAAAGTTGGTTCAGAAAAGTTTCTCTAATTTAGTTGTTAATCATTTTTGCAAAAAGAAAATTGAAATAACAAAATGGTACTTTAGCTATTCAGAGTTTATTTAACTGTTTTGTTACTTTAGCTATTCAGAGCTTGTTACCATTTGTTTAAGTTTACTTATATGTTGTATTTATTTAATAATGTAGGGATACTTAAAGAATTCGAAGGTCCATATCAGAAGCAAAGTTTGTTACTTTCCATCAATTAAGGGAAGGTCAGATGAAAAGCGTCGTACTTTATTCAGGTCTACATGTTTCGGTCCATGGTTAGATATAACTTATGTTGATAATGATGAGAGTTTTGTTCATCAAATACTACAAAAGCAAATGAAATATGATGATCAGCACTATGAATTGTCACTTATTTATAATGTAAACGGGCATCTTTTGCATTTTGGACGTCGTGAGTTCAACCTCATAACTGGTTTTAGATTTGGAACCCCTACTCTACGTGGGTTTTGGACTGGTCCTTTAAATTTTCGCGACCGTGTGTTTCCAGACAAGATTGGTGAGCATTTAAAAAACATTGATCTTCTTTCTTTAATTGAGGATGACGAGGCTTTTTCTAAAATATCTGATGAAGACGCAATTCGTGCGTGCCTCTTGTTAGCCTTAGAGGTAATTTTTATGGGGCGTGAATTGATATTTGTGGTGGCTGATCCTTTCGTTTGGATGGTTGACAGTTTAGAAACATGGAATGATTTTCCGTGGGGGGGAACACATTTGGCGAATGTTGTATGATGTGATTTATAATGTTAACTCATTTCAAAGGCGTGTGTTTCACAATGAACATAATATGAACCCTAAGTTTCAACCTTCTTATTCATTGGGAGGGTTTATTTTGCCATTCAAGGTTAGTAATTTGCCGTAACATCTTTTTAGTTACCTACTCTTATGCAAGTAATTAATTATGTAATACCCCGTATTATCCCATGTCATTTAGTAATACTTATCACTGAATGTTTTTACATATAACTGATCACTAGGCCAATTTTGCGGGCCAATTTAAATTTTCATGGACTATGACCTATTACTTTATTTCCAAAACGTGTGTTTGGTCACTACTGAATACCAAAGAAACTTGATGTAACTCGAATAGCTTCCACTCGCGAAACAGAACCTAATACCGACCTAGTGATATATATATTATACGAACGAAACTATAATTAACTATACTATATATATATATATATATATATATATATATATATATATATATATATATATATATATATATATATATATATATATATATATATATATATACACATGATAGTATATATACGTGCAAGCATTTACGCAATATTCTTCGTAATCTATTTCTATGTAAACTACGACATGTTAATTTTTCCCGGAACGTTTAACCACTCGATTTATTTATTTTCTTTTGGACTGGGCCGATACCCGTACGCAAGCCCAATACTATTTTTTTCTTTTTCTTTCTTCTTGGACCGTAGACTAGCCCAACTACCATTTCTTTTTCTTTCTTTTTTTTCCTTTGGGCCGAAACCACAACCACAAGCCCTCGAGGGCTATGTTTATTTTTTTTCTTTCTTTTCGTTGGTTGCTATCGAGACCAAACCACACACAACCTTTGCTCCATAGTTGCAACATGTATACATAGAAACAATTTTGTCTTCCTTGTCCCCTAAGAACTCGATATTACCATTTTTCTTTTTCTTTCCTTTGCGTGTAAAGACCACCCAAAAACAACCCAAGCCACCCTAGTACTAAGCCTAAAAACCATAAACTAATACACCTTGTCCTAAAATCTATTAACCAAAGGGTTAAGTGTCCCTTTAACCACCAACACAAGAATCACATGTTTGCTTACCATCCTTGATAGTACATACTTGTCTCAATCTTATCTTTAACCCTAGGACTAAACTAATCAAAAGCTCCATCATAGCTACAAAGACTTCCATCTTCGACAAGACCAAACCATGAAACTCCTTGACAACCTTGTCACCTTTCGAATGACACCACAAGGACTCACCCAACAAAATCACATGCTTACTACCTAACCACCTTTGCTTCCTACTATAAAAACCATTACTACATATTTCACATCTCACCATACTTTTAAAATCTCAAAACAAACCATCTACTCTTCCTTTTGGTTGCTGTCGAGACACAAGGAAACCATACAAGACATTTGGATCATTTTCTAGACTTTGGGTTAGTATCTTGGATCGTGGGTTCATATTCAAGAAGAAGTTCGGGTTACAAACTCACACACGTTCTCATTTCTCTCGTATCTTTCTCATTCAACCTCTTCACCACCCTTGAGGTGTTGTAAGTGACTTGATCCTATTTCAATACTTCTTACTTTCAAATTTATTGTCATGTATATCGTTCATGTCTCGTTACATTTAAGGGCTTAAAATGTGAAATCATTTTCTTACAAAAGTATCATGTGACACGCCTTAGAAATGGTCACTTATTTTGTTATTTTCACGTGAAACGTATATATATTTTTCATCCACTCGAATCTTTGAACCACCCTAACACTAGATCGACACACATGCAAAGATTAGATCGTGTAACGCTAGCCTAAATCGTCCTAAACCTAAGCTAAATCGTGTACCACTTCTAATATTTCTTTCAAAACTAAAAACCTCTCTGGGCTTGGATTTGGGCTAACGAGCCCAATGGTGATTTGGTAGATCCAGAAACTCGAGAGGCAGAAAACATGAAAGATTAAAACATTTTCATCTTAAAAACCATATTTTGTAACCTTTTATCATTTAAAAATGATAACTTTTATAAATATAAAAGTCCACTTTTTCAAAACTTAACTTTGGACTATTTTTGCAAAAGATTTCGTTAAAGGACTAAAAGTGTCAAAACTTGGAAACTTTCGGACTAAACAAGAAACAGTAAATTTTTAATGAAAAGACAAGGGTATAAACTGCCATTTTGAGAAAGATAAGTGTAAAAGTACCATTTTGGACTAAAAATGTAATTATTTTTTATCTAAGGGTTAAAGTGTAACCTTTGACATACTTAAAGGTTTAATTGTTACAAATCTAATAACATTTAATTACTAAACATTTTACTTAATATATATTTCTTTTACAAATATATTAGTATAAACTTATAATATGCTAACTAAAAATATTTAAATTAAATATTTTTTTATATATAATACGATAATGTTGTACGTAAAATAATACTTAACTTTATAAATTACTTTTGAACTTGAGACATATTAATACGAGTTATCCGACGTCATTTCATTTGAAGATACCGCATTCGTCATTTGTACATCGAGATCATTAAACTGATAATAATATGTGTATATCATTAATTTAGGTCGCGAGTCAGGAGCTATTCACTGCTTTTCATAACCGTTATTAGTTCTCATTTGAGCACTAGTTGATTTCTACATTACCGAGGTGAGTTCATAGTCCCACATTTTTATACTGTTTTCTAAACCCCGTGGGGAGATACATGCGATAAACCGAACACAAGTATTTTTCTGTATGCTATTATTTCCTAATATTGCCTAAGTTACCTTACGCTAAACGTCCCTCTTTCACGAACCTTAATCACTTGCGAGTGAGCGCGAAATATAGTTGATAGATCTATTAGGACCGGCAACCCACCTAAGGCAATTCAGAATTTTTGTCAGGAGGTGAGCTATATTCGTATTTTTGGGAAAACCAGCGTTGTTTTCCTGAGGGCACCTTTGTCAACTACATCCTTCGTGGTGTAGGTGATTGCATTACATAACTGTCAAGGCTTGCGTTTCGTGAAACCTTAGGAGCAATATCAATATGTATAGATTAATTTTTATGCATATCCATTACTGTGCTAATTCGGCGAGTACAGGGTTTTTTAACTGTTATCTTGTGTTCAAAGTACTTCATAATTTAAACTACTATGGATTCACTCAACCTTTATGTTGACATTTTTAGCATGTTTATCTCAGGGAACTAGCAGCATGATGGCACGGAGCTGGCAAAAAGGGCACAGGACCTCCCTTTTTATATTAAATAACTTATCGTTCATTTCAAACTCACTACCTCTTTTGAAAGCATTATCTTTATGAAAATGTTTTGTACTCTAAATATTTGAGTTTTCATTGAATGATATAAACTCTATCTTTTGAATTATGTTTCTGTGAGTTTGACTGTGATTCAATTTCGTAATTACCCCGATTAAGTCTTCCGCTGTGTTCTAAATTTTCGGGGTGTTACAGATTGGCATCAGAGCCAAGGTTATAGCGAACCAAATGATTTTGAAAATTTTTGACTATAACCATACGATTTTCAAAACGAACTATTTTATAGCATACTACTTCGTGCCCTCCGTGCCAGCGCTTGTCGACATCATGCTTTAATGTTTGATTTTAGATGCATTATGCTAAGTCTTGTTTTAGCATCATAACTACTGCATGTGTAGCATTACGTAGACTAAATGACTTATACTACTATTATTGGGATTATTACAGTACCATGTCACCCCTTGTCATTATCTTGTCCGACAGTGATGACGTCAGGCCGGCATCATCCTACCTACCTACCATTGACTTATCTGACTCTACCCATGACACCCTACCTGTATCACCTGTCATTCCATCTCATGTTCCATCTGGAGACCCATCTGCGGAGACTGAGCCCTTCGAGGAGGGTGAGGTTGCTTTTACACCTACTGATTCTTTTGCTATACAACCTCTTTTTCGTCCTGTCTGTGGACCTATGACACAGAAGCAATACCTATATGATCAGTATCTCACGTCTCAGCAGTTTCTTGCGGAAGATGACCATCCTACACCACCTGCTAGTCACCATACCGGTTCAGATGCTGATGACGAGTCTTCTAACTCTGATACTTCTGATACTGCTACTTCTATCCCACCACCATCCCCGCCTGCACCGACTCGTTGACACAAGTTAGTGAGGATTCTTGAGCCCTTTGAGCCTGAGCCTTTCGGAGAGTTGTTTCGATACCATGATGATGACTTTACTCGCAAATGCACGGCTCGGAAATGAGTCTGTATTTTGCCTGCTGCTACTGTTACACCATCTGTACCTATATTTGTGCCACCACCTACACCTGCACTTCCACCTATGTCTGCACCTGAGCTGACACCTGTAGCTTCACCAGCACCTTCACCATCTCCATCATCATCACCTTTATTCCCACTACCTGAGCCACATCCGTATATGCTACCTATCGATACGTGGGAATCGCACCAGGCTTTACCTCTCAAGGGATCTTGAGAAGCTTACAACCCCCACCAGGCAGTGTACCTGATCGTTGTAGTATAGTATAGTGACAAGTACCGGGGGATTGATCGTTCAGCTAGGAATAGTGTCGCTAGGATTAGAAAACCTAAATACTAGTTCTAAAGGTGAGAGATGATTCTTTTTTGTATTTTTATATTTTTTAGAAAGCAAGTAAAAATCTCGGGTTTGAAGGATTTGGGCGGAATTAGTTGCTAGTCAACTAACCCAATACTAAGATGCAATCAAAATAAAATACTAGAAATGAAAATAAACTAAATTATACTAATGTTGTGAGCAATAAGTGGAGAAAATGTGTTTACTTAGATTTCACTACTCCCTAGACATCTTTTACATGTTAATTACTTGTTATAGTTGCATGGATGACGGATTGTATTCCTTAATACCATTCATGGGGTATCGCACATAACTCCCCAATTCTATGAGCTCTTATCTCCTCCTATACCATGCCCAGCACAACCATAGGGATTATAAACAGTGGCTCATGCATTAAATACAACCAATAAAGACCTTAGTGCAATAGGTTCATGTTTCCTAAGACGTTCAAGCATGTTACCATTTGGAGATCTGCCAGTTTTCTTAAGCCTAACATATAAATTCATTCATCAAAAACAAGTATAAACAAGTAATCAACACATAATTAACATCTAGGTTTCATTAGATCTAAGCAAACACAAGATAGATCTAGCCTAGCATGATGGAATTAAGACAAGAACAAGATATAGACAACCAACACATAGACATATTAATTGAATTAAAAGAACACTTATCTTAATTACACATGAAAGGTATCAAGGGCTTAGAACCCTTGAAAAACCTGTAAAATTCGCACCAAGTTCGTACTTAGGGTTTCTCCAAAACTTCTCTCCTTTTAATGTGAAAATTAGAAAATTATATATAGAAAAAGGGGTCTAACGGCGTCAAGACCAATCTTGTGACGCCGTCACCTCGCCGCCAAAAATCTTCTCGGACTGCCTTGATCTACTTCTGACGCCGTCATGTATTAGCATTTCCAGGCCGTCATGATTTTAACTCTTGACGCCCTACTTCTTGACGCCGTCCAATATGTACTGGGTCGTCATGGAATTTGCTCTTGACGCCGTCAGGGTGTTACTCTTGACGCCGTCACCTACTGTTCCCAGCAAGGAAAATTAAGACTTTGGCGTTTTCTTCACTTTTATGCTCCAAAAACGTCCGAATTGCTTCCTTTTCCAGATTTCACTCCCAAAGTACCTAAAATCACAAAAGGAACGATTTAGGGCAATATTTGATCAAATAAATTCAATTCCGGGCTTAAATGACCCCCTAAAAGTGGTTCATTTTTCGCCTCATCATATACCCTTACACTTGAGATTTGCTTATCTTCAAGAAAATGCGCTTTTATTCTAATCAAAATACAAGTTAGGGGTCATTTAACACTAATATAAAAGTAATTACAACAAATAATCGTTCCACTAAACACCAATAGACAAGCACGGAGGTCATACACTAGCACCTCACAAATAGTGTTTAGATACTCACATCTCTCGGGTGTAATAAAGTGTAAATTACAATATGGAAACGGAAGATATCTCTCACTACCTGTCATAGCAAAATCGATTACCATAGGCTTGCGAAGGATCAAACCTCCACCACATGGCGTAAGCACCTAGGATAAACTATCAAAGAGGTCTTTTAAAGGGTTGTAACGTTAGGTGTAGGGATATGAAATACATGGTTTTGTTGGATAAAGGAAGTTTTACTGGTGGCGAGTTAACAATCTTAGTCAATTACATGTATAATATGGCGTTGCTAAGCCAAGACTAGACTCGACTTAAGTTAATAAATGAAAAATAACAAAAACATAAAATAAACATAGAATGAAACGGGACGGTAGTCCGTATGTTTTTTCTCTTTTTCTTTTTTCTATTTTTTTTTTCTTTTTCTTGATTTTTTCGATTTTTTCGATTGTTTTTTTTTATTTTTTATTTTTTTTATTTTTTTTTTTTTTTGCATACACTCTTACCCTACCATCCAAAATAATACATCATAGGGAACGAACATTCCCCTTACACTTGAATCTTTACATACTTTACATTAAAATAATCTAATGACTCGAATTAAGAAAATCAAAACACTTGGAGCACTTTTAAGATTAACATACATATGGGGGTAATAAATGATGTTCTTTCCCGTTACTCCATAAAATAAGTACTTACCCATGAGTCCCAATCGTCCCAAAACAATATGTACAAGGATATGACTCGACTTAGCAACCATGTAATCAATTAGATAGTTAACTTAGGGTTTAAAAAATAACAATAATGCACTAAAAATGAGCACATACACGGAAGGCTAAGGCGATTTGGTTGTACATTTAAGTGGGGTGTAACAAATTCTTCCTTTAAGTAAAATGCTTAAAGTTAGAAACGAAAAGATAGGCTCGGAGGGGTGTACTAGGGGTTTCGTGTACTAAAAATGAGTACAACGCTAAGGGTGTGGGAAAAATTAGTTGACTTAACTAGCCAAATAATATGACTTAAATGGTCAAGTAATTATGATACGGGTTTAACACAAGGGTGATCCTAATGCCTCTTATCATTTAGTAAATCCTACCACACGAATGTAGTCTCACTAGCGCTCTCGGGATGCATCACTAACGCAAGTTCTAGAATCTAAATGCTACCGGTACACTCATAAGCACTAATAGTAAATGCTTTTCCTATCAAATCTAAAGGCGAACCTCACATATTTGGGTGGAAAATTTTTCTGAATATACGGTTATGTGCTAGTCATACAATCTCCTATCCATGAGACGCTTGCTATGGCTAAAGTTTCACTCCTAAATGTTGTAAAAAATTTTAAATTTGGCGCTAAAATTGCACTAACAAGTATTTCTCATAGTTTTATTCACATCTACCATTAAACAAAACAAACTCAAGCGAAAGTGCATATGTAAGGTATCATCTTTTTACCCTCCCCTTACACTTAAGATGAACATTGTCCCCAATGTTCAAGTAAAGAATGTAAAAGTGAAAAAGTAAAGAGAATGAAATCAAATACTCCCCTGATTTGCTCGGTATGGATAATAAGGTGGCCAGGTTAAATCTTCCTCCAAGAAAATGAACAGTCAAAGCTTCCCTTCCAGAATGTAAATCATCTTCTTGTCATACATAACCTGTAAATCCTGAGAAAATAGATAAAAACAACCTCCCGTAAAATCGGCGGCATCCTATATGAGTTTCTAAATCCTAGAAAACAAGATAAGATATAATGCTTGTGGAATGAAGTTTGCAGATCTCCTGGAGATTATAAAACTTAATAATTCACAAAAACCATAAGACTCCGTTAGAAAAACAAAACCGGTAAAATATCCAGATTTTTACACATGACGCTGTCAAGAGTTAACTCTTGACGCCGTTAGAAGTGACCTGCAGAAATTCTTATGTTAAGTTTCCGGAAAATTTCTGGAAAAACTTGGTCCTACTTCCTGGAAAATCCTGCAAAACTTCATTATGATTCAATACAAGCATTTGACTCTAACAAATACGAATATACATGTTCTTTTAATATTGTGGAGAATCATGATCGGTTTGTTTCTTAAAAACATATTTGGGGTTTCCCCTTACACTTATCTTTTGCAAAAATACTTTTAGGTGGAGCTAAGACTAGGCCAAAACAACAAAGTAAAGTATTTCTACTATTTAATTTAGAAACATGATCTACCAACAATAAAAATAAAGCATGCATACGGAAGCAAATAACAAACAAACAAAAATAAAATCACACAAAGCATGGGTTGCCTCCCAAGAAGCGCTTTTCTTTATTTACGAGTCTTGTAGCTAGACTAAAGGTCATGGGTTACTACGTGACACGGGTAAGTTCCTCATTGAGGACATCTTTGGGATCAAACTTAGGTTTCAACTTCCTATTGGTTTCCTTAGTATGGTATGACCTTTCAAACTTTTCTCCATCCGAATCATACAAAGTCATCCTCATATGCCATGATCCGTCACCTTCTTTAGGTGGCTTGTCCCACCTCCATTTACACTTGTCTCCCTCTGTTTTCCACTTATTCATCTCTATATTAATAGGCATTACGCTCAAGAACTCAATCCTCTTCCTAAAGACTAAGGGGTCCTCAAAGGGGTCTAGCTCTTCATCTCTAGCTATGAGTTGTTCTACCGAATGTGTCTTTTCTACGAAATCTTTCTCTAGATAGAATGGGCATTGAGGTCCTATAAAGTTCCTTTCTATCCAAGGTCCATATCTAGATGGTCTCCTATTCATCTCTACCCAATGCGGTGTCGGTTCATCATCACAATCATAAATATGCTTCTTTACATCGTACACCGACCAAGTATCGCCTTCACCTACCGCTATCTTAGACTCCTTACAATCTATCATGGCGCTAGCGGTTGCTAAAAATCCTCTTCCTACTAATAATGGGTATGTAGTGTCACTAACCATGTCTAGGACGTGAAAATCCGCTAATATAGTTAACTTTCCTACGTGAACAACTACATCCTTAATCATTCCAACCGGGTGGGCAATACTCCCATCCGCTAGCCCTATCAACACCTCCGTTTCCTCTAACTTTCCTAGCTTAAGAGCGGTGAATAAGGATAAGGGAATCAAGTTGAGGCTTGACCCTAAATCGGCTTGTGTGTCGAAAGCTTCGGATCTTCCTATCTTACAAGGCAAAACAAATATACCCGGATCATCAAGCTTTTTAGGCAACTTGTTTTGAACGAAGGCGGTCCCATTTTTACCTAGTTTAAACTTCTCGTATTTTTCTAGGAGGGCACTACAGTAAGGAGCACGCGCTAAGATATCAATGACGGGGCATTCAAGGTGAAGTTCTTTGAATTCATCGTCAAGGTCTTGCGTAGGAGGTGTTTCAACTATACTTTTGACCGGTTCTATATCGGGTGTTTTATTTGATTGGTCCTTTAGAAGAATTTGGTTTTGTTTGAAACACGTGCTCGTTGATTTAACCGAGTAGTATTGTGGACACGAAGTGGGTGACGAAACTGAAAATATGGAATTAACGTTTAGTTTCGGATTTTTGACCGTGTCGCTTGGGAGTGCTCCCATTTCTCGGTCATTGAGAACTTTCAACAATGCGTCAATTTTGGTGGTCATCTCGCTTTGCTTGTGTTTGAAATCGGCTTCAAACTTAGATATGCGAGCTTCTTGAGATGCCATGAACTTAGACATCAACCCTTCAAGATTGTTGGTACTACCATAGTTGTTAGAAGGATTGTTGTTGAAAGTACGGTTGGATGGTGGACCGTTTGGTTAGTAACGATTAGGCGCATTGGAAGAATTAGGTTGATTTTGTTTCCACCTAAGGTTTAGGTGATTTTTCCAAGAGGGGTTGTATGAATCACCGTAAGGGTTCGGCTCGGGCTTGAAAGTGTACCACTTATCTCCCGCTTCGTCGGTACGCGTGGATGCGTAGTCCGCAAAAGCTGTTCCGGGGAGTTCCACACAATCACGAGTGTCATGGGGACCACTACATCATTCGCATGAAGAAGTGATTTTGTTCACTTGGCTTGAAGGTTAAGGAGCTTCGTAAGATTTCATGAGAAACTTGACTTGGTCCTCAAGTTCCATGATCATACGGTCGGGAGTGCTAGAGTTGTTCGAAGGCAAAGATATTGCCTTGACCGTTTTGTTCAAATCACGGGGATCATTCCAACTTTCGTTGTCATAGAGAGCAAGATCTTCTATGAGCTCCCATGATTGTTCCGCACTTAGATCACGTAGCTTACCACCGGCTGATTGGTCAATGGCTCGCCTCGTGGAGAGATCGATATGGTCATAAAAAATTTGGACTTGGAGCCAAAGATCTATACCATGATGAGGGACTTTTTGGAGTAAGTCCTTGAAATGAGTCCATGCTTCATAAAGAGATTCATTTTGACGTTGTTGGAACATCAAGATGTCATTTCTAAGCTTAGTAGTTCTCCCCGGTGGGAAAAATTGTGCAAGGAAACGAGTGGTGAGATCATCCCATGTGGTGATGGATCCCGCGGGTAAACGCTCAAGCCATTGACTAGCTTGATCCCGTAGAGAGAATTGGAATAGGCGTAATCGGGTTGTCTCTCTAGTTGCAACATCTAGGTCTATGGAATCTACGATTTTGAGGAAGTCCTTAAGATATTGGTTTGGATCTTCGGAATGAAGTCCATGGAATGCACATCCGCTTTGCACCAACCGGATGGTGTCGGATCGCAAAGGGGTCACGTTGGCTCCGGTGAGCTCAATGGTGTTTCGGTAGCCTTGGTGGCTAGGTCGGGAATACTCTCCTAAGGTTCGGGGCCTAAGAGGTTCTAGTGGTGGGTTTTGTTGTGGTGGGATGACGGGTTCAAAGATGTTCCCGTTGTCCATGATGTCGGGTGGTGAAAAGTTACGAACAAAAACACAAAGAAATAAGATAGACTAAAGAAAACCTAAAAATAAAAATAAAATCTTACTAGAAAGGAATCTAGCAAGTAGACCTAATAAAAAGAGATTCTAACCTAGACAATAACTATTCCCCATGCTGCGGTGCCAAAAACTTGATACGTGGGAATCGCACCAGGCTTTACCTCTCAAGGGATCTTGAGAAGCTTACAACCCCCACCAGGCAGTGTACCTGATCGTTGTAGTATAGTATAGTGACAAGTACCGGGGGATTGATCGTTCAGCTAGGAATAGTGTCGCTAGGATTAGAAAACCTAAATACTAGTTCTAAAGGTGAGAGATGATTCTTTTTTGTATTTTTATATTTTTTAGAAAGCAGGTAAAAATCTCGGGTTTGAAGGATTTGGGCGGAATTAGTTGCTAGTCAACTAACCCAATACTAATATGCAATCAAAATAAAATACTAGAAATGAAAATAAACTAAATTATACTAATGTTGTGAGCAATAAGTGGAGAAAATGTGTTTACTTAGATTTCACTACTCCCTAGACATCTTTTACATGTTAATTACTTGTTATAGTTGCATGGATGACGGATTGTATTCCTTAATACCATTCATGGGGTATCGCACATAACTCCCCAATTCTATGAGCTCTTATCTCCTCCTATACCATGCCCAGCACAACCATAGGGATTATAAACAGTGGCTCATGCATTAAATACAACCAATAAAGACCTTAGTGCAATAGGTTCATGTTTCCTAAGACGTTCAAGCATGTTACCATTTGGAGATCTGCCAGTTTTCTTAAGCCTAACATATAAATTCATTCATCCAAAACAAGTATAAACAAGTAATCAACACATAATTAAGGAGATTCAGGAGTTGGCCACATCTAGTGCCACTATCCACACTCTGTCAGCCACAATTGAGGAGATTCAGGCCCGAGAGAGATTGGTATGTGTTAATTCACATATCATTTTATAACCAAATACCGACCCAAATTGACTAATTTTGCTAACTAAATGCCAAAGAAATATGTGTTTTTATGTTGTGAACATGCAGGTACGGATTTATCACAAAAAGACAAATAATCAAGCAAAAATCAGAAAAACGGACACGAGAGTGGGAGATGGTCAAAAAGTCAAAGCTGGGATCCAAAAGTCAACTTAAGTCCTTCATTTATTCAAGATTGGCAGAATTAGTCCTTGCACTATACTTTTGAAGATTAACAGAAATAGCCCTTGGATTTCTGAGAATTACAAATTTGGTCCTTGGATTTTATTATTCTCAAATCTGAAATTAAAGCCTGGTCCAAAGTATATCCTCAAGCCCAAGTTCAAATCATCTTATTTCAAAAGCCCAAATCTTACTCTTTAAAAAACCCAAGCCCATAACAAACCACGGTCAAACTCATACACAACCGGTCAAATGGTCAAAATCATGGTCAATACTAATAAAAAAATACCAAACGTACCATTTTCCCCAAATTCCCCTCAACACCCAGAATACCAACGCACCCCCATGAACCCTAAATCACACCAAGGTTAAATTGGTTCAAACCACATCGGTTAACCAATCATTATCTACTCATTGGAGCTTCTAGAAGCATGGTCACGTGTCAGAGCACATGTCAGAGAGGGTATATGGATGCTGGGAGGACACTTAGCGAGCTATGAATGGGCAAAACGCGTCATTGGATTCTGCTTCTTGCTGATAAGTCAGAGAATGAGCACGTTTGGGGACAGATGGCGGTGTACTATTGGGCAGGCCACGTCCTAAAATCTAATCCAAGGGCTAGCATTTGATTAAAGAAGCACAACATGATCTAATGGTATTAAAGGGGTATAAAGAAGCACAAATGAGCACCAGGATCGCCAGCATGGCATGAGACCCTTACCCCTCACCCCTCACCCCTCACTCCTCAGTTATAAATAGGTCCACATTTTAGCATTAGAATATGTAATTTTTAGTGTAAGAAAATGCTGTCAAAATTTCATTCGAGTGTATTTAGTTTAGTGAATGTAATTTTCTTATAAGTTTTTAATAAAAGTTTTAGTTCATCTTCATATATCTCAGCTTATTCATTACTTTTCATTGCTTATTTTGTTTAAATTCTGCATTTATTTAGCTTATAATAAACTGTTTTTAGCTTATTTTCTATTAACATTTCTTAAAACTTAGTAATTTGCAGAAAAGAAAGAAAAAATAAATAAATAAATAAATAAATAAAAATTCAGAAAATTATAAAAAAAAATATAAATGTTTCAGAATAGTTGTTTTAGATCTGATATAAGCTGTTTCAGCTTATAAACAAGTATATTCAAGCTTATATAGCTTGTAGTGTACTTGTTCCTGTTTCATTCAAAGGTATTTGGATCCTGGTTTACTGAGGTGAAATTGGCAGTCTAAGGTGAATTTTGGAAGCACTTAGCCTGTCTAAAGACAGGCAAGCAAAGGGAACCCCCTCTGTTCATGCTGAGGGGGAATTGTTGGTAAAAACCTGTTTTGTTCTTATTCATTAGTATAATTTGTTTTGGTATTGTAGATTTAGTAGTTATAGTTTTTTATTTGATTTAGTAATAATAGTTGCTATTGTAATTTCTGAGTTTAGATCTTGTGTGATAATTTGATTTCTATTGTTTTAAAGCTTTGTGTTTTTCTTAGTTTTATTAGAATCTGGATTGCTTTGATCTATACTCTGTGTTAGATTGTAATATGTAATCTGTATTTCTGTGTAATATTGGTATTGTTGAATCGTACTCTGCATTGATATTTAGGATTGGATAATTGTCAAATTGAATTGAGGATTGTTGATTCACCATTTGTAGAGTGATCTGTCAGTATTGGGAGTGTTTGGATTTGGGTTGTTGATTTCTTGTCTCACATAAGTTCTATAAGGCTGATAATGGAGATTTGAGTAATAAAAATAGTAGAGTTTTGCATAAAATAGTCAAAGTTGTTTTAAAATTTGGTTAACAGTAGGATTTTAGCAAAATCAGTTAAAGGTATAGTAGTGGTAGTGAAAATCTAGTTAAAGGAAGCTTAATCTAGTTAGAAAATAGCTTAATATAATAATTACAAGTAGAAACTAGTTGATTAAATTAGATTTAGTCAAATTGAAAAGGTATCAAATAGTCAACTGTCTCATAGTAGTGGTTCATAGTTTGCTGATCTGAGTTTATTTTTGAGTAGCATACAGAAGAATTTGGTTATAGAATTGCTTAATCTTGCATCTCAGCTATGCTATCATTCTTTTCCCCCCATAAGCTAGTAGATTAGAGCTTATTTGAAGTACTTTTAGCCTTTTTAGTAGTTGACTCGTTGAGACAGTTTCTGTTTGTTTAAAGAGGGCTGCTATTGTTCATTTGAGCCTATATTAGTGTTTTGTGGTTGATTCTGAGTTTCATTTTAGTGGTATAAGTGTTGAGATAGATCAGATTGCTTCTGTACTTATTAGTTTCTGTTCTGCTTATCTTATGAGCTTATTGATATAGCTTATTAGTCTGTGAGTTTGATTTCTTGAATTCTGTGCTTATATTGATCTGACTCTGGCATAATTGAGCATACATAAGTATCATTCATCAGTTTTATAAGTTTCAAAAAGATTTTTTCACAAGTGCTTATTAATAAGCACTTGTGAATAAGCAGTTGTAGCTAATAAGCATTGAATAAGCTGATTTTAGTTCCAAAATTTTTCCTCAAGTTTTTCTTATTATTTTTGATTTTCTGGAAATTTTTCCAGATTTTTCCAAGCATTTTTAGTATTTTTTTCTTAATTTCTTTTTGATTTTATCCATTTTTAAATAGTTTTTAAATATCAAAAATCCATAAAAATTCATAAAAAGCTGTGAAAAATACAAAAATATTTTTAGAAATTCTTTTATAATATTTTAGAATTTTCAGAATTTAATTTTCATTTTTCCACTTTATTTTTCTATTTTCTTACATTTTTAATTCATTTAAAATCACAAAAATCAAAATAAATTCATAGAAAATTATAGAAAAGTAAAAAAAATAATTTTCTTTTTATGGAAATTAATTTTAGTAGTTTAAGATTTTTAGAAAATAATTTCACGTTTGTAGGACCATTTTTTTAATAAAAGTTGCGTTTTAAATAACGCGGTTGCATTTCCGTTTTTACGTTTTAGACTTTGGTGCATAATTAGCTTGTACTCTTTGCATATTTCATCTTTGATTGTGAATACTTGAATTACTTGATTGCTATTTTCACTTTTTCACTTCTCAATTCACGGTTTCACGAATCAATATTCTTGATTCCATTCGCCTTCACTTGGATACGACTCGGGTGATACGTATTTTTCGCGGATCATTTCGATATAATATTACTATACTATAATAAGATTGGTTTTCACACAATCAGAGATCCAGAGACTTAGAGATGTTGGAGATGATCAGAATCATCAGAGAGCTAGAGGGGAGATCAGGAGGCGCACCCAAACCTTCATAGATCTATGACGTATCATTACATTCAGAGACATCTTAACTTGCCGCTTATGGCATTAATAATGTTGTATCTTATTGTTTTGTAACAATGAATCCAAATTATTAAAACTTTATGTTGGTTATGATTGTACTGTATTGATATTGATTTATGATGTTTTGGTTGTCTGATCTTTTATTATGCTCCCATATTGAGATTCATTATAATTTCCATGTGTCTTGTTACATGTCGTGATGATTATTTATGAATGATATGGTTTATGTTGATGTATTCATGGTGTGATTGTGATGTATTTTGTGATGATCTCGACTATTATGAGCTTCGTTGCATTATTTCTCTTATTATTAATCGATGGTTGGAACTATTACTTATACACTTGCGATTTTATAGAGATATGGCCCCTAGGAAAACCACGAATACCACCGCATCACCTGCTATGACTCAAGCTGCTATCAATAAATTGGTTGCCGACAGCGTTGCTGCAGCTTTGGAAGAGCAAGCTGCTGCAATGGCGCGATTAAGTAGCAACAACCGACCTACTGCTGAAAGCGAGTCTTCTGCGACTCGGAAGTGTACTTATAAGGACTTCATAGCTTGTAAACCATCTCACTTCAAAGGAACTAAGGGAGTAACAGAGCTTGCTCGATGGTTTGAGCGAACTGAAACTGTGTTTGTGAGGAGCGGTTGTGCCGCTGAAAACAGAGTTTCATTTGAAACTGGAACTTTACTGGAAGACGCGTTGTCTTGGTGGAACGCAACTGCTCAGAAGATAGGTGTGGAGGAAGCCTATCAGATCACCTGGGCTGACTTTAAGGAGAGGATGTTGAAGAAGTTCTGCCCAAGAGGAGAGATCAAGAAACTAGAAGATGAGTTTCATCTATTGGTTGTGAAAGGCAATGTTCTCAGGGCTTATGATAGGAGATTTCAGGATCTTGCCACACTTTGCCCTTCAAAAGTTTCTGATTTGGAAAAGTTCATCGAGGGATTACCGAGGAGCATTGAGGGAAACGTCACCTCGTCAAAGTCTGAATCTTTGGAAGAAGCAATGACTATTGCCCAAAGGCTGCTAGACAGGGAGATTAAGCGAAACTCTGCTCAGGAAAACAATGATCACAAAAGGAAGTTTGATGATCGTAAGACATACAACAACAACAACCGTAACCTCAACCGTAACTACCACCAGGGAAGGAACAACCACCATAATCAGCAAAATCGCCGACAAGAAGCAGCCAAGGCTTATGTCGCTGCACCAGCTAACAACCCGGGGTATGCTGGAAACGTCCCTTACTGCAACCAGTGCAGACTACACCACCATGGCCAATGCTTTATTAAGTGTAAGAGATGCCAACAGAATGGCCATAGGGCTATAGATTGTAAGGCTACAGGAGCTAACTTACAACCGGTGGCAATGACATGCCATGCTTGTGGAAATAAGGGACATTACATGAATCAATGCCCCAACAAGAACAAAACTGCACGCGCTCGAACATACGTGTTGGGAGATGGAAATGCTCATCAGGATCCGAACGTAGTCACGGGTACATTCCTACTTAATAACCGTCTTGTTAGAGTTCTATTTGATTCTAGATCCGACCAAAGTTTCGTATCTACTTCTTTTGCACCCCTACTTGATATTCCCCCTACCCAATTAGACACCACTTACGATATAGAACTAGCCGATGGAGAACTAGTAAGCACTAACACTATTATCCAAGGTTGTACCTTACACCTCCTTAACGAACCCTTTGCCATAGACCTTATGCCTATTAGACTCTGTAGTTTCGACGTCGTCATAGGAATGGATTGGTTATCCAAGAACCACGCTAGAATCATATGTGACGAAAAAGGTCGTCCATATCCCACTCGGAGATGAAACCCTAATCGTTCGTGGAGAGCGAAGTAAAACCCGTCTAAGCATCGTTTCGTGCATCAAAGTCGTAAAGTACATCGAAAGAGGATGTCAAGCCTTCTTGGCTCAAATCACGGAGAAGAAGCCGGAAGAGAAACAACTCAAAGACTTGCCAGTAGTCAAGTGCTTTCCTGAAGTATTCCCTGAGGATTTGCCTAGTTTACCCCCAGCACGTCAAGTGGAATTTCAGATTGACTTGATACCGGGAGCAGCGGTTGTAGCACGAGAGATTAACACCGTCTGAGATTAAGGAGTTATCTGTGCAACTACAGGAATTGTCGAATAAAGGATTTATTCGCCCGAGTCCGTCACCGTGGGGAGCGCTGGTATTGTTTGTGAAGAAGAAGGATGGAACCTTCAGGATGTGTATCGATTATCGTGAGTTGAACAAACTCACTGTGAAGAATCGATATCCATTTCCGAGGATCGACGACATGTTTGATCAATTGCAAGGATCGAGTGTCTACTCGAAGATTGATCTGAGATTAGGATATCATCAATTGAGAGTTAGGGAGGAGGATATCCCTAAGACAACTTTCAGAACGAGATATGGTCACTACGAATTTCAAGTAATGCCGTTCGGTCTAACAAATGCACCCGCTGTATTTATGGACTTGATGAACCGAGTGTGCAAACCCTACTTGGATAAGTTCGTGATTGTGTTCATCGAAGATATACTTATCTACTCCCGTAACGAAGAAGAACATGCTCAACACCTAAGGACTATACTGGAACTGCTCAAAGAAGAGAAATTGTACGCAAAATTCTCTAAGTGTGATTTTTGGATCAAGAAGGTACAATTTCTTGGGCATGTGATTCACAGTAAAGGTATTCATGTTGACCCAGCCAAGATCGAAGCTGTTAAAAATTGGACGTCCCCTACTAGTCCTACCGAGATACGTCAATTTTTAGGTCTTGCCGGATATTACCGTAGATTTATTGAAGGTTTCTCGAAAATTGCTAAACCGTTGACCGAGTTAACCCAAAAGAAGAAGAACTTTGTTTGGGGAGATGAGCAAGAATCGGCATTTCAGTTTTTGAAGCAGAAGCTTTGCGAATCCCCGATTTTGGCATTACCCGAAGGAAGTGAGGATTTCGTGGTATATTGCGACGCATCAATCCAAGGTTTGGGTGCCGTATTGATGCAAAGGTTTAAAGTAATCGCTTACGCTTCTAGACAACTCAAACCTCATGAGGAGAACTACACTACCCATGATCTAGAACTAGGAGCGGTAGTATTCGCTCTTAAGATATGGAGATATTACCTTTATGGAACCAAGTGTACGGTTTTCACCGATCACAAGAGTCTAGATCAAAAGGAATTAAACATGAGACAACGTCGTTGGTTAGAGTTGCTGAGTGACTATGATTGTGAAATTCGTTATCATCCTGGAAAGGAAAATGTTGTAGCAGATGCCTTAAGTCGAAAGGAACGAATTAGACCCCTTAGGGTCAGATCTTTAGGGATGACAATCAGATCGCCTCTACCGACTCAAATCCTTGAAGTGCAAGCTGAGGCACTTAAGGAAGAGAACAGACCAAACGAAAGGATTTACGGTATGCCTGAGAGCAAGAATGGGTTTGAAAAGAAACCAGATGGAAGACTGTGTTTCAAGGATAGGAATTGGATGCCACTGTATGGAGGATTACGAGACATCATCATGCATGAATCCCACAAGTCTAAATATTCCATTCATCACGGTTCAGACAAGATGTACCAGGACCTTAAGAAGTTGTATTGGTGGCCAAACATGAAAGATGACATTGCAGAGTATGTCGGTAAATGTTGACCTGCTCGAGAGTAAAGGCTGAACATCAAAAGCCATCCGGTTTATTGATTCAACCAGAGCTGCCAATGTGGAAATGGGAAAGGATCACTATGGACTTCATTACAAAACTACCTAAGACATCGAATGGATTTGACACCATATGGGTCATCGTTGATCGCCTCGCGAAATCAGCGCATTTCTTACTGATCAAGGAAAACGATGAGATGAGCACTCTTGCTCTTCTATACCTGAAAGAGATAGTTTCACGGCATGGAGTGCCGATTTCTATTATCTCTGACCGAGACAGCCGTTTCACGTCTAACTTTTGGCAATCTTTACAGAAAGCCTTGGGAACTAAGTTAGATATGAGTACAGCTTACCATCCACAGACTGATGGTCAAAGTGAAAGGACTATTCAGACCCTCGAGGACATGCTTCGGGCATGTGTGATAGATTTTGGAAAAGGCTGGGATAAACACTTACCGCTAGCAGAATTCTCTTATAACAACAGTTACCACGCCAGTATCAAGGTCGCACCGTTTGAAGCACTTTATGGAAGAAAGTGTCGTTCACCAGTTTGTTGGGCTGAGGTTGGTGATGTACAAATCTCAGGTCCTGAGTTAATTCTTGAAACCACCGAGAAAATTGTGCAAATTAGGAAACGTTTGCAAGCTGCCCGAGACCGGCAAAAGAGTTATGCCGATGTAAGGAGAAAACCAATGGAATTCCAAGTCGGATATAGAGTAATGCTTAAGGTATCACCCTGGAAAGGAATGATTAGGTTTGGAAAACGAGGAAAGTTAAACCCGCGTTATGTTGGACCATTCAAGACCCTTGAGAGGATTGGTCCGGTTGCATATAAACTTGAGTTGCCCGAAGAGCTTAGTAGGGTACACGACACCTTTCACGTATCGAATTTGAATAAATGTTTATCGGATGAAACCCTAGTCATCCCACTGAAGAAAATCCGAGTCGATGATAAGTTAAACTTTATTGAGGAACCCATCGAGATTATGGATAGAGAAGTCAAGTGACTTAAACAGAGCCGCATTCCCATTGTGAAAGTGAGATGGAACTCTCGTAGAGGACCTGAGTTCACTTGGGAACGCGAGGACCAAATTCGTGCCAAATACCCTCATTTGATCGATAAGTCAACCCTAAACCCGGATTCAACTTTGGATTCGAGATGAATCCAGTCTAACGGGTAGGTACTGTAATACCCCGTATTATCCCATGTCATTTAGTAATGCTTATCACTGAACGTTTTTACATGTAACTGATCACTAGGCCAATTTTGCGGGCCAATTTAAATTTTCATGGACTATGAACTATTACTTTATTTCCAAAACGTGTGGTTGGTCACTACTGAATACCAAAGAAACTTGATGTAACTCGAATAGCTTCCACTCGCGAAACAGAACCTAATACCGACCTAGTGATATATATATTATACGAACGAAACTATAATTAACTATACTATATATATACACATGATAGTATATATACGTGCAAGCATTTACGCAATATTCTTCGTAATCTATTTCTATGTAAACTCCGACATGTTAATTTTTCCCGGAACGTTTAACCACTCGATTTATTTATTTTCTTTTGGACTGGGCCGATACCCGTACGCAAGCCCAATACTATTTTTTTTTCTTTTTCTTTCTTCTTGGACCGTAGGCTAGCCCAACTACCATTTCTTTTTCTTTCTTTTTTTCCTTTTGGGCCGAAACCACAACCACAAGCCCACGAGGGCTATGTTTATTTTTTTTCTTTCTTTTCATTGGTTGCTGTCGAGACCAAACCACACACAATCTTTGCTCCATAGTTGCAACATGTATACTGATGAGTGTGTAAATACTCATCATTTTTATCGTATCTAAACTGCCAAAACATCCAAAAACACTCAGAAATACAACAAAATACAGAAATTATCTCAAAGTGTGTTTTATATGTTTTAGATGCAAAATGTTTAAAAACAAATGAAAAAACGAACAAATTTTGCACAATTGGCAGTTTCAGTCCCTCAAGTTTCAAAAATTGACAAAACTAGTCCCTGGACGTTTAAAATGAAAGAAAAGTCAACCCAAGGTTTTCTAAAGTCAAAAATTATCAAAAACGATCCTTGGGTGAACACTTTGAGAAAATTACACGTTTGGTCCCTGTAGTTTGAAAAATGACAAAATTGGTCCTCGGGGTTTCAAAATTTGAAAAAAATTGAAATTGTGATCTTTGGGAATTATAACATTGTAGGAAAGGTCCTTGGAATGAGTATGAACAGTTGGCAATACCCACCCCTAAAAATTCAGCTAATTACAATTCAGGTCCTTGTGGTATTTTAGCTAACTAACCAAACGGACCTAATTTCATTACTCCCTTTAATCCAAATAATAAAAACACCACCCAATCCACAATCCAGCCCACTCCAAACTCCCAGCCCAACACCTTACAAAGCCCACCCCTCTTATATTATTTAGAACGGTCAAAGCTTGACCGTTTGACCTCACCTCCTCCCCAAAAAAAACAACCCGTGAACCCCAAACACCATCATCACCTTCACACTCTGCCACCACCCACTCCACACTCAATAATCATGATATCTACCCTATCCCCCTTGCCTAACCTTCCAATAACTACACTCCAAACTCACCCTTCTGGCATCAATAATAACAAAGAAGCTGACAAAGACAATTAGGCGCCAAAAACATTTGAATGGCCAAGATTGATTTATGTTGATCCAATGGTTCAAGAGCAGAAGCTGAGAAGAGTCCAAGGCCCTCTGAAACCCTAACTTGGAGCTATAAAAGAGAAGAGGTAGCAGTGGAACTCAGTTGGGTAGTTTTAGCTTAATTTAATGTATGTCAAAATTAAGTTCTAATATTTTTTCAGTTCCAATTAGTATAGGTAATGTGTAATCTCATTTGTAATATTGAAGTCTTTAGTTAATGAAATTCAAGTTTCCAGAAATTCTCAGCTTTTGAAATTTCAATTTTAGTTTAAAATTGTGAAAAAGTCATTGTTGTTTTTAGCTATTAAATTGAACTCATAAGCTCACATAGGCTTCCAAACAAGCTTATTAAAGCTTTTAGAGACTTTAGAATTCAGTTTACAAGTAAAACTCAAAAAGATAAAAAAAAAAATCCAGAAAATAGAAAAAAATACAAAAAAATTGCAGGTTATGACAAAGAAGCAAGGAGCAGGATAAATAATGGATGGTCCTTGGTTTTAGTGCCTTGTGGAAGGCTGTAGGTGGTCACTTGGGTTCTTGGTTCTTAAAGGCTTAGCAGGAAAGCTCTTGTAAGGAAATCTCTTGATTTTTCCTATTTTACTATTCTTTGTTCATCATTTGTTAGTGTATGCTGATTTGTGATTAATTGTGTTGTTTAAGTCAGTTTATAGTTTGTTAATTGGTAATGGATAACTTAAATTTGTCTTATTCCATAGTTGAGTTCCAACTGTCATTATTGAGCAAAGTAGCATAAGTAGTAGTGGTTGTTTAAGACTATGTTTCTGAGTTCACATAAGCTAATTGGACCCTAGTAAGTTTGTAGGAATCATTCATATCAACTGTTGTTACTATTTGATCAAGAAAAATTCAAAACAGTGTGATAAAGGGGTGTTTGGATTAGGTTTAATGCAGCTGACCTAGTGATTTTCTTGGTGATTATTTAGTTTAAACAAATCCATTTAGACCTAACTAGGTCAGTTCAGGTTAAAGATTGGTAGGGTAAAAATCAAAAAAGTCAAATAACATTTTGATCAAACTTTCTTGTCAACTGTGGGAGTTTTAGGATTCACAATCATGCACAATTGTTCATAAGTTGTTATATTTGCTTATTATAGCCTCTGATAAGCTATTCACATCATAATGAGTTGTTAAGAGCTTATCAAAATCCATAAAAGTCAACTGAGACACAAAAAGAGAAATAGTCAAAATTGCATTTTCTCATTTTTACCAAATGTTCCAGGAATTTTCATGATTTATGTAAGTGGAACTAAGCTTTGAAATTTGTTGTATTAATAATATACCAGCTCAACTTCATATTCATAGTGTTGTATGATTTTTGTGATTTTTTTCCATGGACCTTTTTACCCCTCAAAGTGACTTGCAAGGGGACTGATTCCCCTATGCACAGTCATTCACCACCACATCACCACCTTTGGTGGTGGATTGTGGCCACCTCAGTGGGCCCCAGGGTTTCTTTTAGCTTCCAATTTTGTCACAAGCTAGCAGGCTAGCTTCTTCAACCTAGCTTAGGCCCTTAATCATAGTGGACCCCACCTGGTTTAGGTTTGAAAGTTTGTCCCCAAAACTGTTTTAGCATAGGAACTGTTTGAGCTTATTGTGTGCTTATTGCTTACTCAAGTAGCTTATTTGGTTAATTTTAGTTTAAAAGTGTCCAAGTAACTTAGTTGAACCAATTTTCACCATTGTGGACCCCACACAAGCTTAATTGAGCTTATTTCCTTATTGGTCAATGAAAGTCAAACTGTTTGGCTTTTTGGCTTAGCACACAGCTTATTTTTGAGTTCTACCACAAGTTCCTTCACAAAAAGCTCTTATTTTTAGTTGTAAATCAGTTTGGTAAAAGAAAATTGAGAAAAAGACAACATTAAAGAAAGTGATAGCTTCTATTTAAGCCATTTTGGCTTATTTTCTGCTTATTTATAAGCACTTTTCATTTTTAATTTTTTCTTAGGCTTCTTTATAGTTAAAATAATTTTAGGAATTTTTTCAGATTTTTCTTTTGTCATTTAGTATTTTTTTATAACTTATTTTAATTTAAATTAATTAAATAATTAGTTTTAATTAATAATAAATAATTAAAAGGTAGAAAAATTAGGTTTTCTATTTTAAAATTAGTTTTATAATATTTTAGATTTTTCTAAATTTAATTTTCATTTTTCTAGTTAATTTTCATAATTAATTAATAATTAGTGTAATTTAGTTAATTAAAAAGTATTTAGAAATTAGTAATTAATTAATAGTAATTAATTAAATAGTGTAAAAATTCTTTTTCTTTTTGTAAAAATTTTCTTAAGTCATTAGGATTGTAAAAATATAATTTTCACGTTCGTAGGACTTTATCCGCTCACGTTTCACTTTTTATTTTGCGCGTTCGCGTTATTTTTAATTCAAACGCGCGTTTTAGGTTTAACTTACGTTTCTAGGTTATCTGATTATCATTAATTATTCCAATAGTGTTTCTAAGTCATTTTCAATCATAATCTCATAGTTTAATCACTCAAATCAAATTCCTGATCCTCCTGTTAAATCACCCGATCACTTTAAACGTTTTTTAATACAATTGCTTGTCACGCTGGGAAATAACGACCCGGGAATACACTGTACTCCTTGGTTAGTTGGTTTTAGACGTTTGACTAGGTTGACCATCACCTGGGAAACTTAGTTGACCATTCAGAACCAATCAAAATTTGGCGCCGCTGCCGGGGAGGTAGCTGCGTGTTTAAAACGTTTTTTAGAGATTAGTGGTTTTTCACTCGTCACTGTATAAACCCACCACCTTTTTGTCAATTTAAATCATAAAACAAAAAAACGTCATTAACACTTGTCCGAAAGTGTTAACAACACCAAAAAAAAATCAAAAACAAACAAAACAGATCGTTACGTTTTCTATATCGTGTTTCTTTTAAGGTGATTCTTAAAGAGATACGATTTTGGTAAACGAAACGATACCAAAAATATTGTCCAAAAGTTTTTCTCCCATACTCAAAAACCCAAAAACATTCATCTCTTTCTTGTGAATAATAAACTACATAAAAACAAACCGTCGCAAACCAAGGCAGAACACCTACCAACTGGGGGTGTGGACATAATAAGTTCCCAAACAAAAGATTTAAAACTTGCCTTTGTATCCTTGTGAGTGGTGTACCTTTCTTAAAGAAGCCACTCATTTGTGATTATTGGTTTAAGTTCACTGTTGATTTGCCTCGATCTTGTTTTGTTGAAATTTTGTGTTAGTGCATGCGCACTCGTTCACAATCGAAACGAAATCGTCAACTGAAAAATGTAACTGAGTTACGTCCTATTGTTGAGGATCCAGTTCCGAGAATGGACAGTAATCAAGAACCACCCATCATAGATGATGCAGCTCCTGATCTCCGAATGATGGAGGAGTTGTGTCAACCCACAATGCTCGGAAGAGGCGGCCCCATTGCCCCTCTTAACATTGCTGCCACTGATTTTGGACTTAAGCATCACATGATACAACAAGTCCAGAATTTGTGCCAATTTCATGGCTTACCTGGTGACGATGCAAATAAGCATCTTGATAAATTTCTTACCGTCACCCAAAGCATAAAGCAGAATGGTGTCTCCGATGATGCCCTTCGTCTATCTCTTTTCCCCTATTCTCTAACCCATCATGCCACTGCATGGTTTGATCGACTTCCTAAGAACTCGATTCACACTTTCAAAGAAATGGTGACAAAATTTTTAGCCAAATACTTTCCACCATCCATGGTTTCCAAGTTACGAAATGACATTAGTAACTTTCGTCAGCATCCCGAAGAGTCTCTATTTGAGGCATGGGAATGCTATAAGCTCTCAATTGATCGGTGTCCTAACCATAACATGTTACTCGTTACCCAAATAGATACTTTCTATAATGGGTTGACATTGAGTGCTATGATCTCATTGAGAACATGACTGCCCATCATAATTTATGGGATTCCTCAGCTGAGAGGGAAGAGTCATGTAAGTCTGTCACTCCAGCAACTTCTGAAATAGCGATCCTCACTAAAAAGATGGATGATTTCGCTACGGCTATGTTGAGGCCGGATGAACCAAAGTATCCAAAATCAACAAGTCCAAAATCAACAAGCCAAAGCCGTTAATCAAAGTTGTGAAACTTGTGGAGGTCCACATTCATATTGCGAGTGTCCAACCACTAGTGGTTACACTCATGAGGACGTATATGCTGCTCAAGGTTCCTATAATTCGGGAGGTAATAATTACCAACCGCAAGGGGACCACAATCTTCTTAGCTATCATTCTAACAATTTCCTTGGACCTCCCGGATTCAATCAAAACCCTAATGTCCAAAACCGTAACCCGAACCAAAATCAGAATCGAACAAACCAAGGTTACCAAAACCAAGGAAATGTCAATCAAACCCAAAACCAAGGTTTCCAAAATCATGGAAACTACAATCGGAACCAAGGTCAAAACAACTATCAGGGAAACAATTCTCATGGACATGGCAACCAACATCAGGGAAATTTTCAAAACCACGGTTCTCATCAAAATAACCGGGCTCAAAATTTTCCCAATCAAAATCAAGCCATCACTACAACTACTCAGAATTACCCTAACCAAGCTCTTCCTAACAATACTCAAGCAATTGTTCCAACGGGTCTTTCTCATGAGGAGTTGTTGAGACAATTCATGAAAGCTCAGGAGGAAATGAATAGGGTAATGATGACTCAGATCGCAGATCTTAAGAAGTCTTTAAATGATCGACCCTCGGGCTCAGGTATTACTTTACCTAGCAACACGATCGCTAATCCGAGGGGCGATGTTAAACCGATCACAACGAGAAGTGGTGTTTCCTATGATGGACCCAAAGCTCCTACTACCTCTTCTTCTCCTCCCAAGGTAGTAGAAAGTGAGCCTGAGGTGACAAAGGACAGGGTGCAATTTACTAGCCCACGAAGTACCGCACACGTCCACCCTCAGGTTGTACCAGATACCGTATCAAAACCAGGAGTTGTCTTTGAACCACCAACAACTCCTGAAGAGAACCCTAAATCCAAACCTTCACTACCATATCCATCTCGGTTACAAGACCAAAAGCTCCGCGAAAAAGCAAATCATCAAATGGAAAAGTTCTTTCAAATTTTCCGAGATATTCATTTTGATATCAGCTTCGAGGATGCTCTCCTTTTGATGCCTAAATTCGCATCGACAATCAAAAATCTGTTGAACAATAAAGAGAAGCTATTCAAAATGGCACGAACTCCACTCAATGAGAACTGCTCTGCAGTTCTTTTGAAACAGCTTCCTGAGAAACTAGGAGATCCAGGAAAATTTCTCATTCCATGTGTTTTCCCCGGAATGGTTGAGTGCTTCGCCTTAGCCGATCTAGGTGCAAGCATAAACTTGATGCCTTATTCCATATGGAAAAAGCTCTCTCTTCCGAAACTCACCACCACCTGCATGACTCTCGAGCTTGCAGACCGCTCAACATCTCGTCCCCTCGGCATTGCCGAGGATGTGTTTATAAAGGTGGGAAACTTCCACTTTCTGGCAGATTTTGTGATTGTCGATTTCGATGCTGACCCGCGAGTTCCTCTCATTCTTGGGAGAGGATTCTTAAGGACGGGTCGTGCGTTAATCGATGTGCACGAAGAGGAAATAACTCTTCGTGTTGGTAATGAAGCAGTAACGTTTAACCTCGATCAAACTTCGAGGTACTCCTCTAATTATGACGCCGAAACGGTTAACTGAATTGATGTCATTGATGTTGCGTCTGAGGAGTACTCTCAAGAACTTCTTGGTTACTTACTGAGTGGCAGTCCCACTCCATCTACTGAGCCTATCATATCCGACTCTTCCCCTTCTCTCACTCCTTTTGGGAGAAGTGACTTTCTTTTGGAAGAGGTCGAGGCTTTTCTTGCCCAAGATAGTTCAATTTCGGGTAAATTTGATGAGGACTATCTTGATCCTGAGGGGGATATTCTTTTGCTAGAAAAATTGTTAAACGAAGATCCATCTCCCCCTCTTCCTCCAAAAATACTTCATAAAGAGGAAGTCAAAAATGTTGAAATAACTGATGACTTTCCTGTGGTTGAGCTTAAGGACTTGCCGCCTCATCTTGAATACGCATTTCTGGAGGGTGATGATAAATTACCCGTCATAATTGCTAAAAATTTAAGGGTTGAGGAAAAGGCTGCTCTCATAAAGGTTTTGAAGTCGCATAAACAAGCAATTGCTTGGAGACTCTCCGACATCAAGGGCATTGACCCTGAATTTTGTACTCACAAGATTTTAATGGAGGATGACTTCAAACCAGCAGTCCAACACCAAAGAAGGGTGAATCCAAAAATTCATTAGGTCATTAAACAAGAAGTTTTAAAACTTCTTGATGCCGGATTGATTTACCCTATCTCGGACAGTCCTTGGGTTAGCCCAATACATTGTATTCCAAAAAAGGGTGGCATTACTGTTGTCACAAACGAGGAAAATGAGTTGATTCCCACTCGATTGGTTACGGGTTGGCGTGTCTGTATTGACTATCACAAGTTAAATGACGCCACCCGCAAAGATCATTTTCCTCTGCCCTTTATGGATCAGATGCTCGAAAGATTAGCCGGGAATGAGTATTATTGCTTCCTCGATGGTTTCTCGGGTTACTTTCAGATTCCCATTGATCCACAGGATCAGGAAAAGACCACTTTTACGTGCCCCTACGTATGCCATTTGGTTTATGTAATGCTCCAGGCACGTTTCAAAGATGTATGATGTCCATATTTTCTGACATGATCGGGAAAACTATGGAGGTCTTCATGGACGATTTTTTAGTCATTGGGGATTCGTTTCAATCATGTCTCTCCCATTTAGACAACATGCTCAAACGTTGTGAAGACACAAAGTTATGTTTAAATTGGGAGAAGAGTCACTTTATGGTCAAATAGGGCATTGTCCTCGGCCATAAGATTTCAAAGAATGGGATTGAGGTTGACAAAGCCAAAATTGATGTCATTGCAAAATTACCTCATCCCACTACCGTCAAAGGTATTAGGAGCTTTTTGGGTCATGCCGGTTTTTACCGTAGGTTTATTCAGATTTTTCTAAGATCGCCCGGCATATGACCCATCTCCTCGAAAAGGATGCTCCTTTTATCTTCTCACCTGAGTGCGTAGAAGCTTTTGAACTCTAAAGAAAAAGCTTACTGAGGCACCTATTCTTGTTGCCCCCGATTGGGACTTGCCCTTTGAACTTATGTGTGATGCTAGTGATTATGCAATAGGGGCGGTCTTGGGGCAACGCAGGTCTAAACACTTTCAGCCTATACACTATGCAAGCAAAACAATGACCGAGGCTCAAAGTCATTACACCACCACTGAAAAAGAATTATTAGCTGTGGTGTATGCCTTTGAAAAGTTCCGGTCATATTTGATCTTGACCAAAAGCATAGTGTATACGGATCACTCGGCTTTGAAGTACCTTTTTGCAAAACAAGATGCAAAGCCGAGACTACTTCGTTGGGTTCTCCTCCTGCAAGAATTTGATATCATTATTCGTGATAAAAAAAAGGAGCTGAGAACCTAGCTGCTGATCATCTCTCCCGTTTGGAAAACCCCCATCAAGATGTCTCCGAAAAAAGGGAAATTAATGAAACCTTCCCTCTCGAGACACTCAATGCGGTTGCCTTTCGTGGAGATTCTGTTACCCCATGGTTTGCCGATTTTGCAAACTACCTTGCGGGTAATTTTGTTGTGAAAGGGATGTCGTCCCAACAAAAGAACAAGTTCTTTAAAGATGTGAAACATTATTTCTGGGACGACCCCTACCTTTTCAAAATCTGTGTGGATCAAGTCATCCGGCGGTGTGTATATGGTCAAGAAGCCACTGAAATTCTTAAGGCTTGCCATGCTGGTCCCACGGGGGGCCACCACAATCCAAATTACACTGCCAAAAAGGTGTTTGATTCCGGTTTCTTTTGGCCCACGATTTATAAGGATGCCCAAGAATTAGTCAAATCTTGTGACGCTTGTCAACGTCACGGGAATATTTCACAAAAGAATGAAATGCCACAAAATGCAATCCAAGTTTGTGAAATATTTGACGTATGGGGCATTGACTTTATGGGGCCATTTCCGTCATCTCATGGAAATAAGTAACATACTCGTGGCTGTTGACTATTTGTCAAAATGGGTCGAAGCGAAAGCTTTACCCACAAATGATGCCCGAGTTGTTGTGAAGTTTTTGAAATCTCTTTTTGCTCGATTTGGAACTCCACGTGCTATAATTAGTGATCGTGGTACGCATTTTTGCAATAACAAATTTGATAAAGTCATGCAAAAGTATGGTGTAACTCACCGTCTTTCTACTGCGTACCACCCTCAAACAAGTGGACAAGTAGAAGTTTCCAATCGAGGCATCAAGAGAATATTGGAAAGAACCGTTGGTGAAAATCGTGCATCTTGGTCGGATAAACTAGATGATGCACTTTGGGCTTTCCGTACAGCTTACAAAACACCCATCGAATGTACGCCTTACAAGCTTGTGTACGGGAAAGCGTGCCATCTACCGATCGAGCTTGAGCATAATGCCTATTGGGCTCTCAAGCATGCAAATTTTGACCTCAAAACTGCGGGTGATCATCGAAAGTTCAACTAAATGAATTAAACGAACTTCGTGATCAAGCATACGAGAACTCTTTGATCTATAAAGAAAAGACAAAGAAGATTCATGACTCAAAAATCAAGAACCGCGTTTTCAACGTTGGTGATCGAGTCCTTCTTTTCAACTCTAGACTCAAGATCTTCTCGGGAAAGCTAAAAACCCGATGGACTGGTCCATTCACTATCGTTAAAGTTTATCCTTATGGCACCGTCGAGTTAGCACAAAATGACGGTCCTAATTTCAAAGTGAATGGACATCGTTTGAAACACTACTTTGGAGAGGACATACCATCCATGGTTGTCCCGGATCTCTAAACTTTCCCCAAGGACAATTGAATTCGGGGATCGAGTCAAGCTAGCGACTCGATAAACAAAAACAATAGCACAACATGGGTTTTCACCCGTGTCTCTGATTTCTTTCTACTTTCTACCACCCTAGTGTGTGGGAATGGCCAACCCCCCGCTATTTAAAAATGTATATATGTATATAAGTTCCACAAAAAAAAAATGTGTGATTGTATGTACAGATAAATAAAGTGAAAAATACATAACGATATTTCCACAGCATTTAATATTATCTTTTTACGTTCATAGATTCGGCATAATAGCCGGGACTTTGAATATTGAGGACAATATTCAATTCTAAGTGTGGGGAGGGGGGGAATTCTAGCGAATTTTATCGCAAAATACTTTCAAGTACCCCCATTTTGGCCCAAATTTTTCAAAATTTTTGTTCACTTTATTTCAAAATTTTTGTGGTAATCAGTCCGCCGTGTCTAAACGAAAAAAAAGGATTGGCTAATCCAGGAGCAAACAGCTCTTGATAAAGATATCTCAAACCCGTTGATGGCTTGCAATTTGCCCAAAATTGTATGGTAAATCAACTCGCCATATCCCATAAAGCGAATAAGTTGGCTAGCCCGCAAGATTATGACTTGTGGTAAAGGCAGTGGAAAATCCATAATTGGTAATCAGCTCACCAAGATGTTGACTATTCCATCAAGAGTTGGCTAGTCCAGAAGCAAACGGCTTTTGGTAAAGACTAATCAAATCCGTTGACAGCTGGTGGTTTGCTAAAAATCACACGGTTATCAGGTGTACCACAGTTCTCACACCTGGCTACACCAGAAGTGATAGCTTTTGGTAAAGAGTTTTTCAAACCCATCAAGTTTTTCTCAAAAGATTGCTAGGGACTAGCAATAGTTTAATGCGGGGGATTGATGAGTGTGTAAATACTCATCATTTTTATCGTATCTGAACTGCCAAAACATCCAAAAACACTCAGAAATGCATCAAAATACAGAAATTATCTCAAAAGTGTCTTTTATATGTTTTAGATGCAAAATGTTTAAAAACAAATGAAAAAACGAACAAAGTTTGCACAATTGGCAGTTTCAGTCCCTCAAGTTTCGAAAATTGACAAAACTAGTCCCTAGATGTTTAAAATGAAAGAAAAGTCAACCCAAGGTTTTCTAAAGTCAAAAATTATCAAAAACGATCCTTGGGTGAAAACTTTGAGAAAATTACATGTTTGGTCCCTGCAGTTTGAAAAATGACAAAATTGGTCCTCGGGGTTTCAAAATTTGAAAAAAATTGAAATTGTGATCTTTGGGAATTATAACATTGCAGGAAAGGTCCTTGGAATGAGTATGAACAGTTGGCAATACCCACCCCTAAAAATTCAGCTAATTACAATTTAGGGCCTTGTGGTATTTTAGCTAACTAACCAAACGGACCTAATTTTATTACTCCCTTTAATCCAAATAATAAAAACACCACCCAATCCACAATCCAGCCCACTCCAAACTCCCAGCCCAACACCTTATAAAGCCCACCCCTCTTATATTATTTAGAACGGTCAAAGCTTGACCGTTTGACCTCACCTCCTCCCCAAAAAAAACAACCCGTGAACCCCAAACACCATCATCACCTTCACACTCTGCCACCACCCACTCCACACTCAATAATCATGATATCTACCCTATCCCCCTTGCCTAACCTTCCAATAACTACACTCCAAACTCACCCTTCTGGCATCAATAATACAAAAGAAGCTGACAAAGATAATTAGGCGCCAAAAACATTTAAATGGCCAAGATTGATTTATGTTGATCCAATGGTTCAAGATCAGAAGCTGAGAAGAGTCCAAGGCCCTCTGAAACCCTAACTTGGAGCTATAAAAGAGAAGAGGTAGCAGTGGAGCTCAGTTGGGTAGTTTTAGCTTAATTTAATGTATGTCAAAATTATGTTCTAATATTTTTTTAGTTCCAATTAGTATAGGTAATGTGTAATCTCAGTTGTAATATTGAAGTCTCTAGTTAATGAAATTCAAGTTTCCAGAAATTCTCAGCTTTTGAAATTTCAATTTTAGTTTAAAATTGTGAAAAAGTCATTGTTGTTTTTAGCTATTAAATTGAACTCACAAGCTCACATAGGCTTCCAAACAAGCTTATTAAAGCTTTTAGAGACTTTAGAATTCAGTTTACAAGTAAAACTCAAAAAGATAAAAAAAAAATCCAGAAAATAGAAAAAAATACAAAAAAATTACAGGTTATGACAAAGAAGCAAGGAGCAGGATAAATAATGGATGGTCCTTGGTTTTAGTGCCTTGTGGAAGGCTGTAGGTGGTCACTTGGGTTCTTGGTTCTTAAAGGCTTAGCAGGAAAGCTCTTGTAAGGAAATCTCTTGATTTTTCCTATTTTACTATTCTTTGTTCATCATTTGTTAGTGTATGCTGATTTGTGATTAATTGTGTTGTTTAAGTCAGTTTATAGTTTGTTAATTGGTAATGGATAACTTAAATTTGTTTTATTCCATAGTTGAGTTCCAACTGTCATTATTGAGCAAAGTAGCATAAGTAGTAGTGGTTGTTTAAGACTGTGTTTCTGAGTTCACATAAGCTAATTGGACCCTAGTAAGTTTGTAGGAATCATTCATATCAACTGTTGTTACTATTTGATCAAGAAAAATTCAAAACAGTGTGATAAAGGGGTGTTTGGATTAGGTTTAATGCAGCTGACCTAGTGATTTTCTTGGTGATTATTTGGTTTAAACAAATCCATTTGGACCTAACTAGGTCACTTCAGGTTAAAGATTGGTAGGGTAAAAAGCAAAAAAGTCAAATAACATTTTGATCAAACTTTCTTGTCAACTGTGGGAGTTTTAGGATTCACAATCATGCACAATTGTTCATAAGTTGTTGTATTTGCTTATTATAGCCTCTGTAAGCTATTCACATCATAATGAGTTGTTAAGAGCTTATCAAAATCCATAAAAGTCAACTGAGACACAAAAAGAGAAATAGTCAAAATTGCATTTTCTCATTTTTACCAAATCTTCCAGGAATTTTCATGATTTATGTAAGTGGAACTAAGCTTTGAAATTTGTTGTAGTAATAATATACCAGATCAACTTCATATTCATAGTGTTGTATGATTTTTGTGATTTTTTCCCATGGACCTTTTTACCCCTCAAAGTGACTTGCAGGGGGACTGATTCCCCTATGCACAGTCATTCACCACCACATCACCACCTTTGGTGGTGGATTGTGGCCACCTCAGTGGGCCCCAGGGTTTGTTTTAGCTTCCAATTTTTTCACAAGCTAGCAGGCTAGCTTCTTAAACCTAGCTTAAGCCCTTAATCATAGTGGACCCCACCTGGTTTAGGTTTGAAAGTTTGTCCCCAAAACTGTTTTAGCATAGGAACTGTTTGAGCTTATTGTGTGCTTATTGCTTACTCAAGTAGCTTATTTGGTTAAGTTTAGTTTAAAAGTGTCCAAGTAACTTAGTTGAACCAGTTTTCACCATTGTGGACCCCACACAAGCTTAATTGAGCTTATTTCCTTGTTGGTCAATGAAAGTCAAACTGTTTGGCCTTTTGGCTTAGCACACAGCTTATTTTTGAGTTCTACCACAAGTTCCTTCACAAAAAGCTCTTATTTTTAGTTGTAAATCAGTTTGGTAAAAGAAAATTGAGAAAAAGACAACATTAAAGAAAGTGATTATTTAAGCCATTTTGGCTTATTTTTTGCTTATTTATAAGCACTTTTCATTTTTAAATTTTTCTTAGGCTTCTTTTTAGTTAAAATAATTTTAGGAATTTTTTCAGATTTTTCTTTTGTCATTTAGTATCTTTTATAATTTATTTTAATTTAAATTAATTAAATAATTAGTTTTAATTAATAATAAATAATTAAAAAGTAGAAAAATTAGGTTTTCTGTTTTAAAATTAGTTTTATAATATTTTAGATTTTTCTAAATTTAATTTTCATTTTTCTAGTTAATTTTCATAATTAATTAATAATTAGTGTCATTTAGTTAATTAAAACGTATTTAGAAATTAGTAATTAATTAATAGTAATTAATTAAATAGTGTAAAAATTCTTTTTCTTTTTCAAAAAAATTTCTTAAGTCATTAGGATTGTAAAAATATAATTTTCACATTCATAGGACTTTATCTGCTCACGTTTCACTTTTTATTTTGCGCGTTCGCGTTATTTTTAATTCAAACGCGCGTTTTAGGTTTAACTTACGTTTCTAGGTTATCTGATTATCATTAATTGTTCCAATAGTGTTTCTAAGTCATTTTCAATCATAATCTCGTAGTTTAATCACTCAAATCAAATTCCTGATCCTCCTGTTAAGTCACCCGATCACTTTAAACGTTTTTTAATACAATTGCTTACCTCGCTGGGACATAACGACCCGGGAATACACTGTACTCCTTGGTTAGTTGGTTTTAGACGTTTGACTAGGTTGACCATCACCTGGGAAACTTAGTTGACCGTTCAGAACCAATCATATACATAGAAACAGTTTTGTCTTCCTTGTCCCCTAAGAACTCGATATTACCATTTTTCTTTTTCTTTCCTTTGCATGTAAAGACCACCCAAAAACAACCCAAGCCACCCTAGTACTAAGCCTAAAAACCATAAACTAATACACCTTGTCCTAAAATCTATTAACCAAAGGGTTAAGTGTTCCTTTAACCACCAACACAAGAATCACATGTTTGCTTACCATCCTTGATAGTACATACTTGTCTTAATCTTATCTTTAAGCCTAGGACTAAACTAATCAAAATCTCCATCATAGCTACAAATACTTCCATCTTCGACAAGACCAAACCATGAAACTCCTTGACAACCTTGTCACCTTTCGAATGACACCACAAGGACTCACCCAACAAAATCACATGCTTACTACCTAACCACCTTTGCATCCTACTATAAATACCATTACTACTTATTTCACATCTCACCATACTTTTAAAATCTCAAAAAATCTCAAAACAAATCATCTACTCTTCTTTTTGGTTGCTGTCGAGACACAAGGAAACCATACAAGACATTTGGATCATTTTCTAGACTTTGGGTTAGTATCTTGGATTGCGGGTTCATATTCAAGAAGAAGTTTGGGTTACAAACTCAGACACGTTCTCATTTCTCTCGTATCTTTCTCATTCGACCTCTTCACCACCCTTGAGGTGTTGTAAGTGACTTGATCCTATTTCAATACTTCTTACTTTCATATTTATTGTCATTTATATCGTTCATGCATTACATTTAAGGGCATAAAATATGAAATCATTTTCTTACAAAAGTATCACGCGACACGCCTTAGAAATGGTCACTTATTTTGTTATTTTCACGTGAAACGTATATATATTTTTCGTCCACTCGAATCTTTGAACCACCCTAACACTAGATCGACACACATGCAAAGATTAGATCGTGTAACGCTAGCCTAAATCGTCCTAAACCTAAGCTAAATCGTGTACCACTTCTAATATTTCTTTCAAAACTAAAAACCTCTCTGGGCTTGGATTTGGGCTAACGAGCCCAATGGTGATTTGGTAGATCCAGAAACTCGAGAGGCAGAAAACATGAAAGATTAAAACATTTTTATCTTAAAAACCATATTTTGTAACCTTTTATAAGTTAAAAATGATAACTTTTATAAATATAAAAGTCCACTTTTTCAAAACTTAACTTTGGACTATTTTTGCAAAAGATTTCGTTAAAGGACTAAAAGTGTCAAAACTTGGAAACTTTCGGACTAAATAAGAAACAGTAAATTTTTAATGAAAAGACAAGGGTATAAATTGCCATTTTGAGAAAGATAAGTGTAAAAGTGTAAAAGTGTAAAAGTACCATTTTGGACTAAAAATGTAATTATTTTTTACCTAAGGGTTAAAGTGTAACTTTTGACATACTTAAAGGTTTAATTGTTACAAATCTAATAACATTTAATTACTAAACATTTTACTTAATATATATTGTTCTTTTACAAATATATTAGTATAAACTTATAATATACTAACTAAAAATATTTAAATTAAATATTTTTTTTATATATAATACGATAATGTTGTACGTAAAATAATACTTAACTTTATAAATTACTTTTGAACTTGAGACATATTAAAACGAGTTATCCGACGTAATTTCATTTGAAGATACCGCATTCGTCATTTGCGCATCGAGATCATTAAACCGATAATAATATGTGTATATCACGTTAATTTAGGTCGCGAGTCAGGAGCTATTCACTGCTTTTCATAACCATTATTAGTTCTCATTTGAGCACTAGTTGATTTCTACATTACCGAGGTGAGTTCATAGTCCCACATTTTTATACTGTTTACTAAACCCCGTGGGGAGATACATGCGATAAACCAAACACAAATATTTTTCTGTATGCTATTATTTCCTGATATTGCCTAAGTTACCTTACGCTAAAAGTCCCTCTTTCACAAACCTTAATCACTTACGAGTGAGCGTGAAATATAGTTGATAGATCTATTGGGACCGGCAACCCACCTAAGGCAATTCAGAATTTTTGTCAAGAGGTGAGCTATATTCGTATTTTTAGGAAATCCGGCGTAGTTTCCCTAAGGGCACCTTTGTCAACTACATCCTTCGTGGTGTAGGTGATTGCATTACATAACTGTCAAGGCTTGTGTTTCGTGAAACCTTAGGAGCAATATCAATATGTATAGATTAATTTTTATGCATATCCATTACTGTGCTAATTCCACGAGTACAGGGTTTTTCAACTGTTATCTTGTGTTCCAACTACTTCATAATTTAAACTACTATGGATTCACTCAACCTTTGTCTTGACATTTTTAGCATGTTTATCTCAGGGAACTAGCAGCATGATGGCACGGAGCTGGCAAAAAGGGCACAGGACCTCCCTTTTTATATTAAATAACTTATCGTTCATTTCAAACTCACTACCTCTTTTGAAAGCATTATCTTTATGAAAATGTTTTGTACTCTGAATATTTGAGTTTTCATTGAATGATATAAACTCTATCTTTTGAATTATGTTTCTATGAGTTTGATTGTGATTCAATTTCGTAATTACCCCGATTAAGTCTTCCGCTGTGTTCTAAATTTTTGGGGTGTTACAAATTAGACTGACTTAAGTTTTCAATTATTTTTCGATTTGGATTTTAGAAGCATCTCTCCAGAGTGGCCGGTGGTGGACAAAGGAGCCTAATGTTCTTCCAAGAGCTATAGCATGGACGAAGAAGGTTCCGTTTGAAGCATCTGAGTTATTGGGAGATCTCTTTCCTGAGGTAATTCGTACGTATACATAAAATTATGTTTTAGTATGTATTTTTTTTTACTTGGCAACGATGAGTTACTGTTTTTAGGATTCAATGTAGCTTGTATTTGAAAATTTTGAAGTTATTGTTAGTGCTTAGCCCAAATTTATGTTTTTATTGGTTTGATAGGGTGAAAAAAGCGTATACGAATTGTATCCAACAAGGGACGAGGGAGCGTCTGAATCGTTTAGACGTAGTGTTAAGTTTTTTAATTGGTACATGCCTAGACCAGCGCATGTTGCTGAAGTTGGCCTTGTAGAAGAATTCTTTCGTAAAATACGTGAAGCCTGCAAGAAAATGCTAGCTGAAGATGCAGAGGAAGAAGCGGAAAACCGTACCAATCTCCATACTGTTTCTATTATGGAACGTGTTGAGATTATACAGGAATTCAGGAAATGTGTGGAAGTTTGTTGAAGCTACCGGCAGAGGTTGATAGTTTGAAAGGATGTGTCCACAAACTTGAATCTGTTATTCATGTAAGTATTCTAATAGAACATTATGTGAAGGTTCATAGTTTAAAATTGTTTATATCAAAATAACTGTTTGTGACCACATTTTTTTATTTTCTAGATTATGACTCGGAAAAGGAGGGCTAGAGATACTTTGCACCAAGTCAACAAGGGTGAGCAGAAGTGTTATTTGGATAGCAAAAAAGTAAGTTCCAATTGTTGATATTTGATTGATGTATTTGGTAAAACCTTGGTGTGCTTTTTTTTCGGTTGCTTATCATTTAGTTTCAAACCTTGTAGGGTAGAGTGGAATTTGGATCTAATGTGGAGAGTGATCTTGCTAACGAGTATTGCACACATTTAAATGACAAATTCCTAGATTTCTTTGATGCGCCGGTTCAACAAACACAGCAATATGTTGTGTTTGACCTGATGAAATCTGTTGGGACCGGTTTACAGGTTTGTACAGCCAGAACTAGTAACACACATTAATTGCGACTTAATGTTTTTCCTTAGAACATATATTACATGTTTCAGGATGTGTGTCCTAAAGTTGAGGAAGTATATGACGAAGATGTTGAACAGGTTATTTATAAATATTGTTAACATTACTGGAATGCATTGTACAATTTATAATCTATGGGTGAATTATAACTTGGTTTGTATTTCGTGTTGTAATTTGTTGTAGGATGAATGGGTCATTTTGGATGATTTTGAGAAAGTTGATAAGCATGAGGCTGTGATACGTAGGTTGGAATCGGTTAGAGATGAAACTGTACGACTTAGACAGGAAGAGGCAAAAAGATTTGTGGATAGTGGGGTCATGAAACTGCCTCACATGAAACTTTGTTTAAACCGACCTGGACCAAAGAAAACGGAGTACAAATTTGTTTGAGGCCACCATTCACGGAAGATCTTCCGAAACATGTTATTCCTACCATGGAAACACTTAAAAGTCAAAAGACTATTCGTGATCCTTTTATGCTTGAAATGTGTAGAGATGTCAAACCTTGGGTAGAGGTATGTCCTAAAGCCTTATACAATATATGTCGTATATACGGTTTCACAAGATACTATGATTGCTTGATAAACATATTATTCTTAAAATGTGCAGGATCTCAAAAGGAGACACAATAGTATCAACACAATTATAATTGATCGTGACTTTCAGGAATTTATAAATAGTTCTTGGTCGCCTCGTTGCAAGTTTCCTTGGTGCAGTGATATTGTTGTTGATCGTCTTTTCTGGGATAGCCTAGCTGGTCTTGACAATAATCGTTCGGGTTGGTTACGTGATGAGGTAATACATATACCCTTAGTAACAACTTAATGTCGTTTTTTTTATAATTGTGTTGAAGGTCACAAATATATTTATTATTTTTCTTTCTTTATAATCACAAACAACACATAGATCTTTGGGTTATGTATATGTGGCACTGTAGACCAAATAATGCAGATTGGTGCATGGTTAGTTGTTATTTCTTGACAATTCTCCTTCAAGGTTCTATGTCACTATTTTATGCGACTAAAGAAGTGTATAACTGTGCATGGAGTGATGTTGAGCGGGTATGTAATTGAATCGAACCATAAACCTTTTAAATCAGTATGATATTGGTTATATTCATGTTTCTGTATAAACATTTCAGGTTTTCCTCCCTATAAATGAACCTTTCACCCATTGGTCTCTTGTCGTCTTTTATATACAAACTGGGGAGGTGGTTTTTTATGACAGCGGTGAAACATATGAAGTAGAATATCGTGAGTGGTATTTGAAGATAAGGAGGTGTCTAAAGGGAAAGCTTCCTTTTATCCTTAAGGAGACATGTGTTTTTGAAAAGAAAGGAATCGACCCCACTAGCTACCGTATCAATTTTTGCCACGTAACTAACATCCCGAAGCAGGGTGGGGTTTTTGGTGACTGCGGCATCTTTTTATGCATTTTCTATACAGGTTAGCAATACTTTCGTTACCGTGTAGCTACTTTTCCGTTACGTATTGTATTTTTATTTACAGGTTAGCTTATGGGATCCCTCTACTTATGGATGACCCAATTGAAACAGCACTGGCATACAGAGAGGCGTTGATTCGTTTCTATTTCAAGCACAAGATATGCTACCCTTGAATGTTTGAACTCGTTTGGATTGATTACATATGATACCTATCTAATTTGTAATGTTAAGACAATGTCACTTGTTGTTTATGTTTATGAAGTATGTGCTTGTGTTTTAGTAACGATGGTAGTTTAATGGGTATGTGATATGTGGGAATTGCGCCCTCGCAACAGGTTTTACCTCTTAAGGGATCTTGAGAAGCTTACAACCCCCACCAAGCAGTGTACCTGATCGTTGTAGTATAATATAGTGACAAGTACCGGGGGATTGATCGTTCAACTCAAGAATAGTGTCGCTAGGATTAGAAATCCTACTAAACTAGGTCTAGAGGTGAGGGATGATTCTTTTTGTATTTTTATATTTTATGGAAAACAAGTAAAATCTCGGGTTTTGAAGGAGTGGGCGGAATTAGTTGCTAGCCAACTAACCCAATTAACTAAATATGCAATCAAAATAAAATAAAAGAAATGAAAATTAAACTAATTTACTAATGTGGTGGAAACAATAATGAGAAAAGTTGTGTTTACTTAGATTTCATTACCCACTAGATATCTTTTACTGGTTGATTAGCTTGTTACAATTGCATAGATGACGGGTTATATTCCTTAATACAAGTCGTAGGGCCGTGTACAATATTCCCTAACTCTATAAGATCCTACTTCACTCCTATTTTGAGCTGTTAAAAGCTCCTAACATGGGATCATTAGAATTCACTTATGCATTAAATACAACCAAAAATAGTAGTACACATCCGATCATGCTTCTTAAGACGTTCAAGCAAGTTACCAATGGAAGTCTGCCAGTTTTCTTATGCCTAACATCGAATACAATCATCTATAACAATTATAAACAAACAGTCAACCCATAATCAACATCTAGGTTTCACTACATCTAAGCAAACACAATAAAAGCCTAGCCTAACATGTTAAAAGAAAGATAAACATAAGACAGAATCAAACAATACATAGACATATTGAATGATTATTGGAGAACTTAACTTTATTAAAACATGGAAGAAAGAAGGGTTTGAAACCCCTTCAATATACAGGAAATTCGACCTAAGGTTTGTGCACAACTTGTTCCACAATATGTTCCACACATTACAATGAAAAATTGGAAAAATATATATAGACTAAGCATCCTGACGGATGTGTTAGCCTCTGACGCCGTCAACTCGCCGCCAAGTTGAAATTCGTATTGCCTAGATCCACTTCTGACGCCGTCATGTAGAAATAAGCTCTGGGCCGTCACTAGTATTTGGACCCTGACGGCCTTGGTGACGCCGTCAGGCCAATAACAAATAAAACACTCAGGGCCGTCACGTTATAATTTCCACATCTACCTCTTTTGCCACTCTTGACACCGTCATGTGTTGTAGCTTGACGTCGTCAGGTAATGTTCCAGCAAGGAATTTTGAGACTTTACCATTTTCTTCACTTTTATGCTCCAAAAACGTCCAAAATGCTTTCTTTTCCAGATTTCTCCTCAAAAGTACCTGAAATGACAAAAGGAACGATTTAGGGCAATAATTGATCAAATAATCACGAATTCGGGCTTAAATGACCCCTTAAAAGCGGTACACTTTTTGCCTCATCAAATACCCTTACACTTGAGATTTGCTTGTTCTCAAGAAAATGCGCTTTTATTCTAATCAAAATACAAGTTAGGGGTCATTTAACACTAATATAAAAGTAATTACAACAAATAATCGTTCCGCTAAAAACCAAAAACAAGCACGAAGGTCATACACTCACACCTCACAAATAGTGTTTAGATACTCACATCTCTTGGGTGTAATAAAGTATATATCACAATATGGAAATGGGAAACATCTCTCACTACCTGTCATAGCAAATAGATTACCATAGGCTTGGGAAAGGATCAAACCTCCACCACTTGGCATAAGCACCTAAGATAAACTATCAAAGAGGTCTTTTAAAGGGTTATAACGTTAGGTGTAGGGATATGGAAAACACGGTTTTGTTGGATAAAGGCAATATTTACTGGTGGCGAGTTAATCATCTTGGTTAATGACATGTACAATATGGCGTTGCTAAGGCAAGACTAGACTCGACTTAAGCTAATGAATCAAAAATAACAAAAACATAAAACAAACATAGAATGAAACGTGATGGTATTCCATATGTTTTTCTGTTTTTCTTTTTTTTCCCTTTTTTTTCTTTCTTTTTTTTCGTTTTTTTTTTTTTTTTTTTTTTTTTTTTTTTTTTTTTTGCATACTCTTTTACCCTACCATCCGAAATAATACATCGTAGGGAATGTACATTCCCCTTACACTTGAATTTTTACATACTTTACAATAAACTACTCTAATGACTCGAATCAAGATAATCAAAACACTTGGAGTACTTTTTAAGATTAACGCACATATGGGGGTAATATATGATGTTCCTCCCCATTACTCCATAACACTAGTACTTTACCCACGAGTCCCAATCGTCCCAAAACAATATGTACAAGATATGACTCGACTTAGCAACCATGTAATCAATTAGATAATTAACTAAGGGTTTAGACTGTAACAATAATGCACTAAAGATGAGTGCATACACGGAAGGCTAAGGCGATTTGGTTGCACATTTGGGTGGGTTGTAACAAATTCTTTCTTTTAGTAAAATGCTTAAAGTTAGAAACGAAAAGATAGGCTCGGAGGGGTGTACTAGGGGTATCATGTACTAAAAAAGAGTACAACGCAAAGGTTTGGGAAAAATTAATTGACTTTACTAGTCAAGCAATATGACCTAAATGGTCAAGTAATTATGATACGGGTTTAAACACAAGGGTGATCCTAATGCCTCTTATCATGTAGTAAATCCTACTACACGAATGTAGTCTCACTAGCGGTCTCGGGATGCATCACTAACACAAGTTCTAGAATCTAAATGCTACCGGTGCACTCATAAGCACTAATAATAAATGCTTTCCCTATCAAATCTAAAGGCGAACCTCACATATTTGGGTGGAAAAGTTTTCTGAATGGTACGGTTTTGTGCTAGTCATACAACTCCTATCCATGAGACGCTTGTTAAGGCTAAAGTTTCACTCCTAAATGTTGTGAAAAAATTTAAATTTGGCGCTAAAATTACGCTAACAAGTATTTCTCTTAGTTTTATTACATACCTACCATCAAACAAACAAACTCAAGTGCAATTGTATCCTATAAGGTATCATCATTTATCCGCCCCTTACACTTAGGATGAACATTGTCCCCAATGTTCAATTAAAGAATGTAAAAGTAAAACAGGCCGGTAAAAGAATGAAAACAAATACTCCCGTGATTCATTCGACGTAGATAGTGTGTCAACAAGGTTAGATCTTCCTCCAAGAAAATGAACATTCAAAGCTTCCCTTCCAGAAATATAAATCATCTTCTTGTCATATATAACCTGTTAAACCTGAGAAAACAATCAAGGCAACCTCGCGTAAAATCGGCGGCAATCTATATATACTAACAAAGCCTAGAAAGCAATTTAAGATATAATGCTTGTGGAATGAATCTTTGCAGATTTCCTAGAGTTTATAAAACTAAAGAATCAACAAAAACTTTAAGACTCCGGTTTAAACAAAACTCGCAAAATTTTTCAGAATTTTGGTACCTGACGCCGTCAGGTTTTAACTCTTGATGCCGTCAGAATGTTTCTGGAAAAATCTTATGTTAAGTTTCCCGAAAATTTCTAGAAAAACTCATGCCTTGTTTCCTGGAAAATCCTGCAAAACATCATTATGACTCGATACAAGCATTTGACTCTAACAAATACTAATATACATGCTCATTTAATATTGTGGCGAATCATGATCATTTTCGTTCTTATAAACAAATTTGGGGTTTCCCCTTACACTTAGATTTTGCAAAATACCTTTATATGAAGTTAAGATGAAGTTAAATAACAAAATAAAGCATTTTCACAATTTAGTTTGAAACATGATTTACCAACAATAAAAATAAAACATGTATACGGAAACAAATAAAATCAAACAAATAAAAACACACAAAAAATGGGTTGCCTCCCAAGAAGCGCTTTTCTTTATTTACGAGTCTTGTAGCTAGACTCAAGGTCATGGGCTATCGTGTGTCGCTTATGCTCACATACCCAAGTGTGAGCCATCTAATAGTCGCCTCATCTTTCTTATAGTTGTCACTTAGCTCTAAACATTCACTATAATACCTTTTATTCTTTTCATGAGGATATTTAAGCCCTTTCCTTTTATCATTCTCACTTAGCATTTCAAGGGTGGATACCTATTACATTTCTCCATAGAAAAATCCTTGAACCTAGGGTGTGCACGGGGCATTTTGTAAACAAAATCTTCATCCCCATCCGAGAATGTAATTAACCCTTCCATAAGTTTTTCGTCAAGGTTGGTGAACCTTTTGAAGGGTTTTCCAAACACAACTTGGGTTAACTTACTATCGATAAATTCTCCTAGATTCTCCGTAACCATGAACTCAACCAGATAAATAAAGCTTCCTAGAAACACATGCAATATCATTGCCCTAGCAACAATAATATCTCCTTTGTATTCTAACTCATCTACCATAATTTTATTCTATTCACTACACGAGATTATGTTCATTGGTAGAGATGAGTTAAGGTGGGCATCAAAGCTCCTAAATCCAATTTTACAAGGAAACTACATATTAAATGAGCTATCATTCTCAATCCTTGTTCTAGGGTCGACATACCTAAGAGGGTCCACTTCATCTTTCATCCTATCCTCATTAATTACGTCACCATCATCTAGGTCCTCATCGGAGTCCGAATAGTAAAAAGGACTAGCCCTATGGTCATTATCATGGTCAGACTCCTCCATCTCATAATTATTGTCAAATTGATGGTTAGGCCAGAGGTTAGGTGGGTTCTCATTTTACACTAAAGGGATTGGGGCGGGAATTTGGAAAATCCTACGACGAAAAACACGAATAACAGGAATCAAACGATCAATGTTATTGTTATCCATCGAGATAATTTACGAACAAACGAAACAAAGAAATAAGATAGACTAAAGAAAACCTAAAAATAAAAATAAAAATCTTACTAGAAAGGAATCTAGGAAGTAGACCTAATAAAAAGAAAATCTAACCTAGACAATAACTATTCCCCGGGCTGCGACGCCAAAAACTTGATACGTGGGAATTGCACCCTCGCAACAGGTTTTACCTCTGAAGGGATCTTGAGAAGCTTACAACCCCCACCAGGCATTGTACCTGATCGTTGTAGTATAGTATAGTGACAAGTACCGGGGGATTGATCGTTCAACTCAAGAATAGTGTCGCTAGGATTAGAAAGCCTACTAAACTAGGTTTAGAGGGGAGGGATGATTCTTTTTGTATTTTTAAATTTTATGGAAAGCAAGTAAATCTCGAGTTTTGAAGGAGTGGGCGGAATTAGTTGCTAGCCAACTAACCCAATTAACTAAAGATGCAATCAAAATAAAATAAAATAAATGAAAATTAAACTAATTTACTAATGTGGTGGAAACAATAATGAGAAAAGTTGTGTTTACTTATATTTCATTACTCCCTAGATATCTTTTACCGGTTTATTAGCCTGTTACAATTGCATGGATGACGGGTTATATTCCTTAATACCAGTTGTAGGGCCGTGTACAATATTCCCTAACTCTATAAGATCCTACTTCACTCCTATGTTGAGCCGTTAAAAGCTCCTAACATGGGATCATTAGAATTCACTTATGCATTAAATACAACCAACAATTGTAGTACACCTCCGATCATGTTTCTTAAGACATTCAAGCAAGTTACCAATGGAAGTCTGTTAGTTTTCTTAAGCCTAACATCGAATACAATCATCCGTAACAATTATAAACAAACAATTAACCCATAATCAACTTTTTTCACAATATCTTCCACACATTACAATGAAAAATTGGAAAAATATATATAGACTAAGCATCCTGACGGCTTCATGTGTTAGCCTCTGACGCCTCGCCGCCAAATTGAAATTCGTATTGCCTAGATCCACTTCTGACGCTGTCATGTAGAAATAAGCTCTTGGCCGTCACTAGTATTTGGACCCTGACGGCCTTGGTGACACCGTTAGGCCAATAACAAAGTAAACACTTTTTGCCTCATCAGTATGTGATGGTATGTAATGTAACCATGACTAAAGATTGGTTTTACGCCTATCATTTTGGTACTTAATGTATGATATGATTACATTCCTTGTTATTTTCTTTGTTAGCTGTAAACTTGAAAATGAAAACACTGTAATATAAAGCTTGAACATGCTTGTTGTACAAGAGTGGATACGTAACATGCTTGTTGTATAAAAACATTAACTTACTAACACTTCTATTAACTTACTAACACATTTGTTAACCTTAAGGGTCTGCCAAGTTAACCGGGTTGTAGCCAAACGGCATTGATCGTTCTGAACTTTGTGAGCTAACACGTCTGTTTTGAGGCCTTCCATTTTGATTTTGTGAGCTTCCACTACTTCTTTGCGTTGCTCCGGTTGATGACATGCCACCCCTCTTCTATACGTTATGACAATTTGTTAAATTTGGATACTCAATGGTCGTTTTGCAATACATTACTATAATAAATAAATAAAATTAACCTTTTGTTTCATCAATGGTTGTTTGCACGTCGCTCGGTTGTGTTCAACTACACTGCACCTACCACATGATTTTCGTCTTGGCTCCTCTCCTTTAGATCTTATTTTGTCTTTGTTCTTAGGTCTTCCGGCTGGTCTCCTATCCATAAGTGGTAGTTCTGCTACCTGAATGTTGTTTGGTGTTTCCCATCTAGATGCTTCACCAAGAGGAAATATCAAAGGTTCGTAGGTAGACTTTAGAGTTGTTTTCTTAAACCAGTCTCTTGCCAACTGACTAGAATCACTTAAGCCAAGAACCCTACACACAGCTATAGCATGACCACATGGCAAACCTGAAAGTTGCCATTCACGACAAGTGCAAGTACCTTTAGTTAGCTGAACTACGTGCGTCCTTAAATTATCATAAACTTGATATATTTCTCCATGCTCAATCCAATTGACAATCCAGTTCGCACTCTTCAACATCCGGTCCTGTACTTTTGCCGCAGCCCAGTCACTGAGTTCCCCATCAACAGCATCTATCGTAAAATAAAAATTAAAAAAAAAAACAACCATAGTAATAATAAAATTAAATTAAAAAATTAATGTATATTATATAAATCTCATTAACCAAAAAAAATAAGAACAATAAATTAACTTTTAAAATTACAAAATACCAATTTTGTATAAGTGCTCTATACCAATCCATTAGCATCGTAATTGGAACTTTTCGAACGAGTTTGGTGAGGGCATTTATTGACTCAGCGCTATTCGTTGTCATGTAATTATATCGCTTTCCAGGACAATATGCCCTGGACCAGTTACTAGCACCAGCTTCTATTAGTTTGTTGTAGGCTTCAGCCCTAAAAGCGGCTAGGTTATTCAACTCTCTATGAAACTCATGGGTCGTGTAAACTTTACATAACTTCCAATACAACTTCCTAACCTTTTTTCCTTTTAATTTGCAATTCATGATCAAATGCCTACAACAACAACCATGAAATGTGCTTGGGAATATAGTACGACATGCTTGTTGTATGGTTGGATGTCTATCAGAGATTATTGCCAAATTCGGGGGTTCACCGATATATTCGCGCAAGTTGGTCAAAAACCATGTCCACGATCTACCTGTCTCTCCTTGGGATACACCGGTTGCAAGAGGTATCATTTGGTTATTCCCATCCATTCCAACAGCCAGCAAATTTGTTCCTAGGTATCTTCCTTTCAGATGGGTTGCGTCTATGATAATCAATGGCCGGATATGCTCTTGCAACAAACTTCTAATCTATAATAAAACAAGTTTAGTATGTATATGTAATAAAAGATAAAAAGTTAAAGCATGAGTCTCGAAAAATATGATTACCGAAACACCAATTCCCATAAAAAAACATTTCAAAGCGCTCTTCATCGTCAGTCAGAATATTTGTTGCCCAACCCTCGTTTGTCAAATGTAAGTTGTGACAAAAATAGGGTAATTGTGCAAAAGAATTTTTCGGGCAACCGTTGAGAGTCTCGAACGCTATATTTCTTCCTCTCCATGCCTTCTTGTAAGAAACATCGCAATTGTAGTCAACTTTCATGTCCTGTACAATGTCCTTTGCCTTATAGATCCGATTATTATCTCGTAGCTTCGGTACAAACAAATGACCCAACAATTTTGTTGTTGCATTACGATGGTTTGGAATGATATTTGTTCTTGAACATGTGTAAGTGTCTCTAACTTTTTGTATTTCCCATTGAGAACTGCCGTCAACTTTAGACGTAATTATTAGCCAATCACATCCTTCATGGACACACTTAACATCATACCTATACTTATCAGATTTTCTAGGCATATATTCATATGCATATGATAGTGATTGTTCACCTATTTCATACATACATTATTCTTTAGAATTAAACTTTCTTCCGGGAAATCACCCGAATGAGCTGTTCTCAGTGATTGTCCGGGGTGATTTAACTGGAAGTTTTGGTGGATCAGGTGGTGTAGGCATATACGTAAACGTAATTTTTTTCCATTTTGGCTCGGAATATATGTTGGGGAAATGGTGAACGTCATTTGGAAAATATTCGTTTTTTTGTTTTTTTGGTATGTTTTGAAAATCATTGTCAACACCATTGTAACCTTCAGGATATACATTTAGATCAAAATCTAACGGCTTTGTGGAAGAAGGAGTTACCTTTGGTGGTTTGACAATCTTTGACACAAACAAAGATTGCAACTCAGACTTATGCTTGCATACTTCATGGACGAAAAAATCAACATCATCATCATCAACTATGCGGACAGCTATTTTCCGAATATTATAAGAAAGCCAAACATCAAATTCCCTGCCGATGTTCAGTTTTCTTTTGACAATAACTAATAGTTGTTTGTAGGTTGTATTTTGTGCTAGCGAAATACCATATGTTAGTTCTTCCTCTAACAAAACTAACAATAAACAGAATTTCGGATCTGATGTACTAGCCATATGTGATAAAAAAAATTCCGTCATTATGGCAAGCAAATGCTATATGTAGTTAAATAATTGTTGAGGCGCACCGTCGCACACTTCAGCAATTATGTTACACTTTCAAACTAACCAACTATACATTTATTTCTAGTCATGTTAATCAATCTAGTCCTACCTCATTCATTTAATGCATTCACCCACCATTAAAGACAAAGTAGCACAGTCGCACATTGTTAGTAATTTTGTATATAAATAATGTATGTATTAGGTCCAACTAGCATATTCGCACAGTAGATCAATTATATACAAATACACACACATATATATATATATATATATATATATATATATATATATATATATATACACACACACACACACACACACACACATATATATATATATATATATATATATATATATATATATATATATATATATATATATATATACATGTCTTCCATTTTACCAAATTCCGTAATGGATATGAGTACACCAACAAACGTTGACACAACAACAAGCAAATACAAAGTGATCTCCGAATCTGACGTTGCTCATGGGGTATTTACTTTAGAAGAGGATAATTTAATTAAACTAGAAGAGGAAAGGTTGAGGCAAGACTTCGAAGAAACTGAAACTAATCAAAGGGAATTGGAAGAAATCTTAAGAAAAAAGGTGGAGGATGAAGAATATCAGTTACAACTAGACAAAGAAGCTGCCAGTGCAATTTTAGCAGAAGTAGCAACAAATGATCGTGAATGGCGGTCACAAATCAAGAAAGAAGAGGATGAAGAATACGGATGTTTTTCTGGAATTTGGTTGTTACCCATATCAGTTATTCGAATCAGATTCCGACGCCTACACTGACTGACTGACTTTTATTATTGTATTAATTGCCATGCATGAAAGAAAACTAATGGCAAATTCACACAGTCGCAATGTAGAACAGTCGCAAGGTAGCACAGTCGCATAGTTGATTACCACCTACCACATCTACATTACTATTTACCTTTATTTCCATATAAATAGTATATATTTACTTCACCATCCAATTAAAAAACACATACACAAAAAAATTGCTGGCTCATTATGGATAATGCATGCCACCATTGTAGAGCTGCGACAACGATTACCACGTCATGGACAGATCATAATCCGGGTCGTCGGTTCCGCCTATGTCCTAACTGTGTTTTTAGCCGTTGGTACGACCCGCCCATGTGCCCACGTTCGGTGGTTATCATTCCAGGATTATTGAGAAGGATCAATAATCTTCGAGAAACATCTAGCCAAAATGCTAGTAATGCACACAAAATGAAAGTGCTATTGTATTTTTCTTGGTTCTTCTTTATGATGTATGTTGTGTTTAATTAGCTATATGTGTCTCATGATGTTTTGTTTTTCAGTTCTTGTATTCAAGTTATGGACTACCAATCTTGAATTGCTAGTGTTTGCTTCTTAGCCTGTATTGTTCTAATGTAGTAATGTTGACTTTGTACTTATCTAATGGATTAGTAAACTTGAGTTTCTATTGTTTGCTTCAAGTTTTTAGAGTTTTTTAAATATCTATGCATGTTTAAAATACTGGGGTAAACAAATAAAATAAACGCCAACATATATACATGAAATGAACATAAGAAATAGTTGGTGAACATAAAATCCATGAATTTAAAATACGAAATAGTTTATAAACATAAAACCGTAGTACATACACCCATAGTTTCATAGTCAATAAAATAAAATGCTGGAATACCGAACAGATTGTTTTTGTAAAACATGATGAACATTCACTATCTACCTGAGATTAGGATTAGGCACAATCCTCTTTTACTTCCAATAGAAAGTTGTCAGTTGCTCTCGATAGGCTAAAGCTACCTCAACGGGATCACTTACAGCCATCGATAATTGATGTGTTAACCGGTATAAAAAAAATGCAAACCCACACCCCGCAATCACCATAAGTAGGACCTTGTACCGGCAAATTCTGCGCATACCCGAAGGTTATACAATACTTTGATCGGTCGATGTTCTTCCTCTCTATGACTTCACTTTCTTCTAGGTACAATGGGAGATGCTCAGCAACCACATTCATCCAATTCTCCCACCACGGGCGTGCATCTTCATCAGCATTTTCGGGAGGACCAAGACTGTCGTATATGGTTATCACACCAGAACTTATATCAAACTCTGCTAAACACCAATGAACTTCTGTTTTGTTGACCGGGAAATAAACCTACAATATGATATAAAAAATATTATAAAGTTAAGGCATTTTGCAACAATATAAAAATTTAAGACAATTATTTATGATAAAGTCAATTCTTTTGTCAATAAGCTTTATGAAATATATACAAAAGATACTGGGTGTAACCTTATTACATGCAATCTGAAGTGGTTTCTAATCAATCATCATTCACTATTACAATTTAGTCCAACATAATATACATATACATACAACTTAAGCAAAATTCAGGGTATGACACTTTCTAATTCACGAATTAAATAACAACGCGCCATATGCATCTATCATCATAAACCAATTAATGAATATGAAATGTTACCTTCTTGACAGATTGTGAAAACCAAGGTACACCATAAGTAACCCCATCAGCATAATACAGTAGCATTTCACGATTGAGGATCATGGTGTTGAAAAATGAGCTAACGGCTACCCAATCGGCATTGTCCGGTCTAAAGTGCATGATATACAAGACCCACAGTTCTATGTGCCGCAACATAAAAAATTTCCTAAAATAATTTACAATAGTTGTACATATTTCAAAAAAAAATCAATGGAAAAATTACATACCGAATCAGAAAGCCGACCTCTTCTATTTCCGTCTTTGCACAAAAAGGCTGACCAAAAGCTCCAATCCACCACAATCTCTGACCAAGGAAAACTATAGTAAAGGTCCTTCTGCGTACGCAACACCAAGTTAATTTCTCTAACTTCGTTAACTCTGTTTGCTGGGGAACCTTTAAGACGGGTGAGATCCTGAAATGTTTTGGATAGAAACACAAACAAATTGGTTTCCAACAATTATGGAATAAAAAATATAATCTTTGGTTAAATTACAATGTATGTACCTCGTTCCATGGTTGTAGCTGCATCTCCTTTCCGTCAGTGCCAAGCAACGTCTTTAATGTTTTTTTATGAAACTTTTGCTTACGCTTTCTGCTGACTCGAGGTGTAGTTGGTGGTGGGTCGGTAAAAGGATCTTGTAGGTACACACTCTTCTTCCTTTCACGAACAAATGGAATCTTTACAGTTTTAACCTTTTCTATGTCTTGAGCATCGTTAACATTATGACCATCGTGTGTCTCATCATGAACATTTAAAATTTCCCCATCATTATCCCGTTCCATATCAGCTACCCCTTCATTGAACTGATTACTTTCCTGAAAAGTAAGTTTAAGAAATGTCAAGCAAACATAAAATTGTATATAATCAAGACAATGAATAACACCGTCTTTATTGTATCTAATCTAGCCTATGAATTAACGTATAATTACCTGAGGAGGGGTGAAGCTAATCAACTCCATCAAAGCCGCTACTCCTACCAAGCCTTCACTAGGCGTTGGACATATGTCTCGAACTTCTTCATCGACATGCATCGTTTCTTCAGCCATATTATCCTTAACAAGAAAACAAAAATCATTAAAAAAATAATACAAAACCTTACAATATCGTAATCAAAGAAATTAAAAAGGGATCATAATTATAAGTAAAAACAATTAAGTTAGAGACTCACCTGTGAAGCATGAACACCAACATCATGATCAGTAGCAATAGTTGTTACAAACTTATCAACGCAAACCCTCTTGGTTACCACACCATTATCCCAATCAAATGGGTCGGTCACGCATTTGTTCAATCCATTCGTACCGGTTCCCAAGACTCTCCCCGCATTATATTCATCCACCAAACCATGCTTCTCTTTGATAACACCCTCATAAGCAGCTTTAAAAGTATTGCTAACACTAACACAAACATCAACGAAGTTACGGTTGTTGACAGAATCCGATAAATCCAGGGAAACGTCAGAACTTTTCTTTACCACATTAAGATTCTGTTTGTTTACAGCATAATCAACACCAACAGCTACATCAACCAAATTGTTATTAGCAGTTTCACAACCACCATTACTAGCAATCACCGAATTTTCACCACAAGTTAAAGCTTCACCAATCTTAAGACCTATGCTTTCAGCTTTTTCTTTAATTGTGGGAACGATTTGAGGTTTCAGTAGTTGTTCGATAGCAGTTAAACGAGTACTAATAGTTTTGTAGTTTGTCAATTCACGTTCCATATCAGCCAACTTCTTTACAAGTTCTGATTTACTCAGCCCATTCAACCCTTCATCAACAACCTCCTCATTCACCTCTTCTTCATTCACATTTTCTTCCTCAACAGGGGCACACACCTCAGGTTTAACATGTTTCATAACTTCCTGTTTAACATTTTGGCTAACAAATCTACGACAAATCCTTGGCGAAAATTTTCTACGTGCCAGTGGTTTCGGAGTTTCGATGTTTGATGTCTCCAGTTGTTGGAAAAACTCAATACTGGATCGCCACCAAAGTGATTGGTTTTCGATAGGTGTCGGCATGATTTTTTGAGAGGTGGTGTCGAATAAAAAAGAGTGTTGTAGTCAGATTTGTTAAACTTTGTACCATCAGCCCAAGCCACACAACGGGGGATAACATTATCTTCTTTTTTCCACCATAACCTTGATTTAGGAAAGCTTTCCAATACAAAAATCTGCAAATATAACAACAATGCAATTAAAATTTCTGAAATCAAACTAATATGAGCTAGTAGTACCTACTGAAACATGTTCCAACCAATTTTACCAACAGAAACCAACAAGAACACAGTTAACAGCCTAAAACCAAACACTCCCTTAAACCAATGAAATCATGAATTTCAAACCATCTAACTGATTCAAGCCATAATTTTAATTCTCAGTAGCATATAATGATGGAATAGATTTATTTAAGCTGAAAAATACAACCATTAACTACTTTAACCTATAAAATACCATAGTGCAATTTTGTGCCAGTTTACATGAAAATGTGTTGAAATGGTATCACAACTTTGAAACATGAACTAAAACCTATCTAATAAGTTAAAATAAGTCATAACAAGCACAAACAAACATCAAAATACAACTAACACTATCAATTACCAATTATGCCAATTATTACACTAAGAACTTAAAACTTAGAAACAACACTGTCAAACCTTTACCACTAACTAAACTAGGGCTTCTTTAACTGCTGCTTATCAAAGATAAGCTAGGTAATAGTCCAACTTGCAAATCCATTTCTGGCAACTTCCACTAGCTTCCGGTCTCATATGCATAGGTACTGATTTCTGAGCTTTTCAACTGATTAAGTACTAATGATGATTTCTAAAGTTATATTTTGCTAGCATAAACCTAAATAAACTTTTAAACAGCTTATACAAGCTTTTGAGTACTACTTTACCTTATTTTTTTATTCTTCAAATATTTTTCTTACATTTGTTTTTTTATTTTTTATAACTAAACTAGGTTTGAATAAATTCTGAGTTTCTTAAAGCTTACACATATCTATTATAAGCTTAAAGGACCAAAGAAAGGTAACTTTTAACAATTTTAGGCTAAAATGAGATTTTTAATGAAAATGGCAAAACTGAATGTGAACTAATAAGACTTGAAATATATATTGAAGAAGGTTGCTATTATAGTATAAGAGCTGAGTTAATCTAAGTCCTAAAAACAAACAACAATATTCAACAACCTGTTAAAATCCAAATTTGACAAATTTTATTTCAAATATTTTTCTTATATATATATATATATATATATATATATATATATATATATATATATATATATATATATATATTGAGTTTTTATAACTAAATTAGGTTTGAATATATTCTGAGTTTCTTAAAGCTTACACATATCTATTATAAGCTTAAAGGACCAAAGAAAGGTAACTTTTAAGAATTTTAGGCTAAAATGAGATTTTTAATGAAAATGGCAAAACTGAATGTGAACTAATAAGACTTGAAATATATATTGAAGAAGGTTGCTATTACAGTATAAGAGCTGAGTTAATCTAAGTCCTAAAACCAAACAACAATATTCAACAACCTCATAAAATCCAAATTTGACAAATTTTATTTCAAATATTTTTCTTATATTTTTTTTTTTTTTTTGAGTTTTTATAACTAAACTAGGTTTGAATAAATTCTGAGTTTCTTAAAGCTTACACATATCTATTATAAGCTTAAAGGACCAAAGAAAGGTAACTTTTAACAATTTTAGGCTAAAATGAGATTTTTAATGAAAATGGCAAAAACTGAATGTGAACTAATAAGACTTGAAATATATATTGAAGAAGGTTGCTATTACAGTATAAGAGCTGAGTTAATCTAAGTCCTAAAAGCAAACAACAATATTCAACAACCTGTTAAAATCCAAATTTGACAAATTTTATTTCAAATATATATATATATATATATATATATATATATATATATATATATATATATATATATATATATATATATATATATATATATATATATATATATTGAGTTTTTATAACTAAACTAGGTTTGAATAAATTCTGAGTTTCTTAAAGCTTACACATATCTATTATAAGCTTAAAGGACCAAAGAAAGGAAACTTTTAACAATTTTAGGCTAAAATGAGATTTTTAATGAAAATGGCAAAACTGAATGTGAACTAATAAGACTTGAAATATATATTGAAGAAGGTTGCTATTAAAATATAAGAGCTGAGTTAATCTAAGTCCTAAAAGCAAACAACAATATTCAACAACCTGATAAAATCTAAATTTGACAAATTTTATGTCAAATATTTTTCTTATATATATATATATATATATATATATATATATATATATATATATATATATATATATATATATATATATATATATTGAGTTTTTACAACTAAACTAGGTTTGAATAAATTCAAAGTTTCTTAAAGCTTACACATATCTATTATAAGCTTAAAGGACCAAAGAAAGGTAACTTTTAACAATTTTAGGCTAAAAGGAGATTTTTAATGAAAATGGCAAAACTGAATGTGAACTAATAAGACTTGAAATATATATTGAAGAAGGTTGCTATTACAGTATAAGAGCTAAGTTAATCTAACTCCTAAAAGCAAACAACAATATTCAACAACCTGTTAAAATCCAAATTTGACAAATTTTAAGCAAAAATCTAAACTAGTACATCAACGCTACTGAACTCAACCTAATAAGCAATAAGAATCAACATCAATACACAGATACATAACTATTTAACTATATTATGCAAAATTTAGATACAAAATAAACGGATATAAACATTTGCATGTGAATTAAATACTAAATATACTAACCTTCAAAGCAAAAACAAATCCATACAATGAATATGTAGCGGTGTATGAAGAACCCTTCTGGACGAATTCTTTCAAATGCGTCTTTCTTTTCTTTGAAACAACATTGTAAACCCTGTCGTGAAATTCCCTCCTTATGAGGCAAAAAATGAACCACTTTTAGGGGGTCATTTAAGCCCGGAATTGAATTTATTTGATCAAATATTACCCTAAATCGTCCCTTTTGTGATTTTAGGTACTTTGGGAGTGAATTCTGAAAAAGAAGCAATTCGGACATTTTGGAGCATAAAAGTGAAGAAAACGGCAAAGTCTTAATTTTCCATGCTGAGAACAGTACCTGACGGCGTCAAGAGGAAGATCCTGACGGCGTCAAGAGTAAAAGTGGTGATGACCTAGTGCAAACCTGACGGCGTCACAACAAGGGCGTCAAGACTAAATTTTGTGACAGCCTGCATAAGGAGAATACATGACGGCGTCAGACCCAGATCTAGGCAGTCCGAGGAACTATTTGGCAGCGAGATGACGGCGTAAGACATTTGTTCTTGACGCCGTCACCTATCAAACTCTATATATAGTTTTCTATTTTTCATTCATAAGGAGAGGAACTTGTGTGGAGAAACTAGGGCCGAACTTTGTAAACCCTAGCTCATATTTTACAATACTTTCAAGGGTTTTCACCCCTTGAATCCTTTCATGTTCTATTGAGATAAGTCTTCTCTTAATACAATCAATATGTCTATGTGTTGGTTGATTATATCTTGTGCTTGTCTTGATTTCAACATGCTAGGCTAGATCTATCTTGTGTTTGCTTGGATCTAATGAAACCTAGATGTTAATTATGTGTTGATTACTTGTTTATGGTTGTATTGGATGAATGATTTCAATGTTAGGCTTAAGAAAACTGGCAGATCTCCATTGTGTAACATGCTTGAACGTCTTAGGAAACATGAACCGATGTGTACTAGGTTTTATTGGTTGTATTTAATGCATGAGTAAATTCTAATGATCCCATGTTAGGAGCTTCCTAGCCGGCTCGACATAGGAGTGAAGTAGGCGCTCATAGGATTGGGGAAGTAAGTACGCCACCCCATGAATGGTATTAAGGAATATAATCCGTCATCCAGGCAACTATAACAAGTAATTAACGTGTAAGAGATATCTAGGGAGTAGTGAAATCTAAGTAAACACATTTCTCCCACATATTGCTCACAACTCTAGTATAATTTAGTTTATTGTCATTTTCTAGTATTTTATTTTGATTGCATCTTTATTATTGGGCTAGTTGACTAGCAACTAATTCCGCCCAACTCCTTCAAACCCGAGATTTTTACTTGCTTTCTAAAAAATATAAAAATACAAAAAGAATCATCCATCATCTCTAGACCTAGTCTTTAGGTTTTCTAATCCTAGCGACACTATTCCTAGCTGAACGATCAATCCCCCGGTACTTGTCATTATACTATACTACATCGATCAGGTACACTGCCTGGTGGGGGTTGTAAGCTTCTCGAGATCCCTTGGGAGGTAAAGCCTGGTGCAAACCCCACGCATCAAGTTTTTGGCGCCGCAGCCCGGGGAATAGTTATTGTCTAGGTTAGAAGTTCTTTTTATTAGGTCTACTTGCTAGATTCCTTTCTAGTAAGATTTTATTTTTATTTTTAGGTTCTCTTTAGTCTATCTTTTCTTTGTGTCTTTGTTTGTAAAAAACTTTTCCATTGACTATTCCGTTAGCCATTATGGAGAACGCGAATCCACCATACTACCAACCACGAAATTCACCCACTCCAAATGACATCTTGATGTTTAAACAACATGAGGATGAACCTATCTATGATGCATGGGCTCGTTTTAAATATTTACTCCGAAAAGTCCCTCATCATAATTTCGATCTGTGGTCCCAAATTGAAATATTTTACCATCGTGTCAACCACTATACCAAAATAGACATTGACCATGCCGCAGATGGGGACCTTTGGGGATTAAGTGTTGATGAAGCATGGGAAACCATAGAGAATTGTGCCATACTTGCCAAAAAAAATGGACAACCCAACAAACGTTGTTACGGATCAATTGATAGCAAGTTTAAGGGAACAAGCAAGAAGATTGTTTGGGGATAAAACTATAGATGAGATAACTGGGTGCACGGGGTGGTTTGATTTCACCACAATACAAGCTGAGCACATTGATAATCTTGATAAGATGGAGGATAGAGTTGAAAATTTAAGCCCACCAAGTATCCCACAAGTCCTACCATCATTTGAAGCATACACACCGCCCGTGACTTATTCGGATGAAGTAGATGAGTCCTTAGGAGTCCCAATAGAGGTATAACCCTTGTACCAAACACCACTAGAGGATATAGGTTTGAATACTTGTAGTGATAACCTTACTCTTAGTTCTAGGGAATTACCTAGTGTTGATGAACCGGAACCTCAATCTTCACATAACTTTCCATCCTTAGATATACATCTAGGAGACAAAAGAGGAGCCGACCCACCCATCAACCCATGTAGTCTGGGTAGTCTTAGGATAAAGGTAGTGGACTCTAAGCCTTGTAGAGAGGAAGCCAATATAGGAGTGGAAAAAGACCTTACATGCTTACATCACCCATTTATGATTGATCACAAGAAACATTATGGGTTTAAACCAGGTTTATTAGGTCAATATGGATCCCCAACTAGTAGTCTCTTGAAGTTGAAAGAAAATGATCCCTTTCTAGGAGAAAATCTTAATCCACCCATTAACCCGATTGAATTTGGTAAGGTTATGATGATAGGAGCACACCCTTTTGAGCATATAATTCATCCACCACTCTTTCCTCACGTCGCATATTTCCACCCTAAGGGTGTGTATCGCTACTTCCACCCGCACTTAATCCTAAGTGTAGGGAAAACCTCCCCTATTTCCGTTAAATAAGGGTAGAGTCAGGCTCGTGACTCGAACAAAAACAAGCGCTTATTGGGAGGCAACCCAAGCTTTATTTATTAATATGTTTGTTTGTTTGTTTATTTGATTTTATTTGTTTCCGTATGCATGTTTTATTTTCATTGTTTGTGGCTCATGTTTCAAAGTAAATTGTGAAAATGCTTTATTTTGTTTTTAACTTCGTCTTAATTGCATATAAAGGTATTTTGCAAAAGATAAGTGTAAGGGAGATCCAAATTTGTTTATAAGAACGAAATTGAGCATGAACCACAACAATATTAAATGGACATGTGTATTAGTACTTGTTAGAGTCAAATGCTTGTATCGAGATATAATGATGTTTTGCAGGATTTTCCAGGAAGTAGGACGAAGTTTTTCCAGAAATTTTCCGGAAACTTAACATAAGAATTTCTGCAGGTCACTTCTGACGGCGTCATGAGTTTACTCTTGACGGCGTCACCTGTAAAAATCTGGAAATTTTACCAGTTTTGTTTTTCTAACGGAGTCTTAAAGTTTTTGTTGAATTATCAGTTCTATAATCTCCAGGAAATCTGCAAACATCATTCCACAAGCATTATATCTTATTTTGTTTTCTAGGATTTATTAGCATATGTAGATTGCCGCCGATTTTATGCGAGGTTGCCTTGTCTGTTTTCTCAGGTTTTACAGGTTATGTATGACAAGAAGATGATTATTATTCTGGAAGGGAAGCTTTGATTGTTCATTTTCTTGGAGGAAGATCTAACCTGGCCACCTTATTATCCATACTGAGCGAATCAGGGGAGTATTTGATTTCATTTGTTTTACTTATTTCACTTTTACATTCTTTACTTGAACATTGTGGACAATGTTCATCCTAAGTGTAAGGGGAGGGTAAAATGATGATACCTTACAGATACACTTTCACTTGAGTTTGTTTGTTTGATGGTAGATGTGTAATAAAACTATGAGAAATACTTGTTAGTGCAATTTTAGCGCCAAATTTAAAATTTTTTACAACATTTAATAGTGAAACTTTAGCCATAGCAAGCGTCTCATGGATAGGAGATTTTATGACTAGCACAAAACCGTACTATTCAGAAAAATTTTCCACCCAAATATGTGAGGTTCGCCTTTAGATTTGATAGGAAAAGTATTTACTATTAGTGCTTATGAGTGTACCGGTAGCATTTAAATTCTAGAACTTGCGTTAGTGATGCATCCCGAGACCGCTAGTGAGACTACATTCGTGTAGTAGGATTTACTACATGATAAGAGGCATTAGGATCACCCTTGTGTTAAACCCGTATCATAATTACTTGACCATTTAAGTCATATTACTTGGCTAGTTAAGTCAACTAATTTTTCCCACACCCTTAGCGTTGTACTCATTTTTAGTACACGAAACCCCTAGTACACCCCTCCGAGCCTATTTTTTCGTTTCTAACTTTAAGCATTTTACTTAAAGGAATAATTTGTTACACCCCACTTAAATGTACACCCAAATCGCCTTAGCCTTCCGTGTATGCACTCATCTTTAGTGCATTATTGTTATTTGTTAAACCCTAAGTTAATTATCTAATTGATTACATGGTTGCTAAGTCGAGTCATATCCTTATACATATTATTTTGGGACGATTGGGACTCATGGGTAAAGTGCTTATTTTATAGAGTAATGGGGAAGAACATCAATTATTACCCCCATAGGTACGCTAATCTTAAAAGTACTCTAAGTGTTTTGATTATCTTAATTCGAGTCATTAGATTAGTTTATTGTAAAGTGTGTAAAAATTCAAGTGTAAGGGGAATTTTCATTCCCTACGATGTATTATTTTCGATGGTAGGGTAAGAGTGTATACAAAAAAAAATAAAAAATAAAAAATAAAAAAATCGAAAAAGAAAAAGAAAAAGATAAAAACATACGGACTACCATCCCTTTTCATTCTATGTTTATTTTATGTTTTTGTTATTTTTCATTTATTAGCTTAAGTCGAGTCTAGTCTTGGTTTAGCAACGTCATATTGTACATGTAATTAACTAAGATTGTTAACTCGCCACCAGTAAAGATTGGCTATATCCAACAAAACCGTGTATTCCATATCCCTATACCTAACGTTACAACCCTTTAAAAGACCTCTTTGATAGTTTATCCTAAGTGCTTACGCCATGTGGTGGAGGTTTGATCCTTTCCCAAGCCTATGGTAATCTATTTTGCTATGACAGGTAGTGAGAGATATTTTCCGTTTCCATATTGTGATATAACTTTATTACACCCGAGAGATGTGAGTATCTAAACACTATTTGTGAGGTGCTAGTGTATGACCTCCGTTCTTGTCTTTAGTCTTTAGTGGTACGACTATTTGTTGTAATTACTTTTATATTAGTGTTAAATGCCCCTAACTTGTATTTTGACTAGAATAAAAGCGCATTTGCTTGAGGACAAGCAAATCTCAAGTGTAAGGGTATATGATGAGGCGAAAAATAAACCACTTTTAGGGGGTCATTTAAGCCCGGAATTGAATTTATTTGATCAAATATTACCCTAAATCATTCCTTTTGTGATTTTAGGTACTTTGGGAGTGAATTCTGGAAAATGAAGCAATTCGGACGTTTTTGGAGCATAAAAGTGAAGAAAACGGAAAAGTCTTAATTTTCCATGCTGAGAACAGTACCTGACGGCGTCAAGAGGAAGATCCTGACGGCGTCAAGAGTAAAAGTGGTGACGACCCAGTGCAAACCTGACGGCGTCACAACAAGGGCGTCAAGACTAAATTTTGTGACGGCCTGCATAAGGAGAATACATGACGGCGTCAGACCCAGATCTAGGCAGTCCGAGGAACTATTTGGCGGCGAGATGACGGCGTCAGACATTTGTTCTTGACACCGTCACCTATCAAACTCTATATATAGTTTTCAATTTTTCATTCATAAGGAGAGGAACTTGTGTGGAGAAACTAGGGCCGAACTTTGTAAACCCTATCTTATATTTTACAGTACTTTCAAGGGTTTTCACCCCTTGAATCCTTTCATGTTCTATTGAGATAAGTCTTCTCTTAATTCAATCAATATGTCTATTTGTTGGTTGATTATATCTTGTGCTTGTCTTGATTTCAACACGCTAGGCTAGATCTATCTTGTGTTTGCTTGGATCTAATGAAACCTAGATGTTAATTATGTGTTGATAACTTGTTTATGGTTGTATTGGATGAATGATTTCAATGTTAGGCTTAAGAAAACTGGCAGATCTCCATTGTGTAACATGCTTGAACGTCTTAAGAAAACTGGCAGATCTAAATGCTACCAGTACACTCATAAGCACTAATAGTAAATGCTTTTCCTATCAAATCAAAAGGCGAACCTCACATATTTGGGTGGAAAATTTTTCTGAATGGTAGGGTTTTGTGCTAGTCATACAACTCCTATCCATGAGACGCTTGCTAAGGCTAAAGTTTCACTCCTAAATGTTGTAAAAAAATTTAAATTTGGCGCTAAAATTACACTCACAAGTGTTTCTCTTAATTTTATTACACAGCTACCATCAAACAAACAAACTCAAGTGCAATAGTATCCTATAAGGTATCATCATTTACCCTCCCCTTACACTTAGGATGAACATTGTCCCCAATGTTCAATTAAAGAATGTAAAAGTGAAATAGGTAAAAGAATGAAAGCAAATACTCCCCTGATTCGTTCGGTGTGTATAGTGTGGTAACAAGGTTAGATCTTCCTCCAAGAAAATGAACATTCAAAGCTTCCCTTCCAAAAAAATAAATCATCTTCTTGTCGTATATAACCTGTTAAACCTGAGAAAACAAACAAGGCAACCTCGCATAAAATCGGCGGCAATCTATATATACTAACAAATCCTAGAAAACAAATTAAGATATAATGCTCGTGGAATGAATGTTTGCAGATTTCCTAGAGTTTATAAAACTAAAGAATTAACAAAAACTTTAAGACTCCGTTAGAAAAACAAAACTCGCAAAATTTCCAGAATTTTACACATTATGCCGTCAGGAGTTAACTCCTGACGCCGTCAGAAGTGACCTGCAGAAATCTTTACGTTAAGTTTCTGGAAAATTTCTGGAAAAACTTATGTCCTACTTCCTGGAAAATCCTGCAAAACATCATTATGACTCGATACAAGCATTTGACTCTAACAAGTACTAATACACATGCTCATTTAATATTGTGGTGAATCAAGATAAATTTCGTTCTTAGAAACAAATTTGGGGTTTCCCCTTACACTTAGCTTTTGCAAAATACCTTTATATGAAGTTAAGATGAAGTTAAACAACAAAATAAAGCATTTTCACAATTTTAGTTTGAAACATGATCTACTAACAATAAAAATAAAGCATGCATACGGAAACAAATAACATTCAAACAATTAAAAATCACACAAAAAATGGGTTGCCTCCCAAGAAGAGCTTTTCTTTATTTTACGAGTCTTGTAGCTAGACTCAAGGTCATGGGCAATTACGTGACCTCATCTTCAAATGTTACATCCTCCTCACTAATCATCTCATTACTACTTCCTTGATAATGTTTTACGCGTTGTATGTTGACAGTGAATTCTCTATTTTCATCGTCCATCAACACGTGGCGCCAGTTTTAGAGGAACTTTTCACTTTAAAGGGCCCATACCATCTAGACTTGAGTTTTCTGGGAAATAACCTTAACCGAGAGTTATACAATAGAACCTTGTCTCCTTCTGAGAATTCCTTAGGTTTCTTAATTCGCTGGTCATGCCATATTTTCGCCCGTTCTTTATATGTAACGGAGGATTCATACGCTTCTAGCCTTAACTCATCAAGCTCATGGAGTTGCAAGAACCTATTCGTTCCAGCAACCGTATAATCCAAATTACATGCCTTAAGTGCCCAATAAGCCTTGTGTTCGAGTTCCACCGGAAGGTGACACACCTTGCCATAAACCATGCGGAACGGGGTCGTTCCAATAGGTGTCTTGTAGGCTGTTCGAAATGCCAATAAGGCCTCATCGAGTTTAAATGACCAATCCTTTCTGTTTTGATTAACCGTGTTTTCAATTATTCTTTTAATTGCCCTGTTGGTGTTTATGATTTGACCGTTGGTTTGTGGGTGATAGGCGGTGGAGAACCGGTGGGAAACTCCATATCTCTTCATGACCTTTTCCATTTGCGCATTGAAAAAGTGGGTCCCCTATTACTAATGAGAGCTTTAGGAATGCCAAACCTAGCAAACAGCTTTTTCAAAAAATGAATAACTACCCTAGCATCATTGGTCCTAAGGGCTTGTGCTTCTACCCATTTTGAAACATAATCAATGGCCACTAAAATGTATTCGTTCCCTCTGAAGACGGAAAGGGTCCATGAAATCAATTCCCCGAACATCGAAAACCTCACAAACTTGTATAAAATTCTGAGGCGCTTCATCTCTGCTTGATATATTCCCGGCCCGTTGACATGCATCGCATGCTTGTATCATCTCTTTAACATCACGAAATATTGTGGGCCAATAGAATCCTGCTTCAAAAATCTTTCGTGCGGTGGTGTTTATCCCATGATGGCCCCCAAAAGGGCCCGAATGACATTCTTTCATAATCTTTATCGCCTCATTTCCCGAAACGCAGCGCCTGATTATTTGATCAGGACATCTTCGGAATAATAATGGTTCGTCCCAGAAGTAGTATTTTAGTTGGGAAAAGAACCTTTTCTTTTCGTATCTAGTCATGTGTTCCGGAATGAGCCTGCTTACAAGATAATTAGCATAATCAGCGTACCAAGGTTCAGAATCTGTCATTGACATGAGCTGTTCGTCAGGGAATTAATCCCGAATCTCGCTTTTATCAAGCTCATTAAGGGGATTTTCAAGACGAGAGAGGTGATCAGCAGCCAAATTCTTCGCCCCCCTTTTATCACGAATTTCAACATCAAACTCTTGTAACAATAAGATCCACCGAATTAGTCGTGGTTTAGCGTCTTGCTTAGCAAAAAGATATCGGAGAGCCGAATGATCAGTGAAAACAACTGATAAATGTGTAATTATACATATTTTTTTGCATCAAAATCCTCATTTACGGCTAAATAAATAGCAAAATTGTGTATTAAAAGTGCATATATTATTTAAAGTTGTTATTTATAATCGTAGGTACGAAATGAGGACATTTAAGCAAAAATACGAGATTTTGGGCATTTATCGAAGATTATTAAAGCCCAAGCCACGCCCAAGATAAGCTCAACCTGATCCTATGTTCGAAGCTTATTATACCAGACTTTAGTCCAGTCCACCATAGTAGATCCGACCCATTAAATGGAGGAAGGGCAGACGTCACACGAGGAGCCAACAATATAACAAGAGGATAGGAAGAAGCCGACAGATGGCTCTCGAACCTTGGTCTTTAGACCAAGGCTTAACTCCCCACATCACACTTTCATATATCATATTCTTATCATCAATAAGCATTCTTCTATTAGCATTAATTATCTTGGGTCTTTATTTATATTAATATCAGTTAGTATTTAGTTCATCCAATTGCAATTTCTCTTCGTCTACCTGTACGAACTTCACAACATATTTTGATTGTTTCATTTGCAATTACTGGTAATTTATTTTTATTTATTCTAGTTTTCTACAAGGTTTAAGCATCTTATTTTCGTTAACAAGTTTTTGTCGTCAAATTTTATGCCGTATCTTTATTTTGTTAAACTATAGTTAATAATTTTGATGTTATTTATTTATTTATTTTTATTATTATTATTATTTTCTTTTTCTTAAATTTAAATTTTAGAGGTGACTAGTAAGTATATGATGGTGATTAAAGAGTGTTTATGAAGCCAACAAACAAGCTTATGGGTTTATTAGCTTGGAGATGGGTATATTTAGTATTGTTGAAAGTTATTGTATCGTCTCGCTCGTTAACCCGAATTTGGTGACCTCTAATCCTATTTTTTATTATCTCTTTTATTTTTGTTATGTTTAGCTTATGTTTTATTAGTAGTGAGTAGATTTTTATATGCTTGTTAAGTGTTGGTAATTTGTGAAATTAAATGTGAAAACTTAGAAATTGTTGATTAATAATTTCGGTTACTTGGATTGAATTTTGGTTGTTCGAACGGGCAAAAGCAGTTAGTGTGATTAATTTAATCTAGTAATCTTTACCAAGATAAAAAATTGTTTTCAAAATAAACCAACGTTGTGAGAAAATAATTCATTTTGACGGGTATTAATTCAACGGGATTAAACGATTATTCACACTTAATGATCTTTTCACCTAACTTGACAAGCATATCTTTTATTATCCCTTAGTATTAGTTTAATTTTTAGCCTTCCTTAGATAACTTAGTTGCATTAGTTTTTTTTATAATTTAAAACCAAAAACCTTTTATGAGTACTAAGCATCAAACAAAACTTGACCGACGTATTTCAATTCACCACTCCTTTGAAACGACACTCGGGAGATCAATACTTGCCAAGGTACTTTTGTATTAAGGTTCGTATAGTCCACCCCTTTTATAAATTATTTTTGATCGAAAAAATGACTCAATCAAAATGGCGCCACTACCGGGGAGGTTGTGTTGCGACAATATCGTTATGATTTCAACGATTAGTGACTTGTAGAACCTTCGTCAAGAAGTTATCGTTTTCAAAAACTTATAAAACACAAAAATATTTTCCTTTTCTTTCGTATATATATCTATCATATAAAAAAATACAAAAACATTTTCCGTTTTTCTTGTTAAATAAAAAATAAGCATATAACACACCGCCGAGAACCAAGGCTGAACACCTACCAACTGGGGCTGTGAACATTAATAAGTTCCCAAACAAAAGATTAAAATTTGCCATTGTATCCTTGTGAATTGGTGTACCTTTTTCAAAGAAGCCATTGACATTGTGATTATTGGTTTAAGTTCACAATTGTCTTTTTGAGTTGGTCTCGTTTTAATTGATGTGTTTTTCGAAAAACCCAAAAATAATCTTCGTCTCCTATACCTTTAATTCTTATCTTCTTAACCACTTTACCATTTAATTCTTTCTTCTCATCCCTCGTTAATGTTTTATTCTTATGTCGTCACTCGACTACAATTGTTTTCATTGTAAAGGTCCAGTGGATGACAATCATCATTGTTACAAGTGCGCGTGTAGGCGGTGTGGGAGTAATATTAGTGACAGATTTTGTAAATGGTGCAAGGCAAATCCGAATGCTTTCAATGATTCTCAAAGTCTTCCCGACCACCCTCCACAACCCCAATTATCTTCGTTTGATCAACATCATTGTTATATTTGTAGAGATCTCTTAGAAGATGGTTCACTTTGTAAACGACATTTTTGCAAGGAATGTTGGTTTACCCATGGGCTTTGTACTTGTTGCACTTTTGAAATCGAATATACATTCGCGTTTCCAAAATTTCAAAACGATTGCAGTTACCCTCCTCAGAATTCCTTTGAACAAGAACCGTGCTATTTCAATAATACATCATTTCCAAATGCACCGAATGTTTCTTGTGAGTATTGTGGAGGCCCACATTTCAGTTCCGACTGTCAAACAAGGAATCCAATTCCTTATAACAGTAATGACTATTCGTATCAAGACCAACCTCCACAGTACCAAATGTTTCAAGCAACTCCTCAACAAACTGAACAAGATTTTTTTCTAAAGACTCTAGAGTTATTAAAAGAAATGAATGAGGAGTTGGCTAATATACCGTTTCATAATGCACCAAGTTCTTCTTGTGCATATTATGGGGGTCCTCATTACAATTATCAATGTCAACCGTGGAGTCAAAATTACTATGAACCTAATCCTTGTTCTAGTGTTGATACTTCCGGTTTTGACGATTCCACACCCCTACAATTTCCGCTCATTCCAAATTCTCGTGAGAAAACTATGGCATAATTACTTGCTGAAGAACGAGATTCTGGAAAAAAACATGGAAGAATTACTGGCTGAGCAACGATCAGCTAAAATACGTGCCAATCTTCGCTATGCTGCTCTATATGATGACGATTATGACAGTGATGATGATAAAGATAACATTGTTATTATTCAAAAAGATTCATCAGATTCATCGGTTGTAATTCCTTCCATTGAAAATCAGGGAGAAGAATTACTTGCTGAAGAATGAGATTCTGGAAAAAGCATGGAAGAATTACTGGCTGAGCAACGAGCAGCTAAAATACGTGCCAATCTTCGCTATGCTGCTCTATATGATGACGATGATGACAGTGATGATGATAAAGATAACATTGTTATTATTCAAAAAGATTCATCAGATTCATCGGTTGTAATTCCTTCCATTGAAAATCAGGGAGAAGATCAAATGAAACTCGTACAATCCATGAATGCTAGCTCCTCTTAACTCCCTCAGTCTGTTGTTGTCACACCCGAAGTTCCCACTCACTCTCTGATCATGGGGGACGAGCATTTTAGCACTGTTCCTGAAAAGGAATCGGACGAATTCATAAAGTCTATTGCTGAGAACCTTGTCCCAATCCCAGGAGAGTCACAGGGAATTCTTGAGCATATGTGTGATCTTACTTCCCCTCTTGAGTGTCCAAAAGATCAATTTGAGACTTTCTCCGATTTTAGCGATGATTATACATCTTATGGAGACATCGAGTATGTTGAAGCATCAGTTCCATATTCTAATGCTGATCATCTTCTTGAGGAGTTCGCCGATGAACTCACTCACATCAATCCACTTCCAACAGGAAGTGATGATGGTCTCCTTGATTTCGAAGCCGATCTGAGAGAAATTGAAAGTCTCCTATATCATGATTCGTCACTCACTTCTTATCCCAGCAGTCCAATAGAGAAGGATAATCACTTGTGTCCCGAAACATTTAATACGACTCTCACCAATCCTTTGTTTGAATTCGACTCTGAATTCACTTTGATTTCTGATAATCAAATCTTTGGTACTCAGATTGAGGATTGTGATGAGTCTACTCCGGAACATGAGTTCACAGATTTACATCTTGTGATTGATTCTCTTAGCGAGGAGTTCTCCGGTGAACTCACTCATATCATATCTCCACCGGAGTATGATAACTTCCATTTTGATCATGACACACCCGGGATATGTCTTGATCAAGAGAGCTTAAATGATGAGATTCATAATCTAGAAATTATGGATTCTCCCGTGGGTGATGACGAGTTAATCATGATTTTCATCATGAGTTTCTTTCTTTTCTTCACCTATCCCGTGACATCCTCTCTTCTTCACTCCTTCGGGACTGAAGACACTATTTTTGACCCCGGCATTTCCATTTACCATTTTCTTGAGCCGGATACTAATCTCATCGGTGTGGAACTTCCACGTGCTTCAAATGTTTGTCCAAACATCTTGAATGAAAGTCCGATGGAGATTGCTTCTTCCACATCATGCTTCCCCAAGGACAAATGAATCCGGGGTCGAGTCAAGCTAGTGACTCGGTAAACAAAAACAGTAGCATGCTTACAGGGTTTTCACCCTAAGTGTGGGGGAGTTACCCCTGTTGTGGTTACAAATACAGTGAAAAGAAAATGGTGTTTCCACATTTAGCTTGTAATGTTGCCCTTTTACGTTCAAAGAGTCGGCATAATAGCCGGGACTTTGAATATTGAGGACAATATTCATTCTAAGTGTGGGGGGGGGGTATTCTAGCAAAATTTTTCACATTTTACTATCTAGTACCCCTGTTTTGGCCAAAAGTTCAAAAATTTTTTAAAAAAAATTCACTCGAGCTTCAAAATTTTTGTGGTTATCAGTCCGCCATGTCTAAACGACAAAAGGATTGGCTAATCCAGGAGCAAACGGCTCTTGGTAAAGATATATCAAATCCGTTTATGGCTGACAATTTGCCCAAAATTGTATGGTATCTCAACTCGCCATATCCTAAAAAGTGAAAGAGTTGGCTAGCCCGCAAGATTATGGCTTGTGGTAAAGGCAGTGGAAAAACCATAATTGGTAATCAACTCACCAAGATGTTGACTGTGTCCATCAAGAGTTGGCTAGTCCGGAAGCAAACGGCTTCTGGTAAAGACAAATCAAATCCGTTGACAGCTGGTGGTTTGCTCAAAATCACATGGTTATCAGGTGGACCATAGTTCTTACTTGAATCAAAACATTTGGCTACTCCAGAAGTAATGGCTTTTGGTAAAGAGTTTCAAATCCATTAAATTTTCAAAAAAATTGCTAGGGACTAGCAATTGCTTAGTGTGGGGGATTTGATATGTGTCTTTTTGCACATATCTTTTCGTCCAATTTTTGAGTCAAAATAATCAAAAACACTTTAAAATGGTCAAATAGCATCACAAATATCCTTGGAGTATGTTTTTGTGTGTTTCAGATACAAAGGATTGAAAACAGACGAAAAACAAGCAAAATATGAAGAGTTGTCAAAATCAGTCCCTGAACTTTCACAAATTGACACAATTGGTCCCTGGTAAAATAATTTTGAAAGAAGAATCAACCCAAGTCCTTTAAAAATCAAAAGTTATCAAAAATGATCCTTGGGTAAAAAGTTTTGGAAATTTTACAATTGGTCCCTATACTTTGAAAAATGGCAAATTTGGCCCCCGATGGTTTAAATTTGGGAATTAAACATTTATAACCTTGGGAAATTTGAAGCTTGGCAGGAATCACCATTGGAATACTTTGGGCAAAGTTACACATCAGGCCCCTAAGTTTTGGCATTTTACAAAATTTGGTCCTTGTATTATTATTGCTATAAACCAAAATGGACCCTTGTTTAATTCTACCCATCCAATCCCTTACACCTAAACCCACTAATAAATAACACAATACCCAATCCACAAAACAAAACCACCCCTAAGCCAGTTTCTACCCATAAGCCCAACTCCAAATCCAAAACCCTCCCAAACCCTATCTCGTATTAATAATAACGCACCCCCTGGTCCTTTGACCATTACCAGGTCAAACAAACCCCACCTTCACCCCCTACGATCCACCCCCTCCTTTACCCAGTATACAAACCCTCCTCCTCCATTTACCTTTTCCTGCTACAAGACAATACGCCATCTTCATCATCTCAAAAGTCCCTCCTCACCAATTCCAATTCCAATTCCAATCCTTCACATGATACCAAATCCCTCACGGGTGTCCACTCCACTCACACCTTCTCCAAGGCCTCACATACCATACCTACCCACTCCAAATTGGGCGCCAATATGAATCAATGGTTGAGATCAAATCTAACATCATCAAAGGCTGGGAATGGTCAAAGGAAGAATCCAAGAAAAGCACAAGTGCAAAGGAAACCCCTGGTCTTTTAGTATAAATAGATTATCTGTAAAGCCATGAAGGCGAAGTAGGTTATAGTAGGAAGTAGTAGTAGTTAATTAGGTTTTTGAAATTAGTTTTATTTAATCCTTATGTACTCTTTGTTTTCTGAATAAAAAAGCAAGTTTGAATTTAAGTTTCTTTTTTCTAAATTGTCAAAAAAAATTATGTATCTGCCTCGTTTTAAAACTCCTTATCTGTTACTGCTTACTATTAGTTTTTTTTCTTGCTTATTCAGTCTCATGTTTTGCTTATTATATGTTTGTATGTTACACCATTAGCTTAAATTTTGGTGTCCTAGTCTAAGCTTTAAACAGTCCACCCACAGGGGTGTTTGGCATAGTTGCCTAATTCATATTTTTACAAGTTAGGACCATTGTTTGAGTTTCATCTTCCTTAATCTCACTTCAGTAGTTATTTTAAAGTGCTTTAGTTATTTAGTAAGTAGATTTTGAGGATTTGAATAAGTTTTCAAAATATTTTAGGTTTGTACTGATTCTAATATCAGTTAGGATAGAATTTAGTCAAGCTTTAAATTGTTGTCATTGATTGCTTCATTCAGTTCTTATTAAGATATCACACTTGCTACTTTAATTTTTAGATTAGCTAGAATAGGATTTGGATTTAGATTTCGGTTTTATGATTAGCTTGCAATATGGTGCTAAACTTTTTGAGTTTGTTTTACTGTGAGCTTATTTCTAAAAAGCTTTTATGACCGCCTAAACTAGACTCCACTTTGGACCCATTTTCGGTCTCATTCACCACTGGTTCAACTGCTCAGCAGTCCCCAAACAGCCCCCTAGATCAGCCTTCAACCTGTTTCAGCATCAGCCACCATTCCCTTTAAAGCTCAGTTTTAGTTACATTAGGGTAGGATCTAGCTTTTCATTGTTGGTCTAATAGTAGTTTATTGGTTGAATTCCATTTCATTAAGTTTATTTTAGAGTTTAGAGCTTATTCTATGGCTTGTTAGGGGGCTGCAACACCTCATTCAGGACTGCACAGTCCAGGTGTCGAACCAAACCCCAGCCCAGCTAGGCATGTTGATTCTAGGCGTGTACAAACAAGTCCCGTCCCAAACTACCCCTGCATCAACCCCCTCATAAGCTTGATGTAAGCTTGGTTCTGGCCCGTTCTTGCTCTACTAGTTCTTTGGCAGGGTGTTTTTATGGGTTTAAGCTTTTTGATAAAATTGCTTGTTGGTACTAGCTTGTTTTGGAATCCAATTCTTACCCATGTACCCCACTGCCTCAGCAGCTATCTGCTTGCCTAGCTACTTTTGATCTTCAATATAGGTAGGTTAAAGTTGGAATTTGTTGCTAAGATTGATAGATTAAGTAGTTTGTAGTGCTTATTCTATAGTGTTATGCTTATTTTAGACATTAGAACTTATGTATAGTTGGAATTGTGGCTTGCAAAATAATAGTTTTAGATTCCATGCATGCAATCAACTCCCTGGCCTGTGTGGTTGTTTGGCAGTATAAGCTTAATTGCAAGCTTATTTGTTGCCCTCCTTGTATGCGTGTTTGCTAGCTTATATTCGTCCTATATTTTTGCTATACTTGGATTGTGTCCGCTGGTGAAACTCATTAGCAAGCTGAGGATCTTTGATTGATCTTATTGTTGTTTGATTGGTGTTATTTGGTATTGCTGAGATTGTGTTTGTGTTTGTTTCCCCTGTTTTTTTTTTTTTTTTACTCATTTAGCTAGCTGCTATGATTCAAAAAACTCACTTTGGCATTTAAAAAACTCTACTGATTGGATTTTCAAGCTTGAACTAAGCTCATTAAAGGTTTTCAATAACAAATCTTTCAGAAAAGTTGATTATTTTTGTTGTTTAAATGACCTGCAAAAAGAAAAATTAAAAAAAGGGGGGGTTTCAAAAGGGGAAGCCACATGGGTCGAACCTATGACCTCCCCCTCTCTCAAACAGACACCAACCAATACGCCCTAAACCATCTGTGCCACCTTCTCTTTTTATTAATACTTCCCTTTATCAATTATTTAATGTAGTTTAGCTTTAATTGCTTATTTACATTCAGCCCTTAGTATTGCTTATTTTACTGCTTATTTGTAACTGCTTATTTTACTTTTTATTTTTCCTAGCTTCATTTTAGTATAATAAACTTTCCCAAATTTTTCCATAATTTTCTAAATTGTTTTACTATTTTTAATTCATTTATTTTACTAGTTTTGTTTTTAAAGCATTATAATTAATTAAAAAGCCAAAAAATTATTTTTCTTTTCTCAAAAAATTTCTTTTATCATTAGAAAGTAGGAAAATTAATTCCATGCCCGTAGAACTAGCGTAGCATAAAATTTACGTTTTAATTCGCGCACTTACGTTTTATTTTAAATAACTTTTACATTTTCAAAATTAGATTACGTTTTAGGATTCCCTAATTCCTTATCATGTTTCCCGTAGTTTTTGGGTAGTTTTTAAGTTCTAATTTTCATTTCCTTGTTTGTATTCATGTTTTAGTTACGTTTATTCTATTTTCGTACGTTATTTGCAATCTCTCGTAATTCCACAATTCCAAATAATCAAACCATTCCTTACAATCATTTTAATCTCCAAATCTCACACGATATTGTCAATTCACACCTCGTTGGGACACGACCCGGGTAATCACTTACCCGGTATCACATATATATATTGTATTCACGAGTCTTTACAAGTCTTCCTTTTTCTAAAGGTTGATCGGTAAATTCCACTCACGTCTACCTTGTATATTTTTGATACGCACTCAAAAACCGACCCTATCAAAACGACCCTATCAAAATGGAATAAGTAGTTTATCTACACTTAGGTTTATTTTGCGTAACTTAGGTTATTAGTATTAGTAATGAATAAGTTTGGGTTGTCTTGTTTTCTTTGTTGGTTCGTGGCTATTATTTTTGCTCACAGGATACCCGTTGATCGAGAAGACTTTCATGATTGTTGCTGTTGCTTTCTATCATCACTCATTCAGTCTCTGATCGATCTGCACGTTTATATCAGGGGAGTCCTCAGTTCTGATCATTTATGTCTTATGTTTTTCCTTAAAGCATGCATCTTTATGATTAATATATGGCTTAGGAATTGCATTAGATACCCTTTTTACACTTGGAATTTTAGCATTGGTCTTTTACGTTCTAATTGTAGGGGTGACACCCAAACACTTTTGAACATTGAGGTCAATGTTCGGTTCTAAGTGTAGGGGGTTTATATCAAAATGATCATACTTATGCATACGTGTTTGCCCTCATGCAACCCCATTTTGACCATTTTTTTTTTTTTTTATCATCATTGCATTATTATTTTCTTTTGTTCTAAAAAAAATAGTTTTGACCGTGCGTGATTGACTAGTCCCTTAAGCTAGAACAAAGGAGATCCTGACTCGACTAGAGTGTTGATCTGGCTATTCCCTTAACTTTTTAGACTAAATTCGTAACGAATTGCGCAAATGAAAATGCTAAGCGTAGAGTAGTCGGTTCTCTTTAGAGCTTATATAAGTAATTTGTGGCTTTTTCTCCCAGTAGCTCCTAATTGGATCTAAATACGTGCTGTTTTCAAACTTTTGACCATTAAAAGTTTTCGTTATGTAAACAAGTTTTTATGCAAGGTTAATATAGAGTACTAATTCAAATTTTTATTTAAATTTTGGAACAAGCAACTTTCCGAAAATTTGAATAATATTGCTAAATGAAGTAATGTAAAATTGCTGAATGATGCAAAAATTTGAGTTTATTATGAAAAGAAAAAGTGAAAACAAAAAATAAATGAAAAAGAAAAAATGATGATGAAAAAAAATGAAAAGAAAAGAAAAAATTCAAAAAAAATGAAAAAATGAAATATAAAAAGATGTGTTGAATAGAATTAGAATAAATAAATAAAATTTGCTTTTTCTCAAATTGAAATTGGAAGTTGAACTAGTATTCGTTGATTTTGTGTAAAGATTAAACTGGAATTTAGAGATTGTCGAAGTCAAAGACCCCGAAAGCTCCGATACTATTCTCGAGGGTGTAAAAACCTAGCCTCCTAAGCCTCGGCTAAAAGGACAAGCTGAGAAGAAAGTCACAACATGGAGTGATCTCACCTTCGAATCTTTAATCTCTAAATGATCATTTGTTGTTATCTATTTAAGTTTTGATTTTAATGTGCCGTGGAATATCAAAAATCTTTAAATCAAAATCCCGCCAATTCCGGTACTATTCTCTGTGAGGTGTCAAAAGCCTGGTCACCTAAACCAACTGGTTGGGATGTGCCGAGAAGAAAGCCGCTACATGGAAAATGCCATTTTCGGTTCTTAAATTTCTGAGGTTCCCGGTGAGTTAGAATTGGGCTTAAATAAATGACAACCATAATGAGCTCCGATTTTTGGTGGTCAAACTTTTGAAAATAAGCACACATGCCTAAACTTTATAAATTGCGGGAGTAAAAAGTTAGGATTGTCTTACACAGATTATTAATATAAGTAGTGTTAGCATTTTACAAAAACATTTGAGCAAGGGTTTTTGAACTTAGTTTGAGGGTAGTAAAAAGAGGATGATGATTGTTATCTCTTGGAGGCACCCAGTTTGCGTGTTTCCCGTTCTTAAGCTTTGTGTATATATCGTGAAAATAAAAATCAAGCATGGCGGGTCGCAATAAAAATATATTTTTAGATATATGTATGAATAAGGGTCAAAATGGGGCGTAATCGACTTTAATGGTTTTTATTTGTATCCCCTAAATGATTATATATTTGTTCTTGTTTGATGTGATATGTTATTTGTTTAGGGGATGAAAATCATTTTTGACATGACGTGTATAATAATCGTTGCGTGAGGGCACGCAACAGCCTAAGTGTAGGGGGATGATAAATGTGTAATTATACATATTTTTTTGTATCAAAATCCTCATTTACGGCTAAATAAATAGCAAAATTGTGTATTAAAAGTGCATATATTATTTAAAGTTGTTATTTATAATCGTAGGTACGAAATGAGGACATTTGAGCAAAAATACGAGATTTTGGGCATTTATCAAAGATTATTAAAGCCCAAGCCACGCCCAAGATAAGCTCAACCTGATCCTATGTTCGAAGCTTATTATACCAGACTTTAGTCCAGTCCACCATAGTAGATCCGGCCCATTAAATGGAGGAAGGGCAGACGTCACACGAGGAGCCAACAATATAACAAGAGGATAGGAAGAAGCCGACAGATGGCTCTCGAACCTTGGTCTTTAGACCAAGGCTTAACTCCCCACATCACACTTTCATATATCATATTCCTATCATCAATAAGCATTCTTCTATTAGCATTAATTATCTTGGGTCTTATTTATATTAATATCAGTTAGTATTTAGTTCATCCAATTGCAATTTCTCTTTGTCTACTTGTACGAACTTCACAACATATTTTGATTGTTTCATTTGCAATTACTGGTAATTTATTTTTATTTATTCTAGTTTTCTACAAGGTTTAAGCATCTTATTTTCATTTACAAGTTTTTGTCGTCAAATTTTATGCCGTATCTTTATTTTGTTAAACTATAGTTAATAATTTTGATGTTATTTATTTATTTATTTTTATTATTATTATTATTTTCTTTTTCTTAAATTTAAAATTTAGAGGTGACTAGTAAGTATATGATGGTGATTAAAGAGTGTTTATGAAGCCAACAAACAAGGTTATGGGTTTATTAGCTAGGAGATGGGTATATTTAGTATTGTTGAAAGTTATTGTATCGTCTCGCTCGTTAACCCGAATTTGGTGACCTCTAATCCTATTTTTTATTATCTCTTTTATTTTTGTTATGTTTAGCTTATGTTTTATTAGTAGTGAGTAGATTTTTATATGCTTGTTAAGTGTTGGTAATTTGTGAAATTAAGTGTGAAAACTTAGAAATTGTTGATTAATAATTTCGGTTACTTGGATTGAATTTTGGTTGTTCGAACGGGCAAAAGCCGTTAGTGTGATTAATTTAATCTAGTAATCTTTACCAAGATAAAAATTTGTTTTCAAAATAAACCAACGTTGTGAGAAAATAATTCATTTTGACGGGTATTAATTCAACGGGATTAAATGATTATTCACACTTAAAGATCTTTTCACCTAACTTGACAAGCATATCTTTTATTATCCCTTAGTATTAGTTTAATTTTTAGCCTTCCTTAGATAACTTAGTTGCATTGGTTTTTTTTATAATTTAAAACCAAAAACCTTTTATGAGTACTAAGCATCAAACAAAACTTGACCGACGTATTTCAATTCACCACTCCTTTGAAACGACACTCGGGAGATCAATACTTGCCAAGGTACTTTTGTATTAAGGTTCGTATAGTCCACCCCTTTTATAAATTATTTTTGATCGAAAAAATGACTCAATCAACAACCGTCTTTGAAAGGACAAGATAATGACGGAATTTGTCGAAAGCGAACACCACGGCTAATAATTCTTTTTCGGTGGTAGAATAATTCTCTTGAGCAGGATTCATAGTTTTGCTAGCGTAGTATATAGGTTGAATTGTTTGTCGCGCCTTAGGCCTAATACTGCCCCAACTAATACTGCCCCAACAGCATAGTCGCTAGAATCGCACATGATCTCGAAAGGTAACTCCCAGTTGGGTGTAACCATGATTGGGGCTTGCGTGAGTTCCTTTGTCGCATCCTTACATTCTTGAGAGAAATCGAAAGGGGCATCTGATGTGTGCTTTTTCACACATCCTTTTTAGACCAAAAATTGACTAAATACACCAAATACTAACAAAATATGCCAAGAAAATGTCTATTTTTGTATTTGTGTATGTGCAGGTACAGATATGTAAAAAATGGACAAAAACAAAGCCAAAACCGACAAAAACCGAGCACTAGATTGGAAAGAGCGTGAAAAAACCAGGCAAAGACGAAGTCAAAATTATTTTCCGAGCACACCATTGGAAAGAGCACGAAAAAACGAGTCAAACGGTATTTTATATGACAAAAGACGGTGTTATAAAAGGCTAAATGTAGCTCGAATGAAGATTGTTATTTATTAAAATTCGGATCAAGAAAGAAGTTGGTTAAAAGGAATTAGATGCAACATATAACACAAAAGCTTGCAAAGCTCAGTTGGCTGGGCGTGTTTCTGTTTCTGTTTAACAGAAGGTCAAGGGGTTCGATTCCTTATTGTCCTCCCCCCTCCCACGTTTATTTTTCATATAGCAGCAGCAGCAATGATTCAGCCCAGTATATAGCTCAAGCCCACTACATAGCAGGCCCAGAGATTAAAACAGCAGCAGCAGCCCAGCAAGCGAAAAATAAAGAAAAACTGCACCCATGGAATTTAAGCAGGCCCAAGTCCTGCCAAGAGCAATTACAAGACCAGCGTGGCAATTAAATAAAGTTAATATTTTTGCTTTGATATGTGGTCAGCGCTTGAATAACGATCTAAGAAATTTTTAATCAAAGAAATTTGAAAGAAAGCCACGTGGGTGTTGCTACTCATTTTTGCGTAGGACAAAGCCACCAAAAAGAAGAAAAGAGTGAGCCATGTGATTCCCTTTCAATAATTCCACATACAACAAATCACATGGGCTTACTCCAAATTAGTATTCGACAAGAGCAAATGGAGATCCAGCTTAGCACGTGAGGTGCATTTTCCAAAATGAATATTAACATGCGCGTGGCCCTTCTCATACACGTTCCTGCAACCAATCGAAGCCCTCCACGTGTACACGGTTTGTACAATAAAAGAAACGCTTGATCCGGATCCAGCCAATTTGATGAAAATATTGCTGTCAATTGACGCCTTGTATAGCCACGTGGTTGGCTAATATTAAACCAAGAGCAAATAAAATGTTCGAGATCCAAGACAAAGGGGCTATAAATGCAAAATCATTAGGGTGGTGGTAACCTTGCCTAAGGTTGCCTCAACTTTTTATACAAACAACCAATCACTTACTCCCAACACATTTTATGCCTAAAGTTGCCTCAACATGAATTTTTAGTGGCAACCTTGCCTAGCCTTGCCTCAACATTAAACACTCCAAGCATTTACTCCCAAACAAACATTTCTTCCTTGTTTTTCTCCACACCGAATCGGTGTATTCTACCGCAAGGGCTGCCGATTTTTGCTTGCCGAATGTATGGCAATGGGCATTGCTGATCGGCACCTCTTGCCGAACCCATTTTGCCGATGGGTTGCCACCCCCCGTAGAAGCAGTTTTCACATCATTCTCTCCTCTCATCATTTTAATTCACACACATTTTAGTTTTTAATATTAGTAGTAGGAGTAGTTTATTTAGGTGTACCTTTTATTTGTAATAGCTTATTTAAAACATATTTTTAGAGCTTATTTGTACTCACCATTTTATGATTAATGAAGATGAAGGTTTGTTTAATATGCAATTTAATTTAATTCTATCTCTTCTTCTCATCTCTTTTCTTTAATTATTCTTATTTACTCTTTCTTTCATCTACACATCTAATTTGGCTTAATAGTTTTTTGTGATTTTTTTAGATCTAGCTTTTTAATAAATACTATTTTACTATTTTGTTTTAAATGCTTTTATAAACTTAGATCTACTTTTTTATTTTACAAATTACTTTATAAAAAATCAACAATATTTGATTTTTATTAGTTTTACTTTTATTAAAAGACATATATTAGTTTATTATATTAGATCTAAATAGTTTTAATACTAATTTCTTAAAAAGTTTGCAAATTTATTAGTTTTTGTTATAAAATTAGCTTATTATCTCAGATCTATTAGGTTCTTATAATAAAGTTTTAAACTTTTAGCTTTTTCTTAGTTTAATTAGTACTCTCTTAACCAATAAGCTCTTTCATAGCTTATTTGGTTCATATTATTGCATATTTGGTTCTAATATTTTATAAAGTTTTGATTTTTACTAGTTTCTCATCATTTCTACCGCTAAGGCCGGAGTTTAAGGGTCTTATAAGCTTAAAATTCATTAAAGTTTACAACTTTAATAACTTTTATTGAGTTATTTAGTTAATAAGGCTTTAAACTTTATTAACTAAGTAAAATAAAAGTTAATAAGGAAATAAACTTTAATAAATCATTTAGTTTATAAGATCGGGTGATTTATTATTCTCTATTCTCATCTCTTAGATCGGGTTCTACTTTCTCATCCTTTTTACTTTTAGTTAATTAGAACGTTCATGTTTGTTGAAATATTTGTGGTTGTTAGTTTAATTCAAATGAGTAGTGAGTAGATTGTTATTATGCTTGTTAAGTAGATTGTTATGTGAATTAAGTGTGGTTTTATAAAAGTTAGACAATATATTGGTTAGTAATGTTAAGTTACTTAGATTGGAATTTTGGTTGTTTAAACGGGCAAAAGCCGTGAGAATAATTGGGTTTTAATCTAGTTATTGATATCTCTTTACGAAATTGTTTTCAAAATAAACCAACGTTGAGAGAAAATAATTGTTTCTAAAAGATATTGATTCATCAATAGAGTACCTAAAAGAAATAATAAACCACACTTAAGGATCATGATGATTTGCTTAACAAGTATATCCTTTTATCATTTATCTCTTATTTGCTTGATTAGCATAGTTTAGTTGGTAATTTTTAGCTTAATTTCCCATCAAATCTCTTTTTCCCACTTTCGCGACACATTTCACGAACCGGTAATTCAAAATTCCATTCACACCTTCGTTAGGATACGACCCGGGGAAATACTTCTTAAGCATTTCTTCGGAAAAAACAATCACTATACCAAAACGTCTAAATCATCATCTTTTACAAGCAATTGAGTCATTGGTCGAGCTATTTTAGAGAAGTCTTTAATGAATCTCTTGTAGAACCCGGCATGACCCAAGAAGCTGCGTATTGCCTTAACAATTGTGGGATAAGCTAATTTAGATATAGCTTCAACCTTTGCTTGGTCCACCTCAATCCCATTCCCTGAGACCTTAAGCCCTAGCACAATCCCTTCTTTTACCATAAAATGGCATTTTTCCCAATTTAAGACCAAGTTGGTTTCCTCGCAACGTTTGATTATTTTTTCGAGATTAGCGAGACAGCGGTCGAAAGAGTTCCCGAAGACCGAAAAGTCATCCATGAAAACTTCCATGCTGTCTTCCATTAATTCGTGAAAGATTGCGGTCATGCATCGCTGAAAAGTGGTGGGAGCGTTACATAGCCCGAAAGGCATCCTTTTATAGGAGAATGTTCCATAAGGGCAAGTAAACGTGGTTTTTTCTTGGTCCTCAGGTGCTATGGGAATTTGGAAATATCCTGAGAATCCATCCAAGAAACATTAGTACTCGTGCCCGGATAATCTTTCCAGGATTTGGTCAATGAATGGGAGGGGAAAGTGATATTTCTTGGTGGCATCATTGAGCTTTCTATAATCGATGCATACCCGCCAGCCAGTCATTGTTCTCGGGGGTACCATCTCACCGTTGTCATTTTTCACCACAGTCATTCCTCCTTTCTTTGGTACAACCTGTACAGGACTAACCCACGGGCTATCCAAAATTGGGTAAATCAGCCCTGCATCCAAAAGTTTGATAACTTCTTTTTTCACTACCTCCTTAATGTTGGGATTTACCCGCCTCTGGGGTTGCACGGGTTGTTTATAGTTTTCTTCTATAAGAATCTTATGCGTGCAAAAAGTTGAGTCAATCCCTTTAATGTCGGCTACACTCTATGCAAGGACTCCCTTATATTTCTTTAGGACTCCTAAGAGCCTATCTTTTTGTTCATGCTCAAGGGAAGAGTTTATGATTACTGGCAGTTGATCCTCTCCCTGTAGGAAGGCATACTCCAGGTGGTTTGGGAGTTCTTTAAGCTCTAGCTTAGGTGGTTCTATAATAGAGGGCTTTAGCTTGTTTTCGGGTTTACGGAGCTCGAGCTGTTCAGTGGTCTCTTGTCTGGGATAGAAGGAGACTGCACTAGCGCCCTCCGTCTTCTCCTCCTCCAATATGGGGAGGAAACTCTCATCCCGTAACCAGCCTTCTTCGATTTACTCATCAACACAGTTGTCAATGACACCCGTTAGTTTATCGACCTCTCCGATGAAATAGAGCCGGTTAGCTGCTTCGCGAGACAGATTCATAGTGTCTTTAATATCGAAGGTCAAGCTATTGGTTCCTACTCGTAAGGTTAACTTGTCGTCGTGAACATCAATGACTGCACGAGCGGTAGCAAGAAATGGTCTCCCTAAGATGATGGGCACCAAGTCATCCTCCTCCATCTCCAAGATCACGAAGTCAACCGGAAATTTGAACTTCCCAACTTTGACTAGCACATTCTCGCATATCCCTAGGGGATATTTGACCGATCTATCGGCTAGTTGGATGTTCATACGGGTAGGCTTTAGTCCGGAATATCCTAGTTTGAGAAACATGGAGTTGGGCATGAGGTTGATGCTCGCCCCTAAATCGGCAAGAGCATTCTTTATTGATAGAGATCCTATGGAACAAGGCAAGGTGAAGTTGCCTGGATCGTCTACCTTTTTTGGTAGCCCTCGTTGGGTCACCACCGAACATTCTTCCCCAGAGTCACAAGACCCTCGAGTTTCTTTCGGTTGGCAAGTAATCTTTTGAAGTATGAGCTATACTTTGGCATGTGATAGCAAGCATCAAGGAGAGGTATGGTGACCACTAAATCTTTTAGATATGACAAGAATCTCTTATTATCGTTCTCAATTTTTTGGTTTTTTTAGGCGGGATGGAAATGGGATTCTCACAGGTTGGTTAGGTGGAGTTGGTGGGGACGGGGTCATCAGGGGAGGTTGTTCAGGAGCCTCGTTGCTCACATTACCTTCTTCCTCGTGGGGCTCGTTTGGATCAATGGTGACGGAATGTTAGCTCGGATAAGGAGGGTCCTTGGTTTTTGTTCCTCTCCTTCTTTTCTTTTCACCAGATTTCCCCAAAGGATATAATCATTGTTTTAGTAAAAAGGCAAAAGGGAGGGGTCAGCGTAGATGTCATGTCCTGACAAACACGCATGTTCGGTCGTGGTTTCTCCTCCGCATTCCTCTACCTCGTGCGGGCCCCCACAGTAGTCGCAGATCAAGTAAAGATTAGAAAGTTTTTTAGTTGTTCGCGACCCCGCAAGGTATTCCACCCTTTCGTAAATTTTTCTTAGCCCATCCGAGGGTGTTTGTGTGATTTCATACGTGCTCATAGTCGACTCGGGCTCATCCCAAGTATCGTCCTGGACTTGATCATATTCCTCAATTCTATTCCACCCTTCCTCGGCACTCAGATTAGCTATTTTCCCTTTTCTAGAATTGTTGATTCCATTCTGGTCGTTTGAGGAGACATTGTCATAGAAGATTTTGACCAGAAGCCAAAGTTCGATGCCATGATGGGGAACTTGTCTTATTAAATCCTTGAATCTAATCCATGATTTATGGATGGGTTCGTCCTTTCCCTTTCAGAAGCGGAGGATCCTATCCCTAAATACTGAGGTTTTCCTTGATGGGAAGAACTTCTCATAAAACTTAGATATAAGTTGCTCCCATGTAAAGATAGACTCGGGGGGAAGTCTATCATACCACTCTTTGGCTTTTTCATAAAGAGTGAAAGGGAAGAATCATAATTGGGACGTGTTTCTAGTGGCCCCATCCGTATGGAGGGTGTCCACTATCTTCAAGAAGTCCCTGATGTGTTGAATTGGGTCATCGTTATGTAATCCGCGAAACTTGCACACACTTTGGACAAGCCAAACATCGCTTGCACGCAAGACCTCATCGGTGTGTTCGTTTGGGAAGACAATGGCATTTCAGAAGCCACGAGGATTCGGGGAGGAGTAGTCCTTAAGGCGCTTAGGGGTGGGAGTTTCAGGGGTGCTCATATCGTTGTTGGATTGGGGGCTTGAGGGTGTGAGGTGATTATCTGAATCTTCTTCAAAAAGGGCCTTATCAAAGTTGATAGCTATGCTAGATGGTTCGGGTGTTGAGAGAGATTGCTTTAGCTTATGCATTTCCCTTTCAGGTTCTACATATGGCAAAACGAGAATTCTAACGGAACTACGACTCCTAGTGACTCTAAGGTTAGAGAGATCTTCATTTGCCATGATGGCGGAAGGTGATTGTTACGAACAAAGACACGAAGAAATAAGAGAGGCTAAAGAAAACCTAAAAATAAAAGTAAAATCTTACTAGAAAGGAATCTAGCAAGTAGACCTAATAAAAAGAAATCCTAACCTAGACAATAACTATTCCCCCGGCTGCGGCGCCAAAAACTTGATACGTGGGAATCGCACCAGGCTTTACCTATCGAGGGATCTCGATAAGCTTACAACCCCAACCAGGCAGTGTACCTGATCGTTGTAGTATAATATAGTGACAAGTACCGGGGGATTGATCATTCAACTCAGGAATTGTGTCGCCAGGATTAGAAAGTCTCCTAAACTAAGTCTAAAGGTGAGGGATGATTCTTTTTGTATTTTTATATTTTATAAAAGCAAGTAAAATCTCGGTTTTTGGAAGAGTAGGCGGAATTAGTTGCTAGCCAACTAACCCAATAACTAAAGATGCAATCAAAATAAAATAACAAAAATGAAATGAAACTAATTATACTATTGCGGTGTAAACAATGATGGGGAATGTTGTGTTTACTTAGATTTCGTTACTCCCTAGATATCTTTTACAGGTTGATAGCTTGTTACAATTGCATGGATGATGGGTCATATTCCTTAATACTAGTCGTAGGGCCGTGTACAATATTCCCTAACTCTATAGGATCCTACGTCACTCCTATGTCGAGCCGTTAGAAGCTCCTAACATGGGATCATTAGAATTCTCCTATGCATTAAATACAATCAAATATTGTATTACACCTCCGATCATGTTTCTTAAGACGTTCAAGCAAGTTACCAATGGAAGTCTGCCAGTTTTCTTAAGCCTAACATTGAATACAATCATCCGTAACAACTAAAAACAAACAATCAACCCATAATTAACATCTTGGTTTCACTACATCTAAGCAAACACAAAAGAAATCTAGCCGAGCATGTTAATTTGAAGACAAGCGTAAGATATATTTAAACAACACATAGACATATTGATTGAATTGAAAGAGTACTTATCACAAATTGAACATGAAAGATTCGAAGGGTTGAAACCCTTGAAAAAGCTGGAAAATTCGACATAGGGTTTTCCCTCAAAGTTGCACACTAATGAATGAAATTTGGAAAACTATATATAGATTTTACAGGATGACGGCGTCATGTGTAAACATGTGACACCGTCAACTCGCCGCCTATAATGAAATTGTATTGCCTAGATCCAATTGTGACGTCACTAATACATGGACCATGACGGCCTTGGGTGACGCCATCATCTCCAATGCATAAAACTCTCTCGATCGTCACGTGTATTATCCAAATCCACCTCTTTTGTTACTCTTGACGCCGTCATTAAGGAACTTGTGACGCCGTCAGGTACTGTTCCCAGCAAGGAAAATTAAGACTTTGCCGTTTTCTTCACTTTTATGCTCCAAAAACGTCCAAAATGCTTCCTTTTTCAGATTTTACTCCAAAAGTACCTAAAATGACAAAAGGAACGATTTACAGCAATATTTGATCAAATAATCACGAATCCGGGCTTAAATGACCCCTTAAAAATGGTTCACTTTTCGCCTCATCAATCACGCCTTGAAACGCTTCGGTGTTACTAATGTGTGTGTGATTTTTAGATCTAGAATTGGAATAGTGAGGAATAGTGGTGGCGCGAGAAACGAGAACGTCACAAATTAAAAAATCAAATAAATAAATAATTATTATATTAACTTGTTCCTTCCCCATGCAAATCTAAAAAAGATTTTGTGCCGTCAGTCGCACACTAAGTTCAAGTAGCACAGCCGCCTGTCGCACACCAGTTCGGATAAAACAAAATAGTAGTAGGGTCACCTCATGATTGGTAAATAGTTGAAATGAAATGTGTGTTGTGTCACGTGTCAATAAACGTATGGAGTAGCACAGTCGCACATGTAGCACATGACCAAAATTGAAAGTTGGATGATTTGTGACTCAATCATGATAGTAAATCCGATTTTAGAAACAATTTTAGAATTATCCCATATGTTATGGTGTAGTTGTATGTCTCATATGGTTCATTAAATGGAGAGAATGTTCTTGTCTTTTATGTGAATTAAAGTTTTAGTACGAAAAGTGGGTATAGACCACATTAATACAGGTTTTTGAAACTTGCAGTATGTTTAAAAACTGCATAAGTTAATCCTAACATATTTACTACACAATGTTTTCAAACAACATAAGCCCATAAACTCATTTCTTTTTATATAAGCTTAAGCCACTCAGATAAGTTAGTCCATATACGCTCTTAAATAAGCTTAATGCTAAATATATTTTGTAACGATCTGTGTAACTCAAACAATCTTCGACCATGTTTAATACAGTACAATATTTTTCTTTCAAATAAAATCTTCTTAATTCTCTAAATGTGAATGAAGGTAGCCATTTACTTGAAATTATACATATATTAGGAAATTTAAAGTTGTGCAATTGCATAGCCGACAGTTAACACACATTGCACAAGTAGTAAGCAGGGCCGTCCCGTGGTTTTTAAGGGCCCTGTGCCACCATTATAACGTGTGCCTCATGAACTAGAAAAAGTTTTTGAACATGTAAAATTATAAATGGAGCAAAAAATTGCTTTAGCTAAATTTTCATATAAATCATAAAAAGGAGACAAACCGTCAAAACATATGACGTTGATATTCTACGAAAATATATACAATAGTTGATTAATTCAAAAACATACAAGTCTATCTGTAATTATCTTTTTTAACAAACCTTTGTACACTAGTTCTGAAGTTAGATTAAAGCACTAATACAACAGTGTCAAAAGGCAACAAACTATAGTATTTGAAATGCACATTGTTCAAAGTTGTCTTTCTTCTTAGTTGTATCATGTATGACCGTATCATAACCCTTGCTTATACATATTATCAAATATCAGTATACCACCTAGAACACATGGTTTTCATCTTAATGTGTTTACAAATCAAAGTATCTCAAAGAAATTTCTTAAAATATTGGATCAAATAAGTAAAAATATCAAAAATTATTAACAAAAATGTTACCCCCCCCCCCCCCCCCCCCCCCCCTCCCTCTTATACATATTAATTGATATTCCAAATGCATGCAAGTATCAATACGCTTTTGCATATATGAGGCACGCTAATATTTGTTTGTTTTCTCATTTTGTGATACAATGAATTGTGGTTTAATAAGCATGATTCGTACGTACACGCTACACGATTCAGAATGTGAATGATGGCATATGAAACTTTCATTACTCTGTATGATTTTGAAATATATATATATATATATATATATATATATATATATATATATATATATATATATATATATATATATATATATATATATATATAATTCAAAAGAGTTATCCATTAAACTTGTGGATTCAAACATGTGAAATTTATTTCAAAAAAGTATGGTGAAGTACCTTGATTAAAAAGTATGGTTCTTGCTTGTTATAAGTGTGTTTTTGAAAACAGAAATGATAGTGAGTTCGATTTGGTTTGATGTTGATCTCGTATATATATATATATATGTGTGTGTGTGTGGGGGGGGGGGGGGGGGGGGGAGGGTGATGGTGATGGTGAGTGTGTATTTATGGTCTTTAATGAGAGGTAGCTAGCTAGGTCCTTTGTCTTTTCTATGGATTAAAAAATTGTAGAACAATAAAGATGGAACACTTTCATGACATGTGACTAGTTAAACGTACACAGGTTTAAAGAGACAATTGACATGAATTTGTAGAACAAATAACATAGTATGATTATGATGCTTAATTTAAAGTCTTCCAAAGATTGAACATTTTAGGGAATGAAAGATTAGAGTTAACTTAGTCAAGTTCAAGATGTTGACACAATAATTAAAGCTTTAAGTCAAGATCGAGTTATTAAGTAATCCACCTATCGTTTTTTTAAGTAAAAGGCATGCATGATTAGAGTTTGTTAACATAATCAAGAGCATATACAAGCTATGAGAAAAGAAAAGCATTTTTTGTTAGGCATCAATTTAACTGCATGGCATATTGGTCAATCATTTAAAGGAATAAAAAGTGAAGCAATTTTGTCATGGTGTGGTCACTCTCATTTGTTTGGCGATCAAAACATCATAAGACATAAGTTACAAACTACAATGTGTTATTATATTTATGCCAATTTCCATATTAAACCATAGTGAATGTGAATAATTTAATAATGAAGATCGAGCGAGAAAGGCTGAAGGTCATTATATCTGTTGATGAACTAGCTAATATACTTTAGTTTTTATGTCTTAAGTCTTTCTTTAGTTTTATCTAAATGTTTTTAAGGTTGTAATCTCACAAATACTACACTTAGTTTAGATATTTTGTAATTTGTACATTCGTGGCTAAGAATATTATTCGGGTTAACCCGTCCCATTCAAGTTGGGATATTGATTCTAGTTATGAATATAAAGGAAACTTGTAAGTCTCTAAGAGCATCCAATATGATGAACCTTTTAAATGGTTTATAAAATTGACACATCATGAAATGTCATTAATTTATAAACTTTTCATACTATAAACATATTCCCGCTATAGATAAAGCTTTTAATAGGTTTATAAAATTGTCAACTCATATAATGCATTAATTTATATACCTCTTTACTAATGTGTGTGTAATGTGTGTGTGATTTTTGGATCACGCCTTGAAACGCTTCGGTGTTACTAATGTGTATGTAATATGTGTGTGATTTTTAGATCTAGAACGAGTGGGGTAAGCCCGCGCGTTGCGGCGGGACCTTATATGTTTTGTAGTTTTGTGTTTTGTGGATCATTCGTTGTAGTTATTAATGTTGGTATGTGAAATTGATGTATGTTTGGTTCGAAGCAAGTATTGTTTTTGGTATTTTTTGCTTCGAACCAAACATACATCAATTTCACATAACATGAGGCTAACACTGAAGTGTTAAAGGTGCAAAAGGATGATCTAGTAGCACATGCAATCCCCATGTTTAATCTATTGAAAATGTATGTCACAAATTTCCGCCCAGGTGAGATTCCATTCTCCTAATTCGAACACGTAAAGTAAAATTGTATCTCTATAGTATGTGTCGGTCTAATTGAAGTCGAGTCTTTCAACCGTACTCTCCCAGTCTCCCTTGAAAGTCTCCTCCATTTTATCAACCTGCATTGCTAAATTGTGCAACAATTCAGTACCTACCAATTTTTAAGATACTAAAGTAACAATGAATCATCAACTAAATTATTTTATCTTGAACTATATGGTCCTGGGTACATTGTTTTTTGCACTGCTGCTACAACTCTTGTTGTACTAATCTTACTTGATAGCTTATCAAATGTTTGGCAGAAGATTGTCTTATGTGTAATAAAGCTCGTGTAACCGTAATCTAAAAATAAAGCTCAGGTACGTATCTTAAATTCGCACAATATAATTTTGTCAATTTAGATAAAGTTGGTAGTTAATGTTTTATCTAAAAATAAGCTTATAAATTCACAAATCAATGTTATAGGAAAAAGATTAATTTCCATAGGAAGTTCTTGAAAAATGAAAATTGAAATACTTTAAGAAGGAAAAGCTTATGGATTTTGCATTGGACCTCTGAAAGTCACAAAATAAGCTCTTTCTTTATGTATTCAGTTAATATTGGTCAAGATATTTTATTTTCTCATAATATAGTAATGTACCTCCAATGACTGCCCTCAAAAGTGCTAAAGAACACATGGGTCTGATCATCCATGGTTGACCTTCCAAGTTTTAGTCTCCCACCAGCCTTAAAATAACAGCCAATGTCGAAAAATACTTTCAAAAACTTAATGCATAAGAACATCTACACAAAAGGGGTAAAATGGGTCGGTTACGGGCAATAACAAATTGTCAAATTCCATTAAAAATGGCTAATTATTTGGGTATGCTGCTGCGGCAAGGGCTGTTTATCTACCCTCGAATTATTACAATGAAATAGATAATAGTATGATTTTGATAACCAAGCTATATAAATTTATGACGTACCTTTTGGAAACTGTTGTCCACCAACAATTTTTTGTTAGGAGGTGACGAAATCAGGCATTAGCGCGTATTTGTTCTGTCTCATCTCCAAACTCCCCAAATCCATAACCCTATGTGTGGTCTGTCATTAGCATCAGGTTATTTAGTAAAGGAAATATGCATTATGACTGAGAATCAAGGAATAAGTAATTTAATGTCATTATCAGAAACTATGAATTATACACAAAGCATATGTTAAAAAACGATATAATTCAGAGAACTATGATGTATGTGTTAAATTACTAAGAAGTTGGTACTTGTCACACGCACTAAATTTTATTTTAACACATTTGGTGCATTTTTGTCAAGTATGCTCAAGGGTATTTTATTTTGATCCAACAAAGGAAACCGCAACTTACAATTTTTAGACATTGGTTATGCTGTGTATCGATCGAAAGTCGGGGCGGCACAGCCCCCAACCAAGGGAGTCGTTACATTCAGTATGTCCCCCTCCTCTGGCACGTTCTGACCAAGCGTTAAAGGTTAAAAAAACAAATCGATAAAAGATTAGATGTCACTGGTATGATTTCATCATAAAAGAAAACATTAAACCATGGCGAGGACATACTTGATAAGCTTCAAGTGCAATAAGTGTTGCCGAAGTTTATTTAAGAACAGTGTGCAACTCTTGACATTTCTTCCACTGATGCAGGCCCTTCAAACTACAACATATTGACAACACATTATTTTAAGGTGTTAAATAATACACTTATAGGCATGTACAGAAAATCTTGATACAATATAATCAAATGCATTCCAATTGCATTCCAACATCACACGCAACTGTGTTCACATGAAAAGTCAGCAACAATGATCAGACAATTTTTGGTTTTCACGCCTTTTTTACTATTACTAACAACTACGGCCTGTTTTAAACTTACATGTGGCATGCATATTCAGAAGCAACGCCAAAATCAGTGTTCAGATTGAGGTGGTTGACATTTTATCATTCAAACATTTATTTACAGGTATAGTTCATGTTTTATTTTTTATAATTCAAATTCAGTATTTTACAAACTCAAAAGTAGCATTAATTCATTTAAAAGCTTTAAGATGCTGCAGAATAAAGAAGGGTAACCTGGGAAACGATAATTAATGACAAAGGCGCAACCATCAGTCACCAATCCACAGCAACAACCACCGTTTCACTACGCCTGTGTACGTCGGGTAAAATACATATTTAGCTTATACCATTCTAAAAAAAGTGATAAAATAAAAATAAAAATTCAAAGAAATGCTATCCTGATAGCCTCAAAGAAACGCATATTCATAACGATCATTACACCACATTTCTGCTATATAAGTCATCAATTAGCACAATTTTAAAGAAAAGAATGCTCACTGTAATTATTGAAGCATGTCAAATTGCAAAACGCGAAATTGTTACCTCCATTCCTTTCGTTTCCATCTCAGGCTTTTCTTTTTCCATGACTGTACTAAGGTCGATCTTTACCTCTTCGTGCATGAACCTACCGATAACTGCAGACCCTTTTCTGGGCTGTCGTGGACAGCGCCAGTCGAAAAATATTCTGCAATAAAGAGAATCCAATGTGTATATAGTATTTCGGATCTATAAAAATGATATGGTAGGGAGAAGCAATGTATGAGGAGATCACAAAAATAAGTAATTTCAGTGATGCTATTGCCATTTACATAGGCAAACTTGTTATGAGAAAAAATTCATGTTAATATCTTGTAACCTTTCTTTTCTGAAAAGGCTGCTAAAAGATTTCAGGCCCTGGATCCAAAGCCACATTTTTAATAGGTTAATATGAATATAAAAATGAATTTTCAGTTTCTGAAATGGTTTAAGAATATTTGGATAGATGGAAAATGAGAACAAAGTCATCTAACAGGCCCTTCTATAAACCATTAACTAACGGTAGAGGAAAGCAATAAGGCGGTCTCAACGGATAATGAATAGAGATTTGAAAAAAAAAAAAAAAAAAAAAAAAGCGATCCTATGAAAAATTATATATGAACTGTAAAAAAGTAGGTAATCGAGTAATATGGGGGCGTTTGGCATATTGATACTTACAACTAAACCCAAATATCAAAACAATAATCACACTAATAATAAATTTGTAAGTATCAAATTTACCTCAAGCATAGCATCTTTCTTGACTCTGCCGGCATCCCCGCTACACCTCCGCCACCAACACTAACACTTCTGGTTTCCATGTGGAGGAAAAAAAAAGGGAGAAAACTATTTCTTTTTCTCCGGTAATCTGCAACAAACCAAGAGCAAGTAACTAATTCCTTTTTTTACCAAAGATGTATATATCAATTAACCAAAATACCAATTAAGCAAGCTTTTGCCTTAGATCAATTAAGCAAAATACAAACAGACATGAAACCAAACAATATTCAAAATAAGAAAAAATAAAATAAAATTAATGACCGAGTATACCTTGTTCGAGGTTTATGTTTGTTTGGTGTATAACAAAATATCCGGGTCGGTATCGAAAGGAAAAAAACTGAATGGAGGATCATTTTTTAGGAAGAAGATGAACAGTGGAAGATCTTGTGGATCATAAAAATTGGGACTTTGATTATTAGATTTGTGTGTTTGATGAATCATGGGAGAAGAGATTGTTTTTATTTCATGTGTGTGTGTGTGTTTCTGAAGGTAAATGTGGGGAAGAAGGAGTGTGAAGAAAGGGGGAAATATCTTGGAAAATAACGGAATGTGGAATGGGGAACGGGAAGAAGCACTGTAGAAAGCACTGTAGCCGTAAGAGCACTGTAGAAACAACTGTAGCTCCAAGCAACCTCCCCCCTTTTAGTATATTTATATAATTGGAATAGTGAGGAATAGTGGTGGCGCGAGAAACGAGAACGTCACAAATTAAAAAATCAAATAAATAAATAAAAATATTATTATATTAACTGGTTCCTTCCCCATGCAAATCTAAAAAAGATTTTGTGCCGTCAGTCGCACACTCAGTTCAAGTAGTACAGCCGCCAGTCGCACACCAGTTCGAATAAAACAAAATAGTAGTGGGGTCACCTCATGATTGGTAAATAGTTGAAATGAAATGTGTGTTGTGCCACGTGTCAATAAATGTATGGAGTAGCACAGTCACACAGGTAGCACATGAGCAAAATTGGAAGTTAGATGATTTGTGACTCAATCATGATTGTAAATCCGATTTTAGGCACAATTTTAGAATTATCCATTATGTTATGGTGTAGTTGTATGTATCATATGGTTCATTATATAGAGAGAATGTTCTTGTCTTTTATGTGAATTAAAGTTTTAGTACGAAAAGTGGGTATGGACCACATTAATACAGGTTTTTGAAACTTGTAGTATGTTTAAAAACAGCATAAGTTAATCCTAACATATTTCCTACACTATGTTTTCAAACAACATAAGCCCATAAACTCATTTCTTTTTAAATAAGCTTAAGCCACTCAAATAAGTTAGTCCATATACGCTCTTAAATAAGCTTAATGCTAAATATATTTTGTAACGATATGTGTAACTCAAACAATCTTCGATCATGTTTAATACAGTACAATATTTTTCTTTCAAATAAAATCTTCTTAATTCTCTAAATGTGAATGAAGGTAGCCATTTACTTGAAATTATTACACATATTAGGGAATTTAAAGTTGTGCAATTGCATAGCCGGCAGTTAACACACATTGCATAAGTAGTAAGCAGGGCCGTCCCGTGGTTTTTAAGGGCCCTGTGCCACCATTATTAGGTGTGCCTCATGAACTAGAAAAAGTTTTTGAACATGTAAAATTATAAATGGAGCAAAAAATTGCTTTAGCTAAATTTTCATATATATCATAAAAAGGAGACAAACCGTCAAAACATATGACATTGATATTCTACGAAAATATATACAATAGTTTATTAATTCAAAAACATACAAGTCTACCTGTAATTATCTTTTTTAACTTGTGGGGTGAAACTGTAAAATTTTTAAACCTTTGTACACTAGTTCCTCATGAACTAGAAAAAGTTTTTGAACATGTAAAATTATAAATGGAGAAAAAAATTGCTTTAGCTAAATTTTCATATATATCATAAAAAGGAGACAAACCATTGATGCGTGGGAATCGCAACAGGCTTTACCTCTCGAGGGATCTCGAGAAGCTTACAACCCCCACCAGGCAGTGTACCTGATCGTTGTAGTATAGTATAGTGACAAGTACCGGGAGATTGATCGTTCAGCTAGGAATAGTGTCCTTAGGATTGAAATTAATCTAACTAGGTCTAAAGGTGAAGGATGATTCTTTTTGTATTTTTATATTTTATGAAAAGCAAGTAAAAATCTCGGGTATTGGGAGAGTGGGCGGAATTAGTTGCTAATCAACTAACCCAAAAGCTACTAATTAAACTAATTAACAAGAAAACTAAACTAAGGTTCTACAAGATAAGTGAAGCATGTCTACCCATGATATGTTACTCCTTGCTAGCTATCCAATCCTACCTATTGAATTGTAACCTTGTTTTAATTGACGGGTTGTATTCCTTAATACCATTCATGGGGTGACATACATAACTCCCCAATTCTATGAGCTCTTATCTCCTCCTACACCATGCCCAGCACAACTATAGGGATTGTAAACAGTGGCTCATGCATTAAATACAACCAATAAAGACCTAGTACGCCTCGGTTCATGTTTCTTAAGACGTTCAAGCATGTTACCATTTGGAGATCTGTCAGTTTTCTTAAGCCTAACATATAAATCATTCAATAAAAACAAGAATCAATAGGAAACAAGGATTATAAACTAAACCAACTAGATCTATTGAAGTTGTCACGCCTTAATTGATGGAGATAGACACAACATCAATAAGAAATCAATGAGATCTAATCAATTATATACAAGTTTCACATAATCATAAGTAGACACAAGGTGAATTAGCAAATCATAATTAAAGAAGGACAATCAACAAGAATAATGAAAAACATAATTGAGATAGAATCATCAAACCAATATATGATGTTTATGGAGTGATTGAAACCCTCTAAGTTGCTGGAAAAACACCCACCTAAACCCAGGAATCGACTTTAGGGTTTAGGGCTTACAAAAAGTGAAGTTATGAAGTTATATTTATAGGCATGTTTTCTGTCGGTAAGGCTTGACGGCGTCAGCTCGTACTCTTGACGCCGTCACAACCATTTTTTCACCAAATTGTAGATCTCTTCGTCCTCTTCGCCTGGGCTTTTGAATCACCTCAATCCGAGTTCGTATGCAAAAGTTATGACCAAAACAATATCAGCTATTCCGCGCGCAAGTTTTGACAAGTTAACACGTGACGGCCTTGGGTGACGCCTTCACATTCTCTCTGGGCCGTCACCACTTTTACTCTTGACGCCGTCACCAAAATGCTCTTGACGCCGTCATCAACTACGGATTTTAATTCTTGGGGTTTTGACGCCGTCAAGAAAAACTCTTGACGCCTTCATGTACTGTTCCCAGCATGAAAAATTGAGACTTTGCCGTTTTCTTCACTTTTATGCTCCAAAAACGTCCAAAATGGCTTCTTTTCCAAAATTCACTCTCCAAGTACCTAAAATCACAAAAAGAACGATTTAGGGCAATATTTGATAAAATAAATTCGGATTCGGGCTTAAATGACCCCCTAAAAACGGATCATTTTTCGCCTCATCATATATCCCTACACTTGGGATTTGCTTGTCCTCAAGCAAATGAGCTTTTCCACCAATCAAAATACAAGTTAGGGGTCATTTAACACTAATATAAAAGTAATTACAACAAATGATCGTTCCACCTTAGTCAAAACAAGCACGGAAATTATACACTTGCACCTCACATTAAGTATTTGGATACTCTCATCTCTCAGGTGTTGAAAATTTATATGTCATAATTGGAAATGGAGAAATATCACTCTTCTACCTGTCATAGCAAATAGATTATCATAGGCTTGGGAAAGGATCAAACCTCCACCACTTGGCGTAAGCACCTAGGATAAACTATCAAAGAGGTCTTTTTAAAGGGTTATAACGTTAGGTGTAGGGGATATGGAAAACACGGTTTTGTTGGATAAACGGATATTTTATTGGTGGCAAGTCAATTGTCTTAGTTAACTACATGTACAATGAGGCGTTGCTAAGCCAAGACTCGACTCAACTTAAACTAACTACGACTCTTTTTGGATTTTCAAGACACTATTTGACTTAAACATAAATAAAAGAAACGGATGGTAGCCCGTTTTTTTTTCTTTTTTTTTTTTTTTTTTTTTTACATACACTCTTACTCTACCATCCAAAACAATACATCAAAGGGAGCTCGTTTCCTCCCTACACTTGAGCTTTTACATACTTTACAATCAACTGTTCTAATGACTCGAATCAAGATAATCAAAACACTTGGAGTACTTTTAAATATTAACGCACATATGGGGGTAATAATTGACATCATCCCCATTACTCAATTACAATAGTACTTTACCCATGAGTCCCAATCGTCCCAAAACAATATGTACAAGATATGACTCGACTTAGCAACCATATAATCAATTAGACAACTAACAAAGGGTTTAAACAATTAACAATAACGCACTAAAGATGAGTGCATACAAGGAAGGCTAAGGCGATTTGGTTGCACATTTGGGGTGGATTGTAAACAAATTCTTCCTTTAAGTAAAATACTTAAAGTTAGAAACGAAAAGATAGGCTCGGAGGGGTGTACTAGGGGTATCGTGTACTAAAAATGAGTACAACGCAAAGGTGTGGGAGAATTACTTGACCTAGGAAGTTAATTATATTACAGGTGTAGAACAAGGGTTATCCTAATGCCTCTTATCATATAGTAAATCCTAACTACACGAATGTAGTCTCACTAGCGGTCTCGGGATGCATCGCTATCACAAGTTCTAGAATCTAAATACTACCGGTACACTCATAAGCACCAACAATGAATGCTTTTTCCTAAAGATCTAAGGGCGAACCTCACATATTTGGGGTGGAAATTTTTGAGTGGTATGGTTTTTGTGCTAGTCATACAACTCCTATCCATGAGACGCTTATTAAGACTAAAGTTTCACTCCTACATGTTGCAAAAAAATTTAAATTTGGTGCTAAAATTGCCCTAACAAATATTTCTCTCAGTTTTATTACACATTCACTATTAAACAAAACAAAAACCAAGTGGAGTAATAGTTTCTAATATACCCTCCCTACACTTAAACCGAACATTGTCCCCAATGTTCTAGATAAAAGATGTAAAAGTAAATAAATAAGAATGAAAGAAACTAATACTCCCCTGATTCGTTCACCGTGGATAATGTGACAACATGGTTAAGTCTACCTCCAAGAAGACGAACGTTGAAAGCTTCCCTCCAAAAATATAAATCATCTTCTTGTCCTGTAATCAACAAACACAAAAACCAAAGCATCAAACCGAACAAAAATCACAACTAGATGTAATTCCAGACTTAGAAATAGAAACAAGACAAAGCAAAAAAAGGATAGGATACTTGTGGAATGAATTACAAATAGGAACTCATAAAACATATCCACAATTATTGACACACAAACAAGATAAAATATATGCTAATCATGAATTGTGAAGTTTTCATGTTCGAATTTAGTTCTTTTTAACAAGATATAAATTTCCCTACACTTATCTTTTTGTAAAATACCTTTATATGCAATTAAGACGAGGTTAAAAACAAAATAAAGCATTTTCACAAATTATTCGAAACATGAAAATTAAACAACTATGATTAAGCATATATGGCACAAACAAACAATTAAAATAAAAACATCAAACAATTAAAAACATGGGTTGCCTCCCAAGAAGCGCTTGTTTTTGTTCGAGTCACGAGCCTGGCTCTACCCTTATTTAATGGAAATAGGGGAGGTTTTCCCTACACTTAGGATTAAGTGTGGGTGGAAGTAGTGATACACACCCTTAGGGTGGAAATATGCCACGTGAGGTAAAGGGGGTGAGTAAATGGCTTCCTTCATCCTAAAACTACCCGGATAATATAGGTTGATGGGTGGGTCGGTTCCTCTTTTGTCTCCTAGAAATAAATCTAATGATGGGAAGTTGTGTAAAGGTTGAGGTTCCGGTTCATCAACATTAGGAAATTCCCTAGAACTAGGAGTAAGGTTATCACTACAAGTATTCAAACCTATATCCTCTAGTGGTGCTTGGTCCAAGGGTTCTACCTCAATTGGGGTTCCTATAGTCTCTTCTACTTCTTTCGGGTAAGTCACGGGCGGTGTATGTGCCTCAAATGATGGTAGGACTTGTGGGGTACTTTGTGGGCTTGGATTATCCACCTCATCCTCCATTGTACCTAGATTACCTATGTGTTTGTTTTGTACTATGATTTTAGGTGACATCCACGCAGGTATCCCTAAGTAATCATCCCCAGACAAACTTCCTGTTTGCTCCTTCAAACTCGTTATTGATTGATTTGTGATGTTGTTTGTCGGGTTGTCTACTCTATAATAATATTGGGCACAATCTTCTATAGCAGCATTTAATTCCCTAAGGTCCCCGTTGGCAAAATCGTCAATGTACCTTTGGTCATACGGGTGGACACTATAGTAAAAGATTTGATTTAGGTACCATAGATTGAAACCATGATGAGGGACTATTCGTACTAAATTTTTAAAACGAGTCCATGCATCATAAATAGGTTCATCTTGATATTGTTTGAACATCAAGATGTCATTAGGAGTGAATGGGTTCGTGGTCGGTAGTATGGTGGATTCGCGTTCTCCATAGTGGTGAACGGAAAAGTTAATGGAAAGGTTTCTACGAACAAATGCACAAAGAAAAGATAGACTACAAGAAAGCTAATAAAAAGAAAATAAAAATCTCACTAAAAAGGAATCTAATGAGTAGACCTAATAAAAATCAAATTCAACCTAAACAATAACTATTCCCCAGGTTGCGGCGCCAAAAACTTGATGCGTGGGAATCGCAACAGGCTTTACCTCTCGAGGGATCTCGAGAAGCTTACAACCCCCACTAGGCAGTGTACCTGATCGTTGTAGTATAGTATAGTGACAAGTACCGGGAGATTGATCGTTCAGCTAGGAATAGTGTCGTTAGGATTGAAATTAATCTAACTAGGTCTAAAGGTGAAGGATGATTCTTTTTGTATTTTTATATTTTATGAAAAGCAAGTAAAAATCTCGGGTATTGGGAGAGTGGGCGGAATTAGTTGCTAATCAACTAACCCAAAAGCTACTAATTAAACTAATTAACAAGAAAACTAAACTAAGGTTCTACAAGATAAGTGAAGCATGTCTACCCATGATATGTTACTCCTTGCTAGCTATCCAATCCTACCTATTGAATTGTAACCTTGTTTTAATTGACGGGTTGTATTCCTTAATACCATTCATGGGGTGACATACATAACTCCCCAATTCTATGAGCTCTTATCTCCTCCTACACCATGCCCAGCACAACTATAGGGATTGTAAACAGTGGCTCATGCATTAAATACAACCAATAAAGACCTAGTACGCCTCGGTTCATGTTTCTTAAGACGTTCAAGCATGTTACCATTTGGAGATCTGCCAGTTTTCTTAAGCCTAACATATAAATCATTCAATAAAAACAAGAATCAATAGGAAACAAGGATTATAAACTAAACCAACTAGATCTATTGAAGTTGTCACGCCTTAATTGGTGGAGATAGACACAACATCAATAAGAAATCAATGAGATCTAATCAATTATATACAAGTTTCACATAATCATAAGTAGACACAAGGTGAATTAGCAAATCATAATTAAAGAAGGACAATAAACAAGAATAATGAAAAACATAATTGAGATAGAATCATCAAACCAATATATGATGTTTATGGAGTGATTGAAACCCTCTAAGTTGCTGGAAAAACACCCACCTAAACCCAGGAATCGACTTTAGGGTTTAGGGCTTACAAAAAGTGAAGTTATGAAGTTATATTTATAGGCATGTTTTCTGTCGGTAAGGCTTGACGGCGTCAGCTCATACTCTTGACGCCGTCACAACCATTTTTTCACCAAATTGTAGATCTCTTCGTCCTCTTCGCCTGGGCTTTTGAATCACCTCAATCCGAGTTCGTATGCAAAAGTTATGACCAAAACAATATCAGCTATTCCGCGCGCAAGTTTTGACAAGTTAACACGTGATGGCCTTGGGTGACGCCTTCACATTCTCTCTGGGCCGTCACCACTTTTACTCTTGACGCCGTCACCAAAATGCTCTTGACGCCGTCATCAACTACGGATTTTAATTCTTGGGGTTTTGACACCGTCAAGAAAAACTCTTGACGCCTTCATGTACTGTTCCCAGCATGAAAAATTGAGACTTTGCCGTTTTCTTCACTTTTATGCTCCAAAAACGTCCAAAATGGCTTCTTTTCCAAAATTCACTCTCCAAGTACCTAAGATCACAAAAGGAACGATTTAGGGCAATATTTGATAAAATAAATTCGGATTCGGGCTTAAATAACCCCCTAAAAACGGATCATTTTTCGCCTCATCAACCGTCAAAACATAAGACATCGATATTCTACGAAAATATATACAATAGTTTATTAATTCAAAAACATTCAAGTCTACCTGTAATTATCTTTTTTAACTTGTGGGGTGAAACTGTAAAATTTTTAAACCTTTGTACACTAGTTCTGAAGTTAGATTAAAGCACTAATACAAAAGTGTCAAAAGGCAACAAACTGTAGTATTTGAAATGCACATTGTTCAAAGTTGTCTTTCTTCTTAGTTGTATCATGTATGACTATATCATAACCCTTGCTTATACATATTATCAAATATCAGTATACCACTTAGAACACATGGTTTTCATCTTAATGTGTTTACAAATCAAAGTATCTCAAAGAAATTTCTTAAAATATTGGATCATATAAGTAAAAATATCAAAAATTATTAACAAAAATGTTAACGGGCCCCTCTTATACATATTAATTATTATTCCAAATGCATGCAAGTATCAATACGCTTTTGCATATATGAGGCACGCTAATATTTGTTTGTTTTCCCATTTTGGGATACAATGAATTGTGGTTTAATAAGCATGATTCGTACGTACGCGCTACACGATTCAGAATGTGAATGATGGCATATGAAACTTTCATTACTCTGTATGATTTTGAGATCAAAAGATAATATATATATATATATATATATATATATATATATATATATATATATATATATATATATATATATATATATATGTAATTCAAAAGAGTTATCCATTAAACTTGTAGATTCAAACATGTGAAATTTATTTCAAAAAAAGTAGGGTGAAGTACCTTGATTAAAAAGTATGGTTCTTGCTTGTTATAAGTGTGTTTTTGAAAACAGAAATGATAGTGTGTTAGATTTGGTTTGATGTTGATCAGGTGTGTATATATATATATATATATATATATATATATATATATATATATATATATATATATATATATATATATATATATATGGGGATATTTTGGCTACAATTTTTGTAGCCAATTGGCTACAATCCTTCACAAAAATTACACTAGCAATTAATCAGGGACTCACAGAAAAGAATCAGGACCCACAAAAAAAATCAGGGCCCCACATTTTATAGCTTAAAATTGTAGCCAATTAGCTACAATAAATTGTAGCTAATATATTCCATATATATATATATATATATATATATATATATATATATATATATATGCTAATGTGGGAGGGAGATGGTGAGTGGTATTTATGGTCCTTAATGGGAGGTAGCTAGCTAGGTCCTTTGTCTTTTCTATGGATTAAAAAATTGAAGGACAATAAATATGGAACACTTTCATGACATGTGACTAGTTAAACGTACACAGGTTTAAAGAGACAATTGAAATGAGTTTGTAGAACAAATAACATAGTATGATCATGATGCTTAATTTAAAGTCTTCCAAAGACAGAACAATTTAGGGAATGAAAGATTAGAGTTAACTTAGTCAAGTTCAAGATGTTGATACAATAATTAAAGCATTAAGTCAATATCGAGTTATTAAGTAATCCAAGTATCGGTTTTTTTTTTAAAGTAAAGGCATGCATGATTAGAGTTTGTTAACATAATCAAGAGCATATACACGCTATCAGAAAAGAAAGGCAATTTTGGTCAATCATTTAAAGGAATAAAAAGTGAAGCAATTTTGTCATGGTGTGGTCACACTCATTTGTTTGGCGATCCAAACATCATAAGACATAAGTTACAAACTACAATGTGTTATTATATTTATGCCAATTTCCATATTAAATTATAATGAATGTGAATAGTGTAATAATGAAGATCGAGCGGGAAAGGTTGAACGTCATTAAATCTGTTGATGAACTAGCTAGTATACTTTAGTTTTTATGTCTCAAGTCTTTGTTTAGTTTTATCAAAATGTGTTTAAGGTTGTAATATCACAAATACTACACTTAGTTTAGATATTTTGTAATTTGTACATTCGTGGCTAAGAATATTATTCGGGTTAACCCGTCCCATTCAAGTTGGGATATTGATTCTAATTATGAATATGAAGGAAATTTGTTAGTCTCTAAGAGCATCCAATATGATCAACATTTTAAAAGGTTTATAAAATTGACACATCATGAAATGTCATTAATTTATAAATCTTTTCATACTATAAACATATTCCCGCTATAGATAAAGCTTTTAATAGGTTTATAAAATTGTCAACTCATATAATGCATTAATTTATAAACCTCTTTAAAATCCTACACCTTTTCATGTCACCTACACTTGAAATGGTTCCTCAGTATGGTACACAATTTTTTGAACCTCTTAATAATTTTTGAACCTATTCTTAAACCACCATAGTCGATGCTCTAATAATGGTTAGGATTAGTCGGGTACGGTTCACCCAAATAAGTCCAATGATAAGATAAAAAAGTAGGAAAAGTGAGAAAATTTTGTCTAAAATCAAGGAAATCTATGATTATAAGTTAATGTATTTTATAGCCGGATCAGCCTGAATAAGAATTGTAAATACATTAATCGCATAAAACATTATTTCTATTTAACGATTTCTTTACATTTTGTTAATGGCATATATAAAAACGCATTAATTAAGTAAAAGTTCAAGTAAACAAGTTTTAGACTCACCTTTTAGAAAAATCACTTAAGGAATATAGATCGCTAAAACTTGCATAATGATCAAAGAATGTTTCATCATACATAATGCGTTAAACACTTGCATCATTTTAAAACACTGCATACTTTTATAAACTTTCATAAAAGTTTACTTACACTTTATTTTACATATTATACCAATATAACATTTGTTGAAGTGTAACTTGGGAGCCGGTATTGTTGCGAAACCGCTAGTTGGGAGGTCGGCTACAGGGAGTAGGGTGGCTCGGTGTATTGTGGAGCTGCGGATCGAGCCGGCACTATTCACACATCGAGCCATTCGCTAAGAAGGAATAAAAAAATTAGTCATTCACTTTGTTTTTATTAGTGGGTTTCCCTCTAAGCGTCCACTTATTTTTTTGTGCTAATTGCATGTTTTACACATGTCTTCCAATATCAGAGGTTTGTGGGTTCATTGCAAGTTATATACAAAAATTCTTAATTGTATCCAATATTATATACAATGTTCACACGCTGAGCCGTTGAATATCACCGTGTATTGTAAGCATACCACAGTGCAGTGTAAAAATTATTTTTTCATCTTTTGCTACTTTTTTCATCAGTAATGCGACATACCTCTTCTCGTCAAGATGAACTTGTCTTCTTATGGCCTCCAGTTCGATATGAAATGGCTTTCTATTAGTATCTGAAATTGATAAAAATTTAGAATTTAGCCTTGACGGTGAGGTCATTTGAAAAGAATGAGCCATGTAGATTGAATAATGGGGTTTCTATACCTACGGTTGAATGTCTTTCTATGCGAATGTGCATATATAGGATTGTATTCACCTATAATGCTTTTCGCAATCGCATCGCAATCAAATCGAAAAGTGTGAAAAGAAATTAAGTTGCATTGGATATTGCAATCTACATTTAATTTGACGTTTTGTATTCTTAATTGTACCCAATATTATACCAAAAAAAATAATAAAAAAATAAACATTGTTAAAAAGTAAACATTGACTTTTATTCATTCAAAATAGAATGGAGAAGTACAATAGATCATGTAACGTTGAAGAACAAAACATTGACATGCATGTTGCTCGATCATAGTTGATGAACAAATCTTCAAGAAAATTATTTTTCGCAGCAATGGATTCGTCAAGTCTTTTCAGCTACTTAATACATTCTCCCAAACAGGCGCGTCACGCCCCATATTGTCATAGCACTTTAACTTCCTTGCAGCATTTTGCCTGACTGTACTCTAGTTATTCGATCTCCTTGATCTTTTCCTTTTTCTTTTATTGACATATGGAGAATAGAAACATTTTCTAATAGTTCGTCCCTTAAAGTAGTATCATTCACCAGAAAATCCGTGATCAATTCGCTTTGTTTATCAACGAAACGAGATGGTGTTGTAGAATCCAATGGGTCTATATTTGTTTAATTGTTTCTTTAAATCAGATGTGAAACATAATTACAACTACAACATCTATGAAATATAACCTTAACTTCTTCAGTATCCCTAGATAAGCACATTTGTAATTGAGTAATTCTATCTCATCTTTTGACACATTTACCAATAAATGCTTTCTTCTTAGTACATTAACTATTTCTATCCAATTTTTTCACAATATTAACTCAAGTATTTTAGGAGGATGATCCTCTCAAGTTGTGTATAACTTGAGAGGTCAAGTCAGACAATTGTGAGCCATTTGATCAAATCTAATGGCTCATAATTCCTTAAGTTGATCAAGTTGTGTTATATAACTTGAAATGATCTCTCTTGAGTATTTTAACACTAAGATTACTTCATGTTCTTACAATATTATAATCAAAGAAAATGATTTGTATGTAGAAATATTGCATACTAACTAAATTCATCTTAATACAATACTAATAAGTTCATATGATATAGAAAAAAACATTAAAATAACAAATTAATCTTTTGGAGAAAGGAAGTTAGTCCATGCTTGGAAGAAATATCACATTCAAAAATTTCTCTATATATATCTTCGTAATTTCTTTTTAAAAAACTCCATATTTAAAATGGAGCCAAGATTGAAGATGTTGTAAAAAAGATTTGGTGGTCCCCTTATGACATGCCGTAATCTCATGCCTATGGACTTGCTCACTATAGAGTCCAGTACATTTAAGCTAAACAGATTTCATTGGTTTTTAAATCATACTATCTGATTATGAAATGTTTATTTTTAGTATGTGTGAAGACCAAGAAAGTGAATGTATAGATTCCCACCACATTTGAAATCTTGAAATTGTTATGAGTATTATTTTTCTCACTTAACTATAACGTCTTTTTTCTTCTTTTTGCAAGAAGTGAATGAAAAAAGTTATTTAGCAAAGAGTTCACGCAACATTATTCATGTCCAAACACTTTATACTTATTGAAGCTATGTTTAGCATTCTCCGTAAACACCCAAAAAAGTAGTTTGTATGTTTTACAAATCTATAAATAATGCTTATCTTTTTTATGGGATTGGTCGGTTTTAAAATAGCGTTGTACAGATTCAACGACATAACTAGTTACGCAACCTAAGTTTAAACTAGCATAACGTAACAAAAAATGGGTAAGATTCATAAAATGTAAACTTACGGTTGATATCCATGATGATTTGTGAAGATCACGCCTTGAAACGCTTCGGTGTTACTAATGTGTGTGTAATATGTGTATGATTTTAAGATCTAGAATTGGAATAGTGAGGAATAGTGGTGGCGCGAGAAACGAGAACGTCAAAAATTAAAAAGTCAAATAAATAAAAAATATCATTATATTAACTTGTTTCTTCCCCATGCAAATCTAAAAAAGATTTTGTGCCGTCTGTCGCACACTAAGTTCAAGTAGCACAGCCGCCAGTCGCACACCAGTTCGGATAAAACAAAATAGTAGTGGGGTCACGTCATGATTGGTAAATATTTGAAATGAAATGTGTGTTGTGTCACGTGTCAATAAATGTATGGAGTAGCACAGTCGCACAGGTAGCACATGACCAAAATTGGAAGTTAGATGATTTGTGACTCAATCATGATTGTAAATCCGATTTTAGGCACAATTTTAGAATTATCCCATATGTTATGGTGTAGTTGTATGTCTCATATGGTTCATTATATAGAGAGAATGTTCTTGTCTTTTATGTGAATTAAAGTTTTAGTACGAAAAGTGGGTATGGACCACATTAATACAGGTTTTTGAAACTTGTAGTATGTTTAAAAACATCATAAGTTAATCCTAACATATTTCCTACACTATGTTTTCAAACAAATTAATCCCATAAACTCATTTCTTTTTAAATAAGCTTAAGCCACTCAAATAAGTTAGTCCTTATACGCTCTTAAATAAGCTTAATGTTAAATATATCTTGTAACGATCTGTGTAACTCAAACAATCTTCGACCATGTTTAATACAGTATAATATTTTTCTTTCAAATAAAATCTTCTTAATTCTCTAAATGTGAATGAAGGTAGCCATTTACTTGAAATTATACATATATTAGGAAATTTAAAGTTGTGCAATTGCATAGCCGACAGTTAACACACATTGCACAAGTAGTAAGCAGGACCATCCCGTGGTTTTTAAGGGCCCTGTGCCACCATTATAACATGTGCCTCATGAACTAGAAAAAGTTTTTGAACATGTAAAATTATAAATGGAGCAAAAAATTGCTTTAGCTAAATTTATATCATAAAAAGGAGACAAACCGTCAAAACATATGAAATTGATATTCTACGAAAATATATACAATACTTTATTAATTCAAAAACATACATGTCTATCTGTAATTATCTTTTATAACTTGTGGGGAGAAACTGTCAAATTTTTAAACCTTTGTACACTAGTTCTGAAGTTAGATTAAAGCACTAATACAAAAGTGTCAAAAGGCAACAAACTATAGTATTTGAAATGCACATTGTTCAAAGTTGTCTTTCTTCTTAGTTGTATCATGTATGACTGTATCATAACCCTTGCTTATACATATTATCAAATATCAGTATACCACTTAGAACACATGGTTTTCATCTTAATGTGTTTACAAATCAAAGTATCTCAAAGAAATTTCTTAAAATATTGGATCAAATAAGTAAAAATATCAAAAATTATTAACAAAAATGTTAAAGGGCCCCCCTCTTATACATATTAATTGATATTCCAAATGCATGCAAGTATCAATACGCTTTTGCATATATGAGGCACGCTAATATTTGTTTGTTTTCTCATTTTGTGATACAATGAATTGTGGTTTAATAAGCATGATTCGTACGTACACGCTACACGATTCAGAATGTGAATGATGGCATATGAAACTTTCATTACTCTGTATGATTTTGAGATCAAAAGATATATATATATATATATATATATATATATATATATATATATATATAATTCAAAAGAGTTATCCATTAAACTTGTGAATTCAAACATGTGAAATTTATTTCAAAAAAAGTCAGGTGAAGTACCTTGATTAAAAAGTATGGTTCTTGCTTGTTATAAGTGTGTTTTTGAAAAAAGAAATGATAGTGAGTTCGATTTTGTTTGATGTTGATCTGGTATATATATATATATATATATATATATATATATATATATATATATATATATATATATATATATATATATATATATATATATTTCAAAAAGGAGACAAACCGTCAAGGTTATATATATATATATATATATATATATATATATATATATATATATATATATATATATATATATATATATATATATATATATAACCTTGATGTTGATTTGGTATATATATATATATATATATATATATATATATATATTGTATTGGTGGTGGTCTTGGGAAGTTCGCACCTTCTGTTGCAAATATCTCCCTTGGAGTTTTAGTGAGATGAGTATATTTGTCGTTGTCTCTTCCACTGCGGTAATTCCTGCCGCGGTTATTGTTTTGATCATTGGATTGTCTCCGCGGCTGTTCTTGTTGCCTATAGTTTGAATATCCTTTTTTGCTATCCGCAGCAGCTTCTTCTCCTTGTATAAAGGATCTAGTGCGCTTTGTTAACTCGTCAAAGGATTGTGGAACTTTGTCATTAAGTTTCCGGATGAGTTCTGGGTTATTGATCCCATTCATGAACCCTGAAATTTTTAGAATTTCAGGACATGCTTTGACTTGTATGCACTCATCCTTGAAACGTTCCATAAAAGCGCTGGTGAATTCCCCTTGGCGCTGTTTCACTCTTGCTAGCTCCACAGGGTTTTTAGCGCACTTCTTTCGCTGGGTGAAGTTGTGGCGGAATGCTTTCCGTAATTCCTCAAATCCACCAATGCTCCTACGTGGGAGTTTGCTAAACCATGTGCGCGCGTTTCCTACTAACGTGGAATTAAACATATGGCACCACACAGGTTGTGGCCAATTTTCGATTGTTGCGGCTGACTCGAAAATTTTTAGGTGATCGTCAGGATCACCTGTTCCATCATACGTTTTTACGTTAGCGGGCATGCGTCTGCGTTTGTGGTCTGAGTAATCGCTGATGCGTCGCGTAAACGCGTCAATTTTCTGGCGTCGCCATGGGAGGGACATATCTTCGTTCTCCTCCTCGCGACGTCTTCCTCTTGACTTCCAATGTCCTGTTTCTTTGTCCTCGTTGTCCGAGGAGTCGCTGGAAGAAGAGTAGTCTCGCTTTCGGCGCTTGCGCCGGCTTCTTTCAGAAGAAGAGCCTGAGGGATCTCTGCTTGGGGATCTCCTCCTCCCCAATCTATCTTGTATTCGCCTACTTTCAGGTTTGGAAGATCCTTGGCTTGGCGAATGTTGAGGCCCTAATCGATCGTGTATTCCCCGACTGCCAAGTCTGGAATGGACATTGGTGCGCCTACCGCTGTCTCCAGAATTTTGTGAGTCAGGTACCGCACCTAACCTATCATGGACAGAGGTACGTTCTGTACGTCTTCCTCGCGGGTGACGTGGTGGTGATAGTTCGCGCTCTGGACCAAAATTAAGTCGGGCTTGTAGGTCCGTGTTTGCTCTTCTTGTTGCTTCTTCTTGCATGAGGGCATTTAATGTTTCATAATTTTGGGATACAAAGTTTCCCAAAGTCAGATCCGGTGCGTCCTCAGTTGTTGCAAGAATTTCTTCCTCAGTGTTAGGCGCCCTGTTCCGTTCAGGAGCGCCTGGCGGCACAGTGTTGTTCACTGCGGGTGTAGCCTGATGAGGAGTGGTGAAGAGGGTGCGTTGGAGTTCCTCAACGCTGGGGACCTCTAAAGTAATCCTGGGTAGTTCTACCGCTGGGGGAGGTTGGGTTGTCCCTGCCTCGTTGTGACCAGGTGTGCTGGTTGTCCCAGCGACTTGTCTGGAGGTTGGATCTTGTTGATTCTTCCTCAGATGGTCACGTTTTTCTGGCTGCGGAGTCCGCTGGCTCGAATTCTTATGTTTCGTCATTCTAGTTCTTAGTAGGGTCCCACGGATGGCGCCACTTGTTGATACAAAAGTTGGGCGTACCTGGTTGTTGGACTTTGCTCTTATATCAATTCGTTCCTTAGCACTTTGTTACCTGCGTACTAAGAAAATAAATAACACCGTTAGGCTTATCGAGGGATTGTCTCCCCCGATTAGACTCCGGCGTGAGAGTAAGTAATCGATTTAGGGTTTGGTTGAAGAGTTAGGGTTGTATATCGTACCTTTAATGAGAATCGTGTGATTCTATATATAGGGGCTAAGAAACCGTGTTTCTTGCTCCTCACTCTTCGCACGCGTGGTGCTTATCCAAGGTAAGGATATCTATTCCTTGAATAGATAATCCTTATCGTTACCCGGTGGGTTAGATTGGGCCTTTGGGCTTCGTGAGCCCAAGCGTTGATACCACAGCCCATACCATTTGTCATGGTAGCCCATTCGTGATGGGCTTAAGTGTAAGTAATGTCTATCATTTGGACTTGCGGCCCAAATATAGGCTATACGTCATCAATATGCTAATGTGGGAGGGAGATGGTGAGTGTGTATTTATGGTCCTTAATGGGAGGTAGCTATCTCGGTCCTTTGTCTTTTCTATGGATTAAAAAATTGTAGGACAATAAAGATGGAACACATTCATGCCATGTGACTAGTTAAACGTACACAGGTTTAAAGAGACAATTGACATGAGTTTGTAGAACGAATAACATAGTATGATTATGATGCTTAATTTAAAGTCTTCCAAAGATTGAACAATTTAGGGAATGAAAGATTAGAGTTAACTTAGTCAAGTTCAAGATGTTGATACAATAATTAAAGCTTTAAGTCAAGATCGAGTTATTAAGTAATCCAAGTATCGGTTTTTTTTTTAAGTAAAAGGTATGCATGATTAGAGTTTGTTAACATAATCAAGAGCATATACAAGCTATTAGAAAAGAAAGGCATTTTTTGTTAGGCATCAATTTAACTGCATGGCATCTTGGTCAATCATTTAAAGGAATAAAAAGTGAAGCAATTTTGTCATGGTGTGGTCACTCTCGTTTGTTTGGCGATCAAAACATCATAAGACATAAGTTACAAACTAGAATGTGTTATTATATTTATGTCAATTTCCATATTAAACCATAGTGAATGTCAATAATGTAATAATGAAGACCGGGAAAGGCTGAAGGTCATTAAATCTGTTGATGAACTAACTAGTATACTTTGTATACTTTAGTTTTTATGTCTCAAAGTCTTTGTTTAGTTTTATCTAAATGTTTTTAAGGTTGTAATCTCACAAATACTACACTTAGTTTAGATATTTTGTAATTTGTACATTCGTGGCTAAGAATATTATTCGTGTTAACCCGTCCCATTCTAGTTGGGATATTGATTCTAGTTATGAATATGAAGGAAACTTGTTAGTCTCTAAGAGCATCCAATATGATGAACCTTTTAAAAGGTTTATAAAATTAACACATCATGAAATGTTATTAATTTATAAACCTTTTTATACTATAAACATATTCCCGCTATAGATAAAACATTTAATAGGTTTATAAAATTGTCAACTCATATAATGCATTAATTTATAAACCTCTTTAAAATCATACGCCTTTTCATGCCACCTACACTTGAAATGGTTCCTCAATATGGTAAACAATTTTTTGAACCTCTTCAGAATTTCTTGAACCTATTCTTAACCACCATAGTGCATGCTCTAATAATGGTTTGGATTAGTCGGGTACGGTTCACCCAAATAAGTCCAATGATAAGATAAAAAAGTAGGAAAAGTGAGAAAATTTTGTCTAAAATCAAGGAAATCTATGATTAAAAGTTACTCCCTCCGTCCCACATTGACTGTCCAGTTTGACTTTTTCAAGTCTTTTTTTTTTCAACTTTGACCGTATATATTTTTGTTTGTATGATATAATATTTCACAAAAATTATACCAATGAAAAGTACATTTAAAACTCAATCCATTCATATATTTTACATAAAGTATTATGTAACACAAAATAAAATTATTAAGGTCAAAGTTGTAAAGGAAAGACTTAAAAAGTCAAACATGGACAATAATTATGGGACGAAGGTAGTAATATATTTTACAGCCAGATCAGCCTGAATAAGAATTGTTAATACATTAATCGCATAAAACATTATTTCTATTTAACGATTTCTTTACATTTAGTTAATGGCATATATAAAAACGCATTAATTAAGTAAAAGTTCAAGTAAACAACTTTTAGACTCACCTTTGAGAAAAATCACTTAAGGAATATAGATCGCTAAAACTTGCATAATGATCAAAGAATGTTTTATCATACATAATGCATTAAACACTTGCATCATTTTAAAACACTGCATACTTTTATAAACTTTCATAAAAGTTTACTTACACTTTATTTTACATATTATACTAATAAAACATTTGTTGAAGTGTAACTTGAGAGCCGGTATTGTTGCGAAACCGCTAGTCGGGAGGTCGGCTACAGGGAGTAGGGTGGCTCGGTGTATTGTGGAGCTGCGGATCGAGCTGGCACTATTCACACGTCGAGCCGTTGGCTAAGAAGGAATAAAAAAATTAGTCATTCACTTTTTTTTATTAGTGGGTTTCCCTCTAAGCGTCCACTTATTTTTTTTTTTTGGTGCTAATTGCATGTTTTACACATGTCTTCCAATATCAGAGGTTTGTGGGTTCATTGCAAGTTATATACAAAAATTCTTAATTGTATCCAATATTATATACAATGTTCGCACGCTGAGCCGTTGAATATCACCGTGTATTGTAAGCATACCACAGTGCAGTGTAAAAATTATTTTTTCATCTTTTGCTACTTTTTTCATCAGTAACGCGACATACCTCTTCTCATCAAGATGAACTTGTCTTCTTATGGCTTCCAGTTCGATATGAAATGGCTTTCTATTAGTATCTGAAATTGATGAAAATTTAGAATTTGGCCTTGAAGGTGAGATCATTTGAAAAGAATGAGCCATGTAGATAGAATAATGGGGTTTCTATACCTACGGTTGAATGTCTTTCTATGTGAATGTGTATATATAGGATTGTATTCACCTATAATATTTTTCGCAATCGCATCGCAATCAAATCGAAAAGTGTGAAAAGAAATTAAGTTGCATTGGATATTGCAATCAACATTTAATTTGACGTTTTGTATTCTTAATTGTATCCAATATTATACCAAAAAAAAAATAAATAAATAAACATTGTTAAAAAGTAAACATTGACTTTTATTCATTCAAAATAGAATGGAGAAGTACAATAGATCATGTAAAGTTGAAGAATAAAACATTGACACGCATGTTGCTCGATCATAGTTGATGAACAAATCTTCAAGAAAATCATTTTTCGCAGCAATGGATTCGTCAAGTCTTTTCAGCTACTTAATACATTCTCCCAAACAGGCGCGTCACGCCCCATATCGTCATAGCACTTTAACTTCCTTGCAGCATTTTGCCTGACTGTACTCTAGTTATTCGATCTCTTCCTTTTTCTTTTATTGACATATGGAGAACATAAACCTTTTCTAATAGTTCGTCCCTTAAAGTAGTATCATTCACCAGAAAATCCGTGATCAATTCGCTTTGTTTATCAACGAAACGAGATGGTGTTGTAGAATCCAATGGGTCTATATTTGTTTAATTGTTTGTTTAAATCAGATGTGAAACATAATTACAACTACAACATCTATGAAATATAACCTTAACTTCTTCTGTTTCCCTAGATAAGCACATTTGTAATTGAGTAATTCTATCTCATCTTTTGACACATTTACCAATAAATGCTTTCTTCCTCGTACATTAACTATTTCTATCCAATTTTTTCACAATATAAACTCAAGTATTTTAGGAGGATGATCCTCTCAAGTTGTGTATAACTTGAGAGGTCAAGTCAGACAATGTGAGCCATTGGATCAAATCTAATGGCTCATAATTCCTTAAGTTGATCAAGTTGTGTTATATAACTTGAAAGGATCTCTCTCGAGTATTTTAACACTAAGATTACTTCATGTTCTTACAATATTATAATCAAAGAAAATGATTTGTATGTAGAAATATTGCATACTAACTAAATTCATCTTAATACAATACTAATAAGTTCATATGATATAGAAAAAAAATTAAAATAACAAATTAATCTTTTGGAGAAAGGAAGTTAATCCATGCTTGGAAGAAATATCACATTCAAAAATTTCTCTATATATATATCTTCATAATTTCTTTTTAAAAAATCCATATTTAAAATGGAGCCAAGATTGAAGATGTTGTAAAAAAGATTTGGTAGTCCCCTTATGACATGTCATAATCTCATGCCTATGGACTTGCTCACTATAGAGTTCAGTACATTTAAGCTAAACAGATTTCATTGGTTTTTAAATCGTACTATCTGCTTATGAAATGTTTATTTTTAGTATGTGTGAAGACAACAAAAGTGAATGTATAGATTCCCACCACATTTGAAATCTTGAAATTGTTATGAGTATTATTTTTCTCACTTAACTATAACGTCTTTTTTCTTCTTTTTGCAAGAAGTGAATAAAAAAAATTGTTTAGCAAAGAGTTCACGCAACATTATTCATGTCCAAACACTTTATACCTTTTGAAGCTATATTTAGCATTCTCCGTAAACACCCAAAAAAAAGTAGTTTGTATGTTTTATAAATTTATAAATAATGCTTATCTTTTTATGGGATTGGTCGATTTTAAAACAGCGTTGTACAGATTCAACGACGTAACTAGTTACGCAACCTAAGTTTAAACTAGCATAACGTAACAAAAAATGGGTAAGATTCATAAAATGTAAACTTACGGTTGATATCCATGATGATTTGTGAAGATCACGCCTTGAAACGCTTCAGTGTTACTAATGTGTGTGTAATGTGTGTGTGATTTTTAGATCTAGAATTGGAATAGTAAGGAATAGTGGTGGCGCAAGAAACGAGAACGTCACAAATTAAAAAGTCAAATAAATAAATAAAATATTATTATATTAACTTGTTCCTTCCCCGTGCAAATCTAAAAAAGATTTTGTGCCGTCAGTCGCACACTTAAGTTCAAGTAGCACAGCCGCCAGTCGCACACCAGTTCAGATAAAACAAAATAGTAGTGGGGTCACCTCATGATTGGTAAATAGTTGAAATGAAATGTGTGTTGTGCTACGTGTCAATAAATGTATGGAGTAGCACAGTCGCACAGGTAGCACATGACCAAAATTGGAAGTTGGATGATTTGTGACTCAATCATGATTGTAAATTCGATTTTAGGCACAACGTCAAATATAATGACTATGGTCTCCTGTTTTGGGCATGAATCATACCGATGAAAAGATGAAGAGTTGAAACTAGTCATATAGGAATTCTTACCATTAAACAAGATGTAAACGATTTGATCTTCATGAGCTTGAAAGTTGAAGTTGACAACAAAATGTTACCTTGTGGAAGATTTCATATGAAGTATAATCCAATTCTTACGCGCATGGACGGAACTTAGAAGGGACTAAGGGGGGCTGCGGCTGCCTCAAAATTTTTGACCCTATGTACATTTTATACCCTTTTATATATGATTTGAATCATTTTTAATACAAAATTTTCAGCGTAGAGTATATCCGCCCCCATAAAATAAATACTTTTCAAGTTGGCCCTCCACCAACAGTGTTCAAGTTCCGTCCTTGCTTACGCGTTCAAAAAATCAGTAACATAATATAATAAGGTGTCTACCATAATATATAATCAGCCCTTATATTCAAAGAAATTTCTTAAAATACTAGGATAGGCCAATACCTTTCGTAATCTTATAGGAATGACTGCACATGTCGATAACACCGAGTGCTTATGAGTTATGACCCCTTAAACATATATGACTGCATTTCAAAACTAGCGATCCATTGGTCATTATGATCACAACACGTTAACTAAAACTTGGGTTCTAAACCTGTCAAACCACTTGTAAGTTAATCGGAATTAACTCGATAAAAGCTTGTTTCCACGACAAGCTTAATCGAGCTCGAGTTCGAGCCCGAGTTTCATACCCAAAACTCGATTATGCTTGTGAATCTAAACAAACCAATGAAATATATGTAAATGTAAATATACTTCATAGATGTATAAATATGTATATTATGTAAATTATATATGAAGGAGCTTAAACTAACTAAGCGAGTCCAAGCATATTAGTGTAAGTAACAAGCCGAATTTGAGTCGAGCTCTACTTTATTTAGGCCTATCACAATAACGAGCCAAGTCAACCCAAGTCGAGCCCGAGAAAAGCATAAGGGTTAATGAACTCGAGCTCAAGCCTTATAAATTTGAGCCAAGCTTTGGCTAGCTCAGACTTGGTTCAGCTTGTTTTCACCCATAACTAAAGTCTAAAACAAGTGTACTAAAGCCAAGGACCGGTCTACCAGCCAAACACAAGACTGGCGACCAATCACCATGTTAAAGAAAATTGAATGCATTGGTAGGCTTAATCATCATTTTACTGGGCTACCTACGTCCTATGATCAAAATAGAGGTACAATATAAACACCTTGGAACAACAATTGACAATAATACATAACTTGGAAAGCAATCAAAAATAACAAAATCCCGCTAACATATATAACTAGCATTTGTAATACAATGGTTGAAATATTTTAAAAAGACTAAAATACACCGTTGGTCCCTAAACTTGTGACGAAACATCACATGCCACCTTAACTTTTTTTTTTAGTCGCCTGGAGTCCAAATAGTGAAATTTTGAGTCTGAATGCGTCCCTCCACCAAACTTATTTGGATAAAAGCATGCAAGGATTTAAACCCATATGTTTTGTTTTGTCTTTAGTGAAGGGCATAACGATCATTTTATATATTTGAATTATTACTCATATAAATCTCATCATCTACTCTTCTTCTTCTTCCACTTTTAATATTTTGTTTTGTAATGATCAGTTCCAAAGCATGTATTTCATATTGTCTGCAACATATGTATCCAACGCTGACCATAAAAACTCATCAGTCATCATCTTATCATGGCAGGAAGGTTCTTCCATCAAATACTTCTATTCGTAAGATAAGTTCCAAAACATGTGAGGTTACTGTGGAAAAAAATTCTATTGGGTGGGATATAAATGTCGAAAGGTCCAAGAAAACAAAAACACGGCAGTACCAAAGTTCTATGATGGTCCAATCAAGTATAGCAGGTCTAGAAACAGATAAAGAAGCACTCCTATCCAGATTGTTGGGGTATGAAAATAGAAATCAAAACTTCGACGTCGTGTCAATAGTTGGAATGGGTTGAAAATCTCAATTGGTTAGATGCTCTTAGGAGGTATTTGTTTAAGCTTATATGGGCGCTTATATGATTTCGGCTTATTTATCATAACTTATTTGTTTATATAACTTTTGTTATGATATATAATAAACTTATTTAATATCACAAGTCTTAAAATAAGACAGAAAAATTGGACTTATTAAATATAAGCCGAAGTCAAATAAGCTCATAAACAACAAATACGTTTAAACAAACGTCCCCTTAAAGCATCCGCAGTACATGCTTTTTTAAAAACTTTTAATAATTTGTTTAAGTCATTCAAATGACTTTTAGCATTAAGAGTAAAGACTTGTTGTGGCAATAACTTGAGAAACTCCAGGCGTTTGATTAATAGCTTGGAGTTGTTCTAGCATTAATTTTTCATTTTCCACCCTTTCGTTAGTTGTTAAAAAGCTTTTGTCAAAGCTTGATGCATTTGAAGTCGTTTGTAAATATAACTTTGTGATTATGAACAATAAATAAAAGTGTGCTCAGCAAACTCAAGAAGTCTTTAAAGACTAATTAGATTGCATATGCTTTTAGATCAAGAGTTATGAGATTTTGTACAAAATTTACAAGACATTGTTACATAGATAATAAGGGTACATGATGCAAGCAAGAGCCAAGCAGTGAGTACTTTGAGCATATGATGTAAGTATGTATTACGTTAAAACAGCAACACGTATATGATTCTATGCATGATGCAAGTATATGTATTAGTGTTACATGAAAAAATTAAAAAAAAAAAAAAAACGGTTTAATAACTGTGTTGAATTGGGCCTTGAACTCATGAAGTATGCATTGCTAGTTTGCTACTTTGCTATTAAGGCCATTAGAGTGGGCTTTTATCCATTTGGATTATTAAATGTAAATGAAAATGAATCCAGCTATCAGTCGTAAAAGGTTGTATTACTTCAATAATTGTATGTACCTGTGCATCCATAGAGTACAAAATTGTGGCCTTGTAGATAGATTTTTTCTAAACTACAACGTTCACTATTTCTATAGAATTCTGTAAAAGCCAAAAGTTTGTTCAACCTCAGTTGATCGCCTAGAACACATTGATGTTTTGTAAGCGTCATTAGAGGATTATTTTGAGTTTTTACACTGCCTATGCTATTTTTATTGTTCGATATATATTATTTTAGAAATTACACTTGAACTTGTGACGTGAATATAAATTTCATCTGGTACATTTCTTAGACTCTTTGCAGTCAAACCTTGCATTTTTTGTGTCTTCTTGCTTCACTTTTGGTTTAGTTATGTGCTTAAATTCTCAACGATGAAAGATTTCACGACGACATCCATTATTTTTTTGAATCTTGACATGTATATACTTAAAACTTGAAAGCCGCTAAAGTGACACATTTGACACTCACTTAAAATGAGACTTTGCAACGCGTTGCCGCCTAATGGTTATTGTTCCTGGAGTGTTCGACTGCTAACAATGTCTTCTAACTTATATGGCTAGATGAGTGATCTCTTAGATGACAATTGTTATCGAAAAATTATATTTGTTGACATGGTATGATAGGATCTCATATATAGATGCCTTGCAGTTGCTCAAAATACAAATATTCTTTTGACATTGTCAAATTTGATTTCAAAATATTTAATCAAATTTGACGATGTCATATATTGGGTCAGGTCTCGCCCTCATAAAATACGACGCAACGTACTTTTCTTCAAGCTTTAATCACATATGTATACATGAATGTACATATAGCTATCTTTCCATTGAAGTAAAGGGTTAACTTCTTTTCAAATACGTCAAGACCGACCATTCTATATAGCCATATTTGTTTTTCAATGGGTTACGGTAATCGAATAAGTGATACATGAGTAAAATATTTAATTGTTATTGTAATATTCTTTATTAATAAATCTCAATCAGTCAAATGAATCATACAGATATTATATTATCATCTCACATTACAAAATAATTTTTGAGGTGTTAAGGTGTCATTTTAGAATTATATTTCTATCCATCAATCATAACACTTGTATAACAAAGGTTGCAAGTTGGTGCAACAAGAGTTAAAAGGCAGCTGTATACACCAAATAAGTGAATCACAATTTTTATGTTTCACTTCTCAATAAACGACATATCCAAGGTCATATATACTACCTTATGTTATGTATGTTCATTTTCATTACAATTTATTAAGCGACTTACAATAACCATTTTCATTACATGTTCATGTTCATTTTCGTACCTTCTCCACCAAGTGCCATTTTAGTTTATGTACAGAATTCAAAATTTTATGTCAAAAGGTGATTTAAACTTGTTATATTTATGATGGTCATATGTCAATCAGAAAATAAAAGAAAAACTTTTAACGGGGATGATAAAAAGCTTAACTTCTAATTTCTAATTTAACATGGAAATATAAAAAAATGTTAGATTAAATTTAGTTAGTAGTTGGAGTATCAAATTATGTCCATATGTTTGATCATTGATTACTCTTAGTGTATAGATTATATATTACAGATCAATGATTGTTGATACTTTTATTTATTATAATTGAATTCCATATTGCATTAAAAAAAAAATACTTTGACCCTAGAACATTTGGGTTTGAAACATTTTATGTGTTTTCCAATACGTAAATAATATTTTGCAAGAGCACAGAAAATGGAATAGTTGGAGTCTACACCCAATCTTGTAATGGAGAATAATGATGCAAGCACTATCCACCACAGTTATGGATTATGGTGACTAAGGGATTAAAATTTAAAAGGAATGGTTAGCATTTGAAGAAAGGCATGTATGCTGCCTTTTTGTTAAATAATCAAATTGTGTGGTCATTTGGATGATAGATAGGGCTGTAAACGAACTGAACGTTCAGTGAACATTTCATGAACCGTTCGGTAAAAAGTTCGTTTATTAAATGAACGAACATGTACAATATTTTACGTCCGTTTAGTTAAATGAACGAACATGAACAAAAGTCTCATTTGTTCATTTATGTCCGTGAACGTCCGATTAAGCGTTCATTAAAGTTCGTTTATGTTTATTTATCTATTTATGTTCATATATCATATATTTTAATTTTATAATTTAAAAATTGGTTTGTTTAAACAAAGCAACTACTTATAAAACAATATATTGTGAAGAATTCAATAAAGTTTATGTTTGTTTGTCTATTTTCATTTATGTTCGATCGTTTATGCTCGTTTAGCATTCGTTTAGTGTCTTAATGAACGGACATAAACGAACATGAACAATTCATTTTCTTAATAAACGAACATGAACAAGAAAATTTGTCCGTTTAAGCATCCGTGTCCGTTTATTTATTCGGTTAAAATTAAATGAACGAACATGAACAGGGCTCCGTTCGTGTTTGTCCGGTTCGTTTACGGCCCTAATGATAGACTTGAATATTACCCACTGCTAAGGTTTCAGTATTAGATTACACAAGGAAACATGTTTGACTTTGATTGAATGGTATTCGAGCAGTATACGTCAAACTTATCAAGTTGAGTCTACTTATTTGTCAAAAATCCATTCCGGGTATGGTTCATAAGACAATCATTCACCAAATCCAATTTACTCGAGTCTCTTTCTTTTTGATCGAAAGTATGCAATAGAAAAACTTAACATCTGTACAAATCATTTCTCGAAAGCGAGGTAAGTTGTTGGGGTTAGAAACATCCCAACTAAACCCTTTGTACATTTAGATCGACAAAAACAAATAATGAAATATCATATTTAGCAACCGGGTTCAAATACTTAGTTCCAAAACCAATAGTTTTTTATACAAAACTATTTTAAGCTGAGAACTTTGTACTAAACACCAAACGAATAGTTTTTTATACAAAACTATAAAGTTATATTTACGAGGAATATTATTATACGTAACAGTTTTTGTATTATTGAATTTGTGTGAATGATATCGAAGGGTGTCATTTCCAGTTCACAACGTAACCCAATCATCGAACCATACTATCTTTTTATGAAAACAATTATATTTATTTTTCTTTCATTACGGGAGAAATTATTTGAAGCCTAAACATGAATATCTCGTGAGGTGCAACAACGATATTTTAGTAAGAATTTATGGGCCACAAATTGTTCATAGTTGGTGGCTGACTTGGATACTATTTTAATTCTCTTACCCAACTCCAACAGCCGACGTTCTTTTTTTTTTTTAATCTTTCATCTCATCAAGTGTTTCCCTACCATTCTAGTTATCTTTAACCACAATTTGCTTCATATTTTACGACATCAAACAGTTTATTTATTTATTTATTTATTTTTATTGTAATTTCTGATCTTTTTGCCGACTAATTCAAAGAGTTTGAACCTATCGCCAAACATGCTCAAATCAAGTAAAACCCTCTCTTTTCAGAATGTTGATGTTGGCCACTTAAAGTTGTTTACACCTATTAGAAATTAAACTTGAGACCTCACACATTTTAAAGTGATAATCACAAAGCATCTTGCCACTAGGCCACCCTTTAAGTGGTTACGTGAAACAGTTTATTTCCACCTTGCTATGCTTCTTTTTTCATTTTTATGCTAACATGTCAAACATTTCACAAACATAAAAGCATTGTTTTGAAATTCGGTTTTCTAATTGACCCAATTGAGTCGCCGATTCACCGGTTCAACAACCAGATAGAACCGGTTCTATTTATCAGTTCTCGTTCAATCTCCATTTACAACTACATCTCAATACAGCAACAATTACTTTCATCAAACATGCCTTAAAGTTTAGTGGAATTAAACTCTATCGAGCTTGGACAGTTTATGTGATTCAAATTTATCTTACGCAAAGTAGTGCAATCTTCTACACGGTTTGTTTTCATAAAACAAATATTAACACATACAAAAGATAAGAAGGTTGACATTGAATATTACCCTTTTAATAAAAAACCATTTGATAATTGTCAAATATACGAGTATAAATTTGACCACTAATGTTACTCACTTACTCCAACTCTAGCCCCCAGCACCCATGCACACCAAATACGAGCCTTTCTCAAGGGACAAATGGCCTTAATTCGATGTAAACGTAATTTGCAAATCCTTTAACATAATAAATACAATATTATTTTTACAATATAATTAGCCTTGGTCACTCAACCTCCATATAAGAAATAAAAAAAATCTTATGTAGAACACTTATGATTTGGTGTCCAACACAATATTTTATTTATCATTCAAGAATCGGGCATTCTTGTTATCTATATATCTTTATCTTTACTACATACAATGTAGAAATGGTTAAAGTGAAATTGTAGAATTATTAAAATTTCAGTCAATCCTCATTTTACCCTTATAACTGAATTGGACTTCTTTAGGCAAGTCTGAATTTTACTAAATGAAACCTCTCTCACCTAAAACAAATACAATCTCTCTATCTTAAAAAACACACACGACACATACAAAACACACCAACGAAAACTCCCATCTCACCACTCGCTAACAACAACACATCACAACCTCCACCATGCCAGAACCCACCACGTCACAGCCTCCAACACTTCACAACCACCATGTCCTATCCACCACCACCTCGCCGGAAACTCGCCATAACCGAAAGGCTTTTCAGGTAATGATGTTGTTTCGGTGTTTTTTTTTAAATCTATAAGTTAAAGAATTTTTGTAGGCTTATTTGTGTATGTTTATATTAATTAGGTTTTGAAAGGTAATTTTATAGAAATTTTTTTTTTTAGATCTAGGTTTTTAAAAGTTTTATTAACTTTTTTTTTACAACCGTTGTCGCCGTGAGTTGCCGGAAATATTGTTGTCGAGTCGTCGAGAACGCCGTCGTTGTCGTCGTGACTATCACCGCCACTCGCCCAAAAAAACAGCAGGTTTCACCTAATTTGCGAACAGCATAGTATTTTGTTAATCGATATTGGACATTTGGACTGTCCATGTTAGTTGTTCATTTGTGAGAATTGTTTTAAAACTACTTTTGTCTTGTATAGAGTAGTATTTATCTCTTTAGTGTTTAGGAAATGAAGTTATTAACTAGGGTGTGATTTCTCTGGGCACTAGACGTTACTTCTGGCATAAGGCTTAAGGGATGTGATGGATTTTAGGATTGCAATACTTATTAGATAAGGATAATGGTTCTAGAGACCTTTTATGGTCTTACTTAGGTCAACCTGCTAAAAAGAGTTCAACAGTGTCCACCATGTTTAGGATTAACATTCAAGTAATAAAGTTGGATGACCTCTGCAACTCTTCACTAAAGCTCTCATTTAAAACATATATTATGCTTCTGATTTGAGGAAGATACTTTCTGATTATCTAAATAGTTACTCCGCAATTTTTTGGGACAATGGATATAGAGGCTTCTAACTATGAAACTTTGATCTTTAGATCATGTTTGCCAGACCAATGAAAGAACCCAATTCTACATGGTAGATACTTTGCTTATCACATGTTACTTATTTTTAGCCTCAACATGGTTCACAACATTTAGTACCACTAATTCCTACCCATAGCAATTAGCCCAATCAAAAATCTACCGTCCAACCTCGTGGGCCATGGAAAAAGGTCCCAAAGGAAACAAAAATTGCTCAGTCTACATGGTGTGAAATCTGTAAAATTGAGTGCAACGCTAAGGATGTTCTTGATAATCATAAATGTTGAAAATAGTCATATGTAAAAATGTTGAAAATCTGAAATAAGGAAACGATTAATATGTGATAAAGTTAATAAATGTTGATAATCTGAAATAAGGAAACCATTAAAAGTTAGTTAGGCTGGAATTGCATGTGCTAGGATGTACATTTAAAATTAGTAATAATTATGGAAACGATTTGGTTATTCGGTTACAAATCGAGTCAATAAATCGGATTGTGGAAATAATTGATTACTTAACAAAAATATCTTGGCCGGGTTTAATAACATTAAATGTGTGATTGGTAACTTATATGGTTGATGACTTAACAAAAATATTGTTATAAAGTTTATATTTTTGAAGTATTGAATGTTTTCTTATACATGTAATAAATCTGATTTTTTTGGTCTAAATATGATTTTATGTTTTTTATATAAATCTGAATCTTCTTTTTTATAATCTGTTAATTATCGAGCTTCTTTATAAAGGGTATTTGTTAATGTTGAATTTTAGGTTTTGAAAACTTAACATGATTTTCGATTTTATGTTTGATTAATTGTGTATATTCCATATCCTAATAGAAATATGGTGGATAGGACGCCCGGTTGCGAGCAGCGCAGCAGAGGTAGGAGTAAATGCTCCAAGGCAAGCTGAAGTTGAAGCTCAAATGGAAACAAAGCGGAGGAGAGACTTCGTGTGAGAACCAGCGCGACAGACATTATTGAAGGTATTGACTAGCTTATTCGTGATTGTGTTTAAAGTAACTTTGGTTAACTAATTCGCATCGATCTTTATCTTTTTTATTGATTTGTGGTTAATTTGTGTTTAGTTTAAGTGGGTATTGATAGGTTTTTAGTATTAAAAAACAATGGCCTTACCTTTTGCAGCTTATGAGCTTATTAGTTTAGGCTTACAAGTTGAATATGTATAGATTCAAATCAATCTCTTTTCATTTGAATGTGTTGTTATTGAAAGTTACATGTGTAAAATAGGCTAGACCGTGAGCACGGCTCTGTAAACCGCAATTAGACGAAGTACAAAACCTCAAAAATCGGACATAGGTAGTGTGTATCCAACAACTTATTTCGTATGGTATAAAAACTAATACATTGTTGTTCAATAATATTGTTTCATTTGTATCCCTTTAATTGATCTATTATCAACTCTAAAATTGATGACATTGTCATATTTGTTGTTAGTAGTATATTTGATGTGTTTTTAGTGGAAGTTATATGTGTAAAATAGGCTAGACGGTGAGCTCGAATTCGAACAAAAAACCGGAATTAGATGACAAAACTTAATACATCACTGATATATTAACTGTTAAGTATACTATTCTTTCATTAATTGATTTTTTTTTTTTGTGTGTGTGTGTCGTTTTCAAACTGATTGTGGTCGCTGCTAGCTAGCAATTAGTTACTAGAAGCAAAATATAAGCGTTTCATGAATTTCGTCGAAATTTGACATAGTGAGATATTACTTAGTGGTGAGGTAGGCAATATCTTTCTTAACTACTTATAATGGAAAAAGGGTCAAGTGAAAAGTGGAAAACTGAATTTTCGGTCAATATCCATAATGCCCTTGTCAAACTATGGAAATCAAAATGCCCTTGTATGGAAATTGAATGCCCTTGTCAAACGAATGTTTGTGATTGGTGAGTGAATATGGAATGTCAAATGAATGTCTGTGATTGGTGAGTAAATATAGAATTACGAGTAATAAAATGGCAAATGAATGTTGGTCATTGAATGAGATAAATGAATTGGCAAGTCATATGGAAAGTATATGACAATCATTTTTGAAACTTATGCCAATGAATGAATATAGGCTGCTCAAGGAAAGTATATGCCAATGAATGAATATATCTGCAAGGGCATTAGACTATAGTATCATAATCGTGTTTTATCTTTGAGTTTATATGGTTGTTATTGTTCTTTTACAACAACATATTGTAAAAGAACAATAACAACCATATAAACTCAAAGATAAGTATACCAAGTGTGGTTTTGTTTGCTATCATCACGTGTATATACAACTTTTCTTAGTTATTGGTTATAAGTGTGTATTTTTTTACTTGTAGTTTTTTATGAATGAGTTTCCACTTCAAAAAGGTTATAACTTCTACTTTATTATGTTTCAGGATGATCTTTTTAGGCTAAGTCAAATGTCTACACTTTCAGTTTTATTACTTCACTCCTTCATGATGCATACATAAAAAGATCCATGTATTAACTGAAGAGATTGACATGGATCATCAAACGATCTTCATCAACGGACACAATTTTACTGGGACAAGAGCAAGATTTAGCACATCTCAACTTTTATGCCGCAACCTCCCCCTTCCCTTGAATATTTGTTGAACTAGGAGCATTTTCTATTGAATCCACTACATTTAGTACATACATTTTTTTTTTACAAATACGATATTTAGATATTCATATAATTATTAATATGGGTTTGATCTTTCCATTAAAATTTTTTTGGTCAAAGACTGCGGTTTCAATCTATAATTTTGTTTATCTTTATGTAGTTGATTCCCCCTTATAATTTAAAATATTTTATAATGTGCTTGTTAAAGCTATACTAATATAAGTACAAAGCTCTAATACGTTGGTTAATCGCTACGCAAAACACTCACCATAATATCACAAATTGTTAATTATCTGCCGCTAGGAATTTCGTTGTTATGCATGGGTACTCGCCTAGTTATATATAAAGGAAAAATCAAAAAGTAAAAAGTGAAAACTTAAAATTAATTTAAGTAATTACATTTTTAGAAAAAGTTCTCCCAAAAAATAGTGCATTGGTATTTCTTGGTAATTTGCTTATGAGAAAATTAAGTTAAAAAGATAGCATCTCAACAGGAACACTTAATTAAAAAGTCAATTCTACAAAAATACATTTAGGCGTTCCTTTTGAAAACAAGAAAACACGCCCAACATATATGTGACGAGCAATTTCGAATAATATTGTAAACTGTTGTTAAAGGTACTCGTTCTAGATAGAGCTCATTCTAAATTTAGCTTGTCCTATATTAGGCCTGTAAATATCATAAAGATAGTTTCCTTTTGAAGATTACGGGTACAAAAGGATGAAGATTAAGTCATTCTCAAAGCTTGGTGATTCATTAAAGATAAGATTACCTTCCTTGTGTATGGCATGTTTGGATTACAACTTTATGTGATCTCAAATTTTGATGATGCCTATTTGGATATAGGATATGTAATACTATTAGTGTGAGGATCTAAGACTGCATAATGGTGTTCTGGATTTCTATTTTCAGATAAAGAAATGTAGTCAAGGTTGTGAGATATCCTTAAAGTTGATGTGTTAAAATTGGTAAGAACTTAATGTTATGTTGATGCCAATTTAGTTTTAGTCATTCTTATGATTAGAGGATAATATAGTTTATCTATGCCTAACTTGAAATGCAGCCATTCTTAGTGTGTTAACTCTGAGTGATCTTAAGCTAATGATGATGCCTTACTATTTCAATTTCCTCTATTACATTGTGTGAGGGGACAACTGCATAATGGTGATACAGGACTATTAGGCATAGTAGGGAAATGTCGTCAGAGGCTTATGTTATCCTCAAATGCATTGGTGAATTATGTGAAAATTAGTTGTCTTTTCAAATTGGTTGATGAGTTATGTCCTCCTTCGGATACTCCGGAGGAGACAATCACAATTAAAAACTCCAAATATTCCCAAGACAAAACCACTCCATGAGAAGGCATTGTCTGCTTAGGAGAGCAATGTCTACTTAGGAGGTAGAACATTGTCTCCATTAGAACTAGTACACTGGCACATACATTGTACAATGATGTACGAATAGCATAGATGCTTGGTCCACAACTAAGTACTTTGAACATAGAGACAACCTTAACCCCGAAGACCAAGCCTGGTGCTAATCAACGCCTTATGTGCTGCCCCTAAAAGACAACTTAGCTTCCACAAGGGATATGTCGTGGAGCTAATCTCCAGTATTATAAAAGGAATTGTTCACACACATGAACAGGGATCTTTTACACACACACACACTCCGATACGGACTTCTCTCTACCCTTACTTTTCTTTACTTATCACTTATAACTCACTTATACAAAGTACTTACTCTCACACCAAAGCTTGGTCTTGGACTAAAAACCCGGGGCAAGCTAACAGTGTTCTTTCTTATTTCAGCCTACAAGACGAAGGAGCTGCCGCAAAATCTCCTGAAGCTTAGGGTTGAAGAGCATCTACGAATATTTGCTCAAACATTGCTAGTATAAGTTTAATGTGATTAAACAATAGAGTTGTATGTAGTCTGTTTTCATGTAGTTTATTGGTGTTTGGGATATATGTTCAAATTTACTAGAATTGGCATAATGTTCTTGTAAATAATGTTTTGAAGTAATATATTTCACCTTTTTACCCAAAATAATAATAATAATAATAATAATAATAATAATAATAATAATAATAATAATAATAATAATAATAATGTTCTCATTCTAATAAGATTATCTCAATGCACTAATGGATACCACAACTGACCATTTTCTAGAGATCACCCTCAAGCGATGTTCATTTGTCTTGATTACCTTTTAATAAGAATTTATCATGAGTAATGTGTTGTGTATTCCAGATTTATTGTGATTAGATAATAATCACTAGCCGAATACCATGTTATGCAACAAAATATAACATTTTGTTTAGATATTTTCTTGTTCTCTTGACTCAAGATGATCTCATTTGACCAAAATGGCATTGCTTAGCAAAATCTGTTTTTCAGGAAAACGTTCTATTGACCAGATTAAAGAATGTCCTTTTGAGAAAATAGCGTGAGTTTAATCTCAACTCTCTTTGAAAGATCACCGAGTTTAATATCGCTTAAGTTGACTGTTAAAAAATAGGATAATTTTATATATATTTAATCAAACTTCAAAGTGTTATATATACTTAAAATACATGTTTTGCATGTATGATGTATAATGTATTAAAACATATTTTAAATAAATATGATATTATGATGTTTTAGTTGATCAATTGACATCCTGTAACACTGGGTAGTATTTCATCCATAGATAAACCTTTTAGAGAATTTCCACTTTATATCGACAGTGGCGGCGATTAGCATGTGCAATCGCACCGGGCCCCCCTTTGTAAGGGCTCCCAATTTAATATACATCCATTAATACTAATAGTTTAATTTATATATAAACGTTTTGAATTTTTAGTGTCTTTGTTAAATATTATCAAAGTTAAACCGGGTCACATACAAAAAATAGAAGACAAACTTTAGATCACATACAAAAAAAGTTAAAAACTTTGATTATGAGGGCCTCATTTGTGATTTCGTACCGAGCCCCCCAAATCATTGTAACGGCCCTGTATATCGAGTAAAGATAAAGAAAATTGAGTGAGAGCTAGATGCATCAAAATCATTAATTAAAAAAAAAAAAAAAAAAAAAAAAAAAATCTAAAATTGAAAATGTTTTAGATAATTAATTGACATTTCTAACTTCAGTTTAAAGTCACACGTTTTATTCATTTGTTACGAGTATCTTCTAAATAAATTAACAAACAATCTTTAACACAAAAAAACAAATATTATTCCAAACATGATAATTTTCGGCGTTCTTTAACTTCTTTTTCTCACCTCACCTCATCCACCAAATAAAAGAAAAACACTTTTATATTGTTCCATTAAATAACATTAAAAAAAAAGAAACCATTATACTACTTGTGTTAATCTTTGTCTGTCTGTCTGTATCTTTGCTTTATTGTTATATCTCTCTTCTTTCTTTTCTTCTTCGCTCGCTTTAAACAGGCGAAGAAGAAACAGAAAAGAGAGAACAAGCAACATAATTATCCCATCTTTATATATTTATTAAAAGATATATATACCCTTTTGAATTTAAAGAAAATATGTTGGTTGCAAATACTTTTGATCTATGGCAAAAAGATGTCTTTTTTTCAGCTGCTGAAGAGGTTCAAGCATCTGCAGATATGTATGTTTCTTTTTTCTTGGTTTTTCTTATGTGGGTATGGTTTGATTTGGTTAAATTTCTGTTTTTTATTGTTTATTTTAGGATTTTGGATTAGGGTATGTGAAAAAAGTTTAATAACTTTTAGGTTTGAACATGAATATGTTTGGTATTAGGGTGGTTTTGGTTTCTTTATGTTGAAACAGTGGTTTTTTTATTAGGGGATTGATTGTTGTGTTAGGGGGTGTTAGGATTAGCTTGTTTTGCCGGCTTTTATGAGCTTATTTGATTTTGGAAAAGCTTGTTAGCTTGATTATTTTGGCTTATGAGGTTTGCTAAGTTGAGCTTATGGCTTATTGATAAGTCATAAGCTGAAGTGATTAGCTCATAAGCCAAAAAAAGTTAGGTAATGAGCTTTTCCGAAATCAAATAAGCCCTTAAGCCGGAAAAATAAGCTAATCCAAACACCCCAAAAAGTATCAATTTTATGAAATGATTTTGATTTTTGTTTTTGTTTTTTTTTTGGTTTTCTAGAATGGAGTCGGCTTACAGAACATGGGTTAGACAGAAGAGAGAGGGGCTTAAATCCGTTGATTTGGATGAACTTTGTAGGGAGCTTCAAACTGCTTTAGGCACTGCTAAATGGCAGGTTAGTTCGGTTTATTATAAACATGGTAACGAAAAAAACCCGGAAAATTATAAAAGTAATAAGCTTTTTTAACTTTGGTTGTTAAATTCAGTTGGATGAGTTCCAAAGAGCTGTTAGAATGAGCTACAAAAATAATGTCAACGATGTTAGAACAAAGCGTCATGAACAATTTGTTTCCGCCATAACATCCCAGATATCGGGAGTTGAATCAGCTTTGAAAGAATATTACAGTGGTGAAGTCAGGAAACCGCTTCGATGGGTGAATTTGGATGAAGAAGAACGTGATGATTTAGCTATGTTTCTCTCAGGAAGTTCAGGAAGCTCAAAGAGTACACTAGATTCGGATTCTGATAGTAAAGATTCTTTCAAAAGAGACGACGTGAAACTAAATTATATGACAAGTTGTAGAGATGCTAACGATTGTATAATTGAGATAGAGCCGATTGAATTATTGGGAACTAGCGATGGTTCTTCGTGTCATAAGGTTAGCTCTAGCTCGAGAAGAACATTGGGTTCACACGATGTTGGCACCCTAATGATTACAGTTGATCATGATAATGAACAGAAGAAATCATTGATCTTGGATACTGAGTCCACGCCGAAAGATAAAGGTTACGTTTGGAGACCAAGATTTGGCAATTATTGGATGAATCAGGTTAGAAGGTCAACTTAGTTGGGATTCTTTTATTGACATTTGTTTAGTATTCTAAAGTCAATGTATGTACAGATATTCAAAAGGGCTGCTGGAACGCCTGGAAGTCAAAGGCAACTACAGACCTCGATACACTTGCAGAGAAGTCGTTCATTTCGACTCACACTTGCTCTGATGCTAACTATCTTTTTGCTTGGTAAGTTGTTCATCCAATCCACTTTTCAATAAACTATATGATCCCATAGTTGCAATAGTTTTCTTCTCTAATTGTATGTCTTCCAATTTGAAGTTGCCTAACTAGAAAGACGAATCCTCTTAGATATCAAGTTTTAGCAAATGATTATTATTTGTGTGGGGATTTTAAAACTGTGGATCATTGCTCCTAGTCCTAGTGGGAGATAGCAAGTTTGCTAGACAATTACAAGTGACGGTAAGGAAACTAGATGGTCTAATAAGTTACCTAGCTAAGTATGAAACAGAACACACAAAATATTATTGCAAGCAGACAACCTTTGCAAGCTAACAAGCATTGTGAAAAGCAAGCTGATTGTCTGCAGATAGTGACAGAATATGTTATGCTGAGATGCTACATGATCTTGTGGATAAATGCTGTTTCTAGATTGTTTCAACCAAGTATATAAAGTATGTGATATATGAAATAATCATGGAAGATCATCATTTTTCATTTATGTTATGCTTAAACAATGAGGAGTCCATATATACGATCTTGGGATGTAAACCAATTATTGCATGGGGTGGTTTAAGTATTTTAACTGCTCTTATTAAAATATAATCTGAATTTGTGAACTGAACATGGAAAATTATTATATTGAAACTCCAGGAAAATACTTCATTCTCATACAAAATGTATCAACTATCAAGTTATATACATGCGACTATCAATAATGACACTAATATTTAATGCATGTGTGTTTACAGTACCATTCGTAATGTATTCCAATGGAGCATGATATACCAGTTCTAGTCAGCAAGATAAAAGGTAAATCTTAATAACTTTCTGCACTCTCTTGATTGCCGTCATTTCTCATAAGTAGTTTAGCATGGCATACCCTTAGAGCAAAGGGAGTCATAACTCAAGTTATGAAATAACTCAGCGCCACATCATCTCAACACCAAATAACACAACATCAAAAAACACCAGGAAATCATAACACCCAATAACACCACTTTCAGGGGCCACTTAAAAAAAAAAAAAAAAAAACAGCCTAACTTGCTCAACGCTGGGTGGGAAATGGTTGTAACTTGGCATAACTCAAGTTATAAAACGCAGTAGCAACGCAAAGGGCAAGGAAATGGTGTTAACGTGCATAACTCGAGTTGTTTGCTGCCACATCAGAATAACGCAAGGGATGCGTTATGGCTCCTTTTGCTCTTAGCATGAGTTCTCAGCTTTAAATCACTGTCCCTAGTCTCTAGCATGATGTTTGTTATTAAGTGCCTTTATTTTTAGGCAGAGATGTCTAATTGTATTGGGGAGTCGCAGATTCGGGGGGTGTTGATTGGAATTGATTTTGCTTCCAATTATCTCACTATTTTAAGGGAAAAACAGAATCTTAATAATTAGTTGATATGAACAAAGTGATTTATTGAAGGGTAAAACAGTATTTACTTATTTACCTCCGCATTTAACCTATTCTCAAAAGACTTCCACCCTTAATTCTTATAGCATTTTTCTTTATCTCAACCAAAACCATAGTATTTGGTAATTTTGTATGTTAGGTCCTAGAATAACCAGAAACACTAAGAAACGGCTTACTATTACGACTTAGATCACTTGAGGCATATTCAATCGTCCAAACCCTACCTTCTACCATGAGATGACTAATGGTGCGTTATTTTTCATTTTTCTTGCAGTTGTACTAGAGGTTTAAATGAACAAAGCTACTGTGGAGTTTGAGTTGTCCTGATTTCTGAGGAATTACAGGATTCATGACTTCTCCAACTAATGTCAAATGTAACTATTAAAAGTTGAACTCAAATTTTCAAGATTACATGGTAGCTTCTAGGTCATGCAGGTTATACATGTAAAAGATCAGTAGATCACAATGTATGTGTGCACATCATAAATGCAGCTTGTTGAACAATATTTTCATAGCATAAAACTCACGTCAGTAAAGACTGGTTGCCTGAGTAATTGGCTAACATTTAGGTTGCTCTATCAAATGTCTCGCTATACACAAACATAAAGCATCTGCACAGCAAAACAAATATCTATCTGATTTCACATAAGATAAGCTCTATACAGTACTCGCACACGTCTTGCTGAATAAGCTCCAAGATCACATGTTTTAACACCAAAATCGGAACTTCTTTTGTAACTCGTTTTATGGTACTATGGATGGTGCAACAAACAATCGAGTTATCCAACTGTTCATACTTTGTTCTACTAGTAACTAACATGAGTAACATCTGATCTTAGATTTTATCTTGTATTAAAATCATATATTGGGTTACTTATCCAACCTTCTAACAATGGAAAAAATATATATATTCAAAATAAGATAGTCTTCTTCAATACAAGCTTTACAACTTTACTAAGAAGGTATTTAATGATTTTCAGAGTAAAACATATTACAAAATGACAACACTTTCGAGGTTTGATCACTAAGAAAACATCTTATGCATAACATCATAACCAGGCATATACCTGAGTTCACTCAAGAAACGGAAATATGCAGTCCTCCATGACCTGCTCACGATTAGAGGAGCCACAATGACCCAAAAACCAACAATGAATCCAGACACCACACTAATAACCACACTAATAATCAAGCCCCAATCTGTTCCACGTGATACATCGTCTTCTTCAGGATCTGTATCAGGTGCTTCAATTCTTGAACAACGCTCGGTGAGGGGATCTCCACAAAGTTTGTTGCCAACAAAACACGACTCATTAAAGCTCTGAAGTTGAGTGCCTGATGGGATTCTACCCGTCAAATTGTTGTAAGACACGTTGAAGCTACTCAAGGAGTTCAAGCTTGACAAACTCATGGGAAGTTCCCCCGAAAGCTTGTTCAGTGACAAATCAAAAGATTCAAGTTCTTTCATGTCTCCAATCTTCTTGGGGATCCTTCCAGTCAAATGGTTTCCAGATAAATTCAACGATTTTAACTTGACGAGGGTTGTTAGCTCACTTGGAATGTGGCCAACAAGATTGTTATTCGAAAGGTCCAAAAGCCTCACGAATTTAAGAACAGTGGTGTATATGTACTCACGTCCCTTCGTCACCAATGATATGCTACTAATAAGCTCTTTCATAGGGTTCTCGGTAAAAATATCATAATCTGGGCCACTTAGTTTCCCTGACAGGTCGCGAAAGTTGTTGAAGCATCTTGGAATACTTCCCATTAACTTGTTATTTGAAAGATCCAAAATTCGAATATCTGAAAGATAACAAAGCTTGTGGGGAATATTTCCAACGAAATTGTTGTATCTAAGGTTAAGAAGTTTCAAAGCAGAGATTTCTGTCCCAACCCAAGATGGAATGCTTCCACCGAGTTCATTTTCACTAAGTTCAAGGATCTCTAAGTATGTCAGGTTCATTAGAGAAGCGGGTAATTTCCCTACAAGCTTGTTCCCACGCATGTTCAATGATTGTATGTAACTTACACGACCCAATGTTCTCGGGATCCCACCAGAAAAGTTATTATTCTCCAAGTTTAAGAATGACAATCTCCGCCACTTTTCCCAACACTCAGGAATGACTCCAAAGAAGGTGATTTGCATTCAAGGAAACTTTCAAGAAGATATCTCAAACTAATGTTTTGAAAAGTGTTTGCTGACAAATAAATCTCTCTCAAGTTACAAAGGTTACCCAATGACTTAGGTATTATGTTGGTGAGTTGATTCCCTGACAGGTCAAGGCTAAGAAGAGAGGTCAAGTTGTGAAGGGATTCAAGAGTTGTACTCGATATATCACAATTACTAATATCTAACGAAAGTAGATTACTACCAATACCACTAGACAACTCTTTTAATACTAATGAAGAATTCATAAAATTGTTCTGAGAAACGTGAAACCACTTAAGAGAAGTCAAGTTACGGAAGCTATAAGCACTACTACCAGGAATACGGCCATTAAAATTACACATACTTAAATCCAAAGAAACAAGACTATTTATACTAAATATCCATTGTGGCATGAGACTATCAATAAACCTATTGATGTCGGAAAGATCAAGCAACACAAGGGATGTGATATTCAGACAAGGAGCATGGGGATGAAAATCCAAGAGACGACTTTGTTTAAGATGTAGTTCGGCCAAAGAAGGGAGGGTGTTGATCACCTGAAACCAATCTATTGCTTTGCTGAGGTCTACATAACTCATATCCAGGTGATGCAACAAACGGAGATTTAACAACCACTCCATATTCATCACTCTTGTTATATCAGGCCAGTAATCTTGAAAACTTCCTAGACAAAGGGTGTGCAATTCTGAAAGATTCCCTAATTGAGGAGGGATAATTCCACTGAAATTGGAACTCGAGAGGTTAAGATACCTCAAGTTTCCAAGAGAACCAATGAACTTAGGAACTTGGATCGATCAAAAATTATTACAGCTCAAGTCCAAATGCTTGAGTTGCTTCAGGTCCAACAAGGATGGACTTAAATCCCCTTTCAACTTTTGCTTTGAGGCTTCTTTGAATTCTTTCTGTGTGTCCTGATATGTACATTGACCATCAAGTGCGCGAAGATGAATCTGATGAACATGACCAGTCACGTTTTCACAAACAATTCCCGCCCATTTGCAGCAATCATTGCTCTCATCAACCCAAGAAGCAAGGCGGTCTCCTTCATCAATGATACCATGCTTGAACCGGAGAAGTGCTTGTCTCTCCTCTTTGATGCATAATACATCATCAAGGTTTTGATTAGATGAGCATAAGTGAAACAAGGCGACACCAACAAGTAAGCTCAAGTAGCAAGAAGAGAAATAAGAAAATGAAAAAGCACTCATATTGATTAATTACAAACAGAATAACGCTCACTTGTTTCTAGTTTACAATAACTCAGATGTTTATGGTGCACGGGTTGCTTTCAGTCATTCTCCCATAATGACCGCTTCAAATTTTGAGAATGAGACTTATGCAATAAAGTATTAACATTAAAAATAACCTTAGTCAAAGTAAACTAAAGAAAACGAAATATCCTTTAACTTATTGCCAAGTCAAGGTCAATCATACACCAGCAATCACCATCATGCAACATATATTATCTGTAGATAATTTTCACTATCAGCAATCAGACGAGCAGCCTTAATATTCTTGTTGTAAAAGATATTTCACTTCTACTGAAGAAAGATTACATACTATGTCATAATAAATGTTTGCCGCTTCCAAAACAGTCTTAGAATCATCGTCTCTTACTATGAGAGTATGAGAGCACTAGTATTCTTGGCTTCCTTAAGATCAAAAGGCATACCTTTGTTGAAGCTTAAATACTATAATGTTCTCAAGAATGGTTACTAACGGGGAATTTTCCGCGACAGTGAAAACATATCTGACCCAGTCATCAAAAACCTAATTAAGTATATAACCCTTTCATTCTATAAGACCCATATGATTATATTGTAGGTTAATATTATTTTACCCTTAGGAGATAAAACAAATCCAAAGTCTATTACTCCGTATTTACGGTTACCTGAATAAGGGACTAATTGTGCGTCCATTTGGGTCGCTCTATCAAATCTCTTGCGATACAAAAACATAAAGGATCTGTAGTACAGCAGCATAAACATTAATCTGGCAGCCCTTTCACATAAGAGACTTTACACAGCTATATGACAAATTGACAACTATGGTACTCTCGTATATCCTGCTGGACAAGTTCCAAAATCACTATGTTTTAACATTACCAGGAATCGGATAACATGAACATCATCATGGATGAAAGATGAAGATGATTCTTGCCAAATATCTTAAAAGCCCCCTTAGAGATGGGTAACATCAAATTCAGAAATCAGAATTCCTCTAAAGCACTATTAAACGAGAAATCGATTAGGCCAATAACTATATCTACAGCAATCCATGTCCGTGAAAATGGACCATCTTTAATTCAATAATTTAGAACTAAGAAGAAATGGAGTTACCTATTCCAAAAGACTCCATAAAATGACAACATGATTCAATTAACCCACAACATGGTCACAGGCTTAAATTGCTTTAAATATGCAAACTTACTAGCATGTAATAAGTGGGCCAAAATTATGACTCAAATATGCAAAACTTATCACAAACTCACACGATGAATAAGGCAAATGACATTTTTTTTGGTCGTTTAGGGAGTCAAAACGACATTTTTATTTTTTATACGGTTAACTATAAATGTTTTAAGTTTCTTTTTTAATTAGGAATGTGATCATTTGGAGTATTTCAGGTGATAAATTGGTTATCACTTTCTTATAAGAACCCATAACCCATTTCTTATACTCTCTATTGTGCTGCTACAAACATGCTAACACTTCATGATATATGACAGTTGTGTATTAATTGTAGTTTTTCCTCATATAATGTACGGTGACAAAATTTTGATCCACTTATGTAAAAATGGGTTGATTTTGGTTAATAATTTCATCATTATCTAAAACCTAGCTAGAAAACGTAACAGGTCAAATGTATTGAAATTCGCCCAATGCTCAGAACCATCCAAGTTATTTTAATAGCATAAATAACTTCTTTTTGGTATCCTGTGTCTTCATGCCTTAACTTGCATGCAGGTAAGAGAGAAGGGTTCAAAACTAAGCAGTTCCTGACTTGCGTAGATGGCACATGTCGTACCTCTCTCTATGATGTATTACTTAAAGATACCACACTTAATTCAAGTTTGCATGTCGTGGTGTTGCGTAGTTTAATTTCTTGAGAGTAATGTCTATGGTTTTGTGTTCTGGTGCGGTGCAAATTCCTTACAAAATCTCATGTAATGAGATGAAGTTGTAGGTTTTTAAGCATGATATGCTTTTTTGGTTAGCGTATATACTTCTCATTGGAAGGGTAGCTAGACTTGGACTTTTGATTTTGGCATCAATGTTACCTGTTACAACAAAATGAATACAGATTCATCATGCAATTCTTGTTTTTCAAATTGTGGGTTTTTTGTCAAGTATTTGCACACTGATTTATATTTTCTAAGTTAACAATAACCTCGGCCGGGATAAGTTTTACAGCCTTTGTTCATATGTAACTATGAAAAATAGAACTCAAGTTTTGAAGATTATACGGGCTTCTAGGGCATGCAGGGTCATACTTGTAAAAGTTCACAATGTATGTTAAGATCTTCAAAAATGCAGCTTGTTGAACATTAATCTCATGATGATATAAGACTTGCAGTAGTAAAGAATGGTTACCTGACCTGGGTACTTGACTTGTGTGTGAATTCAGGTCGCTCTATCCACTTTCTCACAATACAGAACATAAAGCAGCTGTACACTCAATTTCTGTACGTGTTTCTGCCTGGCAGCACTTTCTAAGAGACTTTAGACATGTATAAGAATCTCTACACAGTAGTCTCAATTACAACCTACTGAGTAGATTTTATGAAATATTCAGCTCCATGGATACTTTTTAACTTTTCCAGAAAACAGATGACAACGTCATAGAGGATGATTCTTGCCAGGTACCTTATTAGCCCAAAAAGATAGATAATTTCTAGAAACAGGAACTCTGAACACTCTTAAATACAATTTTTGGCACAAGACTCAATCATACAGCAATAACAAAGCATCTGCGCAGCAGCATAAAATTTTCTATGATTTCATATTAATAAAAACTCGAATACTTCGTGTAGCACTTTTACATAATTTACAAAAGTATATAGCAATCTATATATTGCAGTGTCATACATTATGCTGGACAGATTGAATAACTTATTCAGGCTCAAAGATAATATCCTTTAGCAATTCCAGAATAGGGACGACAGAAACAATATCATTGTCAATAGATCATGCATTACAAAAAACGACTTCTACGACATACCTTAATGCCCAAAAAATTATAGAATCGAACAAAAGGGGCTACTCTAAGCACCCTACTACATAAGCAAATCTGCACAAATTTGATCAACTAACTCAACATGAATTAAATAACCCAATAACAAAAGTGGCAGGCTTGAATTGCTTACAAAGATGCAAGGCCAAAGCCAAAATATGGCGATATGTGATCGAGGTCTTTGCAAATACAATATCATCTCTCAACTCCAAAAACACCTTCCTTTCTTATTACATACTCACAACACGAATAAGGCAAATGCGGCGCAAAAACAACATGAAGTTCCCTCCTTCTTCCTCTTGTCACAAAACCATCATCACCCAAACCCTCCCCAACACCTTCAACCACCTCACACATTGACAAAAACAACCTCGTATTAACACAATTCGCCCACGACAACCCCAAAGCAGGACAAACCCGTCTCCCAGACGTCCACAGCCACTCAATATTCCCCACTCTTACACCACTCGTGCCCCCATCATCCATCAAATCAACCACCTGATTCGTCACCACAACCGCCACACCAAACCTCTTTGCAATCCCCTTCAAACACGCCGAAATCCTGAAAAACAAATCACACCTCTTCTTCAAATCACACGCATTATTCTCAAACTCACTCCTAAATAACGCCGCTACTGAATCAATCACAATCATTTTCACATCCAGCTTAGTCGCCTTATTCTCTAAACAAAAACTTAAATGAGACAATACATCAAACAGGTGGTGTGCATCATGAACTTCGCGTGTATATATATAATCTTGCGGATCACGCGCTGATTCGAATAAAATGGGGTGTGTGGACTGGAATGATTTAACAAGCTGGGTGAAACGGCGATAAGGGAAGGGGAACTCGGTGTAGAGATATAACGAGGAGCCGTTGAGGCCGTTATGAGTGGTTGGGAGCTGTGAAGTGAAGAGGAGTTGTAAGGAGAGTTGGGTTTTACCGCAGCCGCTTTCGGAGACGAGTTCGGTGATTGAATTTGTGGGGATTCCGCCCCCGAGAGCCTTGTCGAGGATCGGGCAGCCGAGTGTGCAGAATTGGGTTTGGGGTGGGCGGATTAAGAGGTTTTGTGGGTTCATTTGGGTGTGTGTGTGGGTGCGTTTGGAGATGGAAAAGAGGGAAATTGTTTTGATTGATTTTGATTTTGTTTTTGTTTTTAGTTTGTTTGAAATTTGAATTGAACTATTTCGCGGGGAATTTCTTTTTTTTTCTTTTTTACGGCGATTTTGGCAAAATTAGCTGTAAGCAGTAGCAGTAAGCTGTAGCCACAGACCGCTCACGCTTCTTAAAAAAGCATTGAAAAAATGAGATTTCTTAAAAAATAGCAAAGCCCACCACTTTTTTGTCAAATGAACACTAAAAATCAAAAAACTCATTGTTCACCGCTTATATCCCCAAAAAGCTCTACGCCAAACATAGCCTGAGTATAATGTTTTAATTTGTTAATTTGTATTTTTCAAAAAAAAGATATATGTAAATGGTCATGTATTTTGGGCTGATCCTGTTTATTGGTATTAAAGGTCCCTGATTTTTCTATAGAAAATTTATTAACAATTTATATTTTGGGTTGTTTAAAAAAAGAGAAATGATTCCCATGTCTAACAAATATGTTTAAAAGTATGCCTAATAATAAGATTTTGATACACGCCAAGATTAAAGGTGAATGTTTGGAAAGAGAAAATGACAAAAACATGTGTCAAGTAATAGACGGATTATACATGTTTTATGTCTTCATACCATTGCTCTTAAAAAAATCTATGAGAATTGTTTAATCTCAAATGGTTTAAGTTCATCTAAGATAACTGCCTGATTTTAAGTTTAACGATATGTTTTATTTAGCATTTTAGGTTAACAATTGGTTGTCATTTTTACCAAAAAGAACAATAGGTGTAAATCAATTACAGCTAGTGGCAACAAACTTCTTCAAAACTGTGAGTCATTGTTAATGTTTGAGAATTGTGAGGTGATGCTTGGTTAATTGTGTGGATTTATAATGACTGGATTTGATTCAAAGGGTTAAACTTTGGTATCAAATTTCTTACTCAAAAGAGACTTTATCATAGTGCTTCGGATCTAGCATACAAAATTGGTATGGAGGAATGTCAATGACAGAAATTATTTACTGTAATAAAAATATCTAGAAATGTACTTCTTGCGTGTTTCTTGATTCTATGTAATTGGATAGTTCGAGCTCATGAACATAGACCAAAGATGCTTGCATTTATTTTTCGTTGATGGCCTTCTCCTCTCAAGTTTCATTGTTGTCACTTGTCAGCATAGTTCCTTGCAATGCCCATCACATATTCACATGTAATCAAAATACGTCATTTGCGAATCTCCTTTTGCCGCTGTGTGTGATAGGTCGCAATGACGACTTGATTAGATTAGAAAACTGACAAGGATATATCAGCACCTATATAGAGACCCAAAGGAGATAAAAATAAAAAATAAAATAAAATAAAATAAAATAAAAAAAAACCCCTCTTATAAGTCATGATTCATAAGCTATAGACCAAACAATGTCAATCAAGAATGATTCCATTCCTTGATTCCCATTCACTAAATCCAAACACCTCCTAGACTATTTTCTTAAAAATTTGCAGACTGCAATAACATAGATATAAGATATCGAGTTACAAGCTAGTTCTCATTTTTAGGTAAAGGGTTTTGCAAATTCAACTCCTCACTGTTCGTTGGATGTTCTATCATTCCATGTTATCGGTCAAGTTCTAACTCATTTGATCTTCAAAAGCAGAATCATGCTGCCCTGATGGCATGTTAGTCATTTTACAAAATACTAGTACCCTTTTATTCATCTAATTTCAACAAACTCATTGTGGTTTATTTTGCTGAACAGAATAAAGACCTTTACTGATACCAGCATAAGCTCAAACCAAGTACAAGCAAACACAGTAATAACCTATGACAGAAAACAAATTAACTATGATATACTAGACCCCCAGTTACCTGAGGCAATAACCAGAGCTATGTTAAACAAACTCATACCACGCTTACTTAATCCCAATTCAATACCATGGTTTAATTGCTCAATAGCAGCGCCACTTAGACATATGAGATATATCATTTATAACAGTAATAAACATGACGCTATGCAGCATATCCTAAAGACAACAATCCAATCTATCTCATCGACATCTGCAGGTATCTTAGATCTTACACCTACAAAACAAAGACCTTCGAATATTGATTACCCAAATATACTAGAGTATCTGAATTAACTCCCTGTATATATAGTGTATACCATGCTTACTCTCAAAACAAGTTGGCCTCACACTCAACCAGCAATCTCTTATTTTGACTGGCTGAGTCTGGACACTCAAAAACGTATAATTCATCTCCATAAGCCCCAATCATCAGCAATCAGTGACAAACTGCAGCATAGTCTTTGTGATTGTATTACCCGGATTCCAATCAGCCATGTCAAAGACACAAAATGGACTAACCATGTTCCTAAAACAAGACCATCACTGCTTAAAAACTAATGTCTACCAGATACAGAATCAACTGTTCTCTGCACGACAATAAGCCTAAATTTCTATTGTATCTGTCTTCCTCATTTCTACTAAACTACTACTCGTAACAAATTTTACTCTAAATTTGAAACTGTTACCCTATTCCAGAAAAACAACTCCATAACACAACCACTATAATCTCATTACAATCTATTCAGGAAATTCATATTCAATCTGGCAACATTATGAAATTACATACTCATCACCTCATCTTACTCAAACATAATTAAATTCCAAGAAAACCAATAGGCTTGATTTCTAAGTTTCGATATCAATCAAACAGTTAACGCAATCCTGGTGGCCTAATAGAATGTTGTTCCTCAAAATACACTCATACTACATTTCATTTACTTAAACAACATACAGATCTTTACTGATACTAACATAAGCTTAAACAAAGTAAACGCAAACACAAGAATCAACGCACAACAGCCGGAGACAGACCGACTAGCTACGGCCAAAACTAAACCAGCTCTGAACAAACTCATACCAGGCTTACATTATTCCATATTGATGCCTAATAACATCACGATTTGCAACATAAGGCAGCAAACCAATTCATTTTATCAATATCTACAAGGCATCTTTTTGGATTTTACACCTTTCATCACTCACACCTTCGGAAATATATATCACATGTATAATCTGCACCACACCTACTTTAAAACAGCTTGGCTTTATAAACAGGATTCAACCAGGCTCTCTCTTCTTTCATCAAGTAAATTCTCAACACTAAACATAAATCAATATAACCCTAATTTCCATGAGCCCCAATTATCAACTATTGGTATGATATCAAATCATCCATGTCAAAATTGTTCTCAAGCATCACAACATACATAAATTTCTATTTCCATAGCACACACCTTCATAAAATACAATTTATAACACGCCATTAGACAAACAATACATTCTATATGCAAGAAACATAACACCACTGTATACTCCTTGAGTTTTCATAAGACAACTTCCAATTAATCAACAGATTCAAGTGCAAATTTGAAATTCCTTGCAATAAATTTGTAAGGATTTGAAAATCACATCAGCATAACATAAATAAATTTGTATAAATCCAATCAGCTTAGCTAAGATATTTAACATCCAATTAGGAGTCAACAGAAACCCTAGATTTAAGAAATTAAATTAAGCAAGCTTTCATAAAAAATAACACAAACAATTAAACGAGAAATACTTAAATTGATATTAATCCGAAATAGAGATTCAATTACAAGATGTAACAAACCTCATCTACACATAACCACCTAACCAGATCTAAAACATAACAAACTTAACCACATAACTTCCACATCCAAAATCTAACCCCCAAACCCGTAAAGGGTCCTTCCTTGTCTCTTCAAAGCATAAACCACATCCATAGCGGTCACAGTCTTGCGGCGAGCATGCTCAGTGTAGGTGACAGCATCACGGATGACATTCTCCAAAAAGATCTTGAGAACGCCACGTGTCTCTTCGTAAATCAAACCGCTGATACGCTTCACACCACCACGACGAGCCAGACGACGGATGGCAGGCTTGGTGATACCTTGGATGTTGTCACGGAGAACCTTTCTGTGACGCTTTGCTCCTCCTTTGCCTAAACCCTTTCCTCCCTTTCCTCTTCCTGACATTTTTTGATTTTGAATTTGGGGTGTTTGGATTAATTGATTGTTATTTGTGTGTGTGGGTGGGCTTAAATAGTGGTGGGTGGGAGTTTGTGTTTGTTTAAAGGGTGTGATGATCGTTGGATTGGATGGGAGTGAGTTAAGGAGAGACGTTGGATTGTGATCCGTGTGGTGGAAATGGAGGGATGTGATTGGTGGATTAGTGGATGTGCGGATTGAGCTTTGACATTTTAGAAGTGTATTTTTTGGTGTTCAACAAAAATGCTTTAATTAAGTAAATATGATCTTCAAATTTACACTTATTTCAATTTAAAAAGTTCTTAATCGGATACAAGTGTTATACGGATTTATATTTCACCTTAAGTATAATAATATAGATTGAAGCTAAAAATACTAATGTAGCGACTTTTCAGAACAATAGTTTGTTTATTTGATGACGAATAATGTAATCTCAAAACCATTAAGACCTGATTTGTAATGTGCATAAACATTTGTAATAAAGTATAAAAAAAGAATTAAAGGGCTTTAACTTAATGGGTAAGGAATCTAGTAAGAAGAAAACTTATAATGAGAAAGATAATAAATAACTATAACTACATATTTGAGATGCGTCGACTTGAATTAGATGCATCTCTATTCATTTGGATGCATCCTAATTACATTCGAAAGTAATTTAGAAGTAAAAACGATAAAAAGTAGTACTTGCAACAAATTTGACCCTTAGAAGACGAAAAAGACATAGGATTTTCCTAATTTGCTAAAATGCATCTAATATATGTATATGCATTTAATTTTTAGCTAGAAAATATATTATGGTGCATCTAAAAGATTAAGCATGCATCTAATTCAAGTCAATGCATCTCTAATATATGGTTATAGTTATTTCTCATCCTTATCACTTTAAAAGTTCTTCTCATTTGATCCTAAGTCTTAACTTAATTGGTACGCATCTTCAAAAACCCATTGGCCTATTAGAGAGATTTTGCTATTAAAAGGTAAGAATCGAACCTTGACTTGTGCTCACTCCAGTTGGTGCTCCACTGGCCAGGAGAATTGTCGAAACTATTCCTTGTTGGAGGACAATGGCCGGTGCCAAAAGGCACCCGGGATCAAGGTGTTCCCGCCAATTCACACATTTTTATAGATATCAAGACAAACAAACTTATTAAAAAAAATTACAATGTGATGCATGTACAACTTTATGATAAAGCATTGTTATGGCACAAACAGTTTATTAAGTTGTATGGTGAAAATGTGGCTTGGAATGTGTATAAAAAGGCGATAATACAAAGATTTGGGACTGTTTTGGTGATCCAATGGCTGAGCTAAAAAATGTTAAGCATGAAAGTGTTGCTAATGCTTATCAAGATCCTTTTGCCAGTTTGTTAAGTAGGCATGAATGCATGATATTAGTGAGGAACATGCTATTAGTTTTTATCTTAGGTTTAACCACGAGAAATTGAGATAGGGGATGCTTACTGTTTAACACATTTACAAGAGGCTACATTGAATGCAATTAAGAAAAATAATATATTTTGTTTTATGCTAGTAACACAAACACTTCAATATCACAACCAATTAGTAGTAGTTAGAATTCAAAACCTTTGTTGGCTTTACCCCAAACCAATGCAGTATGTGACTATAAAGCAAACACTATGAAATAAAATACTCAAGAAGACTAGGAAGATAAAAGGGCTAGGAATTTGTGTTTTTATTGTCAAAGATAAGTTTCCAATACCAAGTACGAAATACTTGATTGAAGAATTGTATGAAGCGAGTATATTTTAAGAGTTGGATCTAAAGCAAAGATACCATTAGATTATAATGTTTGAAGATGACGTAGTAAAGACAACATTCAAAACTCATCAAAACGGGCAAAAGCATATGGAAATGTGTAAAAACGGATGGAAATGTGTAAAAACAGACGAAACATGCAAAAACGTATGCAACATATGAAAACGGACGAAAATTGACCAATCATGAAATGCTTATACAAACTCAAGGACCAAACATGTTATTTACTAACGAAATTGTTAACGGGAGTTAGAAAAAAACATAATTCGGCAAAAAAAAGGTCGGGTACCTTAAATTGAGGGGGGAAATGTACTTTTAATTGAAATTGTATCTACGATAGGTATCCTTTTATACAATTTGCCCTTTAAACACTGTTGTAGTCTTACTTCATATTTTAGCTAATCAATTTGTAATATTCTACTCAGTTCGTGTAACAACTAGGGGTGTTCATGGGTCGGGTAATAAACCGAATAAACTGAAAACCGAACCGAACATATAACCGAACCGAATTAAAAATTCGGTTTTTGGTTTGGATATGGGTTTGGCTATCTAAACCAAAAACCGAACCGAAAACCGAAAATTGTATAAATATATATATTTATATTATTTTATATATATAAAAATATCCATTAAAATTTTATACTAATATAAAAAACACCTTTTTATGCTTGAAATATTTTTTTTTGCCAAAAATATATATAATTAAATTTAAAAAAAATATAAATAGTGTAATTCAAGTAAAAATTTCGGTTTTCGGTTTTAACCCATAACCGAACCGAACTTCGGTTTGATTCGGTTCGGTTCTCGGTTCGGTTCGGTTATATATATTTTCGTTTCGGTTCGGTTTTCGGTTATGACAAAAAAAAATTTAACCGAACAACTCGAACCGAATAAACCGATTAACCGAGAACCGAACCGATGAACACCCCTAGTAACAACTCCGAATCATTCAATATAACAAATTATTCAACTATCTTTCAAGTACAATTTAGCTTTTCTAATTCCTGTTAGTTGTTAGTCCTTGTTTGAGTATTTGATTCCTACAAATTCATATCAGATGCATCAGTTATAATGAAACGATAAGCATATTTTCTATTCAAAGATGTTGCAATTAGTAGTTTAAACATGCAAGAGCATAAAAACTCGGACCCAATTCACATTAATAATCAAATCCGTTAATACGTGCAACTTAATGTGTTATTTATTATAAGATGATTTGAGCATGAATCTAACAATCATATCTTACTTTTAAGAACTGATTAGAAAGTTTGAACGTGACTAAAATAATGTTGTTATTTCTTAAAAAAAATATGAATGATTTTAATTTGCAATATATATATGAAACAATAAAACAAAACATTTTTAATTTTTATCATGAATTTAACATATTAATAAACCATTAAATAAATTATTTTAAAGCACATCTCAAATTTATCATAATAAAAAGTTAAAAACCTATTACACATCCTAAGAGCTAATAAGACAAATCCTCACTTCTTATTAGGTAATAACAAGTAATATGCAACTCAGAGAGACCACGACTTACTGAATAATAGGTAAAAAAAACTAGTATAACAACTTTTTAAAAAACAACACACCGAGTTTCCTAAGTTTTACCGTCTTTTATCTTGGATTCTTGACGAGACAAACTAAATCAAGAAGGGATGTATTTTCGACAAAAAAGGCAACATCGTTTCTTGGACAACCATTCCTTAATGCAATCTTCATGAAACGAGTGCTGACATGATACGATAACTCTGACGTGTTGGTTCACGATGAAGTCATCTATGCATATCGCACAATCATAATTCTTGGTCTTACCAGCCTCGTATAGTGGCTTCTCTACAGTTTTAGGTTGGTCACCATCACGTACCGCCCCATCAACATCATCAAAGTTTATAATATGCACGGCCGCAGTTATATGAACAACAACATTATTTACGGGCCTATCCACATGATCATGGTTTACGCAAAGCCGCCGACATACTTTAATGAGCAAGTAACAAACATATACAAAAAATATAGAAGCAGATGGTAAAAGCATAATCCACCACATGCGGTTAAGTTTACGAGTCGTTTTAGAAGGCATATTTGATCGATTTGGATAAAATTCTTAGAATAGGATGGTTTTTAAGAAAAATAGTTGTCGGTTGAATTGTTCTTTTCCTTCTAAAACTAAGGGCCCATTTGGTTTATAAATAGGTTTGGATTCGGATTTGTGAGAAATGAATATTTAGAGAGAGAAAATATATTTTAATTGATATAATAATTAAATTGTATTTAAATATAATATTTTAATAAAAAAATGTGTTAATTGCAAAAATCGTCCCTAAGGTTTGCTCAAATTGCAGATTTCGTCCCAAATAATTAAAATTGCAAAAATTGTCCCTAAATCAAACCTTTTTGGCAAATTTTGGTCCCTAGCTTTAACTGCCGTTAAGTAAATTCCGTTAGAATTTATACGTTATCCCTTCTAGCCAACAATTCTTGCAGCGTTCATCCTTTTAACTAACGTCCGTTACAATTGAAAAAAATCGGTTTTTATACGTTCGTTTTCGTCCGTTTTTATACGATTTCGTCCATTTGTCTTACGTTTTTATACGTTTTCGCCCGTTTTTATATGTTTTCGTTTGTTTTTATACGTTTTCGCCTGTTTTACATACGGTTTTATACGTTGTCGCCCGTTTTTATACGTTTTCATCCGTTTTCGGTCATTTTTAAATGTTTTCGTCCGTTTTTATACGTTTTTGTCCGTTTTTATACATTTTCGCCCGTTTTTCTTACGTTTTTGCCCTTTTTCATCCGGTTTCGTCCAATTTTATATGTTTTCGTCTGGTTTTATACCTTTTCATACATTTTTAATCATTTTCATTCGTTTTTACACGTTTTCGCCCGTTTTTCTTCAATTTTTATACGTTTTCGTCCGTTTATCTTACGTTTTTATACATTTTCGCTCATTTTTATACGTTTTCATCCATTTTCGTCCATTTTTATATGTTTTCCTCCATTTTTATACCTCTTCATACGTTTTTAATCATTTTCATTCATTTTTTTACATTTTTGATTGTTTGCTTACGTTTTCGTTAGTTTTTCTTATATTTTTATACGTTTTCGTCCATTTTTATACGTTTTCATCTATTTTCGTACATTTTTCTACGTTTTCATCAATTTTTATACCTCTTCACACGTTTTTAATCATTTTCATTCGTTTTTATACATTTTCGCCTGTTTGCTTACGTTTTCGTTAGTTTTTCTTATATTTTTATACATTTTCGCCCATTTTTATACGTTTTCATCCATTTTCGTACATTTGTATACGTTTTCATCCATTTTTATACCACTTCATACGTTTTTAATCTTTTTCATCCATTTTTATTCGTTTTCATCCATTTTTATTCGTTTTCATCCATTTTTATACATATGAAAACGGGCGAAAACGTATAAAAACAAACGAAAGCATATAAAATGGACGAAACCGTATAAAAACGGACGAAAACATATAAAAATGGCCAAAAACAGACGAAAATGAATAAAAATAGATGAAGGCGTATAAAAACAGATGAAACATATTAAAATGGCCAAAAACGGAAGAAAACGTAAAAAAAATGAGCGAAAATGTATGAAAACAATTAAAAACGTAAGAAAAGGTATAAAAATGAACGAAAACGTATAAAAATATAAGAAAAATGGGCGAAACGTATAAAACAAATGAAAACGATTAAAAATGTATGAGAAGGTATAAAACCGGACGAAAACACATAAAAATAGACGAAAACGGATGAAAAAGTATAAAAACAGGCGAAAACGTAAGAAAAACGAGCGAAAATGTATAAAAACGGACAAAAACGTATAAAAATGGCCGAAAACGGATGAAAACGTATAAAAAGGGCGACAACGTATAAAAACGTAAGTAAAACGGGCGAAAACGTATTAAAACAAACGAAAACGTAAAAAAATTTATGAAAACGTATAAAACGGGCGAAAACGTATAAAAACGTAAGACGTAAGACAAACGGACGAAATCGTATAAAAACGGATGAAAATGAACGTATAATAACCGATATTTTTCAATTATAACAGACGTTAGTTAAAAGGATGAACGCTGCAAGAATTGTTGGCTAAAAAAGCTAACGTGTAAATTCTAACGGAATTTACTTAACGGCAGTTAAAGCTAGGGACCAAAATTTGCCAAAAGGTTTGATTTAGGGACGATTTTTGCAATTTTAAACTATTTGGGCCGAAATATGCAAATTGAGCAAACCTTAGGGATGATTTTTGCAATTAACTAAAAAAAAGTGTTGTGAGTGAGGTACAATGGGTCTCATCGGTTTTACATAAAACCTACCATACTTGAGTGGAATGAAAAAGTAGTGAGCTCCGAAAGTTTCAAAGTATTACTTTGTCTACCAAACACCATATATCATCTCCCATACCCAAATCCGAATCTCACACCCCTCAATCAAACGGGCCCTGAAAAATTGGTGATCTTTTTTTTCTTCATATTTATCAAAATTAACTCAGGCCCTACCCAACTTTTTTCGCTTTTATTTGTTTATAGATCTTGCGATTTCTAAAAATATATTTTATCCGTATCGGTTTTTAAAGTTTTTAAAATTTTCACGTGTATAAGGGCTAGCGGAACAGCTTGTTGCTCGTTTGCCTTCAACCACAATGTAAATTCTATTTTGATGAAATAAATTTGAGACTCAACTTGGAGTTATATGTATAAGTATATCTTGTTACGTTTGGATTTATGCTTTCTCCCAGACACTATGAAGTGATTATTTACATTTGCAAAAGTTAATTTCAAAATGCAATCCCAAACACCCTCGTTCAACATGATACTACCAACAAAAAAAGACAAATAACAACCCTTATAATATAAAATAGCAGGTACCCGCGTATTGCAGCGGTGGGTATCCTGAAATATATATATTTTTTTTGTTAATAATGTATTTTAGTATATTATGCTTTTTTTTTTATAATAAATTTATTGATATCAAGAATTGCATTTAACATATTTTAACTCCTTAACTAATGTCAATGTTTTTAATTATACAATTGTGATAATAATTATTAGAAGTGGTAATTTATGCACAAAATAAGAAAAAAATGGGCTAATTTGTAAATGATGTGGGCATATTTTGCCCTCGCCTTTTTTTGAAATGGGCATGCATTGCTTATTGAAAAGTTAAATGGCACTAATGGATACATAATTTCTCTCAATTGTAAAACATTACAATCGTTTTTAAAGAAAAATATATAATATATTTGATTTTTTAAATATAAATGAGGTGTTACGCTTAAGGAATTTATTTCGTCTTTTTTGTCTTTTTTAAAGTGATTCGTATAACATTAACCCGTTTGGCCCGTGTCTGTTCGGGCTTGAATATTTGTATAATGTGCTTTATTATTTGTATTAGGGACATTTAATGCATGATTATGTTTAAGATCGTTGTATAATATGCTTGATAATATGTATTTTTTATGTAAGGGTTGTTTTAATAACGATATTAATTGTATTTATTGGCTCGTTAATTAATTGATTACATTAAATATCTTGACCACATTAATAGTGTTTTGTATTTTGTACATTAAACTTTAAGACTTGTATGTCTTAAAATTAAAAATTGATGAGAAAGATCATTAATAGTGCTTTGTGTATTGTACAATATTATGACTTGTAAGTCTTAATATTAAGAGGAATTGCATATATACCCACCGAAAGTTGCGTATTTGCATATTCCTCATGATACAAGTTTTAAATGCATAGTGTACAATGATGTTTAAGCATGTTTTTTTGAAAATATGCAAGTTTTAGTGAGTATATACGTAATTACCTCCAAAAAGATCTTCAACACGCCACGTGTCTCTTCGTAAATCAGACCGCTGATACGCTTCACACCACCACGACGAGCAAGACGACGGATGGCAGGCTTGGTGATACCTTGGATGTTGTCACGGAGAACTTTCCTGTGACGCTTTGCTCCTCCTTTGCCTAAGCCCTTTCCTCCCTTTCCTCTTCCTGACATTTTTTGATTTTGAATTTGGGAGTGTTTGGATTAATTGATTGTTTTTTGTGTGTGTGGAATTAGGGGTGTTGGTGGGTGGGTTTATATACTGGTGGATGGGAATTTGTGTTTGTTTAAAGGATGTGATGATCGTTGGATTGGATGGGAGTGGGTTAAGGAGAGACGTTGGATTGTGATCCGTGTGGTGAAAATGGAGTGCTGTGATTGCTGGATCGGTGCATGTGCGGATTTAAGCTTGGTGAAGCATGTTAACAAAATGCTTTATTTCAAATTTACACTTATTTTGACTTAAAAAGTTCTTAATCGGGTACAAGTGTTATACGGATTTATATTTCACCTTAACTATACCAACTACAATATATAATATAGATTGAAGCTAAAAATACTAATGTAACCTCGTGAGTTATATTGGGTTATAAATTAGTTAAACATACAACTTCTAAGGACAATAGTTAGTCTATTTGATGACGAATAATGTAATCTCGAAACCATTAACACCTGATTTATGTGTATAAACATTTGTAATAAAGTATAAACAAAACCAAAAAGGCTTTAGCTAAGTTGTTACTCATCTTCAAAAAATTTATGGGCTCATTAGAGATATTTTTGTGGAGAAAAGGTAAGGGTTTAAATTTCGGCTCGTGCTCGCTCCAGTTGGTGTGTCACTGATCAGGAGAGTTGTCGGATTTTTTTCTTGTAGGGTGGACAATGGTCACCCTGAGTCTGTTAGAGTTTGTGGATAAATATTAATAAGTATATGTCTAGTATCAAACCCGAGACCACGGGATTGCACACTTTACGTAAAAGAATCGATGTTAAATAATGAATATATAAATAGTTGCATTTAATTATTAAATCACAAATAAAGTAACTAATACATGAGAGACTTATTAGTATGAAAACCAAATCCATGTGGTGTTGATTAATATGGTCGAACAAGGAAAAAGAAAGGGGGTTGAGTGTCAAGTTTTGAAACTTAAGGAGGTGCTAGCAATAACTTGTTGGACAAGTTTAAATGCTATATAAACTCATCCTTAGGTCTCATTCACGAGAGACTAGAACCAGAAAAAACAACACAACCCTTACATTGGTAGATTAATGAATCGTGAATCACTTTGCATGATATCTATCTAATACATCTTATATATGCCATGCATGCTAACACTTTACGCATGACATGTCATTCCATGCATGTATTCATTCTTTTCCTCATAACTGTATTGATAGTTCGACATATAGAAAATAAATAGGTTCGACCCTATTTATTTTATTAAAGCTAAACCTTGTTTACTTAGTGCTTTATTCGTGATTCAAGAACTAGCATTCACATCGAATCGCTGGTAGTACATGTGTACAAGAACGTGGTGTAAACATATTATTGTTTACATCTTAGATCGAATGACAAAACGGTAAGGGGTTATTCATTGATCCTTATTAACCCTAATTAGGGTTCATCCAATTGTTCAAGAATTCGAGATTGCATACGGTACGTTCCTATTTATGTTTTTGTTAATAATTATATGTTATACTTGATCCATAGCTTCCGCATACATGTGTACTTTGTTTTATATGAGTTGTCATGTGCATCGTATTATTGTTACATCATGCTTAAATGCTTAATGATTTAACAATATTTGATATCTTGTGTAATGAATATTCTAAAGAAATATGTTTGACTTAGAATAATGATCCTCAAACCTGGAATAACTCCTAAACATTACACAATGGATATTAGGTTACGGGATTTTCAATAGCATATTGTTGTTTGTATACAATGATGACGGTATAAATTGAGACGACACTCAATAACTAGTCATGGAAGGATTTTATCCTTAGCCATGTGAACTAGTTGTGCTCAACAAAGAGCAGAGTTGCATTATACGTTAAAGAATTAGAATACTTAAACTTTAAAATGTTTGAAAGTTTGATTATCATAAATTAGTGATTGAGGATGTCACACTATTTATGAATATTATGTGGCTATATCAAGAAAGTTGGATGAACACATACAAGAATTTCAATAATTAAAATTCTTGAAATAAGTATTCTCAAAATTATGATAGATCAAAGTTAGTTGAATAATGTCTTGTCAACAAGTATGATTATTATTACTTGAGGCATAATTGTCAACAAGTCATTACTTGAGACAAAATTCATTAACTAGAATTATCATGCATTGATCTATTTAGTATTTGGATAAAGGACATTAAGCAATTATTATTTATAATGAATTAAAGTACTTAGTACGTTTGTTTTCATTAATAATAAATTGTGTCTTATATTTGCATGTTTAAATCCGTGAATAACTTATGTTATTCTAAATTGTCCATTGTCGATTAATGATATGAGAATATCATTAAACTAAGACAAATCTGAGTATTGGTTAAGAATATACTTGAAAGTATATTGATGCGTTGACATACCAATTTCACATGATATTCGATGAATTGAATATAGGACTTATCCCAACTACATGATTTTACTTTATGGATCTTGTCAGTAAGTAAATCATGAATTTGTTATCCTCAGACTTGAGATATGATTGGTGGTAAACAGTCAGATAATATTAACCAAGTTATGGTCAACAAGTCAGACAGCCTAAACCAATACTCCGGTGAGTGTAGTGTTTCCCCGGATCGTTAGATCCCAACGAGATGTGAAATCTGAAATAAAACGACTTAAAGATCAGGTGAATTGAACAGGAAAAGGGGTTTAAGTGATTTGTACAACTGAAATATAAGAGAAAATAGCTTTAATAAGCTAAATTAACTAAAACGTAAAATCAGATAAGTGCACGTGAAAAAGGTACAGAAAAACGTAAACGTTTATTAATTAAACGTAAACAAAAACAAATTTACTTATAGTAGGATTTTATAAGCCTTAGGGGCTTAAATGCAAATTAAATAAATATTTGTTTTATAATTAAAAACTATTTAATTAATTATTTTTATTTAATAACTATTTATTAATTATCTAATAATTAACTATTAATTATGAAAATGTAAAATAAGTCTAGAAAATTAAAATTAAAATTTCTAAAAATCTAAAATATTATAAAACTTATTTTAAAATTAAAATTATATTTTTCACACTATTTATCTATTTATTATTAATTATTTAATTAAAAACTATTTAATTATTTAATTAAAGTTCAACTAAAAATTATAAATACTACAAATTAAACTAAAAATTTATAAAAATATTTTCTAAACCTAAAATAGAACTTGAAGAAAGTATAAAAAATAAAAATAAATCTTTTTGTCTTTTTCTAAATTTTCTATTAATTAAAAACTATTTATAATAATTAAACTAATTAAACTATTTTAAATTACAAATAATATTAAACTAACTTAAAAAATTATGAAAAATTTTATATATCTAATTAACCATCATGGGAATCCTAAAAAATTATAAAAACTTTATTTTATATATTTTTAATTTAATCTATTAATTATTATGCTATTTATTAATTATTATCTAATTAAAATAATTAAATTATAAAAACTAGTAAATGAACAGTATAAATCACAAGAAAATTTCTAAAATTATTTTATGACTTATAGAAGCTAGGAAAAATATAAAATATAAGTATTACTTTATAAAAATATATTATGCTATTTATTTCTTATTTATTATTTAATTATTAAATAAACTAATAATAATTCTAAATAACACTAGATGACAAAAGAAAATTCTGGAAAAATTTATAAAATTACTTTAATATATAATAGATTTAATAAAAATATAAAATAGTAAAAGTGCTTATAAATAAGCTAAAAAGGAAAATTAAATAGATAGTTTCTATTAAATAGAAGCTATCACTATAAGTAAGTTTGGTTTTTTCTTGTTTTTCTTTTATAAATCTAATAAAATACTTAAAATATGAAACTTTTACAAAAACAAATAATTTAAAAACCAAAAATAAGCACTGAGAGTGCTTATTACCAAAACAGTTTGACCAAAGTTGACTTTCTAAGGAAATAAGCTCAAATGAGCTATTGTGGGGTCCACCTTAGTATTTTCTGGTCCACCTAAGTTAGTTGAACAAGTTTAAACAAGATTTGATCAAATAAGCCCACTAGATAAGCCACAAGATCACAATAAGCAGTTGCTTATCTGGGTTCTGGGTCAGAGATGGGACAAAGATTGGGTGCAATTCTAGGTGGGGTCCACTAGGGTTTAGGTCAACCAAATAGTCAATGATTCAAGCCTGGTAGGAGGGGGGTTAGAAGAACCAAGTTTTAGGTTGTGGGACCCAGTGATAAGCTCTGAAAGGGCTTGGGAAATGAGGGGTCCAGACAGGTTCACTCAGTTGAGTGAATGAGTGAAATAAACTAGTAAGCTTATTAAAAGCTTAAAAATAAGCCTAAGAAAGAAAACAAAAAGATAATATTATATATGTGTGGTATATTAACAGATGTGAACAAGTGGTTTTACTAGATTAAGCTGATAAGCTTGTAATAAGCTTATGAATATTTCCAATAACTGAGATCCAAACAGTTAAGCAGGCAACCAAAATGAACAAATTGAGCTTATGAAATAAGCTCAATAGGACTTATTGAATGCTGAAGTGTAAAGATGGGTTGGTAAGGATTCCAAAATGCTAAAGCTTGATCAGTGGGAACCACTGAGTAGCTTTTGAGAAGCTTATGAAGTTGGGTGGTTTAACTGATTCACTCAGAGGACTGAGTGAATGAACAAGCTTTAAGCTGATTGCAGCCCTATGGAATAAGCTAGAAAAGGTACAATAAGCTTTGGAACCTTGAGAATGGGTGGTTAAGCTTCACAAAAAGCCAAAACACACAAGCTTGAGTTCACTGTTGAGCTTGTTAAGAGCTTATGAAAATTGCTCAACTACACTGATTGTTCAGTTAGTGAGTTGATTTGAGCACAATGAACAAGCATGATAAGCAGTTTAAAATAAGCAAAAAATGGAAAACAAGCATACATGTAGCAAATAAGCCAGAAGGGCTTCACAAATCCACAAAATACACAAGCTAAGTCCAACTAATAAAGCTTATGCAAGCTTATGAAATTGGGTGCTCAAGCTGTGTACAGGGCAAGTTTATGAAAAACAGCTAAATGTTAAGCACTAAATAAGCAGTTTATCTAACTTATTAAAAATTATTAAAAATAATCTAATGACAATGAGCAGCAAAAGATTAAGATCCTAAAAGCACAGAACATGAAACTTAGTATTAAGTCCTATAGAGAATTACAAAGTTTATTCAAAAATTTAATAACTGAAAATTTGACTTTTGAAATTACCTAATAAGTTTGACTAAAGTGAACTTTAAATCAAATCTACTAACTGATTATGTTGTATTAAGCTGCAAAGATGTAAGATTAAGTTAGGTAACCAAGTTGTGAGCTTATATGATGAAAATTAACAAGCTGAGCTCAACAGATAACAGATAAGATAAGATTAAAGATGATTTTGACTTTCCTACTAATAAGACCTAAATGTGATGACTGAGATGAGCTATATTGATTTAACTAAACATGCTGCAACAAGTTTTAAGCACAATAACAGACATATAACCAGTTAAACAGCTTGATCCAAACACTCCTATTATTGACTGAGGTGTGAGTTTTTCAAAGCAAATGATCATTACAACTTATGAAGCTGATTCCCAGAGACATATTATATAGTAATAAGCTTATATGATCACACTAATACCAACAATTACTACTGAAACTCAGATTTCTATAGAATACTATTTTAAACTGAAAATTTCAATACAAAGCAACCTATGATTTTAATGAATAACTAAGCTATTTCTGTTTTTATTATTACTAAACAACTTTAATCTAATATAAATAACACAGAGGTAAGTAAAGATAACTAAAATTATATAAAATAAGCTTTAAATGAGTAGGAACCTTACAAGGTGTGACTGTATGAACCAAACCAAGGACCAAGATCAATTATATGACTCCCATGAGTCTCTAAACCATAATCCAAGCTTCTTGTGCTTCCAATTCAACTCTAATTCACCAGAATTTCATATCATCACTCTCAGTTGACTTTTGTTGACCAATTGATATTTGTGAGAATTTTTTAGTTAAACTGACTTGTTCTGTTTCTAAAAGCTTTTACAAACTTTATAGGAGCTTATATGTATCAGTTTAAGTTCAGACCAACATCAACTAAGAACATCACTTAAGTACATTAAGAATTATTTAAATTGAAAATTGCACAGACTGAATTAATACACAACCTTGGAATTTATTATCAAAGAAGGTTTTACAATACACTTAGAACACTGAAATTTAACTTTTAAAGCTTAGGTTACACTGGAAATTGAAAACAAGCTAAGTCGACATTTAACTAAAAAAATTACACTAGATACTTGTTGCTTCTGCCTCCTTTTCTTTCTTTATAGACTTTTGAGACTTCCACTAGCATTCTGAGCAAATCCCACTTGGATTTAGATATTTTCCAAGACTTTTTGGCCTCCTAGATATTTTGGCGGGAAACGTGGGTTTGACAGCTTAGGGTTGCTTGGCTTGATTTAAATTCAATTAAGGATTCTTGGAAGTTTGTAGAGGTGGAGGGGAGAAGTTTGGGAGATTTTTGAGCAAGTTGGGGTGATAAGGAAGAAACAGAGGTGTTTGAACTGGTTTAGAGGGAAGATAAGTGAGAAGTGCATTTAATGATGGGGATTTGAAATGATTAGGTTGGGTGAGGTAGAGTAGCCAGCTGGGGAGGGTGATACCATGGGTGGTATTGGTTTGCAGAGGGGGGTGAGGTGAGTGAGCAGTGGAGGTGGTATTGGAGACGATGGGTGAACAGTTGGTGGAGTTTGACCCGGGTCAACGCGGGATTTAACTAAAAAGGGGGTGGGCTGGATTCATTTTGGGCCCAAGTGGACTGGACTGGATTGGATTTGGTTTTTTTGATGGGTTTAGTTTTGGTTTAAGGGTGGATCCGGTTTGGTTTTTTAACTAATAAATCACAAGGACCAAATGTGTAAATTAGGTAAAGTTGAGGGCTGTTTTGTGATTTTTCCAAACTTTATTTAAGGACTAAACCTGCAATAAACTATTAGTACAAGGACCATATTTGCATATTTTTCCATTATAAACCTTAGGGACCAAAACTGTCAATACCACAAACTCCAGGGACCAAAATTGTAACTTTCTGATTTTTGAAGGGTTGAAATTGTAACTTCTCAAAAGTTATCATAAGGACCAATTTTGTCTTTTTAGAATAGTACAAGGGTGTAGTTTGATAATTTTCCATTTTTAAACACCCAGGGACTAAATTTGACATTTTTCAAAAGTTGAGGGACCAAAGTTGTCATTTTGCCATTTTCAAACTTTAAAGGACTTTTCTTGACAACTTATGAATTCCCAGGACCTTTTATGACATTTGTACAAGTTTTGATTTACCAGGGACTAGTTTTGCCAATTTTCCAAAGTTCAGGGACTGAAACTGTAAATTATGTGAAATGTTTTGTTTTTCATCAGTTTTCAATCCTTATGCATAAAAACACAACCCAGGGATAATTTTATGTATTTCAAGGCATTCCTGTGTGTTTTCATATGTTTTTGCAGCTTATATGTAACAGAAATGATGAGTATTTACACACTCATCAATCCCCCACACTAAACTATTGCTAGTCCCTAGCAATCTATTTGAGAAAAAATTAATGGATTTTTACTCTTTACCAAAAGCCATCACTTCTGGAGTAGCCAGGTGTAAAAACTGTGGCACACCTGATAACCGTGTGATTTTTAGCAAACCACCAGCTGTCAACGGATTTGATTTGTCTTTACCAAAAGCCGTTTGCTTCTGGACTAGCCAGCATCTTGATGGACTAAGTCAACATCTTGGTGAGCTGATAACCAATTATGGATTTTCTACGGCCTTTACCACAAGCCATAAACTTGTGGGCTAGCCAACTCATTAGCTTTTTAGGATAATGGGGAGTTGAGGAACCATACAATTTTTGGCAAATTGCAAGCCATCAACGGTTTTGAGATGTCTTTACCAAGAGCCGTTTGCTCCTGGACTAGCCAATCCTGTTGTGGGTTAGACATGGAGGATTGATACCATTTATTGCATTTCTAAGTGTGAAAAAACTTTAAATTTTGATCAAATGAGGGTGCTTGATGGAACATGTGTTTGAATTCGTGAGAATCCCCCCCCACACTTAGAAATGAATATTGCCCTCAATATTCAAAACACCGGGTGTTAAACCGATACTTAGAACGTAAGAAGGAAATATTTATAACCTTTATTTTAGGCTATTTACATACAAACTCACTTTTTTTTTTTTTTTTTTTTTTTTTTTTTTTTTTTTTTTTTTTTGACTCACTACCTGCCAGGCTTGTGTCAGGTTTACCACGCTAGCTAATCACTTGTGAATGATTAACTGTAATAAATTTGTCCTGACAGCCCGGGAGTTGAATGATAAAGTAAATAATATACATACACCTTCCAGGTTTGTGTCAGGTTTACCACGCAAGTTAATCACTTGTGAATGATTAACTGTAATAAATCCGCCCTGACAGCCTGGAAGATAAATAACATAATATACATACAAAACATGTTTATTGAAATTTGAAAAATATTTACTTTTAAAATGGTGGTAGAAAGTAGAAAGAAGTCAGAAATACGGGTGAAAAACCCATATTGCTATGCTTTTGATTACCGAGTCACTAGCTTGACTCGACCTCGAATTGATTTGTCCATGAGGTAGCTTGTTTTTGATTCCCGAGTCACTAGCTTGACTCGACCCCGAATTTAATTGTCCTTGGGGAAAGTTTGGAGATCCGGGACAACCATGTTTGGGAAGTCCTCTCCAAAGTAATGTTTCACACGATGGCCATTTACTTTAAAACATGGACCGTCATTTTGAGATAACTCAACGGTACCATATGGATAAACCTTAGTGATAGTAAATGGATCAGTCCAACGGGTTTTTAATTTACCCGAGAAGATCTTTAATCTAGAGTTAAAGAGAAGTACTCGATCACCGACGTTAAAAACGCGGTTCTTTATTTTTGAGTCATGAATTCTCTTTGTTTTCTCTTTATAGATTAAAGAGTTCTCGTATGCCTGATCACGTAGTTCATTTAGTTCATTCATTTGAACTTTTCTGTGATCACCCGCAGTTTTGAGGTCAAAGTTGGCATGTTTCAAAGCCCAGTAGGCTTTGTGCTCAAGTTCCATCGGTAAATGACATGTCTTTCCGTACACAAGCTTGTAAGGTGTACACCCAATGGGTGTTTTATAAGCTGTACGAAAGGCCCATAGTGCGTCATCTAATTTATCCGACCAGGCAGCACGGTTTTCACCAACAGTCCTTTCAAGTATCCTTTTGATACCACGATTTGAAACTTCCACTTGCCCACTTGTTTGTGGGTGATACGCGGTAGAAAGACGGTGGGTTACACCATACTTTTGCATGACTTTATCAAATTTGTCATTGCAGAAATGCGTACCGCGATCACTTATAATAGCACGTGGGGTTCCAAAACGGGCAAAAAGAGATTTCAAGAATTTCACTACAACTCGGGCATCATTTGTGTGTAAAGCCTTAGCTTCAACCCACTTTGATAAATAATCAACTGCCACAAGTATGTACTTGTTTCCTCTGGATGATGGAAATGGCCCCATAAAGTCAATGCCCCAGATATCAAATATTTCACATACTTGAATAGCATTTTGTGGCATCTCATTTCTTTGTGAAATGTTTCCATGACGCTGACAAGCGTCACAGGTTTTAATGAGATCCTGGGCATCTTTATAAATTGAGGGCCAGAAGAATCCGGAATCAAACACCTTTTTGGCGGTGTATAGGACTATGATGTCCCCCAGTGGGTCCAGCATGGCAAGCCTTAAGAATTTCAGTGGCTTCCTGTCCATATACACACCGTCGGATGACTTGATCCGCGCAGATTTTGAATAAGTAGGGGTCATCCCAGAAGTAATGTTTAACATCCTTAAAGAATTTATTCTTCTGTTGGGTTGACATCCCTTTCACAACAAAGTTACCCGCATGGTAGTTTGCGAAATCGGCAAACCATGGGGTAGTAGAATCTCCACGAAAAGCAACCGCATTGAGTGTTTCGAGAGGAAATGTTTCATTTATTTCCTTTTTCTCATACACATTTTGATGAGGGTTTTCTAATCGGGACAAATGATCAGCAGCCAGGTTCTCAGCTCCTTTTTTATCACGAATAATGATATCAAATTCTTGGAGGAGGAGAACCCAACGGAGCAATCTCGGCTTTGCATCCTGTTTTGCAAATAGATATTTAAGAGCCGAGTGATCCGTATACACTACGCTTTTAGTCAAGATTAAGTATGTCCGAAATTTCTCAAACGCATACACCACAGCTAATAATTCTTTTTCTGTAGTGGTGTAATGAGTTTGAGCTTCGTTCATAGTTTTGCTTGCGTAGTGGATAGGCTGAAAGTGTTTCGTTTTGCGTTGCCCCAAGACTGCACCAATAGCAAAATCACTTGCATCGCACATAATCTCGAAGGGTAAGTCCCAGTCGGGGGCAATAAGAATGGGTGCCTCAGTAAGCTTTTTCTTTAATGTTTCAAAAGCTTCGATGCACTCTGGTGAGAAGATAAAAGGAGTATCCTTTTCAAGGAGATGAGTCATAGGTCGTGAGATTTTGGAAAAATCTTGTATAAATCGACGATAGAAACCCGCATGACCCAAAAAACTCCTAATACCTTTGACGGTAGTAGGGTGAGGCAGTTTTGCAATGACATCAACCTTAGCTCTGTCAACCTCAATCCCATTCTTGGAAATCTTATGGCCGAGGACAATGCCCTCTTTGACCATAAAGTGACTCTTTTCCCAATTTAGACATAGATTGGTGTCTTTACACCTTTTCAACATTGTTTCTAAATTGGTGAGACATGTTTGGAATGAATCCCCAATGACCGAGAAGTCATCCATAAAGACCTCCATCGTTTTACCAATCATGTCGGTAAATATGGCCATCATACACCTCTGGAACGTACCTGGCGCATTACATAAGCCAAAAGGCATACGTTTATAAGCAAAGGTTCCATAAGGGCATGTAAAGGTAGTCTTTTCTTGATCCGATGGATCAATGGGGATTTGAAAGTATCCTGAGAAACCATCAAGGAAACAATAGTACTCGTTTCCAGCTAATCTCTCAAGCATCTGGTCCATAAAGGGCAGCGGAAAGTGGTCTTTGCGGGTGGCGTCATTTAACTTACGATAGTCAATGCAAACACGCCATCCGGTAACCAGCCGAGTTGGAATCAACTCATTTTCCTCATTGGTGACAACAGTAATGCCACCCTTTTTTGGGACACAATGAATGGGACTAACCCATGGACTGTCAGAGATAGGGTAAATCAATCCTGCATCAAGAAGTTTAAGAACCTCTTGTTTAATCACATCATGGATTTTTGGATTCACCCTTCTTTGGTGTTGCACTGCAGGCTTGAAGTCATCCTCCATCAAGATTTTGTGTGTACAAAAATCTGGGTTAATACCCTTAATATCGGAGAGTTTCCAAGCAATTGCTTGCTTGTTTGACTTCAAGACCTTTAGGAGAGCACTTTTCTCCTCAACACTTAAACCTTTAGCAATAATGACTGGTAATTTATCATCACCCTCCAAGAATGCGTATTCAAGATGAGGAGGTAAGTCCTTGAGTTCGACCTCAGGAAAATCATCAGTTTCCTCAACATATTTGATTTCCTGATTATGAAGTTGTACTGGAGGGAGTGGAAAAGAATTGTCTTGATTTAACAATCTCTCAAGGAGAAGAATATCTCCCTCTAGATCAATCTCAGTGTTATCAATTCCCAATGGGACTGAATCACTTTTGAGAAAAGCCTCGACCTCTTCCAAAAGGAAATCACTTCCCTCAAATGGAGTGAGAGAAGGGGAAGAGTCGGAAATGATAGGTTCAGATGATGGAGTGGCATCCCCACTCACAGAATTATGAGAATAACCAAGAAACTCTTGAGAGTACTCCTCAGAAGCAATATCTATGATATCTATTTGATTAACTGCTTCAGAATCATAATTGGAGGAGTACCTCGAAGTTTGATCGAGGTTAAATGTAATAGCTTCATTACCCACACGAAGAGTGATTTCTTGCTCAAATACATCGATAAGAGCACGGCCCGTTCTAAGGAAACCCCTCCCCACAATGAGAGGGACCCTTTGATCGGCATCGAAATCAACCACTACAAAGTCAGCGGGGAGATGAAATTCTCCTACCTTTACAAACACGTCCTCGGCAATGCCGATAGGACGAGATATCGATCGGTCTGCAAGCTCTAAAGTCATGCATGTAGGAGTAAGATCAGGAAGAGAAAGTTTCTTCCAAACTGAGTACGGCATTAAGTTGATACTTGCACCAAGATCGGCCAAGGCATAGCAATCAACCATTCCCGGGAATACACATGGTATTAGAAATTTTCCAGGGTCTCCCAGCTTCTCGGGAAGCTTTTTTAAAAGAACTGCTGAGCAGTTCTCATTCAAGGGAGTCTTTGCCATTTCAAACAGTTTCTCCTTGTTGCTTAACAAGTGTTTGATTGTCGATGCAAATTTGGGCATCAGAATAATAGCATCCGCAAAGCTAATGTCAAAATGCAAATCTTGGAAGATTTGAAAGAATTTATCCATCTGGTGACTAGCTTTTTCACGGAGCTTTTGTTCACTCAAACGCGAGGGGTAAGGAATAGAGGAGGTAGAAGGTTTGGACTGAGGTGTTTCAACTGGAATATCATTTGGTTCAAAAACAACTCTAGGTTTTGGTTTGGGTTTCGGGACAACATGAGGTGGGACGTTTTGGGCACCTCCCTTATGAGTAGGAAGTACTTCGTCCTTATTTACCTCGACGTTATTTTCCACTACCTGGGGAGAAGAAGTAGAAGGGGTAGTGGGAACAGTGGGTCCATCATATGAAACTCCGCTCCTGGTCGTGATCGCCTTTGCATCGCCCCTCGGGTTTGCGATCGTGTTGCTCGGAAGTTTTCCAGAGCCCGAGGGTTGTTCATTTAAAGATTTCTTAAGTTCAGAAATCTGGCTGACCAACAACCTATTTGTCTCTTCTTGAGTTTTCATGAACTGCTTCAACAACTCATCTGATGATGGTTGTGGAGCTGGGAGAATGGCTTGTGTTTGGTTAGGGAAATTTTGGACACGGTTATTTTGATTATAACCTTGTTGTGGCTGAAAATTTCCCTGATTTGGATTACCATTTCCCTGAAAATGATTTCCGGGGTTGAAATTGTTTCTGTTAAAGTTTCCTTGATTATGGAAACCTTGATTCTGTCCAGGATTGAAATTCCCTTGGTTTTGATAACCTTGGTTCATTCGAGGTTGGTTCTGGTTTCTATTTTGCAAATTTGGGTTTTGGTTAAACCCGGGTGGTCCCATATGTGTGTTAGCACGGTAACTTGGTTCCATTTGAGGACGGTATTGATTACCTCCCTGATTTGTAGTTCCGGCTAAGGCATTGGCTTCAAAAGGACTACCATCGGTGGCAGTACAATTGTAATAAGCATGTGGGCCACCACAAGTGACACAAACTTCCACTTTTTTAACTTCAGAATGTGAAGGGTTTTGTGTGAAAGTGACTTTTTTCTGGCTTGAGAGAACCAAAGCTTGAATGGCGTCCGTGAGTTTATCTATCTTAGCATCGGTGCTAGAAGTACTCACGGGTGATGAAGTAGAGGGACCAGCACTCACTTGGGAGTTATATGGTTTTGTGCGTGTAGTGCGGACTTTGGACTTATTTTCAATGATTTCTAAAGCTTCTTTTGTGGTTTTGCTCAAAAAATTACCTCCCGCGGAGGCATTGAGAGAATCTTGGTCAGATTGACTCACACCATTATAAAACGTGTCAATTTGCATTAATTCAGTGAAACCATGATGAGGACATCGACGAAGCAATTCTTTGAACCGATCCCAAGCGTCACCAAACGATTCATCAAACCTTTGAGTAAATTTAATGATTTCATTTTTAAGACTTGTCGTTCTGGACGGGGGAAAAAATTCGTTTACAAATTTGGTAACTAGATCTTCCCATGAGTGTATTGAACGAGGAGGTTGTTTTTCCAGCCAAATCCGGGCTGCTCCCTCAAGAGAAAATGGGAAAAGAAGAAGTTTAACTGCTTCGGAAGGGACGTTCTTGTATTTGATGGTTGAAGTGATTTTATTAAACCATCTAATGTGAGCATGGGGATCATCCCTCTCAAAACCATAAAATTGGCTTGAAGTCACTAGATTTAGTAACCCGGTTTTGAGCTCAAAGTATTCAGCCACGATGGCTGGGACAACAATAGCGTCTCCGTAACCCTCAATGGGTGCTTGGAGAAGCTCATTCATCGGACGGTCTTCCGCCATGATAACTTTCTTTGGTGAAACAGCACGTTCCTCAGATACGGCTGTTGGGGCAGAACGTCTACGGCGTCTTCGAGGAATTCTGACAAGCTCACGTAAAGGGCTTGTGGACCTAGAAGAACGAGTGCGCATGCACTAGAGACGACTCTAAGAATACTTAGAGTGACAGGAAATTTACAAATAGAAAATAAAATATGAACAAAAAGATGATATATAACAAAGGGTGAAAATTCAAACTCACAGATATTTCAAAAAGTCGTAATACGCAGCACACCTCCCCGGCAGCGGCGCCAAATTTTGATTGGTGGTAAACAGTCAGATAATATTAACCAAGTTATGGTCAACAAGTCAGACAGCCTAAACCAATACTCCGGTGAGTGTAGTGTTTCCCCGGATCGTTAGATCCCAACGAGATGTGAAATCTGAAATAAAACGACTTAAAGATCAGGTGAATTGAACAGGAAAAGGGGTTTAAGTGATTTGTACAACTGAAATATAAGAGAAAATAGCTTTAATAAGCTAAATTAACTAAAACGTAAAATCAGATAAGTGCACGTGAAAAAGGTACAGAAAAACGTAAACGTTTATTAATTAAACGTAAACAAAAACAAATTTACTTATAGTAGGATTTTATAAGCCTTAGGGGCTTAAATGCAAATTAAATAAATATTTGTTTTATAATTAAAAACTATTTAATTAATTATTTTTATTTAATAACTATTTATTAATTATCTAATAATTAACTATTAATTATGAAAATGTAAAATAAGTCTAGAAAATTAAAATTAAAATTTCTAAAAATCTAAAATATTATAAAACTTATTTTAAAATTAAAATTATATTTTTCACACTATTTATCTATTTATTATTAATTATTTAATTAAAAACTATTTAATTATTTAATTAAAGTTCAACTAAAAATTATAAATACTACAAATTAAACTAAAAATTTATAAAAATATTTTCTAAACCTAAAATAGAACTTGAAGAAAGTATAAAAAATAAAAATAAATCTTTTTGTCTTTTTCTAAATTTTCTATTAATTAAAAACTATTTATAATAATTAAACTAATTAAACTATTTTAAATTACAAATAATATTAAACTAACTTAAAAAATTATGAAAAATTTTATATATCTAATTAACCATCATGGGAATCCTAAAAAATTATAAAAACTTTATTTTATATATTTTTAATTTAATCTATTAATTATTATGCTATTTATTAATTATTATCTAATTAAAATAATTAAATTATAAAAACTAGTAAATGAACAGTATAAATCACAAGAAAATTTCTAAAATTATTTTATGACTTATAGAAGCTAGGAAAAATATAAAATATAAGTATTACTTTATAAAAATATATTATGCTATTTATTTCTTATTTATTATTTAATTATTAAATAAACTAATAATAATTCTAAATAACACTAGATGACAAAAGAAAATTCTGGAAAAATTTATAAAATTACTTTAATATATAATAGATTTAATAAAAATATAAAATAGTAAAAGTGCTTATAAATAAGCTAAAAAGGAAAATTAAATAGATAGTTTCTATTAAATAGAAGCTATCACTATAAGTAAGTTTGGTTTTTTCTTGTTTTTCTTTTATAAATCTAATAAAATACTTAAAATATGAAACTTTTACAAAAACAAATAATTTAAAAACCAAAAATAAGCACTGAGAGTGCTTATTACCAAAACAGTTTGACCAAAGTTGACTTTCTAAGGAAATAAGCTCAAATGAGCTATTGTGGGGTCCACCTTAGTATTTTCTGGTCCACCTAAGTTAGTTGAACAAGTTTAAACAAGATTTGATCAAATAAGCCCACTAGATAAGCCACAAGATCACAATAAGCAGTTGCTTATCTGGGTTCTGGGTCAGAGATGGGACAAAGATTGGGTGCAATTCTAGGTGGGGTCCACTAGGGTTTAGGTCAACCAAATAGTCAATGATTCAAGCCTGGTAGGAGGGGGGTTAGAAGAACCAAGTTTTAGGTTGTGGGACCCAGTGATAAGCTCTGAAAGGGCTTGGGAAATGAGGGGTCCAGACAGGTTCACTCAGTTGAGTGAATGAGTGAAATAAACTAGTAAGCTTATTAAAAGCTTAAAAATAAGCCTAAGAAAGAAAACAAAAAGATAATATTATATATGTGTGGTATATTAACAGATGTGAACAAGTGGTTTTACTAGATTAAGCTGATAAGCTTGTAATAAGCTTATGAATATTTCCAATAACTGAGATCCAAACAGTTAAGCAGGCAACCAAAATGAACAAATTGAGCTTATGAAATAAGCTCAATAGGACTTATTGAATGCTGAAGTGTAAAGATGGGTTGGTAAGGATTCCAAAATGCTAAAGCTTGATCAGTGGGAACCACTGAGTAGCTTTTGAGAAGCTTATGAAGTTGGGTGGTTTAACTGATTCACTCAGAGGACTGAGTGAATGAACAAGCTTTAAGCTGATTGCAGCCCTATGGAATAAGCTAGAAAAGGTACAATAAGCTTTGGAACCTTGAGAATGGGTGGTTAAGCTTCACAAAAAGCCAAAACACACAAGCTTGAGTTCACTGTTGAGCTTGTTAAGAGCTTATGAAAATTGCTCAACTACACTGATTGTTCAGTTAGTGAGTTGATTTGAGCACAATGAACAAGCATGATAAGCAGTTTAAAATAAGCAAAAAATGGAAAACAAGCATACATGTAGCAAATAAGCCAGAAGGGCTTCACAAATCCACAAAATACACAAGCTAAGTCCAACTAATAAAGCTTATGCAAGCTTATGAAATTGGGTGCTCAAGCTGTGTACAGGGCAAGTTTATGAAAAACAGCTAAATGTTAAGCACTAAATAAGCAGTTTATCTAACTTATTAAAAATTATTAAAAATAATCTAATGACAATGAGCAGCAAAAGATTAAGATCCTAAAAGCACAGAACATGAAACTTAGTATTAAGTCCTATAGAGAATTACAAAGTTTATTCAAAAATTTAATAACTGAAAATTTGACTTTTGAAATTACCTAATAAGTTTGACTAAAGTGAACTTTAAATCAAATCTACTAACTGATTATGTTGTATTAAGCTGCAAAGATGTAAGATTAAGTTAGGTAACCAAGTTGTGAGCTTATATGATGAAAATTAACAAGCTGAGCTCAACAGATAACAGATAAGATAAGATTAAAGATGATTTTGACTTTCCTACTAATAAGACCTAAATGTGATGACTGAGATGAGCTATATTGATTTAACTAAACATGCTGCAACAAGTTTTAAGCACAATAACAGACATATAACCAGTTAAACAGCTTGATCCAAACACTCCTATTATTGACTGAGGTGTGAGTTTTTCAAAGCAAATGATCATTACAACTTATGAAGCTGATTCCCAGAGACATATTATATAGTAATAAGCTTATATGATCACACTAATACCAACAATTACTACTGAAACTCAGATTTCTATAGAATACTATTTTAAACTGAAAATTTCAATACAAAGCAACCTATGATTTTAATGAATAACTAAGCTATTTCTGTTTTTATTATTACTAAACAACTTTAATCTAATATAAATAACACAGAGGTAAGTAAAGATAACTAAAATTATATAAAATAAGCTTTAAATGAGTAGGAACCTTACAAGGTGTGACTGTATGAACCAAACCAAGGACCAAGATCAATTATATGACTCCCATGAGTCTCTAAACCATAATCCAAGCTTCTTGTGCTTCCAATTCAACTCTAATTCACCAGAATTTCATATCATCACTCTCAGTTGACTTTTGTTGACCAATTGATATTTGTGAGAATTTTTTAGTTAAACTGACTTGTTCTGTTTCTAAAAGCTTTTACAAACTTTATAGGAGCTTATATGTATCAGTTTAAGTTCAGACCAACATCAACTAAGAACATCACTTAAGTACATTAAGAATTATTTAAATTGAAAATTGCACAGACTGAATTAATACACAACCTTGGAATTTATTATCAAAGAAGGTTTTACAATACACTTAGAACACTGAAATTTAACTTTTAAAGCTTAGGTTACACTGGAAATTGAAAACAAGCTAAGTCGACATTTAACTAAAAAAATTACACTAGATACTTGTTGCTTCTGCCTCCTTTTCTTTCTTTATAGACTTTTGAGACTTCCACTAGCATTCTGAGCAAATCCCACTTGGATTTAGATATTTTCCAAGACTTTTTGGCCTCCTAGATATTTTGGCGGGAAACGTGGGTTTGACAGCTTAGGGTTGCTTGGCTTGATTTAAATTCAATTAAGGATTCTTGGAAGTTTGTAGAGGTGGAGGGGAGAAGTTTGGGAGATTTTTGAGCAAGTTGGGGTGATAAGGAAGAAACAGAGGTGTTTGAACTGGTTTAGAGGGAAGATAAGTGAGAAGTGCATTTAATGATGGGGATTTGAAATGATTAGGTTGGGTGAGGTAGAGTAGCCAGCTGGGGAGGGTGATACCATGGGTGGTATTGGTTTGCAGAGGGGGGTGAGGTGAGTGAGCAGTGGAGGTGGTATTGGAGACGATGGGTGAACAGTTGGTGGAGTTTGACCCGGGTCAACGCGGGATTTAACTAAAAAGGGGGTGGGCTGGATTCATTTTGGGCCCAAGTGGACTGGACTGGATTGGATTTGGTTTTTTTGATGGGTTTAGTTTTGGTTTAAGGGTGGATCCGGTTTGGTTTTTTAACTAATAAATCACAAGGACCAAATGTGTAAATTAGGTAAAGTTGAGGGCTGTTTTGTGATTTTTCCAAACTTTATTTAAGGACTAAACCTGCAATAAACTATTAGTACAAGGACCATATTTGCATATTTTTCCATTATAAACCTTAGGGACCAAAACTGTCAATACCACAAACTCCAGGGACCAAAATTGTAACTTTCTGATTTTTGAAGGGTTGAAATTGTAACTTCTCAAAAGTTATCATAAGGACCAATTTTGTCTTTTTAGAATAGTACAAGGGTGTAGTTTGATAATTTTCCATTTTTAAACACCCAGGGACTAAATTTGACATTTTTCAAAAGTTGAGGGACCAAAGTTGTCATTTTGCCATTTTCAAACTTTAAAGGACTTTTCTTGACAACTTATGAATTCCCAGGACCTTTTATGACATTTGTACAAGTTTTGATTTACCAGGGACTAGTTTTGCCAATTTTCCAAAGTTCAGGGACTGAAACTGTAAATTATGTGAAATGTTTTGTTTTTCATCAGTTTTCAATCCTTATGCATAAAAACACAACCCAGGGATAATTTTATGTATTTCAAGGCATTCCTGTGTGTTTTCATATGTTTTTGCAGCTTATATGTAACAGAAATGATGAGTATTTACACACTCATCAAGATACCAGATAAGAGTCATGGATGTAGTGCATTTTGTGAAGCAATCTACCGCTCACCGTAACACGGAGTTATAAGGGTTGTTTTCAGAAATGTTGCAAAGTCCATGGGTTATTCTTGTAGTCAAGAAAGAATTTGTTCCTTCAAATTTGTTTTGAAGTTTAATACTGCTGGGCCCCTCGTAGGGTTGACAAGATGTTTGCGTGTGCACGCCCAAAGTCTATATGGAATACGTTCAGATGTTTTGGTAATCTTGCTCAATCATAAACAACGAGAAACAAAATTGTTAATTAAAGAATGACTAAGATCCATATCTTTATTAACGTGGTATTAGAAACAAAAGGATAATAATAATGATGAATCATTAAAGGTTTTCCAGGAGACCTTCCTCGAGTTGATCTAGGGGCATTGGCGTGTTGCTAAACGCTAACCAATGTCATTATACTATTAATAGATATCCAAGTGGGAGTTGTTAGAGTTTGTGGATAAATATTAATAAGTATATGTCTAGTATCAAACCCGAAATCACGGGATTGCACACTTTACGTATAAGAATCGATGTTAAATAATTAATATATAAATAGTTACATTTAATTATTAAATCACAAATAAAGTAACTAATACATGAGAGACTTATTAGTATAAAAACCAAACCCATGTGTTGTTGATTAATATGGTCGAACAAGGAAAAAGAAAGGGGGTTGACTGTCAAGTTTTGAAACTTAAGGAGGTGTTAGCAATGACTTATTGGACAAGTTTAAATGCTATATAAACTCATCCTTAGGTTTCATTCACGAGAGACTAGAACCAGAAAAAACAACACAACCCTTACATTGGTAGATTAATGAATCGTGAATCACTTTGCATGATATCTATCTAATACATCTTATATATGCCATGCATGCTAACACTTTACGCATGACATGTCATTCCATGCATGTATTCATTCTTTTCCTCATAACTGTATTAATAGTTTGACATATAGAAAATAAATAGGTTCGACCCTATTTATTTTATTAAAGCTAAACCTTGTTTACTTAGTGCTTTATTCGTGATTCAAGAACTAGCATTCACATCGAATCGCTGGTAGTACGTGTGTACAAGAACGTGGTGTAAACATATTATTGTTTACATCTTGGATCGAATGACAAAACGGTAAGGGGTTATTCATTGATCCTTATTAACCCTAATTAGGGTTCATCCAATTGTTCAAGAATTCGAGATTGCACACGGTACGTTCCTATTTATGTTTTTGTTAATAATTATATGTTATACTTGATCCATAGCTTCCGCATACATGTGTACTTTGTTTTATATGAGTTGTCATGATATTAAAATTCTAACAGAGTCGGTATGTTCCCGCCAATTCACACCTTTTTGTAGATATTGAGACAAACAAACTTAAAGAAAAACCAATATTTTTTTACAGTGTGATGTATGTACACCTTTATGATAAAGCAATGTTATGCCACAAACAAAAAAGGTTGTATGGTGAAATGTGGCTTGGAATGTGTATTAAAAAGCAATAATATTAAATATTGGTACTGTTTTTGACGATCCAATGGCTGAACTAAAAATATTAAGTATGAAACTACTACTAAGGCTTATCAAGATACTTATGCCTATTTGTTAAGTAGGGTTGATATTAGTGAGGAACATGCTATTAGTTTTTATCTTAGGGATTAACCACGATAAATTGAGATGAGGGCAAGGATGTTCGAGTCTATGACACTATCTAATGCTTACTGTTTAACAAATTTATAAGAGGCTACATTAAATGCAATTAAAAAAATAATATATTTTGCTTTATGCTAGCAACACAAACATCTCAAGATTTACTTTACAACCAATTAGTAGTTATAATTCAAAACCTTTGTTGGCTTTAACTCCAACCAATGCAGTATGTGATTATAAAACAAATACTAGAAAATAAGAGTCAAGAGGAATATGATGATAAAAGCGGTAGGAATTTGTGCTTTTATTGTGATCAAAAGTATGTTCCTTGTCACAAATGTTCATGACAATTGTATTCTTTGGCGGTGTTAGCTGAGAATGGTGATGTGGAAGAAGAGGAGTCTGGAGTGGAGTGTTAGGAAAAAGGGGAAATTGAAAAAGTACATAAAAGTCCACATTTTTTTAAATGCTTTGAATAGGGTTCTCAATTATAGAACCATGAGGATTAAAGAAACTATGGACAAACATGTAATGCACATTTTGGTAGATCTGGATCTACATACAATTTGTGGATATTGAAGTGGCTAAGAGACTCAGTTGTTCTTTCAAAAGTATTTGTCCACTTTGAGTCACTGTATGAGATAGATATAATACTACTAATAATAGTGAATGTAAGAAGTTCAAATGGTAGTTGCAAGGTGTGGAATTATGCTCACATGTGATGTTGTTAGCCATAGGAGGATGTTAAATGGTGCGATCATGTTTAATCTTACTACTCTTCCTTTTTCCTTTCGGGATTATGCTTTAGATTTTTTGGTTCGCATTCTAAATATGGTTCCCACTAAGAAGGTTGATAAGACACCATATGAAATATGGACAAGAAAAGTTCCGAACTTGTCTTATTTAAAGGTCTGGGGTTTTAAACGTCACTCAGTAGATAAACTACAGCAGAGATTTGTAAAGCGCATCTTTGTAGGATAGCCAAAGGTAACGATGGGTTATTACTTTTACAACCCAGCTGAGAACAAAGTATTTGTTTCTAGGTATCGAGACTTTTTTGAAAAAGATTTAATATCTCAAGAAGTCAGTGGAAGAATCTATGATCTGGAAGATGATCAAGATGATGCATTACCTTCAGAAAACACTAGCGTACTTCCTGAAGAACCTGAAAGTTTGGGTCCTCCACCGGAAGTTGTTCCCATTCGTAAGTCTATTAGAACTGTACGTGTACCTGACTGTCTATGTCTTAACGTAGAATGTGAGGAAACTATACTACGGGATCTTAATGAACCTACTAGTTATAGAGCTGCCATTGATAGTCCTAAAAAGGATAAATGGGTAGTTGCAATGAAAGGGGAAATGTAATACATGAAAGAAAACGAAGTCTGGATTGAAGTAGACCTTCCTCCTAATGCCAAGGTAGTTGGGAGTAAGTGGCTCTTCAAGAAGAAAACTAACATGGATGGCAATGTACACACCTATAGGCTCGTCTGGTTGCCAAAGGTTTTACTCAAACTTTTGGGATCGATTACGAGGAGACTTTCTCTCTTTTAGCAGACATTAGAGCTATTAGGATTCTCATAGCTATAACAGCGTAATATGACTATGAGATTTGGCAAATGGATGCAAAGGCTGCATTCTTAAATGGTCTCCTAGATGAAGACATCTATATGGTGCAACCTCAAGGGTTTGTCAATCCGGAGTTTCCAAAACGTGTATGCAAACTTCAAATATCCATTTATGGGTTGAAGTAAGCATCACGACAATGGAACAAGAGATTTGATGCTGAGATTAAAAAGTTTGGATTTACTCATAATCTCGATGAGCCATGTGTAAATCACAAAGCTAGTGGGAGTGATGTAATTTTCCTTATCCTATATGTTGATGACATATTGATCATGGGAAAAGACATTCCAAGTTTGCAAAAAGTTAAGGCATGTCTTTTAAAGTGTTTTTCTATGAAGGATTTAGGAGAAGCTGCATACATCTTGGGAATCAAGATCTATAAAGATAGATCAAGGTTGTTAATTAGATTAAGTCAAAGTGCTTACATTGACAAAATATTGAAGAGATTCAATACGCAAAATTCCAAGAAAAGATATTTGGCAATGGAAGTAAAGCATGGCCTAAGTAATGAGTTATGTGCTTCCACACCAATTGAGGTGGCACGCATGAGCGAAGTTCCTTATGCTTCGGTAATCAAAAACAGTAGCTCAATATGGGTTTTCACCCATATTTCTGTCTTCTTTCTCCTTTCTACCACCCTAGTATGGGGGACATTCCCCACATGTTGTATATATGTAATATTTCATAAAAAAAAGATAAATAAATAAAAAATCATGTATATAGACTAAAATAAAGGTTATTAGTATTTCCTTCTTATGTTCTAAGTGTTGGTTTAACACCTGGTGCTTTGAATATTGAGGGCAATATTCATTTCTAAGTGTGGGGGATTGATGAGTGTGTAAATACTCATCATTTCTGTCACATTTAGACTGCAAAAACATCTAAAAACACATGGGAATGCCTTAAAATACATAAAATATCCCTGGATTGTGTTTTTATGCAAAAGGATTGAAAATTGATGAAAAACAACAAAGTTTACATAATTTACAGTTTCAGTCCCTAAACTTTGAAAATTTAGCAAATCTAGTCCCTGGTAAATCAAAACATGTAAAAAAATCATTAAAGGTCCTTAGGGATTCATAAGTTGTCAAAACTAGTCCTTTAAAGTTAAAAATAGCAAAATGACAACTTTAGTCCCTCAAGTTTGAAAAATGTCATAAATGGTCCTTAAGGTTTTAAAAAATGGAAAAATATTAAAAATAAACCTTGTACTATTCATACATGGCAAAATTGGTCCTTATGATACCTTGTGGAAAGTTACATGTTCAGTCCCCATAAAATCCAAAATTACACTTTAGGTCCTTGGGCCTAAAATACCTTAAACCAACCGGACCCTAAACTATTATAACCCTTAACCCATAAATAATAAAACCCAACCCCCTTGGCCCAACTCCTTTCCTGGCCCAACATAAACAAACCCAACACCCCCTTTTAATATTTCCCAGGGTTTGACCCTGCTCAACCCCCGCTAAAACCACCAACACTGTACACCTGACTCCCCCACCCCTGCAATCCCAAAACCAGGGTGGTTTTGCCACCTCTTCTCCTCCACCTATCTATCCCAGCTCATCACCTACCCCCCCAAACCACCTCACACGAACCAACAGTAAGCATTTAATGCTTCCCTCCCACTCCCCTCCACTGAGAAACAACACAACCATGGGAAATCCTTACACCTCAACCCCAACCCATACCTACTATCTAAAATGTTCCCTCCACTTAATATATCACTCCAAAATTCCTTAATTGCTTCCAAACCACCATTACAGCTCAAAAGTACTTTTGGCGCCAAAATGCCACTTGTACGTTTTTTATGAATTGATGAAATCTAATGGCTCTAAAGTAGTGGGAAAGATTCAGAGGTCGACAAGGAGCAATAAAGATCTATAAAGAAGCAAGGAGAGGCATAGTAGTAGAATATCTAGAGTAATTTTAATATCCTAGTGTCAACTTATGTAGTTTTCAATTTTCAGTGTATTAATTAACTTTCAAGCTTTGTATTTCATGTTCTCAGTATAATAAAACTCTCTTTTCAGTTTCAATTTCAAGTTATCTTGCTCAATTCAAGTTGATGCACTAAAAAAACTCAAAATCTCATATTGTTGTGAATGTTGTTGTTTAATGTTGTACTGGACTCAATAAGCTCACATAAGCTCCTGACAAAGCTTATTTAGCTTTTAGATACCTTAAAATAAGTTATAGACTTAAAAAGAAAAATACTAAAAAAAATCAAGAAAATAGAAAATAAATCAAAAAAATAAATGTGGAAGATTGAAGAAGCAATGTAGCAGGGTTTATTATAGATTGCCCTGGGTTAGAGGCTTTGTGGAAAGCTCATAGGTGTGTTTTGTGGCCTTGATTCTTGGTTTTCAGCTTGAAATCACTTGTAAGCCTTTTTAATATTTTTTGCATTTCACTGTTTAAGTAATTTATATGCTTTAATTTTGGTATTTTCATGTTCCTGTGGTGTTGTTAAGTGATAATATTGCTTAATACATGTTGCTTATTCATTGAATTCATTAGTTGCTTAGTTATGGTTTTTTACAGTTAAATTAGCATATCTAGTAATCTAGGGTATTTGTTGTTAATTTTTGTATTTATGTGTTCATTTATGTTTACTTTACAATTATGTATTATAATGAATCAGTATTATGGCTTGAATCAATATAACCATTTGAAATTCACAAATTCAGTTTCAATAAAGGGTGTTTGGTTCAGTAGCACTTACTGAGTTCCATGGAGTTTTTATTATTTCTTTTTGCTCAAACATGTCACACTAGGTCTATGCAAGTCAAGTAAACCATAAAAACCAGTATTGGTTCAGTGGAAAGTCAAAATCCACTCTTGATCACTTGTTTTCTTCCACTGTTAGAATTTAAGAGTCCATATCATCATATTAGTTTTAAATCTAGTTGTTAAAGCTTAATTTAGTCTACATATAACTTATAACAACATAATAAGTCATTAGGATCCAGTAGAAGTTCAATAAAGTCAACTTTGTAGTTTTAAGTAAAAAGTCAAATAATCTAGTTTTCAGAAAAGGCAAATTTTGCAAGAATTTTAGAGAATTTTGAGAGAGGATTCAGACCTTGAAATTTTTAGGACTTGCAAACCCCCACCTCATCTGTGGAATCCTATCACCATTACATTTTTGCAAATTTTTCTGTGCATCTCACAGGCTCTCAGAGTCACTTGCAGGGGAAGTACATCCCCTGTGCACAGTCACTGCACCACCACCACCACCACCACTTTGGTGGTTGTTTCTGAGCAACTCAGTGGGTCCCATAGGCCCAAGTTGGGTTGTTTCAACCCCCCTCCTGGCCATTTACTATTTTTGAGCAAGATTTTAAGCTTAAGCTCAGTGGACCCTACCTGGAACCACCCCTATTCTCTGTCCCATTCTCAATTCAGAAATAAGATAATCATGTGCTTATCTTGGTTTATGGGCTTATCATGTGAGCTTATCTGATCAATTCTAGCTTAAACTTGTCCAACAAAGTTATTTGAACCAGAATCCACCCTTGTGGACGCCACTTAAGCTCATTTGAGCCTAATTCCTAGTTTGGTTAACTATAGTCAACTGTCAAGCTAATAAGCACTCACAGTGCTTATTTTTTAGTTCTAAACTAGTTGTTTTTACAAAAGTCTATTAATTTTAGTTATTAAATAGTTTGGAAAAAGAAAAAACAGAAAAAACCAAACTTAATTATAGTGATAGCTTCTATTTAATAGAAATTATCTTTTTAATTTTATTTTTAGTTTATTTATGAGCACTCTTGCATTCTTATATTTTTATTAAATTTATTTTATATTAAAGTACTTTTAGAAATTTCTCCAGATTTTTCCTTTGTCAATTAGTGATATATAGAATTAATATTAGTTTAATTAATTATTAATTAATATTAAAGAATTAAATAGAAAATTTAGATTTTATTAAGAAACACCTAGTTTTTATAATTTTCCTAGCTTTTATATAAGTTAAAACATTTTTAGGAATTTTTTTAGAATTTCTACTGTTCATTTTATATTTTTTAAAATATAATTAGTTTAATTGGTAATTAATTAATAATTAGAAAAATAATTAGTAAAATAGTTTAAAAATACATAAGACAAACTTTTTATAATTTGCTAGGATTCCTGTGATGGTTAATTAGATTTATAAAAATCTTCTTAATTATCTAAGTCTTTTTAGTATTTTTAATAATTTAAATCAGTTTAATTAGTTAATAATTAATTAATTAATAATAATTAGATATATAGAGTGAATAATATAATTTTAGTTTTAAAATAAGTTTTATAATATTTTAGATTTTTCTAAGTTTTAATTTTATTTTTCTAGACTTATTTTACATTTTCTTATTTATTAGTGTATTATTAAATAATTAAAAATAGTTATTAAATAATAATTAATTAATTAAATAGTTATAAAAAATAATTTTAAATTTCCAATAAATTTCCTTTACTTTTAGGATTCCAAAAATATAAATTTCATATTTGTGGGAGTTATATTTGACAGAATTCACGTTTGTTTCATACGTTTGCGTTTATTTAAATTTAAACGTAAATTTTTATTTCTTTTTACATTTTTAGGTTTTCTTAACTTTTAAATAAGTTAATAATTATAAAATAAATATTTTAAGTTTATTTAATTTGCATTTAAGCCCCTAAGGTATGCAAATTCCTACTTTAGTTAAAATTGTTTTTGTTTCATATGTATACGTTTAAATATTAAACGTACACGTTTTCCAGTTCCTTTGCATTTGTGATTATCTGATTTCACGTATTAGTTGATATAGCTTATCAAAGCTATTTTAACTTATATTTCAGTAGTGCAATCACTTGAACCATTTTCCTTTTCAATTCACCTGATCTTAAAGTCATTTTATTTCAGATTCCTACTTTAGTTAAAATCGTTTTTGTTTCATATGTATACGTTTAAATATTAAACGTACGCGTTTTCCAGTTCCTTTGCATTTGTGATTATCTGATTTCACGTATTAGTTGATATAGCTTATCAAAGCTATTTTAACTTATATTTCAATAGTACAATCACTTGAACCCTTTTCCTGTTCAATTCACCTGATCTAAAAGTCATTTTATTTCAGATTTCATGCCTCATTGGGATCTAACGACCCGGGGAAACACTACACTCCACGGAGTATTGGTTTAGGCTGTTTGACTTGTTGACCATTACTTGGTTGATAATTTCTGACTGTTTACCACCAATCAATTTATGGCGCCGCTGCCGGGGAGGTGTGCTGCGTATAACGACTTTTGAAGCATCTGTGAGTTTGAATAAATCACTCATTTGTTATATATATCATTTTGTCTATATTTCTACATTTTCTTATAAAAACAAAAATCTAAAAAGATTTTCTTTTCTATTTTTCTTTTCTATATATATATCATTTTAAAATCCCCGTCACTCTAAGGATTCTTAGAGTCATCTCTAGTGCATACGCACTCGTTCTTCTAGGTCAACAAGCCCTTTTCGTGAGCTTGTCAGAATTCCTCGAAGACGCCGTAGACGTTCTGCCCCAACAGCCGTATCTGAGATACGTGCTGTTACCACTAAAAAAGTTATCATGGCGGAAGACCGTCCGATGAATGAGCTTCTCCAAGCACCCATCGAGGGTTACGGAGATGCTATTGTTGTCCCAGCCATTGTGGCTGAATACTTTGAGCTCAAAACCGGGTTACTAAATCTAGTAACCTCAAGTCAATTTTATGGTTTTGAGAGGGATGATCCTCATGCTCATATTCGATGGTTTAATAAGATTACATCTTCCATCAAATACAAGAACGTCCCTTCCGAAGCAGTCAAGCTTCTTCTATTCCCATTTTCTCTTGAGGGGGCAGCCCGGATTTGGCTGGAAAAACAACCTCCTCGTTTAATAGCATCATGGGAGGATTTAGTTACTAAATTTGTAAACGAATTTTTTCCCCCGTCCAGAACGACAAGTCTTAAAAATGAAATCATCAAATTTACTCAAAGGTTTGATGAATCGTTTGGTGACGCATAGGATCGTTTCAAAGAATTGCTTCGTCGATGTCCTCATCATGGTTTCACTGAATTAATGCAAATTGATACTTTCTATAATGGTGTGAGTCAATCTGACCAAGATCCTCTCAATTCCTCCGCGGGAGATAATTTTTTGAGCAAAACCACTAAAGAAGCTTTAGCGATCAATGAAAATAAGTCCAAGGTCCGCACTACACGCACAAAGCCATATAGCTCCCAACTGAGTGCTGGTCCTTCTACTTCATCTCCCGTGAGTACTTCTAGCACCGATGCTAAGATAGACAAACTCACGGACGCTATTCAAGCTTTGGTTATCTCAAACCAAAAGAAAGTCACTTTCACACAAAACCCTTCACATGCTGAAGTGAAAAAAGTGGAAGTTTGTGTCACTTGTGGTGGCCCACATGCATACTACAACTGTACTGCCACTGATGGTAGTCCTTTTGAAGCCAATGCCTTAGCCGGTACTTCAAATCAGGGAGGTAATCAATACCGTCCTCAAATGGAACCAAGTTACTGTGCTAACACACATATGGGACCACCTGGTTTCAACCAAAACCAGAATTTACAAAATCAAAACTAGAACCAACCTCGAATGAACCAATGTTATCAAAACCAAGGGAATTTCAATCCTGGACAGAATCAAGGTTTCCACAACCAAGGAAATTTTAATAGAAACAATTTCAACCCGGGAAATCATTTTCAGGGAAATGGTAATCTAAATCAGGGAAATTTTCAACCACAACAAGGTTATAATCAAAATAACCGAGTCCAAAATTTCCCCAACCAAACACAAGCCATTCTCCCAGCTCCACAATCATCATCTGATGAGTTTTTGAAGCAGTTCATAAAAACTCAAGAAGAGATAAACAGGTTGTTGGTCAGCCAGATTTCTGAAATCAATAAATCTTTAAATGAACGACCCTCGGGCTCTGGAAAACTTCCGAGCAACACGATCGCAAACCCGAGGGGCGATGCAAAGGCTATCACAACCAGGAGCGGAGTTTCATATGACGGACCCACTGTTCCCACTACCCCTTCTTCTCCTTCTCCCAAGGTAGTGGAAAATAAAACCGAGGTAAATAAGGACGAAGTACTTCCAACTCATAATGGAGGTACCCAAGATGTCCCACCTCATGTTTTCCCGAAACCCAAACCAAAACCAAGAGTTGTTTTTGAACCCCATGATATCCCAGTTGAGACCCCTAAATCCAAACCTTATACCTCTTCTATTCCTTACCCCTCACGTTTGAATGAGCAAAAGCTCCGCGAAAAGGCTAGTCACCAGATGGATAAATTCTTTCAAATGTTCCAAGATTTGCAATTTGACATTAGCTTTGCGGATGCTATTATTCTGATGCCCAAGTTTGCATCAACAATCAAACACTTGTTAAGCAACAAGGAGAAACTATTTGAAATGGCAAAGACTCCATTGAATGAGAACTACTCAGCAGTTCTTTTAAAGAAGCTTCCTGAGAAGCTTGGAGATCCTGGAAAATTTCTAATACCTTGTGTATTTCCAGGAATGGTTGATTGCTATGCCTTGGCCGATCTTGGTGCAAGGATCAACCTAATGCCTTATTCGGTTTGGAAGAAACTTTCTCTTCCGGATCTTACTCCTACCTACATGACTCTAGAGCTTGCAGATCGATCGATATCTCGTCCTCTTGGCATTACCGAGGACATGTTTGTGAAATTAGGAAAGTTCCATCTCCCCGCTGACTTTGTGGTTGTTGATTTCAATGCTGATCAAAGGGTTCCTCTCATTGTTGAGAGGGGATACCTTAGAACGGGCCGTGCTCTTATCGATGTATTTGAGCAAGAAATCACCTTGCGTGTGGGTAATGAAGCTGTTACCTTTAACCTCGATCAAACCTCGAGGTACTCCTCAAATTATGATTCTGAAGCGATTAACCAAATAGACATCATAGACATTGCTTCAGAGGAGTACTCTCAAGAATTTCTTGGTTATTCTCATAATTCTGTGAGTGGGGATCCCACTCCATCATCTCAACCTATCATTTCCGACTCTTCCCCTTCTCTCACTCCGTTTGAGGAAAGTGATTTCATTTTGGAAGAGGTCGAGGCTTTTCTCAGAAGTGATTCAGTTCCAGAGGGAATTGATAACACTGAGATTGATCTGGAGGGAGATATTCTTCTCCTTGATAAATTGCTAAATCAAGACAATTCTCCTCCACTCCCTCCCGTAGAACTTCATAATGAGGAAATTAAATCAGTTGATAAAAACGATGAATTTTCTGAGGTCGAGCTCAAGGACTTACCTCCTCATCTTGAATACGCATTTTTGGAGGGTAATGATAAATTACCCGTCATTATTGCTAAAGGTTTAAGTAATGAGAAAAAGGTTGCTCTCATAAAGGTCTTGAAGTCACACAAGCAAGCAATTGCTTGGAAGCTCTCTGATATTAAGGGAATTAAACCAGCTTTTTGTACACACAAAATCTTAATGGAGGATGACTTCAAGCCCGCAGTGCAACATCAAAGACGGGTGAATCAAAAAATCCATGATGTCATTAAACAAGAGGTTCTCAAACTTCTTGATGCAGGATTGATTTACCCCATCTCTGATAGTACATGGGTTAGTCCCATCCATTGCGTCCCAAAAAAGGGTGGCATTACTGTTGTCACTAATGAGGAAAATGAGTTGATTCCAACTCGGCTGGTTACCGGGTGGCGTGTTTGCATTGACTATCGTAAGTTGAATGACGCCACCCGTAAAGACCACTTTCCGCTGCCCTTTATGGACCAAATGCTTGAGAGATTAGCAGGAAACGAGTACTATTGTTTCCTTGATGGTTTCTCAGGATACTTTCAAATTCCCATTGATCCATCAGATCAAGAAAAGACTACCTTTACATGCCCTTATGGAACCTTTGCTTATAAACGTATGCCTTTTGGCTTATGTAATGCTCCAGGTACATTCCAGAGGTGCATGATGGCCATATTTACCGACATGATCGGTAAAACAATGGAGGTCTTTATGGATGACTTCTCGGTCATTGGGGATTCATTCCAAACATGTCTCACCAATTTAGTAAACATGCTGAAAAGGTGTGAAGACACCAATCTATGTCTAAATTGGGAAAAGAGTCATTTTATGGTCAAAGAGGGCATTATCCTCGGCCATAAGATTTCCAAGAATGGGATTGAGGTTGACAGAGCTAAGGTTGATGTCATTGCTAAATTGCCTCACCCTACTACCGTCAAAGGTATTAGGAGTTTCTTGGGTCATGACGGTTTCTATCGTAGATTCATACAAGATTTTTCTAAAATATCCCGGCCAATGACTCATCTCCTCGAGAAGGATGCTCCTTTTATCTTCTCACCACAGTGCATCGAAGCTTTTGAAACATTGAAGAAAAAGCTTACTGAGGCACCCATTCTTGTTGCCCCCGACTGGGATTTACCCTTTGAGCTCATGTGCGATGCAAGTGATTTTGCTATCGGTGCAGTCTTGGGGCAACGCAAAACGAAACACTTTCAGCCTATCCACTACGCAAGCAAAACTATGAACGAAGCTCAAACTCATTACACTACTACGGAAAAAGAATTATTAGCCGTGGTGTATGCTTTTGAAAAGTTTTGGACATACCTAATCTTGACCAAATGCGTAGTGTATAGGGATCACTCGGCTCTAAAATATCTCTTTGCAAAACAAGATGCAAAGCTGAGATTACTCCGTTGGGTTCTCCTCCTTCAGGAATTTGATATCATTATTCGTGATAAAAAAGGAGCTGAGAACCTGGCTGTTGATCATCTGTCCTGATTAGAGAACCCTCATCAAGATGTGTATGAGAAAAAGGAAATTAATGAAACATTTCCTCTCGAAACACTCAATGCGATTGCTTTTCGTGGAGATTCTACTACCCCATGGTTTGCTAACTTCGCAAACTACCATGCGGGTAACTTTGTTGTGAAAGGTATGTCAACCCAGCAGAAGAATAAATTCTTCAAGGATGTCAAACATTACTTCTGTGACGACCCCTACTTATTCAAAATCTGTGCGGATCAAGTCATCCGACAGTGTGTTTATGGGCAGGAAGCCACTGAAATTCTCAAGGCTTGCCATGCTGGACCCACTGGGGGCCATCATAGTCCCAATTACACCGCAAAAAGGTGTTTGATTCCGGATTCTTCTGGCCCACAATTTATAAGGATGCCCAGGATCTCATTAAAACCTATGAGGCTTGTCAATGTCACGGAAACATTTCACAAAGAAATGAGATGCCACAAAATGCTATTCAAGTCTGTGAGATCTTTGATATCTGGGGCATTGACTTTATGGGGCCATTCCCATCATCTAGAGGAAACAAATACATACTTGTGGCTGTTGACTACTTGTCAAAATGGGTTGAAGCGAAAGCTATACCCACAAATGATGCCCGAGTTGTTGTGAAATTCCTAAAATCTCTTTTTGCCCGTTTTGGAACTCCACGTGCTATCATAAGTGATTGATGCGTGGGAATCGCAACAGGCTTTACCTCTCGAGGGATCTCGAGAAGCTTACAACCCCCACCAGGCAGTGTACCTGATCGTTGTAGTATAGTATAGTGACAAGTACCGGGGGATTGATCGTTCAGCTTAGGAATAGTGTCGCTAGGATTAGAAAGCTTAAATACTAGTTCTAAAGGTGAGAGATGATTATTTTTGTGTTTTTATATTTTTATGAAAGCAAGTAAAATCTCGGGTTTTGGAAGAGTGGGCGGAATTAGTTGCTATTCAACTAACCCAATACTAAGATGCAATCAAAATAAAATAATAAAAATGAAAATAAACTAATTAAACTAAAGTTGTGAGCAGTAATTAGAGAAAATGTGTTTACTTAGATTTCACTACTCCCTAGATATCTTTTACACGTTAATTACTTGTTATAATTGCATGGATGACGGATCGTATTCCTTAATACCATTCATGGGGTGGCACACATAACTCCCCAATTCTATGAGCTCTTATCTCCTCCTACACCATGCCCAGCACAACTATAGGGATTGTAAACAGTGGCTCATGCATTAAATACAACCAATAAAGACCTAGTGCGCATCGGTTCATGTTTCTTAAGACGTTCAAGCATGTTACCATTTGGAGATCTGCCAGTTTTCTTAAGCCTAACATATAAATCATTCATCCAAGACAAGAATAAACAAGTAATCAACACATAATCAATATCTAGGTTTCATTAGATCTAAGCAAACACAAAAGAGATCTAGCCTAGCATGATAGAATTAAGACAAGAACAAGATATAGACAACCAACACATAGACATATTGATTGAATTAGAAGAACACTTATCTTGATTAATCATGCAAGGTATCAAGGGGTTGGAACCCTTGAAAAACCTGTAAAATTACACCAAAATCGTCTTTAGGGTTTCTCCCAAAACTCCTCTCTTCAATGTGAAAAACTAGAAAACTATATATAGGAAAACAGGGATGACGGCGTCAAGAACAAAGGTGTGACGCCGTCATCTCGCCGCCAAATACTTCCTCGGACGGCCTTGATCTACTTCTGACGCCATCAAGGCCTAGGCCGTCACACAAATTACTCTTGACGCCCTGTGTGTGACGCCGTCATAAACTACGAATTTTAATTCTTGGGGTTTGACGCCGTTAGGAAAACTCTTGACGCCTTCATGAACTCTCGGATTTTATTATTGAGGTTTGACACCGTCAGGAAATTACTCTTGACGCCGTCACCTACTGTTCCCAGCATGGAAAATTGAGACTTTGCCGTTTTCTTCACTTTTATGCTCCAAAAACGTCCAAAATGGCTTCTTTTCCAGAATTCACTCTCCAAGTACCTAAAATCACAAAAGGAACGATTTAGGGCAATATTTGATCAAATAAATTCGGATTCGGGCTTAAATGACCCCCTAAAAGTGGTTCATTTTTTGCCTTATCATATACCCTTACACTTGAGATTTGCTTGTCCTCAAGCAAATGCGCTTTTATTCTAGTCAAAAGACAAGTTAGAGGTCATTTAACACTAATATAAAAGTAATTACAACAAATAATCATTCCACTAAAGATCAATAGACAAGCTCGGAGGTCATACACTAGCACCTCACAAATAGTGTTTAGATACTCACATCTCTCGGGTGTAATAAAGTAATATAACATTATGGAAATGGAAGATATCTCTCACTACCTGTCATAGCAAAATAGATTACCATAGGCTTGGGAAAGGATCAAACCTGCACCACATGGCGTAAGCACCTAGGATAAACTATCAAAGAGGTCTTTTAAAGGGTTGTAACGTTAGGTATAGGGATATGAATTACACGGTTTTGTTGGATAAAGGAAGTTATTACTGGTGGCGAGTTAACAATCTTGGTTAATTACATGTACAATATGGCGTTGCTAAGCCAAGACTAGACTCGACTTAAGCTAATAAATGAGAAATAACAAAAACATAAAATGAACATAGAATAAAAAGGGATGGTAGTCCGTATGTTTTTTCTCTTTTTCCTTTTTTCTTTTTTTTTTTTTTTTTTTTTTTTTTTTTTTTTTTTTTTTGCATACACTCTTACCCTACCATCCAAAATAATACATCATAGGGGATGAATATTCCCCTTACACTTGAATTTTTACATACTTTACAATTAACTAATCTAATGACTCGAATTAAGAAGATCAAAACACTTGGAGCACTTTTAAGATTAACGTACATATGGGGGTAATAATTGATGTTCTTCCCCATTACTCCATAAAATAAGTACTTACCCATGAGTCCCAATCGTCCCAAAACAATATGTACAAGGATATGACTCGACTTAGCAACCATGTAATCAATTAGAAAGTTAACTTAGGGTTTAACAAATAACAATAATGCACTAAAAATGAGCGCATACACGGAAGGCTAAGGCGATTTGGGTGTACATTTAAGTGGGGTGTAACAAATTCTTCCTTTAAGTAAGATGCTTAAAGTTAGAAATGAAAAGATAGGCTCGGAGGGGTGTACTAGGGGTTTCGTGTACTAAAAATGAGTACAACGCTAAGGGTGTGGGAAAAATTAGTTGACTTAACTAGTCAAGTAATATGACTTAAATGGTCAAGTAATTATAATACGGGTTTAACACAAGGGTGATCCTAATGCCTCTTATCATGTAGTAAATCCTACCACACGAATGTAGTCTCACTAGCGGTCTCGGGATGCATCACTAATGCAAGTTCTAGAATCTAAATGCTACCGGTACACTCATAAGCACTAATAATAAATGCTTTTCCTATCAAATCTAAAGGCGAACCTCACATATTTGGGTGGAAAATTTTTCTGAATATACGGTTATGTGCTAGTCATACAATCTCCTATCCATGAGACGCTTGCTATGGCTAAAGTTTTACTCCTAAATGTTGTAAAAAATTTTAAATTTGGCGCTAAAATTACACTAACAAGTATTTCTCATAGTTTTATTACACATCTACTATCAAACAAAACAAACTCAAGCGAAAGTGCATATGTAAGGTATCATCTTTTTACCCTCCCCTTACACTTAAGATGAACATTTTCCCCAATGTTCAAGTAAAGAATGTAAAAGTGAAAAAGTAAAGAGAATGAAATCAAATACTCCCCTGACTCGCTCGGTATGGATTATAGGTTGGCCAGATTAGATCTTCCTCCAAGAAAATGAACAATCAAAGCTTCCCTTCCAGAATATAAATTATCTCCTTATCGAACATAACCTGTAAATCCTGACAAAAATAGACAAGACAACCTCGCGTAAAATCGGCGGCATCCTATATAAGTTACTAAATCCTAGAAAACAAAGTAAGATATAATGCTTGTGGAATGAAGTTTGCAGATTTCCTGGAGATTATAAAACTTAATAATTCACAAAAACCATAAGACTCCGTTAGAAAAACAAAACCGGTAAAATTTCCAGATTTTTACTCCTGACGCCGTCAAGAGTAAACTCATGACGCCGTCAGAATGGACCTGCAGAAATTCTTATGTTAAGTTTCCGGGAAATTTATGGAAAAACTTGGTCCTACTTCCTGGAAAATCCTGCAAAACTTCATTATGGCTCAATACAAGCATTTGACTCTAACGAATACGAATATACATGCTCACTTAAAATTGTGGAGAATCATGATCGTGTGTTTCTTGAAAACATATTTGGGGTTTCCCCTTACACTTATCTTTTTCAAAAATACTATTAGGTTGGAGTTAAGACTAGGCCAAACAACATAATAAAGTATTTCCACTTTTTAATTTAGAGACATGATCAACCAACAATAAAAATTAAGCATGCATACGGAAGCAAATAACAATCAAACAAATAAAATCACACAAAACAAGGGTTGCCTCCCAAGAAGCGCTTGTTTTTGTTCGAGTCACGAGCCTGACTCTACCCTTATTTAACGAAGATACGGGAGGTTTTCCCTACACTTAGGATTAAATGCGGGTGGAAGTAGCGATACACACCCTTAGGGTGTAAATATGCCTCGTGAGGAAAGAGTGGTGGATGAATTATATGCTCAAAGGGGTGTGCTCCTATCATCATAACCTTACCTAATTCAATCGGGTTAATGGGTGGATTAAGATTTTCTCCTAGAAAGGGATCATTTTCTAACAACTTCGAGAGATTCCTAGTCGGGAATCCATCTTGACCCAATAGACCCGGTTTAAACCCATAATGTTTCTTATGATCCATCATGAATGGGTGATGTAAGTATGTAAGGTCATTTTCCACTCCTATATTTGCTTCCTCTCTACAAGTCTTAGAGTCCACTACCTTTATCCTAAGACTACCCGGACTATATGGTTTGATGGGTGGATCGGGACCTATTTCAATTCCTAAATTTTCATCCAAGGATGGAAGATTAGGTAACGGTTTTGGTTGAGGCTCCGGTTCATCCAAACTAGGAACTTCCCTAGAACTAAGAGTAATGTTATGATTATAAGTATTAAAACCTATATCCTCTAGTTGTGTTTGGTTCAAAGGTTCTACCTCTATTGGGGTTCCTATTGTCTCCTCTACTTCATCCGAATAAGTCACGGGTGGTGTGTATGCTTCAAATGATGGTAGGACTTGTGGGGTACTTTGTAGGTTTGTGTTATCTACCTCATCCTTCTTTATCTCAATATCATCTATATCCTCATCATGTGTTCCTTGACATTCCAAGTCATTGATCATAAAACCTAGGTCTTTTTGCTCAATATGATCATGCTCGGCTAAATCCTCCATAATTGTTTCTTCAAGTTGTGATGTATACAAATCCATCAATTCATTGAACTCATGGTTCACTGTTAGGAGGCTTTCCTCAAAATTTTTCCAAAGGGTCTTACTAAAAGGAATTGATCCTAACAATGGTTGTTTAATATAGGCCACACATGCGCATAACTCATCAAACCTATCAAACTTTACACCCATCTCTTCTTGTATATATCTAAGATCACTTAAAAATTCATTGGAACAACAGGAAGCAAATCTATCCGAGTAAACTAATTGTTCCTCTATAGTTAATGATCTAAATAGAATTTCATCCGCCATGAAGACAAATGAAAATGGTTTTACAAACAAAGGGCACAAAGAAAAAGATAGACTAAAGAGAACCTAAAAAATAAAAATAAAATCTTACTAGAAAGGAATCTAGCAAGTAGACCTAATAAAAAGAAATTCTAACCTAGACAATAACTATTCCCCGGCAACGGCGCCAAAAACTTGATGCGTGGGAATCGCAACAGGCTTTACCTCTCGAGGGATCTCGAGAAGCTTACAACCCCCACCAGGCAGTGTACCTGATCGTTGTAGTATAGTATAGTGACAAGTACCGGGGGATTGATCGTTCAGCTTAGGAATAGTGTCGCTAGGATTAGAAAGCCTAACTACTAGTTCTAAAGGTGAGGGATGATTATTTTTGTGTTTTTATATTTTTATGAAAGCAAGTAAAATCTCGGGTTTTGGAAGAGTGGGCGGAATTAGTTGCTATTCAATTAACCCAATACTAAGATGCAATCAAAATAAAATAATAAAAATGAAAATAAACTAATTAAACTAGAGTTGTGAGCAGTAATTGGAGAAAATGTGTTTACTTAGATTTCACTACTCCCTAGATATCTTTTACACGTTAATTACTTGTTATAATTGCATGGATGACGGATCGTATTCCTTAATACCATTCATGGGGTGGCACACATAACTCCCCAATTCTATGAGCTCTTATCTCCTCCTACACCATGCCCAGCACAACTATAGGGATTGTAAACAGTGACTCATGCATTAAATACAACCAATAAAGACCTAGTGCGCCTCGGTTCATGTTTCTTAAGACGTTCAAGCATGTTACCATTTGGAGATCTGCCAGTTTTCTTAAGCCTAACATATAAATCATTCATCCAAGACAAGAATAAACAAGTAATCAACACATAATCAATATCTAGGTTTCATTAGATCTAAGCAAACACAAAAGAGATCTAGCCTAACATGATAGAATTAAGACAAGAACAAGATATAGACAACCAACACATAGACATATTGATTGAATTAGAAGAACACTTATCTTGATTAATCATGCAAGGTATCAAGGGGTTGGAACCCTTGAAAAACCTGTAAAATTACACCAAAATCGTCTTTAGGGTTTCTCCCAAAACTCATCTCTTCAATGTGAAAAACTAGAAAACTATATATAGGAAAACAGGGATGACGGCGTCAAGAACAAAGGTGTGACGCCGTCATCTCGCCGCCAAATACTTCCTCGGACGGCCTTGATCTACTTCTGACGCCGTCAAGGCCTAGGCCGTCACACAAATTACTCTTGACGCCCTGTGTGTGACGCCGTCATAAACTACGGATTTTAATTCTTGGGGTTTGACGCCGTTAGGAAAACTCTTGACGCCTTCATGAACTCTCGGATTTTATTATTGAGGTTTGACGCCGTCAGGAAATTACTCTTGACGCCATCACCTACTGTTCCCAGCATGGAAAATTGAGACTTTGCCGTTTTTTTCACTTTTATGCTCCAAAAACGTCCAAAATGGCTTCTTTTCCAGAATTCACTCTCCAAGTACCTAAAATCACAAAAGGAACAATTTAGGGCAATATTTGATCAAATAAATTCGGATTCGGGCTTAAATGACCCCCTAAAAGTGGTTCATTTTTCGCCTTATCAGTGATCGTGGTACGCATTTCTGCAATGACAAATTTGACAAAGTCATGCAAAAGTATGGTGTAACTCACCGTCTTTCTACCGCGTATCACCCACAAACAAGTGGGCAAGTGGAGGTTTCAAACCGTGGTATCAAAAGGATACTTGAGAGGATTGTAGGAGAAAACTGTGCTGCCTGGTCAGATAAATTGGATGACGCACTATGGGCCTTTTGTACAGCTTACAAATCACCCATTGGGTGTACGCCTTACAAGCTTGTGTACGGAAAGACATGTCATCTTCTGATGGAACTTGAGCACAAAGCCTACTGGGCATTGAAACATGCCAACTTTGACCTCAAAACTGCGGGTGATCACCGAAAAGTTCAAATGAATGAATTAAATGAACTACGTGATCAGGCTTACGAGAACTCTTTGATCTATAAAGAAAAGACAAAGAAGATTGATGACTCAAAAATAAAGAACCGCGTTTATAACGTTGGTGATCGAGACCTTCTCTTTAATTCTAGATTAAAGATCTTCTCAAGTAAACTCTAAACCCGTTGGACTGGCCCATTCACTATCACAAAGGTTTATCAATATGGTACCGTTGAGTTATCTCAAAATGACGGTCCATGTTTTAAAGTGTCGTTTAAAACACTACTTTGGAGAGGACATACCATCCATGGTTGTCCCAGATCTCCAAACTTTCCCCAAGGACAATTAAATTCGGGGTTGAGTCAAGCTAGCGACTCGGTAATAAAAAACAGTAGCTTCCTCATGAACAAATTAATTCGAGGTCGAGTCAAGCTAGCGACTCGGTAATAAAAAAAAGTAGCTCAATATGGGTTTTCACCCATATTTCTGTCTTCTTTCTCCTTTCTACCACCCTAGTGTGGGGGAGATGCCCCACATGTTGTGTATATATAAAAAAAAAAATGTATATAGACTAAAATAAAGGTTATTAGTATTTCCTTCTTACGTTCTAAGTGTTGGTTTAACACCCGGTGCTTTGAATATTGAGGGCAATATTAATTTTAAGTGTGGGGGGGGGGGGGGGATTCTCACGAATTCAAACACATGTTCCATCAAGCACCCTCATTTGATCAAAATTTAAAGTTTTTTCACACTTAGAAATGCAATAAATGGTTATCAGTCCACCATGTCTAACCCACAAAAGAACTGGCTAATACAGGAGCAAACGGCTCTTGGTAAAGATATCTCAAATCCGTTTACGGCTTACAATTTGCCCAAAATTGTATGGTATCTCAACTCGCCATATCCTAATAAGTGAAAGAGTTGGCTAACCCGCAAGATTATGGCTTGTGGTAAAGGCAGTGGAAAAACCATAATTGGTAATCAGCTCACCAAGATGTCGACTATGTCCATCAAGAGTTGGCTAGTCCAGAAGCAAACGACTTTTGGTAAAGACAAAACAAATCAGTTGACAGCTTGTGGTTTGCTCAAAATCACATGGTTATCAAGTGGACCATAGTTCTTACTTGAACTAAAACATTTGGCTACTCCAGAAGTGATGGCTTTTGGTAAAGAGACAAAAATCCATTAAAATTTTCTCAAAAGATTGCTAGGGACTAGCAATAGTTTAGTGTGGGGGATTGATGAGTGTGTAAATACTCATCATTTCTGTCACATTTAGACTGCAAAAACATTTAAAAACACACAGGAATGCCTTAAAATACATAAAATATCCCTGGATTGTGTTTTTATGCAAAAGCATTGAAAATTGATGAAAAACAACAAAGTTTACATAATTTACAGTTTCAGTCCCTGAACTTTGAAAATTTTGCAAATCTAATCCCTGGTAAATCAAAACATGTAAAAAAATCATTAAAGGTCCTTAGAGATTCATAAGTTGTCAAAACTAGTCCTTTAAAGTTAAAAATTACAAAATGACAACTTTAGTCCCTCAAGTTTAAAAAATGTCATAAATGGTCCTTAAGGTTTTAAAAATGGAAAAATATTAAAAATAAACCTTGTACTATTCATACATGGCAAAATTGGTCCTTATGATACCTTGTGGAAAGTTACATGTTCAGTCCCCATAAAATCCAAAATTACACTTTAGGTCCTTGGGCCTAAAATACCTTAAACCAACCGGACCCTAAACTATTATAACCCTTAACCCATAAATAATAAAACCCAACCCCCCTTGGCCCAACTCCTTTCCTGGCCCAACATAAACAAACCCAACACCCCCTTTTAATATTTCCCAGGGTTTGACCCTGGTCAACCTCCGCCACAACCACCAACACTGTACACCCGTCTCCCCCACCCCTGCAATCCCAAAACCAGGGTATTTTTGCCACCTCTTCTCCTCCACCTGTCTAACCCAGCTCATCACCTACCCTCCCAAACTACCTCACATAAACCAACAGTAAGCATTTAATGCTTCCCTCCCACTCCCCTCCACTGAGAAACAACACAACCATGGGAAATCCTTACACCTCAACCCCAACCTATACCTACTATCTAAAATGTTCCCTCCACCTAATATATCACTCTAAAATTCCTTAATTGCTTCCAAACCACCATTACAGCTCAAAAGTACTTTTGGCGCCAAAATGCCACATGTACGTTTTTGATGAATTGATGAAATCTAATGGCTCTAAGGTAGTGGGAAAGATTCAGAGGTCGACAAGGAGCAATAAAGATCTATAAAGAAGCAAGGAGTGGCATAGTAGTAGAATATCTAGAGTAATTTTAATTTCTTAGTGTCGACTTATGTAGTTTTCAATTTTCAGTGTATTAACTAACTTTCAAGCTTTGTATTTCATGTTCTCAGTATAATAAAACTCTCTTTTCAGTTTCAATTTCAAGTTATCTTGTTCAATTCAAGTTGATGCACTAAAAAAGCTCAAAATCTCATATTGTTGTGAATGTTGTTGTTTAATGTTGTACCGGACTCAATAAGCTCACATAAGCTCCTGACAAAGCTTATTTAGCTTATAGATACCTTAAAACAAGTTATAGACTTAAAAAGAAAAATACTAAAAAAAATCAAGAAAATTGAAAATAAATCAAAAAAATCAATGTGGAAGATTGAAGAAGCAATGGAGCAGGGTTTATTATGGATTGCCCTGGGTTAGAGGCTTTGTGGAAAGCTCATAGGTGTGTTTTTGTGGCCTTGATTCTTGGTTTTCAGCTTGAAATCACTTGTAAGCCTTTTTACTATTTTTTGCATTTCACTGTTTAAGTAATTTATATGCTTTAATTTTGGTATTTTCATGTTCCTGTGGTGTTGTTAAGTGATAATATTGCTTATTACATGTTGCTTGTTCATTGAATTCATTAGTTGCTTAGTTAAGGTTTTTTACAGTTAAATTAGCAGATCTAGTAATTTAGGGTATTTGTTGCTAATTTTTGTATTTATGTGTTCATTTATGTTTACTTTACAATTATGTATGATAATGAATCAGTATTATGGCTTGAATCAATATAACCATTTGAAATTCACAAATTTAGTTTCAATAAAGGGTGTTTGGTTCAGTAGCACTTACTGAGTTCCATGGAGTTTTTATTGTTTCTTTTTGCTCAAACATGTCACAATAGGTCTATGCAAGTCAAGTAAACCATAAAAACCATTATTGGTTCACTGGAAAGTCAAAATCAACTCTTGATCACCTGTTTTCTTCCACTGTTAGAATTTAAGAGTCCATATCATCATATTAGTTTTAAATCTAGTTGTTAAAGCTTAATTTAGTTTACATATAACTTATAACAACATAATAAGTCATTAGGATCCAGTAGAAGTTCAATAAAGTCAACTTTGTAGTTTTAAGTAAAAAGTCAAATAATCTAGTTTTCAGAACAGGCAAATTTTGCAAGAATTTTAGAGAATTTTGAGAGAGGATTCAGACCTTGAAATTTTTAGGACTTGCAAACCCCCACCTCATCTGTGGAATCCTATCACCATTGCATTTTCGCAAATTTTTCTGTGCATCTCACAGGCTCTCAAAGTCACTTGCAGGGGAAGTACCTCCCCTGTGCACAGTCACTGCACCACCACCACCACCACCACTTTGGTGGTTGTTTCTGAGCAACTCAGTGGGTCCCACAGGCCCAAATTGGGTTCTTTCAACCCCCCTCCTGGCCATTTACCATTTTTGAGCAAGATTTTAAGCTTAAGCTCAGTGGACCCCACCTGGAACCACCCCTATTCTCTGTCCCATTTTCAATTCAGAAATAAGATAATCATGTGTTTATCTTGGTTTATGGGCTTATCATGTGAGCTTATCTGATCAATTCTAGCTTAAACTTGTCCAACAAAGTTATTTGAACCCGAATCCACCCTAGTGGACCCCACTTAAGCTCATTTGAGCCTAATTCCTAATTTGGTCAACTATAGTCAACTGTCAAGCTAATAAGCACTCGCAGTGCTTATTTTTGAGTTCTAAAGTAGTTGTTTTTACAAAAGTCTCTTAATTTTAGTTATTAAATAGTTTGGAAAAAGAAAAAATAGAAAAAACAAAACTTAATTATAGTAATAGCTTCTATTTAATAGAAATTATCTTTTTAATTTTCTTTTCAGTTTATTTATAAGCACTCTTGCATTTTTATATTTTTATTAAATTTCTTTTATACTAAAGTACTTTTAGAAATTCTTCCAGATTTTTCCTTTGTCAATTAGTGATATTTAGAATTAATATTAGTTTAATTAATCATTAATTAATATTAAAGAATTAAATAGAAAATTTAGATTTTATTAAGTAACACCTAGTTTTTATAATTTTCCTTGATTTTATATAAGTTAAAACATTTTTAGGAATTTTTTTTAGAATTTCTACTGTTCATTTTCTATTTTATAAAATATAATTAGTTTAATTGGTAATTAATTAATAATTAGAAAAATAATTAGTAAAATAGTTTGAAAATACATAAGACAAACTTTTTATAATTTTATAGGATTTCTGTGATAGTTAATTAGATTTATAAAAATCTTCTTAATTATCTAAGTCTTTTTAGTATTTGTAATAATTTAAATCAGTTTAATTAGTTAATAATTAATTAATTTATAATAATTAGATAAATAGTGTGAAAAATATAATTTTAGTTTTAAAATAAGTTTTATAATATTTTAGATTTTTCTAAGTTTTAATTTTATTTTTCTAGACTTATTAAATAATTAAAAATAGTTATTAAATAATAATAATTAAGTAAATAGTTATAAAAAATAATTTTAAATTTCCAATAAATTTACTTTTCTTTTAGGATTCAAAAAAAATAATTTTCACATTTGTGGGAGTTATATTTGACAGAATTCACGTTTGTTTCATACGTTTGCGTTTATTTAAATTTAAACGTACATTGTTATTTCTTCTTACATTTTTAGGTTTTCTTAACTTTTAAATAAGTTAATAATTATAAAATAAATATTTTAAGTTTATTTAATTTGTATTTGCCCCTAAGGTATGCAAATTCCTACTTTAGTTAAAATCGTTTTTGTTTCATATGTATACGTTTAAATATTAAACGTACGCGTTTTCTAGTTCTTTTGCATTTGTGATCATCTGATTTCACGTGTTAGTTGATATAGCTTATCAAAGCTATTTTAACTTATATTTCAGTAGTACAATCACTTGAACCCTTTTCCTGTTCAATTCACCTGATCTCAAAGTCATTTTATTTCAAATTTCACGCCTCGTTGGGATTTAACGACCCGAGGAAACACTACACTCCACGGAGTATTGGTTTAGGCTGTTTGACTTGTTGACCATTACTTGGTTGATAATTTTTGACTGTTTACCACCAATCAGGAGGTCCTGTGTGCCCTTTTGCAAGCTCCGTGCCACCCTGCTTGCTAATTTCCTGAGATAAACATGCTTAAAAAGTCAACACAACGGTTGAGTGAATCCATAGTAGTTTCAATAGTAATAGTGTGAACACAAGTCAAGCATTTGAAATAAACAAGCCAAGATAGACAGGTCTTGAATAAACTGGTGAAATATTGCTCCTAAGCCTCACAAAACGCAAGCCTTAACATCGATTCGACATATCATAAAGATAATAACAATCACCTACACCACAAAGAATGTAAATGACAAGGGGCCCTCGGTGACTGGAAATGTGCCAAATTTCTATGGTACCTCGAATATAGCACACCTCCTGCCAAATGATCACTTTGACAGAGGTGGGCTGCCATTCCGATAGATATACCAACTATATTCGTGCTCACTCGCAAGTGATTAAGGTTCGTGATACGAGGGACTTGTAGCACGAGTGTCAACTTAGGCAATATCAGATAGTAACAGCATACATAAAAATACTTGTGTTCGGTTTATAGCATGTATCTCCCCACGGGGTTTAAAAACAATTAAAAATGTGGGACCATGAACTCACCTGACAGGTGTGTAAATCACAACGGTGCTCAAAAGTGACGGTGTACTGCTACGACTAGAAATGAAATTCCTCCGACTTGCGACCTATATATATATATTATCATCGGTGTCTTAGATTCGATTCGTAAATGACATGTGATATGTCTCGAGTACGGTGATCTCCATTCGGGTGTCTTAAAAAATATTCCAAAATAACTTTACGTAGTTATTTGTAACGTTGATTCGAAACGGTGTCCAATAAATGTTAATTTATTTGTGAAAATAATAATGTTAATAAAAATATTTTTAGTTAAATATGTTTAGTAAAAATGCATATTTATTTCAAAACTACAAAGCATATATCTATATATTCAATTTATAGAGAATATTTAATTAATAAAGTAGCTTTGTCAAAATTTACCCTTGACTTTAAGAAAAATTACACTTTTTACCCCTTGGTCAAAATAATTACTTTTCAGTCCTTTTTAGCACTTTATACCTCAAGCTTTTGAAATTTACAGTTTCTACCCTCAACTTCTATTAGAAATCGATAGTGTTATATTTAGTCCGAAAGTTTTGTGGTTTTGTCACTTTTAGTCCCTTAACGTGAGACTTTGCAAAAATAGCCCAAAATCTAGTTTTTGAAAAGTTAACTTTTATTTTTATAAAAGTTACCATTTTTATCTTCTAACATTTATAAAAATTAGTTTTTATAAATTAAAAATCATTTCGAAAATCTTAAATTTTGAAACCGAAAATCCTTAAGGAAAATCTGTTGGGCTTGTTAGCCCGGTTAAGGCCCAGAGTGGGTTTTATTTGTTTAAAAATAGTGCTCTACACAGATTTAGTTTTGGTCTAGTTTTGATAGTATACGATCGTGTACGGCTTGCATGTTACGTCGATTTGGTTAAGCGTGAGTCGAGGATTTAGGGTGTCGAAGAAAATATATATGTTGTACGTGTAAAAACGAAGAGATAAGCCCATTCCTAGGGGTGTCGAGGCGTGTACAAATATTGTAAGTGTAACTAAAATATATACTTTTAGAAATTAAAGTGTGTCGTGTGAAAAACTAAACGTGATATGCATGAAAATAATAGAGTAGGAAATGAAATAGGGAAACAACGACTTACAACACCAAAAGGTGGTGGAGAGTCCAAGTGATACGCAACAATAAGAACAAATCGAACGCTATACCCTCTTCTTCGTGACCCTCGTTCAAATATATATCCTACCCAAGTAGTTCTTAGCCCAAAATCTTCTTGTGTGGCTTCCTTGGTTTCGACAACAAGTAGAGAGAAGGAAAGAAGTGTTTTGTGATATGAGATCTTGTGAAACTTTGGAAGTGTGAGATAAAATGCATTAAATGTGACTATATATAGAAGGAATGAGGTAGTTAGCAAAGCTTAGCATGTGATTTGGTCCTTGTAATGTCATTCGAAACAAGACAAGTTTGTCCCTAGTTTAGTGATAGGTCAATCGAATTTTGTAGTTCTTTGTGGCTATGATGACTGATGAGTGTGTAAATATTCATCATTTTTAGTCAAATCTGAACTGCAAAAACATTTAAAAACACCCAGAAATACATCAAAATGCAGAAAATATCCCAAAGGTCGTGTTTTATATGTTTCAGATGCAAAATGATTGAAAACAAACGAAAAACGAACAAAGATTGCATAATTGGCAGTTTCAGTCCCACAACTTTCAAAATTTGACAAAACTAGTCCCTGAGCATTTATTTTGAAAGAAAAGTCAACCCAAGTTTCTTAAAAATCAAAAGTAATCAAAAATGATCTTTGGGTAAAAAGTTTTCAAAGATGTACAAGTTTGGCCCTGGAGTTTCAATTTTGGCAAAACAAGTCCTCGGGAAATTTTGTTTTTGAAAAAATCATGCAGGGTCCTCATATTATTGAAACTTGGCAGGATTAGTCCTTGGAACAAGTTCGGGAAAATGGCAAAACATACCCTCAACTTTCAGCTTTTAACAAAATTGGTCCTTAGGTTAAAACAAGCTACAAACCAAACGGATCTAAGTTATTATCATCAAAAACACACCCCAAGCCCACCACCCTTTATTCCTAGTCCACTCCTCCCTAAGCCCAAGCACACCAGGCCCACTCCAAAGCAAACCCCACATCACGTTTATAATAAAAACCTACGTTTCCACCTCCAACCCAAAACCAGTCAAACGTATCCTCTTCTCCACTCCCCTCCTTTACCAAGCATATCAACCCCCCACCCCCACCCAACTACCTGCTACACGTCTCCACCTCAACCTCCTCAAAAGCAACCAACCTTCACGTGATACCCTCCCCTTGTCCAAGTCACCTATCCTCACCCCTCAAGTCTATCTAACGGCTCACAACAAAAAGGCTTTGGTTCCAAGAGTACAATGAAGGGCTGTGATGAAGTGAAAGAAAGCACAAGGATGAAGAGCTCAGTTCCCTCTCACAAAGGAAACACACACCACAACAGGACAAGGAGTTTTACCCTTTTTCTTTTATTTCTTTCTTTTAGTATAAATAGTCTTTGTAGCCAAAAGTATGAGGCAAGTAGGTAATTAGGACTGAGAATTAATAGTAGGTTTTAGTTTGTATTTTCTAGTCTTTTTAGTTTTTCTGTACTCTTTATTTTTGAAATCAATTTTAATTTAAGCTTTCCACTCTTCCTAGTTTTTTACATAACTGCTTATCTAAATTGCTTATTATCTGTTTTATGCTTATATTTTTAAGTACTATTGCTTTTTATCTCTTTATATAGTTAAACTACTCAATTACTTACAAGTTCAGGATTCAAGAAGTCCTTTCTTATTCGAAAATCTCAACAGGTTCACCATACGGGGTGTTTGGCACAAGTTCTTCCTTGTTCCTAGAAATAGTTATTACATCATTTTAAACTTTGTTAAGCCTTATTTTAGGTGTTTTAGGTATTTTTCAAACCAAATTTTACAATCTCATTTAGTTTTCTAGAGCTTAAGCTTAATTTCCGCAAGTATTTCATGTTCGCTGTTTTCATAGTCATTAGCATAAGAATCTGTTGCAGCCATGTATTTCTTGTTATTCTTGCTTAATTTAGTTTTAAATAGGTTCAGGCATTTAGTAACAGTTGGTAGTATAGAGTTTTTAGTCAAGATTCATGGTTGTAACCCAATTTGACCCACTTTACCCAACTGGTCCATCAGCCCTGCACCATTCTTTTTAGAATAAGTTCTAGGTATGTTAGAGTAGGATTTAGGCATTGCAATTAGTCTTAATGATATTTTGTAATATAGGCTTTACAAATAAGAGCTTATTTGACACTTTCAAGTTCATTAGGATAGTTAAATGATGCTTGCTAACCACCCCCTTTAGGACTAGGAAACCTGTTACAACAGTTCATATGCACCATTTTAATTTCAAATTAAGTTAGGATTAAATCAGATTTAGGTTTGGTATTTGGTTCTTATCGTTAGTTTGTGATATATAATACCTTAGTCTCCGCATGTCTAGGTTTGTTTTGGTTTATTGGATAGTTTACTAGGGCTGCAAATCGGCTCACCCACAGTAAGCCTGCACTTCCATCCCCCAACAGCCCTCAAACGGCGAATTTTAATTTGTTCGTGCTTTGACCAATTGACCTGAAAATTGGTCCTAAGTTTATTCCCCAGCTTGTTTATATAAACATATTTTTATTTTATTTTTGTGATTTTTTCTTAGCGGCCTATTCAGCCCTCAAAATAGCCCCCTTGGGCTGTTTGTCTGCATACCAGTTAAGCTTTTTGCATTCTTTAAGTGTTTATTTGCTTTTGTCATTAGTTTTTTTTAGATTAGTTTGGTTATTTAGCTCAGTTGTATTTGTTGTTAGCATGTTTTGGCTTATGGGTAGTTTTTCAAAGCTTGTGTGAGCTTGTCTTGGCCAAACAGTTGTGCCACCCTCATCCTTACTTATTTAGTGTTTCCTAAAATATTTCCTTTGCAAAAATTGTTAATCTTTATGTTTTTAATAAGTTTGTTAAAAGAAAAAAATGAAAAAAAAATGTTTTTGGCAATAAGGAGGTGCTGGGACTCGAACCCCTGACCTCTTGGTAACCAAGAGAACACCACACAAACACACCCATACCACATGTGCTAGGATTGCTTCTTGTTCTAATTTGCTTTAGTTAATTACTTAATATAAGACTAGTGTTATTTGCTTATAATCAGTTTTTAGGATTGCTTATTAACTGCTTATTCGTAACTTTTTTTTTTTGTACTTTTTATTTTTCCTAGCTTCATTTTAGTATAATAAACTTTCCTAAATTTTTCCATAATTTTCTAAATTGTTTTACTATTTTTAATTCATTAATTTTACTAGGTTAGTTTTTAAATCATTATAATTAACTAAAAAGTCAAAAAAACATTTTTTCTTTTCTCTAAAATTTTTTATTTTATCATTGGAAAGTAGGAAAATTAATTTCGTACCCGTAGGACTAGCATAGCGTTAAATTTACTTTTTAATTTACGCACTTACGTTTTATTTTAGATAACTTTTACGTTTTTAAATTTAGAATACGTTTTAGGTTTCCCCTATTCACTATCATCATTCCCGTAGGATTTTAAGTAGATTTTAAGTTCTAATTTTCATTACCTTGTTTGTTTTTATGTTTTAGTTACGTTTATTTAAATTTTGGTAAGTTATTTGCAATTTAGCGTAATTCAACAATACCAAATAATCTCTCATCATCCATACAAGCATTTTAATCTCCAAATCTCACACGATATTGCCCATTCACACCTCGTTGGAACACGACCCGGGTAATCACTTGCCCGGTATCACACATATATATTGTATTCACGAGTTTTTACAAGTCTTCCTTTTCCTAAAGGTTGATTGGTAAATTCCACTCATGTCTACTGTATATTAATTTGACACGCGCTCAAAAATGCACAATCAATGACTTTGTGGATTTGTTTATTACTAGGTTAGGGTGGCTTAGAGAAACATGTGATGGTACTTGAGGATTTGTTTAATTAGAAATGTGTTTTTGTGTTATTGGGTAAAGAAGCACAATATCTTTTGGTTAACAGAACTTAGGAGGTAATGGTTTGAACCAAAAGACCAACTAATTCAATAGGTTACATGTAGGGTGGCTTGGTGTTGTGTTTTGGTTTGATCTCACACGCAAAAGACATAGGGTGGCTTGGTGTCGAGTGTGTAGGGAACCAAAGAAAAGAAAAGAGATTACAAAAATTTGGTTGTGGCTCGTTGGTGTCGAGTGTGTAGGGAACCAAAGAAAAATGAGTGTGGTTCGTATGAGTAGTACACGAGCTAAGCTCGTTTGGTGCCAAGAAACGCAAAAGAAAGAAAGAAAATAGCCACTGGGCTTGTGAAATTCTCGGCCCAAAAAGAAAACAAAAATAAAATTGGATTTGGGCTTGTGGTTGTGCTCGGCCCAGCAGCAAGGCAAAAGAAAGAAAAGTAACTTTGGGCTTAGGGTTGTACACGGCCCAATACAAAAAGAAATGGGGTGTCGGTGTCAATTCGTGTAGTCCACATAAACATAAACGGTGTCGTTACTGGGTATATATACAATAATGATAATAGTTTGTAATAATTAATATATATATATATATATATATATATATATATATATATATATATATATATATATATATATATATATATATATATATATATATATAATATCGGTGACTTAACAAAGTATCGGATCGCAAGTGGGAGTTTCCGGTGTTAACCTCATTGGGTGACATCCAAGAGTGACAATCAGGTGACAAAATAATCGGGTGACAAACAAACGGTGTCTCATATAAAAATTTCAAATTAGCCCGCAAAAATGGCTTAGATTAGAATAGTATCAAAGGTTAGCATTAATAAATGACCTGGGATTTTACAGAGTATTACAGTACCCACCCGTTAGATTGGATTCGTCCCGGAATCCAAAGTTGAATCGGTGCTCGGGGTTGTCTTATCGAATAGTTGTGGGTATTTAGCACGAATTTGATCATCGCGCTCCCAAGTGAACTCGGGTCCTCTCTTAGAGTTCCATCTGACCTTAACAATGGGAATGTGACTATGCTTAAGTCGTTTGACCTCCCTATCCATAATCTCAACGGGTTCCTCAATAAAGTTTAACTTATCGTCGATTTTGATCTCTTTCAATGGAATCACAAGGGTTTCATCCGATAAACACTTTTTCAAATTTGACACGTGGAAGGTGTTGTGTACTCTACTGAGTTCCTCAGGGAGTTCAAGTTTGTATGCTACAGGACCGATCCTTTAAATGATCTCGAAGGGTCTAACGTATCTTGGGTTTAATTTTCCACGTTTTCCAAACCTAATCATCCCTTTCCAAGGTGATACCTTTAGCATGACCCTGTCTCAAACTTGAAACTCTATTGGTTTCCTTCGCACATCGGCATAGCTCTTTTGCCGATCCCTAGTGGCTTGTAAACGTTGCCTAATCTTTACTATTTTCTCAGTGGTTTCAAGAATCAACTCGGGACCTGAGAGTTGTACATCTCCAGTCTTAGCCCAACAAACTGGTGATCGACACTTTATTCCACGAAGTGCTTCAAACGGTGCAGCCTTAATACTAGCGTGATAACTGTTGTTATATGAGAATTCTGCTAACGGTAGGTGGTTATCCCAGCCTCTTCCAAAATCGATTACACATGCCCTAAGCATGTCCTCTAGGGTCTGAATAGTCATTTCACTTTGACCATCGGTCTGTGGATGGTAAGCGGTACCGATATCTAACTTAGTTCCCAAGGCTTTCTGTAAAGATCGCCAAAAGTTAGACGTGAAACGGCTGTCTCGGTCGGAGATAATATAAATCGGCACTCCGTGTCGGGAAACTATTTCCTTTAGGTATAAACGTGCAAGAACGTCCATATCATCAGTCTCTTTGATTGGCAAGAAGTGCGCTGACTTCGTGAGACGATCGACAATAACCCAAATAGTGTCAACTCCACTCGATGTCTTGGGTAATTTCGTAATGAAGTTCATTGTAATCCTTTCCCATTTCCACATTGGTAGCTCTGTTTGAATCAAAAGACTGGACGGTTTTTGATGTTCAACCTTTACTCTTGAGCAGGTCAAACACTTAACGACATACTCTGCAATGTCAGCTTTCATGTTTGGCCACCAATACAACTTTTTAATATCATGATACATTTTTGTTCGAGCCAGGATGAATGGAATATTTAGACTTATGAGACTCATGCATGATGAGGTCTCGTATTCCTCCATACAATGGAATCCAACTTCTGTCCTTGAAACACAGTCTTCCATCTGGTTTCTTGACAAATCCATTCGTGCTTTCTGGCATGCCGTAAATCTTCTCGTGCGGTCTATTCTCTTCTTTAAGGGCCTCAGCTTGAACTTCAAGAATTTGAGACGGAAGTGGTGATCTAATTTTCATTCCCAATGATCTAACTCTGAGGGGTCTAAGTCGTTCCTTTCGACTCAAGGCATCAACAACAACATTTGCCTTCCCCGGTTGATAACGAATCTCACAATCATAGTCACTTAGTAAATTTAGCCATCGACGTTGTCTCATGTTCAACTCCTTTTGATCTAATATGTGCTGAAGACTCTTGTGATCGGTGAAAACCGTACACTTGGTTCCATATAGGTAGTGTCTCCAGATCTTAAGAGCGAATACTACCGCCCCTAATTCTAGATCATGAGTAGTATAGTTTTCCTCGTGGGGTTTAAGTTGTCTAGAAGCGTAAGCGATTACTTTAAGTCTTTGCATCAATACGGCACCCAAACCTTGGATTGATGCATCGCAATATACCACGAAATCCTCACTTCCTTCGGGTAATGCTAATATTGGTGCTTCACAAAGCTTCTGCTTCAAAAACTGAAATGCCGATTCTTGCTCTTCTCCCCAGTCAAACTTCTTCTTCTTCTGTGTTAACTCAGTCAGAGGTTTAGCAATCCTTGAAAAACCTTCAATAAACCTCCGATAGTATCCGGCAAGACCTAAAAATTGGCGTATCTCGGTAGGACTCGTAGGTGACGCCCAATTTTTAACAGCTTCGATCTTGGTGGGATCAACATGAATACCCTTACTGTCGATAACATGCCCAAGAAATTGTACCTTCTCAATCCAAAAATCACACTTGGAAAATTTGGCGTATAATTTCTCTTCTCTGAGCAGTGTTAGTATAGCCTTCAAGTGTTCTGCGTGTTCTTCTTTACTACGTGAATAAATAAGGATATCATCGATGAATACAATCACAAACTTATCCAAATAGGGTTTGCACACTCGGTTCATTAAGTCCATAAATAATACAACGGGTGCATTTGTTAGACCAAATGGCATTACTTGGAATTCGTAGTGACCGTATCTTGTCCTAAATGCCGTCTTAGGGATATCTTCTTCCCTAACTCTCAGTTGGTGATAACCGGTCTCAAATCAATCTTCGAGTAGATACTCGATCCTTGTAGTTGATCAAATAGATCGTCAATCCTCGGCAACGTATATCGATTCTTCACTGTAAGTTTGTTTAACTCGCGATAATTGATACACATCCTGAAGGTTCCATCCTTCTTCTTTACAAACAACACAGGTGCTCCCCACGGTGATGAACTTGGGCGAATAAATCCTTTATCTGACAATTTCTGCAATTGCTCAGATAACTCCTTCATTTCCGGCGGTGCTAGCCTATAAGGTGCTCTTGCTACGGGTGCTGCTCCTAACACCAAGTCAATTTGAAATTCCACTTGACGAGTCGGCGGAAGGCCAGGTAAGTCCTCAGGAAATACTTCTGGAAATTTCCCGACTACTGGCACATCCTCGAGTTGCTTCTCTTCCGACTTCTTCTCAGTGACTTGAGCCAAAAAGACTTGACATCCTCGTTCGATGTACTTCACAACTTTGACGCAAGAAATAAGGCTCAGACGTGTTTTATTTTGCTCGCCGCGAACAATTAGGGTTTCGTCATTCAGAGGGATGTGAACGACTTTCTCGTCACAAATGATTTTAGCACGGTTCTTGGATAGCCAATCCATTCCTATAACGACGTCGAAACTACCAAGTCTAATAGGCATAAGGTCAATGACGAATGGTGTGTCTAGTAGGCGTATGGTGCAACCTCGGAGTATAGTGTTAGTGCTCACTAGCTTTCCATCAACTAGTTCAATCAAATATGTGGTGTCTAGTTTGGTTGGTGTAATACTAAGTAGGGGCGCTAGGTAAATAGATACGAAACTTTGATCGGCTTCGAAATCAAATAAAACTTTAATGAGGCAGTTGTTTAAAAAGAACGTACCCGTGACTACGTTTAGATCCTGCTGGACATTTCCATCTCCTAGCACGTATGCTCTCCCACGTGCATTGTTGTCCTTATTTGGGCACTGACGCCTGTAGTGTCCTTTCTCTCCACAAGCATGGCATACTACAGCCACGGGTTGCAAGTTAGCACCCGTAACCTTGAAATCTTGTGTCTTATGTCCAGTCCTTCAACATTTCCCACACTTAGCATAGCATGGTCGAGTGTGATGCATCTCAAACTTGTCGCAAAATGGAAGAGGTCCAGCATACCTAACATCCTTAACCGGTGCGGCGGCATAAGCTCTGACAGCTTCCTGTCGTCGGTTCTGTTGATTGTGGTGGATGTTTCTGTCATGGTGGTAGTTACGGTGGTTGTTGCTGCTTCTGTTGTTGTTGTTTGTCTTTCGATCATCAAACTTCCTTTTGTGATCGTTGTTTCCCTGAGCAAAGTTACACTTAATCTCCCGGTCTAGCAGTCTTTGGGCAATTGTCATTGCTTCTTCCAAAGATTGAGGCTTCGACGAGGTGATGTTTCCCTCAATGCTCCTGGGTAGTCCTTCAATGTACTTTTCCAACAACTTTTCCAAATCAGGAACCTTTGAAGGGCAAAGTGTGGCAAGCTCCTGAAATCTCCTATCATAAGCCCTGAGATCATTTCCTTTCGTGACCAATATGTGAAACTCATCTTCTAGCTTCTTGATCTCTCCTCTAGGGCAGAACTTCTTCAACATCTTTTTCTTAAACTCAGCCCAGGTGATCTGATAGGCTTCCTCCACACCTATCTTCTGAGCAGTTGCGTTCCACCAAGACAACGCGTCTTCCACCAATGTTCCAGTACCAAACGAGACTCTGCTTTCAGCGACACAACCGCTCCTCACAAACACAGTCTTAGTTCGCTCAAACCATCGAGCAAGCTCTGTCACTCCTTCAATACCTTTGAAGTGGGATGGTTTACAAGATATGAAGTCCTTATAGGTACACTTCTGAGTCGCAGAGGACTCGCTTTCTGCAGTAAGTCGGTTGTTGCAACTTGATCGCGCCATTGCAGCAGCTTGCTCCTCCAGAGCTGCAGCAACGCTGTCGGCAACCAATTTCTTTATAGCAGCTTGAGTCATAGCAGGTGATGCGGTGGAAGTCTTGGTTTTCCTAGGGGCCATGATTCTATAAAATCGCAAGCGTATAAGTAAGAATCCCAAACATCGATCAATAACAAGAGAAATAATGCAACCAAGCTCATAATAGTCGAGATCATCACAAAGTACATATCACAACCATACCATAAATACATACATCAATATAAACCATATCATTCATAAATAATCATCACGACATGTAACAACACACATGGAAATTATAATGAATCTCAATATGGGAGCATAATAAAAGATCAGATAACTAGAACATCATAAATCAATATCAATACAGTACAATCATAACAAACATAAAGTTTTAATAATTTGAATTCATTGTTACAAAACAATAAGATACAACATTATTAATGCCACAGGCGACAAGTTAAGATGTCTCAGAATGTAATGATACGTCATAGATTTATGAAGGTCCAGGTGCGCCTCCTGATCTCCCCTCTAGCTCTCTGATGATCCTGATCATATCCAACATCTCTAAATCTCTAGATCTCTCTCGGGCCTGAATCTCCTCAACCGTGGCTGACAGAGTGTGGATGGTAGCACTAGATGCGGCCAACTCCTGAGTCTGATGCTCTAGCATCTGCTGCGTGATGATCGCTATCTCTCTCAAATCCTCCATCTCATGCCTCTGAACATCTAGTCGGTGACCGAACTCAGTGATAGTATCATGTGCCTCCTTGATCTCGGTCCCCATCATCTCAAATACAGTCTCTAAAGTTGTCCTATGCACTACGAGGTTCTCGACCTCCTCCTGCATACCCTCAATCCTCTCCAAGGATATCTCCTCAATAACGCCCAACAGCTCATCAAGACGATCCTCATGTCTAACTAACCTAGCAGCCAATAGAGGGATAGTATGATGTATCGGCTTCCCAGTAGCTGGTAACACCGCTGAGGAGCCATCTCCAAGCTCAGCAGCCCTAGGTGATCCCTCAACAAACCTCCATCTTCGAATGCACTCCAACAAGAACGACCATCGGCGGGCATCAACCAACCTATGAATGCCGGGTGAGGTGGGGTCTCGGTAGGAATAGGTGATGGTGATGGAATAGGTGACAAAGTAGGTGATGGTATCGGTACAGTAGTAGTCTGAGAGTAGAAAACCATAGGTGGTGGCATGGGTGGCAAAACCTCAAAAGAGCGGGGTATGGTGTAAGTAGGTAGCATGTAAGGATGTGGCTCAGGTAACGGTGATAAAGGTGATGATGATGGAGATGGTGAAGGTGCTGGTGATGCCACAGGCGTCAGCTCTGGCGCAGACACAGGTGGAAGCACGGGTGTGGGTGATGGTACAGATGTAGGTGCTGGTGGTGGAACAGTAGAAGCAGGCAAAATACAGACTCGTTTCCGAGCCGTGAATTTGCGGGTAAAGTCTCCATCATGATATCGAAACAACTCTTCGAAAGGCTCATGCTCAAAGGGCTCAAGAATCCTCACTCGCTTGCGTCGACAAATCGGTGCAGGCGGGGATGGTGGTGGGATAGAAGCAGCAGTGTCAGAAGTATCAGAGTCAGAAGACTCGTCATCAGCATCTGAACCGGTGTGGTGACTAGCAGGTGGTGTAGGATGGTCATCAGCCGCAAGAAATTGCTGAGACGTGAGGTACTGATCATATAGGTACTGCCTCTGTGTCATAGGTCTACAAACAGGACGAAAAAGAGGCTGAATAGCAAAAGAATCAATGGGTGTAGAAGCAACCTCACCCTCTTCGAAGGGCTCAGTATCTGCAGATGGGTCTCCATATGGAACATGAGATGGAATGACAGGTGATAGAGGTAGGGTGTCATGGTCAGAATCATGGGTGTCTCGGGTGTCATAGTCAGATAGGTCAATGGTAGGATAGGTGGATGATGCCGGCATGACGTCGTCACTGTCAGACAAAATAATAACCGGGTGCGACATGGTACTGTAATATCCTAAAATAGCAGTAATATAAGTCATTTAGTTTACATAATGCTACATGCACAGTGATCATAGTGAACTAAATGCAATGGGTGCTAAAATCAAACCTTAAAACATGACGTTGGCAAGCGCTGGCACGGAGGGCACTTTGGTGATAAATAGTTTGTTTAGAAATCTGGTGAGGTTATAGTCCAATGTTTAAAAAAATCATTTGGTTCTCTATAACCATGGCTCTAATGCCAATCTGTAACACCCTGAAATTTTGATAAGCAGCGGAAGTCTAATCGGGGTTGTTGGACCTTAAATAACACAACTTTATCATACACAATATAAGCACAATAAGAAGGAAAGATGGAAAGATGGTGACTTGTATGAAGTATATGTAATTCGTGTATTAGAGAGAGAGAGATGGAAATGAGAGCTTTTATTCAAGAGAAAATACACACAAATACACACACAAGCACACACCTCAAATGAGCCTTTGAGGTGTTTAAATAGTAAGATACATGAGAAGCCCTAAGGCTTTCTATGGGCTTGGGCTTGGACTTAGTTACATGATTAGATAACAAGGCTTATGTAACATAGCACATAACATATTAGCTTGCCAAGTCCAAGACCCAATGACTAAAGTATTACTAATCTTAACAAATGACACAAAGTTACATTATGAGAATGACCATCACTTCTATATATATATTTTAATGCTAACAATCTCCCCCTAAGGGGTGGTCATTCGAATGATGCTCCACGTGAGTGGGTCTTCCGTGTTCTTTGTCTTTAACTTTGTGTGTCGTTGTAGAATAGTCTTTAGTCTTTGTTCCTTCATGCTTTGTGATCTTTGATAACTAATTTTCATCGTTCTTTGTTCCTTTGTGATGTGGAGTTATCTGCCTTTCGTCACTTCTGCGTCTGTGGTGGTTGTTTTCCATTCCAACATGCTCATACATCTTCAGTCTTTGTGATACATGCATTTGTAGTTCCCGTTCTTTCACACAGATCTTTGTCACTTTACTTCAGTAGATTCTTTCACATTGCGTAGAATCTTTCTTTGAACCTTTCTTTGCTTTGATCTTTGTGAGAACTTTCCTTTGACTTTGAGATGCATGTATGAGCATGTGGAATCCTTCGCCATGGAGATGATGTATAGCTGCAGGTAAACCGTTAGCAATAAATCAACCGGTACTTACAGATAAGAATTAGAGATCGTCAACAGCATAGTGTGAACACTCCTTCTAACCCTTACCATGGCCGTTCCCATGTCAGATACTCTCGAGAGAGCTTACAAGACCTACCAAGTAGCTCAATGACTGGGTGAGTCGCTGGGGATAACTCCACAACTGTAGACCGTTTGAAACCACCGCGAACACTAAGCGTAACCCATAAAGAATTACCGAAGTGACCTGCTGTCAGGGCTGCTTGAAGTTGACCCTGGCAGGAATTTCCATTCAATCATTGAGAATCACAAATGTGAATCCTCTCATAAATGTTCTGGCAGATTGCTAAGATCTGCGTAGGACTCTTAAGGTTACATCTGGCGTCCTTAATGATGAACAACCAGTGTAGAAATATCATGTGTTCCTATGAGATCTTTTGATGAATCTCGGGGCTCTAGACTCGATAAGTGCACATTTGGTTTCCTATTTGGAGATTAGGGAGAGGTCTCCTGCTTCAATATCAACCATCTCTAAGAGACAGGTCGATAGATTACACCGGTTCCCCGTGAGAATGAAACAAGCTCTTTTAAGAAAACTTGAGTGGTTAAGAAGGTTTAGTGCAGTGCGTCACTGGGTCCATGACGTCTTTGTCTTCAATACCGGTGTCACCTTAGTAACAACCAGTAGCATATGAGTTGAACCCGGTGTCTGCCCTAAGGTTGAAAATTTGGAGGGCTATTTCTTTTCACCCTTTTTCATAATTTTTCTTTTTAATTCTTCAACTCCTTCTTTCTCCTTTCTCATTTTCTCCTTTTTTCAATCATACCTAAGGACTTCTAATTCTAATCTATTGGATTTGTCCTTGGGTAGATCCCTCCGGCTCTGGCGGATCATAGGACGGTTTTTCCTAACCTTAGTCACCTTATAACTCCATGACTATCCTATTATTGCCATGAAACCATTTATTGAAAATCTCTCAAAGTGTTTATGATAATAAAACACATTGTAGTTACCACTTTGAGAGTTTTGCAATTCTTTTGAAGGACTCCCCCTTCACATGTGCTCATGTAATTTTAAGAAATTTGCACATGCGGGAGGAGTTTGCACTTTTGAATTGATCCACTTTCAGTGAACATGACCGATTCGAGACACGCTTACATCACTAGTTAGACTAGCTTGAAATTATTACCCGTCCTGGTCAAGTCCAAAGGAAGTTTCTCGATACGGTACATTCTACTCAGACAAGTCCTATTCGAGACACGCTTACATCACTAGTTAGACTAGCTTGAAATTATTACCCGTCCAGGACAAGTCCTTTCGATTACTGACATTTTAAGCTTCGTCAATTCATTGGTAATATCTGAGTCGAGCTCTTCTGAGATTCAGTCACAAACTTTAAACATCTTTGATCACATTATAATCATGTCTTCTCCCCCTCAAAAATAGCATAACGTGATATTTTTGATATCAACTGATTTAGAAAAAGCTTTTGGAGAGACAGACAGATTCTATTTTGCATGAATTCGGAAAATTTTTGTTTTTATGAAATACTCCCCCTTAATGATAGCATATTTAAAATTTCTTAAGGGTTTTGAGGGAGTTATCTTGAGCACTAATTTTGAGAGATTTTGAGAAATCTTTTGAACAATCTTGAAAAAGTGCTCAAGAATTTTGTTTTGAAAACGAGTTTATGCTTGAAATCTTTTTCGTTTGTTTAGACTCGAACTTTTTGAGAAAGATTTCGTCGTTGAACGTACGAGTCCTTGATTTGAAAATAATCAGAAGTCATCATTGAAGTCCGGGTTTCGTACTGAAGTATACGAAAGCCATAGTGAAGAAATTTTTGAGAAACGACATGTTTTTAGAAAAACATTAAAAAAGAACTCCCGCTCAAGCATCTGTACATGTCCGTATCATTGTTGAATGACATTTCTAGAAACGTACAGAATATTGATTTATACGAGAGACATGTCGTGAGAAGAATATTTTTGGATTTTTTGATTTTATATTGGTTTTGTATTTTTTGAAAATTTTATATTTTTGTATTTTGTTTTTGTTGGTTTTTCAAAATTTGTATTTTGTTTTTCAAAAATATTTACAGCGAAGCGATTTTGAAAACTTTTTCAAGAAGATTCGAGAAGACGTTCTAGCTCCTCAGGAGTTAGGCTTCGCATGCCAATTCGTCGAACTAAATAGTCAAACCGTTCTTTTGGAAGGGCTTTAGTAAATAGATCGGCGAGTTGATAATCAGTCTTAACGAAAAATAATTCAACAGTACCCTCTTCCACGTGTTCTTTGATGAAATGGTAGCGGACTTTGATATGCTTCGTCTTAGAGTGATGTACGGGATTGCACGAGATGGCTATGGCACTTTTTGAGTCACAATACATAGGTATTCTGGAAAAAGTAAAGCCATAATCTGTGAGCTGTGTCCGCATCCAAAGAACTTGGGCACAACACGCAGATATAGACACATACTCGGCTTCGGCGGTTGATAGTGCAGTACAATCCTGTTTCTTTGAAGACCAGCTTACAAGCTTTTCACCCAAAAATTGTGCTCCACCTGATGTACTCTTTGCTGTAACTTGATCACCAGCATGGTCTGCATCTGAAAATGCTGTTAGATGAAACCCCGAATCCTTCGGATACCAAAGTCCCTTGTTAATGGTGCTTCGTAGGTACCGAAAGATCCGTTTAACCTCTTTGAGGTGAAGTTCGATAGGCTTTGCCTGAAACCGTGCTAATAAACATACAGCAAATTGAATATCGGGTTGACTAGCAGTCAGGTACATGAGAGAACCGATCATGCTCCAATATTTCTTCGGATCGATAGGTTTCCCAAACAAATCAGCACCTATTTTTGGTGAAGTGACCATTGGTGTACCAACAGAATCACAATTTTCCATTCCATGTTTTTTCAAAATCTCTATCGTATATTTAGCTTGATCGATAAAAATGCCACGAGGGGATTGATGGATTTGTAAACCAAGAAAGAATTTAGTTCCCCCATCATGGACATTTCAAATTTGCTTTTCATGAGATTTTCAAAATGTTTTGAATGGTTAGGATTGGTTGATCCAAAAATAATGTCGTCCACGTAAATTTGAACGATCAAAATGTCATCTTTGAATTTTTTGATAAACAAGGTGTCATCAACCGTTCCTTTTGTGAAATTTTTTTTAAGCAAGAAAGATGATAGTTCGTCATACCACGCTCTTGGAGCTTGTTTTAAACCATAAATTGCTTTCTTATGCTTGTAGACGTAGTCAGGATGATCTTTGTCGATGAATCCCTCTGGCTGACTCACATACACTTCTTCTTTCAGAGTTCCATTTAAGAAAGCAGTCTTAATGTCCATCTGATAGACTGTGATGTTTTTGTGAGCTGCATACGCTAAGAAAATCCGGACTGCTTCAAGTCTAGCTACAGGCGCGAATGATTCTTCGAAATCTATCCCTTCTTCTTGTGGATAACTTTTAGCCACGAGACGAGCTTTGTTGCGAATAACAGTCATTTCCTCATCCAGTTTGTTCTTCCACAACCACTTGAGATCAAGAACTCGTTTATCAAGTGGTCGTTCAACAAGTTCCCAACTATCATGTAACAGGTATTGAAGAAATTCCTCCTGCATCGCTTCAATCCAAGGGTTTTCTGCCATTGCTTCCCGAATGTTCTTTGGTTCTTTGAGGCTAATTGAGCAAACGTAGATGCACAATTCGAGATCGGTGGCAAGTTGTCTCCTTGTCTGAACTGGCTTTGAAGGTTCACCAATAATATGTTCTATTGGATGGTCTTTTGTCCATTGAAACGTAGAAGGGTACCTTGGGTGTAACGAATGTGTGTTAGATGGTTCTTGTAACCTTGAAGAAGATTCAACAGAGTCTGTTGCAAACGGGTTTTCAAATACTTCTTCTTCTTCTTCTAACGTAACATCGTTTGAATTATTTGTTGGTTCTTCTTGAAAATTTGTGTTTTGGTTTTGCTCATCAACTCTTGGTAGAACAGTTTCAAGTAATGGAGTTACTTGAGTAGATGTAGATGATGTTGATGTAGTTGGTGCTTCAGCTTCGATTGTGGTAGATGCATCTTGTGATGGTGGTGGTGGTTGATGGTTTTGAGCGGGTGCAGTGAAATGTTGTTGAGATGCATTTGTCGAAGTTCCACCATAATATTCATCAAACATTAACTCGAAGAAATTTTCCAGTTCTTGTTCTGAAGGTTTATCCGTGTTTGTTGACTGAGCTCCTTGAGGCACGAGTCCTGAACTGATGTGTCCAGAAGTCTTCATGTTTGGTGCAGGTCCTAATCCGTTATGAGTAGAAGCCATCGGATTAAGCGCGGGATCTAGAGCGAGTCTCTCAGAAGCCATTTGTGAAATCTCGTCAAACTTCACATTCATCGTATCCATAATCCTTTTTGTTCTTCTATTATACACCCTGAATGCCCTCGAGTTTTCTGAATATCCAATGAAGATTCCAATATCACCCTTAGCTTTTAACTTTCCTAGATCTTCTCTGTTGTTCGTCGGATAGCACAAAGCGCCAAACACGTGAAGGTAAGAGATGTCAGGTTTACGGTTGTTCACTAGCTCATATGGGGTTTTATTGAATCTCGGATGGACTAGGGATCGGTTTTGAGTAAAACAAGCAGTGGCTACAGCATCAGCCCATAAGAATAGAGGTGCACTAGAAAAAATTAGCATTGTGCGAGCAGCTTCCACAAGAGTTCTATTTCTTCTTTCAACTACCCCATTCTGCTGTGGAGTTCTAACAACTGATGTTTGGTGTGTGATTCCAACATCTTCAAGGTAAGTTCTTAACTCCTGGTTTGTAAATTCTGTGCCATTGTCTGTTCTTATAATCCTTACTGGAGCTTGAAGTAGAACTTGAATATGCTTCAGAAAGGTGATGATGATGCCTGGTGCTTCGTCTTTTGATCTCAAAAACTTTACCCAAGTGTATCTTGAATAATCATCAACGATAACAAAGAATATACTTCTTCCCATTAATGCTTTCAACTGTCATTGGGCCACATAAGTCCATGTGCAACATATGTAACCTTGCTTCCGAACTAGGTACGGTTTTGGGTTTATATGATGCTCTTTTACTTTTTCCTTGTTCGCATGATGGACATAGGTGTTCCTTGGTGTATTTGAATTTAGGAAGTCCGGTGACGATCTTGTCTTTGGCTAACTTGTTGATGGTGTCGAAATTGAGATGGGATAAACGTCTATGCCACAGCCAGGACTTAGTTTCGGTTGCCCTTGTCATAAGATAAATTGGTGATGTAGAAGCCATTTGGTTGATGTCGATAGCATACAAGTTTGTACTACGATTACCAGTTAAGAGATCATCACCAACCAAATTTCTAATAAATACCGTGTTTCTTCTGAAAGCCACTTCTAAATCTGCATCACAAAACTGCCCGACTGAAAACAAGTTGTGTCCCAACCCTTCGACGTAGTAAACTCGAGTGATTAAAAAATTCTCAAACTGAAGATCTCCATCACCCTGAATAGCTGCTACATGATCATTTCCAAATCGTACAGTTCCCATGAATTTCCAGACAAAATTGATCAGCAACTTTAAATTCCCGGTCATGTGCTTGGAGCAACCCGAGTCGACGATCCAAAGACATATTTCGATAACCTGCCAAGAACAGAAGAGTTTGTATTTGGAAACCGTGTTGAATTTGGTTCCATGTGGTTAGGAGTAGAATCTAAATCACACTCATAGACAATTGCTACTTGTTTAGCTTGAGCTATTTCTAATTTGCCGTCCTGAAGAGTGAACTCTCTACCCGGCGGAATCCACATACAAAACTTAAGATAGTTCCTAGGCATTCGACTAATAGTGGTAGTCCTAAATCGTGCAACTAATCTTTCTATAGATCTGGATCTAGCACTAGGTCTTTTTGGAACATTCTTTTGTTCAGGCGTAACATTCACATACTTAGAAACACATTCATCATGAACATCATTAATTAAACATTTCTTGCATATTAAATAAACAGAGTCATTACATGCATTAGAATCAGTACTTTCGACATTACATTCAGATGAATCATGTTTCTTATTAAAAAGCGATAAATTCCTAGGGTGTCCTTCTACTTCTTCAACTTTATTCTTGCTACTACTCGTAGAGACAGGCGAGACTCTATTGTTCCTTGTATTGCTCCTAGACTTTAGTCTGTTGCTCGTAGAGGTGCTTTCTAATCCTGTAGAAGGTAAGGCACACACATTAGGATTTATATTGTTGTCCTTTTTAGCATCCCTAGATTCTTTAGAATTAGCCTTTATGCACTTGTCATTTGTCTTAGATGTTGAGGCAGACGCACTAGTGGGACTAATCCTAAAAAGGCCAGGTGCTAACACTTTAGGTGTTTCGACAACCGCTTTTCCTTTATCAACAATCTTATCATTTTCACTTTTCTTGGGCAAGGGTGTTGGAGTGACTGGTTTTGTCAAATCCTTTTTCTCATCGACTTTTGGAGCAAACCGTGAATTTGACATTTTAGGTTTTTGAACCGTGTTTGAAAAATTTGGTTTCTCCGAAGTCAATGGTTTTGCAAACTTAGTTTCCTCACCCTTTCCTTTTTGACTTTCAAGCTGAGCCCTCAAAAGATCATTTTGCTCTTTCATTTTCTTTAAGTCACGCTCATACGACAATTTGTCATACTTGCATTCTTCCTTTTTCTGATCAAGTTGTTTAAAATATGACACATTTTCTTATTCAAGCTTTATAAGAGCATTTTCATATTTTGAAACAATTGCGGAGGTCTCAGCTCTTAGTCGTTCATCGTCTTGAACAGAATATGTTTGTAAAATGATGGACATAATGTCAGTGGTCATAACAGCTTCGAAGAGAAAATCATTTAGGTTTTCCAAAACATTCATGTTTTCACGAGCATCATTAGCTTCGTTTACCAGGGATTTGTGGTCCTTGACAAAGTCTGCCGTTTCTTTTAAGAAAGCTTGTTCAAAATGGATTACCCTTGCACTGATGTTATTTAGTGGATAGTAATTTCGTTTTGAAACACCTTTTTCTGTTCGATATGAAAACTAGAATGTCAGTTGTTAATATTGATGGTAGTTTTCGATGCAACAATATTTTGAAGTTCTTGAATTCTCTTTTTAACATCATCAAGAATTTCTCTAGCCTCACTTGTATTAAAAGTGTTGTTAGAGGACATTTGTTCCAGTTTTGAAAGAGATTTGGAAACAACTTTCTTTTTAGACAAGAATTTCGCAAATGGTCGTTTTATGGAAAACGCAGATGGTTTAGTTTATGGAACAAAAGTGATTCCCGAAAGTTTGTTCAATTTGTTGTAATCAATGGGTTTCAAATCCTTTTGTTTCATTTTATTTATGCTCTCTTCGACATGTTCAATCGTTAGCACAGAATCCCGAACGATGAGAGGATTATGTTTGGTGTAAATCACATTACCATTGTACAAAACATTATGTTCTTGCTGAGCTTTCTTGAGATTACAAGGGGTGTTGTTACCAAGAGCCATTTTATGTTTCGTATGGTAAATCGGATTAATTTGATTTGAAATCATTTTCATTGTTTGACTCGACTGACCCGACTTAACCACTAATTCTTCTAAATGAGCAATCATGTGTTCTGACTCTACAATTTCTTCCAAAAGTTTGTCTTCTTTCTTTGCAAAATCCTTTTTCAACTCATCCATTTCTTTTTCAAGATTGGTATAAGCTGTTTTTTGTTTAGAAAGTTGGTTTTGTAAATCAGAAATTTCCGCGTTTAAAGATTTTATCTTTTTGAAAGAATTAACATCAAGTGTATCAAACTTGAGTTGCAATTGTTGTTTCTCTGAAACGGAATTTTGATAACCAGTTTCTAATTCAGACAATCTTTTGTTATGAAATTCAAAAGCTTTAACGGTGGATTTGTAACTCTCAAGGTCAGCGGTCAATTTAACATTCGCGGCTTTAACATCGCGATTGACCTTTTTCACATTCTCAATTTCAATACGACAATTATTTAATAATGATTCAAACAAAGCACGTGTTTTCTCATCATTCTCAGCATGCTGTGAAACGAAGCCTCCATTATGATTCACATCTGGAGTTGCTGAAGGAGTATTGCTACTACTTGGCGTGTCCAGGAATGTATCATAAGTGGTTGCTTGCTTCTCAAAATGTTGTTCCTCATGAGGAGACATATCAAATATATCATTATTGTGACATGTGTTGAAATTAGATACCTCAGATGGTGCATTGGTGTCATAAACAGGAAGTGTGTCAGAATCCGTGTCATACTTAGCTTCCTGAAGATTCGCCATGAATATGCAGTTCGCATCGATATCCTCTCTATCTTCCATGTCATCCATAAGAGCCATAAAGTCATTCTCCTCTGCATTCAACTGAAATCCTGCCTCTGCCTTTTGTGCCAACATCACTGCTTTCTGCAAGTACGCTAGATATTTCTTGTTTGGCTTAGTAGGACAGTTCCGTGCCATATGACCTACACCCTGGCAGTTGAAACACTTTACCGGATTACCCTGATTCATATTTCCCAAATTCCCAACTACTAGAGCTGCAACATTTCTATTCTGATTACCCATTGCCTGATTACCAACATTCTGACCCCTCTGATTTCCAACAGCCTGACCCACCTGATTCCCTGCATACTGACCATACTGATTCCCTGCATACTGACCTGCATTCTGATTCTGCATATTTTGATTACCCATGTTAAGTCCAGTAGCATATCCTTGCTGATTCCCATAAACTCCAACCATTTGGCCTCCGTTGCCCATATTGAAACTCGGTTGAGCGATCTGCCTGTTGCGAGTATTCGATGAAATCCTTTGGTTGTTGTTTGTTGGTGTAGAATAGCGTCCTTGGAATGCCTTTGACAGAAAAGCAAACGCTTGAGTCAATGCTGCAGCAGCTTCATCATTGTCAGTGAATTCTGGTTCTTGGAAGTGTGGGTATTGCTGTTGTGGAATAACTTCTTGTTGTTGTGGGTAGAACTGTTGTTGGTAGACCGGTGTTGGTTGTTGAATGCATGATGGTTGCATGTAGTTGTGAATGGATGATGATGGTTGTTGAGTGTTCACTTGTAATGGTGTTGGTGTATTAGCAATTAGTGCGAGAGGATCATGATTCTTTGCCATTCTTTCTTTCCTAACTTCATTAGCCTCAGCTTGGTTTTGCTTCAGAAAGTCATAGAGTTGATCATAATTCACCTGATGTAAGTCCTTTGTCTGATTAACAATTGTAACATAACGACCCCATTCTTCTGGAAGGTTATTGAGGAATTTGATGTTTGTTGCAATTGCTCGTGGTGTCAACTTGTTTCTGATTAACTCATTCATCAAAGTGCAAAACCTTGTGTAGTAAGATTCAATCTGTTCACCTTTAGTGGATGTAAAGTTCTCCCATTCAGTAAGAAGTTTGTTCTCAACATCTTGTTGTCCAATTTCTGTTCCATGACATATTCTTCTAACACGTTCCTACATAGCATGAGCACTTTCACAGCTGTCTACCGCAGCAAAGATCTCCCGTGGTAATCCACGTTGGATTAAATGCATTGCCATATCATCAGCTTTGATCTGCGCCTTGTCTTCATCAGTGTAATCTGCTTCTGTTTGTATACGCACTACTGGTTCAGTAGGAGGTGTGGTATTTGGATTACCTTGAATTTGAACTTGTCTTGGCTGAAATGGACCGTTTTCTATGGATTTGATCATTAGGTGCCCGGTATCCTTTGTTTTGATGTAACGAAGCATACGGCTTGTCCATGGGAGATATCCACCTTTTTCAAGCATTGGAGGTCGGTTTTCCACACCGGCTGCATGAATGTCTTGCTGAGTTGCCATTGATGAAGTGTAGATGGATAAAGTTGATTCTTGGATCGTTCCAACGAAATAGGAGTAGAGTTTAGAGTGAGTTGATGCAAGTATTTATGGTGAAAATTTTGACTTAAAACCTTAAAACCTCAATAACTTCTTCTCGGAGCGTTTTTAGGCCTCGAAACTTCGCCTAAATCGATAACGGAGTTACGGTTCAAAAGTTATGGCCGTTTGACGTTTGGTCGTCAAAAACCTCACTTTTGTCAAAATTCTCGAAACTTTGCTGTGTTCTCGAAACTTTGGGATTTCGAAACTTTGTGATCTCGAAACTTAGGATTGCGAAATTTGGATCTCGAAATTTGTATTCTCGAAGACAGTGTTCTCGAAAATTTAAGTTCTCGAAAATTTTTGAATTCTTCGAAAAATCAATGTTCTCGAAAATTTTGGGATTTTTCGAAAAAACCGTGATTTCGAAAATTTTGCAAAATTTCGAAAACTCAATCTCACAATGAAATTTCGAAATTATACAATTTCGAAATTTAGCCCAAAAGTCGAAGTAATTTCTTTCTTATATAAGAGAGAAAATACCGAGTATCCAACGGTGAGCACGAACGGAGCCTTTTCTTGTGATTTTGAAAACTAGTCAAAATGGGATTTCGAAATTAGGTAGTGATTTCGAAATTAGGACAGTTTTTTGTATAAGCTAAAAGCACACCCAAACGACTTTTGCAATCCAAGATTCTTGTAGTTCTAGGCTAAAAAACACCAAAACTTGAAGAAAGTTCAAAACTTGATGATTTTTATGAAACTTTTTTGTGATCTCGAAAACAAGTACAAAAACCAAATTCGAATTTTTAAGCTAGAAATTTTCAAAAAGATTAAAACTTTCTTGTTAGAGAAGGTTTATAATACTAGTTTGTAATAAAAAAAAAAGTGTTAAAAACCAAGAAAAACAAGAAAAGTGAGGAACTTTTATAAAAATAACGTGATAAATAGCTTAGAAAACACGAAACAAACAACCCCTCAACCCTCCTAAATCATTGTTAGGCGATTGATACCACTTGTTGGACCTTAAATAACACAACTTTATCACACACAATATAAGCACAATAAGAAGGAAAGATGGAAAGATGGTGACTTGTATGAAGTATATGTAATTCGTGTATTAGAGAGAGAGAGATGGAAATGAGAGCTTTTATTCAAGAGAAAACACACACAAGCACACACCTCAAATGAGCCTTTGAGGTGTTTAAATAGTAAGATACATGAGAAGCCCTAAGGCTTTCTATGGGCTTGGGCTTGGACTTAGTTACATGATTAGATAACAAGGCTTATGTAACATAGCACATAACATATTAGCTTGCCAAGTCCAATGCCCAATGACTAAACTATTACTAATCTTAACAAATGACACAAAGTTACATTATGAGAATGACCATCACTTCTATATATATATTTTAATGCTAACAGGGGTCATTACAGTTTAGTACACAGTCATACTCATAGAAAACAATTCAAAAGACAGTCAATATCATTCCATGAAAACTCAAAGTAGTCAGAGTTACAAACATTTTCCAAAATGTTAATTGTTTCGCAAAAGAAGTGATGAGTTTGAAAAGAATGATATTATTATTGAAATAAAAAGGGAGGTCATGTGTGCCCTTTTGTCATCTCCGTGCCACCCTGCCTGCTAATTTCCTGAGATAAACATGCATAAAAAGTCAACACAAAGGTTGAGTGAATCCATAGTAGTTTAAATAGTAATAGTGTGAACACAAGTCAAGCATTTGAAATAAACAAGCCAAGATAGACAGGTCTTGACTAAACTAGTGAAATATTGCTCTTAAGCCTCACGAAACGTAAGCCTTAACATCGATTCGACATATCATAAAGATAATAACAATCACCTACACCACAGAGAATGTAAATGACAAGGGACCCTCGGAGACTGGAAATGTGCCAAATTTCCATGGTACCACGAATATAGCACACCTCCTGCCAAATGATCACTTTGACAGAGGTGGGCTGTCGTTCCGATAGATCTACCAACTATATTCGCGCTCACTCGCAAGTGATTAAGGTTCGTGATATGAGGGACTTGTAGCACGGGTGTCAACTTAGGCAATATCAGATAGTAACAGCATACAGAAAAATACTTGTGTTCGGTTTATAACATGTATCTCCCCACGGGGTTTAAAAACAATTAAAAATGTGAGACCATGAACTCACCTGACAGGTGTGTAAATCACAACGGTGCTCAAAAGTGACGGTGTACTACTACGACTAGCAATGAAATTCCTCCGACTTGCGACCTATATATATATATATATATATATATATATATATATATATATATATATATATATATATATATATATATATATTATCATCGGTGTCTTAGATTCGATTCGTAAATGACATGTGATATGTCTCGAGTACGGTGATATCCATTTGGGTGTCTTAAAAATATTCCAAAATAATTTTACGTAGTTATTTGTAACGTTGATTCGAAACGGTGTCCAATAAATGTCAATTTATTTGTGAAAATAATAATGTTAATAAAAATATTTATAGTTAAATATTTTTAGTAAAAATACCTATTTATTTCAAAACTACAGAGCATATATCTATATATTCAATTTATAAAAAATATTTAATTAATAAAGTAGCTTTGTCAGAATTTACCCTTGACTTTAAGAAAAGGTACACTTTTTACCGCTTGGTCAAAATAATTACTTTTCAGTCCTTTTTAGCACTTTTTACACTTTATACCTCAAGCTTTTGAAATTTACAGTTTCTACCCTCAACTTCTATTACAAATCGATAGTGTTATATTTAGTCCGAAAGTTTTGTGGTTTTGTCACTTTTAGTCCCTTAACGTGAGACTTTGCAAAAATAGCCCAAAATCTAGTTTTTGAAAAGTTAACTTTTATTTTTATAAAAGTTACCATTTTTATCTTCTAACATTTATAAAAATTAGTTTTTATAAATTAAAAATCATTTCGAAAATCTTAAATTTTGAAACCAAAAATCCTTAAGGAAAATCTGTTGGGCTTGTTAGCCCAGTTAAGGCCCAGAGTGGGTTTTATTTGTTTAAAAATAGTGCTCGACACAAATTTGGTTTTGGTCTAGTTTTCATAGTATACGATCGTGTACGGCTTGCATGTTACGTCAATTTGGTTAAGCGTGAGTCAAGGATTTAGGGTGTCGAAGAAAATGTATATGTTGTACGTGTAAAAACAAAGAGATAAGCCCATTCCTAGGGGTGTCGAGGCATGTACAAAATATTGTAAGTGTAACGAAAATATATACTTTTAGAAATTAAAGTGTGTCATGTGAAAAACTAAACGTGATATGCATGAAAATAATAGAGTAGGAAATGAAATAGGGAAACAACGACTTACAACTTCAAAAGGTGGTGGAGAGTCCAAGTGATATGCAACAATAAGAACAAATCGAACGCTATACCCTCTTCTTCGTGACCCTCGTTCCAATATATATCCTACCCAAGTAGTTCTTAACCCAAAATCTTCTTGTGTGGCTTCCTTGGTTTCGACAGCAAGTAAAGAGAAGGAAAGAAGTGTTTTGTGATATGAGATCTTGTGAAACTTTGGAAGTGTGAGATAAAATGCATTAAATGTGACTATATATAGAAGGAATGAGGTAGTTAGCAAAGCTTAGCATGTGATTTGGTCCTTGTAATGTCATTCGAAACAAGACAAGTTTGTCCCTAGTTTAGTGATAGGTCAATCGTATTTTGTAGTTCTTTGTGGCTATGATGACTTTGTGGATTTGTTTAGTACTAGGTTAGGGTGGCTTAGAGAAACATGTGATGGTACTCGAGGATTTGTTTAATTAGAAATGTGTTTTTATGTAAAGAAGCACAATATATTTTGGTTAACAGAACTTAGGAGGTAATGGTTTGAACCAAAAGACTAACTAATTCAATAGGTTACATGTAGGGTGGCTTGGTGTTGTGTTTTGGTTTGATCTCACACGCAAAAGAGATAGGGTGGCTTGGTGTCGAGTGTGTAGGGAACTAAAGAAAAGAAAAGAGATTACAAAAGTTTGGTTGTGGCTCGTTGGTGTCGAGTGTGTAGGGAACCAAAGAAAAATGAGTGTGGTTTGTATGAGTAGTACACGAGCTAAGCTCGTTTGGTGCCAAGAAACGCAAAAGAAAGAAAGAAAACATATATTTAGCCATTGGGCTTGTGAAATTCTCGGTCCAAAAAGAAAACAAAAATAAAATTGGATTTGGGCTTGTGGTTGTGCACGGCCCAGCAGCAAGGCAAAAGAAAGAAAAGTAACTTTGGGCTTAGGGTTGTACACGGACCAATACAAAAAGAAATGGGGTGTCGGTGTCGATTCGTGTAGTCGACATAAACATAAACGGTGTCGTTACTGGGTATATATACTTATATATATATATATATATATATATATATATATATATATATATATATATATATATATATATATATATATATATATATATATAGTGATAATAGTTTGTAATAATTAATATATATATATATAATAATAATATATCGGTGACTTAACAAAGTATCGGGTCGCAAGCGGGAGTTACCGGTGTTAACCTCATTGGGTGACATCCAAGAGTGACAATCAGGTGATATCAGGTGACAAACTAATCGGGTGACAAACAAACGGTGACTAAAATAATCGGGTGACAAACAAACGGTGTCTCATATAAAAATTTCAAATTAGCCCGCAAAAATGGCTTAGATTAGAATAGTATCGAAAATTAGCATTAATAAATGACATGGGATTTTACGGAGTATTACATAAGCGACGATTGTAAAGGTTTCTCCACCCGTGAAAGGAGCTTGTTGACTAGTGCTTGAAACTCTCGAGTTGGAAACTCGGGGCGTGGATGTAGGGCAAGGAAAAAAAGTCCTTGTAGCCGAACCACAATAAACAATCGTGTTGTGGTTTGATCGTTTCTTTGTCTTTGCATATTACATATTGTCTTTAGTTAGAATCGTTAATTACACGTAAAGCTTTTCAAAGATTAACAAGTAATTTGAGTTTATATCTTTAAACAAACGTAAAGTTTTTAAAAGATAATTAACTCAAAAAGCGGTAAACTATTCAACCTCCCCTTCTAGTTTTCCACAAACTTTTAAATAGGAAAACATGAGTTCTTATTTATATTTAACGCACATAGTAAAAAGATATTTTAATAGATGAAAGTTTGAAACTAATATTTATTTTAAAAGTATTTAACGTATATTAAAACTAATTCGTACATTTATAAGATTTTGTATGTTTAATGGATGGAAGTCTCAAACCACTATCAATACTCATGTAATTGTAAACAAATTCATATTATAAAGTGTAAGGGGTTTATTTGGTTATTATATAAAGTTATCAAAAAACATGGCGATTTATAATTTTACACTTAACTCCATTTAATATATTTAAACTTTAACCACTAATGTTTTATTAATTACCCCCTATTTTTTTAAGTTTTTATTTTCATCAAATTGACACCTATATTTTTATGTGTTTTTTTCCTCAATTAAATTCTCCATCAAATTTATTAAAGTTTGACAAAAATCAATTCAATTTTGACTTTTTATTGACCAATAAAATTGCTCGATTTCGCCTACGTGTCAAAATCGAGCATTATTATTGGTCCAATTGTTTTCCACTAAGATTGTTTAGTTAAAAAAACTCCGAAATTATGTAATTCCTTTATTATATAAAAAGATTAGGGTTCTTGATCATTGAATTGAAGATTAAGTTCTTGTTTGGCTAGAACTTTGAGGTACGTTTACTATTTATTGTTTGGTTAATTAATTATGCTCTATATGATCCTATACGCTTCCGCATGTATACTTGATATTATATGTTATATTCTATGATTGTCATGTTTATATAATTCCAACATGAAGAAGACGTTGAACTCAAGGAGGTGATAACAAGGTTGCAGTTGAGGGAGTATAGTGTGAATCAGTATGTTTGGATTAATCAACAATTGAGAATGAAAAGGAAGCTCGTGATTAGTATGAATGCATATTTAAGAAGTGAATTACTAACTCATTGTCACAATAGTCCTGTTGTAATTCAAGCTACTATGCAAAAAGCGTGTTCATTGTTCAATTAGAGAGGTCTCAGAAAAGAAGTTAAGCAGGTTCAACACCTTTTTTGTTATCCAAGATTGCTACAACATTTGCATATTCCAAATAGTGAATGGTCTCGCAGTTTTATGGACTTTGTGGAAGGTTTGCCAAAATCTCAATGAAATTGTGTGATTTAGGTAGTAGTGGATTGACTTAGTAAATATGCTCATTTCATTGCCATGGCACATCCTTTTACTGCAGTTCAGGTAGCACAACTCTTCTTTGATAACATTTGCAAACTTCGTGGGTTGCCAAAAAGTATTATATCATGTAGAGATAAGGAGTTCATTAGCATTTTTTTTTGTAAATAACTTTTTAAGTTGCTACAACTTAAACTACTTTTGTTTATTGCCTATCATCATCAAACTAATGGCCAAACAGAGGTCTTGCAATAAAAGCTTGTAGTGCTATTTGAGGTGTATGTATTGTGAAATTTCTAAATATCGGTGTAAATGGCATCATTTGGCTCAATGGTGTTACAATACAAACTATCCCTCAATGTTGAACACTATTCTTTATGAAATTCTCTATGGCCAAACACCCCAATACATATTCCCTATGTGACTGATGACAGTAGGGTGGACATAATAGATAGAACCCTCTCAGCTACGAAAGAGATTATCAGAATGCTTAGATTTCATCTAAAAAGGACTCAAGACATACTCAAGCAACAAGCAAATAAGCATAGAACTAACAAATAATTAATGGTGGGTGATTGGGTGCATATAAGTTGTAGGCTTGCAGCCACATAGAAGGTTTCAGTGAGTGGGAAAGTATAATAAGATGTCACGCAAGTATTTTGGAGTTTTTTGTTAGAGCCTTGTAGTTTAAAAACAAAAATATGCAACCCTTGTAGTTTCAAAAATAATTACATCACAAAATATTTATTTTATTTTTCTATTGTTTTCTTTTTATGCTTCAACAAAAAAAAACATAGTGGTAGTTAATATTGAAATACCCAAACCCTACTTCTCTTCCTACACTTTTAGAGGCAAACCCCATCACGTTGGCTCTCATCCAGGTTAAACTTGGTTTCAATTTTAGTTTTAAATTTGTTAATCATGATATTTTATTTGTTGTACACACCCATAAGCTTTATCAGTTCTAATTTGACATAATGAAACATGATATTTGACAGTAGGGGATTAGAACTTTGTTTTTTGATAGTACATTGCAACATATTACTCTATTAAATGGTTTTACTGTAATGTTTATCTAGTTGGCTCATGCATATACATGCGAACTTTCGTAGCCTTGGCATATTGATTTTTCATATGCACTTTTTTTTTGTTAAGTGCGTTATGCATATATTGCATATTGGTATGATGTTTTTAACTGCTTTGTAGTTTTATAGGCTACTATGGCATCAAAGTATGTTGTACTATTATGATACTGGGGTGGCAAAATTTGTGATGGACCACAAGGTATAAGCTATAACAAGCCTCTAAGTAAAGCTATCAAGGTTCAACATGGAATAAAATTCAATGAACTTATTAATCAAATCCATTGTGCGACGTCCACTGATAAGGAACACAATAGTATAAAAGTCATTTGTAGATATCCATCAGGCACCGGAAAGATGATGAAATATATTCATCTCCCTATTACGGACAATGGTGATATTGATATAATGTTTGATGCGCTTACTCTACATCAAGAACTAAGCAACATTGAGCTATACTTAGAGGTTCAAACCAATGAACCAAAGCACCATACGGGGATGGCATCCAGGTATTAATTTATTGAACTTAATTTAAATTTTACTGCCATGTCAAGTAGCATTGCTACTTAACTTGTTTACTAGTAATCCTATTTTGTTCCAGTACTTGCAGAACTCAAGATACAATAGAAACTGAGACATCATTAACTCATAAGACGGTGGAAGAAACAAACAACGAGCAAATACCTAGTATGAGACATATCAATGTTGTGTCAAACATGATTCAAAATGAGGTAGTAGAAACATGTCCAACTATTTGGAAAATAAGATGCAAGTTATGGTCACAATGTGGCTGCAAATGGCAAGTACGTGCGTGTAAACGTAAACGCAGTGGATATTTTGAAATCACAAAGTATATGGGTCCGCATAATTGGTTACACTACAAGATTACTCGAGATCATCCAAACCTAGATTCAGGTTTGATTGCTCATGAAACCCAACACCTTATAAAGGAAGAACCGTCAATTAGTATTTCTACTTTGCGAGCTGATATTATTGATAAATTTGGTTATACTCCTTCATACAGGAAAGTATGGTTAGGAAAGCAAAAAGCAATTGAAAGAGTCTTTGGGAATTGGGAAGAATCTTATATTCTTTTACCCAAGTTTCTAGCTGCATTTAAATTGTTCAATCCAGATACTATAATTGAATGGCACACCGAGAGAATTCCAGATACGGGTGACGTGGAGTTTAGACGTGTTTTTTGGGCATTTGGTCCATCTATCAAGGGATTTGAGCATTGTCGGCCTATAGTTAGCATTGATGTCACACATTTATATGGAAAGTATAAGGGTAAGATGATGATTGCAATGGGAGTTGACGGTAAAAATCAAATATAGCCACTTGCATTTGCTATTGTTGAAAATGAATCTTATAATAGTTGGTTTTGGTTTCTATATTATGCCAAGAAACACGTGGTGAAAGAACGTGAAGGAATTTGTCTATTATCTGATCGGCATATGGGAATCCTAAAGGCAGTTAATAAGCACGGATCTCCTTGGTTGGAACCACGTGGTTTTCATAGGTAATGTTTATTAAATCCCGCGTAACTTTTTACTATTTACTTTAACAACTAACATAAACTTTTTTCATATAGGTACTGTTTACGACATTTTGTTAACAACTTTCATGATAAGTTCCGCAACTCAAATTTGAAAGCTTTAGCCTACCGTGCTGGGAGTCAAAATCAAATTCGTAAGTTCAACTCCATTATGGACGAAATTGGGAAACTAAATCCACAAGCTCGTGAGTGGCTTGAAAGGCATCCACTTTGTAGATGGACACTTGCACATGACGGTGGGAAGCGTTTTGGGATGTTGACTACAAATATGTCTGAGATTTTTAATAGTGTACTTAAGGGTGCTCGTTTCTTACCTATCACGGCATGTGTTCAACTTACATTCTATAGGGTCGTGCACTACTTTGATGTGAGACGTTCTCTTGGACATAATGCTCGAGCTAATGGTGATCTGTTTACTCTACATGTTATTGCGAAACAAGCTGGCTCAATGTCAAAAGCTAGTGGACATAGCTTGAAATCGTTTAACCGAGAAAAAGGAGTATTTGAGATAACGACTCGACGAGGAAAAAATGTGCAGGTTGTTAATCTTAAGGAAGAAACTTGCACATGTGGTAAGTGGGAAATAAACAAGTTTCCATGTTCTCATGTATTGAGTGCGTGTGTTTATCTTCATTTGAATAGCTCACAGTTCGTTCATAGATATTATTCGATTGTTGAGTATTCTTTAACCTGGGCATCTGAGTTTTCCCCACTTCCACATGAAGCATATTGGCCGTCTTCTTCTACCACATTGCTTCCAAACTTAGATTCAATACGCAATGAAAGAGGTCGTCCTCGATCAACTAGGCTACGAAATGGAATGGACATTATCACAATTCGCAATTTCAGGTCATTTACCCAAGTCTCCACAATTTACTATTCACATATTTCAATTCATCATTTACTATTCATCATTTCACAATTCATCGTTTCACGTAAACTAGGTTTTCGGGTATTCATTTTTCATAAACCAGGAAGGGTTAACCATGTGATCATGAGACATCATTCATAATACATTTCATAGACTAGGGTTAGTCTACATATCATCACTTCATCTTGTGCATTCTATTCCACTCTTAAGTTGTATATTATTTAAATTACTTATATGTAATTATAAATAAACAATCACAAGTGATCAATGATTTTTATCAACTCACCAAACAATCCCCACTATGGCACTCGTATTCTCATATACTAATTATATTGCTATTAAAATAATAAAAGTTATTTATTTTATATTTTAAGGGTTTATATATTTTTAAACATACATTCATATTAACTCATAACAATATTTGTACCAACCAAGCAATACCTATCAAAACACTCAATGTTTGCAAAAATTATATGTTATAATTTTTATGACGTAATTTTGTCACGTTAGTTCTAATAAAAATCTATTTTTAATTAACCCGGTACCCAAATACGCTAAACCGCTCAAACTATACACTAAACGGTACCCCGTAATCAAAATATTGTACAAAAACTAGCAACACAACCACCCAATATAGAGGTGGCCGGTTTTTGGCATGTGTCTAGGACACATGTCCTTACAAATCAAGCCACTATATAACCTAAGTCACCTAACTACAAAAACATACATGCAAGTTAATAATATTAAATCAAAATAAAATTCTCTCTTCTCTTTTTCTCTTGGTGGTGCACGGCAAAAACAGGAACAACAAGGAGAAAACATCAAATTTTAAAGATCAAGTTGGTTTCTAGTTTATTTGGTATTCCTTGTTAGGGTTTTGAAATAAAAACCCAAGGTATACTTAGGTTTTCATCACTAAAATCTCATTATCATTCAAGTAAGTGAACCAATGTATTTTTCATAATCTTACAATGTCCATCTCAATTTATTTACACATGCAAGTAGTATGTAATTAATACCACTCCATCTCATGTTTTTATCATCTTTATGAATTAGAAATTAATATTAAGAGTGTATTGATGAGGCGAAAAATGATCCGTTTTTAGGGGGTCATTTAAGCCCGAATCCGACTTTATTTGATCAAATATTGCCCTAAATCGTTCCTTTTGTGATTTTAGGTGTTTGGAGAGTGAATTCTGGAAAAGAGGCTATTTTGGACGTTTTTGGAGCATAAAGTGAAGAAAACGGCAAAGTACCAAAAATCCAAGCTGAAAATACAAGGTGACGGCGTCAAGACCAAAAGCTTGACGGCGTCAGACAAGAATTAAATATCGAAGGTGGTGACGGCGTCAGACGTACTGGTGACGGCGTCAAAGTGGCCAAGAATAATTTACCGTGGGTGGTGACGGCGTCACATAGGCCGTCATAAGTGGATCAAGGCCGTCCGAGGAAGTTTATGGCGGCGAGGTGACGGCGTCAGAATTAACTCTTGACGCCGTCAGACTGTTTTTCCTATATATAGTTTTCTAGTTTTTTCATTAGAGAGAGAAGTTTTGGTGAAACCCTAAAGACGATTTTGGTGCCTCTTTCACAGGTTTTTCAAGGGTTCCAAACCCTTGAGACCTTGCATTGTAATTGAGATAAGTGTACTTTCAATTCAATCAATATGTCTATGTGTTGGTTGTTTATCTCTTGTTCTTGTCTCAATTCTACTATGCTAGGCTAGATCTCTCTTGTGTTTGCTTAGATCTAATGAAACCTAGATGTTGATTATGTGTTGATTACTTGTCTATTCTTGTTTTGAATGAATGATTTATATGTTAGGCTTAAGAAAACTGGCAGATCTCCAAATGGTAACATGCTTGAACATCTTAAGAAACATGAACCGAGGCGTACTAGGTCTTTATTGGTTGTATTTAATGCATGAGCCACTGTTTACAATCCCTATAGTTGTGCTGGGTCATGGTGTAGGAGGAGATAAGAGCTCATAGAGTTGGGGAGTTATGTATGCCACCCCACGAATGGTATTAAGGAATACAACCCGTCATTCATACAAGTGTAACAAGTAATTAACATGTAAAAGATATCTAGGGAGTAATGAAGTCTAAGTAAACACAATTTCTCCAATTACTGCTCACAACCTTAGTTTAATTAGTTTAATTTCATTTTTATTATTTTATTTTGATTACATCTTAGCTTTGGGTTAGTTGATTAGCAACTAATTCCGCCCACTCCTTCAAAACCCGAGATTTTACTTGCTTTCATAAAAATATAAAAATACAAAAAATAATCATCTCTCACCTCTAGAACTATTAATTAGGTTTTCTAATCCTAGCGACACTATTCCTAAGCTGAACGATCAATCCCCCGGTACTTGTCACTATACTATACTACAACGATCAGGTACACTGCCTGGTGGGGGTTGTAAGCTTCTCGGGATCCCTCGAGAGGTAAAGCAAGGTGCGATTCCCACGCATCAAGTTTTTGGCGCCGCAGCCCGGGGAATAGTTATTGTCTAGGTTAGGATTTCTTTTTATTAGGTCTACTTGCTAGATTCCTTTCTAGTAAGATTTTTATTTTTATTTTTAGGTCTTCTTTAGTCTATCTTATTTCTTCGTGCCTTTGTTCGTAACTCTTTACCATCCGACATCATGGAAGGTGGTAACATCTTTGAACCCATCATCCCACCACAACAAAACCCACCATTAGAACCCCTTAGGCCCCGAACCTTAGGAGAGTATTCCCGACCTAGCCACCAAGGCTACCGAAACACCATTGAGCTCACCGGAGCCAATGTGACCCCCTTGCGATCCGACACCATCCGGTTGGTGCAAAGCGGATGTGCATTCCATGGACTTCGTTCCGAAGATCCAAACCAACACCTTAAGGACTTCCTCAAAATCGTAGATTCCATAGACCTAGGTGTTGAGACTAGAGAGACAACCCGATTACGCCTATTCCCATTCTCTCTACGAGATCAAGCTAGTCAATGGCTTGAACGTTTACCCGCGGGATCCATCACCACATGGGACAATCTCGCCAACCGCTTCCTCACCCAATTCTTTCCGCCGGAAAAAACTGCAATGCTTAGAAGGGACATTTTGATGTTTGAGCAACAGCGGGGTGAACCTTTTTACGAGGCTTGGGCCCGTTTTAAGGATCTCCTCCACAAGATCCCTCATCATGGCATAAACCTTTGGTTATTAGTTCAAATTTTCTACGACCATGTTGACTATCACACTAAGCGTACCATCGACAGAGCCGCGGGAGGCAAATTGCGTGATAAGAATGCCGAGGAGTCATGGGCAATTATAGAAGAGCTCGCTGTCGATAATAATGAGATTTGGGAATTTAAACATACGGTAGAAGCGGCCATCAATGCAGTTTCGGCATCTGGAGGAACCACCGAAATCCCTGATGAACTCTTATGCAAACTTGAGGCAAAAGTTGACTATTTTGAGGAAAGGCAAAGGAGACCCTTAAGTCCTAGACAAGCTACTGTCAATTCTGTCTCAAGATCAACTTCGGCACCATTATCTGAATCACCTTCTAGAGAACATGTCAAAACTTTTCAGAGATACACCCCACCTTGCTCTCCTCCCAAGGAACTTAGCTCGGAATTTGAGGCTAGGATGAGAGAATATATGGCGACTCATTCTGATCGGCTTGCTAGATTCGAAGAAGCAGTTTATAAGCAAAAAGAGGAGATGCAGGAGAAAATGAATGAGATATTGGGTCTATTGGAGGAGTATGCCAATCAGAAAACCCCTAACGAATACTGCTAAGGAAAGAAAGCGCCACTCCCACCACCCAATTTGTTAACTCCATCACCATTGTCCATAAAGATAACGAGAAGGTAAAAACTCCTGCTAAACAGACCTTAGAAAAACCGCCTGAGTCCCAACCTTTGAGTTACTACCTGAAACACGACATAAACAAAAACACCATAACAAATTGGATTAAGGATGATAGGCATAACCAATCCTCCGAACAGGTTCCCGAAAAAGAGAAAGAAGAGGAAGATGAGTATGATACGCTTATTGGAGGATCAGTGGTCGAGAGGTTACTGGTACAGAAAGTGGCCACCAAGCAGGTAGCATGTGGGAATTTTGAATTACCAACGAGCATCGGGGACTTGAAACATCTTAGTGCTTTCGCCGACCAAGGATCGGAAGTAAATCTTATGCCCCTGACTATCTACATCCAACTGACGTCGAAGATGCCAATACCCACTCGTGTTAGGCTGTCTCTTGTTGGGCACTCGTACATATACCCCCTAGGAATAGCAGAAGATGTATTAGTCAATGTTGCAGGATTCATGTACCCCGTCGATTTTATGATCATTGATGATAAAGGGGATGGATGCATGCCAATAATCCTTGGGGCACCATTCCTCACCACCGTTAGGGCTGTCATTAAGTATGAAGATAGGAAGATTGAGCTTAAATCTGGGAAGAGAAAGATTAGCTTCCACATGACTCCGCGAAGTGGGCATGAGAATTCGAGTTGGAGAATGATTAAAAACAACATTGGCACGACGCCCATTCGTGTTCAGAATAAAATTCTTGCATGGGAGGCAAGAATCAAAAGCTATAAGAAAGCTAAGGATGAAAGAAGAAAAAGCAATGAGGTTCCGATTGAACTCAAACACACTCAACACGAAAGCACTCGTAGACCGTTTGAGGAAGGGAACTTAGTACTCTTGAGACACTTAGAAACAACAATACCACCCGATAAACCAAGTCCTTGGTGGTATGGGCCATTCACAATCAAAGGATTGAGCCAGGATGGGGTAGCTAACTTGAGAAGCAAATTAGGTGGGAAGGTGATTGCGAGTATAGATAGACTGAGGCACTACCACCATAATAGTAATGATCGCAATTATATGGGGTACATCATTTCAAATGATGAGATCACGTAGTAACCCACGACTTTGAGTCTAGCTACAAGACTCGTAAATAAAGAAAAGCGCTTCTTGGGAGGCAACCCATGTTTTGTGTGATTTTTATTTGTTTGATTGTTATTTGCTTCCGTATGCATGTTTTATTTTTATTGTTGGTTGATCGTGTTTCTCTACTAAAAAGTGGAAATACTTTATTATGTTGTTTAGCCTAGTCTTAACTTCAACCTAGAGGTATTTTTGCAAAAGATAAGTGTAAGGGGAAACCCCAAATATGTTTTTAAGAAACAAACCGATCATGATTATCCACAATATCTAATGAACATGTATATTCGTATTTGTTAGAGTCAAATGCTTGTATTGAGTCATAATGAAGTTTTGCAGGATTTTCCAGGAAGTAGGACAAAGTTTTTCCAGAAATTTTCCGGAAACTTAACATAAGAATTTCTGCAGGTCCATTCTGACGGCGTCAGGTTTTGATCTTGACGGCGTCAGGAGTTAAAATCTGGAAATTTTACCGGTTTTGCTTTTCTAACGGAGTCTTATAGTTTTTGTGAATTATTAAGTTTTATAATCTCCAGGGAATCTGCAAACTTCATTCCACAAGCATTATATCTTACTTTGTTTTCTAGGATTTAGTAACTTATATAGGATGCCGCCGATTTTACGCGAGGTTGCCTTGTCTACTTTTGTCAGGATTTACAGGTTATTTGTGACAAGAAGATGATTTATATTCTGGAAGGGAAGCTTTGATTGTTCGTTTTCTTGGAAGAAGATTTAACCTGGCCAACTAAAATCCATACCGAGCGAATCAGGGGAGTATTTGTACTCATTTTTAGTACACGAAACCCCTAGTACACCCCTCCGAGCCTATCTTTTCGTTTCTAACTTTAAGCATTTTACTTAAAGGAAGAATTTGTTACACCCCACTTAAATGTACAACCAAATCGCCTTAGCCTTCCGTGTATACGCTCATTTTTAGTGCATTATTGTTATTTGTTAAACCCTAAGTTAACTTTCTAATTGATTACATGGTTGCTAAGTCGAGTCATATCATTGTACATATTGTTTTGGGACTATTGGGACTCATGGGTAAGTACTTATTTTATGGAGTAATGGGGAAGAACATCACTTATTACCCCCATATGTACGTTAATCTTAAAAGTGCTCCAAGTGTTTTGATTTTCTTAATTCGAGTCATTAGATTAGTTAATGTAAAGTATGTAAAGATTCAAGTGTAAGGGGAATTCTCATCCCCTATGATGTATTATTTTGGATGGTAGGGTAAGAGTGTATGCAAAAAAAAAAAAAAAAAAAAAAAAAAAAAAAAAAAAAAAAAAAAAAAATCGAAAAATCAAGAAAAAGAAAGAAAAAATAGAAAAAAGAAAAAGAAAAAAAAAAAACATACGGACTACCATCCCGTTTCATTCTATGTTTATGTTTTTGTTATTTTTCATTTATTAGCTTAAGTCGAGTCTAGTCTTGGCTTAGCAACGCCATCTTGTACATGTAATTAACTAAGATTGTTAACTCGCCACCAGTAAAACTTCATTTATCCAACAAAACCGTGTAATTCATATCCCTATACCTAACGTTACAACCCTTTAAAAAGACCTCTTTGATAGTTTATCCTAGGTGCTTACGCCATGTGGTGGAGGTTTGATCCTTTCCCAAGCCTATGGTAATCTATTTTGCTATGACAGGTAGTGAGAGATATCTTCCATTTCCATAATGTTATATTACTTTATTACACCCGAGAGATGTGAGTATCTAAACACTATTTGTGAGGTGCTTGTGTATGACCTCCGTGCTTGTCTATTGGTCTTTAGTGGAACGATTATTTGTTGTAATTACTTTTATATTAGTGTTAAATGACCCCTAACTTGTCTTTTGAGTAGAATAAAAGCTCATTTGCTTGAGGACAAGCAAATCTCAAGTGTAAGGGTATATGATGAGGCGAAAAATGATCCGTTTTTAGGGGGTCATTTAAGCCCGAATCCGACTTTATTTGATCAAATATTGCCCTAAATCGTTCCTTTTGTGATTTTAGGTGTTTGGAGAGTGAATTCTGGAAAAGAGGCTATTTTGGACGTTTTTGGAGCATAAAGTGAAGAAAACGGCAAAGTACCAAAAATCCAAGCTGAAAATACAAGGTGACGGCGTCAAGACCAAAAGCTTGACGGCGTCAGACATGAAGAATTAAATATCGAAGGTGGTGACGGCGTCAGACGTACTGGTGACGGCGTTAAAGTGGCCAAGAATAATTTACCGTGGGTGGTGACGGCGTCACATAGGCCGTCATAAGTGGATCAAGGCCGTCCGAGGAAGTTTATGGCGGCGAGGTGACGGCGTCAGAATTAACTCTTGACGCCGTCAGACTGTTTTTCCTATATATAGTTTTCTAGTTTTTTCATTAGAGAGAGAAGTTTTGGTGAAACCCTAAAGACGATTTTGGTGCCTCTTTCACAGGTTTTTCAAGGGTTCCAAACCCTTGAGACCTTGCATTGTAATTGAGATAAGTGTACTTTCAATTCAATCAATATGTCTATGTGTTGGTTGTTTATCTCTTGTTCTTGTCTCAATTCTACTATGCTAGGCTAGATTTCTCTTGTGTTTGCTTAGATCTAATGAAACCTAGATGTTGATTATGTGTTGATTACTTGTCTATTCTTGTTTTGAATGAATGATTTATATGTTAGGCTTAAGAAAACTGGCAGATCTCCAAATGGTAACATGCTTGAACGTCTTAAGAAACATGAACCGAGGCGTACTAGGTCTTTATTGGTTGTATTTAATGCATGAGTCACTGTTTACAATCCCTATAATTGTGCTGGGTCATGGTGTAGGAGGAGATAAGAGCTCATAGAGTTGGGGAGTTATGTATGCCACCCCACGAATGGTATTAAGGAATACAACCCGTCATTCATACAAGTGTAACAAGTAATTAACATGTAAAAGATATCTAGGGAGTAATGAAGTCTAAGTAAACACAATTTCTCCAATTACTGCTCACAACCTTAGTTTAATTAGTTTAATTTCATTTTTATTATTTTATTTTGATTACATCTTAGCTTTGGGTTAGTTGATTAGCAACTAATTCCGCCCACTCCTTCAAAACCCGAGATTTTACTTGCTTTCATAAAAATATAAAAATACAAAAAATAATCATCTCTCACCTCTAGAACTATTAATTAGGTTTTCTAATCCTAGCGACACTATTCCTAAGCTGAACGATCAATCCCCCGGTACTTGTCACTATACTATACTACAACGATCAGGTACACTGCCTGGTGGGGGTTGTAAGCTTCTCGGGATCCCTCGAGAGGTAAAGCAAGGTGCGATTCCCACGCATCATGTATTGGTGAAGAGACTTGTTTGATGACATTTTGGAACCCATGACACCCAAAGAAGGTGTATGGTAGGTTATGGGAATTGTTGGAGTTGTTGGTGATGAATTTGGACAAGTTATTAGCTAGGAAAACCATTTTTAGCAATACATTTTAGCTACTGTCCCTATTTGTAAAATATGGTAAGCTCAGTAGGTATGAACTAAATTTTGACCAAAGATATAGAAAATACATTCTAAGATGAAACCATGGCCGCAAGAATGGGTAAAAACGGATTTTTAACGAAAAAGTTATGATAAAAACAAGTTATACCAAGTTTTGATTTAAACAATTTGGGACAGGCTGGTCATTTTTGAAAAACCTGGAGAAATCAGTAGCCCATGACCTATTTTTGACCAAATACTCAGAAAGTAAATCTTATAATGAAACCGTAGCCGCTTGAACGGACTAAATTGGATTTACGACAAAAAAGTTATGCCAAAAACCATATTGAAGGTCTAATAGACATTTTTTGAAAAATGAGTGTTGATGCACAATTTTTAGTGGGTAAAATGGGACACTAACCATTAATAAAATGCACTAACTTGTTAAAAATTTACTAATCCACTATAATACGAAACCATGGATATATAGAACGTCTAAAATGAGATTATAACGACCAAAATACACCTTGTTTTGAAACATGTTGTCCAAAACCATTTTCAGAAATTTTATAAGTATAGTAAATTTCGACGAAAGTTATATTTTCACTATAGGACTATTATAAAACATTGTTTCACTATATAAACACATATAGCACTATATGACTTGCTGTGAAAATATAAAGTATAATTTTCACAATTATAAACATTTCAAAACATTATGAGTGGTATAGATAATATATGCACATGCATTCATAACATTGATATATAATCTAAATTAGATTATACTTCATTTATAATAGGTTGCGGCTAGGAGTTGCGCCTTGTTATTTCAGTTCACTTCATAGTATTGTGTTCCATCACTACAGGTGAGTTTTCATAGCCCCGTTTTCAATTCAATATTTTGATTTCAAATCCCACGGGGGAGAATACATTGCACCAATTTTCGTATGAGCCTAAGTATCAAATCATTTGTACAATGCTTAAGTTAGCTAGCTGCCATGTTATAGTCCCCTATTCATTTATCATGGACCGTTAATTATGCGTAAGCGAGAGTGAGTGGATAGATCTATTGAGGGTGACACCTCCATCCGTGGTAGTTATATCAACAGTCAAACGGATGCATTTCATTTCTGTCATTTTAGAGTTTTTGGCAGAACACTCGGGAGGGGCATATACATCATCAGTATAGCTTCGGGGTCATGAGCTTAAGGGCTATTGTACCATTTTTATTTTTCACGTGACTTTTGTCATGCACTTATACTTAAGGTTACCGTATAACATATCATTTTATAAACCTATGAATCTCACCAACATATTTGTTGACCGTTTTAGCAATGTATTTTCAGGTAACTAAGACATAACCGTCATGGCATGCATGGAGTCATTACATTGGGTAGCGAGGATGACGCGTCTCATTTTGGATTTTCATGCACTTTTATAATATCGTTTGATTGTACTAAACTTATTTCCGCAAACTTTGGGACTTATGTTATGTAACTTTGAATGTTTTAAATAAATCAAACGATGTATTTTCAAAACGACACTTTAGGTCGTTCAATATAACCTTGTATGTGATGCTATGGACGTTACACCCAGGTATTCCATTCCGCTGCCATTCAGGTAAATTCAGGGTGTGACAGACATTAAAAAAGGAAAAAAGACAAACCGTTGTGGAATCTGTAGAGAAGGTGGTCATAATAAGCAAACTTGTCCTTCTAGGCCTCGAAAAAGGCCCCTTGATCCGTAAGGCTTGCTTGTTATTAAGGTAATTAACGTTCTTATGTGCATCACCATTTGTTATTTATTGTCAATTGTTTTTTAAAGCTCTTAATTATATATGCAGGTTATTCAATATTTGGCTCGTATGGAGGCATATGTTCCGGTCATCGAATTATCCGAAGGATTGAACTACTGAATTAAGATTTTAGTTGAACATATATGCTTATTCAATCTTGACATTTATTGGTAATAATTTGAATTTATTATGTTGGATTGAATTTAATATTTGATTTTCACCCATTGGCATGTTTATGCAATAGTTGGATTGATAACTGTGTGATCACATTTGTTTGATTCTAGTTGTTATTATAAATTTTAAATCTTTATGTGATTTTGATGTTGTGATGTGTTATGAATTTGCTGAAGCAAACCACATGATTTTATATATTATGACTCAAATGTAATGCTAAGGAACTATTATGCTTTTAAAGTGAAAAAGAAGTCTTGAAATGGTGGGTAACAAAACCATGGCTGGTGATGATCGCAATTGACATAAGATGGAACGGGATTTTTTTTTCGGTGGCAGGGATGGACTTGCAAGATGGGTACTAAAATATATATGTTTCATGCTCTAAGGGGAAGGATATAATATTATTACTGATGAAAAAAGGAAAAAGAAAAAAAGCAATTACAATTTGATGTAAATAACTTTTCAGTTACAATTATGATGTAAATAACTTTTCAAGTACAATGTTTGTGTATATATGTTTTTAAACTATGATGTGACAAAAAACTCAGTACTTTGGGCCTTTTAAAGTTTAAGCTAGAATGTGAAAGGTAACTTATAAGGTGAACTTGCTTCTTCAATCCCTAATTCATGATGTTTTCCACATATTACAACTCAGTGCACCACCTCATTGTGATGATTCAGGACTCATACAAATAGAACAAGTGGCTATTTTGGACAGACTGTTGGGCAAAGTGCGCAACGCAACTGCAGTAATTTTTTTTCATAGGTCTAACAATTCACCAGAAGATGCCACATGGGTATCCATAGAAGACATTTAAACCAATTTTTAAATTTTGATGTGCTTGCTTAATATTGGGGCAAGATTGGTTTAAAATAGGTCGAAATTTTATGCGTCAAAATAGAGGTCAAACAAGAAGTCAACAGTTGGCATATAATTGGCACATGAGAAGACAAAAGCTAGTTAACAACCTCCAACAGATTTTCTCGTCCAACTTACCGTTCAAATACTATTATAGTTTTACCTCATTTTTTAGCTAATCAATTTGTAATCTTCTACTCAGTTCCTGTAACAACTCCAAATCATTCAATATAACAAATCTTACAACTATATTTAGAGTTATTGACGACGTATATGGCCGAAAGGTCCGTCCACCGAAAGACCCGATGGGCCGAAGGACACCACAAGGTCCGGAATCCGGGAGGACCCACGACCATTGACCTGATGTCACCCTTGGCATTTAGCCTGAAGACATCTTGTCTTATTGTTCCAGAGCTGTCAGACACAGTTGTTAGGGAGAGTATCAGCCAATACAGCGGGAACAGTGTCATAGACAACGACTTGTATAGCGACCAGGTATGATTAGCAAGTAGTATAAATAGACACACAGACACACAGTAACTCAGATCTAGGTAGCATTTACTGCACTCTCACTTATATTTATTACTTACACCTTTCGGAAAACCTTTTACTTATCCTCACGCTGGAGCTTGGTCCTGAGGTCACACCCGGGGCGAGACTAACGCGTTTACTTTATCTTAGCAGGCATCCGAAGGGCTTGACGACACCAAGATCAAAGGATACTAGAAGATCTAAACCTAGCCACAAATTAATACTTAAACAGTTACTACAATTTAGTTTTTGTAATTCCTATTAGTTGTTAGTCCTTGTCTGAGTATTTGATTCCTACAAATTCATATCACATGCATTAGTTATAACAAAACAATAAGCATATCTTCTATTCAAGATGTTGAAATGAGTAGTTTAAAGATGCAAGAACACAAAAAGGCGGGCCCAATACGCATTAATAATCAAATCCGTTAATACTTGTAACTTAATGTGTTGTTTGTTATAAGATGATTTGAGTCTGAATCTGACTACATATCTTACTTTTAAAAGGTGATTAAAAAGTTTAAACGTGAATCAAATAATGTTGTTATTATTACTGTTTTTATTTTCGGAATGATTTTAATTTGCAATTTATACATGAAAGAGGAAACTGCAAAATACATACATGTGGTTTACACATTTTGGCATCTTACATCCCTGTCAGAAACTTTTGGCAATATACATCCCCCGTTAGGCAAAGGTTTGCCACAATACATCCCTCGTTAACAATGAGGACTAACGGTGCAAATTTTTATCCGTTATCTCTTAACGAGACTGAAAATATTCCACCGTTAGCCTTCGTTAGCCAAACATTTGCACCGTTAGTCCTCTTTTTGAACTTTTTTTTTTGTTTTTTGTACGTTTTATCCGTGTTTTGTACGTTTTATCCGTTTTTGCCAGTTTTTTTCCCCTTTTTTGTACGTTTATATCCGTTTTTTTGTGCGTTTTCATCCGTTTTTTTGTATATTTTAAAACTTTTTAAACGTTTTTATCCGTTTTTTTGTCAGTTTTTTCCTGTTTTTTGTACGATTTATCAGTTTTTTAATGTTTTTATCCGTTTTTTTGTACGTTTTATCCGTTTTTTTTAGTTTTTTTTTTTCCGTTTTTTGTACGTTTTATCAGTTTTTTAAAGTTTTTATCCACTTTTAGTACGTTTTATCTATTTTTTATCAGTTTTTTTCCGTTTTTTCTACATTTTATCAGTTTTTTAACGTTTTAATCTGTTTTTTGTACTTTTTATCCATTTTTTGTACGTTTTATCCATTTTTTATCAGTTGTTTTCCGTTTTTTCTACATTTTATCGGTTTTTTAACGTTTTAATCCGTTTTTTGTACTTTTTATCCATTTTTTGTTAGTTCTTTTCCGTTTTGTGTACGTTTTATCCGTTTTTTGTCACTTTTATCCCGTTTTTTGTTCGTTTTATCAGTTTTAAACGTTTTAATATGTTATTTGTACGTTTTATCCATTTTTTGTCAGTTTTGTTTACATTTTGTACGTTTTTATCTGTTTTTTGTACGTTTTATCAATTTTTTGTCAATTTTCCTCTTTTTTGTACGTTTTATCGGTTTTTTACGTTTAATTCATTTTTTTTACGTTTTATCAATTTTTTATCAGTTTTTTCCCATTTTTGAATGTTTTATCAGTTTTTATTTGTTTTTTGTACGTATAAAACGTTAAAAAACTGACAAAAAAGGATAAAACGTACAAAAACCGGATAAAACTGATGAAACGTACAAAAAATAGAAAATACTGAAAAAGGCGGATAAAACGTACAAAATACGGATAAAAACATACAAAAAACAAACCAAATGTAAATAAAACTAACAAAAAAATTGGATAAAACGTACAAAAAACAGATTAAAACATAAAAAAACCGATAAAATGTTCAAAAAATGAATAAAAACATAAAAATAACCGACAAAAATAGATAAAAACGTAAAAAAAAAAGATAAAATACGATGAAACGTACAAAAAATGGATAAAAACGTAAAAAAAAACTGAGAAAACGTGCAAAAACGGAAAACAACTGACAAAAAATGGATAAAACGTACAAAAACATAAAAAAAAAAAAAAAAAAAAAAAAAAAAAAAAAAAAAAGACCGATAAAATGTTCAAAAAATGAATAAAAAAAACTTACAAAAAACGGATAAAAACGTAAAAAAAAAAACTGATAAAATACGGATGAAACGTACAAAAAAATGGATAAAACGTAAAACAATTGATAAAACGTACAAAAAAAAAGAAAATAACTGACAAAAAATGGATAAAACGTACAAAAAACGGATTAAAACGTTAAAAAACTGATGAAACTTACAGAAAACGGAAAAAAGCTGACAAAAAACAGATAAAACGTTTAAAACCGAAAAAAAAAAAACTAAAAAGGAGGACTAATGGTGCAAATGTTTGGCTAATGAAGGCTAACGGTGTAATATTTTCAGTCTCGTTAAGAGATAACGGGGAAAAAATTTGCACCGTTAATCCTCATTGTTAACGAGGGATGTATTGTGGCAAACGTTTGCCTAACGGAGGATTAATATTGCCAAAAGTTTCTGACAGGGATGTAAGATGCCAAAATATGTAAACCACAGAGATGTATTTTGCAGTTTCCTCTACATGAAAGCATGAAACCATCTTACTGCCACGAAAAAATAATTTGTATAAACACAAAAAAACAAAACACTTTTATTTTTTATCATGAATTTATCATATCAATAAACCATTAAATAAATTATTTTAAAGCATATCTTTAATTTAACATAATAAAAAGTTAAAAACCTATTACACATTCTAAGAGCCAATATAACAAGTCCCCCACTTCTTATTAGTAATATACAAAAAATACTAGTAATAAATAAATATATAAAAAATAATAATCCTCAAAGTGTGACCGCGACTCACTAAATAAGAGTTAAAAGACTAGTAAAATAACTTTTTAAAAAAACAGCATACCGAGTTTCCCAAATTTTACCGTCTTTTATCTAGAATTCTTGATTTTTGACGAGACACACTAAATCAAGAAGAAGGATTGGATTTTCGACGAAGAGGGCAACTTCGTTTCTTGGACAACCATTCCTTAATGCAATCTTCATGAAACGAGTGCTGACATGATACGACAACTCCAATGTGCTGGTTCTTGATGAAGTCATCTAGGCATATCGCACAATTATCATTCGTGGTCTTACCCGTCCCGTATAGTTGCTTCTCCTCGGTTTCAGGTTGATCACCATCACATACTGCCCCATCAACCTCATCGACCACGGTAAAAGCACAATCTACCACATGCGGTTAAGTTTACGAGTCGTTTTAGAAGGCATATTTGATCGATTTGGATAAAATTCTTAGAATTGGATGGTTTTTAAGAAAAATGGTTGTAGGATGAATTGTTCTTTTCCTACCCAACTATTTTATCATATTTATCAAAAATCAAATCAGTCCCTACCCAACTATTTTATCATATTTATCAAATCAAATCAGTTCCTACCCAACTATTATATATATATTCTAAAACCCATTGGGGGTTTGTGAGTGTAAAAGCACTGTTCATGCTACAATGCAGAACAGTGCACAACAGTGCCCACTTTTTTTTTTTTTTTCGTTTGCTACAGTGCAAAACAGTACCCAATTTTTTTATTTTTTTTTATTTTTTTTTTTTTTTAATATAAAAGAGATGCACCGCCCTCTAATTAAATTTTCGTTTTAGACCATGAGGTTATGGATCTATTGCAAAGTTAGTCCGGCCGTTAATATTGTACAGAAGAAGGCCCTCATATTAACTTTTAATTTCAAAGTTAGTCCCTAAATACTAACTTTGCAACATACCGACAATCTCAAGCCGTAAAAAAAATACTATTTTCAGAAACACTTTACGAAAATAGTACTTACGGTTATCAACCTTTTGCATATTTAGTCCTTAATAACAAATTTTTTTTATACAACCGTTTAATTTCGAGTTTAGATTAAACAAAACATTCCCGCAGCAACGCGCGGGTAAACCCACTCGTTTTCGCTATTTATTGTAGGATGAATTCTTCTAGAACAAGGATTGGTGATTTTATCATATTTATCAAAAATCAAATCAGTCCCTACCCAACTATTTTCGCTATTTATTGTTTATAGATTTGGCAAATTTAGTATAGTTATACTTGTCGGTTAGTTTTTAATTTTTGTAGCGTTTGGATTTATGTGTTATCACGATTCACGAACAGACCCAAGATAAAAGAAGGGCATTTCGTCTTTACACACCACTTATTTGGTAAACCAACACCACTGCACACTTTTTTCACATTGATCAGTGTGACTTTTTGTCGTTTTATATTTACCATTTTCATTTCATCACTGAACATCTCCCTATCTTCCTCATTTCATCATTTTCTTTCATTTTCTTAATCTTTTACAATTATCTTCTTACATTCCATACTCACTCACTAACATAACACCTACAGTGTAAGTAGTTGTTCATGTTAAATCTATTAGAAGGTCAAAAGAACAGAAAATGATGTATTGTTGACACTACGAAACTCACCACCATTAACAAAGACAATTAGTTTGTAACATTTTTGAAAGACATTAGTGTGTATCTGCTGAACCTTTTTTATGCGTTAAAAATAACTCACATCGCCTCCACTGGACGGACGGCCACATCATCTAATACCCAGCATACACTTAACAATTTAGCGGAGTGGCCGCTGTGGTGATTTGTCCTGAGGTGGTGGCGACCAGGGCCGACTTTGAGGGTGTGCAAGGTGAGCGACCGCACAGGGCCCAAAAATTGTAAGGGCCTCAAAATTTGTCCTGTTAATAATTATATGTATGTGTACGCATATTTTTCACAAAGAAAAAAGTATATAGATGAGAAAGTATCTTATATAATAATATGTTAGAACGTTTAGCTAACTAATTATATTATATCTTATACATAGTGACACCTTATATATAGCATTCCTTAGCGAAAGGCCTCATTATTTAATTTCGTCCAGGGCCCTCAAAATTTTTATAAATTCATGGGACGGCCCTGGTGGCGACAGTGGTTTGTCTGGAGCTGATGGCGGATGTGGTGGTATGACCACTACAGGTTGCGACGGTTTGACAGGAGGTGTTGATAATGGTGGCTTAGACTTTTTGTGTGTTGGTTTTATGTTTTTCTAAAAAATAAAAGGAGAAGAAAGAGACATTCATGTGTTTGGGGACCATTGTAAGAACTAAACCTGTGAATTTTTGGAAGTTAGTGTTTTTTTTTAAGAAAATAATTATATGGTGTGTCAAGGTGGCGTGTATACCGTATAACTCTAAAAGAAGAAAAACAAAAAGTCAAAGGCCTTAACTTATGATAAAATGACGATTTCTTAACCAAGTTTATTAATCATATATAATCAAAAAAATGGATCAAGCAAAAGTTTTACAATGAAATAATCATAAAACCAAACCAAATCAGCTACCTGGTTTTATAACAATACAACATTGTGTTTTAAAAATAATTTTATATCGAGCTCAATTTCAAATTTTTAACAAACTCAAAATCACAATAATAGTAGAACCAATAACATTACAAATTTAATTTTCCAAGCAAATTTCACATATATAACTTGCCAAATGAACAGATCTGCAAATAGAAAAATGTAACAACAGAAATTGACAACAAAATAAACTGATATTCCATTCCAATTTGCAATTACACAAAGATATACAAAACAACATCTTCTCATTACTACACCAACACCTAACTAGATCTCAAACATAACAACCACCAGAATCTAACCCCCAAACCCGTAAAGGGTCCTTCCTTGCCTCTTCAAAGCATAAACCACATCCATTGCAGTCACCGTCTTACGGCGAGCGTGCTCAGTGTAGGTGACAGCATCACGGATGACATTCTCCAAAAAGATCTTCAACACACCACGTGTCTCTTCGTAAATCAGACCGCTGATACGCTTCACACCTCCTCTACGAGCCAAACGACGGATGGCAGGCTTGGTGATACCTTGGATGTTGTCACGGAGAACTTTCCTGTGACGCTTTGCACCTCCTTTGCCCAATCCCTTTCCTCCCTTTCCTCTTCCTGACATTTTTTGATTTTGAATTTGGGGGTGTTTGGATTTTAATTGATTGTTTTTTGTGTGTGTTTTGTGGAATTTGGGGTGAGGGTAGGTGGGTTTATATATTGGTGGGGTGGGAGTTTGTGTTTTCTGGAAAGGGTGGAGTGAAATTAAGATCGTTGGATTGGGAGGGTGTGGAGTAAGGGGAGACGTTCGATTGTGATCCGTGTGGTGGAAATGGAGTGCTGTGATTGGTGGAGTTGTGTAGATGCGGATCAGGCTTTTTGAAATGCTATTGTTTATAGCAGCAATAACTTTAAAAACTATAATTTGAAGCTAAAATAACTAATCTAACATCCTAACTTTATAAAGTAATTGCTCGTTAAAATAAAATAACAATCTCTATCTCTAGTATATGTATAAATCATTTAAAAATTTTATTTCTACTTCGTATTATTATCATAAAGTCTTTTTCTCTTTTTCTAAAAAAAACATTCAAACTAATAGAAGCAATAATTATTCATTATACACTACTACAAAAATGGTCTTTTAGACCTTCTTATAAAGACCCTATATGTAAAGCACACGTCTAAAAAAGGTTTTAACATGATTTAGGCCGGTTACAATGAAAACAACGGGTCTAAATGTGAAAATTACATCTGGGCCGGTTACAATCCAAGTAACCGGTTTAAAAGACTATCTTTTGAACCGGTGATGTTGAAACACGTCTAAAAGGTTTTGTGCGGGATTTAATTTTTCAACTCTCTTCAAAAATTTCAATTCTCTTCAAAATTTTCAACTACCCCACCAAAACCCTTTAACACCTATCAAATAACACAGTCACAATTCTATCTCTTCATCTAAACTCACACCAAACCCTAAAAGTAGCTACCATCGCAGCAGTTCCCGTCACCCACAGCACCAGCAGCGCCACTTCGCCTCGGTCAGATCTGTCACGGCGTCACCAAACCCTAACCACTAGGTTCACCTACCACCGCTGCCTTAGCTAACCCCTAACCTGTGAGTGGTCTTGATTTTCATAATTAATTTTATATATGTTGCAATTTTGGTTTTGTTGTATTTTTGTTCGATTAGGCAGTGATGTTGATTATGTTGAGTTGTTGATCTTTATTGTATGTTTTTGATTGATTTTAAATAAACCTTTTGATGGTTATGAATGTGTATAGTGATATTTAAGGTACACTCAGAATCTAATTAGGAGAGTTTTGCACTAATGAGGTGTTTCGGTAAGCTAATGCTAATCTGCTATCTGCTATCTGCTAATTTGCTATTTGCTAATTTGCTTATGCTATGCAACTATGGTTATTGAATCTCTAAGATTAATTAATTTGTCTAATTTAGCAATTTGTTAGATATTTGAGTTGTACTTTGATATGTTTGTTCTTAGGCTGAAAAGGAAGTTGTAGATTTGGAAAACAACTAATCTCAGTGAGAATGAAAAGGAGGAATTCAAACAGCCATTGATGAAGGTGACCGAAACCATTTTCACATACCCACCAAAAGTCAAAAATAACAACACGCCAATCTCATCCCTATGGTCAGGATCGTAACTACCACTCCACAAGTTTGTTTTTGGGAATGGACCAGTCCACAGATATAGCTTGAATCCTTCAATAATCAGGTATGTAACATCAAATCTATCTTCAATTGATTTTTTTACTTGGCAAATTTTGAGGGATTATATCTCAAAACTTGAGTATAAACTTAAAAATTGAGTATGAATCTATCTTCAATTGATTTTGTTTCTTGGCACATTCTGGTATTTTATACTTAAGGCTTCCTTTTTTTAGCCCATGTCACATTCATATAATAGATTCTGTAGATTGCATCTTGTAAATGATGATGCACAAATGAATTAAGATGCTTATGAATAAGATCAGATATAAAAGATGAAATAGGTATGGTGAAGATATCATCCTCTTTGGATGTGATAATGTTTCATACCAAGAAATCTCCTTTGTATATTTGATTGGTCATACTAATGCTTTAAGCTTGGATTTTATTTAAATGGTGATAATGATTTTTAATATAGTAACCAATATTCAACAAAATTTAAAATGAAACTCTTTTTTACCCGAAAGATTGTGGATACTTTAAGTGTGTATTAATATTGGAACTTTAAGTGATTCTAAATAGCACAAAGTTAGCTAATAAGATACTTCAGAATGTGATCTGCTGAAATATTACCAAGAAGCACCTTAATTCTTGGTTGATCAACTAGTCATGCTTGCTTTTCTGAATTTAGACCTTTCAAGATGCAATGTTAATCTCTATATATTTGCCATTTGATAGATTGGTTCTATGCGATAATGGTTGTACAAAGTAAAAGAGTTATTGTTAAATTGATTGAGAAATAATAAATTGATAGCGAAAGGTTATATAAAGAAATATTGACTAACAAAAAAACCATTTGCGGCAATCATGATTTGTTGTTTTAGGAACTCGCATTGATTAGAGGCTGTAAACTATTACATGAGATATATAGTGCCAAGATGGTGAAGACCATTATAGATGGAAAGGATTGTGTTCATTTTGTCAAGAAACTCCAAATGTAAGCCTGCAATTCCATCCAAAGCTTTTACAATATGCGTAACTTTGCTACTTTAAATGGGAATCTAATGTTGATTGTTTTGGTTTGCTTACAATATGTTATTTGCAATAACTTGCAGGACATGCTAACAAGAGGAACAAGACTGTTACCATTCAAGCTTATAATGTTTATGTTTGTGATATGATTGAGTCTTAGCGATTTAGGTAAATAATCAAGTTAAGAGATGCTTGAAACTCCTTATAACGGATGTTTTGTAATGTTTATTTGCAATGGCTTATAACGGGTGTTTGTATTATAGTTCAGTGCCTCGTTATATACTTTCCTTTCACTGTTCTGTATGAATTTTAATGAATTTATGGCCACATATGGGTTGTTTGGGATTCATAAACTTTGAGAGCTGCTTAGAATTGCTTATATAAATTTTTTTATTAGAAAAATATACATATAGACCGGTTTGTATTATAATCACCGGTCTGGATAACACGTCTTTTAGACCTATATGACGAGTCTTTTAGACCGGTTGAGCACCGGTCTATATAGCGAGTCGTTTAGACCGGTTGATGCACCGGTTTATATGTGTATTTATCTTTTGGACCTCCCCCCTTTTAGACCCCTCCGAGCACCGGTCTAAAAGGGTCTTAGCACCGGTCTAAAAGCCTCTTTTTCTAGTAGTGATATGAACAAAATTGCATAAGTGCTCATTAGTATATCGATAAACAAACGACCAATATCCAACATGTGAATGACTAGAGATGTTAAGATGTAAATAAATCAATAATCGAGTAATTGAATTTGTTATAAATTTATATATGGTTTTTGTTAAATATTTAGAGCACTCAAGTATTGATACAAGTCAAGCATGACTTATATATGTTTTGAGAAATTTCACATCAAAGAACTTAACTTTAAGCTAGACGGCCTACATCAATGTCACGACCTAATAAGTTTAAAACCACCTTGCTCAAGAAGTTCCCTAAAGAATGAAGAAGTGGTGAAGGACGTGGAAGTTGATGAAAAGACGATCTAATATGTAAGTTAATTGTTTCATAAACTGGGACTAGCCTTGCGGTGGGATACAACATAAATTGAACCTAAACCAACTTTGATAACCAGACCATGAGCTGATGAGCATGGTCATAAACTGAACCTAGACCAATTTGTATGTGTATCTGAGAAGACAAGAACATGTTTCTGTTCTACAACACAAAGCTACAGACTTGAGCATTTGTTCAGGTTTAACATATCGTATAACAATGCGCTAAGCATACTAGATAGAACCTATTGTTGGTCTTTGGCTCTTTGTCTACGTCATGCTTCCTAAAACTGTACAGGACACCTGTTTTTGTTAAATGATGAAGGTGGCTTTTTATTTTTATATTAGAACTCAGTCATTCATTTTTTATTATTTTTGTCTGGAAACTACAAAAATAGGATCTTTGCTATAGGGTACTCTTGTCAAAATTGAGCCTTGTGACTTGAGAGTAATACCATGGAATTATATTACTCAAGGGTGGCAACACAGTTATACTCACTTTGGTCTCATCACATTTGAAGTTTTTTACAGTTTTTTAGTTTATGTTGTTTGTTTAAGCACGTTTCTTAATTGATATTATGATATAAGTGACTAATGACGTTGTGCGGATTTACATGTTACATGTGGTGGACTATGGAGATCATAAACTGTGGGAGAACAACAACATCAATTGGTTGCTATGCGAACTACATGTGGTGGCTTTAGATACGAGTAGAATTGCAGAATTGCATAATTGTGATCAAGTCATTGATATTAAAATATGGAATTTTTTAGTTTTATATTAAAAACATCTAAATGGTATTTTGATACGTGGGAATCGCATCAGGCTTTACCTCTCGAGGGATCTCGAGAAGCTTACAACCCCCACCAGGCAGTGTACCTGATCATTGTAGTATAGTATAGTGACAAATACCGGGGGATTGATCGTTCAACTCATGCATAGTGTCGCTAGGATTAGAAAGCCTAAGAACTAGGTCTAGAGGTGAGGGATGATTCTTTTTGTATTTTTTATATTTTATGAAAGCAAATAAAATCTCGGTTTTGAAAGAGTGGGCGTAATTAGTTGCTAGCCAACTAACCCATTTTAACTAAGATGCAATCAAAATAAAATAACAAAAATAAAATGAAAGCTAATTACTAATGTGGTGTAAACAATAATAAGAAAAGTTGTGTTTACTTAGGTTTCATTACTCCCTAGATATCTTTTACAGGTTGATAATTTGTTACAATTGCATGGATGATGGGTCGTATTCATTAATACTAGTCGTAGGGCCGTGTACAATATTCCCTAACTCTATAGTGTTGGGTCACTGAATTCCCCAAGTCTTCTAACAAGGATTTGAACGTAAAATCCCCTAAGTGCAAACAAGTCACTGAGTGAACAGTAACTCAGTGAGTCACCTTCAGGGAGCTAAGACCGAGCCTAAGAAGAAAGGTTCTCCATTCAGTGAGGCGGAACTCAGTGAAGTGTGATCTAAGCCAAGAAGAAGGTGATGGGTTCAGTGAGGATGACAATAACTCACTGAACCCCAATGACTCCTCAGCAACTTAAATGTACTGAAGACTGATGACATGAAGACTGAAGTTTTGGCGGGACTGGGCGGGAAAGTCTGAGCTGCTTTATTAAAGTGCTTTATCACTTTAATGTCAGACTTTCCCCAAATGGTTAAAACCAGTCTGTCATCAGAAAGTGCCTTTTGGATCTAACTCAATGAAGGTTCCTTTGCCAGAAGAATAATATCTTTCAAGATATTGTTAAGGAAGCTTTAGGTCCAATGTATATTTAGTTGTTCTATACTTGTGTATAAATAGGAAGCAAATGTGAGGAGTAAAAGTTGACAAGTTTGTGCAATTAATGCAAAGCATTCACAAACCACTTTTACTCCTCCAAAGAACAACACAAGCCCCTGAGATAGCTCAGTGGGTAATTTAAGTTGTCACTCAACTTAGTTGAGTTTAGTGAGGAGTCCATACCACACTTGTCAATTCAACCCCAAGTGTTATTCCGCAAACACTTGGGTACGATTCTTTTTGATTAACTTCTAATAAAGAATTAAACGTTGGAAAATATTATCTCTTTTGTTTACGTTTCTTTATTGTTAATCATTTTCTACATTTGTGTTCAAGTCATATAACTTGGTTACTTTAACTTCTTAGTTACGGTTAACCAAGTAAAAGGGACCAACAAGTGGTATCAGAGCCTCTGATTTGTAAAACTTTTACACGTTTTCAAAACCTAAAGAGTGCTCAAGTTTTTAAAATCAAGATCCCACTATGACTGACACAGATGTTCCCCAGCTTGTCGATAAAAAGGGTGGAAGTTATTCAGCAACTGCCCCTCGACTTGAAGCTGGCAAATTTAACAAGTGGAAAAAACGAATGCTTTGCTACTTAACTGGGATGGAACCTTATTATATAAAATTGATTAATGAGGGTCCATATGTCCCAACAACTGCCCAAGGTTTAATCAAACCTGAAGCTCAGTGGACCCCAGATGAAAGGAGGGTGGTCAATCAAGACCAGCGCCTGAAAAGCATCATTATATCATGCCTTCCTGATGATATAATGGAATCAGTGATCAACTGTCCCACTGCCCAGCAGACATGGACTGACCTGGTTCATAGCTATGAAGGGCCTTCTGATACCAAAGAGAATAGAATCATGGACCTGAAGCTTGAATTCAATACCTTCAGGGCCAAGGATTCTGAAAGTCTCCCTGAGACTTATACTCGGTATAAGACCCTCCTGAATGAGCTGACCAATGATGGTGTTATACTGTCAAAACATGAAATCAATGTTGGTTTTGTCAACAGTCTCCCTGAGAAGTGGTTAAACTTCTCTCAGGGATTGAGAAATGCAAACCACATTCAGAACCTTGAGCTCCCTGCCATTTATGGGAAGTTTGTCTATGAAGACAATCTGATCACCAGGAGATACCCTGGTAAAGCTCAGGAGACTAAAAAGGCCTTGACAATCACACCCATATCAACTGCTTTCTATTCTAAAGGTGTTGTGCAGGATTTTCAGGATGGTTCAGATGATGAGGTTGACCAAAGAACCAGTGAGGAGTATCTTAATGATCTTCAGATTGAATTTCATGAAAGAGCACTCCTTGCTAATTCAAAAAGGTTTTTTAAGAAAAATAAATTTCCTTCTAAAGCAAATGACAATACTGAATGCTTTAAATGTGGCAAAATGGGGCATTTTGCTAAAGATTGTTTTTCAAAAACTACCTCAGAACCATCCTTCAAGTTTTCAGGAAATAACTCTTTTTCAGGCCCCAGCAAATTTCAACCAAAAATGCTTCAGTCTAGTCAAAGATTTGAAAAAGTCCCTCAAATTGACTTTGAAGCAAAGTACAGAAAGGCAAAAGCCAAGCTTGCCCTTCTTGAATCATCCTCAACAGTCTCTCAGCCTCCTCAGGCTCCAAAGCCTACTCAAGCCAAAAACAAAGGGCTTGTTGCTGAAACATATGACTGGGATGAGGTTGAAGTGTCCTCTGATGATGATGAAGTTCACATCAGTGCCCTGATGGCTCTGTCAGAAGACAACAAACTTGCTGTGGGGAAGAGTCATGCAAGAAATGGTGAATGGGTCAACATCACAATGAGAAAGGTAAATCTTTTACTTTCTATGGATGATAATGATGATTGGAAATCTTACTTAGACTATATAAATGTTGATCTTAAGTATGTTGAAGAGCAAAGACTTAATCTGTTTTCAAAATTTAACAAACTCAGTTTTGAATTAAATCAGTGTAGAGATGAATTACTTGTCTTAAAACAAGCCAAACTTGAAAGTGTCACACTTCAAATTCAAAACTCTGAACTTGTAAAACAAAATCAAGCTCTTCAGGAAGAACTTAAGAAAGAAAAGGAAATTATTTGGAAATGGACTCAGAAAAACCCCAAACTTTATGAAACACTGAGTCTCTCACCCAGCCCCAATAAGGCTGGTCTAGGTGATGATCAACTCACTGAGGTTTCAGGGGAAAGTAGTCATTCCACAACTTTTCTATTTACCAACATACTCTCTAGCAAGGAACTAGCTCCCAAACCCAGTGATTGGATTGAAAGAAACAATCCTGATAGTAAATTGCCAAATTTTAACACTGGAAGAATTCTGGAGCCTGAAAGCCAGGCTATCAAGGAGCTGCTAGGAGTCACTGATGAACTTAGTCCTACTGAGTCCATCACTGAGTCTAAGTCTGATTCACCACTCCCTCCACTGAAACAACTTCATGGAGCAAAACCCAATTCTAATCTTGCACCATTAGTCTTTCAACCACATTCTCCTAAAGAGAAATCAGGGTTAGGAAGGACTATACTGAAAAGACCTACTCCTGCACCCACTGAACACCAAAAACCTTCAGTAACTACTGAAGTGAAGCTTGAAAGCACTGATTCAAAGGTTGATCAGCTTGCTGAACTTGTCAGGATGCTGAGTGAGAAAATTGAGTCTACTGAGAAAAACTCTTACTCTAAATCTACCAAGCCCTCAGTATCCTCAGGTTCATCCAAACCAAAAACCACACCCAGACCCTCAGGGAGATGTGAACTGTGCAATTATCCAAATCACAGCACTGATAAATGCTACAGAGTCCTATTTTGTATGATATGCAAACAAGAGGACCACAGAACTTGTGATCACATCCCCCACACTGCCTCTTTAAAGGCAAGGGGTCAGTACAAAACCCAAGGCTATCAGTATGCCACACCTCCCAAACAAAGACTGAAGGCTAAGCCTTTCTCACCATGTCCTCACTGTGGTTTCAATGATCATCTTCCTGATGATTGTTTGATGAAAGTATGCTGTGACATCTGTGGAGATCCCTCCCATGAAACCAGGGGGCATGACAAAGTGATTCAGTCCAGAAGAAAATATCAAACCAACACTTCTCAGTCACCTGATGCATCAACATCCACAAAATGTAAAACATGTGGAAGCTCAGGACACATAACTTCAGACCATGATTCACTAACTGAGTTCAAAAAGTCCCTGAGGACTAAGCCCACTAGAAGGTGGGTCAACAAGCAAAACTAACCCAGTTTACTGTTTGTGCAGAAACACATCAAGGATCCTACCTGGCATCTAGACAGTGGATGCTCCAGAAGTATGACTGGTGTGAAAAGTTTTCTGCACAAATATGTGGAAGAACCAGGACCCAAAGTAGTATTTGGTGATAACTCATCAGCTCCCACTGAGGGTTATGGTTCAGTAAACTGCAATGGTATAGTTTTTACAAGAATAGCTTATGTTAATGGTCTGAAGTACAACCTGATAAGTGTTTCCCAACTATGTGATGCAAAATACATAGTTCAGTTTAATGACAAGAGAGGGACCATCTTTAATGCCAATAAGGAAGTTGTGTTGATTGCACCCAGAAGGGATGATGTATATGTCCTTGACATGTCATCCCTGACTCAAAATGGGACTTGCCTATTCTCAAAGGCAAGTGAGACAATCAACTGGCTATGGCATAGGAGACTCTCTCATCTCAACTTCAAAAACATCAACAACCTGGCCAAACAGAACAAAGTTCTGGGCCTTCCATCCCTGGTGTATACCAAAGACAAGCCTTGTTCTGCTTGTGAAAAAGGAAAACACCACAGGGCATCATTCAAAACCAAACAAACTTTTTCAATCAAAAGCTGCCTGTATCTTCTTCATATGGACCTTTTTGGACCTGTCAGTCCAATGTCCATACACCATGAGAAGTATACTCTGGTCATTGTGGATGAATACTCAAGATATACTTGGGTTTACTTCCTGACCAAAAAGAGTCAGGCAGCTGAAACCATCATGTCATTTGTCAGGAACATTGAAAATCAAAATGATGTCAAAGTTAAACAGATCAGGACTGACAATGGCACTGAATTCAAAAACCAAGACCTTGAGTGGTTTTTTGATGAGAAAGGAATTTCTCAAAATTTCACTTCTCCCTATACTCCTGAACAAAATGGAGTAGCTGAAAGGAGAAATAGAACACTCATTGAGGCAGCAAGAACCATGCTGAATGGCTCAGTCCTCTCAAAACATTTTTGGACTGAGGCAGTTAAAACAGCCTGCTACACTCAAAACAGGTCAATCATTGTGAAAAGGCACAATAAGACACCTTATGAGATATTCAAAGGAAGGATTCCTGACATCAGCTACTTTCATGTATTTGGGTGTCCTGTGTTTATACATAATCACAAGGATCACTTAGGTAAATTTGATGCCAAAGCTGATGATGGATACTTCCTGGGATATTCCTTGGTCTCTAAAGCCTTCAGGGTGTTCAACACAAGGAGACAACAAACTGAGGAAACTTATCACATTACTGTTGATGAGAGCACTGAATCCATCAGGTTCTCAAATTCATCAGTTGAAGAAATTGGTATTGATAACTCATCAAGATATCCTCCTGATAAGTATCATCCTGAGAACAATCCCTCAACTCAATACCAAGCTGATGCTGATGTCTCCTACTACATCATCCCTCACAATCTACCCCAACCACCTATCAGTGAGTTCATAGAAACTCAGCCTGTCTCAAATGAGACTGACACCACTGAACAAAATGTTCAGGAACCCACAGAACAAATTGTTCCTACAGTTGTCACTGAAGTGCATATTGATGAGTTACCTCATGTTCCTGAGACTGAACCTATTCAGGCTCCTACAAGCTCAAATTCCTATCCCAAACCCCAGGATAGCTGGACTAGATCCAAAATCATTGAGCTTGTGAACATCATTGGTGAACCCAATGAAGGCATGCTCACAAGAAGCAAGGCTGCCAAACTCAAGGCTGCCACTGCCAACATATGCCTTTATGCTGACTATCTCTCATAAATTGAGCCTAAAAATGTCAAAGAAGCCCTGACTTATGAAAGTTGGGTTCAGGCCATGAGAGATGAATTGGAACAATTTGACAGAAATGATGTCATGACCCTTGTTGAATGCCCCCAGGGTGTTTTAATCATTGGTATGAAATGGGTCTTTAAAAACAAGACTGATGAGAATGGCACAGTCATCAAAAACAAAGCAAGACTGGTTGCCAAAGGATATAATCAACAGGAAGGTATAGACTATGAGGAAACCTTTGCACCTGTTGCAAGAATGGAAGCCATCAGGATCTTCCTTGCCTATGCAACTTACATGAACTTTAAAGTTTACCAAATGGATGTTAAAAGTGCATTCCTGAATGGTAACATCAAAGAAGATGTTTATGTGCAACAGCCTCCTGGTTTCGAAAGTAGTGAATACCTCAACCATGTCTACAAGCTTAACAAAGCCCTTTATGGACTGAAACAAGCACCCAGGGCATGGTATGAAACTCTTTCAGCCTTCCTGATCCAAAACAAGTTTGTCAGAGGAAGAATTGACAACACACTGTTCATCTACAGAACAAAGGATGATGTCATTCTTGTCCAAGTATATGTTGATGACATCATCTTTGGCTCAACAAGTTACAAACTTTGCAAACAATTTGAAAAACTCATGACCACAAAGTTTGAAATGAGCATGATGGGTGAACTCACATACTTTCTTGGACTACAAATCAAACAAACTGAAAAAGGAATATCCATTTGCCAAGAGAAATATCTCAGGAACCTACTGAAGAAGTATGAGCTTACTGACTGCTCTTCAGTAAAAACTCCCATGGTTCCTCCAAACAACCTTTGTCCTGATCTCACTGGAAAGTCAGTGAATCAAACCCAATATAGAGGAATGATTGGCTCCCTGATGTACTTACTTGCCTCAAGGCCTGATATCCAATTCTCAGTCTGCCTGTGTGCAAGATACCAGGCTGACCCTAAAGAATCACATCTCACTGCTGTCAAGAGAATCATCAGGTACCTGAAGGGTACTCCAAACCTTGGTTTGTATTACCCAAAATGTTCAGGATTTGATCTCAAAGGGTACACTGACTCTGACTATGCAGGATGTAACATGGATAGGAAAAGTACTTCAGGATCCTGCCAATTTCTTGGTGGTAAACTTGTGTGTTGGAGTACAAAGAAACAGCAGTCAGTGGCCATGTCCTCAGCTGAAGCTGAATATATGGCTGCTGCTGGATGCTGTGCAAATGTACTTTGGATGAAGAGCCAACTGAGTGACTATGGCATTCAGTATAAGATGGTACCTATCTTTTGTGATAATACAAGTGCCATAGCCATCTCAAACAATCCAGTACTTCATCAAAGAACCAAACACATTGATATCAGATACCACTTCATCAGGGACCATATCTCTAATGGAGAAATTGAACTACATTTCATCCCCACTGAGTATCAGCTAGCTGATATCTTCACTAAACCTTTGGATGAACCCACTTTCACAAGATTGAAAGCTGAACTGGGCATGTTGGACATAGAATCAGGGAACTGATCAAAAATGTTCCAACATGATGTATATTCTCTAGGTCCCTGATCACACCCTTCCTGAAACACTCATTTTTATTGAATGAAAAAATCATTCAGGGGGCTCAGGATGAAAAATGGCATTGAATACCCTAACTAAATGCTCTAAGTATTTAGTCAGTTAAATGTCCCAGGTAGGTAACTGAATCCTATTAAATATAGGAATATATGTCACTTACACAACTGGCATCCACTCCTTGGGCCCCCACATCTCTCTCACCAAACACCACTGAGCATTAAATGCTCTCTCACACACAAAACGTGTGATGATTGTTTTTCCTGCAAAAGTGCAATATTTGCAGAAGCACCCCAAAGGGTGAGAGAAAATAGGGGTAGTGGGAATCGTGACATTTAATGCGGATATCAAACCAAAATTATTATGCCGTTTCGGTTAAATAAATTAAACCTTTGGCATCCGCAACATCACCTCCCAAATCTTTACCCTATAAATACCCCCACAAAAAGGGAAACACACACACGCTTTTAAAATCTTTAACAAAACTCTTGCAAATTGTTTTCAAAACTGCGTGTGTTTCCTCACCCATACCCATTTTTCAAACCAGGCTTTTTATTACCAAATGGCTACTTCTAAGGTCGTAAAATACGCACCCAATGTGGATTTCCAAATGGAAAGCGTAGACCTTACCAAAAATAATGTGGTGGGGAACTTTGCCTACCCTGCTGGGTACCCTGAATACAGGGATGTGGTGAAGTTCCTTCAGAACTGTTTCCTGACCACCTCATTCACTAAGACCCCCTCAGTCATCTATCATGACTACTTGAGGGAATTTTGGTGCACAGCGGTTGTTGAAAACCCTGATGCGCCAAAAGAGGCCAAAATCAAGTTTACAGTCAAGAATGGAACTAAGTCCCTAACTCTTGACTATAAAACTTTTGTCAAAGCCACTGGGCTTGATTATACCACGACCTTCACTGCCCAACCCTCTGAAAAAGAGGTAAAGGAGGTCTTGTTGGAATTGGGACCCTATGACAAAAATCACCCTGAGGTGACACCAGGGTCCCTATTATCCAAAGCCCCAATTGTTAAGACCTGGTTCCCAGCTCCCTGGAGGATTCTAATGACTTTTGTCATTCAGGTTCTCTGGGGAAATAAATCCTCGACTGAGCAATTAAACACTACTCAAGCAATGATAGTGTTCTGTCTCATTGAGGGTAAAATGATAGACCTTGGAGAAATCATCTTCAGGGACCTCATAGCAAAGTTAGGGGGGAAGTCTAGGCAAAAACATATGTCATATCCTAGATTTGTTTCCTGTGCCCTACAAGACTTGCTTGGGTCTGAGTATGATAGGCCTGACGCAGTAGGTTTTGAGCCTGACGTCCTACACAAGGCAAATTACTCACGCGACCCTCTTGAGGTTACACCAGTCACCCTGACATTGTACATGCGTACTGCTATCCAGGGTGACAATAAAGTATCACCAATTCCCTCTCCCACCAAAAGGGTGAAGAGGAAGAAGGGTCAGGGGTCCAGGAAGGTGGCTCAACCCAAGTCACTCGACACTGAGACTTCTGATCCTAAAGTTGCCAAAAAGGGGCATGAATTACCACCCTTGACTGCGGACACCCTGAGTATAATAACCCAGTCACTAGGCCTGCAACAAAAGCCAACGGAGGGCACTGAGAAATCACACTCAGTGTCCTCGGGAAAACCCGTTTCCAAAGACTCTACTGTCATAAACAAAACAGTTGAGCCGAAACAAAACAAACCTTCACATCCTGTTAACGTCTCTGGCAAATCACAACCAGGGTCTCAGGGAGTAAGGGATCCTAAATCCTCGGTGGGGCAGCACTACTCCACTGAGAAGGGGGTCCACAAACAATCACATCCTGCTAAAGGCTCGGGTAGATCAAAACCCAAGCATCAGGGAGTTAATGTCCCTAAACCTTCGACAGGCCAGAACAAGCCTGTTGGAAAGGGGGACTCAACCACTCACTTGCCTGATGAGGACATTCGCAAATCAAAGCTTTTGTCTGAGGGCACCCCTACTTATCCCCAAGACTCAGTGGGAAACAAACAACCCACTGATAGGGACACAACAATCACGGCTCCTCGGGATGGCACTGAGAAACACCCATCAGTGTCTGAAGGGGTCACGAGGGACAAAGACTCAGAGGGATATAAACCACCCGCTGATATGGAACCCACAACCACTCCCGGAGGTGCGCATAACTTGGGAACTGGCCTTAAAGACCAGGTAGGTAAAACCCAACCTACCGGATTTGAGGGGTCAGGACCTGGCCAAAACGAAGGCAAATCTTCTTATGAAGAGGAGCCGGATAACCTCCAATTGTTGCAGATGATCTCCCTGGCGGATGCTCAGGCATTCTTATTTTCTGATGATGAATTCAACAGTGACGAGGAAGTCTTCACGGCCGAAGATGATATGGAGGATGAGGAGACAGTCCCTGAACCTGTTACTCAGTCTCCTCAACCCTCTAACCATGATGAAGATGAACAACATTCCGAGCCGGAAACCTCAGAAGACGCTTCAACTCTTCTCACTGAAAGAGCCTTCAAAAGGTTCATCAAGAAAATGACTAATGTTTTGTACAGGGGGGTCACTGAAGAGGTGTTTGATCTGCATACTAAGCAAGCAGTCCACTATCACCTTCTCAAAGATGCTGTTGAAGATTACAATGAAGATGTCAGGGAGCAAAATTCCACTGTCAATCACTCCCTGACACAAATGACTTCGCACATCAATCAATTTTTGGAATCCCTTAAGGAGCTGGCTACAGGGGTTAAGTCAGTTCAAGAATCAGTCAAGGATGATCCTGAGCTCAACAAAAGAATTCTTCAGGCATCTGAGACATATCAGGTCAACTCGGCGGCCCTTACTGAGTTACTTGGTTTGATAAGGGATTCAAATGTTCAGAATCTCAGCTCCACGGTGGAGTCCCTCAAGTCTTCCTTCACTCAGTTGGAAGCATCAGTGACAGCTCAATTCCAGAAGTCCACATCTCTGGCATGGACAATGGGTTCCAGGATGACTGCCCTTGAAAGTTCTCAGGCTTCACTTGACTCCAGGGTGTCTCTCATTCATCAGGATACTGCGGAGATCAAGTCTATGATGACGGAAATATTTCAAGCCTTCAAGGGTTCTACTTCTACTTCAGTAACTCCAACACTTGCCATCACTGCAGCTCCGGCAAATGTTGAGGGGGAGAATGTTACTGAAACCCCTGTTACTGATGAACAAGAAGCTGGACAGCCCTCTCACACTGAGGGGGAGCATGTCACTGAAGCCACACCAATCACTCAAGTTCCCCCACAAGAGGAACCAGTCTCCTCCACTCTACTTCAGGACAGAGGAAAAAGCATTGCCACCACCTCAGAACCTGAAGTCAGACTCCAGCCTGCCTCCAAAATTGTCAGAGTTGACCCTGATGAACCTATCAGGGTCCCGTATGAAATTAATGGAAAAATCTATCAACTTACTCATGACCAGATACAAGACTACTTGGGAAAAGTTGAGAAAGCGGCAAAGGCAGCTGAAGAAGAGAAACTGAGCAAGCCTAAACTGATACAGGTTGTTCATGAGGAGGCTGAAAAGATTGGTCTGGACACTGAGGCACTAGCTAATGAACAAGCTGGTGCAGCCTTTAAAAAGGCTCAGGAAGAACAGATGAATGCTCTGAAAAAGGAAAGGGAAGAAAAGCTGAAGAGGCAAGCTCAAATCAGAAAGACCAGGGTTGAAAGATATCATTGGGTGATGAAGGAAAGATTGAAGCCTGAAACCATCACTGACATCAAAATCCACAGGAATACCAAACCCGCAATGGTCACTGTCTTCAGGGGGGCTGATAAGAGAATAATGAATGTTCATAATCCATTCAAATTCGCTGACTTTGGGATCACTGAACTTGATGAACTCCGTCCCATCATTGCCAAGAAAAATGGCGTCGTTGTTGATCAACTTCTCAAGTCACTGAGCGAAAGATATGACAGACTGAGAGCAATGCCTGAAGCCCTCAACATTCCCTCCCTTCTTCCTGCTCCAACAACAGGAACTGCTTCTTCAACCACCACAAGGAGAAAAAGGAAGCACATCGAATCCGAGCCTGAGATCAAAGTCCCAGGATTGGAATGTGACAGGTCTGTTCCTGAAGGAATCACCTTCGTGAACAACACCGTGCTTGAACACCCTGAATGAGGTCTATGCTTCACTGATGAATATGGAGACCTTGGCTTCCAAAGGTGGTCCGATATAGACAAGGCAGGGGTCACGGCAATGGTAACGTACCTGATGTTAGCTGCTCCTATTCAAAGTGGTGCAAACCAAAGGTTCTGTAAGGACCTAAGGACAAAGATTGAGGAGCATCCTGAGAAACACCTGCTGAGATCAAAGAAAGCTAAGATTGAGGGACTTGGCTATCATCTGAACATCTGATCTGCAACAACTATCTTTTTTTATTTTGTTTGTAATTTGTAGGAAAATGTAAAAGCTAATGAATAAACTGATGTTTTGTTTAAATAGTTATGTCCTACTTACAATTACAACAAACATTCAGCAAGAGAAGATGTACCCTGACAACTCAAGCTGAATCAAGTATCACTTAGGCAATTTGTATGTTCAAATAGGGGGAGATTGTTGGGTCACTGAATTCCCCAAGTCTTCTAACAAGGATTTGAACGTAAAATCCCCTAAGTGCAAACAAGTCACTGAGTGAACAGTAACTCAGTGAGTCACCTTCAGGGAGCTAAGACCGAGCCTAAGAAGAAAGGTTCTCCATTCAGTGAGGCGGAACTCAGTGAAGTGTGATCTAAGCCAAGAAGAAGGTGATGGGTTCAGTGAGGATGACAATAACTCACTGAACCCCAATGACTCCTCAGCAACTTAAACGTACTGAAGACTGATGACATGAAGACTGAAGTTTTGGCGGGACTGGGCGGGAAAGTCTGAGCTGCTTTATTAAAGTGCTTTATCACTTTAATGTCAGACTTTCCCCAAATGGTTAAAACCAGTCTGTCATCAGAAAGTGCCTTTTGGATCTAACTCAATGAAGGTTCCTTTGCCAGAAGAATAATATCTTTCAAGATATTGTTAAGGAAGCTTTAGGTCCAATGTATATTTAGTTGTTCTATACTTGTGTATAAATAGGAAGCAAATGTGAGGAGTAAAAGTTGACAAGTTTGTGCAATTAATGCAAAGCATTCACAAACCACTTTTACTCCTCCAAAGAACAACACAAGCCCCTGAGATAGCTCAGTGGGTAATTTAAGTTGTCACTCAACTTAGTTGAGTTTAGTGAGGAGTCCATACCACACTTGTCAATTCAACCCCAAGTGTTATTCCGCAAACACTTGGGTACGATTCTTTTTGATTAACTTCTAATAAAGAATTAAACGTTGGAAAATATTATCTCTTTTGTTTACGTTTCTTTATTGTTAATCATTTTCTACATTTGTGTTCAAGTCATATAACTTGGTTACTTTAACTTCTTAGTTACGGTTAACCAAGTAAAAGGGACCAACATATAGGATCCTACTTCACTCCTATGTCGAGCCGTTAGAAGCTCCTAACATGGAATCATTAGAATTCTCCTACACATTAAATACAACCGAAATCATAGTACACCTCTGATCATGTTTCTTAAGACGTTCAAGCATGTCACCAATGGAAGTCTGCCAGTTTTCTTAAGCCTAACATCGAATACAATCATCCGTAACAACTATAAACAAACAATCAACCCATAATTAAAATCTAGGTTTCACTACATCTAAGCAAACACAAAAGAGATCTGGCCAAGCATGTTAAATTGAAGACAAGTGTAAGATATATTCAAGTAACACATAGACATATTGATTGAATTAAAAAAGTACTTATCTTAATTGAACATGAAAGGTTTCAAAGAGTAAAAACCCTTGAAAAAGCTGTGAAATTCGGACTAGGGTTTCTCTCCAAAGTTACACCCTAAAAGTTACTCTCTAATGAATGAAAATTGCAAAACTATATATAGATTTTACAGGGTGACGGCGTCAAGAAGGAAATTCTGACGCCGTCAACTCGCCGCCCATAATGATCGGATTGCCTAGATCCACTTTTGACGCCGTCATGTGTAATTTTACTCTGGGCTGTCACTAACATTTGGACCATGACGGCCTATGGTGACGTCGTCATCTCCTTAGTACAAAACTCTCTGGACCATCACGGACTTTATCCACTTCCACCTCTTGCATTGCTCTTGACGCCGTCATTAAGAAACTCTTGACGCCGTCAGGTACTGACGTACTGTTCCCAGCAAGAAAAATTAAGACTTTGTCGTTTTCTTCACTTTTATGCTCCAAAAACGTCCAAAATGCTTCCTTTTCCAGAATTTACTCTAAAAGTACCTAAAATGACAAAAAGAACGATTTAGGGCAATATTTGATGAAATAAATTCGAATCCGGGCTAAAATGACCCCATAAAAACGGTTCATTTTTCGCCTCATCATATTTTAACTACTTACATATAAGATTGGCACCAAATAACATTGGCAGCATGAATAAAGGTTGTCAAAAAAAAAAAAAAAAAAAAAAAAAAAAAAAAAAAAAAAAAAAAAAAAGTCAACCTAACCCAACCCGTTTGACCCATGACCCCTTTGACCCATAACCCATTTGACCCACGACCCAAACCGACCAGAACCCGTTTACCACATCTAGTCATGATGCTTCTTATTTAGTACTTTCGGTGTCCGCGACGTTTATTTGTGTTTGGTGGAGTCGTAGAAGCGAGGAGGAAAATCAAGGTTTCTTTTACACTAAGATACTTGATTTGGTCCAGGAGATGGACCTTTGGTTTAGGTTATTATGTTAGTTTTGTGTTGGTAACTAATTTAGCAATTACATTATTCTTGCACTAATATGTGCACACATAAATATAGGTATGTTAACGAAGAGGATCAAATCAATGGTATGACAATACGAGAATGGATTTTTACTCTTTTAAGCAAATGTCCAGATGCTTTAGGTATAAATATATGTATTCTTGGATCTCGCCATTTGCTAATAAATGCTCTTATCTTTACACGTTCCCTTTTTGCAGTTTGGCAAGGCTATATGTCGTTCATTTTTCTCAAAGAAGAACAATCAATATTTTAGTGAATCACATATATTGCATTTATACTTGAATACTCTATAGGTTTATTTCAGTATTTGGAACGTACGCCATAGGAGGTTGCTATTATGACAATAAAGTATTCTGTGGTATTGATTATTTGAATTATCATTTGGTTCTGCAAGTTCACAATTACTCACCCTCTGTTATGATTACCAACAGTTGAACTAAGAATTTGAGTTTCGCTACCACAAGTTTGGTATTCTTCTTTATTAGCAAGTTTAGTTTCAAGTTTTCAGATGTTAGAAAGTTTAGAACTTTCTTTGAAATTGCAATTGAAGATATACAAATGTGATTTTGATGTAATATCTATTGAGATTATCTAGTTAACTTTGATGCGCTTTGCTAATAATGCAAAACTGCAACTACATTTAAGCATACAGGATGTACTAGTTGAAAAACTAAACTTTTGGTTTTGGAGTTGCATATAATTTGTTTCTTCATGGTTGAATGTCGAATTCATAGCTTCATACTCATTTAATGGTTGACAGTGTGAAACTTAAGGAAATTTTAGGACTTATTATGCATGTTTTTTATTTAATTTTAGTTAATATTGTGACGCTTGGAAGTGAGGGATGATGAAAATCAATTATATAGTATAGATTCTCCAAGGAATTACTAAGGGATTAATTAAAACCCGAGTCGTAGTCCAAATGAAGGTGTGAATGGAATCGTGGTTTTTCGATTAACGAAATGCGTAGTGAATAGTGATTGATACGCTCGGATCAACCACTTAACCAAGGATGGTCAATATAGTCAACCCTAGTGTATGTGCTCCGGTATGTATAGTGTTTTCCCGGGTCGTTAAGTCCCGATGAGAAATGAGATGCGAAATCGAGAACCGTTTTGTTATCGGGTGAATTGAATGAGATTTAAAAAGAGATTTTGTGTTTCTAAACTAATAGAAGAAAATAATAACTCAAATTTATGCAAATAAACTAACAACGAAAGCATGCAATGCACATTTATACTAAAACGTAAATTAAACCTAAAATGTAACGCGTGAAATTTAAAAACATAGAGTAAATGGGCAACTACTAAATTTAAACTACGATTTTGATTTGAGAATTGAAAACTACTTAAAAACTTGTAAAAACGCTAATCGTAACTTAAAAGAACTCAAAACTTAACTTAAATTGAAAACCGAACGTTTAAATTAAAAATTACGTAAGCGCACAAAATAAAAATTGAATTTAAAGCAATACTAGTCCTACGGATGTAAAAATGGTTTTCTTATGATCCTAATGATAAAATAAAATTTTGAGAAAAAGAAAAACAATTTTTTGTCTTTTTAATAATTTATTATGAATTAATTTCTAAATTTACTAATTTTAATTATTAAAAATATTAAATAAGGAGAAAAAAATCTGGAATTTTTTTTGAAATTAACTAATGTAATAAGAAAGGTAGGAAAAATAATAATTTGTAAAAAGCTAATCCAAATAAGCCACTATTAAGCTAACAGATTATATAGCTTATAAAGTAAAAAGAAAAACTACTATATAGGAATTGAATATGCAAGACTTAACAATAAAATTTCTTAGGGTGTGCATTGATTTGTAATGTGGATGTTGTGTCTGTGTGAATAAATCACCCAGTGTTCGAATTCTGGTTGCACCATTTTTGTAAAAACATTTTTTTTTTCAAAATTTTTTTAAAAAACATATTAAGAACATGAAAAGGAACATTTCCTATAACTACAACAATTAATGAAAACTACTAATAAGCACAGCAATTTATAGAAATAATAAGCAGTTAACTCTAATACTAACTAAAGGGCTTTTAAAATCCAACAAATGCTATTCGACAAGCTTAATTAAGCTAAACTAAGGGGGAAACAAGCAAAAAGGAAACTAAGGGAATCCTAAAAAACACTAAGGAAAAATATAATAAGCAATTACATAAGCCTAAAAAGCACAAAAACTAGCATATGCATACTAAGGGCTGAAACTAGGGTAAAAAAAAATGGCTACTGAGCTATGAACAGGATGTTAAAAAAATGGTAAAAATAAATAAAAATACTGACAACTAGAATACCCACTAAACAAGATACATACCAATTTTCGGGTAAAACGGACTTATAACGAACGAATGAAAAATCAAAAACAGTTTATGAAATGCACATTTTTTTTTACAGCAACAAATAAGCCTACTTCGGGCTAATGAAAAGGTAGTAAAAAAAAATCTAAAAAATTAAAAAAAATATATAGAATGAACCAGATAAGCAAGAAAACTACCTAAGTACCAAATTTCAAGTAAAACGGGGCTTATAACGAAGAAATGAAAAATCAAAAACTAATTTGCTGTTTCGCGAATTGTTCGACTAGTGCAGAATTTTTTTGCAAAATGGGTTGAAAATGAGATTCTTATATCTCAGGCCTCACTAACCTACATTTACCTATTTGCAACAAAAGTTAAGCATAGTAAACACCTATAAGTCCTAGACTACTAATCTACCTAAATTACTAAAACAAAACAGTTAAAAAGAAAAATATTTGAAAACAAGTGACAAAGCTTGAAATCTAAAAGGAAATTAAAAGTTTTACTATAAATCTACTAAAAAGAGTAAAAGGAAGCTGGTCTAAGTTGGAAAAGTGGGTTTAAAGCAGTTTTTGGTTGAAAAACCTACTGTGCCAAACACCCTTGTAGGCTAAACTGTTTTGAGAAAAAACCAAGGTTGTAAATATCGCTCCGTAGTACCATGGCGTTCGACCCCCGAAATCTGTCATATCGGTCTTGGCGGCGCCATAGCGGAGACCATAAATTATAAAAGAATATGAAAAAAAAACCCTATATATGAAGTGAATATGAAAAAAAAAAAAAAAAAAAAAAAAAAAAAAAAAAAAAACCCTAGATCTGAAGTAAATATGAAAAAAAAAAAAACCCTTAGATCTGAAGTTAAACAGCGTTGACCGGCGTTAATCTGAAAAAAAAAAAAAAAAAAAAAAAAAAAAAAAAAAAAAAAAAAAAAAAAAAAAAAACTAGATCTGGAATTGGCCGACCGCCGCCAAGGCCGATTTTGACCGCCAAGCTCCGATTTTGACCAAAAATGCCAAGTTAGACCGATATGTGAAATATCGTGGCGGTGGACCACCGAAATCCGCCATGGAGCCACCATATCGGCCGCCATGGCCGATTTTTACAACACTGGAAAAAACATTGGTAAAGTAGGATTTAGGCTGAAATAGTGAAAGACAAGCATTGATTAAGCTAAACTAAGGCATAATAAGTACATTTCAATCCACCAATAAGCCCTTAAATCAAGCCAACAGATTATCACTACTATTATTGGATTTTTAGTTAATGAGGAAGAATGTGGATAACTAAGACTAAGACTAAACAACAATCATTATCAATAAACTAGGTAAACTGAATAACCATAAAATTTAGCATAATAAGCAGTTTTAAATAAGCAAACAAGCTAAGTAATGGAAATCTAATTGAAACAGGAAAACTTAATCTTAAATTCAAATTGGAAGAAACACATTAGAAAGACAGAAGTTCAACTTAATTTAAAAACTAACACTACTCCTAAAACCCTATTCTAAACCTAAAACCTAACTAAATCCTAATGCCTCCTAAGTGTGGCCACATGTTTCTTTATATACTACTGAAAAAATAAATAACAATAATAAAAGGTCTTCAAGTCTTCTTGTCTATTTGTGTTTGTGTTTTTTCTGTGAGTGTATTGAAGCTTTGATCCAAATTGTGCTTTCTCTTGGCCTTCCACAACCTTAGGATGAAACTTAGAGACCACATCTTTCAATAATAGCCGTGGATCAATTTTGTGGCTTGTTTGGGATTGCCAGCTTGGCATTGGCAGAGAAGGGGGAGCATCAGCATGTGAAGGAGTTTGGCTTGGTGTGTGGTGATTTCAAGGTAAAGAAAATGACAGGTTGGGGTTATGTGGGTTTGGTGGGTAAAGAGTAAGCAGGTTGATGGTTTGACTATGAAAGTCAAGGGTTTAAAAAGGGTTATAGGGTGTGGTTTTGTTTATGGGTTTATAGAAATGGGTGGGTTGTGTTTGGATTGGTTTTAAGTTGGGCTGGGATTTGGTATTGGGTTTATGGATTTTGGGTTTAGTTGAAGTTGGGTGGGATTAGGTTGTATTAGTGATAGATTAATTTAAGGTTTAGGTAATTAGTAATTTAGTATTAGTATTAGTTAAAAGATAGATTTAGGTAAAAAAAACTGAATTTGTAAAAAAAAAAAAAAATTATAATTTTTTTTATAGATAATAATAATAATAATAATAATAATAATAATAATAATAATTTTGATAATTATATACATAACAATAAGAATATTAATAATATTAATAAGTCTAATAATAATAATAATAATAGTTATACTAATATTAATGCTAATATACTAATAAAAATACTTAATAGGTTTTGATCAAAAATGTGTTTTGTGATGTTATTTGGAAAAAATTATTTTGGTTTTTGAAATGGTTTCGGGAAAAAAGGTTTTGAGTTTTGAAAATGATTTTACATTTAAGTCTCGGGGTTTAAGGGTATAAAGGAATTTTGGTGTCGCGTGAGGGCAATTTGGTCATTTTGGGTTAAGGTTAAGGGGTGAAAGGGTAATTAGGGTTTTGGTTAGGTTTTCCATGCTCCCCCTAATTTCACATCGCCGGGATTGTCTTTGACTCTTCAATTCTTCAATAAATGCTCCAAATTGTGTCGAATCGATCCGGTATTTCTCCGTTTAGCTCCTTTTCCCATCCAAGCTCAGTTTTGCTCACTTTTGCCTTGTTTTCAATCCATTTGTACCTGAAACAAGCAAAAACACACTCAAAGGATATTTGTAACATTATTGGTCTTTTCGGGTGTTTTTGGTCATTTTTTGTGGGTTTTTCGGGCCTAAAATGATGAGTAAAAGGCCACTCATCAGTGATAAAAGTGAATAATTTGGTTTCTACACTGTTGACAATGAAATATAAGCAATGATAAAACAATTAAGCAACTAAGATAAGTAATAAAGCAATCGTAAGCTAAAAACGTAATGAAATCCTAAAAACGCGAAATTACCAAAAAATAACGCACCTAAAAGTCAAACTTAAACAAAAAGGCACCTAAAAAGTCAAACTCTTTCTAAAAGTCCCAAATACTCAAAAACAATTTCAGGAAAAAGATGTGTATTTTTTTGGATTTTCGTTTATTTATTGTTAATTAAAAACTATTTAAAATGATGAAATTAAGGAAAAATAGCAAAAGATTTTGGAAAATTCTCAAAAATTACATAAAACTATTTTATAATATAATAAATTAAATGAGAAAAGAAAATTTAAGAAAAAGTGAAATTTTACCTAAAACCGCAAAGTCACGGGAAATCCCGAGCCTTTTAAACAAATTTGAGAAAATCAAGTCCAAATACTAAAATTATAATTTTACTATATTCTAATTATTAAAATAAAACTATAGAAAAAAGAATTTTATTTTTTTGATATTTTTAAATTTATTGTGAATTAGTTACTAATAGAAAGATATAAAATAATGAAAATTAGCAAATAAGATGTGAAAATTATGAAATTTTACAAAAAAAAGTCTAATTTAGTACTAGAAACTAAGGAAAAATATAAAAAGTTAAAATACCTTTTTAAATAACATGTTTGTTTTGGGTATTTGGTCACATATAATTAAACAAAAAGTGGCAAAAAGTATTAATAAGTGGGACCATATGTGTATTTTGTGTGACTATTGTGATCAAAGGGAATTTTGAGTACCACTGTTGAGAAATGGAAATGGAGAGAGAATGAAAATTATGAAAGATTTCATTACTAAAATGAGAGATGTACAAGATAATGCTACATTGCTGCACTATATCTAACCAAGCTACACTAATAAGCTGATATTAGCTAAAGCTAATGACTACATTCTATTGCAGTGCACAAGGCTTCTATCAACTAATAGCTTCATCTTTAGTGGAGTTGCAAGCCTTTGGATGCTTTGTGCTTGGGTTGTGCTTGGACATTCTTCATGTGTAGAACTTGTTCTAGCAACAGTAACATATCCAGTAGCAGTATTTGTTCCGGCAGCAGTAACATTTGTGCTAGCCGCACTATCATGTCTTCCTTTAACCACTACACTGCCTACTGTCCATTGTAATTATAAACATATAGTAATATATGTGCATACATTCTTAATATCTCATATTGCGAAGAGTCCAATGCACTTCCACATTCACCATCCACTGGTCAAAAAGAACACAAGGTAAGTGGTGATTAGACAAATTAAACATATAAGTAATCAGTCTAAGCACTAGTCAATATCCAAATCCGCTGCAGCATGCGGCAGAAATATACTTGTTAACTATGCTTTGGTTAGATGCAGAGGACCAATAAGGGGTATGAGATATATTAAACAGGCCTAAACTTCTAATACATAAGGTTTCATGATCAAAAATTAACATGAGGTTACCAGTTTTGAGAATACTTCAAAAAACCACTATCTGTAAAGCTGCATTATGTACGGTGGCAGCAATAATCATACTTGGATCCTTGGTATTATTAAAGTAAGTAAAAGCCATAGAACAAAAGTTTACCTTCCCTGCTAGTGTCCACACAGCTTGTGGCCAAGCAAAAGTCTCTGAACAACAGTATCCTTGTCCCCTAATATACTTGTATATCAGCATGGTTTATAATATACTTGACAACATCAGGAAGAGAATGTTGAGATCCTTTTCAGAGTCCTGCTCCTTTTTAGCAATTACCTTAAGTTTATCCATTAAGTCAAGTGTTTATCGGTAGCCTTTAGTCCGCCTTCAGACCACGACTCCTCTTGTTTTTTAGCTTTCCTTCTTGTCGGCTTATAATACAAAGAGGCTGCGTATATAAAAACAATCACTAGCATGGATTAGAAAAAGTAAAATGATAAGTTCATATAAGGGTGTTATCAGATCGGTTTATCGGGTAAACCTTCAGGTAAATTATGTATGATTTGTCTGATTCAACAAGTAAACATACATCTCCAAAAATGGTTTAGTATTTGTAAGAACACTCTTGCACGGTGTTCTTGAACCGTTGTCAAAATCACATTCAAATTGGGCGTCACAGGTTCGAAGGATCCATGTTCAAATACATGTCAGTTAATTTATGGTATTGGACGATCTAAATTGAAATCAACAAAACTAACAGCAAAACAAATTTGTCGTCTTTTTAACATATTAATTAGGTGGAACGTAACCATACCATCTGATGGTGACTATACCAGTGGCCTTGTCTTTTGCTGAGACAGTGACTATACCATTTGCATCGATGTAACGTTACCTCAATTTAAGGCATGCCTCTTGGAGCAGGAGGAATACCCATAAGATCAAACTCTCCCAAACTCTTGTTGTATGATGCCAATTCACGCTCACCTTATAGAACTTTGATACCCACCTGAGTCTGGTTGTCAGATATATCATCCGAAGGGAGCACTAGGCCACTATTCCAGTCAATATAGCTAATAGACGTTGATGATGAGGTTGCTTCACGTGATTCAGAATCTCTGTAAATTGCCGAATTAGGCCACCTTGTGCAAGCAAGAAACGCAAAGCACTCTGCAATTCTGTAGACAACGGATTGCAACAAGTAAGAACCAATAGAAGGGGGGCGAATTGCATTTAGAGGTGATCAACATCAGTCTTTTCTGTTTTAAACGACACCAATTATTATCACTCATTAAAAAGGCTCAACTTTCAACAAATGTGATAACTTCAAACAATAGAAGATTTATATTTAAGATAACCTGACCCAGTTACTTTTGACCATGTTCACTTTATTAGTTTTTTTTTTCTGACGTGAAACATGGCACGTGGAATCCTGTTAAGTTGGAAGCTTACACTACCTGAAAACTTTTTAAAAAACATTAGCTTTCTTCTGGCGCAAACAAAAATGTGTTGCCCAGAACAGAAAGTTATTTACAATTTCCAAATATCTGTAAATATACAAAGTGGAAAACTTTAACATTCATAGTGAGACGTTCTTTACCAAATCAGGGTATAAGATAATATAATTCAAAAGATAAAAAAAAATAGATAAATAAATATGATATAAATGTAGATCATCTGTGTACCTTCTAGGGTTAAAATGTTGCACTCCTAGATCTTCATCCCAAATAAATACATAATCATATAGGGAAATAGAAGCTGGATGCAGAAACCTTTTTGCAAACCACCTGAAACATCATTTGATACATCATTTAGGCATTCATAGTTAACAACCACTTGAAAAGGTCGCCATTTATGTACGGGTTGCATGAACCTTACCACTTTGTGAGATGAACCTTACCACTTTGTGAGATTGTCTGCTATAATATGTATGACCTTCTTACTCCACTTGACCATAACGGCTTTAATTCCAGGTCCGATTTAGCTTCAAAGATACCATCAGGTAATCCCTTCAAGCCCGTGTAAGCTAATGAAAATACCTATAGAATAGAAATTAAAACACGTTATTTTCATGCTATAGCGAACCCGAAATATAGGAAGAAACAGATTATGAATTTCATTCGGACAAAGTGTGGTACTACAATAACAGAATGCTCTTTTCTTATTTTACACTAGGACACTATAGTGACCTACAAAATATACCTTTGATGTAAGGAATGGTTGCAATCTTGAGTCTAGCTAATGAAAAAATAGAAAAAGGATACATGCTAGTGAAGTCGTGTAGAAAAGATCGGAAACACCCTTCAAAACTGCTTTACAAATTATTCATATCACATACCCAATACGGCATCTCCTAGCTGCAATATCTGATTCACAAAATACCAACTTCTTACACTACATCATAATAAGTTATAAAAACATAAGATTCGTCGATTCCTGACAAAACAAAGTTTCATTCACAAAACAAAGTTTTTACAATCAAACTAAAAAGGTAACATACATTTAATTGATCATTTTGATCAAGTATAGTTTTCACACAAAATATAACTAAGGATTATAAAATAAACGTTTACTTACTTATCTCTCGTATATAGCTATAATTGTTTATATTATGCATGTGTTGATTTCACATACTTAGTTTGCATTATTATTATTGCTCATACTTAGATATAGTTGTTCATATTGTTCAAGACTTGAATTCACATAAGATCGAATTAAAGTTTTAAGAGTAAACAAGACTTTTAAACAACTAAGTTTTCATAAAACTAAAAAGACGTAAAACTATTCAACCCCCTTCTAGTTTTTCACAATTGGTATCAGAGCTATGTTAAACAAGATTTTTAAAATAAACTGTATTTTAAAACTTGAAACGATCTATGGAATCTGAAAAATATTTAGAAGGGCAATCTATGCAAAGACCACCACTATTTGAAAGTGATGGCTTTCTTTATTGGAAAAATAGATTTGAAACTTATGTGAAATCAAAAGATCTTGATCTTTGGCATGTCATTACCTTTGGTGATTTTCCTCCTGTTCAATATAATTTTGAAACTAAAATGGATGAAATTGTATCTTTTGAAAAACAAAATGATGATTTGAAAAAGAAACTAGCAAAAAATAATGAGGCTAAAATGGTTATTTATAATGCGTTACCACGCAAAGAATATGAAAGAATTTTTATGTGTAAAACCGCAAAAGAAATTTGGGATTCTTTACTAATCACTCACCAAGGTAATAGTCAAGTTAAAGATAACAAAATAGACCTTCTTGTTCAACAATATGAACAATTTATGATTCCGGGGGAGGAATCAATAGATAATGCTTTTGCTAGGTTTAACACTATCATCACAAGTTTAAAAGCACTTGATGAGAATTTTTCTAGTAAGAATTTTGTTAGGAAATTTCTTAGGGCTCTTCATCCAAAATGGCGAGCTAAAGTTACGGCGATTGAAGAATCGAAGAACTTGTCAACTCTTCAACTTGATGAGTTGATCGGCAACCTGAAAGTCTACGAAGCAATAATAAAGAAAGACTCCGAGATGGTCAATGGAAAAAGAGAGCAAAACAAGTCAATTGCGTTGAAGCTAGGAAGGAATCTAGTAACGAGGATAGCTCAACCTCCGAAAGTGATGACGAAGAATATGCGATGGCCGTAAGAGACTTCAAGAAATTCTTCAAAAGGCGAGGAAGATTCGTTAGACAACCGCATGATGAAAGGAAAGAAAACCAAAGAAATAAAGATGACAAAAATGGTAAAAGTGATAGGAACTGCTTCAAATGTGGTGATCCAAATCATCTCATCGGAAAATATCAAATGATGTCAAGAGATCAAAATCAAAAGGCGTTAGTTGGAGGAGCTTGGAGTGATAGCGATGACGATGAGAAAGAAATCACAAATGAGGAGAAGTGTCTTATGGCTAAGACATCAAGCGAGGTACGTTTTGAAACCGAATACTTTAGTGACGAAAATTTATCATTAGACGAAAATGACCTAAATAGTGAATATAATAGGTTATGCAAATTAGGTCAAAAGGTTATGGCTAAAAATAAGTCACTGAAACATATTAATAATCTATTAGAAAATGAAGTACTCGAATTAAAAATTAGACTACAACATTTGGAAAAAGGAAAAGAAGTTTTTACAGAATGTAAAACATGCATAGAGGTTAAAAATAAAAACAAAAAACTTAAAGATGAAATTTTCAAACATGACAAGTTTAAAAATAGTAGTAACCCACTTAAGAAAATAATAAGTGTTCAAGAAACTTCGGGAGATAAAATCGGTCTAGGATTAACCTCAACTAATGTTTCAACTAGTGAAAGTAAAAGTATAAAGTTTGAATGTGAATCTAGTAAACAAAAATCATTAGAATCAAAACTTAAGTATATACTTACAAAAGATAGAAAAATACCCATTGCGTATGATGAAAAAGTAAAAACTTTTTATAAACCATCCTTAAAGACCGAAGTAGGATCCTCTAAATCTAAATTAAGATCTAAAACTCCACCACCAAGAAAACCAAATAATCTTCATACTCGATCTAAAACACCTCAACCTAGAAGAAACCAAAATAGACAAAACTACAACAATACTAGTCATCAAATATGGAATTATCAACCAAGTTACAATCCTTGGGGAATATTACCACCATACATGCATCCTAGCCAAATGTTGAATATGTTTGGACCAAACAACTTTGGACCAATGAGACAATGGGGACCAAGTGGCCAAGTTGTCTTGGAAGTAGTTGGAATATCATCTACTAATGACTTCTATAAGTCAACATGGTCACTTGAAGTGCTTGAAGATATTCCATTGAAGACTAAAAGGTACGCGTTTCTTTTAAGTTCATCGCTATAATTTGCATGCTTAGATAAATGATTAGTTAGATTAATGCTTAGCTATGCATATATATGTACATAATAGCTTATATTCTTATAACCTAGAAACATTAGTGGTTGACTCTCCTAGGAATAAGATAAAATTGTTCATTGCCGAACAAAATAGAAAATGGAAATCTTCTATATCCACTATTAGCAAACTCATGGTGATGAAGTGAAATGAGTTAAGTGGATCGATCGTTAATATAGAAGTAGGATTAGATCCTTCGCGTAAGAAAACTATGGATGAAACAAGCTCTCGTAGACTATGGCATTAAGTTAGATAAGCGTGCGAAAACAAAGGAACTATAGATGTTAGGTTATACCCCATTCAACACTCTCGCATCTAACATATATATTATCGTCTTCATTTCCTTTAGGATCATAGGATATGTAGAAACGATAGCATGAGATAATAATAGGCTTAACCAATCCTTTTGAGCATGAGATCTTTAATAAACATTTTTTAAAATATTTGATTTATGATATTTGTTGTCAAAAATCTAATTTCTCTAAAAATATGCAAAAAACCTCACATTTTGGAAAATAGTTTTTCAAATAACTATCCCACTTTTAAATAACATGTTTTCACTATCAATATCCACAATTTTGTTTTGATCAAAACTAAATATTGGGAAAATATCCTTTACCGTTCATTCACACATTTTGAAGTAAAAACCCAATCTATCTTATTCAAATTACTCTCACATCTAAGTGAAAACCTACTTTCAAACATTGTTGAATAATGCTAAAAACGTCTTTTAATCATGCATGGTGATCTCATATTTGTCATCTATATTTATATAAATGACACTTATAAGTGAACTAAATCGAATCAAGAGGACCATGGTTTGTTTATTAAGACTTTGTTTGTAACAAGTCTAGAAATCCATGCTATCATAACTACCCACTTATTGCACATTGATACACATTAGGATTAATCCTCCTAGTTATGTAGTTATGAAATACTTGATGTTGCTTATTGTTTCCTAGCACTTATATTTTACTTGCTTGATGAGTATGTTTACATGCTAGATGAAATTGCTTGTTTACTTAATCTCTTTGGTTAACATGCTTTGGCTACATAATTGCCTACATAATTAGTATATGCTCTATTGCCTCAAAGAGTTGGACTTGTTTGAAACCAAAAACACAACCTTTCTGCAATTCACTACCAAAAACCCTTTTATGGCAATCTGGGAATCACCAAATGGGCGGCCCCCTTAATTATTAAGGGGACCGGCCATCTGATGGTCGAAGGTGTTGTTTCTTTTTTCTACTTTTTAGCCCATTTCATCCTACACTTCCCAAAATTCACAAACCTATTCTATCCTAAACCCTCCATCAAAGTTTATCCATCATTGATCCTACATTATAAACACTCTCATTCCTCTCAATCTCCACTCATCTCATCATTTCCTCTCCCATTAAACCAAAACCACCAAGAAACCCATTTGGAAAAGAAAAGCCTGACTTCCATTAAAATCTCGTCAAACCAAATGATGTTGTTAAACATCCAACACCAAATTCCTCCTATGTCTTCAACATTACATACTTAACACCTCATTCTCCTACCCACCAACATTACATATCAATAACCTTTACGCACCCATATCCTTCTACATTACACTCAAACCTCACAATCTCTACAACTCAAACCTCATAACCTTTACTCACCTCAACCTCAAATTTCATCTCCTAGTGCACCTAATGGATCATCTTTAACACCCTCTTATCAAGAAATCCCTTCCATAAACATCGCTCTTTCACTCTCACCAGTCACATCATTTGATACTCACTTCCCATCTTCACCAATAACTCCACCTAGTCATCCTCACAAAAATATTCAACCATATAACCATTCCCTACACTCTACAAAGTGTGTCATCAGCACTACAACTTAACCCATGAAGGTCAAACCATATTTCATGATACATAAACCTCATGTTCACTCAAATGAACCCTTTCACAAACCTCATCATAATAACCAAACATCTATCCTTGTTCCCCAAAATACACCTTCATCTCACCCACATAAGCCATATAAAGAGCATGTTCAATATTAAAACAACAATACCAATCTCATTCCTAACACCTCACATTTTGATCAACCTACCAATCCAACATCCAAAACACTCTCCACTCAAGGAACATCCTCCTCTTCCATACCTTTACCCTCATCCATTCATGATTACTCAAACTCACAAATGTCTCCACCACCAAAAGTATCATCACCACCTCCTACCAACTCACATGATATTCCTATGTTGCATGTCCAATCATCCATCCCTAATAAAAACCACACACCATCATCATCACCTTTCTCCAAACACTTGAAGTTCATTGAAGAACTCAAGGAAGTCTACGAGCTTAGTGTTCTTCTTGCCCTACACCTTGCTCAATGCAACTTGGAATAACTTTTCTCTTGCTTTCCTTCATCACCCCACAACTTGAATCAAGTTGCAAAACATGTCAACAATTTTCCTTGTTGCATCTTTCTCCAAAAACAAACCATTTCATTGAATGAACACTTCACTTGAATTGAGTATCTTCTCACTAGATCTCGTCCAAAACCCTTGCTTGAACAACATCCAAACTCTCAATCAACCTCTTCCGCTCCTAACTCTACACCTCTAAACTCTCCACCACCAAACTCTCTAACACTCATGCACCTAAACATATACCTCCATTAATCCAACAATCTTACCCTAACTTAACCATTTTCATTCCAAACACTCAATCATCAACCATCTAAGCATAATATATGCTTATAATTTTAACTTTCAAATAAGAATCAACCAACCTTTTGTTACAAGCAAGTCCGATGGCTCTCTTTGGCAAATTAGGATCTTTAACATAATCACTTTGAATTAATTGTTATGTATCCTTAATATTTGTTTGCTATGCTTGTTATTTGTATATTGCATATTTTTCTATGTTGTTTGTGCTCTACATATTTTTGCAAGCATTCCATATCTCGATCTCTTATGACCTCAAAACGAGGGGGAGTATACTTCAAGGGGGAGCTATACATTCGTCGGGATAACCTTTTTGATGTTAACAAAAAGGGGGAGAAGTGATATAAACTCACACTAAAAACTTGCATATATATTAATTTTTAGTTTAATGAGTTTAGATTTTGTAATCATCAAAAAAGGGGAGATTGTTGATATAAATAATGTATAAAAACGTTATTAATATCTTTCGATATCCTTAAGTTTTGACGATCACAAAATCTAAACTCATTAAACGCAAAGCTAATACGTAAACAAGTTTTAAGCAAGTTTATATCATCTCATCCAACAAAATCACATTAAGGTATGAATAAGCAAGTGACTAATACATTTTATGATCAAAGGGATGTTTATTTAAATAATACAAAGTTTATAAAATTAAATAAACTTATTATATATTTTTGAAAAACATTTTTGGTAATAAAAGAAAATGTTTTATTCATAATAAATATATGAATTCAAAATTTTAACCAAAATCAGTTAGTTTTTCACCAAATAAACTTTCCCCATAAAAAGACAAGAAAACTGCAGTTTTAGTCTGGGCGGCCCCCTTAATTTTAAGGGGGCCGGCACACAATTAAGGGGACCAGCCACGCTCCCCTGTCAGATTCTATCAGAAATTTTTCCCTATAAATACCACCTAAAACCTGGAATTTTTCTTACCTCTTGCACGAAAATTTTCAGATCCAAATCTCTCTAAACATCCTCCTAAAAACCCTTTGATCATATAATTGTTAATCCTTGTTTCAAGTGATTCATTCCCTCACCTCTCATCTCTCAAAGTGCAAGAGAAGAATACTCCTTCAACATCAAGTTGTGAAGTATTGTAGATTTGTGTATATAGTCTAGTTGTTATGTACATTCATTGTAAAGGTGTGATAGTAGTGTAACTAGATAGATCTAGGAGTAGAAGTTGTGAATAAAAGTAGTGAGATATAAGTAGTGGTGTGAAGAAGAAGTAGTGGAGTAGGGTGAAGTTGTGAAGTAGTAGTGGTGTGTACAAGTTGTGAAGAAGGTGTGCCAAGTCGTGAAGAAGTTGTGTAGAAGGTATGAATAAGCTGTAACGAAGTTGTGGTGTGTAAGGTTTTCTCCGCCATAAGGGAGCTTGTTGACATAGTGAAGAAAACTCTCGAGTAGGTGACTCGAGGAGTGGAGTAGGGCAAGGAAGGTGTCCTTATAGCCGAACCACTATAAATCCTTTGTCTCGCGGTTAAATCTTTCCATATCTTACTTTTTATCTTGCTTATATCGTTATTACTTTTGTAGACGTAGACGTATATGTATAGTTGCTCATATAGTGCTAGTATTGATTTTACTTAAAGATCAAACAAAAGTTTCATTCACAAAACAAAGTTTTTACAATCAAACTAAAAAGGTAACATACATTTAATTGATCATTTCGATCAAGTATAGTTTTCACACAAAATATAACTATGGATTATAAAATAAACGTTTACTTACTTATCTCTCGTATATAGCTATAATTGTTTATATTATGCATGTGTTGATTTCACATACTTAGTTTGCATTATTATTATTGCTCATACTTAGATACAGTTGTTCATATTGTTCAAGACTTGAATTCACATAAGATCGAATTAAAGTTTTAAGAGTAAACAAGACTTTTAAACAACTAAGTTTTCATAAAACTAAAAAGACGTAAAACTATTCAACCCCCCCTTCTAGTTTTCCACAAAGAGGATTTTTAGCAACCGCTAGTGCCATGATAGATTGTAAGAAGTCTAAGATAGTGGTAGGAGAGGGTGAGACTTGGTCGGTTTATGATGTTAAGAAGCATAGATACGATTGTGAGGACGAACCGACACCACATTGTGTAGAGATGAATAGGAGACCATCTAGATATGGGCCTTGGATAGAAAGAAACTTTATAGGACCTCAACACCCATTCTATCTAGAAAAAAAATTCATCAATAAGACACATTCGGTGGAACAACTCATAGCTAGAGATGAGGAACTAGACCCTTTTGAGGATCCCCTAGTCTTTAGGAAAATGATTGAGTTCTTAAGCGTAATGCCTATCAACCTAGATATGAACAAGTGGAAAAGGGAAGGGGATAAGTGTAAATGGAATTGGGACAAGCCACCTAAGGAAGGTGACGGATCATGGCATATGACTATGATTTTATATGATCCGGATGGAGAAAAGTTTGAGTAAGTCATACCGTACCAAGAAAACAGATAGAAAATTGAAACCTAAGTTTGATCCCAAAGATGTCCTCGATGAGGAGCTCACACATATAGGATAGCCCATGACCTTGAGTCTAGCTACAAGACTCGTAAATAAAGAAAAGCGCTTCTTGGGAGGCAACCCATGTTTTGTGTGTTTTTATTTGTTAGATTTTTATTTGTTTGATGTTATTTGTTTCCGTATGTGTGTTTTATTTTTATTGTTGGTAGATCATGTTTCAAACTAAAATTGTGAAAATGCTTTATTTTGTTGTTTAACTTCGTCTTAACTTCATATAATGGTATTTTGCAAAAGCTAAGTGTAAGGGGAAACCCCAAATTTGTTTATAAGAACAAAAATGATCATGATTCGCCACAATATTAAATGAACATGTATATTAGTATTTGTTAGAGTCAAATGCTTGTATCGAGTCATAATGATGTTTTGCAGGATTTTCCAAGAAGTAGGACATAAGTTTTTCCATAAATTTTCGGGAAACTTAACATAAAGATTTCTGCAGGTCACTTCTGACGGCGTCAGGATTTAACCCCTAACGGCGTCACGTGTAAAATTCTGGAAATTTTGCGAGTTTTGTTTTTCTAACGGAGTCTTAAAGTTTTTGTTAATTCTCTAGTTTTGTAAACTTTAGGAAATCTGCAAACATTCATTCCACAAGCATTATATCTTAAATTGCTTTTTAGGATTTGTTAGTATATATAGATTGCTGCCGATTTTACGCAAGGTTGCCTTGATTATTTTCTCAGGTTTAACAGGTTATATATGACAAGAATATGATTTATATTTCAGGAAGGGAAGCTTTGAACATTCATTTTCTTGGAGGAAGATCTAACCTTGTTAACACACTATCCACACCGAACGAATCAGGGGAGTATTTGTTTTCATTATTTTACCTTTTTTACTTTTACATTCTTTAATTGAGCATTAGGGACAATGTTCATCCTAAATGTAAGGGGAGGGTAAATGATGATACCTTATAGGATACAATTGCAATTGAGTTTGTTTGTTCGATGGTTGGTGTGTAATAAAACTAAGAGAAATACTTGTTAGTGTAATTTTAGCTCCAAATTTAATTTTTTTTACAACATTTAGGAGTGAAACTTTAGCATTAACAAGCGTCTCATGGATAGGAGTCGTATGACTAGCACAAAACCATACCATTCAGAAAAATTTTCCACCCAAATATGTGAGGTTCGCCTTTAGATTTGATAGGAAAAGCATTCACAATTAGTGCTTATGAGTGTACCGGTAGCATTTAGATTCTAGAACTTGCGTTAGTGATGCATCCCGAGACCGCTAGTGAGACTACATTCGTGTAGTAGGATTTACTACATGATAAGAGACATTAGGATCACCCTTGTGTTAAACCCGTATCATAATTACTTGACCATTTAAGTCATGTTACTTGACTAGTAAAGTCAATTAATTTTTCCCACACCTTAGGGTTGTACTCATTTTTAGTACATGATACCCCTAGTACACCCCTCTGAGCCTATCTTTTCGTTTCTAACTTTAAGCATCTTACTTAAAGGAAGAATTTGTTACAACCCACCCAAATGTGCAACCAAATCGCCTTAGCCTTCCGTGTATGCACTCATATTTAGTGCATTATTGTTATATGTTTAAACCCTTAGTTAATTATCAAATAGATTACATGGTTGCTAAGTCGAGTCATATCTTATACATATTGTTTTGGGACGATTGAGACTCATAGGTAAAGTACTTGTGTTATGCAGTAATGGGGAAGAACATCATATATTACCCCCATATGTGCATTAATCTTTAAAAGTACTCCAAGTGTTTTGATTATCTTGATTCGAGTCATTAGAGTAGTTTATTGTAAAGTATGTAAAAATTCAAGTGTAATGAGAATGTACATTCCCTATGATGTATTATTTTGGATGGTATGGTAAGAGTGTATGCAAATATATATATATATATATATATATATATATATATATATATATATATATATATATATATATATATATATATATATATATATATATATAGAAAAAGAAAAAAAACAAACAAACATACGGACTACCATCCCGTTTCATTCTATGTTTGTTTTATGTTTTTGTTATTTTTTATTTATTAGCTTAAGTCGAGTCGAGTCTTGGCTTAGCAACGCCATATTGTACATGTAATTAACTAAGATGATTAACCTGCCACCAGTAAATATTGCCTTTATCCAACAAAACCGTGTTTTTCATATCCCTACACCTAACGTTATAACCCTTTAAAAGACCTCTTTGATAGTTTATCCTAGGTACTTACGCCAAGTGGTGGAGGTTTGATCCTTTCCCAAACCTATGGTAATCTATTTTGCTATAACAGGTAGTGAGAGATGTTTTCCATTTACATATTGTGATATATACTTTATTACACCCGAGAGATGTGAGTATCTAAACACTATTTGTGAGGTGCTAGTGTATGACCTCCGTGCTTGCTTTTGGTTTTTATTGGAACGATTATTTGTTGTAATTACTTTTATATTAGTGTTAAATGACCCCTAACTTGTATTTTGATTAGAATAAAAGCGCATTTGCTTGAGGACAAGCAAATCTCAAGTGTAAGGGTATTTGATGAGGCGAAAAGTGTACCGCTTTTAAGGGGTCATTTAAGCCCGAATTCGTGATTATTTGATCAAATATTACCCTAAATCGTTCCTTTTGTCATTTTAGGTACTTTTGAGGAGAAATCTGGAAAATGAAGCATTTTGGACGTTTTTAGAGCATAAAATTGAAGAAAAACGGCTAAGTCTCAAAATTCCTTGCTGGAACAGTACCTGACGGCGTCAAGGTTTTACACGTGACGGCGTCAAGAGTGACAAAAGAGGTGGATGTGGAACTTAAAACGTGACGGCCCAAAAAGTTTTTAAGCTTATGGCCTGACGGCGTCACCAAGGCCGTCAGGGTCCAAACACTAGTGACGGCCCAGAGTGATTTCCTACATGACGACGTTACAAATGGATCTAGGCAATACGAATTTTATCATGGCGGCGAGTTGACGGCGTCACAAGTTAATACATGACGCCATCAAGTTGTAAACTCTATATATAGTTTTCCAATTTTCATTCATTAGTGTGCAACTTTGAGGGAATAAACCCTAGACGAATTTACAACTTTTTCAAGGGTTTCAACTCCTTGATTCTTCCATGTTCAATTGGAGATAAGTATTCATTCAAATAATTCAATATGTCTATGTGTTGTGTGATTATATCTTACGCTTGTCTTCTCTTTAACATGCCAGGCTAGATCTTTCTTGTGTTTGCTTAGATATAGTGAAACCTAGATGTTAATTATGGGTTGATTGTTTGTTTATAATTGTTACGGATGATTGTATTCGATGTTAGGCTTAAGAAAACTAGCATACTTCCATTGGTAACTTGCTTGAACGTCTTAAGAAACATGATCGGAGGTGTACTGCGATTTTTGGTTGTATTTAATGCGTAAGAGAATTCTAATGATCCCATGTTAGGAGCTTCTAACGGCTCGGCATAGGAGTGAAGTAGGATCTTATAGAGATAGGAAATATTGTACACGGCCCTGCGACTAGTATTAAGGAATATGACCCGTCATCCATGCAATTGTAACAAGCTAATCAACCTGTAAAAGATATACAGGGAGTAATGAAATCTAAGTAAACACAATTTTCCTCATTATTGTTTCCACCACATTAGTATAATAGTTTCATTTCCATTTATTTTATTTTATTTTGATTGCATCTTTAGATTAATTGGGTTAGTTGGCTAGCAACTAATTCCGCCCACTCCTTCAAAACCCGAGATTTTACTTGCTTTGTATAAAATATAAAAATACAAAAAGAATCATCCCTCACCTCTATACCTAGTTTAGTAGGCTTTCTAATCCTAGCGACACTATTCTTGAGTTGAACGATCAATCCCCCGGTGCTTGTCACTATACTATACTACAACGATCAGGTACACTGCCTGGTGGGGGTTGTAAGCTTCTCAAGATCCCTTGAGAGGTAAAACCTGTTGCGAGGGCGCAATTCCCACGTATCAGTTAGAATGTATTTCATTAGAAAAATGGTTACGTTATAAGTTATAGTGTAAAAGTGTAGAAAGATTTGTGGCTAAAATAGGAAAAAAATAACTTGAGGGATTGAAATTGCTAATAGGCCAAATTTAGTAGTTAATTATCCATTTTCCTAGATAATGTTAGAGCATCAAAGAAAGATTGAAAGTGGTGCTTTTGGTGTCGATTTCGAGGAAAGAAAAAGAGAGGGAATAAATCGTAAATCTATTTTAGTGTAATTTGGTTAAGTAGAAATGATAAACCAAGTTCTAGAGAACCCTTGATTATAATCTCATCTCAAGTAAGTGCTAATTGTCAATTTTGAATTAAAGGTTCTTGGAAGAAAATTGAATAAAGTGCAAAGGTTGATGATTTATCATGATAATATTGAATTGGTCACTAACCAGAGCTAATTTCATTATAAGGAGCAAGTAGTAATTCAAGTAGAGATTTAGTCGGTGAACTGAGGTAAGTACACTAGTATGAACTTGTTATAGAGTCATTCATTATTATTATGTTGTTGATATGTTATAGTTTATGGAGCATGTTATAGCTTAGCTTTGATCCATAGCTTATTTGATAATAATGTTCGCATAATTGTATGCTAAATATTAAGGTATGTTATGTGTTATAGAATTACTCATATTTTTGTAATTGTGTTATTGTTCTTACTATATACTTACTAAGCGTTAACTTACATGTTATAGTTGGTGTGGTTTATAGGTATCAGGGAGTAAGGTAAAGGAATGCCGTAGATTGGAATCCTTGTAGAAGGAAGGTTTTGACGTTGAAACTAGAAGACTATCATCTTTTAAACCAAAGAAGTGAAGTTGGAAGTCTCCACGAATCTTCTTTCATATACTTTTGTCAATATGGGTCATTTTAGTGTGATGGGTCGTCTTTAAATGTTTTATGAGTCCATGTTTAAGTTTATGGTGAAGTCTTGTATTTGGATATGTCAAGGATGTTAAAAGAGCTCAAATGTAGTTATAGTTGATGATAATGGGTTGGCGATATATCATTTTTACCCATTATGGTATCGTATAGATTTAGAGTTGTTTGTTAATACTTTGGTACTGTAGTATCAGTAGTATCAGGTTACGAATGAGTAGTAGTACATGTATTTTCAGTTATGTCTTTGGAAATGGTATAGAAAGAGTTATTATACGTGTCTAGTTACATATGTAGTCCAATCACGTAATGTCATCACTTTTATAAAGCTAACAATATCATTTTTTATGGTCTTATATAGTTATATGTAATCATTATTGTAATAGTTTATGGTTTGGATGTAGGTTTATGACGTTTGTACTCGTTAGGTTAGCATCTCGTGACTAACATGTACTTACGAGACACATTTATATTTAGACTTAAGTTACGAGTCCCTTATGTAATATCGGGTATAAATACCCCATCACCTCACTAGTCGAGGTAGGTGTGTCAAGTGTGCTTCATTATAATATCAAACATATTTTTATCCTTTGTCTCTTTAGAAAACGTGTTATGTATCTTTATTTCTATTATTCAAGTGTTGATTTTTCATATATTGTGGCTTACAATTTTTGTAAATATGATCAAATTTGTCTTTTTATATATGTTAGTAGGCAATTAAAGCAGGGCAAACTAAAAGAAATTACATACAATTAAGTTCAAAGATAGCATTGCATAAAACATTTAAATCAAATATTCTATTAAACCAATATTGCTAAAAATTTGAGGACCATATGCTTAAACTATTGGGCGATTGAGATAACTTGTTTGTTAAGGTGGAGGGTGTGGTTTAAGATTTTTCCCTCGCTGCATCAGCTCCACATCATTAAAAAAAACATTTCCTTTATCACTTCCATCAACCAGTGCAACACCTTCTCTTCGTTTATTTATCTTACTTTATATTTTCCATAATTTAAAATACATCTAATACACACCCACCCACCCACCCACGATAACCAATAATACATATATATATATATATATATATATATATATATATATATATATATATATATATATATATATATATATATATCTTCAAAACTACTTTTCTCACTCTATTTACTCTTGGGACCTAACTCCCGCAAAAAAAGGTTTTGGGTTTTCCACATATGAAGGGATGGTGGTCCTACAAGGAAAGAAAGGAAATAGTATTTCCCGTGTCCTTTGCAGTTCCCACACCTCACACACTTAATGGATCAACTAGTAGTATTATTTTATTTAGGGTTGATCTTAGTCTAATTTCGTTTTAAACATGTGAATTACAAGCCGCATGTCATATATGTTTTTTGGGAATGGTTGTCCATGTCAAAGATGATGCGAGTCAATCACCTCTAATCTACAATCATACTCTTCAATTTTATGGAGACACTTATTTTTTTTTTGTGGTTGAAAGAATTGTGTTATGTTATAGTTAGAAAATTGCATGCTTCACCTTTGCATTTTAGTGACACATAAACTAAACCAAAAGATATGTTTGACTAGGGCTGAGCAAAATAAACCGAAAACGAGTCAAACCGGTACGATCGAAGCCGAATCGACCATATTCAGTTCGGTTTTCGATTTTGTATATTTATGATTTTTGGTTCGGTTCGGTTCAAGCTAAAACCGAGAAAAAAACACATAAACCTTATAAACTGAACTGAACCGAATGGACCAACACAAACGTATCCGAATTGAATCACTTCTATTCGGTTCTCGGTTAGTGTCCATCACAAAATCAGTTTTCGGTTTGGTTCGATCATGAGTCTCAGTTTCACTCAAAATTTCACAAACGTAGATACATTTATTCAAAGGAAATGTGTTTATTTTAGTTTATAAATTTTTTGGCATAAACAATAGCATTTCAAAAAGCCTGATCCGCACATACACCAATGCACCAATCACAAGGCTACATTTCAAGCACACGGATCACCATCTAACGTCTCTCCTTCACCCACACATTCCCAATCCAACGATCACCACACCCCTTAAGAAAACACAAATTCCCACCACCGCTATATAAACCCACCCACCCTCACCCCTAATTCCACACACACAAAAAACAATCAATTAATCCAAACACCCTCAAATTCAAAATCAAAAAATGTCAGGAAGAGGAAAGGGAGGAAAGGGATTGGGCAAAGGAGGAGCAAAGCGTCACAGGAAAGTTCTCCGTGACAACATCCAAGGTATCACCAAGCCTGCCATCCGTCGTCTGGCTCGTCGTGGCGGTGTGAAGCGTATCAGCGGTCTGATTTATGAAGAGACACGTGGCGTGTTGAAGATCTTTTTGGAGAATGTCATCCGTGATGCTGTCACCTACACTGAGCACGCTCGCCGCAAGACGGTGACTGCTATGGATGTGGTTTATGCTTTGAAGAGGCAAGGAAGGACTCTTTACGGGTTTGGGGGTTAGAGTTGAAATTAGGGTATGTTAGGATGTGAAAGTTGTTATGTCGTTAAGTTGGTTATGTTTTAGATCTTGTTGGGTGGTTATGTGTAGAGGTGTCCTGTTATGTCTTGTAACTGGAGCTTGATTTGGAATTAATATGAATGTTATCGTTTAGTTTTATCTTGTTATATATATCGTGTTATTGATTTTGAATTGAATCTGTTTTGTTGTTAATGGTTTGTTGATTTAAATTTTAGAAGTCCCAAGGTTTTATTAGCTGTTCAATTAAGCTGGAATTGAATTTGAATTTGGTTTAATTTGTGGTGTATTGTGTTAATGGAAGTAACATGAGTGATGGATATTTAGCTAAAGTAATTATGCTAATTGAATCGTTTAGTTTTGTTGTTAAGGTCTATTAGATGTTCATTTAATCTGGAATTGAATTTAATTTTGGCTTAATTTCTAGTGAAAGTGAGTATTCTGATTGAAATGTATTTTGTATACTTAGATATAAAATGCAATCTTTTTATGTTTTGTTTGGTTGTGATGCAAATCTGCAATGCTTGGTAACAGTCAAGTGTGTATCTATATGATATCAACAGTAGTGTTCAAGTTATTGGTTGTTAAGTGGTTAGGTGTTGCTGATTGGATTTAGGAATATTGTAACTACACTTCGATTTGATCTTATGGATATGCCTTGCTGAACCTGTTTCTGGATGCTGAATTGTTTTAAATAGATAGTCACAGAGTACACAGATGTTGATTAGGTGAATCAGATTGGTGTCTTCTGGATTCAGGATATGCTGTACATTAACATGTTAGTAGTTAATATTACTGTTATAAATATGGCTCATTTGTATGTCTTGATCTGCGGTTGTTATATAACCTTGGTGTCACAAAGATGAATCTGTTTTGTGTTTGTACTTGTTTGGTAGCTAGTCAATTAAAATAAGTGTTTGTGAAGACTGCTTAAATGATTTGGAAATGTAGCTGTTTAGGGCTTATTATCTCAAGGTGAGTATCCTTGTTAGTAGTAATGGATATGTAGTTAATGTGATTATCCTAATTGAAAGGTATATTGTAAACTTGGATATAGAAATGCAATAGTGTGTATCTATTCGACATCGACGATAGAGTCTTAGTGAGGTTTCTGAGTAGCTAACTGCACTGCTGACTTGTTTTAAATAGATAGTCACAGATTATACATATGTTGATTTGGTGAATTGGGTTGGTGTCTACTGGAATCAGTAGTTAAAATTACTGATATATATATGGTCAATTTGTTTGTCTTAATCTTCTGTTGTTATTTAACCTTGTTATCGATGGGATGAAGTAAACCTGGTATGATTTTGTTTAAATAGCTCTAGCTGTTCCTGTAGATTAGCAGGTATGTGTTGTGCTGTTTCTGCGCAAGGTTTCTGTTAAGATCCGCATGCTGTTCAAATGACGGCAATGCAATGAGTTTGTTAGAATTAAGGGTTCTAGTATATTGAGAAACAACTGTCACGCCATTAAGCCATTAAGGCATCAAGATTGTTTTTTTGAACTTCAATTAGAACCCGACAACAATACTGACCAGGAGAATTAACTTGATTGACTCATATCTAATTTTATTTGCTCTTTATGTGTTGAAGATTATGTTAGTCTTTTGTAAACATTTTTAGGGGGTGTTTTGGGATTGCTTATCACGTTTTGAAACTTGCAAAACAAAACCACGTTTTGAAAAAGCAAGTCCTAGGGTGCAGCCACAAAACGTGGTTTTGGAGGATTTATAATGCAAATAAATGATTATTGGAGGATTTTAGATCGCAATCCCAAACACCCTCTTAATATATAATGTAACTGAAGCTCGATGGCGATAAAAGATGGACTTATATCATTAAATTTATCATTATATATTCAGACTGTGCTAATGATCTGTGAAATTGAAGTGGGTAGTGTTACCGTTTTGCTGATTAAGTCACTTAAAGAAGCTGCTGTTTTCTGTTGACTGATTGATTCAAATTACGATGTCTCGGATCTGTTTTAACTGTTTGATTGATATCAACAGTTACAAATCAAGCTGATTGCTTAAACTTTGGATATAATCCTTCTTCGGGGGAAAGATGAGGTGATAGTCATAAATAAGGTTTGAATGTGAATTTTCTTGATGGGTGAGGAAGTTTAGTTATAAAAACAGAAACGAGTTTACAGAAGTCTGCTTCTTTGTACGAATGGAGTTGTTTTTCTGGAATGGAGGCAATAGTTTTCAAGTTTACTTTGTTAGTTTGTAAAAATGACAGATTTATGTTTATTGTTGTGCAATGCTTGAGAACAGTTGATTATGTATCTTGTAGACATCGACGATAGTGTTCTAGTGAATGCTTTTTGAACAGTTTTGATTGTGTTTTAGGAACATGGTCTATCCACTTTGACATGGCTGTTTGGGTCTAAGTGATATCGTCACTGCAGACTGTCATGGAATGTCGATGATTGTGGCTTATGGAGATGAAAGTTACATTGTTCTAGTGCCTGAGACTGTCAGGCGAAAGAAGAGATTGCCTGTTGAATGTATGAGGCCAAGTTGTTTTAGAAGTATGGTCAGAGCACACACGGGAGTTAATCCAGATAGTATATGGTTAATAAGTGTTCAAAGGTCTGAATGTTGAAAGTAAGAACGGAAGGTACCCTGCAGATGCTGATGAGATAAATTGGGTTGCTGTGTTCATCATATTGCTGCACATTTTCATGTTATTACTGATATCAATTTCGTCACATCCGTCTAAGTACTACTGCTATTTAACATTGGCATGGAGATGGGATGAAGTTGTTTAACATGGCTCTGGCTGTTGCCTCAGACAAAGGGGTATGTGGCTGTGTTATGAATGTTTTTGTGCAGTTTGTCTTGAGTGGAGTGTTTGCTGGGACTTGGTTTGAGCTTCTGCAGTTATGCTTGTATAGCTCTTTAAGTTGTTTAATAAGACAACCATGAAGTTTACACGACAACCTTCTAAAAAGGGAGGGCTTTTGAGTATGTGTGGCGGTGGGTTCAAACCCCGTGAATTAGTCGACCAAAAGGTTGGAAATCATGGTTAACCCCCCCAAAATTGACTGGTAACCAACTTTCCACTCAGTTGTTATAGAAGTTGGAAAATAATCAAGGAACTAGTCTAGGTGGGTGTTTGGAATAAAGTTTATGGGAAAGAAATCGTGTTTTAGATTGACATTTGGTTTAAGAATTAGATATGGCGATCATTCCCAAATGTAAACGAGGTGGAAACAGTGCCTCCCTATTATGACTTATTGAATGATTTTTTAAAATCTCTTTTAGGCCTTGTATAGGCATTCACAATTCTTCCTCGGCTTTCCAATATAAACAAGTTGTCATTGCCAACCTATATCATCACCTTGCTGTGGCCAAAGGGGATTGGAGAATGATGTTGATTTGCATCACTGTGATGGGCATTACAAGGAACTACGCTGACAGCAATGAAACTTGCAAGGAAAAGGCTGTCAACGAAGAGTAGGTTGAGGCTTTCCACACAATAAAACGTTCAATTTTCTACATGTTAGTTACATGTTATCTGTAATTGACATTGCTTTATAAACATTTCATATACGAGTAGAAGTACAATAACGAACTCACAGTTGAGTAAGAAATTGGTACCAAGACAGCAAGCCTAAATCACAACCCATGATCAATTGCCATCTGAACACACTAACCGTCAACTTGCCGAAAAAGCGGCGCTACACGTTTCAGAATATGCAAAATTTGAGAAGAGGTTTATTTTTTTTTGATCAAGTAGCATATCTGACTTTTTAAAAAACTTATGAGGCGAGTTATTTTGCGGACTCAAAAAAACATACATTCTCACGGACTAATCTGGGCCGTCCGTTTCATTGAATTAAAAACACAGATCATATGATTAAAAAAAACACGGAGGGACTAAAACTGTAAATATAACAAACTTACCCCACCAAATCAAACGTCATTATCCACACGCCCTTCTCAAAACTTCCAAAAACAGTTTTCTTTCTCTCTCTCTCTCTACTATCAAAATCAAAACAAAAAAAAAATTTAAAAATCAAAAATTAGTAGTGATTTAACCATAAAAATCAACTAGAAATCACAAAAATGGATGCTTCGAAGTCTGAAGAAACAGATACAGCAAAAAAAACGAAACAAAATGAACCGACTCAAAATCCGATTAATGGTATGACACTCATTTATAATATTGTTATTGATTTAGTGAATATTTTTGTGAACACAAGTGATAATGTGCATATAACAAGTTCTGGCTAGTTTTTGAGTCGCTTCATTTTCCACCGTTTTTTTTTTTTTTTTTTTTTTTTTTTTTTTTTTTTTTTTTTTTGTATTTCTTTCTGATGCTGTGAAGATAATACGAAAGAATAGAAGATAGGTTTGAGTAATCACAAGTGATAATGTGAATATAAGATGTTCCTACTAAGTTTATGGCAGTTATTGTGATGAAAAATGGTTTGATTGTTGATTTTCTTGAAAAATATGAAAGATTAGATGATAGGTTTAAGTAATCACAAGTGATAATGTACATATAAGATGATTCTTCCAGGTTTTCGACAGTTTTTGTGATGAGAATCAAGTTGTTTGTTATACTTTGTGATGCTATGTTTAAGTAATCACAAGTGATAATATGACAGTTATTGTGGCAAGAAAATATGAAAAATTATATGATAGGTTTAGGTAATCACAAGTGATAATGTGAATAAAACAGTTTTCTCTCTAGATATCAAAAATATCACTAGGGATATGACATGAATCTCTAGTGATATAAAAAACTGCCATTGATACCAATCACAAGTGATAATGTACATATAAGATGTTTATTCTAGGTTTTCGACAGTTTTTGTGACGAGAAACAACTTGTTTGTTATACATTGTGATGCTATGTTTAAGTAATCACAAGTGATAATATGACAGTTATTGTGGCGAGAAAATATGAAATATTATATGATAGGTTTAGGTAATCACAAGTGATAATGTGAATAAAACAGTTTTCTCTATAGATATCAAAAATGTCACAAGTATCTCTAGTGATATGACAAGTATCTCTATAGATATAAAAAACTGCCATTGAAACCACAAGTATCTCTAGTGATATCACAATTTTACAGTTTTAGATGATAGGATTAACTAATCACAAGTGATAATGTACATATAAGATGTTTCTATTTAGTTAACGGCAGTTTTTTGTGATAAGAAATGACTTGTTTATTATACTTTATGATGATGCAGATAAAACTAACCAAACAGAGGTTGAAGATGCTACAACATCTACTAAAGGTAGATTCTAAAATATAATATTATCACCTGTGATAATCTGAAAAAAAGTTAACAGGCATGCATACAACTCTAACTTCTATATAATATCTCAGGTGATACAGAGATAAAACCTGAAGAACCACCAGTTATAACAAAGATGAGGAAAAAATCAGTGGGTCGAAAACTACATAATGCAAAAAAAAGATTAGAAAAATCTGAAAAAAGTGACACATCATCAAAAAGGACTAGGGTTGGAAATGAAAAGAAGTTTGATGAAGATTACAAAAAGATGAAGGAGGCTGGAAAAGGAAAAGTTAATGAAGGTGAACAAGCTGATAAGGAGTATATAGAGGTTTCTGAAGAAGAAGAAGAGATAAAAACATATAAAAGAAAGAAGGTGGCTGGAAAAAGGAAAATTGATGAGAATATAAACAGTTCAGAGGATGAAGAGACAATTGAAGATGTCACAACAAGCAAAAATACAAAAAAGTACCAAACATTGAGGCCAAGGGCAACTTCAGTACCACTGTTTGAAGTAATGAGATGTTTGAGTTCAGAAAGAAAAAAAGTGATAATCGAGATGGGATTTGGAGAACTCATAGATTTTCCAATTGGGAAAATACCAACAAAATTAGCATTCTTCGTGATTAACTCCCTTCAAACAGACACTATGAGTTTAAAGCTTCCAACAGGAGATATCACAATTTTACCTACAACTGTGAAGGAAATTTTTGGAATACCAATGGGGGAAAGAATGCTGGAAAGGCAAGAAGGAGAAAGAGATTCTGACGACCCATTCTTTAAAGAATGGAATTCACAGTTCCCTGAAAAGTTAAAGAAGATCACAACAAATAGTTTATCACAAGTGATGGTTGAAACAACAAATGCAGATTACATGTTCAAGATGAACTTTCTTATGTTGTTTGCAAACACCATGGGAAGTTGTGACAATAGTTCAGAGTTGAAGTACACAGTGTTAAAGAATGTTTTGCAAAATGATAATGTCCAAGACATTGACTGGTGCACTTACATATGGGAATGTGCGAAATATTCAAAGACAGAATGGAAAAAAAGCATAAAAAATAAGGAGGTTGTGTATTATGGGCCTATAACATTCTTAATGGTAAATCCTCAATTATTATCTAATTATACAACAAGTTATAATTTATCACAAGTAACAATTTATATATTTACATTTTTTATGAAACAGTTGGTGTATCTACATTACACAAGTATTGCTGGTATGGAAGTGAAGCGTAAAGTTCCAGCCTTCAAAAGCTGGAACTCAAATCTCATGAAAAAAAGAGAGACAATTGAAGTCGATAGAAAAAAATTTGGATAGGTGGAGATACTTGAAGAAATGAATGAAGAAGAACAAATAAATAGGAAGGAGGTAACATATGAAACTTAATATATATATAATGAAAAATCACTTGTCATAATACAAAGTTTTATATCACAAGCTATAGTATGTTAATAATGGTAGTGTAATTTAACTTACATTACAGGAAGTATATCAGATGATACAAGAGAGAATTGTTAACATTTTGAATGAGAGAGAAATATTGGAACAGACAATCGATGAGAATCTCAAAATCTTTAAAGATGATGTCACACTGAAGAAATACAAAGAGACAATGTGGCAAATCTTCAGGCAACCAGTTGATGATTTTGAATATAAAAGTGAAGAAGAAAACAACAATGAAAATGATGCTGCAGAAAGTAGTCACCAACAGCAAAAGGATGATGAAGTTGAAAATAAAATACAAGAAGCTGGAGAAACTGGTGAACAAGATAGTGAAAAAAACAATGAAAATGATGCTGAAGAAAGTAGTCACCAACAGCAAAAGGACGATGAAGATGAAAATAAAATACAAGAAGCTGGAGAAACTGGTGAACAAGAGGATAGAGAAAAAAATAAAGATGCTGGAAACAAAAGGTAACAGTTACTAAAATATGTTAATTTATACTAGAATATCACAAGTGATATTACATTAAAAACTAATATTTGTTTATTTGTACTAGAATATCACAAGTGATATTGCATTACAAATTATAGAAAGTAAATTATCACAAGTGATATTCAATTAGATAATATAAAATTACTTGTTTGTTATTGAATTGCGAAATAATATTGCATTACAAATTATAGAAAGTAAATTATCACAAGTGATAATCAATTAGATAATATAAAATTACTTGTTTATTGCAGTGAAAACAAAGATGATAATGAAGACAAAATAACAAAAGAGGTGACAAGTCAGAAAAATGAAGCTAGAGAAGCTGGTGGACAAGATGATGGAAACGATAACAAAGATGGAAACAAGAGGTAAAAACTAAAATTTGTTTATTTATACTAGAATAAATATAGTAATAGAGTAATATGGTTAAACTTAAACTTAAAGAAAGTTTTTTTTATCACAAGTGATATTGCTTAAAAAATTATAGAAAGTTATTTATCACAAGTGATATTGATTTAAAAATTATAGAAAGTTATTTATCACAAGTGATATTGCTTTAAAAATTATAGAAAGTTATTTATCACAAGTGATATAGTTTTAAAAATTATTGAAAATTATTTATCACAAGTGATATTGCTTTAAAAATTATAGAAAGTAAATTTATCACAAGTGATATTCAATTAAATTTTGAAATAAATTAAATTTATTGTAGTGAAAACAAAGATCAAGCTGAGAACATCAATGATACAAAAAGCATAGAAGAGCAGCCAAAAGCATTAAAGCGACAACATTCAGAGGATGAAGATAAAAAGAAGAAAAAAAGAAAAACAAAGCCATCTGTCTACCTACAATCACCCTATGGAAAAACAAAGGTGAAGGTAGAAAATAAACTGACAAAAGATGAAAAACTCCTTGGAAGAAGCATCTTTTCAATGCAAGGAGATGAAATGTAAGATTAACATGAAATATAATTTTGTTTCTTATTCTTATGGGTACAAGTTAAAATATTGAAAAACGCTATTTTTTTATACAGAGAAACAGTTTTCAATGACAAAGATGGAAATATGATGATTAGAATGAGCATACAATCGCTAGCACCAGGCTTAGAAGTTGAAAGTCTGGTGATTGACATATTTTCTTCAATCCTTAATAACGAGGAACGATTTTCAACAAGGACTTTCAAACGTCACTATTTTCACACAGGGATGATGGTATGAACTGATTAATTCCCAATTATAGCAATATTATTAAATATATTTATGTCTTAGATTAATTATTATTACTTTAAAATAACAGCTACCGGGGCTAATAGAAATCAAGAAAATAAATGAAAAAGAGAGAGAAAAAGAAATAGAAAAACTGATAAGTAAACAGTATGATATGTTTCAAGATCTTCTGAAGATACAAATGAAAGAAGATTTGCAAAAGATGCAAATGGAAGATGTTGACCTGGTATATAACTTGTGATATAATTAATTTATCTGTCAAATACTCTATAATATTAAATTTATTTACACGATTTTTTCTTTCTGTCAGGTGTTCTTTCCAATAATATCAAGTGAACATTACTATCTCATAGTTTTCAACATACAGAAAGGAAATGCTGTTATCGTTGACAACAGCGACTCAGATGCAACATATGATGGGAAGTACAAAGACAACTTTGATTTAGTGGTAAGAACAGATTTATATAACAAGTGATAAAAAAGTTATATTGGTCTCTAATTGTCATTTTCTTTTATCTTTTATACTTTCAGAAAGGTGTTTTCCTAATGCATCTAACAACTTATGGACATACAAAAGAAGATATCATGAAGGAAAATTTCAAACCAAAGATATTGAAAATGAGATGGAGAACTAAACAAGAGAGAATAGATTGTGGAATATACATGATGGCACATATGGAAAGCTATGAAGGAGAAACAGTTGCAACAAAATGGAAAACAGGATTCCTTGATGAAAAAGACAAAGGACACAGGGAGCAGATAGATAACTTAAGATCAAAGTATGCAGCAAAGATTGTTCTTCACGAGGAAAATGAAGACGAAATAAAAGAAAAAATGACAGAATATGCATACCAGTTTGCTGCAGAATACCAAGAGGAATAAACAATGAAAAAGGTAGTCAATGAAGCAATTAACAAAAAGAAGGCAGAACTAAAGAACATAGGACCAAGTGGAAGCTAATTATGTATTTTTATTTAATGTAAAACAGTATGCAACTTTGCTTTGTTAACTTGTTTAGAAGTAGGTTGATCAGATTATTTTGGTACTAACAGAAAAGGCAAAATGTTGCAGACAATGTTGGAATTATTATTACTGTAACTTGTTTAGAAGCTAGCCTATAATTGTTATTATTATTACTAGTAATATCACTTGTGATATTCAGAATATCACAAGTGATATTCTGAATATCACAAGTGATAATCTGAATATTACAAATGATATTAATTATAAAAACATTATTTGAAAATCAATTATAATATTTAGAATATCACTTGTTATTTTCAGGTTACAAAAATATTATTTGAAAATTAATTATAATATTCAGAATATGACAAGTGATATTCAGAATATCACAAGTGATAATCTGAATATTACAAGTGATATTCATGTTACAAAACATTAGTTGAATATAATTTTGAATATCACAAGTGATAATCTGAATATTACAAGAGATATTCATGTTACAAAACATTATTCGGAAATCAATTGTAATATTTAGAATATCACTTGTAATATCACTTGTAATTTTCTGAATATCACAAGTGATATTCAGAAAATCACAAGTGATATTCATGTTACAAAACATTATAATTGAATATCACTTGTGATACTCATAATATCAATTGTGATTTACAAACATTAGTTGAAAATCACTTGTAATATTCAGAATATCAATATTTGAATATCAAAAGTGATACTTCAAATATCACTTCTAATTTTCCTTTTTTATCTTATAAAAAATAATAAAAGCATAGAAATTATAAAAAACTAAAACATACAAATTAAGTTATCACTTTGTATCTATTGTGATAAATCATAACAAAAAACTGTCTTAAAAACTAAATCTCTAATCATTGACGAATTGGACTATTTTCCTTTTTTGTCTTGTTCATCTTGTTCTGCAATCTTTTTCATTATTGCTTCATTTACAATCTTTTCTGCTTCTTTATTGTCTGGGTTCTCAGCTGCAAACTTCAACGCATAGTCTGACATGATTTTTTTCTTTTCGTTTACTTCATGAAGCATCATCTTTGCTGCGTACTTTGCTCTCAAATTGTTGGTCTGATTTTGATGATTTTTGTTTGTTTCTTCTAGCATGCCTGTTTCCCATTTTTTCTTTCCTTCATAATTTTCCATATGCATCATCATGTACAAACCGCAATCTATTTTTTATTTCTTTGTCTTCCACTTCATGTTTAAGATTGTTGGTTTCTTTTTTTCATTCATATAATCTTCAGCTTTTGGATGAAGATATGTTGACAAATGTTTTGCAAAAACACCACTCTGAAAAATTGAAAATACAAAGTGTCATTTACATAGTAATATCACAAGTGATATTCAGAATGTAAAAAATGATAATATGAATATCACAGGTGATATTATAAATATCACAAGTGATACTATGAATATCACAAGTGATACTACGAATATCACAAGTGATACTATGAAATATGACAACTGATATTGAGTAAATTAAAAAGAAAGTGTTTCTTACCACAAATTCATAGTTTCCTTTGTACTTTTCTTCATATGTTGCAATAGAATCACTGTTATCAATTATCACAGATGTTCCTTTCAAGATGTTGAAAACTATAAGGTAATAATGCTCATATGCTATGACTGGGAAGAAAACCTGTAATCATAAAATTTTAAAAATGATGTTAATTTTAAAAGAATATACTAAATTCATTTATTAGTTAAGAAAAGTTATATGATATACCAAATCAACATCTTCAAATTGTAGCTTGCTTATATCATCTTCCATTTGAATTAAAACCATCTTTGAAAACTCTTCGTATTGTTTTTCAATCTTGGTTTCCATGGGCTCTGGTTTATCCTGTATTATTCCGGGTTAAAAACAAGTTAAATTTAGTTAATTCATATTTACATTCAATTATAAATACATTAAATTTAAATTAAATATATCTTACCATCATTGATGTATAAAAGTAATGTCTTTTGATATCTTTCTCTAACTCCCGTTCCTCGTGATTTAGGATAGAAGCAAAAGTATCAATCACAGGAGTTTCAATCTTCAATCCTGGTGCTAATGATTGCACATTCATTCTCATCAATTCTACAGATTGATCCCTGAAAACTTGCTCTCTGTTTTTCCCAATATAACAGGTGATTTCAATAAGAAACTACACATATTACTAATTTCTTTTATGTATCACAGGTGATACTACTTACTTATTTTATTTTTTAAAAATAACATGTTAGGTATCACCTGTGTTACATTTAAATAAAGTTCATAAAAAATTAAAGTTAATCTTACGCTTCGTTTCCTTGCATACAAAAGATGCTTCTGGACAATAGTATTTCATCATCTGTAAGCTCTTCAGTTGTGTTGACTTTTTCATACATATACGGTGATTGCAGGCACCGATACTCCTTTTCTTCATCATTTGGCTCTTTTTCTTTGGATGGTTTTGACCCTACTAATGGGCTGTCAAATCCTAGATTAAATGACGGCTGAGAACCTGGTGTGAATTCAAAAATGTGCTCCCTACTTTTACAACTAGATGGACCTGCTTGTTCATTTTGTTGTTCTTTCTGTGAAGATTCGCATGCTTGTTCCGTCTGTTTCTCTTCAACGTTTTCCTGAGTCCAAAATTTTTGCCATTCACCTTCTTCGATAACTTCAAAAAATTCTTCGTCAGTTAAGTCTTCAAGCTTTTTTGAAGCAAATTTGGCCTCTCTCTCTTTCATTTCTCTGAATTCTTTTTTAAGTTCTTCATCACTTTTATTCACTAATTCGTCAAAAATTGATAGATCATCTTAGAAATTTTCAGCTTCATTCATTTTTTCATCCTGAAATAAAAAAATAATAATAATAATAAAAAAACATTAAAAACACATAATATAACAAGGGATATTAAATAAACAAAAAAGCAAAAACCTAAAAATTAAAAAATAAAAATTAAAAAAATAATATAACAAGTGATAACTAATACTATATCACCAGTGATACCTCATATCACCTGTGATACTTAAACAAAAAATACTTAAAAGCAGAAAAATTAAATGTACCTTGTGTCTACTGCTGACATCGTTGTTTTCCGAAACTACATCATCTTTGCTACTACTTACAACTTTATTTCCTGCAGCTTCATCCATTATATTACATGTCCCATCATTGTTCACTAAAACCTCTTCCCTTATTTTACTCTCGTTGTTTGCTGTATCTTCATCATTTTCATTCCCTTGCATATCATCTTGTTTGTCAGCTTCATCATCATCGACTATCATAGATTCTCCATTGTTGTCATCTTCATCAACGCTCGTTGAAAATTTGATAGAGCTTGATTCTGTTGATGATGAATACAACAGACTTCTTTGATTGGATTTTTCATTTGGGTTTATGAAAATCTCATTCAATCTATCTCTATATTGGTTAAGCCTTTGATCATTTCCAAACTTGTATATAGTATCTATGATTGTTTCTTCAAACCATTCTTTATCACTCAAAATGTTTTCTATTTTATCTTCTAACATCTGATAAATTTCCTGAAAATCAATTTAATGTTGAAAAAAATATTAGTTATATTTTTAAAGTCATAAAATAATATTATTTATTATAATATAATATCACAAGAGATATCATACACTCACCTGTTTTTGAGCAGTTCTTTCTTTTTTATTTAGACCTCCTAGATCTCCTATTATCTCCACCATCCCAAAGTATTTACTAACATCCATTTCTAGAGTCTCCCTGCTTTTCAGCAAGTTTGAATTCCAGCTTTTGAAAGCTGGGTATCTTCTTGGCACATTCATTGCATCAAACTTTGTATATTGTAAATATGCAAGCTGTTTCAACAACCATTATATCAGATGAAACATAAATAAAAAACATTCATACGAGGTATCACAGGTGATACCTCATATAGACTTTTTTAACAAATGAAAGTAATTGATAGTATTTCAATTATTATCAATTACTTTCATTTGTTAAAAAATATTGATATTCTGAATATCACAAGTGATTAATCACTTGTGATATTCAGAAAATCACAAGTGATATTATAAGTATTACAAGTGATATTCAACTAATAATGTTTTGTAACATGAATATCACTTGAGATTTTTTGAATATCACTTGTGATATTCAGAAAATCAGAAATGATATTAAAAAATAATCTGTTTTTTATTACATATGAAAAATAAATTATTACATATGTTAAAAAATAAATTATAATTCATTTATATGCATGTAAATATATTTTTTTCAATCATAACTTGTTTATTAAAAAAAATTAAAAAAAATAAAAATAAAAATTTAGGAGTTACCATCAAGAATGTTACTGGCCCAAAATAGACAACCTCCGTCCTATCCCTCTTTCTTATTGCCCAAAATTTTTTTGATGATTTCGCACATTCATACACATAACTGCACCAATCTATTTCTGTCACGTCATCTTCTTCAAAAATGTTTTCCAATACTGTGGTCTTTACAACATGGTTGTAATCACATCCTCCAAATGTATTTGCAACTAACATTAAAAAGTTCATTCTAAAGATGAAATCAGTTTTTGTTGTCTGTAATATCTGCTTTGATATTGAATTTATAGTCAACTTCTTTTCATCTTTGTATTGATCCTTCCATTCTTCCTCAAATCGATCATTCTTTTCTATTTCTCCTTCATTTCTTTCCAACCTCCTTGAACCCTTTGGTAACCCAAGAACAAACTTCACTGTTTGTGGAGAAATTTTTAAGTTACCCATTGGAAGCCTAAGGTTCATTCCTTCTACATCGAGGCTATCTACTACATAAAATGCTAGCGTTGTTGGTAATTCATTAATTGGAAAATCAATCAAGTCTCCGAACCCCATTTTTCTTATTTCTTTCTTTCTTTCTTTGCTTAACCCATGCATTGCTTCAAAAAGAGGCTTAACTGTTGCCATTGCCCTCAATTTAGTATACACCTTTCTTTTCTTCTTTATATCATTTTCATCAATATCAGCATTCTCACATTCATTCATTTTCCTTTTTCCTTTTGATTTTTCACAATTCTTGTCTTCAACTACATTCTTTTTATCTTTTTCAGTTTCTCTTCTCTTAGAATCAACTTCTATTTCAGCTTCTTTTCTTTTTACAGAATCTTCTTTTTCAACCTGATATTTTATATAAACAAGATTATACATCAATGAAAGTTACTTATATAACTAGAGATACTTGTGATATCACTAGTGATACTTGTTATATCACTAGTGATACTTGTAATATAACTAGAGATACTTTTGATATCACTAGTGATACTAGTCATTTAAAATTAACATAGTAATGAATTTTAAAAAAAAATAACCTGTTCATTGGCTTTCGGTGCTTCTTCATCTAATTTTCCTGCTTCTTCCTCTAACTTTTTATCTTTCATCGGATTTTTCATTCTCTTCGCTTGTTGTGCTGCTAATAGTGGATGCAAAACTTTACAAGGTTTTTTCTTACATCCTAATCTTGGTAACTGTTTTTTTCTTTTCGTTATTCTTGCATTATCTGCATTTTTTTAATATAACAAGCGAAATATAAGTTATCATTATTTGAATTTTAATATTGTGAGAAATGTTCATATATTAATTACAGAGTACATCTTTATAACAGCTTAACATCTAATTTGACTGAAAAAACTCTCGCAAAACATTTCACTACTTAATTAACCTATTGCCTAAATAACATTAACTTATAATTCAGTAGATAACTTAGCCTAATACACTAATCTTCAAATAATCACAACTTGTACCAAACACAACTTAAAGTTATCTATTAAAAAACTAACAATAAATAAGCTAAAAAAGTTTAACAATAACAATAAATATATTAAAAAACTAAAAAAAGACAATGATAAGCTAAAAAATACAATAATTAGCTAGGATTTAAATTGACAAAAGTTTAAGAAATGGAAACGAATAATATTGAAATGAGTGTCATACCATTAACCACATTTTCTTCAATGTTCTTTCCCTTATCTTGTTTTTCAGCTTCCGATTGATTCATTTTTATGTTTTTCAAAGATCAAATCACTGGAGACAGTGTGTGTGATTTGATTGTTAAACTTATAGATAGTGTGTGTGAGTTTTTTTGCAGATCTACGTCAAAATGATCGGTTAAGCAATCTGGGGGAATTTTTTTGTGCAATTTTACAGTTTCGGTCCTTGTATTTTTATTTATTCTAATTTATGTCTATAATTTTTATCAATCACTAGAGATATGATTATTTTTTATTATTTATTTATTTAATTATTTTTTTATGTCTAATTTTTTATTTGTATAGTAATTTTTTTTTATCACTGATGATATGTTAAAAAATTAGGCTTAGTGATTGCTTTAATATGGGCTAAATGTTTATCACTTTAACAGTCCAATAATTTGAGTTTACTTATTGGCCCAAAAAGGAATCACTTATATAGATACAAGATATTAGGTATCACCTGTAATACATATATACAAAATATAAGTATCTCCTGTGATACAATCAAAAACACACAAATGCTTAAGTAATTCAAAGGCATTAAAAAAAACTTAAAATTAACTTCAATTGTCTACCCAGAAACTAGAACAAATATAATACAAAAACACCATCACTTTTTGCATATCTAAAAATTTAATCATAGATGCATTAATATTATGCAAAATCCATAACAAAGTATAGCACATTCTCCATCACCAGGGAATGTGGTTCAGGTCCTAACAGAGCACCATCATTCTTAGGTAACCACAAACTTGGACAGTTGTCCATCACATTCTGTGGCTCGGCAGTACCACAATGGATTTTTGCATATCTAATAGCTAATACTAGTTTAACATTCATTGTTTAGAAATCTAAAACACATAAAACATAAATTGTCTTTGGAAATAAAAGAATTAAAATCAACTAATGCTTTTCTTCTGCTGCCTTTCTAATCATAGCTGCTTCAACAATCTTCTTCTGCTCTTCTTTATCATTGTGTTCTTCATCAAACTTGATTGCAAAATCTGACATCATCTTACTATTCTTGTTCGCATCATGCAACAGGATCTTGGAAGCATACCTCATCCTCATTCTTTTCATCTGTTCAGCATATTGACGGTTTCTTTCGTCCAAGATATTTGTCTTCCATTTTAGTCCAATTTCACCTTCAAACATCTCCATATGCATCATCATATATAGCCCGCAATCTATCTTGTTTTCTTTTGTTCTCCATTTCATCTTTGCTGTCTTTGCTGCAACGTCTTTCAACATTTTCTTCAATGATGGGTGTTTAGTACAGATCAAGTAATGAACAAAAATCTCTCTCTGCAAATAAAATAAAAAGTATTCAAATTAAATAAAATCTATCTCTAGTTATATTAAAAATGATTTTAAAATAAAAGTATTTAAATATAGATTAGAACAAACGTAACTCACCACAAAATCAACTACTTTTTTGTATTTCCCATCGTAATCTGCATCAGAAATACTGTTGTCCAGTATTACACATTTACCTTTTTCAAGGTCAAAAACTATTACATAGTAATGATCATGAACGACGATGGGGAAGAATACAAGATTTACATCTCTCAATCTGAAACTTGTTTCATCCTTGTTGACTATAGCCTTAAACACCTCAATCTGCTTGTTCACGTCTTTTTTCTCTTTCTGAACCTCTGGTTGCTGTTTTATCACAAGATATAAAATATAATTTAAAATGAAACAATATTATAAATCAATGGCATTTTTATACCACTAGAGATACTTGGCATATCAATAAAGATATTAAATATTATTTAAAATAAAACAATATTATAGACACTTATGATATCACTAGAGATACTTGTGATATCACTAGAGATACTTTTGATATCCAATTTAAATAAATAATAAATTTTTACAAATAACTAACCGTTGCAGCCAATGGTAAGTAGTATCTCCTCTTTTCAGTCTTCAGTTTTCTTCTCTCTTCTTCGTTCAGCACAGCAACGAATGCATCAATTACCAAGCTATCTATTAGAATTCCTGGCGAAAGCGATTGCATTGTTATTCTTGGAACTATTGTTCCCTTTCCATCATCAAACACATTGTCCCTGTATTACAGTATCACAGGTGATAAATATCAGTATCTTTATAATATACAAAATATCACTAGTGATAAAAATCATAATTTAAAAATTTAACAAAAGAATCTTCAGGATCTCTCCTTCCATTGAAAAAAAGCTGTATGCCAACAGTCTTTCATCTTCTGTCAACGCATCCACAACATTACAAAATTTGTTATTATACGGTGACTTTAAGAAGATTGATGGCTTAACTTTTCTTTTTCCTTCTATTACTTCATTTTCGATGCTAGCTTCACCAACGTCCTTTCCAGTTCCGAATGGCTTTTTTTGAATTGATGGGCTTTCAAATTCTGGAATTTCAGATTGTCTTGCAGCTTCATTACGCCCCTTTTCAGCTTCCTTTTGAACTAGCTCTTGTTCAGCTTTTAGCTTTAAAGCTTCTTGATTTTTTTCTACTTCATTCTTTTTCTTTGCTTCTACTTTTGCAACCTGTATTAAAGATTATTATATTGAATCACTTGAGATATATGAAGGTATTTAATCACTAGTGATACTGCATAAACAAAACTATTCGATTAATCTAACCTTCTCTGCAGCCTCTTTTTCGGCTTGTTCCTTTGCTGCAGCTTCTTTTACGTCCTGTTTTTTAATTTAAAAACAAAAGATTAAATATATAAAAGGTATTTTATCACTTGTGATACTGCAAAAACAAAAAATATTCAATTAATCTAACCTTCTCTGAAGCCTCTTTTTCAGCTTGTTCCTTTGCTGCAGCTTCTTTTAAGGCCTGTTTTTCAATTTAAAAACAAAAAATTAAGTACATAAAGGTACTTTATCACTTGTGATAATGCATAAACAAAACTATTCGATTAATTTAACCTTCTCTGCAGCCTCTTTTTCGGCTTGTTCCTTTGCTGCAGCTTCTTTTTTGGCCTTTTTTTTCAATTTAAAAACAAAAAATTAAGTACATAAAGGTACTTTATCACTTGTGATAATGAATAAACAAAACTATTTGATTAATCTAACCTTCTCTGCAGCCTCTTTTTCGGCTTGTTCATTTGCTGCAGCTTCCTTTTTGGCATTTTTTTTCAATTTAAAAACAAAAAATTAAATATATAAAAGGTACTTTATCACTTGTGATAATGCATAAACAAAACTATTCAATTAATCTAACCTTCTCTGCAGCCTCTTTTTCAACATGTTCCTTTGCTGCAGCTTCTTTTACGTCCTATTTTTAAATTTAAAAACAAAAAATTAAGTATATAAAAGGTATTTTATCACTAGTGATACTGCATAAACAAAAATATTCAAATAATTTAACCTTCTCTGCAGCCTCTTTTTCAGCTTGTTCCTTTGCTGCATCTTCTTTTAAGGCCTGTTTTTTAATTTAAAAACAAAAAAATAAGTATATAAAGGTACTTTATCACTTGTGATAATGAATAAACAAAACTATTCGATAAATCTAACCTTCTCTGCAGCCTCTTTTTCGGCTTGTTCCTTTGCTGCAGCTTCTTTTTTGGCATTTTTTTTCAATTTAAAAACAAAAAATTAAATATATAAAGCTAATTTATCACTTGTGATACTGCATAAACAAAACTATTTGATTAATCTAAGCTTTTCTGCAGCCTCTTTTTCAGCATGTTCCTTTGCTGCAGCTTCTTCACGGGCTTGTTTATCAAATTGTTCATCCACATTTTCTCCTTCTACATTCAAATTTTTCACATCATCATCATTATCATCACTCTCACCAACATCACTTCCTCTATCATCATCACTCCCACCTTCATCTCCATCATTATTCTCATCATAATCATCACGTCTTATACTAGGGCCTGCCTGATCATCCACTGGTCTCCCAAATACATCAGTTCTTATTCCTACTTGGAATTCCATATTGAACATTTCTAAAAACCTCCTTATCGTTTCATCCCCTCTGTAAATCTCCATGCCTACTTTGATTGAGGTTTCTAATTCTTTTTTCTCTTTTAAGAGTCTATCAAAGTTTTCTTGTATTCTCTCATATACCTCCTGTGTTTAAAAAATATATACATATATATATATATATATATATATATATATATATATATATATATATATATATATATATATATATACACATAAGAATGTATCCACTAGTCATATCAATTAATAAAATAATTTATCATTAATTAATTTATCACAAGTGATATCTTACCTGTCTGATCTTTAGATTTTCATTTTCTTCATTGTCTTCATCTTCTTCAATGACAATCACCAAGCCAAATTCTTCTTTAGCCATCTCTATTTCCTGCCTTTGCTCTACTAGTCTTTGGCTCCAATGTTTAATGGCGGGCCATTTGCGTGGGACATGAATTTCATCGAATTTTGTGTAATGCAAGTAAATGAGCTGCTTTCAATAAAAAAAACTTGCATTAAAATACAATTAATTTTCAAAATCACTGGTGATACTATACATAACATTTCCTATTAAACAAGCTGTTTTCAAGTAGTATCAATGGTGATACTATAGATTAATAGTATAACAAGTGATAAACAAAAATACAAGTTATTATCACTGGTGATACTATACATCACATCTCATAGAAAAGCATGTTTTTAAAGTTAAATGTTACTTACCGTGAACGTAACATGAGGTCCATAGTACCAATTTTCAAGCGTTGTATCATCCCAATTTTTCTTACTTTCTTTTATGCAATTCCAGATGAATACGCACCAATCTATGTTGGGTATGTCTTCTGATGACATTACATTTTCCAAAACATCATACTTCAACATAGCAGTATTACGACAAGACCCAAGGCAGTTAGCAAAGAGCATCAAGAAATTCAAATAAAAAATGAAGCCTGTTCCTTCCGATGTTCGAATTATCTCAGATAAACTCGATGTTGTTCTTTTCCTAGGGTCACGGGAGAGCTGTGCCATGAATTCGCAGTGGACTGAGTTGCCTATCAACCTTTTGTCTTCTGCATAGAATGACAGTGGTCCCATTGGTATTCCAAGTACTTCTCTGATTTTACTTGGAGTTATTTCGATAACCCCGCCATTTGGTAATTTCAACTCCATTGAATTGACATCCAAGTGTTTTAAGATGAAGTATGGTAGTTTTGCGGGAAACTTGATATATGGGAAACCAATTAATGAGCCAAAACCCATTTCCCTCACCCTTTGTCTTCTCTCTGGGCTCAAACTATGTATAGCATCATATAAGGGTTTCACAGTCGTCTTCGATCTTAATGACTTGAAAAATTTCCCTCTACCCTCATCTTCATCTTCTGCCTCTTTCAATTTCCCCTTACCCTTTTGTTTTTGAAGTTGTAGTTGGTGTACATCTTCATCATTTTGCAGTCTATTTTTTACCTTCCTTTTAACAACCCTCTTCTCCTTTTCAACGTGCTTTTTATCATTTTCAACCCTTTTCCTTTTCTTGTTTTCAACTTCATTTTCCACAACAACTATTGCTTTTATATTTTTCTTTTTTTTTTTGCTTTCAATCTTGTTTTCCTTTGCTTCTTCCTCTAAACGTTGCTTCTTGGCTACACTTCTTGTTGTAGCACTTGGTGATTCTATTTCTTTTCTTTTCCTATTTGGTGTTGCTTTTTTCTTCTTTTTCGCAGAATCATCCTCTTCTTCTTCATCTACATTTGAATCCTTTCTTCCTGTTGATTTCTTCTTTGCTACAGTCTTTTTCCTATTTTGCATATCTGTTGCTCGTTCACGTGTGGATTCTTGTGATATCTCAGCTGTGCCTTCAACGGTTAATTGTGTTGGTGTTGCTGTAGAAGGTGTAGATGAGTTATGGCTTGCTGATGTTGAAATTACTGGTGTTATCTCTAGTGATAACTTAGTTTGTGTTTTGCGACATAATGCCTTTGTTGGTGTCAATGTAGGTTTTCTATCAATTGTCCTTGTTCTTGGTGAATTTCGAGTTCCTGTCAATGGTGATGATTTGGTTGGTGTTGTTTTTAGTGGTGAGGATGTTGATGTTTCAGTCACATCTGTATTTTTCTTTTTTCTGAACTTGATTCGAAATTTTGTTTTAGCGGATTGTTTAGTTGTTTTTTTTTGTTCTGTTTTTGTCATACCTGCAAAAAAAAAAAAAAAAAAAAAAAAAAAAAAAAAAAATCCCAAGTAAGTTTAATGAATGAGATATGTGATAAAATAAAATCTGAATGTGTGTGCGCCATATAATTTATATCATTCTACTGCTATTATACATACACATTCTAACAAATGTGTATGTATCACAGTTGATATACATAATATACAATGACAAAATTAAATACGTCACATACATTCAGGTTTCATATCACAGTTTATTCTTGTAAAGTAGACATACTTATATCTCAAAATATACCTTTACTTTTAACAATTTCTGGAGATGCTCTACAAAATGGAGTATTCAAAACTGCATTTACAAATTTTTTTATTCTTTAAATAGTAACACAATGTGTGCAATCTTTACGTGTAAAAGCTTTATCAACTTAAAACTAACCATTAAGAGCTTGTATCGCTTCCAAATCAGAAAAAATGTCACCATCTACATTTTTTTCAAAAAACAAAAGTTTAATCTCTCAAAAATCTCATCATATATAATAGTAAACAGTACCAGTGCTCATTAACACATGTGATAAACTATAGAAACTAAATAAAAACACTTCAAATCTTATTCATGGCATATGTTAAACTACCACAAAATGAATAAAGGCACTAAAACTGTTTTATCACAAGTGATATACTACCAAAAACTGAAGTAAGCAACAAAATACTATAATCATCATCATGACAGATCTTCTACTACCAAAAAACATAATAAAATAACTACAACTGTTTTAACAAAAGTGATATACAACAATAATATTTATAAAAAGTATTCATAAAATAAGTATAAAAAAAATACCAAAAAAATACACAAATCTTAATAAATAGCAATAATATTCATAAAATAAGTACAAAATCAATAAATATCCTAATGAAACAACTAAATACTTAGTCGGAAGCAACGTACCTTCATCTTCAGTTTCAGTAGGTTTATTTTCAACCTCTTTCTTTTGAAGATCGGCTTTTCCACTTGATGATTGTTCCATTTTTGTGTTTTTTAAATGATTTTAACAGTTTAAATCGGTTGATTTTGAATTTATATTGAAGTTATAAATGGAGGTTACAGAGAAAGTGGGATATCTTTTTGATTGCGATTGTGCGGAAAGTGAAAGGTGTGGGGATAAGGTTAATGGGATAAGTTTGGTGAATCCACAAAAATGGTCCCTCTGTATTTTTAAAATGACACTTGGTATGTTGCATATTTTGAAACCTAAAAAAAAAAAAAAATAAAAAAAATAAAAAAAAACAGACTCCCATTCTATGGAAAAAACTTCAATTGCTTACCCTTATTTTGGTGAACCAACATGATGACCAAAATCTAGGGCTATAAAGAAAATAAACGTTAAGTGAAAATTTCATGAAACATTTAGTTAAAAATTAGTTTATGTTCATTTAGTAAAATGAACGAATATGAACAAAAGTCTTTATTCGTCAAATTAGGAGTACATTAAAGTTCATTTATGTTTATTTATCTTTTAATTTAATAATTCAATAACAAAACAACACTCATAAAACAATATATAGAATATCATATATAATATCACAAGAGATAAAAAATTTCAAAAAATCAAAAACATTAAAATATCACAAGTTATAAAATATCACAAGTGATAAAATTATTCATGCTAAAAGTAAATATCACAAGTGATAAAATTATTCATGCTAAAAGTAAAATATCACAAGTGATAAAATTATTCATGCTAAAAGTAAATTATCACAAGTGATAAAAAAAATCCAAACAATATAGCTTAAATTTTCAGCTATTAATATTATTCATGCTAAAAGTAAAATATCACAAGTGATAAAATATCACAAGTGATAAAATTATTCATGCTAAAAGTAAAATATCACAAGTGATAAAAAAAATCCAAACAATATAGCTTAAATTTTCAGCTATTAATCACAGTTAATGAAAAAATAATCCAAACAATAGAGCTTAAAATTTTCAATTATTAGTCTCCGCTGCCTCCGGAATGTCCCCGCCAACTCTAGCACTGATGCGATACAAATCAGGAACTTTTTGTTTGTTTGGACAAGTGCGTCTGTTATGATCTGATAAGCCACAAATACCACAACCAGCTTGTCGCTTTTTACTTTGTTCAAAAGACTGCTCTCGTCCACTCTTGATACGGTGCTTATCAACCTTGTTCTTATCACCCTTCTTGTTTGTCCTTGTTGGGTTCCTAACTTTAACTTTCTTAGGCTTCTTTACCCCCATAAAATCTAGAACAACATCAGAAACTTTGGTACGTGGAACACTTGGAATATCAGCTTCAAATTCTGACTTCAACGCTTTAAGCTTATCAACAAAATCACTCAACTTTGGCTCATGATTTCGCAAAATCTGACAACAATCATCAACTAAAGAAGTAGCCTGAACAAAAAGAGTAGAAATATTTTCATTCTTCTCACCATAACGATTTTTCTTCCTTCTTAAACCAGGAGGTATAAGGTCCCTTGTCCAACGCTTCAACAGATACTGATTAGGAATTTTTTGAACATTGCAATTCTTAAAAACACAAAAAACATGTCGACACAAAATCCCACAACGAACAAATAACTGACAACAGCACACAACGGAATTGTCACTTCTATTATGCAACACCTTCATTAAACAAAAAGGAAACAAAATGTTATAACATGTGATATGTTTCTCACTAATATTAGAAAAATCATGTTATAACAAAATATTAGAAAAATCATGTACCTTATACTCTCTCGAATATTTTTTATACAGATCAATTTCTTCAACCTCTTCATCTGAATCTTCTGGTGAATTAAACTCAGTCGGATCAGGCATAGAATCTGGAATTATAATTTCCTCACTAATAATACAAATGTCAGATCTATCTTCTGAAATTTTTGACTTTATTGAACATAACCATGATCCTGCAATAATCTCCTTTTGCACACGAACAAACAAAGAACGAGTGTAAACCCTTGCTGCATGAACTTCAATAGCTAATGGCGTCAACAAAACAGGAAAGGAATCAAACGACTGATGATCTAATCTTTCTTGTTTGTATCTCTGTTTTTCCATTGCAGAATCATAGCAAATCATGAACTTAACAAGTGTCGCACCAGGGCTAGTGAAATGTGAGAAGAAAGAATTCTCACTCTCTGACCTAGAGGTAGTCCTCATTAAACCACAAAGTGGAGAATCAATAAAAAAAGCCGGAATCCATGATGATCTAATCTTGTACATCTTGCACAACCACTTATGATTAACAAGACCAAACTCTTCCATCAAATTATTCCATTTAAGCTCAAACTCATCCGGCCCAATATACATATTCCAAACTATCTTATTGAATTTACTTTTAAAATCAGTATCATCATAGATCCTAGAAACAATCTGTAACAAAAAAATGATGCATCAAAATACTACTTTAGACAGATAACACAAGTAATATAAATACAAATATCACAAGTAATAAATGCAAAAACATCAACTAATAAATGAATAAATACAATATTTCAAGTGATAAAAAATGCAATATCACAAGTGATATAATGCAATATTTCAAGTGATAAAATGCAATATATCAACTGATAATGCTTTTTGGCAGATATAAATACAATATAACAAGTGATAAATGCAAAAATCTCAACTGATGAATGAATAAATGCATCATTTGATTAATCAAATTAATAAATGCAATATCTCAAGTGATAAATGAAATATCTCAAGTGATAAAGTTTTTTGGCAGATATAAAAAGTGATACAACATATGAATACCTTTTTCGGAATCTTTTGCATGATATGCCACATACAAAGCCTATGCTTGGAATCTGGAAGTTCAGATTCAATTGCCCTTCGCATAGCACCATCTTGATCAGTTACAACAAAGTAATGATGAGCAAATGAATCAGGAGTTTTCGGAACTTTAGAAGCTGCAAATAATAAAAATAAAAACAGTAAATATCTATAAAGAAGAACATAAAACAACTAATATACATATAAAATCACAAGTGATATATCACATTTGATACAAAAAGAATTTTAACAATAAATATATATAAAGAAGAACATAAAACATGAGTTATATAACTTGTGATATTCGTAAAAAAATACACATAAAAATGATAAAAAAACATAAACATGACATATATCACAAGTGATACTTATAAAAAAACATAAAACATGACACATATCACAAGTGATACTTATAAAAAAAACATAAAACATGAGATATATCACATGAGATAAACATCTATAATATAAATCACAAGAGATATTTGTAAAAAATTGATACAAAAATCATGCAGAACATAAAACATGAGTTATATCACTTGTGATATTCGTAAAAAATAAACATAAAACATAAAACATAAAATATGAGATATATCACAAGTGATACTTATAAAAAACATAAAACATGAGACATATCACAAGTGATACTTATAAAAAAAACATAAAACATGAGATATATCACATAAGATAAACATCTATAATATAAATCACAAGAGATATTTGTAAAAAATTGATACAAAAATCATGCAGAACATAAAACATAATATATATCACTTGTGATATATAACTAAACTGGTATATCACAAGTGATATTTGTAAAAATGTACAAATAAACTTACAACTAGAATTTTGATCATCATTAGAAACAGCAACAACATCTGAAGAAGATGAATCAGAAGCATTAACCACATCAGCTGAAACTGATTCTTCAACTACTCCATCTAATGCATCAAAAGCATTAACCACGTTAGCTGAAACTGAATCTTCAGCCACTCCATCCGATGCATCACAATCATTAATCACATTAGCTGAATCTGAATATTCATCCTCTCCATACAATGCATCACAATCATTAACAAAATCAGCAGAAACTGATTCTTCAATAACCGGTTCATTCAAATCAAAAAACACCATTGATGATAACGAGAACGAATGATAACGAATTGATGATAATAGATGATTAATTTGATGATAATAGATGATTAATTTGATTAGATTAGGGTTTACAAAATTTGGGGAAACTGAAAGTAAGAGAGAGAAAGTTAGTTGGAAACGAAAGCTGTGTGTGAAAAATGAGAAAATAATAAAAAATAAACTATTTATATGATAGAGGAAAAGACAAAACTAAAAATAAATCTTAGAATAATATGGACCGTAAGATTAGATGTAAACGGACGGTCCAGATCAGTCCCTCAGTTTGTAGAAAAAAACTGATCCGCAAATGAACTTTTCTCAAAAACTTATATGGTTATATGATAAAAACTTGAGATTATAACATCTCCTCTTAATAAAAATAAAATATATAAATTTCATCCACCAGAATAGTTATATTTAATATATATATTTTTTATCGCCTATATCCAAATGCTTTGCACTTTAAAAAAAATGATTGTAACAAACACGCCATGATATTAAAACCTAACAAAATATTTGGTTTAGCTATATGGGCCACTCAAACGCCAATATCACAAAAAAGATATTCTTATAGCAGCAGAAGAAGACAAGTCCCGTTTCAAGTACGAAACAACGCATCGGCAAAAATGTCGAATGATTCAGTAAACAAGTCAATCACTCACGTCATCTTCGACATGGACGGTCTTTTGCTCGGTCAGTACTTATTTCCAATTTAACTAAACTTTTTTGTTAAATGATTGTTTACTGAGTCTCATTCATATATCCAGATCTATTAATGTAGAATTAATAAACGGATGATGTTTTGCTAATTAAAATATGCTTGTACTTTTATTTTGTTAAAGTAATGACAAATCCACATTTGAATTGACTTGATACACTTTTTCACAACATATTTTTGATATGAAGTTCAATGTAGCTCACATTTTGGAGTTGCGAAATGTGTACAAGTCCATAACCGAAGTTACTTGTCCTTTCTTAGAAATGGACAGTCGCGCACAACCTGCCTTTTAGTTGATTGTAGTTAACAGAAGTTAGTTGACTTAGTTGTGTTAGGATAGTAGCCAAGGCTTGCACTATGGCGCACCATGACACATTTTAAGTGGCACTAGTGAGGAACAGATGGTGGCTCAATGCCATGTGAGCTCTATGAGAATCAACACGATAATACAAAGTAGTCACTAATTGGAACTAAACTGAAAGAAATAAATAGTAGAGGTTTTGGACTATGGTTGCGTATTTACATGTTCTTTCATTCTCGAAAGTTCCACTTCTCTACTTTTTCACTCACCTTTTGATATGTTTACGTAAGCTGGTTCTCATTTTTACTCATCACTATCCTCATCCTTTTTCCTTGCCGTATTTCGCTGTAATAAACACCAAGACAACAAAGTGCATTGCATCAAGTGGTATCATACTTTTTCTATATGCTTGAAGAAATCTGCATCTGATTCACACAAACAAATTAAAGTGGAATGGAATATTATAGACGACATAGTTCATTATTACTAAAGTTTTAACTGTTTCTTGCATTCAGGAAGTACTGTATCTCATTTTATTTGTCGATATAAAGTTTAAGTTCTCTGATAAACATAAACAACGTCCAACTTAGTTTACTATCAATTTTATTTGGTCTCAAAGCTGACACACATCATGAGCCCATGACGTGTCTTTTGGCTGCTGCTGTTATGTTTGTGCGATCTGCAGTTAGTGTAGGTGTTAGCGTGTACTAAACACATATGTCCCTCCATTCTCTGTTATCTTCTTACAACAAGTAAAATGTAGATACGGTATGTTATAGTTACAATTTCAGATGATATAAGAAATAAGTTTGGGTTTTCTACATTTATCTTGTAAGTTAGATTATCCAGATGACCTTCACTAGGTATATTTAGATATCATGGTGAATTTGTTTTACAGCACTAAGTGTATTATACTGGGGGTTGTACTGCAATCTGTTGTTAGGCCAATCTGAAATAAGCCACTGCAGTCAAACTCATTAACGGTCTTCCATATTTGTCAATTTAATGTATCGGGTTTAGGGATAATTGACATAGAATCTTGTGATGGCAGATACTGAGAAATTCTATACAGAAGTTCAAGAAATTATACTTTCAAGATTCAACAAAACTTTTGATTGGTCTCTAAAGGCAAAGATGATGGGGAAGAAAGCAATTGAGGCTGCACGTGTGTTTGTTGAAGAGACTGGAATTAGTGATTCACTTACAGCTGAAGATTTCCTGGTAGAACGAGAAGCTATGCTGCAGGAAATGTTCCCTACAAGTGAACTCATGCCAGGTACTACATGTTTTGACTAGAGATGAAAAATTTGGCGGGTTGGGTAACTGGTCAAATCAAGTATCTATGATACATGCTGGTTAATTGTTTTTACCAGTTTGGCCCGTTTGAAAGCAAACATCCAAATCATACTGTTCATAAGTAAATGGATCAAATTCTAACCTTTAACTCAATGATCAAAGTTAATATGTACTACGTAGTAGATTACTTAAGGGTTCAATTTTTTTTTTATCCATCATCTTTACAGAAATGTAACGTGCATGTCAATCCCATTTAATTTGGGAAGCATTTTGTTTCAACTGAATTTATTTTCCCTTTGGTAAATATTTTTTGTCAAATACCATCGATACGAGGCTATTTTATTTATCTATGGACTAAAAAATAATATTATCTTCTAACTTTTACATTTTTCGATGACTAAATGTAGGCGCAGGCCGTTTAGTCAAACATCTGCATGCCACAGGAGTGCCAATTTGTGTCGCAACAGGGTAGGGAAAATCTTTCTATCCCCTGTATTAGCTTCAAAATAGAAGGGGTTTTTGAAAAAGTATATCTGCTTAACTTTCGAGAAGCATTACTGTTTTTGTTATGTAATTTCAGCACTCATAAACGACACTTTGCACTGAAAACGCAAAGACATGGTGAGATCTTTTCATTGATGCATCATATTGTCATGGGTGATGATCCGGAAGTTAAACAAGGCAAGCCATCACCTGATATATTTCTTGCAGCCGCTAGAAGATTTGAGGTGAATCTGTTTCTGAAATTGTTCTTATCAATTACACGTACAAATGTAATCGCTTACTAATTTTTGTCGGAATGTGTGTATGCAACAGGGTGAATCGGTAGATCCTTCTAAGATTCTTGTTTTTGAAGATGCCCCTTCGGGAGTTCTTGCTGCTAAGAATGCTGGAATGTAAGTGCACTAATATTGTAATGTTTTCAAAACTAGTTATAATGCCTGCGCACTCGCGGGTTTTTAAAATTTTTTTGAATCATATATTTTTATTTATTAAAAAACAAATAATTTAATCTTTGTTTTGTTTAATTTATGATGTTTAATTATAGTTTTTTATTATTAAAGATAATTATTTAAAATTTTTAATCCTATTATTAATTGCATCTTATCTATATTTTTTTGTATTTATCTTCTACTTGGGTTAATTGCATCTTATCTATATTTTTTGTATTTATCTTCTACTTGTGTTATGGATAAATATAAAATGTTACCTAATAAGAAAATATTTTTTTTTTTAAAATACAATTATTACTAAATAAGGTATGAATCCATTTTTTTGAAATGGAAAATTCCCAATAGGGGTCTTGTTTTATTATATAAAAGATACAACAAGTAATTTAACGAAAATACGTACACATGACATAGTAATGTTTCGGCTGATTAAGTTTGAAAGTAAAGGGGAGTGTTTGGATGTTTGTTTTGAAAGTGATTATGTGGTATCGAATAATTAGAATCAGATTATCAGCTGTAGTCAAATTGGGATGTAGCAAATAGTGTTTTGATGCGCTTATGCTATTTGAAGATGTGATAATCACATAATTAGACGTTTGAGTGTTTTCCAAATACTAATTATTAAAGAAATTAATAGAGATAATGACTAAAAGGTATTTCTAGTGAAAATAAGAAGAGATCCTGTGCGCAACTCTTTCAATTTAGGTTTTAAAGAAGGGATAAATAGGTTTTTACCCTAAATGATTAGTTTTGTTCCCGTGGAATGGAATATATTATCCAAAAATGGTTATTTGACTTTATGTAATAAGATAAAAGCAAAATCTGTTTATCCAAACATTAAACACTGAGTATTGCAACTTCGCGTTCTAATTATCAAATAGTCAGTTCCAAGACGTAAATCAAAACATCCCCTCTAGTCTTTTTGGATAGTACGAGTACATGTTTTAGTTTTTTGTTGTCTTCATTTTTTGGCGAACAGGTACGAATGTACGATTTTATTGACTCTTTCTTAAAATTGAAGGTTGTAGCTAATACAAACTTGATGAAACCATTAACTTCCAATATCCTGTTGGGGTTTGTTACTTCGTTTTGTTAGTTATCTCACTTTCAATTTGCATCAGGTTCAAGTGTCTTGTCTCTCAATATGTTAACCTGAAAAATAATTTCTATAAATATGATGCAGGTCTGTTGTTATGGTTCCAGATCCAAGACTTGACAGCTCTTTCCACGAAACTGCAGATAAAGTTCTTAGCTCACTCTTGGATTTTAACCCAGCCGAATGGGGACTTCCTCCGTTCACGGATTAAGAAACCTAGTGTGTCTTTTTAAGGTAACCAAACATTTCTTTAAATTGAGAACAGATGTTTCAAATGGATTATTGCATACTCCATGTCAATATGTCATTTGAAGAATCACATTGCTGTGATACACATTCGTTATGAGCTACTATGTCTTACAATCACATTCGTTATAACACACTTTTAGTTTATTATTTATGGATAACACAATGCTTGTTGTAATTATGATTCTTATGCTCATTTGTTTTTGATTAGTCGGGTCCTGATTTATGTCAGATCAGATATCTGATTCGATAAATTTTTTGTTTCATTGGTCCAATAGGCTGACTCACTTAGGCAGATTAATGCTTGTGGTAAAAAAAATCTCCAAATATGGAGGATGGAGATGCATTTTGGCACTCCATTTCTCAAATATGAAAAATACATTTTAGAGGGCATGGTTGGAGATGACCTAATTAGTTGAGTTATGGGTCCGAATCAGAGGTATTAGTTGAGTCAATCAAAATCCGACCCATTTACATGGACTTCTGTATCAGTATATTAGCAGCTAAAAGATATGGACCTGGTCTATAAAACATAATATTAATTTCCTCTCCAGGCTTTAGTTTTTAACATAATCAATAATTCAATTATCAACTTATGCATTTCACTATCAGTGTGTGTCATGGTATTGTATTTTTTACCAATCAATTATACTATAATATTTGTAGTTTTTTGCCACGTTCTCCAAATTTTCATCAATAATTATCCCCATTTCAAAAACCCGTTTTTTTTTTTTTTTTTTTTTTTTTTTTTTTTTTTTTTTTTTTTTACTTTCTATTACCTAAAAAGGAAATCTGAGAAATACAAACAACATATTTTATGTGGGTAGTTTGTACACAAGGTCAGCGTTTTGACGATCCCCACATGCTAACTGCCGGTTTCTGAAGTTAGGTTTTGTTACTTTCTATACTTTTCTATTACTTAAAATAATTGCTGGTTTGTGAAGTAATCAATTACTACCTCCGTCCCATAATTATTGTCCACTGTTGATTTTTGAAGTCTTTATTTTGCAACTTTGATTCTAAATATTTTTATTTGTGTTATATAATACTTGATAAAAATTATACCAATAAAAATACATTTAAAACTCAAACCATTTATATATTTTGCATCAATTAATATATATCACAAAAAAAAAATATTTACGGTCAAAGTTGAATGCTAAAGACTAAAAAAGTCAAATGTGGACAATAATTATGGGACGGAGGGAGTAATATTTTATGCCAAATGGGAAAAAAAAAAAAATTAGGGCTAACATCAACAAACCTATTTGCTTGGCTAAATCGGGCTACACGACAATGATTTTTTATACATTCAAGACTTTACAAAATTAAGGTTTGTGGAGGTGGTAGCATATTTTGTTTTAGATGTGTACAAATGGTAGCAGATTTAAAGGGAAGGATACAAAAGGTTGTGAGGTATATTCAAAAAGGTGTCGGGTTAAATAGGGGGTTGGTTCGTTTGATGTTAACTTGAGTTGAAGTGAAAAATGTGAAATATCTATTATGCCCTCACACCAAAATAACGGTAGTTGACTAAGGTATATCTGTCAATGACATTGGATGATTAGAAAACATGAAAGAAGGACCCTGCGTGATAAAAAAGGAGCTTTCTCAGACTTATTATGATAGTTTTGTACAAGTTAAAGGACGAATAGTGTATTTTACTCGAGTTAGAAATAATGCATCCTGACCAACTCAATTTAAAGAGAAATGCTAGATCCACATAAGAAATCCACAAAAAAAATCCACACGCTGACGTGTCAGTCAGTGATTGGTGGATTTTACTATAGTTTCTCTCTCTTCTCTATGATTAAACCAATCACTGCCTGACACGTCAGCGTGTGAAGTTTTTTTGTGAATTTCTTATGTGGATGTAGCATCCCTCCAATTTAAATGAGTAAATGACCATATCCGTTTCAAACGTTAATAATAGTACTAGAGATTCTTGGCACCAATCAATAATTGTCATTATAAAATGACGTTTGATTTAGACACCCACCAACTCGATTATACGGAGTACTACATATTAAAATAATAATGGTAAAGGGATTTTTTAATTTTTTTTTAGAACGGCTGCGGTTTATTAGAATAACGATAAGATGCGATATTGATTGATTAATATTCATGCGGCATTTTAATCATTTTTTATTTTACATGCGGCTAATATTATAAGCTAGAGTAAACTACAAAGATGGTCCCTGTGGTTTGCGTTAACTTTCACTCTTGGTCCTTTGATTTTTTTTTTTGCACATGCAGTCCCTAACTCCGAAACCCTAAACACTCATAGTCCCTTGACCAGAAAATGTTAAGTTTGACTGTTAAAAACCCCTCATGTGACTTGCACATGAGGGTATAATCGTCATTTTATATTTTCTAGCCCACCACAACTACCCTTCTTCATCTTTAATAAACTCCCCACCACTACCAATCAAACCATAATTTTTCCGGCCACCTCCATCAAATTCCGACCACCTCTTATATGAAAGCGTTTTAAGCCATAATTTTTCCGGCCACCTCCATCAACAACCCCTCATGTGACTTCAGAGCCATAATTTTAAGCCTAATATACCTGTGTCAATAAGGTTGTGTGGCTTCAAGGTCAACTCGTTACGGTCCAGTAACATCAAATATCAAACTGAGACATCTTTCATCACGCATTTCAAAATTTAACAGGTTAACTTTCACATTATCGTCGATTAAAATATGTACTTACGCTGACTTTCATCATCAAACTGAAACACATGATCAATCTAATGACTAATTCAATGCACACTTTCACCATTTTGCTACCTCTTATCCACACAAAAAAGCCATTTTGCTATCTCTTTATAAAACTAGAATTAACTCAAATTGAATTAGTGTTCCAAAGTGACAACCACTTTAAAGCTTTGCTTTTTAATTTAAGACTACTACGCAACAGCTTGGAATCAAGAACATAACACACTTTAATTCAATCAAACAAGTTTACTTTAGTGACAAAAAAGAACACTTGTAATTCGAAATACATTATCAAGATCTGGTAGCAAAGGCTCTAAATTAAATCTCACTATTTACATCACCAGATTTAAAATTTAAATCCGAGCAAAACCCCGCTTCAACCCACACCAATATCCATCACACTCGCCGTCACGCGTCACCTGTAGACCCCCACCCTTGCGACCATCACTCCGCCAAATCGCCAGATTTGTATCCAAATCACCACCACCAAATCGCCACCATCACCATTATCAGTCCACCAGTAAACCCCCACCCTCGCGACCATCACTCTGCCACCATCAGCCCACCACTAAACGCTCACCCCCGCCACCATCAGTCCGCTACCAAACCCTCACTCTCACCACATCATACCGACAGATCTGGTTGTTTTCTTGGTAGGGAGAAAAAAAAAAATCATGCCATTTATTATTTAGATTTGTTGAGGGTGAGCGGGGCTGCTAAGTTTGGTAAGGTATGGCCGGATACGTCATGGGTGGCCGGATTCCATCGTTGGTGATCTGTTGGTGGCAGAGGAGAGAGAGTGTGTGAGTTATGTGTGAGATATGTAAGAGAGAGTAATTGTTTTGTGTGTATTTATGTGTGACAAAAGAAAAAAGAAAAAAGAAAAAAAAGGAAATGTAAAAGACTATATTACCCTCATACGCAAGTCACATGAGACGTGTTTAACGGTCAAAGGGGACGCCGTTTGGTCAAGGGACTATGAGTGTTTAGGGTTTCGGAGTTAGGGACTGCCTGTGCAAAAAAAAAAGTCAAAGGACTAAGAGTGAAAGTCAACGCAAACCACAGGGACCATATTTGTAGTTTACTCTATAAGCTAATGTTATTAGATTAGGTGTAATTATCCTCAAAAAATTTAAATCAGCGAGCATATCGTGATCTGGTGCACCTTTTCGAGTTCACATCGATCCTTCCTCGAAGCCTTTCTTGACTTGTATCACAAATTTTAACACTTTTCCTCTTTCGTTTCTCCTTGGGCAGTTCGGTTTAAGCTAAGCCCGAACTGCTTAGTTTTCCACTTCTCTTTTGTATTTCATCAAAGATATTCATCTTAACTTCTAAGGAACCGTGTAGGAGACTAGGAGCTTAAGCTAATGTGAATTTTGTATATAGTCTTATTGTTAGGATCAAAGTTTATAATCCTAACACGTAAATGGAACGACATTTACGGGATTACATTAGCTATCTTGAAAGGCACAAACACATGGACTAGAAGCGTCATTATTGTAAAGTTGTGTGTTTGTTGACCTATTAATACCCCCTCCATACTTCCATGGAGGGGTGAGACTTAGTGTGTAATTTTACTCTTTCATTTTAATTCAATAAAACACCTAGTTTTCCTTCTCTCTCTACTCTCTCTCTCTAACTATGACTTTCATCTTCTTCCACCAAACCCGGCCTCCTGAATCACAATATCAACATAAAAATACGATCCAACACTTATTCAACTTTGCAAACACGGCGATACTTTCATAAACATTGCAATCATAAAAGCAAGGCATTTTCAGAAATTTATTGGTTTGATTATATGGACTTTTATTATTTATCACATTTTCTCCATAAATAAGGTTCTTTTATGGAAAAAAAATTGAAACTGGTTCTTCTCACTTTTTTATTTATTTATTTTTTTTTTAAATTTTAAATGTATTTCTTATTTGATCCTAACTTTATTTGTATGCATAACTATATTTCATTCATACATGTTTTTTTAATTAAAATATATGCTACATCAATACAATATATTCTAGTAGCACAACTTTACTATGTTTCTTCACATGTAAAACCTTTTACCAATCGTTCACGTAAGAAATTTCTGTTTTAAGTTACTTGCTTACTTTCTTCTCGTAATTTTATTATGTCATATTGAATAAAGAGGAAATAACAAAAATGGCCGACCCAATTCAACTGTCTAATGTTCTTTTCTGACTATCCCAATTTAATTGCCCATAATTAAATATGAGAAACGGAATTTGATTAGATTTAACATATTATCCTTAGGTGACATTTGGTTCGTGAATTTGAAATTTCGGGATTTCAAATTCTGAAAATTTCAATTCTTGAGGATTTAAAATTTCAGAATTTAAAATATATTCACATGTTTGTTTGACAGAAATTCATAGTACTTCGAAATATGTCCCTATCTTTGTTATTGCAAATTTTTTTGTTAAGTGACAACTTTACTTCGATTCTAAAAAAAAAAATAAAAAATATAGCAACAAAGAAATTAATAAGCAAAAATGCAAAGTTTTTGCTTTAGCATATTATACTGTGCCTCTAAAAGGCGAAGACATTACTTAAGCAAAAACAAAACATGAGCTTATATTATAACATTAGACAAGTAAGGATATTTGATAACTAAATACATAAATAGAAATGTGTAGCTGTTTTCGGCCTTATAAATTACAAAAACCCAAAGCCAATGTTGCAAAAGATTCAAATTACTATAAAAGGTTGAAGAAAAGATCAAACTAAAGTTTGTCATGCACTTGCTTAATCCAATGTAACTTGTCCTCGCCAAGGTCTCCTTTGTTTTGCTTTTCTTCTTGTTTTTTTCCTCAACGTCTTCAATGGATTACCAAATATCACGTTGGTATCTTCCTGCAGCTTGGAGATCCTTCATGTAGCCTACCGCCTTAGAAGAGTCTAAAGATCCCTGAAGTTACCAAAAACTATGTTAACAAAATGTCCGATTATGACCTTAACCAATCAAGGATGCTATTCCCAAGTTATGAAAGGAAACAACTTACTTGTTCTTGCACAATGATCTGAAGAGCGAGGTGTACATCTTGAGCCATGCCTTTGGCATCACCACATACGTATATATAAGCTCCTTCCGAAAGCAATTTCCAGATATCCGAAGCCTGTAAAGAACATAATAATTCAGATAAATAAAAATCAAGCATAACATAGCTTATATGCCTCATGGCTATCAATTGCTTGTCTTTCTCCTACCCTTTTGGCTAGTTTATGTTGCACGTATTCCTTATTGGCAGCTTCACGGGAGAAAGCAACACTAATCTCAGAAAGAACTCCGGCCTCAACAAAGTTGTTTAGCTCGTCCTCATATATGTAATCCTGAATTTCAAAACAAATATAAGTTAAGATATACAATACTCAGTAACTTTACTAAGATACACTTAGATAGAACTGACCATTCTGCGATTTCTACATCCGAAGAATAAGGTGGATGATCCCAATTCGGTCCCAGATTCCTTGAGAACTAATCTTTCTTGAAGAAACCCTCTGAATGGAGCCAATCCTGTTCCAGGGCCAATCATGACAATTGGGACTTTAGGATCAGCAGGAAGTCTGAAGTTTGATTTTCTAACAAAAATGGGTGCCCACGTGTAATTTTCTTTGTTTTCCGACATAGGAACAGCATTCTGGAATGAAGTCACATGAGCATTAGTCAGTGATATAGAAAGGGTTACAAATCAAATTTGCTCGTTTTTTAGATAGGTTGAATTACTTTCATCCAGGTTGAACAGACTCCTTTGTGGACACGGCCAGAAAGTGTTTGCTCATAAACTAATGCACACGTAACAGAAATCCTATCAGGTGCCATCCTGTAATAGCGAAACATTATACACAATCAAGAACATGAAATATTCGAAAATTGACAGAATTATTTGCAATTAGAATCTTTAATCACATTGGGGAGGAGGAAATGGAGTATAATCGAGGCTGTAAGCGTGGAGCAACAGCTGCAAAGAAAACTCCAAGTGGAGGTCTAGCTGATGGGAAAGCTTCCAAGATATCAAGAAGGCTTCTTTTGCTTGCAAAAATCCACTCAGCATATTCATCCTGGACAACAATTATTTTATATTAATATATAAAAAAAAGTAAAGAGCAAGTTAAGCTGTGAAAAAAGAGAACCTTTCCATCACGATCTGCAAGAAATTTTAGTCGGTCAGCTTCCTCGGGGTCAGAAGCATGAGCAGCTAGAGCAAGCAAAGCTGACTGAAGGACATAACGAAACATCCATTAGTTAAAAGTTTAACTTGTGATGAAAATTCAATAAAATTTTAAAATATTAATGTTATTATGTAACCTTTTTGGGAGCATTCAATAGATCTGTGTAACTTGTCAATGCCTTTCTTAAAGTGCATGCAGGGAAAGGAGGTGGTAGAGTAGGTCCGCTAAGTGGTGCTCCGTTTTCTTTAGTGTCGTGTAAAGCAAAATAAGTATCTGGTGCTAATCCTAATAATCTCTCGGCAGCCTCCACAACTTCAATTTGGTTTTCACATAAGACACCAACATGGTCTCCAGTTTCGTATCTAAAATTACACATGAAAGTTTTAGCACGTATAACGAGATATAATATGAAATCTTCAAAATTTCTTTGAGTAACTTACTTTAGTCCGTTGCTGGAGATGTCAAATTCAACATGAGTGCAAGAGCGATCGGATTCAGGGGTATGGAGCTCCTTCTTGAAAGCCACATTGGCTCTTTAAGAAGAGGTCAAATATAACAGTTAGGTTATAGCGATGTGAATAGGCTATAGAAAATTATAATACATAGTACAATTGTAATACCTTATTGGATATTGAGCATCATGAACACCACGACGATTTGTCAAACTTCGGCCCAGAACTGGTGGCAAAGGTTTCTCATGAAACACAACTCGGTATTCTGGAATGGCGGCTGCGTATGGAGTAGGAGTGGCTATGTCATTTCCTTCAAGAAGCAAGCGATCCAACTCGGGCCACACTAACTCTTTCCTAAAGAAGCAAGATTTGATAAAAATATCACAAATTCATAGTTATTAATAAAGATGCTGATCTATTTAAGAGGGCGATAAAAGAGTCTTAATTTATACCATGCAATAAAATCATCTTCAATTAAGTGATCATCATCTCCTAGGCCAACTGGAACAAAGCGCTTTGCACCTGAGAACGGTGAAAACTATAACGTTAGACATACAATTGGCTAGGCAAAGCACCCTCAAATAACTTCAACTAGTTATTTGCACCCATCTTAACTGAAAATATATGTATTTAAGTAGCAACAGCACACATTGTTGGGCTAATGTCTGACCGAGCTTATGGGCAGTCGAACAGACCCAAGCATGTAGGTCGAATTATAGTCTAATTAGGACTCTTTATTTTTAGTTCAAGATAAGGATTATCTAATTAGAATTGTAGTAGGATTAGAAAGCATATTCTAACACCTATATATACACATCATACCGAGCTGTGGTAATGTGGAGAAACCGATCAAAGTTTTAGGCTTATTTTCTTTGTTAATTGGAAAGCTTATTCCAGTTATAATCGTGTGTGCTCGTTTGTGTTTGTTCCAGTTTTTCTGTTTTGTTTCTGCGATCAGACCTGTGAACTAGAATTGGTATCAAGAGCAAGGTTTAATAAGGCTGATTGACCAAGAAGATCGACAAAGGGTTTCTTCAAGCAGATCGATCAAGGGTTTCTTCAGCATCGACCAAAGGTTTTCCCATCTGCTCGAGAAAATCAAGGCTGGTATTTATCGAGGGGTTTCTTGGTTCTTAAGCAGAAGTCGACCAAGGGTTCTTGGTTTTTCAGCATCGCACAAGGGTTTTTTTTTTTAAGCCTGATCGCAAGGGTTCGCAAAGGGTTTTAACCAAGAACTGATCGCAAGGGTTTTAACCAAGAACTGATCGCAAAAGGTTTTAACCAAGACTGTTCGACAAGGGTCTTTCAAAGGCAGTCGATCACAAGGGTTTTCTCCAAGATCACAAGGGTTTCACCAAGAAGTCGATCACAAGGGTTTCACCAAGAAGTCGATCAAAAGGGCTTTACTAGGTTTCGACTTAAGCAAGAAGTCGATCAAAGTTTCAAACTTTCGACTTGGTTTACTTAGGCAAGAAGTAAATCAATCGTGCTCTAGAATCTAGGGCTGGAAGTCGAACCAACTACACCTGTAACTTACAGAAGGCGTTCAAGAAAGATGGTGCAAGGCGAGTCGAGTCAACCACCTCCGGTTGAACATACTAAATTTGCTCTTCAATGTCCAATGTTAACAAGCACAAACTATAACATATGGGCAATAAGAGTTAAAGCGGTATTCCGAGTTCATGGAATACTCGATGCACTGGAACCAAAGGAAGGAACACAAGTCGTTGATAAGCAAGATCACATGGCAGTTGCGTTACTTCTCCAGGCGATTCTATAAGAACTTGTTTTTCAAGTTTCACAATTCAACACAGCCAAAGAAATCTGGGAAGCTTTAAAGACCAGGTATGTGGGTGTTGATCGGGTTCGTGAAGCAAGGTTGCAAACCTTGGAGACGGAATTCGAATCCTTAAAGATGAAAGTCAACGAATCAGTTGATGACTTTGCGGCTAGGATGGGGAAAATTGTGACAGAAGTTAACAGCTTGGGAACAGTTTACGAAGACAAGAAACTTGTTAAGAAGCTGCTTGCATCCGTTCCGGATAAGTTTGTTGCAATTGTTGCTTCAATAGAACAATTTGCTGACTTGAATACTATGTCTTTTCAAGAAGCAATTGGAAGATTGAAAGCTTTTGAAGGAAGAATGAAGGATGTTGACACCACTTCTGAAGATCAAGGCAATTTGATGTTCGGAACGGCTGAAAGATATGATAAGGAAGGTCGAGGAAGGAATTCCTCTGGTGGCAACGGTAAAGGTCAAAACTTTTCTTCTCAAAACAAATCTCGTGGTAGTGGTCAAGCTAATAACCACAACCGTAACAACTCCGGGAGCAATACGGAGCAAAAGAAGAACAAAAGTCGAGACCTTTCAAAGATTCAATGCTTTAGATGTGATGAATATGGTCACTTTGCTTCAAATTGTCCCGAACGCCGTGAACAAAAGAAAAAGCATGAAGCAAACCTTTTGAAAGCGGAAGATGATGATGACCCGACACTTTTTATGATGAAGAGCGTTCAAGAAGTTTTCTTGAATGAAGAAAAGATTATCCCAAACCAATTGAATACTAAGCCAAACGAGAAAGACACTTGGTATTTGGATAATGGAGCAAGTAATCACATGACGGGGATTCGAGAATACTTTTCGGAGTTGAATGAGAATATCTCCGGCAGAGTGAAGTTTGGTGATAACTCCTACATCGAGATAAAAGGAAAGGGTTCGATAATCATTGAAGGGAAAACGGGTGAGCAACGGTTGATAACTGGAGTCTATTACCTACCCGAGCTAAAAAGCAACATAATTAGTCTTGGGCAAGCTACCGAAGGCGGATGTGACATTCGTATGAAAGGTAATCTTCTTACTATGCGTGACTCAGATGGCAAGCTTCTGATGAAGGTTCCTAGAACAAGTAATAGACTTTACAAGATAAAGCTCCAAGTTGGAAGTCCGGTGTGTCACAAAGCAAAGATGGAAGATGATGCTTGGTTATGGCATGCTAGGATGGGACACATTAATTTCGCGACGATGGAATTAATGGCAAGGAAGGGCATGGTTGAAAAGTTGCCAATAATTCATCAAGAGAACAAGTTGTGTGAATCTTGCTTGTTAGGAAAACAAACCAAGAAGGCGGTTCTTATTGATGACTTCTCACGCTTTATGTGGACTTTTACCTTGAAGGAAAAAGGAGAGGCATTTGAATACTTCAAAAAGTTCAAAGCTTTAGTCGAGAAGAAGTCGGGAAAGAAGGTTATAACCCTAAGGACCGATAGAGGAGATGATCTCTTAGTAACCGGTTCGAAGCTTGGCGAAATTGGTGAATTTAAGAGACAAATGCAAGAAAGGTTCGATATGAGTAACTTGGGAAAGTTGAGCTATTATCTTGGCATTGAAGTAAAGCAAGAGGATTCGAGTATCTCAATAAGTCAAGTAAGCTATGCAAAGAAGATCTTAAAAGATGCTGGAATGCATGAAGCGAATCCTACTCAATGTCCATTAGAACCTGGAATGAAGTTAAGCATGGACAAGGAAGGAAAGCCGGTTGATGCAACTCTGTTTAGACGACGAGTTGGTTGTCTAAGGTACATATTTTATCTAGGTAAATCACCTATCACTTGGTGCTCACAAAAGCAAAACACGGTGGCTCTATCGTCTTGTGAAGCCGAGTTCATGGCTGCAACTTCAGCCGCGTGTCAAGGGATATGGTTACGTGGATTGTTGAGTGAAATAACCGGAATGGAAGAAAGAGTGGTGGTCTTATTTGTTGACAACAAATCGGCTATTGCACTTATGAAAAATCCAGTCTTTCACGGGAGAAGCAAACATATAAACACACGTTATCATTTTATCCGAGAGTGTGTTGAAAGAGGCCAAGTACAAGTTGAATTTGTAAGAGGTGATTTGCAACGTGCTGATATTCTGACGAAAGCTCTCGCAAGGATTAAGTTCAAGGAGATGCAAGATCTACTTGGAGTTGAAGATCTCCCTATCTCGAGTCAGAAATTAGGGAGGTGAATGTTGGGCTAATGTCTGACCGAGCTTATGGGCAGTCGAACAGACCCAAGCATGTAGGTCGAATTATAGTCTAATTAGGACTCTTTATTTTTAGTTCAAGATAAGGATTATCTAATTAGAATTGTAGTAGGATTAGAAAGCATATTCTAACACCTATATATACACATCATACCGAGCTGTGGTAATGTGGAGAAACCGATCAAAGTTTTAGGCTTATTTTCTTTGTTAATTGGAAAGCTTATTCCAGTTATAATCGTGTGTGCTCGTTTGTGTTTGTTCCAGTTTTTCTGTTACGACTAGTAGCAACAGCTAACCAACATCATTTAGTACTCAGTACTACAAGCAGTATATGCAATCTAGCAGGCTCTTCATGATGTAATAAATATTTATCCCAAAAATTTAAAATGTCATAATCGCTGAATATATGAAAATAAACATACCCTGCTCTGCGAGCTTCTCATCTAGAACCTTTGCAACCTGTATATGCCACAAGAATTAAGAGAATAATACACAAATTAGGCTAACCAACACATTGGTAATGCTAGCTAAAACACACTTATGTAAAATGCAACATCATCTTCAATATTACCTGGTTGAAATGCTCGTATTGTTTATTACCACAACCAAACACTCCATACTGAAGTTGTCTAAGCCAAATACCTCTGTCTTCCCCCTATACAAGTATTAACAAATTTTAAATCAAACCACACTTTTTATCTAGATGCACAAAATTAATCTACTATGTACAAAACATATATAGATTACCTCAGTAAACCATTTAAAAAATCTGGCAGCATTATCAGTTGGCTCACCATCTCCATAGCTGCACAACAAATCATCATACAACATTTATTAGAGTTGCTACAACAAATGTGTCATTTTGTATGAGCACTTTCATCCAAGTGTTATAAAAAGAGTTGTTCACACTTGTAAACACATATATAATATCTTCATTTTTTGTGTGTATATATATATTAAACCATACGAATTATCACAAATAAATTGTGCAAAAAGACATTTGCACATATAATATAAGCGTGTACCATGACAGAACCAGAACTAAAGGGGACCGGGTGCACAAAATAATTTAGGCCGTAATAGTAGACACAAAATTTTGAGACCAGGTGTATTTAGACAAAATCGAGGTTTTCTAGAAAATTAACACTTGCGAAGAAAAATCTGTCACTGATTAAGTTGTAGACACGTACGTTGCAGATCAATTTGTTACAACTGATCTTTACTGTGTGTAGAAATCGAATGTAAAGAAATTATCTCTACATTTGATGCGGATAACTTTTGTTTAGCATACGTCTGGCATTTTCTTTTCTTATTATTACAAGCTTATAAATATAAGGGGTACAGTAGATGTTTAAAAGCGTGATATAATTCATAAATTCTACAAGTGCATAAATAAGCCCAACCGAACTCAAGCCACATCTGCAGCTCATTGAAACTTGCGAGGCTTATGTTTCTAGCAAGGCTTGCTAAGCACACGATGCTCGTGCTCGTTAAATCGCTTTGAGCCCGTTTAGGGATCAATATATATCTTTCAAACCAAAATATATACATGTATGCATGGTAAACGTATAAGGCTAGTTTAAACTCATGAGCCTAATCAACATCTGGGTACAAAGCTCGAGTTTCATTATTAAATGAGCTCCACACTAGACTCAAGCTCAGCATGTTCCGAGCTTTTACCAAGAATCCCGAATAGCTCATGAGCAGGTCAATTTGTTTACACCGTAATTGGTATTATATCTAATTTGTTGTAGGAGTCAATTCTCTTAGTCAACCTACTTATTTTCCGAGTCAAATGCAAATCGATCTGAATTTGAAATAGTCAACATGAAACGAAAATAAAAGAAAAAGAAAGCTTACGTGGAGAAAAAAAAGAGACCATAAGTCTCTCTCTTTAGTCTCTCAGTATACTCATCATCATCAACAGCATAATCATCCTATATATATACATATCAAAAAAGTTCTTAAAATCAAATCATTGCTACAAATCCATATTATCAATTTGTAAAACACCGTCAAAACTTGTACTCACCACATCAACGACTTTAAATTGAACCTTTTCATATCGCCTTTTAGCTTCATTAAAAAGCGCCTTCACATCAAAACAAAATAAATTCAGATCTTAATAATCTCAAAAAGATTGACAAATGTGAACTCATAATAAGAAGCTATAACAATAATAATACGAGAAATGATACGTCGTCGCATGTAAATTTGTCCTATGTACTATTTTAAACGATTGACGTATGTTATTAGACAGATGTATGTTAGTATAGGAAGATATAATATTTCTCCGTATTAATAATTTTTACCTTAGCGAAACCTTCAGAAGTACTAGTTTGCGAAGCATAAATAATAGTAACTTTCTTCTTATCAGGATTAAGCATTGACAGTTGTCGCTTCGGCACAATGAGCTTCTTTGGTGTCTCCTCATAAGGATCGGCGCTTGTATCCGACGATCTCTTCCATATAAAAACGAAGAAACATCCTAACAAAGCGGCAACTACGGTAAGCAACAGCTCACTGTTTACCGAAACCATAGTCTAAAACTCCCGTTATCTCTGACTTTTACGTTAATAAATGAGATTTTACGAGAATATGATGTTTTGTGTGTGTCTTGGAGAAACGAGTATGGGATTTTATGGGGGAAGAAATGATGGAGGCAAAGCCAACCAAAGCAGACTGGTCAATTGTTCAAATACAACTAACCATATGTTTATGTTTTAGTTAAATTAAACGATATTATTATTAATTAACCACTATCAATGATATGTATTCAGTTATTCACACAAAGTCGTCTCATAAGGCATAAGTACACATCTTGTAGCTGACAGAGAAATGGTTTAAAAGCCGTCGCATGATACCTCACTTACACTTACTATACGTACATGTGGGTCTCGTTCTTTCAAAATAACTTAAACCTGAACATAAAAACTTTACATGTTTACCCCTTGGTTATTTCTATCCGGTGTTTGTTTCGGCTACATAGCCGGCTTATAGCTTATTTGGTTTTAGGCTTATGTTTTATAAGCTCATTTTTTATGACTTATTTTGAAATTTTCTGACTTATATAAGTTTATTTTGATTATGAGTTCATTATTCATAATGAACTTATATAAGCCAAAAAGTTTCATAATAAACAACAAAAAGTGAGTTTATATTTACGAAATAAGCCATAAATCAGCTAAGCCGAAACAAACACCCTATCTAACACGGATTAGCTTTTTTTATTACATGGTGATTGAATATAGTATTTTAGAAGTACGCGTGTTAACTTTCAAGTCTCTAACGACATTATGACTATTTCAAAGAAGTCAAGACAAATGTAAGAATATATTTACGTGGATTTATTTATTTATTTATTCCTTTTTTCTTTGAGCAAATATATGAAGTTTTTTACCAAGTATTTGCTTTTAAAAAAGAGAAATGATTGACACACCTAAAAGTTATGTTTAATTTTGTGCCTAAATATATGTGGCAACAATTTATTGGTTGTATTAACGGAACTCACTTCTCCACAATCCAATGAGATAATGACATATAAGTTAGGCACAAAATTAGTCGTGTTTTACGTCTCTCAATCTTTTTCTTTTAAGAAAAGATAATTACTGGTATATTCAAAAATACTATCCATTGTATGCATTATTTACCAAATTTAATTGTGTAGCCATTATTTTTATAGTCCATATAATTTAGTGAAGACAAGTTACATATCGGAAACAAATAGTATATTAAACCCCACATTTTAGTCATTCTTTTCTATATCACGTGAATCATTATTAAAAAAAGGTATCATGAAGGTTCATGTATGGATGTTGTTAGGGTGTGATCTGACGCTAATTCAACTTCTTTTAAAATTGTCATTTATTATTATTATTATTTTGCTTTATGTTAAGTTTACCTTCATTAACATGATATCAATGTGTTTTTTAAAATATTGTTTTCTTTTTCTTTTTGTTAACTAAATGACAAAAATTGTTAAAACAAAAAGATACAATTATCTCAAAAAGATGTAATGCTATAAAGGAAAGGGTATGATCCCATCATGTATATTAACTTTACTTATATCATTGTTAATAAGTTCAATTCCCCAGCTAAATAATTTGTTTATATATTTTTATTATCTTTTAGTTCTTGAGTAACTATCTCTAAATTATGTGTTTGTATTTTGTTTCTTACCACGTATATTTTACTACAGGAACTCCACTACATGATTAGCCTATCATATATAATTCAATGTATGATTAATTAGTGCTTCTATTAATCACTCACTCTCATTGCTCGATCATAACATGTTCGGTTAATTAGAAGAAATGGATTAAAATAAATGGCTAAAAGAATATTAAAAAAGACAGTATACTATAGTAAATATTTTTAAACATGCCATACAATAATAAATATGTATTTGAGAGCAATTACTTGGTATGTCGTTAAAGAGTAAGGATAATAAGAAATAAAAGTAAAATGAGAAAGATGAGAAATAGTCATAACCGCACATTTCATATGCATCAACAAAAATATATGCATCTCCCATTAAATTCCTTGTGGCTCAAAACATTTCTCATTCTTCTTATTTTTATTTTTCTTCTTAGTGGATCCATTCCCGTTGGTTAAAAGTATAAGTTTATGATTAAATAAATATTCATTGTTAAATTTGTCACTTTTTGTTTATGAGTGTGTTAACAAGTGTTACCTGATCATCAGTTAGGGTGTATTAATTTAACCCGCATTTTTTTTAGTTAAAAAAAAGCATTTAATATACATTAACTGAACTAATAAATTATCTTAGCTTACGATAACTTTTGATTTAATAAACATAAAGTTTCCTTATTTAACCATCTAAAACGGTGTTTTAAGAATATTATTTAGACAAACCCTTTACGTACTCAATAAATAATACCATGTTTACGTATTTGTCATTGTTGTAACAAGACTGACGGGATTAGATTGGGCCGACTTGCAGTTAGGAGTATACATAACCAAATTAACTGATTAAGTAAATATATGACTAATTCATAAATCATTTGACAAGTGTATTTTGCATTTTCTTTCTCAAGATTTTTATCAATCATTTACTGCAAGGCTTTGCTTTGCCCTTCCACTAGAATCCACACCGGGTCGGAGGAGCAGCTAATCCAACTTCTTGAGATATTGAAGAACGAACATTTGCTTGAATTCCTTGCCTCACCCTGAGATGAGAGGGAAGGTCGATTTGACTCGAATCATTATATACGTAAATAATCATGGTTATTAGGCACAACAATCATCTTTCAGCTAAATATGCCTCAAATTTGACCAATTCCTAGTCGATTTTGTAACTGATATGCTTGAGTTTGTATTTGGGGTGTAATTAAGTATTCAAAGTTAGTTAAACATTAAAAGGACAGGTTATTATATATTTGCCATGTGATAAGAAAGAACAAAACTTGTGACATAATACATATTGTCTAATTATTAGTAATTACAATTATTCTCTGCGAAAACAAACAAAAGTGAAATATTTAATTCGTTGAAGTTTTCATTATCTTATTAACAATGTTAAATTTCTTTAACATTATTTAATCTTGTATTTACTTGTTCTATTATTTGAGTGATTACTATGTATGACAGTAAGTAGGGTGAGCAAAAAAAAATCGAAAAAACCGAAATCAAGAAAATCGAACCGAAAAAATCGACCAAAACTAAACACCGATGGTTTGGTTTTTACTTTTTTAAAAACCGAAAAATGCGGTTTGATTTTGGTTTTCGTCCAAAAACCGAACCGAACCGGTTTTATTATATTGTAATATATAATTAGTATAATATGAATAAATAACTAAATAAATCAAATTTATAAATTTATATTCATTTTGTGGGTGGATTTATAATATATTAATTTTAACGTTTATGTTTATATGCATGTTTGACGTGTCGTGTGTTTACTTGAGAATATATCAATAAATATATAACAATGATCATGTTATGTGTTTGTTCACTTGCATGTGTGTATGTCTCATCTATATGTGTGTAATTGTAGAATTATGCAATAAACACTATTATGCTTAGATTGAGAAAAAATAAAGAAAAATAACCAATTTTCTATGTAATACAAGTTTGTTGGTATAAATTTTTCATGGCCAAATATAAACGGTAAAAATCTGGAAAAAAAAAAAAGCGAACCGAAACCGATAACAAACCGAAAAATTGAACCGTAAAAAACTGAACGGTTTCAGTTTTGGATTCTATAAAAGCCGAACATTTCGGTTCGTTTTCGATTTTAGCCAAAAACCGACCCAACCGAACCGTGCACACCCTAACAGTAAGTATCGATCCTAGACTATTTACAGAATAACAACGATTCTGTAGGTCCGTGAATGAATAATTGACGTTCAAATTGTAAATCCATCGTAACAAAAGGAACTTTGAGTTAATTACTGAGTGTGTAACACTTTATATTATGTATGTTTTTTATGCGAAAAAAAATGTTTCTTTTTTACTGCAACTAACTATCTCACAATTCACCAATATATATATTGCAATTATGTTTCACATGTCAGAAACTGGACTTGCACGCACAATCCTTTGATTGCTGGGCTTATCACAACATGAGATATCGTTAAGACACAATCCTTCTAAAGCTAATAAAATGAAATATGGTCATGGTCTCTCTTCAAGTATTGAAATGAAAACTTTAATATATAAGTAAGACAAGAAAAAGTTGTATAATATGGGATTTGAGATTTGAGAATAATAACAAATATGGTCTGTAAATTTAAGGATGAACTATAAGAACAAATAACGAAAGTTCGAAAGTATAAACTTCTTTACATTTGCAACTGAAACTTCTTTATTTTGTTTTAATAAGTTAATACATGCTATAATTTGATTTTTTTTATTTGTCTTGTATTTATACGTAAACATGCAATTGATTATTATAATATATATTGCCGACGGAGCAGAGAGAAAAAATGATGACATGGCATTATATATTAACCACCGGATCAACCTAAGATTTAATCTGAACCGTTTAAATTGCTGTTTGACTTTGACTAATTTATTCACAGGAAAAGGTGGTATATGAGGGGCAAAATTCATTAAGATGATGATAACTAAAAACAACAAACTACTCCTATTTTCTTGGCTCTTCTAAATCCTCTTTCTTCATCCTCCTCGACACTACAAGGCTTCAATTGTTGTTATTGAAATAGATTATAGACTATCTAATCTACAAAACTATCAAGCAAAAGTTCTGATTGTATATATGCTTAATTACGAATGTTGTCTTAAGTAGATCATTTACATCTTTCACACGACAACAAAACAAAAATAATCAGATATAAATCTCTATATAAGTTTAATAAATTAATGAAGCTACTAATGGTTTTACCTTGCTGTGAACTCATGGAAAAGCAAACTTCAAGTTCTATGAGATATGGTTTCAAGTCTTTTATTCCGTTTGTATTACTCTTTTGCATAAGAAATTATGGAAACTTTGATTTATTTCTGAATATACTCATACTTTTTTTATAAATTTTAGGGACTAACAGAAATGATAAATTTGCCTATATTAAACTTTGGGCATTTCAACGCCTGATATGGCAGGTTTATGTGTTTTAGAAATTAAATATTATAATTCAATAACTTATTTTGTATTTTTCTTAAGTTGTGTGTTATTTTGTTTGGGTAACAATTATTTAGAGACCAAAGGAGTAGGTAAGTATATTTTTTCTTCCTTTCAAAATGAATACCCGAGCAACGCACGGGTATTGCACTTGTTGTTTGTGGCTGCTGGTCAAACAAAACGACTCTGCATTTGTTTTTATCAAAATTTAGAGAAATGATTGAGTGGCTAGATTTGCCTAAATTCATGCTTAAAACTGTGACGTCATCTTATTGGTTGCAGTTAAAGGACTCGTTTTTTCACATACCAACCATATACTGCCACACAAGTTTAGGCATAAAATTGAGAATGGATCCAGTAAAAAGAAAAAATAAAATGAGAAGAATAAGAAGAATTTCTAACCACACATTTCAAAAAAGGGAGAGATTTTTAAGGGGAGATGCATCTATTTTAATAGGTGCTGATGACGTATAGTCTATATATGGGCCACGAGCCCAAACGATAAACACTACTAAGGCCCAAAGCCACCATGCGTGGGCTATTATAACTTGGGCCGCATCAATAATGGGAATAAGCTCACGTAAGCCCAAGCCCAACTAAACCACATATACGGTTTAGGTAAGGATCTTTTATCTATGGAATAGATATCCTTACCCGGATAAGCACCATGGGTGCGAAACGTAAGGAGCACGAACCCTACAAGGATTCTGCGCCTATATAAGGAATGACATAATTCTCATTCAAGGTACGATTCACAAAACCCTAAACTCTTTACGAGAACCCTAAATCGATTACTTACTCTCACGCCGGAGTCTAATCGTGGGAGACAATCCCACGATAAGCCTAACGGTGTTGTTTATTTTCTTAGTGCGCAGGTTACAAGTACTAAAAAGCTGATTGGTACGAGAGCAAGAGCTCATAATCAGGAACGCCCAACTTTTGTATCAACAAGTGGCGCCATCCGTGGGACCCTACTAAGAACTAAGAACTAGAATGACGAAGAATAAGAATTCAAGCCAGCGGACTCCGCAGCCAGAAAAACGTGACCCCCAGAGGAAGAATCAACAAGATTCGACCCCTAGGCAGGTTGCTGGGACAACCAGCGCACCTGGTCACCAAGAGGCAGGGACAACCCAACTTCTTCTAGCGGTAGAACTGCCTGTAAGCACTACCCAAACCACCACAGTGGTCACAAGCGTTGAGGAACTCCAGCGCACCCTCTTCACTACTCCTCATCAAACTGTACCCACAGTGAACAACACTGTGCCACCGGGCGCACCTAACCGAGATAGGGTGCCTAATACTGAGGCAGACATTCTTGCAGCAACTGAGGACACACCCAACCTAACGTTGGGAAATTTTGTATCCCAAAATTATGAAACCATAACTGCTCTCATGCAAGAAGAGGCAAGGAGAAGGTCAAGTACGAGCCTACAAGCTCGACTCGATTTTGGTCCTGAACGCGAACCATCACCACCACGCCACCCACGAGGAAGACGCGCAGAACGTACTACCATCCACGATAGGCTGGGTACGACATCTGATTCACAGTACTCAGAAGATAGCGAGAGGCGCACTAATGTTCACTCCAGACTTGGCAGTCGAGGGATACAAGACCGATTAGGACCTCGGCATTCACCAAGCCAAGGGTCCTCCAAATCTGGGAGTAAGAGAATTCACGACAGGTTGGGAAAAAGAATGTCCCTAAGTGAAAGCCCCTCAAGCTCTTCTTCTGAAAGAAGCCGGCGCAAGCGCCGAAAAAGAAACTACTCTTCCTCCAGTGACTCCTCGGACAACGAGGACAAAGAAACAGGACACTGGAAGTCAAGAGGCAGACGTCGCGAAGAAGAAAATGAAGACATGTCTCTTCCATGGCGTCGCCAGAAAGTTGATGCGTTTACACGACGCATCAGCGATTACTCCGACCACAAAAGGAGGCGCATGCCCACTAACATAAAAACATATGATGGAACAGGTGATCCTGATGATCACCTAAAAGTTTTCGAATCAGCTGCCACTATCTAAAACTGGCCACAGCCTGTGTGGTGCCATATGTTTAATTCTACGTTGGTAGGGAACGCGCGCACATGGTTTAGCAAACTCCCACGACGGAGCATCGGTTGGTTTGAAGAATTACGGAAAGCATTTCGTCTCAACTTCACCCAAAGAAAGAAGTGCGCTAAGAACCCTGTTGAACTAGCCAGAGTAAAACAGCGCCAAGGGGAATCAACCAGCGCTTTTATGGAACGCTTCAAGGATGAGTGCATACAGGTTAAAGCATGTCCCGAAATTCTTAAAATTTCAGGGTTCATGAATGGAATTAACAACCTAGAACTTATCCGGAAGCTAAATGACAAGGTTCCCCAAACTTTCGATGAGCTAACAAAGCGCACCAGATCCTTCATACAAGGAGAAGCAGCTGCTGCGGACAGCAAAAAGGGTTACTCGAATTATAGGCAACAAGAACAGCCTAGGAGACAATCCAACGATCAGAATAACAATCGCAGCAGGAATTACCGCAGCGGAAGAGACAATGACAAATATACCCCTCTCACAAAAACTCCGAGGGAAATATTTGTAACAGAAGGCGCAAATTTTCCAAAACCTCCACCAATGCGCACCGCAGAGGAAAAGCGCGTAGGGAATGGATACTGCGAGTATCACGGTCAAAAAGGCCATACAACTAACGAGTGCGTCCAGCTAAGACAACTAATTGAAAAGTTAGTAAGGGAAGGCAGAATGGACCACCTTGTAAAAAACATCAAAGAGGGAAAAGACAAACAAAGGAACAGGGGTAAGAAAGAACCCCCCAAAGAAAAAGCTGATACCATATACATGATACAGTCATGACAGCGTAAGATAAAGCAAAAAGTCAGCCAAAAATTCTCTCCAGAAAAAGAGATATCTTTCCCTACTCTAGCTGCGGACAACGCAGTTGTAGAACCTCTAACTATTGAAATACATACGGGGGGCATGATATCCACCGCATGTACATTGACGGAGGAGCATCCGCAGACATCCTGTATGATCATTGTTTCAAAAGACTGCGACCTGAAATCCAAAGTCAACTGATGCCAGCAACAACGTCATTGACTGGATTCACAGGAGAAAAGATTTGGCCCATGGGGCAGTTACGCTTGCTGGTGGTCGTAGGAGATGAACAACACTCAACTGCAACATGGATAAATTTCATGGTAATAAAGTCTCCCTCACCATACAACGGCATCATTGGGAGACCTGGAATATCATCCATGCGCGCTGTACCATCCACAGCGCACAGAATGCTTAAATTTTCAATGGAAGGAGGAGTTGTCACCCTCTATAACACAACAGTACCACCAAAGGAATGCAACGCGGTAACCACTGAAGTAGAGAATATTCCAGAACAGCGCACAGAAAAAACACCAAACCTAAAGGTCGCTATTCATCCCGATTACCCGGACCAACAAGTTTCGATGGGTGGATCTTTATCTGACAAAGGTAAAGCAGCCGTGTACGCACTCTTGCAAAAGAACCTGGACATCTTCGCATGGGAACCAAAACACATTACAGGAGTGCCGCGCTCTATCACAGAGCATAAGCTACAAATCCGACAAGGATATCCCCCAATACGACAGAAGAAGCGCGGCCAGGCCCCAGATCGTGCAAAGGTTATTCTGGAAGAAGTACATAAACTCGTAGACGCAGGCATCATGCGCGAAGTGTACTACCACGACTGGCTCTCTAACCCAGTTATGGTAAAGAAGAGCGATGGCAGTTGGAGAATGTGCGTGGACTTCATAGACCTTAACAAAGCATGTCCACAGGACTGCTATCCACTGCCAGAAATAGACTGGAAGGTAGAATCCCTGTGCGGATACCCTTTCAAATGCTTCCTAGACGCATACAAAGGGTATCATCAAATTCAGATGGCAGTCGAAGATGAAGAAAAAACAGCTTTCCACACCAGTCAAGGAGTCTACTGCTACACAAAAATGCCTTTTGGCTTAAAAAACGCAGGCGCAACATACCAACGATTGGTGGACACAACTTTCGAGAAACAAGTAGGCCGCAACTTGGAGGTCTACGTTGACGACCTTGTCATCAAAAGCCACACAGAGGATGAATTGGTGCGCGACATCGAGGAAACGTTCAGAACATTGGAACGAATAAACATGAAGTTAAACCCCAAGAAGTGCACCTTTGGCGCAACCGAAGGCATGTTCCTTGGATACTTAATAGAACCTGATGGAATCAAACCTTGTCCAGAAAAAACAAAAGCTGTTATTGATCTCCCCTCACCGCGCACACTCAAAGAAGTCCAGTCATTAAATGGAAAGTTAGCAGGGCTAAACCGTTTCTTATCTAAGTCAGCAGACAAATCACTTCCTCTTTTTAAAACACTCACGAAGTGTACTAAAAAGGGAGACTTTCGCTGGACCGAAGAAGTAGAAGAAGCTTTCCAACAACTTAAACACCACCTGGCATCTCTTCCCAAACTTATTGCACCGCGACCAGGGGAAGAGTTAATCATGTACTTATCGGCAACTCATGGAGCAGTTAGCGTAGTACTATTGACAGATAGGAACTCCGTCCAGACACCCATATACTTTGTAAGCAAAGCCCTGAAGAAAACAGAGACTAACTACAGCGCTATGGAAAAGCTGGTCTTAGCTCTAGTATTCGCAGCCAAAAGGCTGCGCAGATACTTTCAAGCGCACCCAATCGCTGTAATCACCGATCAGCCAATCAAACAAGTTATCTCTAAACCTGATGCATCAGGGCGGTTACAAAAGTGGAGTGTACTGTTAAGTGAATATAACATCTCATATAGATCGCGCACTGCAATCAAAGGACAAATATTAGCCGATTTCATCGTTGAGAAGCCAGATAGCGATAGTCCAACACCTGCAACCAAAACAGATCTGCAGGAACCCTGGATTCTGTTCACAGATGGGTCTTCATATGTAGATGGATCAGGCGCAGGCCTTATTCTCACAAACCCAGAAGGTATGGAATTCACCTACGCGTTACGCTTTGAATTCACAGCCACAAACAATGAGGCAGAATACGAAGCCCTACTAGCCGGACTACGCATCGCAATCCAAATGGGTGTACGCAACTTGGAAGCAAACGTAGACTCTCGGCTAGTCGCTAATCATGTGCTAGGTGAATATGAAGCCAAGGATGAACACATGATCCAATACCTGGAAAAGACCAAATCCTTAATTAAAAACTTTGACAGGTTCACAATAAAACAGGTGCCCAAAGGAGACAACAGGAAGGCTGATGCGCTCAGTAATATCGCATCCACAAGCTTCGCGCACCTCTCAAAACAGGTATTGGTAGAAACTCTACAAAACAAGTCAATCTTGGAAATGGAGATATCCACAGTGATAGAAGAACAAGATCCTACATGGATGACACCTATCATTGAATTCATTAGCAAGAGAATCTTACCACAAGACCATAAGGACGCTCGAAGAGTGCGGCGCACAGCGCAACGATTTGAACTACGAGACAACATACTCTATCGACGCTCTTTCTTGCAACCTTGGCTCAGATGTGTTGGACCCCTTCAAGCAGACTATGTACTCCGAGAAATCCATGCTGGATCATGTAGCATGCACTCAGGGCCGCGATCTGTGGTGGCAAGCGCTCTACGATCGGGGTATTATTGGCCAACCATGCACCGCGACGCACGCGATCTGATAAAGAAATGCAGCAATTGTCAAGTACATAGGCTAATTCCGCGCCGACCACAACAAGAGCTAACACCCATTACTTCACCATGGTCATTTTACAAATGGGGCATTGACATCGCGGGACCCTTCCCAGTTGCAGCAAGAGGAGTAAAATTCCTCATCGTAGCCATAGACTACTTTACGAAGTGGATTGAAGCAAAGGATGTGGTGAGCATCACAGGATACCAAGTCAAACGCTTTGTCTGGGACAACATTGTCTGTCGCTTCGGACTACCGGGAGAGATTATATCAGACAATGGAAAACAATTTTGTGATAACCCATTCAAAGATCGGTGCGCGCAATTGAACATCACGCAACACTTCGCTTCAGTAAAACACCCACAAACCAATGGCTTAGTTGAGCGCGCAAACCGCAGTCTAGGGGAAGGAATAAAAGCGCGCCTTGACAGACACAAAAGAAGGTGGGTGGACGAGATCTCACATGTCTTATGGGCGCATCGCACCATAATCAAAACCAGAACTGGCGACACGCCATTCTCCCTTGTCTACGGAACAAAAGCCGTCATACCAGCTGAGATAGGAATGCCAACTATACGAACAGCAGAAGTCAACGTCACAACAAATGACGAGGAGCGGCGCATAGACTTGGACTTACTGAAAGAAAAGCGCGAACGCGCAGCTATACGCGAAGCAAAGGCTAAGGCAAAAATAAAGAAGTATTATGATGCAAAGGTCAAACACACTTCATTCAGGCCAGGAGACTTTGTATACCGCGCCAACGATGCGAGCCACGCAGAAGACACAGGCAAGCTCGGACCAAAATGGGAAGGACCTTACGAGGTCACTGATGCGCTCGGCAACGGTGCATACAGACTGCGCGATATGGAAGGTCACGACCTAGCGCGCACTTGGAACATTTGCAATCTTAAAAGATGTTATTTTTAGGCTACGGCCATTACACAGACACCTTTTGCACCCTACGATGCGCCCAATAAGTGTTTGTCTTTTCTTTTCTTTCCTAAGAATTGTATTTTTATTTTTTCAAAACTTGCAAGTATCAATAAAATGTTATGGTTTCTAGCTAACTCCATAACGTATTTCACTTTATTGCGTACATACTTATATATGTCAATATTGTTATCTTATATTTTTTGCCTACATGGCGTGCATGCACTAATTAAGACCCATGAAGGCATAAAGGATGAGTAAACCTACTAATTCACTCGTTGAGTAAGAGGGTTGCAAACCCATCAATATTGGATCACACATCCTTGCTAAGCACCTTACTTTTGAGACGTCGAGGTAAGTTTCACGTGCGCATCCCACGAAGGGTGCGCAAATATTAAGTACACCGTACAAGCTTAGCAAATAACGAGCCAAGACACTTGGTCAAATAATAAAACTTAGCAAACATTAACGCAAGTATATTTTTTAAGTCATGCACTTAATTAATAAAAGGGTATCTTATTCAACATTTTTACACAAAAATTACAAGGAAAAGATACACTTCGTTATTTACATAACACATATACAAAAAAAAAACAAAAGCCTACACGCTATGGCGATGCTCAGGGCTATCTTCCGGGGCAGCAGAACTCCCCGCCTCTTGAAGCCTTCTCAAAATTAAGGCATCCTTGGGAGATACGGTAGGAACGCTCACAGGAACCCCATCAGACCTGGGGATGTATGCAGCACCCACACCGCACAATACTGCCTTGCCCTGAATGCCTCTCTTCCGGGCAGCCCTTTCCGCATGACGCTCCAGCACCTTTTTCAACGGAATTTCCCTCTCAAGGGCAAAAGGGTTGAGCATGTGGCGAGGCTGCGCAAACACGGGAACCTGCAGCTGCGACTCATCGGGCTTCAGGAAGTAATCTGGTTGCGCTTCTGCATCCTCCAAAAGGTGGCACTCCAAGGTCAACCCCGCCATAATTACCTTTATGGGGTTGTCTTGGTTGCGCTCCAACCGCGCAATATGAGGCAACTCAAGGACTTTCAACCCCTCCATCGCCTGCATCAGCTCATCATATGCAGCCGCGTTGTAACCAGGTACCTCTGCCAGGTCCTTGCTCAAAAGCTTGGCCTCATGGAGATCCTCCATAGCCTGCGACTTCCCACGCGCCACCGCACAATGAACCACCTTCCCAAAGGCATCCAACACCTCTTGGGACTCCAAAGTGCCCATAGCCGCCAGGCGCAGTCCATGACTGATCAACCACCTACATACACAAGGACAACTTGTGTTAAAGAAAACATAGCAACATACTATAATAAAGCATACAAAGTTAGGAAAGGAAGTACCTGCGCTCTGCAATGGTCGACATCAAATGAGGATATACCTGCGTACTCTATGCTTAAGCCACACAGCTTGTTCTCTTGCATCTGGATGATCTCCTCCATACGCTCTTTAAACTTAACAATGCTCTCATGGGTGACCTTCTCAGTATACACCCTGGAGGACTCCACCTCCGCTTGCGCTTCAGCCAGCTGCGCGCGGAGCCTAGTTATCTCCTCGTCCTTCTGGGCGAGAGTACTGCTCTCCCCGACGTACCTCGTCTTCAACTGAGCCACCAGCTCAGTCTGACGCGCAGCAGTCACAGCCAACTCATCAATCAACCGCTGCGCAGGTACGCCCTCATCAACCTTAGCTTTCCCCTCCTTGTTTTCATTCTGCGGAGAGGAAACCACATCCACGAAGACCCCATCACCCTTCGTGGCATCATCCCTACAATACATGAAGAAAACAATTAGATCATATTACGACAAGTAATACAAAAGAAACAAAATAAAGACGCAGATACTTACAGAAATGGAGAGGCCTCTGCAGCCTTCTTATCCGCGCCAGGAGCGGATGTATCTTCCTCCGCGGATGACTCCGCATCCCCAATAAGGTGGCGTCGTCTCTTCGAAGTGCCACTGCTCCCAGTCTCCCCTTTGCGCTTCAGATTCTGGGCCACCTCTTCCTTCAGCACCTCCTCAGGCTTTAGGATTTCCACGCTGTCAGATGACTCAGCGTGCGCCTCCTCCTCCTGCGCCATCTCCACATCTGGCGCCACGCCCTGAACAGGCGTTACTTGGAGCGGCGGCGTATCTTCGTGAGCAACGTCCGGCAGCACGGTCAGATGACCCCGAGTTGCCTCTAGAAGTGGCTGCTCACCCTCCCTCAGAGGGCGCACTCCCACAGTCACCTGCTTTGGTTTTTCCAGCTTAACCACGGTGAATAGATCCATCTCTGCGCACATAAACAAAAACAGCAAAACAGAAAGGATTAGTTACTAAATGTGCGCATATAAAAAGACTTACATATTTGAAGTAGAAGGGACGAACACCCACCCCGGCCTTCCTCATCTATGAAGGTTGGCACCTCGTCAACACCACCGAAGTAATTGCGACTCAACCCCATGTGCACCAAAAACTCCTCCGGATAAGGGTTAATGGGTATGCGGTTGGCATTAAGGGTCTGCGCATCGGTCAACCTATAGGAACCGGGTGCGGGGCGCCCATCCCTTGGCAAAGTATCTTGAGTATAAAACTCAAAGGGCGATGGAAAAACCATGTCATCAACCCAGAAAAAATGCTCCCTCAAATGTCTCAGGGAATCTACCTTCTCAGTATAACACTGAAGCGCTCCCGGGCGCTTCGCAAAGGACACCCATCCATTTGACCACGTAGTGTGGTAGAAGACACGGAACAAGGCTATGGTCGGCTCTATGCCGTTTACTTCAAAATTCGACACCTTAGCCGCACCTATACAGTGCAGCTGTGAGATTTGGAGGCGATAGTGATTGAGCAAATCGCTCAGAAAAATGGATATCGGTACGCGGTAATTCGCGTACTCGAAAAAACGTGTGTATAATCCTATTTTCCCTTCAGGGAAATCGGCTATACACGCGTCAACATCCGGAGCCTCTGGATGCACATCCATAGAAATGAAGTAGTCAGATGTAAGCTGACGCACATCATTCTCAGTCATCGCAGAGCGAAAATCTTCTAATTGGGCAACCATTTTCATCAATTTACTAAGAAACGCACACAAAATTACCTAATAAAACAATTACTTTCTTTGCAAAAATACGCTTTCAAGAAAGTGAGCAAGGGTGAGTATGTGTTTTACTGTGTGTTTTTGTAAAAATGGGGGCGGTGACTCTTATATAAGGGGTCAAAAACCCTAGATGATCTCCACGTGGATCCCACTCACAAAAACGTGTGGCTAGAACCGAAACGGCACATGCACTTTTTCCCGATTTACGAGGGACACGTGGACACAACCCCCGATTTTCGAGGTATTTCTTTGAAATATCTATGACTAGGTACATTGCACTCCAAAAATGGGCGGCAATATTTCAATGTTCTCCTGCCACGCTTATCGCTGTTGTGATTAGTCTAGCATCCGCGGCTACGAGCCACGCACACTAGACTGGGGGGACATGATGACGTATAGTCTATATATGCGCCACGAGCCCAAACGATAAACACTACTAAGGCCCAAAGCCACCATGCGTGGGCTATTATAACTTGGGCCGCATAAATAATGGGAATAGGCTCACGTAAGCCCAAGCCCAACTAAACCACATATACGGTTTAGGTAAGGATCTTCTATCTATGGAATAGATATCCTTACCCGGATAAGCACCATAGGTGCGAAACGTAAGGAGCACGAACCCTACAAGGATTCTGCGCCTATATAAGGAATGACATAATTCTCATTCAAGGTACGATTCACAAAACCCTAAACTTTTTACGAGAACCCTAAATCGATTACTTACTCTCACGCTGGAGTCTAATCGTGGGAGACAATCCCACGATAAGCCTAACGGTGTTGTTTATTTTCTTAGTGCGCAGGTTACAAGTACTAAGAAGCTGATTGGTACGAGAGCAAGAGCCCATAATCAGGAACGCCCAACTTTTGTATCAACAGGTGCATCTAAAATGTGTGGTTGTTTCTTCTTATCATTCTTATTTTAATTTTTCTTCTTATTTGATCCTAACTCAAAATTAATAATGTATTTAAGTTTACCAATCATTTCTCATTTATTTAATTTATTTAATGACAGATAAGTTTTAATATGCCTCGCGATTTGAGTTTTTGGCATGTGATTAGCGTGGTTAATATTGTACCCTGATTATGTTCCTATTCTTGCGATGAAGGTATTTAATATTCTTTGACTAATTGAAAATTATTTAAGATAGTACTGAATTAACTTAATATTTACGTTTTGTTTTTTGGCTAAGGTGATCTTGTTTACTCTATCCGTTATAAGAAAAGTGTTCACAAACAAAGTTTGTGCATTTTATGATAAATGTAATGAATGTAGATTCAAGTTAATTATATACAATACCACTTTTACCCATGCATCAGTTAAATGTAAATTTATGATACAAAAAGTATTTAAAGTAAAATATGTAAAGTTGTGAATTATAACTTTCATGTATTGCCCTCTTTGGTGAATCCTTAGGATTCTGAATTAATTAAAATGTAATTTCATTCTATAACGTATTTGGTTGCAAGAGAGAAAGAAATTGAGAATCTAAAATTCATTCTTTTCTGTGTTTGGTTGTCAAATGAAATGAAATGAAAATCCTTCAAAATCACATATACATGGAATTTTAGCAAAATGAAATAATGTTCATAATTCTATGAAAGCCATTTTTTTTTAATAATTATTATCAAAATTTGATTATTACTATTATTATTGTTATTCTTATAATTATTGTTATATTATTACTATTATTATTCTTATTCTTATAATTAATATTTATATTTTATTCAATCATATTTAAACACTATTTTATAGTATTTAAAATATTATTGTATTTATTTAATTATATATTTATATATATTAAGATGCTAATTTTATATTTTAGACTATTTAAAATATTATTGTATTTATTTAATTATATTTATATATATTAAGATGCTAATTTAATAATTTATACTAAACCTTAAATATTTTAGAGTATTTAAAATATTATTGTATATATATATATATATATATATATATATATATATATATATATATATATATATATATATATATATAAAGATGCTAATTTAATAATTTAATATAATATATTTAATAAATAATATTCATTTTGTAATACTCAAATAAAAATAAATGTTAAATATTTAATATGTATTCTTTTAAAAATTATGATTTGTTTTCATCCAGTCAAACACGTGTCAGTTTTTTCAAATTCCAGTTACTTCAGATTCCAAATATTTAACATTACAATTTTGCAAATTTCAATTTTATAGACAGATTTCAATTCCGCTAAATACAAACCAAATGATTTCTACAGATGTTTTTTGGCGTAAAAATGTTCCTTCACTAAATTTTATGTTGTACATTCCATGTAATCACTTTAGATATGATGCCACGTCAAAAATTTACACCAAAATTTTAGGGAATTTATTTTAGAAAAAAAAATATCTACATTTTTTATTTTCATATTTGTAAAAAAAATAAAAAAATAATAAAAAATAAAAAGATTTAATTTTCCACAAAAAATTTCTATTCTCAAGAAAACAAGAAGGATTACAATGGAAACAAGAAAAACAAAAGGTAATGTGTTTTTTAGTTTCCCTTGTTAAAGCATGAAATGTAAAATTTTATTTTGTGGAGAATTTAATGAGAAAAATTTGATAAGGACGCAATCTTTATTTTCCTTATTTTGTAAAAAATATTTTATGAAAAATAAATGTGTTTCTTTTTAACTAAACGCGTCATTAATGTTCCATTCTAACAATTTTAATTAATTAATTACTCTCTATAAGGTTTTATTAACAACATTCTTAATGCTATAGTTAAACAAGCAATTTTCTTGATTGGATGATGAACCGCTAAAAAATAAAAACAACATCGGGAAAGGCAGATACACTTAACTTGGTTTGTGATTGGGTGAATCATTTAATCACAATAAGTTAGTAGTATTTTAACCATCGCCTTAACACTCTGTTCCTGAGTTTTTATTTGGAGAGAAAAGAAGAGAAGTGGAGAGGAAATTAAAAAAAGATTGCATTCCCGAGTTTTTTCTGGAAAGAAGAGAAGAGAAGAGAGGAGTAAATTATGCCAAAACTTCTCTCCTAATCTTCTTCCCAAATTGAGATGATTTGGAGAGAAGGTGATTTTAAAGCCTTTTTTGCTAACATCTCTCTTTTTTTCTTTCCAACTCGGGAACACAATATTAAAAATCAAAAAAATTTCCACTCCTATTCTTTTCTCTCTTTTTTCATCTCTTCATTTCTCTTCTCTCCGTTTTATACTCGGGAACAGAGTGTAAGTGCTTAGATAAGATATCATTATCTCAGAACTTCAACAGTTTACCATGCTATTTGTAAAGTAATTGTCATCGTAAAAAAAGTACTATTCGTAATAGAAAAACTTTGTTCGTCAAAGCTTTTATTACAGAATACTCATTGTCGCAGCACGTGAGTACCTTGCTAGTTACAATGATTCATATATGTCAAATTCAATTCCTTTGGATTAAAAATGGTTTGAATCTAACGATTTAATTTAACAGATGTTGGCAAGAAATGACAAGATCTTGGTCTCGTTAATAGATCACAAGATCTTGATCTTTTACAAAAACTACCATATTGGTCCTTCAAGTGTCCACTGGTGTCATGTTTCATCTATTTTGCAATTGCAATCTACAATTTATAAACCAGGAGGTCATTCACTCACTTTAACCTGGTTTGTCAACTTCCACATAAGAGGCCACTTTATATGCATATCGGCTTACAAGCAATAAACTAAGATCTATAGCACAACAGATTCATACTCTAGTTATCCTAAATAAGACGTGCTATCTTCGATAGATAGACCTTCATGTCATACAAGATTGAATGTTTTGATTATATAAAGCAAAACCTGACCCGTTCATGACTTGTCAATTTCTTGACAACTCTTTGCATCTATTCTGGAATGAATTATACGCAGTTGCCAAGAGAAAGGTGATTACAAAAAGACCAACTATCATAGATATAAGTAGCATCTATAACAACCATTATCCAACGTGTCTTCATCATCGCCAATTACATCACTGACTCAGTGTCATCACCAAAACCTCTATCGCAAATCCTGAAACTCAATCTATACACCCCCAAAAACAACTTGTGACTCATCTTTCAAACACCCCAACACCAATGTGCGTCCTAAGAGAGTGGGGTGAACAAGAGCAACACAGATCAGAGGACTAAGTTGAGTAAGCACAATTCAGATCCTGATTAATCAATGATATAACAGACTGAAATGTTGATTTTTAGGCCTCTGACAAAAAATGCGTGCAAAACAGAAAGCTTTCTAGCTAGTTTAATCATTTGTGTTTAGTTTATACAGGTATAAGACGACTGAAATGTTGACTACCATGTTACCCTCGGTATTTTTTTTAGATAACAATACACGATAAGGTAAAATCGCCTACATAAGATTACGGAAAAAAACAAATTCACAAGGAACCACGATCTAGACCTACAGTAAGTCGAAGGGTGACTCCTGTAGTTTACTCGCAGATGTTAAATTAACAAAACATGGCCTGTTGGCATAGATCTCGTTATTTGCATGCCCAATACATATTTTAAATAATATTAAAATACAAGATACTAAAAGCATATTATTCGTATGCAATTGTATGGTTCCACCATGTGCCCTATATTCTACATGTTCGTGTAATTGTTTTGTACTGTTGTGCATGCTTGACTTATCGTCAAACTTCTTGCCCTAAGCCCCTAATCAAACAACCTGTTCAATACTACCAACTAGACTATTTTAAACTCATAGCCGTCAATCATGTGAAAAAACAAAACAATTTCTTCTTTAAAAAAAAACACTCATGTTGGATCAAAAAAACCTACAATTCTACAAAAACATGTGTTACACATAAAACATATAACTCGACAAGTGGGAAACATTTTAAAAACTAATCCAGACATCTTTGTCAACAAGTTGAAAAATAAATTCCAAATAAAACGAGACCGATTGCGATGCCACATTAAACCATGGTAGTTTCTAATAATAGATAGTGTTCTATATGACTCAGTAAAAGCTGGAAAATAAGGAAGACAAAACTAACCCAGGATAATGTGATGACATTACTCCATTAACCTTTACTGCAGTGTTACAAAAAAAAGCATCGGAAATATGCAAAAATGACATTTACAGGATTAGGATCTTATAAGCTAGTTAGAAGAACCCTCAGGAAGGACTAGAAATAATGGATACAGATCCTCCTTTGACGTACCTAAAAGCCAGTTATCTTTGAATAGTGACTACTTGTGGACTCAATTCAAAACTAGTTAAAAACAATAGATACAGATCATTCTCTGACGTACCCATGCTTTTCTCATATGTAAATCAGCTGTTTTAGCTTTTGAGAGGTGGTAAGCTGGAAACTGCCCACGCTGGTGCATCTACTAGCCATAGTGCTTTACGAGTATCTTTGTGTTTAAAGTCTGGGCCATTTGGATTTTTCTGTATTAAACAGGTTATAAGTATTGGTATTAGTAAAAGTGCCTTCAGCTTATTGTGTGTGTGTGCGCGTGCAAGAAAGAGACAGAGGGTGGTAGTACCTTATCCACTCTGTTGTCCCACCAACTACTAGGATTTTCGACCAAATGTTTCCAAAGATCACCATCTACAATACAAGGAATAAACATGTTAAAAGAATGGTGAGCAAAAGATGGCCTCTACTACAACTTAGACTCATTAATGTAACTGATGTTGAAATCATAAAGTAACATGAAATATAAATTTTGACATCTAGATTGTGAATTTTTAATCGGCAAGTTAATGTTTCCCAAAACACTACTCAAAACATGAAGTCCAATATAAGCAATCATGACCAGCAATGTAAATTTAACAACACAAGTAGGTTAAAAATTAGTTAGTGCCCACCCTTTTCATGTGACGGGCCTGGGATTGAGGAGGCCTGGCGTGGGGCTGTTGGGGTTGGTGGAGAAGCAACTTTTTGGAAGTAGCCACCCCCGGCAGGATGATTACAAAACTCTAACCTTCCAAGCCCTTGTAGAATCTCTGGTGGTGCTCCATCAAGCCACAGTCCATCACCACTATCTTTGTGTTTAAAGTCCGGGTAATTAGCTTTCACCTGGTGTATTTAGCATCATAAGCATGATATTTTACTAATATTTGCATATTATGTATATTGATAGAAGACGAGGTGCAAATTCGATCATTTACTTATGAGTGGACTGATCAAACCAACCGTTTAGCTAAAAGAAAAATGGGTCAACTGTGTCAAATGAGTTGTACTATTAATTAATGCTTACAACCCTGAATTGTTGTATTCAAATAAAGACTTTGATCATTACATATTTTTAAGGAATGGGAAAAATATGTGTAGGGTGACCCGAATTGCAACATGTATTAAAAAAGACTCATTTCAACCTGAACATATTCTGACCCGTTAACTGAGCCTGACCAATAAACTACATTTTGCTGCCTCTAGATAGAGATAATTACCAATCCATTGCGCTTTTTTTCACGATTATCCAGCCATTGTTTGGAATTAGTTAGAAGATCCCTCCATTTAGCTAGAAAAATGAAGAGATATAGTCATTCCTAGTATCATAGCTGACATCCGGATTGCCATAAAGTCAGATAAATGCAAGAATACATAGCAAATGCATGACATACCTAGCATGCTCGGTTTATCAGTGGGCTTACGGCCCACTTTCTTTGAGTTAGGGACTGGGAAAGATTCAGTGCCATTAATTGTACTTTTCTGGCAAGTAAATCAAGAAAAAGGGATGAGAAAAACAAATATCAAGCAATACAAATTCATCAAAAGCATTTATCTAAAAATTTTATAAGATAATGTCAAACCTCAAACAATGTGTGTGGCTGAATAGACATGGTGCTTCGTTCCTCTAATGGTGGTTGGATAAAAACATTGTTCTCCTGAACTGTTACAATTATAGTGTATCAATATACAACCTACACAAACAGGTCAAGACTAAGGGGGTGTTTGTTTAAGCTTATATACGGCTTATCAGCTTATATGTGTTCGGCTTATATAACATAAGTCACAATTTTGTGGCTTATTTTGACACTTATGGGCTTATATAACATTGACAATGTTATACAAGCCCATAAGTGTCAAAATAAGCCACAATGTCAATGTTATATAAGCCCATAAGTGTCGAAATAAGCCACAAAATTGTGGCTTATGTTATATAAGCCTAACACATATAAGCTAATAAGCCGTATAGAAGCTTAAACAAACACCCCCTAAGAATTGCAAAGTTATTTTAACAGTCCCGCTGCCTAAGAAATATCAACAGCTATACCATACATGTATAGGAATTCAAATAAAAAATCAATAATGTAAGATATAAGAAGGTTCCCAAATAATAATTAAGAGACACTTTGACATAATAAATCATGCAGTAGTCGGATCATATATCACACTGTCCTAGATCCTCATATCATAAAAAGAATTGTGCAGTTCCCTTAGCTTTCCTAAAACAACCAAACGTTCAAGGTGCTAAAAAGATACAGAAATGGTTGTATGACAGGTCATTGACTCGCCCATTTCAGAAATACCTAAACTTATGAGTGATACATATATATACAAATGAACACGTACACACAACAAATATCAGCTAAAAAATAGCCAAATAAGTTGATAATAAACTTTATTTGGATGACATATCCTACAAAGAACAAAACCAAGAAGCCTGTAAATATTGGGCAGCATAGAACATGTGTGATGCACCAAATTAGATGAGACAAGCAAGTGTGAAGTTGGAAATCTTGCACTCTAACTCAAGTAGCGGTGCTTCTTAGCTAGGGGAAATTTTTACTTGCCTAAAGATCAAGGCACATAATGTGGCAGGGGACTAATCAAATTATACTATACTACACTAAGTCCCATCCTTTAATATGTTCTTATATGTCACCCCTTGTACACCACCACTCCTAATGAGAATGTACATATCAGCACTCTAAATATGCATGATTTTTTAAGAAAAAATATTCTGATACATAAATTGTGGAAGCATCAAAAATCAAAAGGTGTAGCAAGGATGAATGACAATGTTATATACACAGTTCACCTGAAGTTTTAGAGCTCCACCTTTCCGGATCGCTTGGTGTAGATATTTTTGTTGATTTAGAATCTTGAACAAAATTTATGCTATGCGCCATCACCTATATACTCATTCAAGGTTGTGTAGTTAATACCTAATAAATACACTTATAATAAGAAGATGACAGCTAAAAAGTGAGCTAGTAGATATTGTAAAATAGAACGGACTTCAATTTTCAGAGGAATGTATACCTACTAGAGCATGTACAGGAATACCTGCATGCAGTCAACTTAGAAGCTCTCATACATGTTTCATTGATTATCATGTTGCCTTGACTAAAATATGGAGGCTTATAGGGCATAAGTTCTCTTGCTTTATGAAATTAACTCATTTATCCACATATGAATGGCCTAGTTTAACTAAAGATTGGCACATATAAGCCTCTAACAAAGGTTGTCAAAAGCGAGCCAGGTGGACTACACGTTTTTGGTTGGTCGCCTCTATGGTGTTCACGGTGGGAGGTTCTACAGAAGTGGTAAACTTGGCCGAGTAGATGAGAATCACAAAAGTTATAAGGCAATTAACTAGTTTCAGGTTTCGGAATTTTATGAATACGAGTGACGTGGGTTAGGTTAAATTGAAAAAAAAAAAAGGATAAACGTATCTCTTCCATGATCATTGATACATCAACACTGCCGCCCTAGTACATCAAGACTCTGAAGGCGTGAAGGTGCTAAGTGTTGGAAAATTTAGTGCACTTGGGGGATCAAATCATACTTGGGAATGGGTTTGGAGGTACGGAGTGTACACCCATCAAGTCCCTGATTACCCTGACTCAATAGTGGTTGTGCAGGATTCTGCTGCTAGCATTAGGATTCTGCTGATAGTGGATCCTACTGCTAGCATTAGGATTCTGCTGATAGTGGTTCTGGTGCTGCTAGTGCTAAGCAGATTCTGCTGATGAGAATGTAACTGATTTGACCTATTCAAATGACAGTTATATCTACACTTATGACCACGTTTAATTGGTCATGTAACCACTATTTTTGGCTATAATGGGGGCAATTATGTGGAGATTAATGGGCCGATTAATTCTCATAATTCCATTTGACTAGCTATGAGTATTCTCCTATTTAAGAGGAAATCAGATGATGCATGAAACATACATAAAAACATATAACACTTAAATGCAAAGGGTTATTGATTTGTGCCTAATTCAATAACAAACATTTGGTCCCAAGTAGATATTTGTGATACCCAGGCATTAGGGTCGAATAGTTTACTTTGGAAAGTGATAACACGATTCCAAGTGATATCCGGTAACCATTCTTTGGTACGTAGTTAGGTCATTGATTCATTGATTGTCTTCACCGTGTTCTGGGCTCATAACCACCAACACTAAGGAATAAGAAGAATAGTATTCTGAGTCCATTAACTCATTCTTGCATTCCTTTTCATGTCTAATATCGGAATTCTTTATTCATCTCAACAATAAGATAAAGAACGACTTCAGGTAAAAAATACAGAAAGTTCGCAAGAGCGATTAGTAGATTTAAAACTCAACTTCGTTTATCGCAATGTGGCATTCTAGATATAGTAGGGCCGGCACAGTTGATGGACCAACAACATCAAGATTATCGCGTCTTAAGTTTAATCTAACCCGCATCGCTATAACTTATGACGCACATATATGACCATCTAACATACTTCCATTTAGTCAATAGTGATGCTCGTTAAGATTTAAAAAAAAAAAAAAAAAAAAAAAAAAAACAAAACACACTTAAATATCTTAACTACATTATAATGCATTTAGGCAATCCCTAAAAAGGAAGTCTTAAAAAATTAAGGCAAAAAACATTTCTTTAATTGGAAGGATTTCAAACTAACACATACTTATGAATAGGAGTTACATTACATTATGAATTTTAATCTCATTAATTGTAGGAGCCACTAATATTTATAAACCTCATTAACTTGCAATAGCTCATTTAATCAATGTGATATAACAACCCAATTAAAAAAAAAAAAAAAAAAAAAAAAAAAAAAAAAAAAAAAAAACCTCTGCAATATGATTTAAAAAAAGAAACGTCTATACTATAATTACCTTTTAATGCATATTTCATATACATAAAGCCTAAAAACTAACCCACAAACTAACAAAGTTTAATCTCAGCCTCTAAACACACATTACACTATAGTAATAATTTAAATGTTCTACTTTTAAAAAACATATATCTACTACGTTTTAAAGTATTCAGGACAACGCTAAATAAGGAAAGGTTTAAAATGAAAAATATTTGCTCGCCACAAATATAGTCACCGAATACCCGCCGCCGCATTGCGCGGGTACCCTTCTAGTAAATGTAAATCTTCAAAGTCGATCGTCTAACGACCTTTGCAACTCTCATTTAGTCGACCAAGTTTACCACCTCTCTAACCCCTACCCCGCAGAACCCTAGAGACAACCAACATAAACACCTTGCCTTAGAACCTAGGCGACTGCATGGCTGGCCTCTAACAATCTTGATTAGACTACTATTGTACTGATTTAGAAAAGCATGTGTTGCTTAAGTTTACCGTATTAACATGAATAAAGTTACAGTACTTTGAATATTACTACGGTTAACCAACCAAAACCCTCCACCTTTATATATATAAAAAAACAGTGATCGTCGATATGGAGGGGGTGGAAGATTTACAGCGGCAATTGAACTGAGACAGCTTGTTGTGACACCCAGTGCTCCAGAACAAGATGAGTCATAGGGGGATATACGAAGGCTAAGAGAAGAGCTTTAGTTGAGAAGACATGGACAAGTTAGTGGGCTGACAGTAGGCTTGAGCAAAATCAACCGAAAACCAAACCGACAAACCGAGCAGAACCGGGTCGAACCGAACCGACCTTATTCGGTTCGGTTTTCGGTTTATATAATTATGGTTTTCGGTTTCGGTTTTACTCAGTTCGGCTCGGTTCTGTTCGGGTCAAAACCAAGAAAAATAGACCTAAACTTCGGTTTCGGTTTCGGTTTCGCTTTGTTAACTTCAGTTCGGTTTCGGTTTCGCTAGGTTAAGTTCGGTTCGGTTCTCGGTTCACGTTTTCCTTAAAATCAGTTTTCGGTGCGGGTCGGTTCGGTTCGGGTTTGGCCCGTTGCTCCGCCCTAACCGACGGTTATGGATTTTGGGTAGTTGCCAACAACTTAACATGCTTCGAGATAGTTCTTTCGCATATGATTGTTCTCCTAATGTTTGGGACTTTGGGCCTTATTTTAATCTCATTGTTACACAACCCCAAATTTTTTTTTATTAGTGTGGCAATTCTAGAAAAATAAACTTTGTATTCGCATTTATGATGTATTTGTAACTCAGGTTGACAGCCAAGATCAAATTATTTGAGATTAGTAAGTTATTAACGACAACTGCAATCAAAAAGCTATAGAGTATAGACAGCTCAACACAGTGCAAACAGATTATAAACCACTGTACCTGGACATTCGCTTGAACTTCACTTAACTTAAACGGTGGGACATCCACACTTAAATGACCAGCTACATGGACATAATCTTTTTCCTTTAGATGGCACATCGCAATATGTGCCAGGTCACCTTCAAATATAACTGGAATCCTGTATTACAGAAGAAAGTAGCAACAAATTATAAGCAGACAAAATTATTAGAAAATGTTAATGATAAACACCAGTGTAATATACCATACACAACTTATATGAGATCGTTACCGTGCAAATCACAGCTTAAGGTTATTTTTAACCCAAGGATCAGAAAAAAATATTTCCAAGTTTGCAATTCATAAATCAAATTGCATAATAAAAAACAGTCTATTAGATGAGCTACGTAGCAAGGTATCTTTAACCAATCACAGGTTAGCACCCAATGAGTACCATGAACACTGAAACCATGCCTGAAAGAGCTATCCTACATCCAAACATGTTCCCATAAAATATCTTCAGGAAACTTTGAGCCTAATTTTGCATCACAGCAACCACATAATATACAAGAGTTGAAGGAAACAAACAAATTGCCTCCCTCCTCCAATCATGTTTCATTATTATTTTCTATTCTCACTCTTACACCTGTGCCAGATGATTGACTTTGTAGGTTACAAAAATTTAATCCAGGATATGTGATTTGCCTTCGTCAGGATAATGACAATATCAAAGTTAGTTGATGTAATTGCCTCAGATTCTCCAAAAATGTTAAATGTACAAGATATAAGAAAAGTAGAAACTAAGCCCCAGAAGTATTCTTAAAAATTATCACTATTGGCAGAGGGAGGAGAATATCACACTATCTCATCACTCACCATGTCCACCCTATATTGGACACCCATGCTTTGAAGGTTATATCAAAATTATCAACTGCATACAGCCCTACAAGGGGTACAAAAACTAATCAGGCTAATATAGTCCTTACATGACATGTCTTGTGTGAAATGCAGAGTTTTCTAACACTGCTTATCCACAGTACAATTTAGATAGTTCAGGTCTTGACACATCTAAACTTGTATACATACACATACATGACAACACAACAAGTTAGCAACCTAAAAAAGCAACGGACGACAAAAGATGAGATTAAAAGTCTGGTTAATAAATTACACCACTAATTAAATCTAACCAAAAAACTTAGTTATACACTTATACCAGCTTATAAAAACGTTGATATCTCCAAACTCCCTTCCCCCATCCACAACCCATCACTACAATGCAATCTAGACTCTAGACACCAGTAACGCCACTAATAATTCTTCGTCTCAAAAATCATTTCTCGTGGTTTGCTAATGATACAAAATAATGCCACACCCTTTAACCACTCAGAGGTGCCCTAGTGGTAAAAATCTTGTGACTATCTCAACTCTCGAGTTCAATTCCTACATGGGGCAAAACAACCCTGATGTGGCCCATCAACCTTCTCAAAAAGAGGAGGGCTATACCGGGTTTGTGTCTGTGTGGCGGTGGACTCAAACCTCGTGGATTAGTTAGCCAAAAAGTAAAAACCTTCAAGTAAGCACCAACCACTAAATTTCAAGTACAAACATAGGGTAAAAGCTATATATGATAAACATGGTCAATATAGGGTCCCATTGTGATTCATAAACTTACTTTTTAAATACCAACATATTTTACGATACTTTATTCGAGTCACGTTTATTCAAGAAGCCCCTTAAATTATTATACTTAACAAACTCTATAAACTCTTCTTATACTAAAGCCACGCCTAACAATGTAACATTGTTTATATTTTTTTAACCATGGTTTTTGACCTTTTGTCTGACCAATCCACGAGGTTTGAGCCCAGCGCTACACAGACTCAAACTCGGTAAAGCCCTTCCCTTTTTAACAAGGTTGGCATTGTTTGCGCCTAGTTTTAGTGGTCACATTGGTGTCCTGATTCATAAACTTACTTTTTAAATATCACTATGATCAAAATACTTTATTTTTGAGCATTTAGCATTTATCATTTGAATATTAAAGCTTGTTTCGCAACAAGCATTTATTATTCTTGTTTAGTTAAATGTTACTTTTCTAAATGTTCATTTCTGAAGCATTTAGGTGTCGTTTAGTTGTAGAAATTTTTTCCTGTTTCTTCATTTCTAAATTCCTTGAGAAGGGAATGGTTTTTCTTCTCTAGAGAAGAGTTGAGAATTTTGAAAACCCGTTTAGTTGGAGTTATATTTTTCATTTTTTTTAAAATAGTAAGAAGATTACCTCAACGGTGGGCAGTAGAGGATGACACGAGATTATTGTATGTGTTTTTTTTAGATCCTGTCTCTTTTTATTGAGAAAGAAAGTGAAAAGGGTAGAATGGGCTTTTTAATTTCTTAGTTAAAATTTAGAAAATGAGAATTTCATTTTTTTTTTTTTTTTTAATTGTTGGAAAAAGTGTGACTAAACGGTTTTCATTTTCAATTTGAAAAATTTCCTAGAAAAATGGGTATTTTTCACCAACTAAACGCACCCTTAGCATTTAGCATTTTTGTTTTGTTTAAATGCTACTTTTATAATTACAGTTACATTACCAAACGTGTTTTAGGAAAACAAACCGCCACTGCTAAACCACTATTGCCAACTGCTAACTACCGCTGCTCATTTCACCAAACATACTCTAAACCCTCACCTAAACGCTAACCGCTCCAAAATGCTCCGCGCCAAACATGCATAATAAAAAAAACTAACAGCAGTAAAAATAAAAATAATAAAAATAGTACCAGAAGGACTGCAATGAACCAGCAGATTGCAAAGAGCCCTCATCTTGAGAAATAATAGTACCAGCCCAGTTTTTACCATCAGGTGAAGCTTCAAACTGAACAGGTATCTTAACTTGCCCTATTAAATTAACCGAATTCACAACTTTCGCTTGCCACGGTATCTCACTAGGTTTTTCCCAAACGGTGTCGTTTTGAGGGGATAAAGATGAAATAGTAGTAGTAGGTTCTGGTGACGCTGTTTTTGTGGTTTTTGTGGTTTTGAGGCGCGGTTTTGTAGTGGTGTAGGATGAAGCGTGGTGGTGTTGGGTGGTTGCGAGTGGGGTGAGTTTGAGGAGGCGGTGGCGGTTGGTGGTGATTGCTCGGCGGATGGTGTTCATGACGGTTGTTGGGGTTTGTGGTGGAGGGAGGCGGGGAGTGTTGTTTGGGAGTTAGAAGTGAGTGTGCATTTGGGGGACCGCTTGTTCAGTGTTTTCTTGTGTATGCCAGATGTGATTTTAGGGTGTCAGAAAAAATCTATTTTCAGTTTTGAAACCAAACACTCCTTTAGAACGGAGGGTTTAACGCGACTAAACTTTAACTTTTTCAACCTTAATTAAAAGTGCAAAATAGTCATTTTCACTAACTTTCGTTAGTTTTCTCGTTAAGTGGCATGCGAAATGACTAATATACCATTTTCTTCTTCTCCACTTTCAGGGACATAATTTGCAATTTACCCCATTCATTTTTTCTTGGTTGGAAGCCACCACAGCCACCTCCGCCACCACCACCCTCTACCGCTACCACCACCACACTCCTCCTTCCATTTCATGGATGTCAATGTACTTATCATAAATGCTGCTTGTTTTTTACAGGACGGTAAGATTGAAGCTGAAGTTAAACTCACTGGAATTTTGAGCTTAGGAGCCTTGCAGCTAGGTGAAGTTCGAAAATATAGCACTACCATTGCACCAGGACTGTATGCACCTGTTCATCAACATTTCTTTGTTGCTCGAATGGACATGGCAGTTGATTGTAAGCCTGGAGAAGCACACAATCAGGTATGCACTGTAACCACTGATTGAAATTCTCTTTAATAATAGCTACTGAAGTGGACTTATTATTATGATCGTACACTACTGAATCTAAATACATATTAAAACTGAATCTCAAGTAATGAGGGATTGCAATCAGTTATCTGCTCGTCACTGGATTGTAAGTCTGATATGTTGTTGCTTTAAGGAAGAACATTTCAAATTAAGCTTTCTTATTGTGCATTTCATAGTCTAGTTTTGCCTCAAGTATTACTATACTTACCTAGATTGTGGTCGTTATTTTATGTTCATGTTCAAAACACGAGGACCGTGAATAGGACAGGGCAACTGACAGGCTACAAGCTGGTACCTGGTTCGAACGCTTGCCTTTGGCAGGTTCTGAAGCCAAGTTTTTTAGAAGAGCTGCTTTTCTGAAGCATAATTTGTAGGTCACACCGTATACATCTGGTGAGGATTTTCTGGGAGGAGAGTTCCCTAACCCAAATCCACGTTTAGGTGAAGGTTTGGCATCATGGGTCCAGCAAAATCGATCTCTTGAGGAAACTGATATTGTCCTCTGGTTAGTATATTCTTATACCCATCTCCTTTATTCTATCATTAAGTCACTTTGGCTGGCGATGGCTTAATATTTTTTGATAGTAAAACATACATGCTCAATCTCATTTCTCTGCCTCAATGTTTAGAAAACTTTTTTACAACGAAGTGCTCATCTAGGCCTATTAAGCATGTTCCTAGCTAGGTTGAAAGACTGGCCTGTGATGCCAGTGGATAGGATTGGGTTTATGCTTCAGGTATGTTTGCTACTATCATAAACTGTTTGCAAGAAAATGAGCCTATATCCCAATATGCAGAGCCAATACCATTAAGCCATTAATAACACATTTTTTTTTTTTTTTGTGATCTCTAAAACAAATAATTGTGGTGACTGAAAATTTGAATTGTATTGTGTGCAGCTACATGGGTTCTTTAATTGCTCTACTGCTGTAGACGTTCCCCCTGGAGTGGCTTGTGAATCGGATGTGAAAGACTATCATGTTAAAGACAAAGACACAATTGTTCCCAAATTAGTTTTGAATGGGTTGATGGCCAAGCTTTAATCATTTACCTTCCAACTCTTTGTCACGTCTCTTCAGTTTACGTCTATGTTTTCAGTGGTTGTGTTTGTGTGGTGGTGGTAGCGAAGGGTGGTGGTGTTGGTTGCTGTGGTGGCTTCCAATCAAGAAAAAATGAATGGGGTAAATTGTAAATTATGTCCCTGAAAGTGGGGAAGAAGAGGGTATATTGGTCATTTTGCATGCCACTTAACGAGAAAACTAACGAAAGTTAGTGAAAATGGCTATTTTGCACTTTTACGAAACGTTAGTGGCAAATTTGAAATGCCTTTATGACTCAGTCCCATTTTTACAATTTCGTGATACTTTAGTGACCATTTTTGCAATTTACCCCTAAAAAGAACTCTTTTATCATAACTCAACTCAACCATAACTCAATAATTTATAAATTCAATCCCTAAACTAAAACTAATACTTCATTTTATAAATAACATAACATTAAAACTTAAACATTCCAATACGAATTTAAAAAAAATTTACAACGAAAAAAAATACGAAATAATAAAAACACAACACAAAGGAAACTACAACATAAAGGAAATTACGAAATACAATTACATCTACTGCCGAGGTTGCAAATTATATTTTTTGATGATTCTGTCTTTTTCCGAATCGATCGAAAACGCAATGTTTGGATCCTTGTTGGAAGTGTCAATCATCAGAAATTTCATCTCTTCCAACCTTTGAATCGTTTGATCTTTTTCTTTAGCCGCCCAATACGCCTCTTGGGCGGTTTCCAGTTTCATACGATACTCGTATGTCATAGCCTCCCCGAATGGGCTTGATGAGCTCGTTCCTCCGGTACTCACTCCCTTGGTACTTGTCGTGCTCTCGTATTTAGCTTTCTTTAAAGCACGTTTTTACCCATCGGACGTGGTTAGTCATCATGGCCGAATAACGCCTCGTTTGTTTGGATAGGGACATCGCCGGTTAAATTAAGCGCTTCCGGCACGTCCTATTTTTTATGAGTACGCAAAACCTCCCACGCCTCCTCATTATTAAACGAAGCACCTTTGTGCTCATCATGGTACATTTCTCTAGCCCGTCGCATGATATCAATCTCTTTTTCCCCACTTTTTTTCGTATGTTTTGCACGTTTGTAGAACAAGTTGAACTTTGTGCAATCACAGTTCACCGTTTTCTACTTGCCTTGTATCATATCCTTGTTACGGTTTTGAAATTTGAGTCTACTGAACTCATTGATTACCCATTTCCAAAACGTATCACGAGCTTGTGTACGCCCAACTTATGGATCCTCGGTAGCAGCCACATAACACTTTACAAGTAGTTTTTCCTCACTTGGTTGCCTACGTAATGAAGTATTGGTTATGTCGGGACTTTCTTCATTTGGTTCGATTGGTTCGGGTTCTTTGGATTTTTTGGCCTTTCATTTACCACCTCGTTTGAATGGCTTTGGAGGAGACGTAGGTGCATCGGAAACTTCATTGTTCCAGTTTGTATATGTGATGATTGAGATGGCGGTTGTGATTGTTGGGTGAATTGTAGATTTTAGAAATTGGTGTTGAGTGTGTTTTGTTGGGTTTGTTCCTGATGCGTAGTTTTGCAACCTTGCAAAAGGTTTTACCTCTCAAGGGATCTTGACAAGTTTGCAATCCCCACCAGGCAGTGTACCTGACCGTTGTAGTATAGTATAGTGACAAGTACCGGGGGATTGATCGTTCAACTCAAAGAATAGTGTTCGCTAGGGTTAAAACTCAATTAAACTAGGTCTAGAGGTGAGGGATGATTCTTTTTGTATTTTTATAGTTTTTTAGAAAGCAAGTAAAAATCTCGGTTTTTGAAAGAGTGGGCGGAATTAGTTGCTAATCAACTAACCCAATTAACTACAAATGCAAACAAAATAAAATAAAATGAACTTAAAGTTAATGTGGCGAAAACAATAATAAGAGAAAATGTGTTTACTTAGATTTCACTACTCCCTATCTATCTTTTACCGATTGATTAGTTTGTTACAATTGTATGGATGACGGGTTATATTCCTTAATACCATTCGTAGGGCCGTGTACGATCTTCCCTAACTCTATAAGCTTCTACCTCTTCCTATGTCGAGCCGACTACTAGCTCCTAACATGGCCTCATTAGTAGTTACCTATGCATTAAATATAACCAATTTATCGTAGTACACCTCTGATCATGTTTCTTAAGACGTTCAAGCAAGTTACCAATTGGAAATCTGCCAGTTTTCTTAAGCCTAACATCGAATCATTCATCCACAACAATTATAAACAAACAACCAACCAATAATCAATATCTAAGTTTCATTACATCTTAGCAAACACAAAGAAAACCTAGCCTAGCATGTTAAAGAGAAGACAAGCATAAGATAGAATCAAACAACACATAGACATATTGAATGATTATTGGAAAACTTATCTTCAATTAATCATGGATGAAACAAGAGTTTGAAACCCTCAAAAATACAGTAAAATTCGTCTAGGGTTTTTCTCCTCTCAAAGTTGCACACAATGAATGAAAAATCAAAAACTATATATAGATTATTAAGTCTGACGCCGTCAACTCGCCGCCATAATTATCATCGTATTGCCTAGATCCACTTCTGACGTCGTCATGTGTAAACTTCATCTTGGCCGTCACATGCAAATTACACTTGATGGCCTTGGTGACGTCGTCATGTATAATTCTTTCAAAACCTCTCTGGCGCGTCACGTGTAACTTGATTTATCCACCTCTTTGTCAAAGGGTGACGGCGTCACATGCATATCCTGACGCCGTCAGGTACAATTTTCAGCATGAATTTGAGACTTTGTCGTTTTCTTCACTTTTTCGCTCCAAAAACGTCCAAAATGCTTCCTTTTCCAGATTTCCTCTCAAAAGTACCTAAAATGACAAAAGGAACGATTTAGGACAATATTTGATCAAATAATCTCGACTTTGGGCTTAAATGACCCCCTAAAAGCGGTACACTTTTCGTCTCATCAAATACCCTTACACTTGAGATTTGCTTGTCCTCAAGCAAATGCACTTTTATTCTAATCAAAATACAAGCTAGGGGTCATTTAACACTAATATAAAAGTAATTGCAACAAATAATCATTCCACTTCAACCAAAACAAGCACGGAAATTATACACTAGCACCTCATGAATAGTGTTTAGATACTCACATCTCTCGGGTGTAATAAAGTATATATCATAATATGGAAATGGAAAATATCTCTCACTACCTGTCATAACAATTAGATTACCATAGGCTTGGGAAAGGATCAAACCTCTACCACTTGGCATAAACACCTAGGATAAACTATCAAAGAGGTCTTTTAAAAGGGTTATAACGTGAGGTGTAGGGATATGGTAAACACGGGTTTGTTAGATAAAGGCAATATTTACTGGTGGCGAGTTAATCATCTTGGTCAATTATATGTACAATGTGGCATTGCTAAGCCAAGACTCGACTCCACTTAAGCTAATCAAAAACATAAAATAAACGGGATAGTAGTCCTTTTTTTTTTTTTTTTTTTTTTTTTTTTTGCATACACTCTTGCCCTACCATCCAAAATAATACATCATAGGGGATTTGCATTCCCCTTACACTTGAACTTTTACATACTTTACAATTAACTATTCTAATTACTCGAATCAAGATAATCAAAACACTTGGAGTACTTTTTAGATATTAACGCACATATGGGGGTAATATATGATGTTCTTCCCCATTACTCCATAACACTAGTACTTTATCCATGAGTCCCAATCGTCCCAAAATAATATGTACAAGATATGACTCGACTTAGCAACCATGTAATCAATTAGACAATTAACTAAAGGTTTAAACATGTAACAATAATGCACTAAAGATAGGCTCGGAGGGGTGTACTAGGGGTATCGTGTACTAAAAATGAGTACAACGCAAAGGTGTGGGAAAAATTAATTGACTTTATTAGTCAAGTAATTATGTCTTCATTGGTTAAGTAATTATGATACGGGTTTAAACACAAGGGTTATCCTAATGCCTCTTATCATGTAGTAAATCCTAACTACACGAATGTAATGTCACTAGCGGTCTCGGGATGCATCACTAACGCAAGTTCTAGAATTTAAGTACTACCGGCACTCATAAGCATCTTTTCCTAAAAAATCTAGGGGCGAACCTCACATGTTTGGGGTGGAAATTTTTGAGTGGTATGGTTTTTGTGCTAGTCATACAACTCCTATCCATGAGACGCTCATTAAGGCTAAAGCTTCGCTCCTAAATGTTGTAAAAAAAATTAAATTTGGCGCTAAAATTGCCCTAACAAGTATTTCTCTTAGTTTTATTACACACCTACTATTGAACAAACAAACTCAAGTGCAATTATATTCTCTAAGGTATCATCATTTATCCTCCCCTTACACTTAAGCTGAACATTGTCCCCAATGTTCAATAAAAATGATGTAAAAATAATGAAGGTAAAAGAATGAAATAAATACTCCCCTGATTCGTTTGGTGTGGATAAATGGATAACATGGTTAAATCCTCCTCCAAGAAAATGAACATTGAAAGCTTCCCTCCAGAAATATAAATCGTCTTCTTGTCCAATATAACCTGTTAAACCTGAGAAAACAATCATGGCAAACCTCGCCTAAAATCGGCGGCAATCTATATATATAAGGATATAAGGCTTGTGGAATGAATGTTTGCAGATTTCATGGAGTTTATAAAACTAAAGAATTAACAAAAACTTTAAAACTCCGGTAGAAAAACAAAACTTGCAAAATTTTTCAGATTTTTTTTTACACCTGAAGCCGTTAGGTTATAACCCTGACGCCGTCAGAGTGTTCTGACAGAAATCTTATGTTAAGTTTCCGGAAAATTTCTGGAAAAACTCATGCCTTAATTCCTGGAATTCCTGCAAAACATCATTATGACTCGATACAAGCATTTGACTCAAACAAATACTAATATACATGTTCATTTAATATTGTTGCGGTTCATGTTCAATTCCGTCCTTAGAAAACAAGTTTAGATTTCCCTTACACTTAGCTTTTGCGAAATACCTTTTTATGAAGTTAAGACAAACAACAAGGTAAAGCATTTTCACAATTTATTATGAAACATGATCCACAAACAATAAAAATAAAGCATGCATACGGAAACAAATAAAATCAAACAAACAAACCAAACAAATAAAACAAATAAAACTTTGGTTGCCTCCCAAGAAGCGCTTTTCTTTATTTACGAGTCTTGTAGCTAGACTCAAGGTCACGGGCTATTACGTGACTTCGTCATTGGTCACGGTTCCTAGGTCATTCTCCAAATCTCTATCGGGATCGCTTTCATAGTGCAGGTATTTTGGGTCTTCAAATTCAAAGATATCTTCCCGATATTTGGAACCAAGCTTACTGACATCCTTAAAGAACCCACATGATAAGTCAAAGGTGTTTTAACATCCTCTCTAAACATCATCATCACATAAAATAAGTTGGGACCCTAGCTTATCAAGTCCGTCGCAATCTACTCCTTCGAAATCTTTCATTTTATACGGCTTTTGGTGTGAGATTCTCCTAATTCCATCTGTGAAAGTCATGATTCCATTCCGGTTGTCAACCATTAAGTTAGTGATTTCACAAAAGGGCTCCCCAAAAACAACTTGTGATAACCTCGGGTCGATATAATCCTCAATGTTGTCTACGATCATAAAGTCCATTATGAATGTCATATTTCCTACGAATACTTGAACTTCATGATCTCTACCAACAGCATTTTCTCCTTTATAAATCAATCCCCATCTGAAAATATTGTTGTAATGGAACAAGGACATAACATTATTGGGTAGGCACACGTCAATGTAGACATTATAAAAATGCTTGTGACCTATCATACAAGGGATTTTGAGGTTATTCGGAACACGTCGCCTTATATTTCCCGGCCTTCCACCCTGTAATCCATTTGTATTACAATCCAATGATGGTCGGTATTCATACACTTCCTCATTACCCTTACGAAAAATTACTTTCCTGACACCATTGGTGAATAGTGCACTACCATCGCTCTCATCAAGGGTCACTCCTGTCTCTTTTACAAATGGTTTTCCAAGGACGAGGTCAGTTAATGTTGGATTAATGAATGAGTCTATGTCATCGATCACGGTTAGATCAATGTTATAGATGAATCCTCCAATCATAACTGATAACCTTTTCATTATTCTGACGTTATCGAGCCCTTTACATGTAATTTGTTCAGGGAAAGCTTCGTTGTAAAGGGAGAGAGAGATAGCATTCACAGGGAGGTTAGGATCTATGTAAGCATCGATTATGAGTTTTTTCCTAGTGGTGCAAGAAATCTTAAAAACATTAGAGTCGCCTTCCTCAATCCTATTTCTACACCCTATAGTAATCTCTACCATGTCTTTCTCGAGGTTCTCCATAATAGATTCATCCAAAATTCCCGGATTTTCTTTAGGCCCTTCGGATTCTTCTTCCGACTCCTCCCACTCGCTCGACCCTGGTGTGATGGAGTTCTCGAGTAAGTTTACAGGGCTCTTAGCCATATCGTGGTCTTTCTTGGGGGCCTCTCTTTTAACTCCATGACCTTCATCCCAAGTTGGTTGTTGGCTCTGATAGGGAGTAGGAGCAAGTATTGTGGTAATGGTGTTTACGAAGTGGATTGGTCCCGAGGGGTTAACATGGTCCCTAGCTTCCTTCACCTTTGGCGATATATGTTTAAAGAGTTTACTAGGGTTCTTTATTTTTACATGGGAGGGTGGCTGATTAATGATGGTGACGGATTTGACCTCTTCAGCCTGAGTCGATTTACTAGCAATGCGCTCATTGATAGCGTTCAACAGGTTACTAACCTTGTTATTCATATCGGCTTGCTGTTGTCTGAATCGAGTCTCGAGCGCGGAAAGCTGTAATTCTTGAGAGAGAATGAACTTTTGCAGTGCTTCTTCATAGCTTTGCTTAGGGGTGATCTGTGGTGGATAATGCTCGGACCATGCGAGTGGGGGATAATCATTTAAGAATACGCTCCGAGTCTGGTATCCTCTGAAATTTGGCTTATCCTTCACAGGCCTCGCCAAAATTTCGAGGCCCTCGATTAGCTGTAGGCCACCTATCCTCTGTTTTATCAGCACACGAGGATGCGAATTCCTTAAAAGCACGTTTTGGAAGTTCCATGTAATTATGAGTTTCATGAGGACCACTACATAATTCGCATGAAGAAGTGATTTTGTTCACTTGGCTTGGAGGTTTAGGAGCTTCGTAGGATTCCATAAGAAACTTGACTTGGTCTTCAAGTTCCATGATCCTACGGTCGGGAGTGCTTGAATTATTCGAAGGCAAAGATATTGCCTTGACTGTTTTGTTCAAATCACGGGGATCATTCCAACTTTCATTGTCACAGAGAGCAAGATCTTCTATGAGTTCCCATGATTCTTCCGCACTTAGATCACGAAGCTTGCCACCGGCCGATTGGTCAATGGTTCGCCTTGTGGAGAGATCGATATGGTCATAGAAAATTTGGACTTGGAGCCAAAGATCTATGCCATGATGAGGGACTTTTTGGAGTAAGTCCTTGAAACGAGTCCATGCTTCATAAAGAGTTTCACCTTGACGTTGTTGGAACATCAAGATGTCATTTCTAAGCTTAGTAGTTCTCCCCGGTGGGAAAATTTAAGCAAGGAAACGAGTGGTGAGATCATCCCAAGAGGTGATTGATCCCGTGGGTAAACGCTCAAGCCATTGACTATCTTGGTCACGTAGAGAGAATTGGAAGAGATGCAATCGGGTCGTCTCTCGAGTTTCAACATCAAGGTCTATGGAATCTATGATTTTGAGGAAATCCTTGAGATGTTGATTAGGATCTTCGGAACGAAGTCCATGGAATGCACATCCGCTTTGCACCAACCGGATGGTGTCGGATCGCAAGGGAGACACATTGGCTCCTTGAGTGAGCTCAATGGTGTTTCGATAGCCTTGGTGGCTAGGGCGGGAGTACTCTCCTAAAGTTCGGGGTCTAGGAGGTTGGTTTGGTTATGGTGGGTTTTGTGGATAGTTTTGTTGTGGTGGGTTGATGGGATCAAAGAGATTACCACCTTTCATGATGGCGGATGGCAATGGTTACGAACAAAGGTAACAAAGAAAAAGATAGACTAAAGAAATCTATAAAAAATAAAAATCTTACTAGAAAGGAATCTAGCAAGTAGACCTAATAAAAAGAAATTTCAACCTAGACAATAACTATTCCCCGGGCTGCGACGCCAAAAACTTGATGCGTAGTTTTTCAACCTTGCAAAAGGTTTTACCTCTCAAGGGATCTTGAGAAGCTTGCAATCCCCACCAGGCAGTGTACCTGACCGTTGTAGTATAGTATAGTGACAAGTACCGGGGGATTGATCGTTCAACTCAAAGAATAGTGTTCGCTAGGGTTAAAACTCAATTAAACTAGGTCTAGAGGTGAGGGATGATTCTTTTTGTATTTTGATAGTTTTTTAGAAAGCAAGTAAAAATCTCGGTTTTTGAAAGAGTGGGCGGAATTAGTTGCTAATCAACTAACCCAATTAACTACAAATGCAAACAAAATAAAATAAAATGAACTTAAAGTAAATTTGGCGAAAACAATAATAAGAGAAAATGTGTTTACTTAGATTTCACTACTCCCTAGCTATCTTTTACCGGTTGATTAGTTTGTTACAATTGTATGGATGACGGGTTATATTCCTTAATACCATTCGTAGGGCCGTGTACTATCTTCCCTAACTTTATAAGCTTCTACCTCTTCCTATGTCGAGCCGACTACTAGGTCCTAACATGGCCTCATTAGTAGTTACCTATGCATTAAATATAACCAATTTATCGTAGTACACCTCCGATCATGTTTCTTAAGAAATTCAAGCAAGTTACGAATTGAAAGTCTGCTAGTTTTCCTAAGCCTAACATCGAAATTATTCATCCACAACAACTATAAACAAACAACCAACCAATAATCAATATCTAAGTTTCATTACATCTAAGCAAACACAAAGAAAACCTAGCATAGCATGTTAAAGAGAAGACAAGCATCAAACAACACATAGACATATTGAATGATTATTGGAAAACTTATCTTCAATTAAGCATGGATGAAACAAGGGTTTGAAACCCTAAAAAATATAGTAAAATTCGTCTAGGGTTTTTCTCCTCTCAAAGTTGCACACAATGAATGAAAAATCAAAAACTATATATAGATTATTAAGTCTGACGGCGTCAAGAGTAAGTTCTGACGCCGTCAACTCGCCGCCATAATTATCATCGTATTGTCTAGATCCACTTCTGATGTCGTCATGTGTAAACTTCATCTTGGCCATCACATGCAAATTACTCTTGATGGCCTTGGTGACGCCGTCATGTATAATTCTTCCAAAACCTCTCTGGCGCGTCACGTGTAACTTGATTTATCCACCTCTTTGTCAAAGGATGATGGTGTCACATGCATATCCTGACACTGTCAGGTACAATTTCAAGCATGAATTTGAGACTTTGTCGTTTTCTTCACTTTTTCGCTCCAAAAATGTCCAAAATGCTTCATTTTCCAGATTTCCTCTCAAAAGTACCTAAAATGACAAAAGGAACGATTTATGACAATATTTGATTAAATAATCTCGACTTTGGGCTTAAATGACCCCCTAAAGGCGTTACACTTTTCGTCTCATCAGTTCCCATTGTAGAAATCGTTGTTTTTGTTGGTAAAGTTCCTCGTTCGACAAGCCGAGTGGGTTAAGGAAAGGGATGTTGGTTGATGATGAACCTGCGTTCGGGTTTGAAGATGAAACCGCGTTTGGGTTATTCCAACCCATGAGATTCAAGAAACTTTTATCGTTGTTAAATCCCGACATTTTTTTGCTGGCAAATGGAGTATATGTAGATGAAGTTGAGTTGTGGAATTGTGAAAAAAAAATTGTGTGTTAATTGGTTATTTATAGTGTTGGAAAAAAGGTTTTGATTATTTTTAATCGATTCTATCCGTTTGTAAATGTTGGAGGGGGTAAATTGTATTATTATTATTTTTTTAATTCCAACAATAATAAAGACGTTGGAGGGGTAAAATGATTTTTTTTCTTCTTATTTAGCCTTAACGCTGTGTTAGCAGCTTAACGTGGACCTTAACGCAACATGTTAACTCGAAGTGACGGTATGGTAACGCGCCCTTAACTTTTCATAGTTGGTAGACATGTGTTATGTTTTGCATGGTGTCGTACAAAGAGATAATGTGTATTACGAGGTTATTAACCTAAACGGATGATGAACAATGACTTGGAAACCACATCTCGCCCAATAACAAAATGCCACAATATAGATGGTTTAACTGTTTGGGCTTGACAGCGTTAAACATCAACCAATAGGAATCCTTATTAGAGAATAACGGGCCACGTAACAAATTCTTGTGAAGCCCGTTACATTTTAGGTGTTAGTATATTTTATAATATATCCATTGTTAGAATATCCATCATTATTAGACATCAATTGTGCCGAATGTACTAATACGTATTGCAACCAAAATCTTAATTGAGCATAGTCAAATAGTACCAATAGAATATTACTAATATGTGTAATATTACTTATCAAAATATATGCAATATTTATGCTTCTTGGGTAAACATTACAGGTTGTATGGTATTCAAATAGTACCAATAGATATATTACACGTTTTTTTTGAAAATTCTGATGATGATAAACTTGGAATAATGGTAACTAAATGCATACAATATGTATTTATATATCTTGGTATATGAGCATTAACTTGTGTATCCTTGTCATTTAAATGGCAACCATAAAATAAGTTGTGTATCATTGACTTTCCATTTAACGTTAGAAGAAAACAATTACACACATTAATAATGTTACCAACGTATTGTTACACCCTATGCTCGCTTTGACCAAAAACTAAAACTTTAACGCAGAAACGACTTCACTTTAACGGACCCTTCGTTACTCTTTTAACCATTAACAAAAATTTAAATGAAATAGACTCAATTCCCTTTAAAACGACAGGTGGCGCGACCCGTGACGACTTACGGTTTAAAAATATATGACTTCCCGAAAATTGACAAAATCTAAAAAACCGATCATATGGTCGTATAAAATATTTCATTTGGCCGTATGGTCACCTCAGAAACATATCAACCCACTGACTCAAGAATACAACCATATGAAATATCTCATATGGTCATATGCAATATGAGATATTTCATATGGTACCTCACTACCTGCAGCAACATTTCCAAATAAACATAACCTTATACTTTACTTTAATTCTGAAAAACCGACTTCTATAACTCGACATAACACGATTAAATAACATCACCTAAATGACACTTCGAAATAGTACTTTACAAATAGACATATAATATACCCGTTTTGACCCATTTCACAACAAACGACCTTTAATACTCTCATATTAAATCAAACTTTCCAAAAACCTTTAGCATAACGTAAATAACCATTTTCATAACCATTCAACCTGTTTGCAACCCAAAATGGGTATATTTATACTTATTCCAAACACCCTTTTATCCGTATCTATAAACATACACTTTAACCCTTTAACCCGTAACTATAACACACCATTACCAATCAAGTACTATCATGAACTCGACATACACTTGACACATGACAACATATTTACAACCAATAGGAGACTCACTAGGGCATAACATGGATTTAAGCTCGGTATTCTACCTAACCTCATAAATACATAAAACCTTATAACCTTCTGCATCCAATCCTTAATCCAAGCATGGCACTTCCAACTAACCTACAAAACGTTAGTTATCTATAACGTAAGTGAATGCTTAGTAAGTAACTAGATTAACATATGGTTAACACGTTAATTCACATATATGCATTACGAACACTTCAACCATTAAACAAATAAGGTCGTAATCACGTTCGACACATAAACATCACAAACATACCTTAGCAATTCCATACTCGTAATCTATCACTTGAGTCAACTAACTAGGCAAAATCACCTATCAAACCCATACTCACTAATCCAAGGCTATCAACTATAACATTCATACTCATAATCACATAATATGCAACAACCATATTAAACACATATTAATCGAGTTACTTACCTTAACTTCCAAAGCTAAGCTACAAATCATAATACCACCACCACCATCATCATCATCATATCCATCATTAACCTCTTCTTTAACCTTCTAAGTGTCATAATCATAACACGAACACATAATACACATCACTAAACTACTAAAGCAATCAACATAACCTTTAATCCTTTTTAATCATCATATGATCATTGTTAGAATAAATAAACCATGACAATCATAAAAACAGGTAAGCATATATGCGGAAGCGAAGGATCAATAATAACAATTAAAAGATTAACATAAACATAATCAAGAACGTACCTTTAGATTCTAGCTAAACAAGAATCACTTCAATAAACCTTCAATTATAGATGAACCCTAATTAGGGTTTATAAGGATCAATGATTAACCCCTTACCATTTTGATAATCGATCCAAGATAATTACTATAGTGAGTAATTACCACGTTCTTGTACACATGAATTATTAACGAATTAATGTGATTGCAAGATCAAAGTAAACACAATAATTTTGTAAAACAAAATTTCAAATCAAAGAACCCTAAGAGTTGTTTGTTCGACCAGCTATCCAAAAGAAAAAAGAAGAAAACAATTTTAGGGTTTAGTGTGTGTACAAGGTACCCAACAATTAACCCTAGGCATTGTATATATACTAGAGCAAACTTGGAGGACAAGTTGGATGAGGATTGGGTCTTCCCAACCCATCCAAAACCGGCCATAAACCCACAAGGGGATTTCCGGATCATTCTTGACTCCTAATTTCACTTAAGTCCTTCTCTTTTAATATTTAACGACCGTTAGTCATTACCATTAATTACTAACGCCCGTTAGTCGTTATTTGTGTTTAAATAATTAAATATATATCTAATATTTAATATATAATAATTATTGTTCATTAATTCGTATTCGTAATGTGTGCAATCCCATGGTCTCAGGTTCGATACTAGACATGCACGTATTAATATTTATCCACAAACCAACAACTCCCACTTGGATATCTATTAATAGTGTAATGACAGTGGTTAGCGTCTTGCAACACGCCAATGCCCCTAGTTCAACTCGAGGGAGGTTTCTTGGAAAAATCTTTAATGATTCATCATTATTATTATCATTTTGTTTCTAATACTACGTTAATAAAGATAAGGATCTTAGTCATTCTTTAATTAACAATTCTGTTTCTCGTCGTTTATGATTGAACAAGATTACCAAAACATCTGAATGTATTCCAGATAGACTTTGGGCGTGCGCACGCAAACATCTTGTTAACCCTACGAGGGGCCCAGCAATATTAAACTTCAAAACAAATTTGAAGGAACAAATTCTCTCTTGACTACAAGAATAACCCATGAACTTTGCAACACTTCTGAAAACAATCCTTATAACTACCAGTTACAGATAGCGGTAAATTGCTTCACAGAAATGTACTACATCCATGACACTTATCTGGTATCTCAAGTTTGAGGATAACTATTTTCATGATTCTGACATTAAATATTAAATCATATTGTTGGGATAAGTTCTATATTCAATTCATTGAATATCATGTGAAATTGGTATGACTACGCATCAATATACTTCAAGTATATCCTAAACCAATACTCAGATTTGTCTTAGTTTAATGATATTCCCATATCATTAATTGACAACGGACAATTTAGAATAACATAAGTTATTCACGGATTTAAACATGCAAATATAGGATACAATCTATTATTAATGAAAACAAACGTACAAAGTACTTTAATTCATTATAAATAATAATTGCTTAATATCCCTTATCCAAATACCAAAATAGATCAATGCATGATAATTCTAGTTAATGAATTTTGTCTCAAGTAATAACTTGAAGACAATTATTCCTCAAGTAATGACAATCATACTTGTTGACAAGGCATTATTTCATCTAAATTTGATCTATCCGAATTTTGAGAATACTCATTTCAAGAATTCAATAAGTAAAATTCTTGTATGTGTACATCCAACTATCTTGATAGCCACGTAATATTTCATAAATGGTGTGACATCCTCAATCACCAATTTATAACAATCAAACTTTCAAATATTTTAAAGTTTAAAGTATTCTAATTCTTTAATGTATAATGCAACTATGCTCTTAGTTGAGCACAACTAGTTCACATGGGTATTAATAAGGATAAAATCCTTCCATGACTACTTATTGAGTGTCATCTCAATTAAACCAGCATCATTGTATATAAACCACAATTTGCTCTTTAAAATTTCGTAAACTTAATATCCATTGTGTAATGTTTGACGCCTTTCAATCTTTCAAGATTTATTGTCAACTATAAAAATTACGCAACAATTTGCCATATTGTTTATACTTAGAATTTTAGGAGCAATTCCAGATTGAGGATCATTATTCTAAGTCCAACCATATTCCATTAGAATATTCATTACACAAGTTACATAATAACTTTTAATTGGATATCAAATATTGTTGAATCATTTAGCATTTAAGCATGATACAACAATAATATGATGCACATGAAAAATCCATTAGCCAGACTTAGATTTCATTCATGTTCTATCTTTTCAAAGTATATATCCATTTTCTAAATGATATATCATGTTCTATTAGAATTTATTTACCGCACATGTTTATTAAATAATAAACTTTTGTTCCAAGGTTGTATGCTTTATTTTCTAAAATTTTCAAATAAAGTTTCATTCCAAACTAAGTCTAACCTTTTACTTATATGGAATGTTACTCTATAACATATATGATTTAGTAAATCAAACATAATACTCCTACTAGCTTTCAGGAATACTTAGAAATTATCTTATTTCAATTAAAAATCAACACACGGATTTAATAATTAAACATAAGAGTAATCTCCTAGATATATGCATTTATCCATTCATGAATTATTGCACTTTGTATACTTCTAAAGATTTATTTGAATTCATAAACTCCTTTTGATTACTTATCGTCCTCGCTCAAGTAATTATTCAAGAAAGAGTTTTGAAATTCATGGTCAAATTTCATATTTATGAAAATAAGTATGACAATTACTATCTTTCTATCTTTAATGTTCTTAGGAAAGAGTATTCAATCATAGTTAATTGCTTAAGTATGATTAATAATCTTGTCATAAGATATGCATTAAGATATGTATACAATTTTGTCCATATGATTTCTACACAAATATTTAAACGACTAGGGTTACATAATCTTTGAATAAACTCTTCTTAATTCTCTAAATATTAAGAATTAAGATAGACCAAATTTTCAAAATTTGAATATCTTTATGAACAACATCTATATCATTCATACTATGAGTAATTTACCCAATTCATGATTTGGTAATACTTCATCATATAATCCTTAGCATATTAATTAAATATCTGAGATATCCAAGTGGATCTATGAATGAGAATTCCATCATCTTGAGGTTTATCATTTACATGTTTTGCCTCATCACGATGTTCACTAGTGTGTTTTTAGAAGATTACGTATCTTGTAATTTTATCTTTCAAGATAAAAAAAACTCCCACTTGCCTTTAGTAATTTATAGACTATCAATAAATACTTAGCAATTAAGAATTTGTTAATAACCTACACATAAGTAGTTTAACAAATTCATAACTCCAATTTAAGAATTAATGTGATTCATCACATTTCATAGTTCAATAATGTCTTATAAATCTTCTAGGAGTCTAATTGAGTATATTAATCAATACTCAATTTTTCTAACCTTGATAACTTTTGGAAGAAAAGAAGTCACAGTTATCTTTAATTAAACAATATAACAAGAGTTTGATTTCTCTAACTGAACATACCATAAATATGTAGTATTTCATTAGAATTAATATTGTAAGATAATCTAACAATATATAAGATAACCATATTCTGTTTAACATACATATTTACCAACTAAGTCAACTTAATGGTATAATGGTATTTTCAAACCAATTGCATGCTTTATAACACAAGTACTTTTGACCAAGTCACTTCATGTTTATGTCTTATCAAAACATAAACGTGTTATAATCCCACTATACGTTATTAATCATAGATTAACTCAATGACTTCTTGTATATGTCTTAATTAAAAAAAATATAACAAGTAAACGTCTTACTTTATTATAAGTCTTAAAAGACTTCATGTTTATAATAAGATATAAACATGTATAACTAAAGTATTCTTAAACACCACCATTTGGTTTCAATTGTAATTTCAAGTTAATTTATTTACTTTATTTATTTATATCATTCTAATAATACATAAATATTATAGTTGAAGTTGTCTAGTTATCATATTGACACATGTTCTGATAGCTATCTAATTTTAGAAACAGTAAATTATCCATGTATGGTCTCACGTAATCATGGAAATTTACCTTGTTGTTATAATATAGTCAAGGTCTCCCTTAAGTTAAATTACAACATCAAGTGTTTCTTGGATTAGATTTATATTAGTTATATTAAAATGTGAGTCTCTTACTTTGCAGTCAATAAATCATATTCTTATGTGTTGTACCTTGCACACAGTAAGGATTTCTCCCACTTGTGCATGAAACAACACCATGTACCATATAAACAACACGCGTGCGTTTGTTAATATGATTGTGTCAATTATATTTAACTAGTGTACACACACACACACACACACACACACACACACATATATATATATATATATATATATATATATATATATATATATATATATATATATATATATATATATATATATATATATATATATATATATATATATATATGTCACTGTATTAACAAGGAAACGCTCATGACTATCCTTGAAAATTTAGTATCTATATTTTGGAAAGTATTTATCTTGATATATTCAAAGATAAAGTAGATTACTACCAAGATAACAATCCTTGTAGCTCCCACTGAATTAGAGATCATTACTATAATTCCTTATTGAGTAATACAAACACAATCCCCCCGCTGAATTTGACAACATTATAAATGTTTCATTTAACCAGTGAAAGGAAATAGTATGCTATTCACTTTCCCACATCTTTGAGAAAACCCATTCATAACAATTACTTAGGTACTCAAAGAATCTATTCTACCACGTAAATGTGATTCATCACATCCCAAACTATTAACTTGAAAAACTAGGCATGCAATTTCTTCCTTTTCTATTCCAACAAGTGTATGTAGTATCTTTAAATGATCAAAGTAAAACAACTAGATAAAATATGCTAGTTTGTCTTTTATCATTTTGCGGTAATTCATCTAGCTTATAATTTAATAACTCATAAAAGATTACACATGTTTTCCAAGAGAATGTGATTACCAAAGAAGGTAATAAAATCTCTTATGGAAAATATGCAATTTCTCTTAACTATTAAAGTTGCTATGAGTTATGTGTGTAGAATTTTGACAATTCTAATTTTCCTATTATACCTTTCTCATTCATGAAAAGTAATAGGATTAAGCCTCACACTTCTCCTAATGGAAAGAAGACTAGGTTTATTCTTTTAGTAAAATTGACTCTAACCAAAAACCCATACGGGTGTAGATCAATTTACTTGATAAAAGAATAACTTACGTTTATGGTTTTAATGTTGCATTAATACACTTAAAAGAATTTACAAAATCCAATTTTTGTATTTTCAATAATTCATATTTCCAAGAAAATATAATACCCAAGGATATATTCATATAACCAACTAATTTTCTTGAAAATCTAGGATCAAACTTTTCATAGATTTCACTACATAGTAATGAAAGTATAAAAGATGGTAATCTGTCGAACAATAATTGGCAAATAATTTTCCAATTCCTAGATCATTATAGGAATTACATCAAATTGATTCATCAATTTGCAATGTAAGCATGTTTCATCCCATCTCATGCCTTAAGTTCTAGGTCTCACGCACAACTTAATTAAGTCGTCTAACTTAGAAACAGTAAAATCTCCATAGATGGTCTCACGCATTAACAGAATTTTACCTTGTCATTAAAATTTTAGCCTGCGTCTCAAGTTTACCAAATAATAACTTCAAGTGTTTCTTATAGTTAGATGGCATGTAACTTAAATTTTAGGGTATTTAGTTTGATGTGACAATCAAATCATGTATGAAGATGCATGCACTCATCTTCATAACATAAGTTTACAAAACCTTTTTAATTACCAATTTGCTAAGATTAAGTCAAAAAGTTTTACTTAAGGTATCGGGTTCACCAATTAAAGAAGTACCTACAATTATCATCCACAAAAGTGGAATTGAGGTAAATCACCCTGTTAGCATTAAAAGTGACGATCATTATTGAGTCAACAAGTATTGTAATAGTTAAGTATATTGGGCTATGGACTTGGTACTTATTAAGTATATCATGTAAGCCTTTATTAGAAAATGTAAACCAAGCCCACTAGACAAAGCCCATAGAAAGCCTTTTAGGGCATTATGTAAGTTACTATATAAATAGCTCAAAGCTCATTTGAGGTGTGTGCTTGAGTGTGTAGTGTGTGTGCTTCTCTAATAATATTCTCTCTTCTTTCTTTCTCTACATTCTCTACTTTCTCTCTCTAACATACTTCACATATCAAGTCACTAAGGCTATTGTGTGTGATAAAGTTGATAGATTTATGTTTTTCTTTAATAAAAGTTCTCATCTTTTCATCTCTTTCTCTCTATATTCCAACGCCACATACATCATTTAAGTCACCATCTCTACTTCATCTTTGCTTCTATATTTGTGATAAAGTTGTGATATCTAAGGTCCTACAAGTGGTATCAATCGCCTAACAATGATTTAGGAGTGTTGGAAGTTTGTTTATTTCGTATCTTTTAAGCTTTTGTATACGAATTCCTTAAAATTTTTGTTACTTTTCTTGTTTTTCTTGGCTTTTAACACTTTTTTTATTACAAACTCGTGTTATAAACCTTTTCTAACAAGAAAAGTTTCAATCTTTTTGAAAGATACAAGCTTTAAAAATTCGTTCTTTATTTTTGTACTTGTTTTCTAGAACACAAAAAATTTCCATAAAAATCATTAAGTTTGCAACTTTCTTCAAGTTTTGGTGTTTTTATAACTAGAAGTACAAGAATCTTAGAATACAAACTTCATTTGGGTGTTAGCAAATTCAAAATTCTGGCAAACTTTCTAGAACACAAAAAATTTCCATAAAAATCATCAGGTTTGCAACTTTCTTCAAATTTTGGTATTTTTATAACTAGAAGTACAAGAATCTTGGAATACAAACTTCATTTGGGTGAGCTTTTAGCAAATTCAAAATTCTGGCAAACTTTCTAGAACACAATTGTACCATCTTTCTAGAACACAAAAGTTTCGAGAATACATTTGTACCAAGTTTCGAGATTACACCTCGTTGATCCTTAAGTGCTACTATTGCTTACTCGGTGTTTCCCTTGCTTGTATAAGTGAGAAAACACTTCGACTCGTGGTATACTCTCTAAATTGTATAATTTAGAAAGTTTTGGTGCTAAGTTTCTAGAACACTGAAAAGTTTCTAAAACACTGAAAAGTTTCGAGAACACTGAAAAGTTTCAAGAACACTGAAAAGTTTCTAGAACACTGAAAAGTTTCTAAAACACTGAAAATTTTTCTAGAACACCTTTTAGAAATTTTTTTTCTAGAACACTTTTAGATTTTTTTTCCTAGAACTCTTTTAGAAAATCTTTTGGTGGACAAAGTTTCGAAAATTGTTGCTGGATTAAAAGTTCGTTGACCAAGGAAAGTAACCTTCACCAAACCCAACTCCTATTTCGTTGAGCCGATCCAAGATCAACTTTATCACACATCGTTTTACAATGGAAATGAAAATGCAAATCCAAGAGAGAGATTCAATGAAAGTGTTTACAGTGTTCAAGACATATGTAGAGAAGGTCATCAATATTTATGGTTATGAATCAAGGTTCGATCAGGCATTTGAATACTTCATCCGAGTCCGATATCACAATTTCAAAGACAAACTCAACCAAAGCCTGAATCAACTTGAGATGCTACTTAATGAAGAAGAACTTGATATGAGTAATGTAACACCCCCAATTCATGGATGCAGCGGAATTCAAACTGGGTGTTACTCAACGGCACAATAGTCACAATGATAAAAAACGAACTCTAATTGAGTCGTTTTAAAAGATTTATCATTCAAATTATATAAATATCAGATATTACAAAATGAGGTCCCAGATGGTTCCATGTTTACAAATTACATTAGATGAGTTTTTGAATGATAATAAAATTTATAGCCCTCTTGAATATCCGTGCCCTTCCGTGCCATCCTTGATCATCATGGACCTGAAATACATGCTTAAAAGGTCAACACAAAGGTTGAGTGATATTCATAGAGTTTGTTTAATGGTTGAACACAATATGTTGGTAGTGTGAGTTAATTAGACTCGAAAACGATGGGCTACGTTGTTATACGCCCATAAAACGTATTACTAACTAAGCTCATGACACCAAAACGTTAACGGGTACCAATATCAATCGGCGGAGTTATCCCGGTAGGTACTTTGCCGTCATACCTATGTTTCAAATATTAATGCATTTGTTTGAACTTAGTCAATACAAATGGGATTCGTCAATCCCAATAGGCCTATTCATAATATTCGCGCTCACTATTACTAGTGATTAAATGGTTCATGATAAGGGATATTGGATTGGCAAGGATGGTACTTAGTGATAATAAAACAATCGGATAGCATATAATTTCAAAGCATTGTGTTCGGTTTAAAATAGCATGTATTCCCCCCAAGGGTTTGTAAAACAATTAAGTAATGGAAAGTGGGGCTATGAACTCACCTTAAGTTATATAGCAAGTAGTGAATGTGATGGTCGAATCGCGAAGGTTTCTACGAGCAACCTATAATAGAATGTTGCGACTTAGGATTGGAGTAAAGAATATGAAGAATTGCCTATATATATGTCTTGCATTGAGTCCATGATGTAGTACTTAGTATAGTGTAAGTCTTTGAAAAGAAATGGTTTATGAAACATGTATAGTTTATATATTGCTTACTACCGTTCGGGCCGACATAATTCAGAAGTCATGTAGTAAACGTTCGAGGAGCCAGGACACTTTAATTCGTAAATCCACAACTCATCTCGACGGCTTACTTAATGAACTCCTCACATGAGGCTCCCTACTATTGTAGTATTTGATAAAATATATATATATAAGTTTTGATCCGAAAAGTTACATGTCCAATATTTGAATAAACTTAGGAAAGTTTACTTTTGGATGAAGATTGTTATTAGAATGAGTTTCTTAAATCTTGTATGACAATTACTTGTAAGATCTCATGGTTCTTTAGATGGAGTAGATCCAAATTGCATGTTTAAGTTATCGCTAACTCTTTAGCTCATGTTTTCGCCTAGGTAAGTTTATATGGTCTTTAGTCATGGCTTCGCCGTGACCTTGGTCATTGTTATCATGGGCTTGAGACTCAACCTTGGCTTTAGCCATGGTTGTGGTCTTGACTTTAGGTCATTAGACCTCTTGGCCTTATTAAACCATAACTATTATATAGTAACTTTGGTATATAAAATAGCTGTTAAGAAACTGAGGAAAATCTCATTCGTTATTGGTTTTCTGGATACGTGCTCCTGAGTTTTTGAAGAAAACGTGATTCCGGACAACTTTTGTGTTTTAACTTTTTCATGAAACGGACCAGAAGGGCCTCTTTTTGCGTGTTTAATTCTGATACAGAAGGTTTTTAGGCAGTTTTGCCGCAAAGTTTTGGTAACTTCAAATGGTCATAACTTTTTACTCATGTACTCATTTTAAGTGGTTCAAATTGCTATGGTTTCCTTGTTAAGTCCTCTACTACAATATGTAATTGTCCAATATCATAATTATACCATTTTGGTCAGATTTTACCATAGAAGTCACTAGTTTACTTGTTTAAATAACATAGGTTAACATATATATACCAATACTTGTTTTACCCATTTTTATACATCATGGACATAATCACAAGACAAAATATAGCATGAATGATATGTAAATAGCATGAATATGATATTTAACAAGAAGTATGTTAGGGTTTGCTTACAACTTTTGGCTTTCAACAAAGAAAGGTAAGTAACATGTAAGGAAAAGGACTTTGATTGATTATGCTTCACTTCACTTCACTTCAAGCAATATTTCTACACTTGTATTCTTGAAAGAGAGATGATGAAGGTTGAGGTGACTTGAGTAGATTTAAACTCAAGAGAAATCACCAAAAGATTGGAAGTATTTTTGATGAATCAAAACTAAACTAGGGTTTCTATGTTGTTGTAGCACTTGATTCTTGCATAAAATTGGAAGTAAACTAGCTAAAGCAAGGGTGTTTGTGTGTGTTATGTGTGGCGTACAAAGAAGAGGAGAGGAGGGGGCTTTTATAGGAGCTTGAGGAGGTTACAATCTTGACTTAGTCAAAGCTTGGAGAACAAGTTCAACACATGTAAACATCCTAGAGTTAGAAGCATGAGATCAAGCCACAAGTGAGGTGAATCCCCCCCCCCTATGGCGGTTCACATGGATAAGGGAAGGATGAGTTGACTTTTGATGGTATTATCCTAGTTACTTAGTTAGTTTTGACTCCGTAAAATGCTAACTGTAAGTTGTTAAGCCACGAAACGTAAAATCGAATATCGTAAAAATGTGAAACTTGAAAGAATGATTAAACTTGTCAATATACTCCATAATAAAATATAAAATGTGTGGTAGGTTCCATTGGGTTGCTCAAACCCTGCTAAAACTGGAAACACGGGTCTAAAACGCGTAATACGTAAAACGTACGAATATTGTGTAAAATTGAGAAAAGTAAAATGTTACTTTTCTAATATGATAATAATGATTTAAAATGACTTATAATGTCTAGACTGGGCTCAGTCTAGTATCGGTTGGTATTTAATGTCTTTAAGACGTAAAACCGTAAGCCTAAAAATCAATGAATGATTTATAAAATCAAGGAATGGTTTTTCGTCAAAGGAGGAGGGAAAAATATGTTGACTTATTCCAAAAATGTGAAAACTCAAACTGTCTTAGAAACGCGGTGCAGGTATAGGCTAAGGTTACGGCTAAGTAAAAGCTCTTAAAAACGAAAATTTCTGTTTCTCACGGCCGAGGGTTTATTTGGTCACATTTTTCTTAGTTATGATTAATTCTCAAATAAATCATGAGTGTATCAAACATATTTCTGATGCGGGGAAAATTAACGTGGTCGAGTTTCGTTGTGCGTATGATTTTTGAATGACGTTTTACCCTAAAACGTGTAGTTCCTTAATAACTTTCACGAAAATGATCTGATGAGTGTCAAACTTTTATTTTGCCATGGAAATGATTTATCATACGAGAATATGAAATAAAAATCAAATTTTGGAAAAGTGAATAGTAAAAATGAATAGTGAAATTTTTCGGGAATAGAAATTAACCTGAAAATGTGAGTTGTTACAAGTAACTGCAAGGAAGCTTTTAAAGTGATCCAAACTCAACTTCAGAGTATCTTTAATCCTTGGATAATGAACCAGTCAGAGTTTATCGATGCATTTTACCAACAATTTTGGGTAAGCTATGCGACCTTCCGAACTACATGCATCAATCAAATGGGTGACCTCGAAAAGATACTTGAAACTGAGGAAGCTGAGTTAAATGAAATTGAGAAGCTGAAACGGGAAAGAGAGCAGATTGAAAAAGATATGCAGTTAAAGGAAAGAGAGCAAATTGAAAAAGAGACGCAGTTTAATGAAAGAAATATAATTGAAAGAGAGATGCAGTTAGAGGAAACAGAGGTGATTGAAAAAGAGACAGAGAAAAATTTTCAAACAGAAGAGGATACGGTCAACGAATATAAGTAACCAAGAATGGAGATATAAGTAAGTCGTCTTAGACGCACTCATAAGTGTAGTAACCAAGGTAGACTCTAGGCTCTTTCCAAACCTTCTTACCATCACTATGTATTTGTCTTTAGAAGGCTTACTTTTAAAACCATACGTACAAAAACATCAATCAAGCAAAAGTTTATGAATTAAATCTTAAAACATGTAATAAAGTATGAATCTTGCTAGTCTCGCCTGGGAGCCAATTACCGTGCGAAGCGAACCACTGTCGGCACATAAGACCTTGCAAGAATCATAATTTATCACTTAAGGTTTCACCATTATTAGTCCAATTATTTTTCTTTATAAAAATTACCCTTTTATTGCTTACAACATGTCCAACAAATAAAATAATAAACCAAGTAATAAAAGACAAATTAATCAACTAATACACATAACAATTTTAAAGATGAAACAATTAGCTACATGCAAGCTTGATTAGATAAACCCTAATCAAATCAATTATAGGTTCCTAATATGTAGAACCGTAAAGGGGGTGAATACGGTTTCTTTGGCTTTTAAAACGTTTAAAAAAAACTTTAAGCCAAGAAGATGAACCAAGTAGTTGTACAATCAATACAACAACCACTAATACAATCCAAAGTATATAAAGAGAGTAAAGAGAGACACCACGATATATACTGGTTCGGGATGTTGGGTTTATACCATCCGTACGTCCAGTTGCGAATCCACGACACGATACTATTCCACTAGTATAATCCTTTCGGTGGACTACAAACCATTACAATTCACTTCACCGATATTCCTTAATATTGATGCTCACAAAGAAGGAGTTACTCCCACGGTATTCCGCCCTCGGAAACTGTTGGAATATATGAATAATACAAAACTATAAACATATAAACATCAAAGAGTACGCAGCGGAATAGATCAAATACAAATAATAAATTAACCGAATATAAATGGATACGTACCTCTTGATTCAAGCAAGAACAAGAACTTATAAACCCTAGGAGAGGGCTTATATGGATCGACTAGGGCTAGTCACAAGGCAAGATCACCGTTAGCAAAAGTATGCTAACACTTCGTTCTCACACACACGTACTATAAGCGTTTCAATGGAAATGCTAGATTCGTAGTACACGAAAAGATTAAACTATTGGTCCTATCAATCAAAGATCGATTAGACACAAAGAAAGAGATTAGAGAAGATTAGGTTGTTATGGAACCAAGGGATGATTAGAATGAATGAGAGGGGTCTCATTATATACTAATCAAGAGGCTTGGAGCAAAAGCTATCCCAAACCCTATGTGGTTATGGGTGTGGCCGGCCATGGGTTACAAAAGCCCAACCCGAACCGAACTTTCACTCTTTTCCAACTCTAGTCCTTCATGTCTTGTCTAACGGTCGTTAGTTACCGTTAAGTTTATATTTCGTGTATTTAATAATTATTCGTCACTAAAACAATAATTATTAATTCATTGAAACTCATACGTAAAGTGTGCAATCCCGAAGTCTCGAGTTCGAATCCGGTCATGATATATTAATTTATAATCCGTCAAACCAACAGCTCCCACTCGGATATAGATTAATGTAACAATGACAATGGTTAGTCTAGCATAACACGCCAATGTCCCCAGAACGATCTCGAGTATGGTTTCCTGGAAAAAACCACCTTTGATGATTCATCATCATACTTATCCTTTTGATTCTAATACTATGTTAATATGGATATGGATTGAAGTCATTCCATAATTAACTAGTGTTTCTCGTTATTTATGATCAAGCAAGATTACCAATTCATCTGAACGCATTCCAGATAGACCTTGGGCATGGCCATGCAAACATCTTGTTAATCCTACGAGCGGCCAAACAGTATTATACTTCAAAACAAATTTGAAGGAACCAAATCCTGTATTGACTACAAGCATAACCTATGAACTTCGCATCACCTCTGAAAATAATCCTTATAACTACCAGTTACGGATAGCGTTAGATTATCTCACAGAAAATGAGCTACATCCACAGTAGTTACCTAGTATCTCAAGTCTGAGGATAAATATTCATGATTTACTCTAATGACAACATCCATAAGTACAATCATGTAATTGGGATTTTGTCCTATATCCAATTTATCCAGTATTGAATATCATCTGAAATTGGCGTGTCTACGCATTAATATATTTTAATATATTATACCAAAACTCAGATTTGTCTTAGTTCAATGATACTCCCATATCATTAATTGACAACGGACTATTTAGAATAACATAACATAAGTTATTCATGGATTAAACATGCAAATATGGGATACAATTTATTATTAATGAAAACAAACGTACTCAGTACTTTAATTCATTATTAAATAATAATTGCTTAACATCCCTTATCCAAATACTAAATAGATCAATGCATGAAAATTCTCGTTAATGAATTTTGTCTCAAGTAATACCAATCATACTTGTTGACAATTATGCCCAAGTAATGATAATCATACTTGTTGACAAGGCATTATTCAACTAACTTTGATCTATCGGAATTTGAGAATACTTATTTCAATAATGAAATTCTTGTATATGTGCATTCAAATAATTTGAGATAACCACATAATACATCATAAAATGTGTATGACATCCTCAACATACAATTTATGATAATTAAACTTCCAAACCTTTAAAGTTTAAAGTATTCTTATTCTTTAACGTATAATGCAACTATGCTTTTCGTTAAGCATAACTAGTACACATGGCTATTAACAAGGATGAAATCCTTCCATGACTAGTATTGAGTGTCATCTCAATTTATATTAGCATCATTGTATGCAAACAACAATATGCTCTTTTCCGTAAACTTCAATGTGTAATGTTTTATTCCTTCCAAACTTTCAAGTTTGTTGGCTATGACAATTTTACAAATTGTTCATTTATAGAATCTAGAAATTGTTCCAGGCTAAGGATGTGATTCTATATCCAAATATATTCCTTTAGAATATTCATTACACAACTTATCTAATATCTTTCGTTAGATATCAATGTTGTCAAATCATCTTTTATCAAAGCATGATATAACAACAACATGATCTACATGAAAAATTCTCGTTTCCAACTTAATTTCATTCATGTACTACATATCCATTTAAACTTTCTAAATGATATATCATGTTCTATTAGATTCATTTACCGCACATGTTTACATCAATAAACATATATTCAAGGTTGTATGTTTTACTTATTAAATCTATCAAGTAAAGTTTCATTCCAAGTTATGACTTACCATTTAACTTATATAGAATGTTACTTCCTATATGTTATACAACATATATGATTTAAATAAGTAAACATAATACTCCCACTAGCTTTCAGAATTACTTAGGAGTTATCTTATTTTAAATTATAAATCAAAACATAGATTTAATATTTAAACATAAGATTTATCTCCTTGATGCATGCATCTATCCATACTTGGATTCTTGCATTTTGTATACTTTCAAAGTTTAAATGAATTCATAAAACTCTTAATTACTCATCGTCCTCGCTTAAGTAATTATATAAGAAAGAGGTTTTATAATCCATTGTCAAATTTCATATTCATAAAATGAGTATGACAATTACCATCTTTGTATTTTAATGTGCTTAGGAAAGAGTATTCAATCATAGTTAATTACTTAAGTATGATTAATAATCTTGTCATAAGATATACATTAAAATATGTATACAATTTTGTCCATATGATTCTTTATGCAAAGATTTAAACCTCTAGGGTTTTTCTTCTCTTGCAGAAACTCATCTTCATTAAGATAAACCAAATTTTCAAAGTTGACTTATCTTTATGGACAGCATCTTAACATTCATAGTATGAGCAATTTACCATAATTAGTAAATGCGTCATTATGATTAACAGGCTTACTTTGATCCTGTAATTCATAATTCTCAGCATATTAATTCAATATCTGAGACATCCCTACGAATCTATGAATGAGAGTTTCATCATGTTGAGATTTAACCTTTACATTTCAAACCTCATCATGATTTTCACTAGTGTGGTTTTAGAAGATTATATATTTTGTAATTTTGATCTTTCAAGATCTAAACAAAACTCCCACTTGCCTTTTGTATTTTATGAGCAACACTAAATCGTTCTCATTTGGGATATTACAAAATATTTTACAGTTCCTGACTCTTATTAACAAAATCAGAACTTCATTTTAAGACTTTAATGTGATCCATCACATTCCATAATGTCTTATTTAATCTTCTAGGTTGGAGTCTTATTGAGTATATTCATTCCATACTCAATTTTCTAACCTTAATAACTTTTGGAAGAAAAGAAGTCATATTTATCTTTTAATCAAACAATATAACAAGAGTTTGATTTTTCCTAACTGAACACATCCACCAACTTGTGATGTTTCATTAGAATTAATATTGTGAGACAAATTAACAATATGTAAGATAAACTTATTCCCTTTGGCTTACCTATTTACCAACTAAGTCAACTTAATGGTACAATAGAATTTCCAAGCCAATTGCATGCTATATAACATAAGTACTTTTGAACAAGTTACTTCATGTTCATGTCTTAAGAAGACATAAACTGTTATATTCCACTCTACGTTGTACATCATTGATCAACTCAATGATTTCTTGTTTAAAACATAACAAGTTTAACGTCTTACTTTATTATAAGTCTTGTAATAGTTAAAAGACTTCATGTTTATAAGAAGATATAAACATAAATAACTAAAGTATTTGTGAACACCATCACTTGGTTTCAATAGTAATTTCAAGTTAATTTACTACTTCATTTGCTTATGTCATTTTATGATTATCCAATTTAAGAAACTGCAAACTCACATAATTCCATTACATCAGTTGATCTGCTAGTAATGAAATCATGTAGTTTACCTTTCTATTGCAATCTAGGCAGGTTACACCCTGACGTAAATTGTAAATTCAAGTGTTTCTTTAATTTGAATATCATAAGACATAAAAGTAGTCTTAAAATCATGACACATGTTCTACATAAGATAATCTTACACATTAAATGTATAAGTCCTATTAGAACATTGATCTCTTACCTTGCAATTAAGAGAATCCTATCATCATATTTCTATGTATTGTTCCTTTGCACACAATAAACAATTCTCCCACTTGTGCATTGAACAATATCATGTAGTATATAAACAACACAACATAAGTTTGTTTATGTGATTCAATATGATTTGTGTCATAAGTAGATGTAGGACTACTTTGTCTTATCAGGAAACGCATATGGCTATCCTAAGACCATGAGTGTCTACAATTTGAAAGTAATTATCTTGAAGATAATTTGGGCTACTACACAGAAATTAAATCTTGTAGCTCCCACTGAATTAGAGAACATAACAATAACTCTATATTCAGTAAACAACACAAAGCTCCCACTGGATTTGACAACATTGTACGTGTTTCATAACCAGTGAAAACAATTTGCTTGTTTTTACTTTCCTACACATTTAGAAAAACCCATACGTAATAATTTACACAGGTTCTAAAATGTGTATTCTACTATGTTTATGATGGATTATCCATCAATGATATTAACTTGAAGAATTTGAACATGCAGCTTCTTCCTTAATAGGCCTACCATCCCCATAATGGTATGTAGCACCTTTAAAGCACAACAACTAGATAAAATACTAGCTTTGCCTTTTACCAATTTTGCGGTAATTTGTCCAGCTTCTAATAACTCATATTTTCCATTTAACCAAATGCCTTGTTTGTTATAAAAGAATTCATTCACCAAATTAGAGTAATGAAATTTCTATGGAAAATAAGATGTGCTATATCCTTAAATATTAAGGATTGCTATGAGTTATATATTAGAATGTAGACAATTCTAATGTTCCTATCATACCTTTCTCAATCATGAAAAGGAATAGGATTGAGTCTTATTCTTTTCGCATGGAAAATAGACTTAGGATTGAGTCTTATTCTTACGTTCCTATCATACCTTTCTCAATCATGAAAAGGAATAGGATTGAGTCGTATTCTTCTCTCATGGAAAATAGACTCTTTCATTTCGGTAAATTTTTCTCAATCAAACATTATGTTTGAAAGCAGAATTATATCAATTTACCAATTTAAGACCAAACCACGTTTACGGCTTTAATGTTGCATTAATACGTTAAAAAGAATTACAAAATTCAATTTTAGTATTTTCGATAATTAAATTTTCAAGAAAATTAAATACCCATGGTTCATAATCAAATAACCATTTAATTTTCACTGAAAAACTAGGATCCAAATTGACATAAGTTCATCACATCAGTTGATCTGCTAGTGATGACGTTATTCAATAAGGTACGAGACGAACCTCAATTGCCAATATTCAATTGCAATTCCTAGAATCGATGGGATTTACATTAATTGCCAACCGCAGTTGCAATGTAAGCATGTTTTATCCCCATCTTCTTATGCCTTGAGTGATCAGTTCCCACTATCAACTCAATTAAGTTAACCAATTTAAGAAACAATAAACTTACATAATGACACCACATCAGTTGATCTGCTAGTGATGAAATCATGTAATTTGCCCCTCCATTGCAATCTAGCCAGGTTACGCCCTGACGTAGATCCAATTTTAGGTGTTTCCGTTTCATTGGATGGCATATAACTTAAATTTAAGGGTAGTAAATTTGATGTGTGTAATCAAATATATGTACAAAGATGTCATGCATTCATCTTGTAGCATATGTTTCATGTAAAAAAACTTTTACTCATTTAGTTTCTTTACGAGCTTAAATCTCCAAACTTTTGATTGAGGCGTTGAGAAACTTACAACTTTGCCTTAAGTGCTTCGTAGTTATCATGGATGTTAGGTAAAGACTAAAATATGACTCACAGGCGAGCGGTAAGCCAGAATGGAGGCTCACTAAGGCCGCAATTTAATGCGTAGCCATCCTTATACCCACTTTAATAGTTTGTCATAATTAGTTCCACCTTTCAACCACTTAAGACAGTCGCGATCAATCAACCAAAAGTCCAAGATTTATTAAGTAAGCTCAAAACAAGATTTCACCATTATTAAGTCCGTTTAATATTTTATTTCTTGAAATTACCCTTTGTTACTATCATGTTGCAAAAAACATATAAAACAAAAGTAATAAAATAAAATAAACAAACAACAACAATAATGGTCATGCAAATTAAAATCAATATTAAAACACACTATTGATTTAATACACGATTAATAGGGTCTTCCCTAATATTATAATTAATCAAATTTTAGTAATCTTTATACATAATATTTACTAAACAATTTATCAATTATAAAAGAATCGCATAATAAGCATGAAATCTTAAAACCAAATCATCATAATCCAAGACAACACATGCATGGTTTGTCAAGGATGCCCATATTGCACATATTATAACAAATAATCATGTCAATCAAGGAACGCAACCAAACGGCATATAACAATATCCATACACATAAATTACATGCAACCTAGGGTTTCTACAAGTTTTTATCACATAATTCATCAAACCCTAATTTCCTTTTTTTTTTTTTTTTAAATAAAAAAAAATCGACATTTATAAAAAAAATAAAATCTAGGGTTTATGAAAAATATAAAAACATAAGAACACCAAGCATGTGATTAATCATACGATTCAATTTTTATGTGTTTCGGTAATTCATTATAATGTATTAACGGCTCTTGATGCCACTGTTGGAATATATGAATAATACAAAACTATAAACATATAAACATCAAAGAGTACGCAGCGGAATAGATCAAATACAAATAATAAATTAACCGAATATAAATGGATACGTACCTCTTGATTCAAGCAAGAACAAGAACTTATAAACCCTAGGAGAGGGCTTATATGGATCGACTAGGGCTAGTCACAAGGCAAGATCACCGTTAGCAAAAGTATGCTAACACTTCGTTCTCACACACACGTACTATAAGCGTTTCAATGGAAATGCTAGATTCGTAGTACACGAAAAGATTAAACTATTGGTCCTATCAATCAAAGATCGATTAGACACAAAGAAAGAGATTAGAGAAGATTAGGTTGTTATGGAACCAAGGGATGATTAGAATGAATGAGAGGGGTCTCATTATATACTAATCAAGAGGCTTGGAGCAAAAGCTATCCCAAACCCTATGTGGTTATGGGTGTGGCCGGCCATGGGTTACAAAAGCCCAACCCGAACCGAACTTTCACTCTTTTCCAACTCTAGTCCTTCATGTCTTGTCTAACGGTCGTTAGTTACCGTTAAGTTTATATTTCGTGTATTTAATAATTATTCGTCACTAAAACAATAATTATTAATTCATTGAAACTCATACGTAAAGTGTGCAATCCCGAAGTCTCGAGTTCGAATCCGGTCATGATATATTAATTTATAATCCGTCAAACCAACAGAAACCACCCTAAAGAATCTCATGATTCGACTTAACCAAAGGGTCACCAAGACCTAGGCTTGGTCACCAACTAGATCTCCAATGATCTAGGCTTGGTCACCAAGATACAAGACTTCCCTTACAAACAAATAAATGAATGAATAAGTGTTTGTTCAACCAAGCCCTAACCTAACCTAGAGACTCAATTGTAATAGAAAGGGTATAAGAAGAAAACCCTCAACACAATCACAAGAGTGGATTAGGTTCTTGTGATTCTTCCCTTGCAAGGAGGTGTGTTCTTTCAAAGATGTAAGTGTGTTTTACTAAGAACACAAGAGAGATAGAGAGATTAGAGAGAGAATGTAGAGAGAAAGAATAATGGCAAGGGGTGAGGAATACAAGAGGCAAGGCATGGTATTTATAGGCAAAACCCAAACTTGAGAAAATTTTACCGAGGCCGGCGCGTCACCCACGCATCAACGCGTGGGTAGCGCGCCAGGCGTCTGTAAATATTTTCCCAAAACTTTGGGTGTTAACTTATAAATACCTTACCTTGCTAAACCCCCAATTGTACTTCACACAAAACCTTAACATTAATCGATATAAGGTTTACCAACTCAAATAGCCACTTTGGAAAATGTTTTGTGAAGTGTTTATTAGAAAAACAAATTACCAATGGTAGAAAGGTAGAAAGGGTAATTTGGTAGGGGTGGAAATGGTATTCCTCTCATGGCATAAGTGAGAAGAGAATATGCCATGGTATATTCCTCTATAGGGAAGAGTGAGGAGGGTTAGGTTAAGAAGTAACCATGGTTAGGTTAAAAGTGTAGAGAATAAACCATGGTTAGGTTAAAGGGTGTATCCAAGGGAATGTTCCATCCTTGGGATGGTTAATAGTTAACCATGGTTGGGTTTAGAAAGAAGTGTATAGAGAATAAACCATGGTTAGGTTAAATGGTGTATCCAAGAGAATGTTCCATCCTTGGTGTGGTAAAGAGTTAACCATGGTTAAGTGTAGAGAACTAACCATAGTTGAGTTAGAAGAACCATGGTTGGGTTAAAAATGGGGTAAGTTAGGAAGTAACCATAGTTTGGTTAGATGTGAACCATGGTTAGGTTAAGAGTAGTATATTCCAAGGAATATCCCATTTCTTGGGGAGGAAGGAGAAATGGATGGTTGAGATGTGTTGTAAGAGAATGAATGGTTGTGATGAAGAGTGTGTAGAGTATGAATTGGATTGTGTAAGTGTGTAAGGGAATAAAGGTTGGATAGTGTAAGAGTGTGTAAGAGAATATGTAAGAGCTGGATGTGATGGGGAGCTGATGAGTGTGTAAATACTCATCATTTTATACCAATCTGAACTGCCAAAACATCCAAAAACACTCAAATATGCATCAAAATACTGAAATTATCCCAGAAGTGTGTTTTATATGTTTTAGATGCAAAATAATCAAAAACAGATAAAAAAACGAACAAAGTTTGCATAATTGGCAGTTTCAGTCCTTCAACTTTCAAAACTTGTCAAAACTAGTCCCTGGTTATTCTAAAACATGAAAAAGTCACCAAAGGTCCTTTTTGAATCACAAATTACATATTTAGTCCTTTGGTGCAAAGTTTCATAAAATTACAAGTTTAGTCCCTCAACTTTGCAAAATTGACAAAAATGGTCCCTGGGATGTAAAAACTTTGAGAAAATCAATTTTGGTCCTTATACTAATCTTCTATGGTAGGAATGGTCCTTGGTTGGAAAGTTTGGTGAAATTACAAGATTGGTCCCTGAAGTTTCAAGTTTGGCAATTTTAGTCCTCGGGGTTTAAAAATTAGAATTTATCACATTTAACCCTTGTACTATTCATCATTGGCATAATAGGTCCTTTTGATAACTTATGGGAATTTACAGGATCAGCCCTTCAAGAATCAGAAAGTTACTTTTTTGGTCCCTATGGTTATATAACTATAAAACCAAACGGATCCTATTATTATTAAAACACCAAATCCAAACCCAACACCTAATCCAGCCCACCCAAAGCCCAAAAATATAAAAGCACATCCCACACCCCTGCCATTGACCGTTTGACCCCGCCAATACCACCAACATTGTTCATCCCTCTCCCTCACCACTGCAACACTAAACCACCCTCCACCTCAGTGGTTTCACCACCACTTGGATTTCCCCTTTCACACCATGTCCCCTCCACCTCCATTACAAACAGGAAGCATTAAATGCTCCTGAAAACCCTCCAAGCAACATGTGGATATTTTGGCGCCAAAAGCAAATTTAAAGGCTTAGATGAAAAGCAATGATCCAATGGCTCATATTATTGATGGGATATGCTCAGAATCAAGTGGGGAGTCTCAAAAATATCTATAAAGGAGGAGAGAAGCAGAGATGAATGAGTATTAGTGTAGGTAGTATAATTTAGTGTCGACATAGTGTAATTGTCCCTTTTCAATGTAATTTTCAGTTTAGAAATCATGTATTAAGCTTCCTCAGTGTATTTCAACTCTTTTCTAAAATTTAAAGTTTCAGTTTGAATCTCAGTTTATGCAATTTCCTTTTATTTCAAAAATGTCAAATAGCTTAATTGTTGTTTCTAGTTGTTACTCTGGACTTATTAAGCTCACTTAAGCTCTCTGACGAAGCTTAGATAAGCTTTTAGAAACATTAAAACCAGTTGTAGTGTTAAAAGAGAAAAATACTAAAAAATTCAAATAAATAGAAAATAAATAAAAATTCAATGGAGAATGATCAAGAAGATGGAGCAGGGTTCATTTTGGATTGCCTTGGGTTTAGTGGCTTATTGGTAAGCTCATAGGTGTGTTCTGTGGCCTTGATTCTTGGTTTTCAGCTTGAAACCATTTTGTAAGCCTTTTTACTATTTTTGGCATTTCACAGTTTAAGTAATTTACTTGCTTAAATCTTTGTGTTTTCATGTTCCTGTGTTATTTGTTAGTTATAATATTGATTAAAATAGGTTGCTTGTTCATCAGATTTACTTGTTGCTTAAAAATTAAAATCTCACAGTGTAAATTGCATAATTGACAATTCTGTGTTTTATGCTTGTGTTGTTGATGTTTTAGGCTCATATGATCTTGTGTTACCATCTTATAACCTTTTAGATCAGTGTTAAGGTTTAAATCAATAAGTTGCCTTGAAAATTAGAAATAAGTAATTAATAAGGTGTGTTTGGCACAGTGTTGTTCACTGTGTTGTAGTGGAATTTTGTTGGTGTTTATTGTTGATCCATGGTTTATTAGGTTCACATGACTTAGTTCAATCATAAAAACCAGAGGTTATTTGGAAGAAAAGTCAAAATCACCATTGTTGCCATCTAATCTTTTAACTGTTAGTATCTAGGGTTTGTAATCCACACATTTCAATTTATAAATAGGAGTTTTAGCATAATTTAGTCTACTTTCAACTTAATACAACTTATTTAATCAGTAGGAATGATTTCTAGTTCATATAAGTCAAAATATGTAATTTAGATAAAAAAGTCAAATTCCATTTGTGTAGAAAAGTCAGTTTTTGCCAGAATTTTCTAGATTTTTGTACTTGGATTTAGGATTTGAAATTTTTACAAGTTGTAACCACCCAGCTTATCTCTGAGAATCAACAAGTGCTTAATTTTTAGGAATTTTCTTGTGCTTATTATAGTTGCTCAAAGTGGGCTGCAGGGCAAGGTATATGCCCTGCACCAAGGTTCTGTTTTATAAGCCCAACTTCCAATGCCCATATCTTTTTCCTTAGTGGGCCCCATTCCAATGTTTTTGGCTTTTTAGGGAGCCAATAAGCTAGGCTTGAGGTTTCAGGGCTTATTTTGAGTTTTTCAGCTTATTAGCTAGGGCTGCTTGTCCCTTGAATGTTGCCCATTTTCTGAATGTATGCTGAGTATTCAGCTTTAGTGCAAAATTTCCATGCCCCCTCCAGTGTTCATCTGTGGGACTCACAGCTTGTTTCCTAGCTTTTTGGAAAGCCAATAAGCTCAGCTTATTGGCTCCACTCATGTCTTGGGCTTCCCCTCCACCCAGTGGGCCCCACACTGGCCCAAAGTTGCCCAATCAGGCCTGTTTGGGTCTGTGTGGTCTTTGGTTTTGCTTATTGCTTATTCCAACTTATATAGTGTGCTTATTTGTTGGTTACTGCTTATTTCAAGTTCCTTCATCATAATTGTAGCTTATTTACCCTTTTGTTTAGTCTGTTTAGCTTAATATAAGCTTTTTCTTGTCCTACAAATCCTAATAAGCTAGGTTTACCCCAACTGTTAAGCATTTGGATTTCCAAAGTGCTTATTTCTTGAATTCCAGTCAAGTCCCTTTATTAAAGTTTCATATTTTAAGTATTTAAAGAGTTTTGTAAAAGAAAATTTCAAAAAAAAAAAAAAAAAAAAAAAAAACTAAAAATAAAAATAATGATAGCTTCTATTTAAGCCATTTGGCTTATTTTCAGCTTATTCAATAAGCAATTTTCATTTTTATAATTTTCCTAGGTTCCTGTAGTTATAAAATAATTTCAGTAATTTTCATATTTTCTCTTTTCATTTAGTATTTTTGATAATTAATATTAGTTTTTATTAATTAATAAATAGTTAATAATTAATAATAATTAGATAAAAAGTCTTAAAAATATATTTTTTGTTTTAAAATTAGCTTTATATTATTTTAGATTTTTCCAAGTTTAAATTTTATTTTTCTAAGTTAAATTCATAATTATTTGTATTTTAGGATAATTTAAATAATTAAATAATATAATTAATAATAAATAGATAAAAAGTGTAATAAATATAATTTTAGTTTTAAAATAAGTTTTATAATATTTTAGATTTTTCTAAGTTTTAATTTTAATTTTCTAGACTTATTTTACATTTTCTTATTATTTAGTGTATTATTAAATAGTTTAAAATAGTAATTAATTAAATAGTTGTAAAAATAATTTTAATTTTCCAATAATTTTCTTATATCATTAGGATTGTAAAAATATAATTTTCATATCCATAGGCTTTTTATTTCTTAAAACTCACTTTTTATTTCGTACGTTTACGTAGATTTAAATTTAACATACGCGTTTGTAGGTTTTAAACGTTTTTAAAATATCTAGCTTTCACGTAATCATTCTAATAGCTTATTTAAGCTATTTTGTTTTATAGATCCTTAGTGTAATCACTCACTCACATTCACACACTTTTCCTGTTCATAATCACTTGATCATAGATTTGTCTAAATACCTTCGCACCCCTCGTTGGGACATAACGACCCGTGGAAACACTGTATTCCACGGAGTATTGGTTTAAGCTGTTTAACCTTATTAACCATTCCTTTGGTTAATTAAGTTGACTGTTTAGCACCAATCAAGAGCCTAGTGTGTGTAGAAGGTGAAATGGTTGTGAGTAGTGTGTGTATTTTGAATGAGGAAGTATTGGAGAGTGTGAGATATGGGTTGTATAAATGTGATGTGTATAGAGAGTGAGTTGTATGTGTAAGTATGTGTAAGAGTGATTGGATGGGGAGCCTTATGTGTGTGAAGAGGAGTATGTGAGTGAAGTGTGTGTATTTTGAAAATAAAGGTGTGTGTAGAAAAGAGTGTATGTATGAGAAAGTGTGTATGTGTAGAAAAGAGTGTATGTGAAAGGATATGCGTGTGTAGAAAAGAGTGTATGTGTGTATAGGGAAGAGTATGCATTGGTGTATGAGAAAGGTGTATAGGGAATGTATAAAGTGGGGAATCTTGTGTGGGAGAGTGTGTGAGTCAAAGGGTGTAAAGGTGTGTAAGATGTGTAAGGGAATATGTAAGAAGATGTTGGAAAAGGATTTTTGGGGGAGATTGTGGTGGCTTTGTCTTTTGTGATTAAGAGGGTTAAGAAGTGATTAGGAAAAGATTAAGAAGTAATATTATTGTCATTAAGAAGAAAAGGTTTAGACAATTAAGAATATAAGTTGAGAAAATCATAAGTTACTTATAAGTCCAAGTAACATAACGTCGAGAATCCATAGTTTCATAACTCGTGACTTTCCACGACTCGACATACTCAACTAACACCTTGGTGCAAACAAGTCAAGTGCTTTGCCTTGATGTAAAGCATAACCCATGCGGGTAAGGATGCGTTTACGCAAAGAGACCTTGGACTTAGTTTGACCAATAAGGGAGTAAACCCGTTACGTGATTAGAGAAGACATAAGCACGGGATATGAGCATATGAATGCTTTCACGCGATGTTACGTGAAGTATATAAGCTCCCTAAGTTTAGAAAAACCTTGGCTAGAGGCAAGTATTAGAAAAACTTGAGTTGGTGTTTTCCCGTAATCGGGTGTTTTAAAAGTGGGATCTCTATAATCTCAAAACTCGTTTCGAGTGTTCTCAATAAGCGTATGACATATTCATACATGTATTGAAAGATCCACGTTTATCGGGTAAGGGGAAAGCCGACTTTCAAAATTCGTCCCGAACCATACAGAAGCCTGGCGCGTCAACGCGCGGGCAACGCGCCAGCACCAGATATGGATTCGGGGAATTTTGGCTACCGTTTGTAATTTTATGTGTTTCGAAGGTTTATTTGTCATCATTAAAACATTAGGAAATCTTGATCATGTTGCCTCAACACAATCCTACACTAAATAATAGCCTAACATGATAGCGCCACATAAGCGTAACTATGCCACCTCATTGCCTACTAGATTGCCTACATGGCACGCACTATTCATGCAGAAATTCATGAATTTTAAAAAATTGCCACCCATGGTACTCGAACCTGTGACCTTGGGTTTTTTGATGCGTGGGAATCGCACCTTGCTTTACCTCTCGAGGGATCTCGAGAAGCTTACAACCCCCACCAGGCAGTGTACCTGATCGTTGTAGTATAGTATAGTGACAAGTACCGGGGGATTGATCGTTCAGCTTAGGAATAGTGTCGCTAGGATTAGAAAACCTAATTACTAGTTCTAGAGGTGAGGGATGATTATTTTTGTATTTTTATATTTTTATGAAAGCAAGTAAAATCTCGGGTTTTGGAAAAGTGGGCGGAATTAGTTGTTATTCAACTAACCAAAAACTAATATATAATCAAACTAAAATACTAAAAATGAAATTAAACTAAATTATACTAAGGTTGTGAGCAGTAATTGGAGAAATTGTGTTTACTTAGACTTCACTACTCCCTAGATATCTTTTACACGTTAATTACTTGTTATAATTGTATGGATGACGGATTGTATTCCTTAATACCATTCGTGGGGTGGCATACATAACTCCCCAACTCTATGAGCTCTTATCTCCTCCTACACCATGACCCAGCACAACTATAGGGATTGTAAACAGTGGCTCATGCATTAAATACAACCAATAAAGACCTAGTACGCCTCGGTTCATGTTTCTTAAGACGTTCAAGCATGTTACCATTTGGAGATCTGCCAGTTTTCTTAAGCCTAACATATAAAATCATTCATCCAAGACAAGAATAGACAAGTAATCAACACATAATCAACATCTAGGTTTCATTAGATCTAAGCAAACACAAAAGAGATCTAGCCTAGCATAATGGAATTGAGACAAGAACAAGATATAAACAACCAACACATAGACATATTGATTGAATTAGAAGAACACTTATCTCAATTACAATGCAAGGTATCAAGGGTTTGGAACCCTTGAAAAACCTGTAAAAGATACACCAAATTCGTCTTTAGGGTTTCACCAAAACTTCTCTCCTTTTAATGTAAAAACTAGAAAACTATATATAGGAAAACTAGGCTGACGGCGTCAAGACAAACATGTGACGCCGTCACCTCGCCGCCAAATACTTCTTCGGACGGCCTTGATCTACTTATGATGGCCTGTGTGACGCCGTCACCAACCACGGTATTTTATTCTTGGCACTTTGACGCCGTCAGGATGACTTTTGACGCCGTCATCAACTACGGTAATTTATTCTTGATGTCTGACGCCGTCAGGGTGTAACTCTTGACGCCGTCACCTAGTGTTTCCAGCATGGAAAATTGATACTTTGCCGTTTTCTTCACTTTTATGCTCCAAAAACGTCCAAAATGGCTTCTTTTCCAGAATTTACTCTCCAAGTACCTAAAATCACAAAAGGAACGATTTAGGGCAATATTTGATCAAATAAGTTCAGATTCGGGCTTAAATGACCCCCTAAAAACGGATCATTTTTCGCCTCATCATATACCCTTACACTTGAGATTTGCTTGTCCTCAAGCAAATGAGCTTTTATTCTACTCAAAAGACAAGTTAGGGGTCATTTAACACTAATATAAAAGTAATTACAACAATTAATCATTCCACTAAAGACCAATAGACAAGCACGGAGGTCATATACAAGCACCTCACAAATAGTGTTTAGATACTCACATCTCTCGGGTGTAATAAAGTAATATAACATTATGGAAATGGAAGATATCTCTCACTACCTGTCATAGCAAAATAGATTACCATAGGCTTGGGAAAGGATCAAACCTGCACCACATGGCGTAAGCACCTAGGATAAACTATCAAAGAGGTCTTTTAAAGGGTTGTAACGTTAGGTATAGGGATATGAATTACACGGTTTTGTTGGATAAAGGAAGTTTTACTGGTGGCGAGTTAACAATCTTGGTTAATTACATGTACAAGATGGCGTTGCTAAGCCAAGACTAGACTCGACTTAAGCTAATAAATGAAAAATAACAAAACCATAAAATGAACATAGAATAAAAACGGGATGGTAGTCCGTATGTTTTCTTCTCTTTTCCTTTTCTATTTTTTTTTTCATACACTCTTAACCTACCATCCAAAATAATACATCATAGGGGTTTGAGCATTCCCCTTACACTTGAATCTTTACATACTTTACATTTAAACTATTCTAATGACTCGAATTAAGAAAATCAAAACACTTGGAGCACTTTTAAGATTAACGTACGTATGGGGGTAATAATATGATGTTCTTCCCCATTACTCCATAAAATAAGTACTTACCCATGAGTCCCAATCGTCCCAAAACAATATGTACAAGGATATGACTCGACTTAGCAACCATGTAATCAATTAGAAAGTTAACTTAGGGTTTAACAAATAACAATAATGCACTAAAAATGAGCGCATACACGGAAGGCTAAGGCGATTTGGTTGTACATTTAAGTGGGGTGTAACAAATTCTTCCTTTAAGTAAGATGCTTAAAGTTAGAAATGAAAAGATAGGCACGGAGGGGTGTACTAGGGGTTTCGTGTACTAAAAATGAGTACAACGCTAAGGGTGTGGGAAAAATTAGTTGACTTAACTAGCCAAGTAATATGACTTGAATGGTCAAGTAATTATAATACGGGTTTAACACAAGGGTAATCCTAATGCCTCTTATCATGTAGTAAATCCTACCACATGAATGTAGTCTCACTAGCGGTCTCGGGATGCATCACTAACGCAAGTTCTAGAATCTAAATGCTACCGGTACACTCATAAGCACTAATAGTAAATGCTTTTCCTATCAAATCTAAAGGCGAACCTCACATTTTTGGGTGGAAAATTTTTCTGAATATACGGTTATGTGCTAGTCATACAATCTCCTATCCATGAGACGCTTGCTATGGCTAAAGTTTCACTCCTAAATGTTGTAAAAAAATTTAAATTTGGCGCTAAAATTACACTAACAAGTATTTCTCATAGTTTTATTACACATCTACTGTCAAACAAAACAAACTCAAGCGAAAGTGCATATGTAAGGTATCATCTTTTTACCCTCCCCTTACACTTAAGATGAACATTGTCCCCAATGTTCAAGTAAATAATGTAAAAGTGAAAAAGTAAAGAGAATGAAATCAAATACTCCCCTGATTCGCTCGGTATGGATTATAGGTTGGCCAGGTTAAATCTTCCTCCAAGAAAACGAACAATCAAAGCTTCCCTTCCAGAATATAAATCATCTCCTTGTCAAAAATAACCTGTAAATCCTGACAACAATAGACAAGACAACCTCGCGTAAAATCGGTGGCATCCTATATAAGTTACTAAATCCTAGAAAACAAAGTAAGATATAATGCTTGTGGAATGAAGTTTGCAGATTTCCTGGAGATTATAAAACTTAATAATTCACAAAAACCATAAGACTCCGTTAGAAAAACAAAACCGGTAAAATTTCCAGATTTTTAACTCCTGACGCCGTCAAGAGTAATACTCTGACGCCGTCAGAATGGACCTGCAGAAATTCTTATGTTAAGTTTCCGGAAAATTTCTGAAAAAACTTGGTCCTACTTCCTGGAAAATCCTGCAAAACTTCATTATGACTCAATACAAGCATTTGACTCTAACGAATACGAATATACATGCTCACTTAAAATTGTGGAGAATCATGATCGTGTGTTTCTTAAAAACATATTTGGGGTTTCCCCTTACACTTATCTTTTGCAAAAATACTTTTAGGTTGGAGTTAAGACTAGGCCAAACAACATAGTAAAGTATTTCCACATTTTAATTGAGAAACATGATCAACCAACAATAAAAATAAAACATGCATACGGAAGCAAATAACAATCAAACAAATAAAATCACACAAAACATGGGTTGCCTCCCAAGAAGCGCTTGTTTTTGTTCGAGTCACGCCTAATCAAAATCAGAATTAAGGGTTCATTCCACAATATGTTTAGTTGATAAGTCAATATCTAACACTATATACGACGTAATAGTTAGATGATGACAAGGTATGTTTATCATTACAGATGCGTTTTTGTATATCTAATTGATGATTCACAGTGTAAGGATCAACCATTATTGTTCGGTATGTTCGATTTTAATTTTCCATTTAAATCAATCTTTTCATTCAAATGATTAGAACCTTATTATCATAATAATTAGGGTTTTGATGATCCATTGTATGTTTTATTTCAAGTTTTTTAATTATTATTATAGCATATTATTGGGTGTTGGTGTGTGCTTATTCACACACCTTTTTCCTGTCCATTTTAAGACCAAAACAGACACAAACTAACCATAAATGCCAAAGATATTGTGTTTTTGTGTTTGTGATCGTGCAGGAACGGATAATTCAGAAATTGGCATAAAACAGGCCAAAAAGGACAAAAACGAGCACGAGTTTGGAAATCATATCAGAAGCCAGAGCTGAGGAAGCAAATTACCTTTTTTTAGCTCAGAATGTCAAAACACACCTTGGAGAATCACCAAATGCCAAAAATAGTCCTTGGAGCAAAATTTTGCAAAAATGGTAGAAATTGTCCCCCAAGTTTGGAAATTGACAGAAATGGCCCCTGAGCATTGGATTCTGGAAGAAAAAAGTCAACTATGGTCCTTGGGAATTCAAAAGTGTCAAGTTTAGTCCCTGGGTGAAAAGTTTGAAGAAATTACAAGATTAGTCCCTAAAGTTTCCAAAATGGCAAAAATAGTCCTTGGGCAACCAAAAATGGAAGTTTACACCTATGGCCCTTGTACCATTCACAATTGACAAATTACACCCCTTGGATAACTTTGGGAAAGTCACAACTTCAGTCCCTCACTTTTGGCAAAATTGCAAATTTGGTCCTTGTTGTTTTCACTACTAAAACCATACGGACCCTTATGTTATTATTAAACCCAAAATCCAATCCAAATAAAAACACAACCATCACCACCCCTGATCCATTCACAAACCCAATCCAACATCCAAGCCCAATCACCCCACAGCCCAATCCCCTTTTATTATTAAAACTGGGTCAATGCAAGTCAAACCAACACCCTTTCCCACCATACTCCTTCCCCCCCACACCACTTGCTCTGCTACTAGTCACCTCACCACCCCCCACCATCTCCATCACATCCCACCGCCCACACCACTATACCTTACCCTTCACCTCAGCATTTAATGCCACCACCCCCTTGCATAATAAAACAGGACAATTTGCAATTGTCTTTTCCCGCCAAAACACGTGGAGGGACAAGATGGTGTTTCAGTAATCCAAGGGTCCCAAATAGAAGTGGGAAATGATCAGAGAGATGCAAGGAACCCTAATTGGGGCTTATAAAAGGAAGAAGAAGGATAGAACCAGAGTAGTAGTTTTATTAGTTAAAAATAGTGTCGATTAGTGTAATTTATCATTCTCTTTTGTAATCTTTAGTCTAAAAACCTTGTAATCTATTTTTCTTTAAGTTAATGAAAGTTTTTCAGTTTTAAATCCCGTGTTTCAATTTTCAGTTTCAATAAGCATTTCAAGTATCTTCTTAAAAGTTCATTAGTTGATATAAGCTCTTTATAAGCTCATATAAGCTTACTTAGTAACTTATAACATAAAAGGAAAACAAAAATGAAACAAATAAACCACAGGGTACCTTTGCATTTGGTTGTGGAAAGCTAAGGAAGTGGCTGAAATGGATAAGCCAGAAGGACTTTACCTAGCTTATCTTTGATAAGCTAGGAGCTTGTTGCTGGTAAAGAGGCCCTATTAAAAGCTAGGTCAAGGTGCAAAGTTATTTGTCTAAAAAAAAATTTAAATTTCTAGTGTAAATTAGCATAATCTACTGTAGTGATGATTTGTGCTTAATTGTTGCTTATTTCTGCTTACTTTGTCTCATTATTTCTTATTAGATAAGTCCTAGTCATTAGATTAAGCTTTGGTTTTAGATTCATCAAGTTTCTTAAAAATCACATAGTTTAAGTAGTGTTTGGATTTGTCTGTTTGACTGTGCATTTGTTGGTTTCATTGACTAAAGCTGGTTCAAACATCCTTCTCAGTACCAAAATAGCTTAGATAAACCATATTTTAGGTGGTTGTAAGCTTTAATAGTCAAAATCATCTTAATCACCATTTAGACAGTTAACTGTTAGGATTTAAGAGGAGAATAAGCTTCAAATCAGTTCATAAATAGTTAAGGTAACCTAAATTAGTCATAATATAGCTTAATATATCTAAATCAGTAAGTAGGAAAGAATCAAAGTTCATAAAAGTCAAAATTTCAAAGAAACCTAAAAAGTCAAAAGCTCATCTCTATCAGAAAACCAAAAGTTCAAAGAATTGTCCCGATTTTATCTTTCAAGATTGAGACCTGAGCTTTTTGGAGGTTAAAGTCCATCAGTTGAACTTGTGAAATCCATGTTCAGCTGATTTTTAAGAATTTTTTATAGTGCTTATTTGGCTTGTTGAAAAGACCTGCAGGGCAGGGAAGTGCCCTGCACCAAGGTACCTTGCTTTTTACCCATTTTTCAATTGCCTCTCCTAGGCTCATTTGGAAACATTAGACCTTGAAATTTAGCTTTTTGGAAAGCTTAACAGCTTATCTTTTTAGATTATTTCTTAAATTGGATCTCAGTTTTCACCTTAATAGCTTAATGTTGTCTTAAAGATGGCCTGATTTCAATTTGTATGCTGAGTAGTCAGTGTAGATCAACCAAGTTCATTAGGTCATAACTTGTTCATTAGTGGGCCCCACCTAGTATTTATTGGATTTTTGGAAAGCCCATAAGCCCATCTTTAAGGATCAGGGCTTATTAGCTGCTTTCTAGCTTATTTACCTAGTATTTATTGGATTTTTGGAAAGCCCATAAGCCCATCTTTAAGGATCAGGGCTTATTAGCTGCTTTCTAGCTTATTTAGTAGGCATGCATAGAGCTTTTAGTTTGTCCCATTCCATGATATACACTGAGTCATCAGTATAACTCACCCAAGTTCAAAGGCCTCCCTAGTGCTTATTATTGGGACCCAGGGCTTGAGCCTTGGCTTTTTGAAAAGCCCTTCTGGCTGGCTTTTTAGATTGAGCTTCACTTTGGATCCCTGATCACCCCTGTGGGCCCTACAGAGGGCTGCAATTGCCCTATTTTGGCCTGTTTGGCCTTTGTAATTTGCATTAAGTGCTTATTTGGTATCATTAGCTTATTCAAAGTACTTATCCTATTCATTTCAGCTTATTTATATGTCTTTTGGTAGTTTATAGCTTATTTTACCATTTGTAGCTTATTGGCAGCTTATTGCATCAAAAATCAATTTCAAAGCTTATTAGACCTTTCAGTTTCACTTTTGGATTTGCACAGTGCTTATTTTTAAGCTCCAAATAAGTTGCCTTTGTAAAAGTTTCATATTTTCAGTAATAAAATAGTTTTTGTAAAAGAAAATCCAGAAAAAGCAAACTTTAAAAATAGTGATAGCTTCTATTTAAGCCATTTGGCTTATTGCTAAGCTTTTTCAAAATGAAATTTTCATTTTTATAATTTTCCTAAGTTTTTAATATATTCAAATAGTTTAAGAAAATTTTTCATAATTTTTTGAGTTAATTTAGTATTTATAATAATTAAATTAAATTTAATTAGTTTTAATTAAAAAAGCCTAAAATTAATTTTTCTTCTGCTTATTTATAAGCAAAAGTAACTTTTTATATTTTTCCTAGGTCTTATAATTAGTAAAGTATTTTTAGAAAAAATTTTAGAATTTTCACTATTCATTTAGTATTTTTAATTAAATTAGTTAAAGTAGATTTTAATTATTAAATAAGTAAATAATTAGTAAATTAGTTTAAAATTAATTTTTATAAACTTTTTATAATATTTTAGGATTCCTGTAATGGTTAATTAGTTTTGTAAAAATTTTCATATTTTTCTAAGTCACTTTAGTATTTTTCTTAATTTAAATTAGTTTTAATTAACTATTAATTAGTTTAAATAGTTTTTAATCAATATTAATAATAAAATAAAATAAAATTCTTTTTAATTAAATTTTCTTTTAATATTAAGTTTGCAAAAATTTCATTTTCACCCCTCTTGTTTAAATTTGTTCAAAATTCACATTTTTTCCAGTACGCAATCGTATCTGATTTTTGATTTAGTTTACATTTGTATACATCTGTAATCCTGTTATTGTTTATACTGTTTATTTATCTTAATCTCAATCAATCAGTAGTGTAATTAACTCCAAATCATTATTCGTTACTATTCCCAATCACTAATTCCCGTAAACATTTCTCAAACACAATTTCAATCTCGCTAGGACATAACGACCCGGGGATTTCCCTACACTTCCACGGATTTAATATCTTGCACTCCTCTCCCTCAGGTTTAACCTGTTGACCATCCTTGGTTAATTTGGACTAACTATAAGGGAGGAGTCAGGTACCTATATTATATCATCATTTGTTTTTTGTGTTTCTTACAGATTAATCAAGCCTAGAGTTAATGATGATGCACAAAACAAATTTCATCATCATTTTTAAGCTTTTATCAACACAACAAATAATACGCTTTATGTAAGGTATGTTTCTCTTACAATTTATGTTTAACGGTTTTTATTACTTAGTTTGGATGAAAAAGGGATCATGGTGTTTTGAAAATCAATACTCGAATATTGATATCTGGTTTTCATGGTTCTGTAGATCATTAAAATATACCAAAACCTAATGCCCAGCTAATCACCACCAACCCGGGTGAAAATTTTGAAAAGTGTGTGTGTGTTTTTTTTTTTTTTTTTTTTTTTTTTTTTTTATCATTTATTGGTTTCTTCTTTAAAATCATTTCATTACATAATCCTTATTGAGACAATGCTTTTGTTATGCCTCACCCGGTTTATGGTATTTGTAGTTTTATGGATCAAAATTGGTGATGTTTGTGTCAGCCCTTGAGTATTAAGCTTGGCTGAAAATGAGCTTTAGCTTACCAAAGAGACGTTTTCAAAGCGGCCGGTTCTTAACCTTGGGATACTTAACACTTAATACGAATAGTACTAACTATATTTCCATACCTTAATAATTTATTCACGTAAGTATATATTATGTATGATTGGCTACTAATTGTGATCTTTTTATGGTTGTTTTTTAGGATCTGATGTTATAAGGCATACTACACCACAGCACAAAGCATACGTGATTCACTCATCACCAATTGGAATGCAACTTATGAAATGTATGACAGGAAGAATACAAATCACGCTTACTATCTGTCTACGGAATTTTTACAAGTTTGTCACATTGATGCGGATGCCAATCAAACAAAAGTTGTACTAAATACAGTTGATATAAATAATGCGTAAAAACGTTATTAATATTTTTCGATATCCCTATGTTTTGACGATCACAAAATATAAAATCATTAAACGTAAAATCATTACGTAAATAAGTATTTAGTGACAAAATATCATTATATCCAACTAATTCACTTAAGGTATGAATAAACAAGTGCCTAATACATTTTATGATCAAAGGAATGTTTATTTACTAAGTACAAATTATATAAAATGGTATAAACATTTTATATATTTAATAAAAAAATTGGTAATTAAAGGAAAATGTTTATTTCATAATAATTAAATGAATTCAAATTTTTAACCAAATTCAGTTAAATTTTCACCAAATAAACTTTTCCCAAAAAAGACAAAGAATCTGGCCGTTTCATATGGGCGGCCCCCTTAATTTTAAGGGGGCCGGCACACAATTATGGGGGCCGGCATACGCTCCTGTGTCAGATTTATTTGCCTATAAATACTGGTTCAAATCTGAATTTTTTCCCCACCTTTTGCACTAAAACTTTCTGTTCTAATTCTCTCAAATCATCTTCCTAAAACCTTTGATCATAAACATATTAGTTATTGTTTTCAAGTGATTATATCCATCCTCATTCAAAGTGCAAGAGAAGAATACTCCTCTCATCTCAAATCAAGAAGTATTGAAGATTAGTTGTGTAGCTTGTAATTATTGTAAAGTTGTGTAGTGATTGTAATTGGTAGATCTAGGCGGGTTTGTAAATCTAGTATTGAAGAAGTTGTGGTGTGAAGTAGAAGTAGTGTGTAGTTGTGAAGTAGTGGTGTGTATAAGTTGTGAAGAAGGTGTGTAGTGGTGTGAGATTGGTTCTGGCTACTATTAGGACTCGACATTTAGTTAGTGTCGTTAATTGATGTAAGCGAAAGTCGTGTAAGGTTTCTTCGCCAAAAAGGGAGTTTGTTGACATAGTGAAGAAAACTCTCGAGTAGGTGACTCGAGGAGTGGAGTAAGTCGTAGAGGTGCTTCGTAGCCGAACCACTATAAATATCGTGTGTTGTGGTTTGATCTCTCTATCTCTATCTTTTCATTACTTTCATATTTACGTTATCGTTATTTAGTTAGTTAGATTAAATTGTTTGAGTTGTGCAAGTGTTGAAATTCACATAAATAAGAATCGAAGTTTTTATCAAACAAAGTTTTTAAAATATAAATTGACGTAAAACTATTCAACTCCCCCTTCTAGTTTTCCACAAATACCAATTGCTATTATTCAGTCATCATTTTGTTTTGTTAGTTTCCACTAGCCATTTTGTTATTGTTATCTTTAATTTAAAATAAATTTTGTGCATACTATCAATAACTCATTGCAAATAATTCCATAATCATCATGCCTCAATCTTAGGTAAAATAATTTTCGATGATTTACTTTACTGAATTTGTGACTGTAGGTTGCCAAAGAATATAGAGAGCAGCTGGGTTCTGATGCTAAGCTTCAAATCCTAATAAGGCACTTACTTCTTCTTGGGGTCGTATTTGAGTTCCAGGTAATTTGGTTACTTATGACGTGTTAGCCAATTAGGTTATGTTTATGAACTGAATATGTGTATGTTTTCGTGTGGGTACAGATTGCTAAGGTATGCACAAAATGCAGGGTTGTATTAACTCGATGTCAATGTTTACGGCTAACGAGTGTCAACGACAACATTTTCCTGCTACTGTTCGATCTTTTTTTGGGTTGCAGTGAGTGACCAGATGCCTAATGCATTTTCTGCTGACATCGGTGCCGTACGAAATGTTGTTTGCTCAATAACGTTCGTTTGAGCAGCCAACTGATGCATTTAATCCTATTGGACGCCAAAACTGAATCTAAAAAAAACTTGCGTTCCGCAATAGTTCTAAGAAACAAAATATAAATATGGGTGGTACTAACTGGACTCGACAACTGTGAATAATGCGTGGCAATCACTGCTATTCCTGACAGTGCGGTAAAAGATCAATGCGACACGGAATACCATTTGATCCCACTACTATTGGCGGAGAAAGTAGTAACCACATTATTCAGCTCTATGTAAGTATTTAGAAGTTTTGAATGTCGTTATTTTTTTAATTGGCATATGACATATACACTATGACCCTAATTTTGTATTAATTTTGATGGAAGATATCATGCTATGTGAATCAATTCAAAAAGGGTCGGAATCACCGGCCAATGAAAGTGGACGATATGCTCTTATGATTGTTGAACTCTGAAGAAGGAGACAAAATACTAAGCTTTTAAACTGTGGAACTAATTGTAGGGGATACGAGAATGTTATAAAACGATACAAATGGCAAGGTACTTAATGTTTAAGATGGTGGAACCAAGAAGAAAAAGAACGTTAATGGAAACAGGTTGTTAAAACAATCAACTATGAAATATTCGTACTCTGAAGGTATGTGTGAAACTGTTTATTTAGGTATTATATAATTGTTTCATTAGTATGTTTTGTGAAACACTCAATAGTTGATTGTTTGATGATTATTACATGAAAGATGAACATAAAGGAGATTGGCTCTTGATTATCCAGTATTTATCACTTGCATAACAACATTTTTGTTTACTAATGTTCCCGAATGTAATTTAATATATAACGTATCTGCTTTTCACTGTTGCATTCATGATTTTTTTGAGCCATCATTATTAAGTGGACTCTGTTACATTATTAAGTGGACTTATTTATTCATAAGGGCTGTCATATTGACATTCTCATTTCCTTATATTTATCCTTTATAATGTCTAAAACTCAGAGACAAGAATGGTATGTCAGTTAGTTGTAAAATACTTTTAGCCTGTACACCATCTGCAGGATCAGAACGAGCTTGCCGGCGGACCACTGTCGTCCCATTATCAAATATGATTAAAATCTGTATAATCATACTCATAGCATTGCACCACAGTTGAAAGTCAATCATAATAAGGAAAATTTGATATCACCATGATTAAAATATAAGTTTTTTTCTCTTTCAGTGGTGATACAGATTCATTTATTCCTCTCATTGCAACAAGACATTCGATTGATGCATTAAATCTACAATAGTTGCCAATTGGTATGTGTGGTAAGATATTAGCGAGGTAATGATTTTTTTTCCAGTTTTAGTTGCATCTTTTGTCTCACATGTGTATATTATGTATGTATTTAAGTAATACTCTAAATACTTTTTGTGTTCTTTTATTTAGGTTTCCGGTTGGAGCCAAATATATAAAGGTCTCACATATGTGACAGTAACGGGTGCAGGACTTGAGGTTCCATTGCATCGCCCTTGACAAGTTCTTAGTAAAGTTTATAAGTAAGTCAGGTTTCATTACTTTGAATTTCGTTGAAGCTACAAAATGTGTTCCTTATTATTTGGGTCGAATTGGGTTAAATTTTATATGGGTTTTCGAGATTATTGGACAATTTCTATTTAGTTATTAAAAATGATAATAAATCAACCGTAACTCAGTTTGGGACGTACAAATGATGTTGTTAAGGAAGCTGCAAGTAAGCTGACTCCAAAAGGAATAAGTTTGCCATATTATTATGCGTACCAGTTTCTGGACCAGAATTGTTTTTTTTTTCTAGCTTAAAATATGTTGGTCGCCTAAACAGGATTAGATCGAAGTTGGTTTTTCTTATTATGCAGTTAGCCATTTGGTAAACATGTTGATGAATCAGTATTTTGTTTGAACACAAAATTCATATATACATAGTTGGTTAATTGTATAAACAAAATGTGAAAGCTAATAAAGAATTGGAGGCTAAGAACGCTAAGCCTCCCCAAACTGTAGAACACCTAGCGATATCATGACTTTAACATCTATTTTTGAAAAATAGCCCACCTTGGCGGGTTGCCACATATTAGACATTAAGCCTACTTCATAAGTCCAAATTTATGTTATAAGGTCTAAGGTACATAATGCGCTAAAAAGTTTTGATGCATGGTAAATCAACTGCACGGTTTATAAGCTATCCACTGTGTGCTGCATACGAAGTACTTAAAGCTGCAAATTGGATAGCCTCAAAGCAATAGGACAAGGAGAATACCATAAGTTCTCATATACTACATACATTTTGACTAGAGGTGGTAAAATGGGCATGTTGGGTAACGGGTCAAAATGGTTAGTTTTTGGTAAAGAAATTCAAAAACAGTCCCATTATACCCAAACTCTATAAAAACAATTACACTTATGATTTTATGTGTGCAAGTTGAGATTGCATATTGAAAAGAGATGCATTTTTTTTACGCAACGGGCAAGTAAAGTGAACAGTTTCAAAGAATCCCTTATTTTATAAATATGATAATTATTTAATGCTTTAATGAAACTGCTTATTTCAGTAACGGAGAGTTTGGAATTGCTTCTTTAAGTGTGTCTGAAATGGCTATTGGCTGATAAAGCTTATCAAGCATGTAAGAGATCCTAAACACTTTACTGAAAAGTTTTTATCTCCTGATTTTGAGTTGGTTGAATTGTAGGTAGTTGCAGTAGCCAATAACTAACTTATAGGCTGGTAATGGTTCCGTGGATGAGCTTGATAGCTACATGTATGAAACTGTAACTAATTGTTTCATATTTATTCATTAAGTTAGATTAGTAAGCTGATCTGCTAATAGTTTGCTGCTATTATTTGGGGCTGGCGTGTTGTATGAATAGCAAATTAACCAACAAATGTGAGTTTGAATTTCAAGGTTTTTGAAAGCTTGTAACACTTTACCGTGGTTGCATTATATGTTATAGTTACCTATTGAAAGATTGTAACACTTTCTATAAGGGATTATGACCTGAGTGGTGACATGCCTAATTAGGGGCATAATCATTACACCCATTAGATTCTACTATATACTTTCATATAATTTAAAACTTTATGGTAGTTACGTTTTGATCTAATTATGCACTTCAATAGTTTATGCTCCTTTTACCATAGTATTTATGGCATAACAAGTTGTCCATAAATATATTAGTATGTGTGATTCACACGTATTAGCTTATAAAATCAATAACAGCATAATAACAGATTTTTCTAACTTACAAGTGGTCCGTACTTTGTGGATAAATAAATGGACCCATTCATGAAACAGTCGACAAAATGTAACATAAGACGTTTTGGAGTTAACCGCTACAAAAACATTTAACAAAAAATGACATTAGTTTTTGGAAAACACATACTTTATTTTTTATAAATATATTTTTATATATTTTTATTTTTTTTGTTGATCCTTTTTGTGACTCAAAACCAAAAGAGGGCTAAGATTCACAAGTTACAGATGGCTTGAAGAAGGTGCAAGAAAGGATGCAGATGAGATTGCAAGATGAAAGGAGCTCGGTTGACTTATACGCTTCCACACCTTGTATGATGGAATGAACAAATAATCATAAATACTATATGCTTCCACACCTAATATGCTAATAATTATCAAACTCGACTTTAACTTATGTATTCTTTTGGTTCATTTAGAGAATCCTCTTTATTTGTATAAGTGAAATGAGTGTCAACATGTTCTACATCTTTACTTTTTGTCATAAACATGTTCAACATATGGGTCAATAGTCAACCAAAGTATAATACATTAGATAATTCAATCATAACAAATGTCATGATCAAGCACAAGAGTGCACACTAAATCAAATTACTCTATTATCAACCAAATGAGAAAGTAATTATATGCTTTGTTGTATGCTTATTTGATCTTCAATGGAAGCAAATATTATCACATATTCACATAGTGGTATTATTACATGCTCTTTTAAATTAGGTTATCCACAAAATAAACAAAAGTTACAATTCTCAAAGGATTATATTTTGGTTTGTTATTTATTTGTTATAATACTTACAACTATTATTTTGTACATTTAATAACATTTATTTGTACATATAATACAAGATCAATATATTAAGGATCCCTCGGTTATGTTGTTAAACTTTTATTTCATTCTACATTAGTTTATTTCTCACATTAAATATTTTTTGTAAAACTATTGTATGAGGCGTACCCGGCCATCGGCCGGGTCATGAAGCTAGTATGCATATAATCAACTAAGGTCTTCCCTTCTTGAAGGAAGTGAGCCACATACATTGACGAATCAATTGCATAGGCAATAGTTAATCACATACCACATAGCACATAAATTGATTTTAATTAATTGAGGTCTTCCCCAATTTTAGATCTATTTAATAATTACATGTGATAAACCAAAACAAACAATAAACAATCAATTAATCCATGACTAACATGCATGTTTCGTCACGGATTCATGCATAACAATTACCAATTAGGTCATAAGATACGCCCAAATAACACATAAACATGTAGCCATCATAGGGTTAATATTAATCACAAACCCTAATTTGGATGAAGGAGTATTCGACCCCCCCCCCCCCAAATTTATAAGGGTTTCGAAATATATAAACCCTAGATCTAAAAAAAACGACTAATCATGTATCTAAAACAATCAAATTTCATTTTTTATGTGTTTTATGTAATCAATTACATGTTATAGCAAGCTTGTGATACCACTGTTAGAATAAATAAACCATGACATTCATAAAAACAGGTAAACACATATGCGGAAGCGAATGATCAATAATAACATATAAAAGATTAACATAAACATAATCAAGAACGTACCTTTGGATTCTAGCTAAACAAGAATCACTTCAATAAACCTTCAATTATAGATGAACCCTAATTAGGGTTTATAAAAATTAATGATTAACTCCTTACCGTTTTGTTAATCGATCCAAGATAATTACTATAGTGAGTAATTACCACGTTCTTGTATACATGAATTAATGTGATTGCAAGATAAAAGTAAACACAATAATTTTGTAAAACAAAATTTCGAATCAAAGAACCCTGTGAGTTATTTGTTCGACCGACTAGCCAAAAGAAAAGAAAAGAAAACAATTTTAGGGATTAGTGTGTGTACAAGGTACCCAACAATTAACCCTAGGCATTGTATATATACTAAAGCAAACTTGGAGGACAAGTTGGATGAGGATTGGGTCTCCCCAACCCATCCAAAACCGACCATAAACCCACAAGGGGGTTTCCGGAGCATTCTTGGCTCCTAATTTCACTTAAGTCCTTCCCTTTTAATATATAACAACCGTTAGTCATTATCGTTAATTACTAACGCGCGTTAGTCGTTATTTGTGTTTAAATAATTAAATATATATCTAACATTTAATATATAATAATTATTGTTCATTAATTCTTATTCGTAATGTGTGCAATCCCGTGGTCTCGGGTTCGATACTAGACATGCACGTATTAATATTTATCCACAAACCAACAATCATATGATATTTAACCCATCAATCTATTAACTTTGACCCACTTTAAATCATCTCATAATCACCATAACACTTTAACTATCTTAAAACATCATTTACCCAACCTTTCCCAAATGAGAGTTCATGAGCCCTAATCCCTCAATTAACCATAAACACTAATAATATCACATACCCTAAGTAGAAATTAAGCTAGGAACTTCTCTTGCATTACATCACTTAAACTGTCATCATAGCTCCATTTTTCTCCCTTCTTTTTCCCTCTTTTTTTCTTATAAAACCGATACCCTCGCACCCTCTTGAACCCCTGATAAATGTGTAGAAATTTTCAGGATATACTAGTTAGATTGCAAGTTTGCCTAGTTGGCAACTTTAGTCCCTTAAGTGGCCACATTAAACTTTAATACATATTTAACACATTACAACATTAGCCCCTTAAGTCTATTTTCATTTTAGTTATGATACACGATACTTTCTATAACCACATCATACATACTTTGACTATTACGTTGACTATCGAGTTTGACTAGCTAATCACGTAAAGCCTCAATCAATTTCATCTAGGGTGGGGCCTATCTGTAAACCGGGATTCAGGTCTAACAATTCTACCCCTCTTATTTAGATTTTGTCCCCGAAATCTCTCGTCCATTACTAACCAGCACTTAGTTCCATCTACCTCCTTACATCTTAGCACTTTTAAACATTAAAATCACTTCGTTGCAATGATCTAATTGATCTTGCATCTCAAGGCACACTATAACACAACACATGCCCTTAATCCATTCTATTACTCGCTCATTCCTATCACATTTCACTTTTTGCTTAGGTCATTATGTCATCCAAGGCACATTTACTATAACCAATTATCGCTTTAGTCAACACTTTTACTATTACGCAACACTTTTACTTATTTTACACAACATCTTGACTTTACATAAGTCAAGTATTACCTATTACATCCTCATTCTACCATAGCCATTTCATCTTTCTTTTAGCATTCCCATTATAATGTATCGTTTATCTCTATTACTTTCTTATAAATTTCATTAACTTTATGACCACCATGGTCCTTATTCACATTTACAACATGTCACAAGACATACTATAACATTACTTCACGTTTATCGTCATCTCAAATTACACTTAAGACACCTAAAATGTAGGTTTTACATAACGAATCTCTCCTAGGGTCAAAATCCAACTTTTTCTATCACACCCATCTTATTCACCTAAGACATCTAACTAGTTTTAGACTCCCGTTTTCTACTTCTTATCCTACTCATGCCATGTCAGGAACACATAAGCCCACTTATTTATACTTCCTCATTTACATGGAGAGGCGTCCTAATCATTGTAAATCAGGGAATACAAACTCATGGTTCAGCGGTTCACAACTTCTTTATTTAAATGAAAAGGCGCCCAATCCATTTAAATAAGGATATTGTAAATCATCCTACTTATACACTTCCAACATAACACTTCTTATTTATGTTACACGATTTAACTTTCAACTTTCCTTCTATTACACACTTTAACTTTCAATCTTTTAGCTTTGACATTCATCGTTCATAAATTTAACATTTCACTTTAACTTTTATGTTTTCGAGCTTGGATCCATCTTCCCACAACATTTCAAGCTCGGCCATCTCGAAGGATACCATCTATAACATCTCGGCCATCCCGAAGGATACCATCTATAACATTCGGACCATCCCGACGGATACCATCTATAACATCTCGGCCATCCCGAAGGATACCATCTATAACATTTCACACTGTAACATTGTAACAATGGATCCAAGCTATTTACATTTTACACACACACACACTATTACATCCATTTTAATTTGGTTAAAGCAAGCATCATAGGGCATACGAAACATGCTTATCATATTTACACATTTCTCTGTGTTTACACAAACCACTTTAATTCTCATGTGTCAACCCTCGTTGACCATTTCACCATCTTTACTATTACTCTTTTAGTTTACACGACTCTTCTTCCACATATAGATCTTACATAGGTCGTTAACTATAACGCACTCATTATCATCCATTTATTCTTTTAACACATTTTATAACAATAACACGATCTCGCTGTGTTTTACTATGCCATATATCATCACGTTCTATTCATAGACTTTATCTCATTACATAATTATTATGCACATAGGCAATATTGTTTTATTTCATCATTTACATACCATCAAACTTTATGCCTTATCCTATTTTATAACTTCACCACATTCATCACGTCTTTATATATTTTATATCATACCTTTACCACGTTATGTTGTAACACACATACATCATCACTAGACGTTTATGCTTTAACATTACATACTTATGTGACCATATGTTGGTCATCAATATCACACGGGTCATACATCATTACCGTATCCATCTATAACTCTTTACAATAGTTATGTTCTAATAAAGCCTTTCTATAAACAATCATACCACTTATCACATCTAATCACATTTCACCATATCTAGTATAACAAACATTCACCGACACCATCCAAAGTGTACGGTATAGTTGTCCTTTAATTACATTTAGTCCACCAAGGACCTACATCCCATACACATCACGCTATAAAACATATACAACACTTATCAACTTAGGGTCACATAGCATATCACCAATTGTTCTATAACTTAAACATTACCATTTCGTATTTCCTATACTTATGTCCATCGCCATCTAAGAGTGGTTTAAGTCTAGGTAACATAAATGGAAACCTAATTCACTTAAACCGAAGCTCTGATACCAATTTGTTAAACCCCGTGCCCCCTTTGACCAAAAACTAAAACTTTAACGCGAAAATGACTTCACTTTAACGGACCCTTCATTACTCTTTTAACCATTAACAAAAAATTCAAATAAAACTAGACTCAATTCCCTTCGAAACGGCAGGTGGCGCGACCCGTGACAACTTACGTTTTAAAAGATATGACTTCTCGAAAATTGACAAAATCTGAAAAACCGACCATATGGCCGTATGAAATATTTCATATGGCTGTATGGTCACCTCAGAAACATATCAACCCACTGACTCAAGTACACAACCATATAAATATCTCATATGATCGTATGTTCAACCATACGACCATATGGAATATTTCATATGGTACCTGCAGCAACATTTCCAAATAAACATAACCTTATACTTTACTTTAATTCCGAAAAACCGACTTCTATAACTTGACATAACACCAAAACTTCCAGAAATCATTAACACATCATAAACATCATTTCCATTCAATAACATCACCAAAATGACACTTGTAAATGGTACTTTACAAATAAACGTATAATATACCCATTTTGACCCATTTCACAACAAACGACCTTTAATACTTCCATATTAAATCAAACTTTCCAAAAACCTTTAACATAACATAAATAACCGTTTCCATAGCTATTCAACCTGTTTGCAACCCAAAATGGGTATATTTATACTTATTCCAAACACCCTTTTATCCGTAACTATAAACATACACTTTAACCCTTTAACCCGTAACTATAACACACCATTACCAATCAAGTACTATCACGAACTCAAAATACACTTGACACATGACAACATATTTACAACCAATAGGAGACTCACGGGGGCATAACATGGACTTGAGCTCGGTATTCTACCTAAGCTCATAAATACATAAAACCTTATAACCTTTTGCATCCAATCCTTAATCCAAGCATGGCACTTCCACATAACCTACAAAACGTTAGTTATCTATAATGTAAGTGAATGCTTAGTAAGTAACTAGATTAACAAATGGTTAACACATTAATTAACATATATGCATTACGAACACTTCAACCATTAAACACATAAGGTCGTAATCACGTTCAACACATAAACATCACAAAACATACCTTAGCAATTCCATACTCAGAATCTATCACTTGAGTCAACTAACTAGGCAAAATCACCTATCAAACCCATACTCACTAATCAAAGGCTATCAACTATAACATTCATACTTATAATCACATAATATGTAAACAACCATACTAAACACATATTAATCGAGTTACTTACCTAGCATCCAAAGCTAAGCTACAAATCATAATACCACCACCGTCATTATCATATCCATCATTACCGTCATTAACCTCTTCTTTAACCTCCTAAGTGACATAATCATAACATGAACACATAATACACATCACTAAACTACTAAAGAAATCAACATAACCTTTAATCATTTTTAATCATTGTTGACATAAATAATATCTAAAAATGTTATTAATATTTTTCGATGTCTCTACATTTTGATAATCACAAAATGTAAAATCATTAGACGTAAACAAGTACTTAGTCATAAATATTCATTTCAACAAAATAATCAGGTAAAGTATGAGTAAACAGATGTCTAATGCATTTTATGAACAAATGAAGTTTTACTTAATCACTATATTTTTTATAAAATGTTACAAACATTTTATATCTTTTACAAAATCATTTTTGGTAAATAAAGGAAAATGTTTAATTCATAATAAATATTTGAATTCAAATTTTCAAACAAAAATGGCAAAAACGTTCTAGAAAAATCTTCACCAGTAAAAGACAAAGCTGAGAGCCGTTACAGTAGAACGCCCCCCCCCCCCCTAAATGTATGGACGGCCCCCTTAAACTTTAAGGGGGCCGACTACTCTTTAAGGGGACCGGCCCCATTCCTCAGCTTCTCATCTTTGCCTATAAATACTGGACTGTTCTGGCATTTTTCCTCACCTTTTGCACTTCAACCTTTCTGTTCTAATTCATCTCATACTTCCTTCTAAATCCTTTTATCATATAATCATAAGCTTTTGATTCCAAGTGATCCAAACTTCAACTATTCAAGTGCAAGTATTCATCAAGACTAGAAGTATTGCAACTTAGTGTGTCCTTACTACCTAAGTTGTTTGTGTATTATAATTTGTAAATCATTCATTTGTGTAAAGGTGTGTATATTAGTTAGATATGTGTGAATATAAGTAAGTATATTAGATTGGTGGGTTAGTTGGTTGAGTTGTGAATAAGAAGTAGTGGTGTGAAGAAGTAGAGTTAAGTCGTGACGAAGTAGTGGTGTGAAGTGGTAATAAGGTTATTAGTGTGTTAGTAGTAATGTGAAGTTGTGAAGAAGAAGAAGAAGTTGTGGTGTAAAGAAGTAATGTAGAAGTTGTGAGGAGTTGTGAAGTAGATGTGGTGTGTAGATGTTGTGACGAAGTCGTGTAGTGATTGAAGTCGTGAGATTGGTTCTAGCTAGGATTAGAACTTGACATTTTTCTTAGTGTCATAAATTGGTGTAAGCAAAAGTGTGTAAGGTTTTCTCCGCCATAAGGGAGCTTGTTGACATAGTGAAGAAGACTCTCGAGTTAGGTGCTCGGGGAGTGGAGTAGGGCGAAGAGGAACTTCGTTACCGAACCACTATAAATCCTTCGTGTCGCGATTTGATCTTTCTATCTCCTATTTTTTACTTTACTTACATTGCTATTAATTCCTTACTTAGTCATAATTGTTCATAGTGTGCAAGTGTTAAGTTCACATAAAATTCGAATCAAAGTGTTTGTAATAAAGTTTTCATAAATTTAAAAAGACGTAAAACTATTCAACCCCCATTCTAGTTTTCCACAATCATTATATGATCATATGATAATTAACCCATCAATCTATTAACTTTGATCCACTTTAAATCATCTCATAATCACCATAATACTTTAACTATCTTAAAACACCATTTACCCAACCTTTCCCAAATTAGGGTTCATGAACCCTAATCCCTCAATTAACCATAAACACTAATAACATCACATACCTTAAGTAGGAATTAAGCTAGGAACTTCTCTTGATTACATCACTTAAACCATCATCATAGCTCCATTTTTCTCCCTTCTTTTTCCCTCTTTTTTTCTTATAAAACCGACACCTACACACCCTCTTGAACCCCTGATAAATGTGTAGAAATTTCCAGGATATACTAGTTAGATTGCAAGTTTGCCTAGTTGGCAACTTTAGTCCTTTAAGTGAATTTTCTCTTATTTTGGCCACATTAAACTTTAATACATATTTAACACATTACAACATTAGCCCATTAAGTCTATTTTCATTTTAGTTGTGACACACAATACTTTCAATAACCACATCATACATACTTTGACTATTACGTTGACTACCGAGTTTGACTAGCCAATCACGTAAAGCCTTAGTCAATTTCATATAGGGTGGGCCTATCTGTAAACCGGGATTCGGGTCTAACATGTATGGGCTAACAAGCTCTTATTTCACGTTATAGTTATCAAACACCTTAGACTTTAATACTTTTAAGATAACAATAATTAAGTCTTGAATAATACGAAGTATTAAACAAAGCCAACGAACGATGTTTCTACTTTATTTCTTCTTGGCACAAAGAAGGCTACGACGACTATTTTCAAACGCGTCACATTAATGCATTTTCCTAATATAAGAGTCGACAAAGAGTTATTGATTTGATATAGTATTCATATATTTACGTTATGCCAACTTTACTACGAATCGTTTCCATATATCAAATCATTTTAAGTTTCAAGTCAAATAACTTTTCAAACCATGTGTTCCTGTATAACTTTTCAAATTGTGTATTTCAAGTCAAATTGTGTGTTTCTATATATAAGTTTTAAGTTTTCACTTTTAAGGTTCAAGTGAAATTTATTACATCTATCTGAACTATAACAGCCAAGATGTCATCTAAACTTGCATACATGTTCATGGAATGGATTCATAATGCAAACTGATGATAATCAGTGTGTACTACTTTTACTAATGATAATCAGCATGTACTACTTTTTGTTAGGTCTAATTTGACTAAATTATCCCTCACATGTATTTGAAACATTAAATCAGCCAAAGTTCAGGATAGCTGATCACGTCAGAAATCCTAACTCTCTCTCTGACAGAGTTCACAGGGTAAATCATAGAGCAAAGTTTACTGGTAGCGTAGGGATTGCACCAGGTTTTACCTCTCGAGGGATCTTGAGAAGCTTACAACCCCCACCAGGCAGTGTACCTGATCGTTGTAGTATAGTATAGTGACAAGTACCGGGGGATTGATCGTTCAGCTAGGAATAGTGTCGCTAGGATTAGAAAACCTAAAGACTAGTTCTAGAGATGAGGGGTGATTCTTTTTGTATTTTTATATTTTTATAAAAGCAAATAAAAATCTCGGGTTTGAAGGAGTTGGGCGGAATTAGTTGCTAGTCAACTAACCCAATAACTAAAGATGAAATCAAAATAAAATACTAAAAATGAAAATAAACTAAATTAACTAGAGGTGTGAGCAATATATGGGAGAATTGTGTTTACTTAGATTTCACTACTCCCTAGATATCTTTTACAGGGTAATTACTTGTTACAGTTGCGTGGATGATGGATTGTATTCCTTAATACCATTCATGGGGTGGCGTACTTACTTCCCCAATCCTATAAGCGCCTACTTCACTCCTATGTCGAGCCGGCTAAGAAGCTCCTAACATGGATCACTAGAATTTGCTCACGCATTAAATACAACCATTAAAACCTAGTACACATCGGTTCATGTTTCTTAAGACGTTCAAGCATGTTACACAATGGAGATCTGCCAGTTTTCTTAAGCCTAACATTGAAATCATTCATCCATTACAACTATAAACAAGCAATCAACGTATAATCAACATCTAGGTTTCATTACATCTAAGCAAACACATGATAGATCTAGCCTAGCATGTTGAAATCAAGACAAGCATAAGATATATTCAAACAACACATAGACATATTGAATGAATTGAAAGAGGACTTATCTCAATTGAACATGAAAGGTTTCAAGGGGTAAAAACCCTTGAAAATACTGTTACAAACGACCTAAGGTTTATTAGGTTCGACCCTAGTATTCTCCACACAAGTTCCTCTTCTCATGAATGAAAAATAGAAAACTATATATAGATTTTGTGGGGTGACGGCGTCAAGAACAAATTTCTGACGCCGTCATCTCGCCGCCAAATAAATTCTCGGAATGCCTAGATCTGGGTTTGACGCCGTCACGTGTACTCCTTATGCAGGCCGTCACCAAAAATGCTCTTGACGCCCTTCTCTTGACGCCTTCAGTTTTTCTCTGGGTCGTCATGGATTTTACTCCTGACGCCGTCATAATTTTCCTCTTGACGCCGTCAGGTACTGTTCTCAGCATGGAAAATTAAGTCTTTGCCGTTTTCTTCACTTTTATGCTCCAAAAACGTCCAAAATGCTTCCTTTTTCCAGAATTCACTCCCAAAGTACCTAAAATCACAAAAGGAACGATTTAGGGCAATATTTGATCAAATAAAATTCAATTTCGGGCTTAAATGACCCCTTAAAAGTGGTTCATTTTTCGCCTCATCATATACCCTTACACTTGAGATTTGCTTGTCCTCAAGCAAATGCGCTTTTATTCTAATCAAAATACAAGTTAGGGGTCATTTAACACTAATATAAAAGTAATTACAACAAATAATCATTCCACTAAAGACCAAAGACAAGCACGGAGGTCATACACTAGCACCTCACAAATAGTGTTTAGATACTTACATCTCTCGGGTGTAATAAAGTAATATCACAATATGAAAATGGAAAACATCTCTCACTACCTGTCATAACAAAATAGATTACCATAGGTTTGGGAAAGGATCAAACCTCCACCACATGGCGTAAGCACCTAGGATAAACTATCAAAGAGGTCTTTTAAAGGGTTATAACGTTAGGTGTAGGGATATGGAATACACGGTTTTGTTGGATATAGGCAGTCTTTACTGGTGGCGAGTTAACAATCTTGGTTAATTACATGTACAATATGGCGTTGCTAAGCCAAGACTAGACTCGACTTAAGCTAATAAATGAAAATTAACAAAAACATAAAATGAACATAGAATGAAAAGGGATGGTAGTCCGTATGTTTTTTATCTTTTTCTTTTTTCTATTATTTTTTTTTCTTTTACTTAATTTTTTTTTTTTTTTTTTTTTTTTTTTTTTTTTTTTGGCATACACTCTTACCCTACCATCCAAAATAATACATCATAGGGAATGAAAACTCCCTTACACTTGAATTTTTACATACTTTACAATAAACTAATCTAATGACTCGAATTAAGATAATCAAAACACTTGGAGTACTTTTAAGATTAACGTACATATGGGGGTAATAATATTATGTTCTTCCTCATTACTCCATAAAATAAGTACTTTACCCATGAGTCCCAATCGTCCCAAAACAATATGTACAAGGATATGACTCGACTTAGCAACCATGTAATCAATTAGATAATTAACTTAGGGTTTAACAAGTAACAATAATGCACTAAAGATGAGTGCATACACGGAAGGCTAAGGCGATTTGGGTGTACATTTAAGTGGGGTATAACAAATTCTTCCTTTAAGTAAAATGCTTAAAGTTAGAAACGAAAAGATAGGCTCGGAGGGGTGTACTAGGGGTTTCGTGTACTAAAAATGAGTATAATGCTAAGGTGTGGGAAAAATTAGTTGACTTTACTAGCCAAGTAATATGACTTAAATGGTCAAGTAATTATGATACGGGTTTAACACAAGGGTGATCCTAATGCCTCTTATCATGTAGTAAATCCTACTACACGAATGTAGTCTCACTAGCGGTCTCGGGATGCATCACTAACGCAAGTTCTAGAATCTAAATGCTACCGGTACACTCATAAGCACTAATAGTAAATGCTTTTCCTATCAAATCTAAAGGCGAACCTCACATATTTGGTTGGAAAATTTTTCTGAATAGTACGGTTTTGTGCTAGTCATACAATCTCCTATCCATGAGACGCTTGCTATGGCTAAAGTTTCACTCCTAAATGTTGTAAAAAAATTTAAATTTGGCGCTAAAATTGCACTAACAAGTATTTCTCATAGTTTTATTACACATCTATTATCAAACAAACAAACTCAAGCGAAAGTGTATTTGTAAGGTATCATCATTTTACCCTCCCCTTACACTTAGGATGAACATTGTCCCCAATGTTCAAGTAAAGAATGTAAAAGCGAAATAAGTAAAACGAATGAAATCAAATACTCCTCTAATTCGCTCAGTATGGATAATAAGGTGGCCAGGTTAGATCTTCCTCCAAGAAAATGAACAATCAAAGCTTCCCTTCCAGAATATAAATCATCTTCTTGTCATACATAACCTGTAAAACCTGATAAAACAGACAAGGCAACCTTGCATAAAATCGGCGGCAATCTATATATGCTAACAAATCCTAGAAAACAAAATAAGATATAATGCTTGTGGAATGATGTTTGCAGATTTCCTGGAGATTATAAAACGAAAGATTCAACAAAAACTTTAAAACTCCGTTAGAAAAACAAAACTGGTAAAATTTTCAGAATTTTACACGTGACGCCGTCAGGAATTTCTTCCTGACGCCGTCAGAAGTGACATGCAGAAATTCTTATGTTAAGTTTTCGGAAAATTTCTGGAAAAACTTTGTTCTACTACCTGGAAAATCCTGCAAAACATCATTATGACTCGATACAAGCATTTGACTCTAACAAATACGAATATACATCTTCATTTAATATTGCGGAGAATCATGATCGGGTTTTGTTTCTTAAAAACATATTTGGGGTTTCCCCTTACACTTATCTTTTGCGAAATACCTTTGGATGAAGTTAAGACTAAGCCAAACAACAAAGTAAAGTATTTTCACCATTTTAGTTTGAAACATGATCTACCAACAATAAAAATAAAGCATGCATACGGAAACAAATAACAATCAAACAAAATAAAAATCACACAAAGCATGGGTTGCCTCCCAAGAAGAGCTTGTTTTTGTTCGAGTCACGAGCTTGACTCTACCCTTATTTAACGGAAATAAGAGAGGTTTTCCCTACACTTAGGATTAAGTGTGGGTGATAGTAGCGATACACACCAACTTGGTAATAGTATGTCTCGTGAGAAAAGAGTGGTGGATGAATTATATGCTCAAAGGGGTGTGCTCCTATCATCATAACCTTACCTAATTCAATCGGGTTAATGGGTGGATTAATATTTTCTCCAAGAAAGGGATCATTTTCAATCAACTTCAAGAGATTACTAGTTGGGGATCCATCTTGACCTAATAAACCTGGTTTAAACCCATAATGTTTTCAATGATCACTCATAAATGGGTGATGTAAGCATGTAAGGTCATTTTCCGCTCCTGTGTCAGCTTCCTCTCTACAAGGCTTAGAGTCTACTACCTTTATCCCAAGACTACCCGGACTATATGGTTTAATGGGTGGATCGGGACCTTTTTCAATTCCTAAATTCACATCTAAAGATGGAAGATTAGGTAACGGCTTTGGTTGAGGCTCCGGTTCATCAAAACTAGGAACTTCCTTAGAACTAAAAGAAAGGTCATCACTACAAGTGTTAAAACCTATATTCTCTAGTTGTGCTTGATCCAAGGGTTCTACCTCTATTGGGGTTCCTATAGTCTCTTCTACTTCTTCCGGGTAAGTCACGGATGGTATGTGTGCCTTAAATGATGGTAGGACTTGTGGGGTACTTTGTGGGCTCATGTTATTTACTTCATCATTCCTTGTGTCAAAATAACCTATATCCTCAACATGTGTTTTATTATAATCTAACCCTAGCATTTTCCCAAGTATCTCACGTGCTTCCCTAGGCATCTTAACTTCTATGTCTGAATCATAAGGATCATCCTCAATATTCTGACTGCTATATACAAATTGCCCAAAAGATTCATCATCTGTTTCTTGAGATTCATCATCATTGATCATAAAACCTAGGTCTTTCTGATCAATGTGATCATGTTCGGCTACATCCTCCATCACATCAAGGTCACCTATGGGTTCATCCTGTATTATGGTAGTGCCTAACCATGACATGCAGCTAGGTTTCTCATACGAAACTATCCTAGGTGAAGGCTTATATGGTGCATAGGTTTCACTAAGTGAGGCATTTTGAGGGGTTGATGGAGCTCCTAAGGTGAATTCTTTAAAAGTCTTATGCACTTGGCCTCTTTTCTCAAGGTACTCAATAAAATCAATACAAGATCCTGTCCGCCTCATTTCATTCGTCCATCTTGGTATATCCAAACTGGTATAATTATATTTTTTCTGGTAAAACTCTAGTGTCGGACTTGGTGGATTCACATTCTCCATAATGGTGAACGGAAGAGTCAATGGAAAGGTTTTTACGAACAAGGACACAAAGAAAAGATAGACTACGAGAAAGCTAAAAATAAAAATAAAATCTTACTATAAAGGAATCTAGCAAGTAGACCTAATAAAAAGAAATCCTAACCTAGACAATAACTATTCCCCGGGCTGCGGCGCCAAAAACTTGGTAGCGTAAGGATTGCACCAGGCTTTACCTCTCGAGGGATCTCAAGAAGCTTACAACCCCCACCAGGCAGTGTACCTGATCGTTGTAGTATAGTATAGTGACAAGTACCGGAGGATTGATCATTCAGCTAGGAATAGTGTCGCTAGGATTAGAAAACCTAAAGACTAGGTCTAGAGATGAGGGATGATTCTTTTTGTATTTTTATATTTTTATAAAGGCAAATAAAAATCTCAGGTTTGAAGGAGTTGGGCGGAATTAGTTGCTAGTCAACTAACCCAATAACTAAAGATGCAATCAAAATAAAATACTAAAAATGAAAATAAACTAAATTAACTAGAGGTGTGAGTAATATATGGGAGAATTGTGTTTACTTAGATTTCACTACTCCCTAGATATCTTTTACAGGGTAATTACTTGTTACAGTTGCGTGGATGACGGATTGTATTCCTTAATACCATTCATGGGGTGGCGTACTTACTTCCCCAATCCTATAAGCGCCTACCTCAATCCTATGTCGAGCCGGCTAAGAAGCTCCTAACATGGGATCACTAGAATTTGCTCATGCATTAAATACAACCATTAAAACCTAGTACACATCGGTTCATGTTTCTTAAGACGTTCAAGCATGTTACACAATGGAGATCTGCCAGTTTTCTTAAGCCTAACATTGAAATCATTCATCCATTACAACTATAAACAAGCAATCAACCTATAATCAACATCTAGGTTTCATTACATCTAAGCAAACACATGATAGATCTAGCCTAACATGTTGAAATCAAGACAAGCATAAGATATATTCAAACAACACATAGACATATTGAATGAATTAAAAGAGGACTTATCTCAATTGAACATGAAAGGTTTCAAGGGGTAAAAACCCTTGAAAATACTGTTACAAACGACCTAGGGTTTATTAGGTTCGACCCTAGTATTCTCCACACAAGTTCCTCTTCTCATGAATGAAAAATAGAAAAGTATATATAGATTTTGTGGGGTGACGGCGTCAAGAACAAATTTCTGATGCCGTCATCTCGCTGCCAAATAAATTCTCGGACTGCCTAGATCTGGGTTTGACGCCATCACGTGTACTCCTTATGCAGGCCGTCACCAAAAATGCTCTTGACGCCCTTCTTTTGACGCCTTCAGGTTTTCTCTGGGTCGTCATGGATTTTACTCCTGACGCCGTCATAATTTTCCTCTTGACGCCGTCAGGTACTGTTCTCAGCATGGAAAATTAAGTATTTGCCGTTTTCTTCACTATTATGCTCCAAAAACGTCCAAAATGCTTCCTTTTCCAGAATTCACTCCCAAAGTACCTAAAATCACAAAAGGAGCGATTTAGGGCAATATTTGATTAAAGAAATTCAATTCCGGGCTTAAATGACCCCTTAAAAGTGGTTCATTTTTTGCCTCATCATTTACCCTTGACTGATTGAACAACGCAGTTGAACATCATCAGCTATCCAAAATACTCATTGGTAACATACCATGAGAGAACCTCAAAGAAGTCAGAGTAACAGACCACTGAATAGAAGTACAATGGTCTAAAGGGACTCACTGAGTATTCACATATCTGATGATAAGCACATTAGATATGTCTTGTAACTTCTCACTACTCAACAAGAGTACTTTGTAGAGACAAAGACTGAAACAAAGAGCTTTGTAAACTGATAACGGAGTCAGCTACAACAAAGAAAAGAGAAGCTACAACAACCTCAGAGACCTCAAGGACTGAGAAATGCCTTTGAGTCTCTGGCATTGACTTATCATCTTGAGCTATGCAGAAGTACCAGTTGCACATCAGATACACTTAGAGTATTCAGCCACATACTTGTAAAGTGTATCCTTGGAGCTGATCAGAGTACTCAGCCATGCTTAGGCGGGAGTAATTCAAAGCGGGAAAACCCTTGGGAAGATAAGGACACATTGAGAAAAGGGAAAGTTGTTCATGTCAGCAACAGTAAAACATCCCTAGCCACACAAAGTGCACATGTATCTTAACTATCAGTTTGCTTCTAGTTTAGATTATATACTCTTGTAACTACTAATAGTGTATCTCCCTTTGTCTATAAAACGGAGGTTAATAGTTGTGATAGGTAACGATTCCACCTCTAGAACACACTTCCTCTTCTAAGTGGAATTCACCTCTTCATAACTTGAAGAGAAACATTTGTCATTACTAGGGATAGTATTCCGTAACTATCCCTCGTAAAGCCTTCACCTTCAACCCTATTGTAAGACTCTTACACCCGTAATGTACAAATGGGTATTATGAGTCGATCATGGTCAAGATCATGTAACCATGCTCTTATCAATAATAAACATTAGGTATTTTCATTTGCTCAAACTCTTGTTTATTCAATTCATGGTGTTACACAAGTTTATCGTGGACCAATGCTTTTATTGTGTACTACTTTTACTCGGTGTAAGTGTAAACCGAGTAGTCAGTATACACTGATGATAATCAGCGTGTGCTTACCATCATTCATAATAATCAATTAATAGTCCATTTCTTTTGATATTTTGGAATGGCTTTCGCATTGACAAGACCCTTATTAGTTGTTTGGTTCATGCTTTGGAAAAAGAAATAATTGTTTAAATCATAGATTGATAGATGGGCAATATGGTAAGTTTGAAATAATTTTGTGTACTTCGTGGGCCCATTTTTTTATCTCTCTCTATATATGTCTATATATATGGACTCGGTTTGTTATTTTATAATATAAATAATATATTTTATTTAAAATTTATTATAAAATATATTTAAATAAATATAATTTCTTTCTCCAAAATCTACCTCAAATTCAAATCTTATACCAAATCCAAATTCGAATCCAACCCCACTTATAAAACAAACGGGCCCTAAGTTTAATCATTGAGAATACTACATCGACTCCACTCAAAACCAACTGATATACTTATTCGTCTCATATACGAACATTTTGATTACCTCTCTTACAAATAATCTATCAAAATCAAATTATCTAAGTGATCATTGATCAATGTTAAGCTGTACTAAATGTTTTTATATGTTCTTCCATACATTTTGATAATTATCGCATGTTATAACCGTTTGCAAATATATTTTGACCTTTTCACGTTCTACTTTGAACATTATACAAAACACTTACCAAAATATCGCATATCATTAATTGTCTGCCACTAAGAACCGCTGCCGTTAGACGCGGGTACTCACCTAGTATAATATTATGAAAAACATGAATAATATAGAGATCACAAGAAAAAGAAATAAAAATGACCGCATAAATTCAAAAAATACTGTAGAGCGTAAAATCCTTTCAAACCCCGCTCATGTAGGTTACTTTTGCTAAACCCGTACTTTCAGGCTATGAACTCAAATCCAAATCATAATATCATATAACATCAAACCAAAAAGAGTTTTATCAAAGCTAATCCATTACTATATATAACATTTTGCTAAGGAATCTACCGAATATTCTTTAATAAACTATTAATATCCGATTAAAATATACTGAAAATCCATATGCACAGTTGGCTAGTGAATTTTGCATATATTCTTTAAATAAAGTGTCAGTATATAGAAAAGAAAAATACAAAATTCATCCTCAAGGTTTAAAAGTACGGAAACAAGCCTCGAGGCGTTTTCCCTTCGCCTCAAGAGGCGTAAGCCTCGAGGCGAACCGAGGCGTAATGTCGAGGCGTAATTAAAAAATTATATGTCTTATAAAAAAAAACTAAACATCAAATAAAGTTCATAATCAATCAAATAACATAATTTGCATCATCTTCCAACTCCTCTTTCTCATCCGCACGATAATCTTCAATGACCAAATCATCTTCGGATTCCTCATCAGTCAAATTTATTTCAACACTTTTTCTCTTCCTAGATGCTCCACTTGCACTTGCCTCACCACTTGCACCCCCACCTCCCTCCACATCTTCATTTGGATCGGCTATCCACTCATCATCCGACATCACATTTTCAGCAACTAGGGGATCTTCATCTTCTTTTATATTGGTCTTCCTCAAGAATTTCTGCTTTAACTTCCTATTATACATGATATAAACCAAATTATTCATCATTTTGGTGTTCAACCGATTGCGCCTCTTTGTATGCACTTGATTGAACGTACTCCAATTACGTTCACAAGCTGAGGCAGAACACGTGAGACCTAAAACCTTGATTGCAAATGCTTTGAGTTCCGGGGTATCATCTCCATATTCATCCCACCATTTAACTATATATGCAAGATGTTTATAAAAACTCAGTAAATAAAAAATTAGTAAAGTATATTAGTATATATAAAAAATCAGCAAATAATTACCTAGTGGACGTGTCTTATACGTCGCCAATGATCCCCTATATCCAAACAATCCCCTTTTTTCTTTGTAATCGATAAGCTGAATTTCAATTTTCAAATAAACACTCGTATCCTTGACAAGTCTATCCATCACATCATACAAACCTCTCTTGATCTCACGATGCTCAGAAACATTAGGACTCCACCGAAATTGTGGATTTAAATAATAGGCAGCCGCATGCAAATCACGATGCATTTGATTTTCCCATTTTTGATCAATGATGTCCCATATCTCTTCATAAGAAGCCTCATTGTTATTCAAGTTTTTTTGCAATTTTTTGTTTGCACGTATCCATAGCTCCATAAATAAATCCCATTGCCGGTGTTTGCTCCCCATCAACAAGCCTTAGAACCTCAACAAGTGGCATTGTGGTTTTCATAGCATAAACCACACCAGGCCAAAAATGGTGTTCATCCATGATTATCTTTCTTATTGCTTTACCATCGTCCTTCTTAGCCTAAGCACATGTCCCCCATTCATTTGAAACAAACATTTGTTGTAAAGCATCCCTCGATTCATAAACACTTTGTATGGTCAAAAATGCCGTGGCGAATCTTGTAGTAGCAGGACGAAGAAGATCTTTCTTTTGATGCTTACGAGCGAAACTCAACACCCATTGATGATTATAAATAAAATTGCTCATTTTTTTTGCTTTAAGCAAAGCATTCTTATGTTGTGGCAATTCCCCGATTTTCTCAAGCATCAAATCGATGCAATGAGCGGCACATGGGGTCCAATACAAGCTTTTTCTTTTGTCCATTAACAATTCACCGGCGGCTTTGTATGCACTTGCGTTATCGGTCACCACTTGAACAACAATGCCTTCACCAATTTCTTCAATAACATCGTCCAGCAACTCGAAAAGCTTTTGAGCATTTTTTATACAAGCTGATGCATCAACCGTTTTTAAAAAAACAGTACCGTATTGATTGTTGACCAAAAAGTTGATCAAACTCCGGTTTCTCATGTCGGACCAACCATCTGATAAAAGAGAAAGCCCGGTTGTCTTCCATGTTGCTTTAATATCATCCACTATCAAAGTGGTTGTTTTAACTTCTTCTTTAAGGATCCAAGTCCTTAACTCATGCATCGTTGGGGCCTTCCAAAGAAGGAATAGCTGCAGGTGTGTTGAAGACTGCATCTTTGAAAAGAAGGTGCAAATCTGAAAGAATAGCAAAAAAATCCAAACCATTCAACTTTGACCCAGATGGTGTAGGATCCAGTGCTAGCAAAGCTTGGGATGTTGATGATGTGCTTGCAGAACTGATGAGGCGAAAAATGAACCACTTTTAGGGGGTCATTTAAGCCCGGAATTGAACTTATTTGATCAAATATTGCCCTAAATCATTCCTTTTGTGATTTTAGGTACTTTGGGAGTGAAATCTGGAAAAGGAAGCAATTCGGACGTTTTTGGAGCATAAAAGTGAAGAAAACGCCAAAGTTTTAATTTTCCTTGCTGGGAACAGTAGGTGACGGCGTCAAGAAGGAATCCTTGACGGCGTCAAGAGCAAATTTCCATGACGATCCAGTACAGATTTGACGGCGTCACGAAGTAGGGCGTCAAGAGTAAAATTCATGACGGCCTGGAAATGCACAATACATGACGGCGTCAAAAGTAGATCAAGGCAGTCCGAGAAGAGTTTTGGCGGCGAGGTGACGGCGTCACAAGACTGGTCTTGACGCCGTCAGACCCTATTTCCTATATATATTTTTCTAATTTTCACACATTAAAAAGAAAAGTTTTGGAGAAACCCTAAGTACGAACTTGGTGCGAATTTTACAGGTTTTTCAAGGGTTCTAAGCCCTTGATACCTTTCATGTGTAATTGAGATAAGTATTCTTTTAATTCAATCAATATGTCTATGTGTTGGTTGTCTATATCTTGTTCTTGTCTTAATTCCATCATGCTAGGCTAGATCTATCTTGTGTTTGCTTGGATCTAATGAAACCTAGATGTTAATTATGTGTTGATTACTTGTTTATACTTGTTTTGGATGAATGAATTTTATGTTAGGCTTAAGAAAACTGGCAGATCTCTAAATGGTAACATGCTTGAACGTCTTAAGAAACATGAACCGATGTGCACTAGGTCTTTATTGGTTGTATTTAATGCATGAGCCACTATTTATAATCCCTATGGTTGTGCTGGGCATGGTATAGGAGGAGATAAGAGCTCATAGAATTGGGGAGTTAAGTGCGCCACCCCATGAATGATATTAAGGAATACAATCCGTCATCCATGCAACTATAACAAGTAATTAACGTGTAAAAGATGTCTAGGGAGTAGTGAAATCTAAGTAAACACATTTTCTCCACTTATTGCTCACAACCTTAGTATAATTTAGTTTATTTTCATTTCTAGTATTTTATTTTGATTGCATCTTTAGTATTGGGTTAGTTGACTAGCAACTAATTCCGCCCAAATCCTTCAAACCCGAGATTTTTACTTGCTTTCAAAAAAATATAAAAATACAAAAATAATCATCCTTCACCTTTAGAACTAGTATTTAGGTTTTCTAATCCTAGCGACACTATTCCTAGCTGAACGATCAATCCCCCGGTACTTGTCACTATACTATACTACAACGATCAGGTACACTGCCTGGTGGGGGTTGTAAGATTCTCAAGATCCCTTGAGAGGTAAAGCCTGGTGCGATTCCCACGTATCAAGTTTTTGGCGCCGCAGCCCGGGGAATAGTTATTGTCTAGGTTAGAATCTCTTTTTATTAGGTCTACTTGCTAGATTCCTTTCTAGTAAGATTTTATTTTTATTTTTAGGTTTTCTTTAGTCTATCTTATTTCTTTGTGTCCTTTGTTCGTAAACTATTTCGATGGATCACAATAACATTGATCGTTTGATTCCTGTTATTCGTGTTTTTCGTCGTAGGATTTTCCAAATGCCCGCCCCACTTCCTTTATCAGAAAATGAGAACCCACCTAACCTCTCACCCAACCACCACTTTGACAATAATTCTGAGTTAGAAGAGTCTGATCATGATGATGACCGTAGGGCTAGTCCTTTTTACTATTCAAACTCCGATGAGGATCTTGATGATGGTGAAGTGATTAATGAGAATAGGATGGAAGAGGAAATAAACCCTCTTAGGTATGTCGACCCTAGAACCAGGATTGAGTGTGATAGTTCGTTTAACATGCAATTTCCTTGTAAGATCGGATTTAAGAGCTTTAACGCCTATCTCAACTCATCTCTCCCAATGAACATAATCTCACGTAATGAATACAATAAAATCATGGTAGATGAGTTAGAATACAAAAGTGAAAACATTATTGCTAAGGCAATACCACTGCATGTGTTTGTAGGAAGCTTGGTTTATCTTGTTGAGTTCATGGTTATGGAGAATCTAGGAGAGTTTATTGATGATAAGTTGACACAAGTTGTGTTTGGAAAACCTTTCAAACGGTTGACCAACCTCGATGAAAAACTCGTAGAAGGGTTAATTACATTCTCGGATGGGGATGAAGATTTTGTCTATCAAATGCCCCGCACACACCCTAGGTTCAAAGATTTTTCCATGGAAAAGTGTAGTAGATATCCGCCCATGGAAATGTTAAGTGAGAATGATAAGAGAAAAGGACTTAAGTACACTCATGAAAAGAATAAAAGATACTATCGCGGATGCTTAGAGTTAGGAGATGAATATAAGAAAGATGAGGCGACTATTAGATGGCTCACACTTGGTTATGTGAGCATAAGCGATACACGTTAACCCATGACCTTGAGTCTAGCTACAAGACTCGTAAATAAAGAAAAGCGCTTCTTGGGAGGCAACCCATGTTTTGAGTTATTTTATTTTTGTTTGTTTGTTATTTGCTTCCGTATGCATGCTTTATTTTTATTGTTGGTAGATCATGTCTCTAAACTAAATAGTGGAAATACTTTACTTTGTTGTTTTGGCCTAGTCTTAACTCCACCTAAAAGTATTTTTGCAAAAGATAAGTGTAAGGGGAAACCCCAAATATGTTTTTAAGAAATAAACCGATCATGATTCTCCACAATATTAAATGAACATGTATATTCGTACTTGTTAGAGTCAAATGCTTGTATTGAGTTATAATGAAGTTTTGCAGGATTTTCCAGGAAGCAGGACCAAGTTTTTCCAGAAATTTTCCGGAAACTTAACATAAGAATTTCTGCAGGTCACTTCTGACGGCGTCACGAGTTAACTCTTGACGGCGTCAAGTGTAAAAATCTGGAAATTTTATCGGTTTTGTTTTTCTAACGGAGTCTTATGGTTTTTGTGAATTATTAAGTTTTATAATCTCCAGGAAATCTGCAAACTTCATTCCATAAGCATTATATCTTATCTTGTTTTCTAAGATTTAGTAACTTATATAGGATGCCGCCGATTTTACGCGAGGTTGTTTTGTCTATTTTCTCAGGTTTTACAGGTTATGTATGACAAGAAGATGATTTATATTCTGGAAGGGAAGCTTTGATTGTTTATTTTCTTGGAGGAAGATTTAACCTGGTCACCTTATTATCCATACCGAACGAATCAGGGGAGTATTTGATTTCATTCTTTTTACTTTTTTCACTTTTACATTCTTTACTTGAACATTGGGGACAATGTTCATCTTAAGTGTAAGGGGAGGGTAAAAAGATGATACCTTACATATGCACTTTCGCTTGAGTTTGTTTGTTTGATGGTAGATGTGTAATAAAACTATGAGAAATACTTGTTAGTGTAATTTTAGCGCCAAATTTAAAATTTTTTACAACATTTAGGAGTGAAACTTTAGCCATAGCAAGCGTCTCATGGATAGGAGATTGTATGACTAGCACATAACCGTATATTCAGAAAAATTTTCCACCCAAATATGTGAGGTTCGCCTTTAGATTTGATAGGAAAAGCATTTACTATTGGTGCTTATGAGTGTACCGGTAGCATTTAGATTCTAGAACTTGCGTTAGTAATGCATCCCGAGACCGCTAGTGAGACTACATTCGTGTAGTAGGATTTACTACATGATAAGAGGCATTAGGATCACCCTTGTGTTAAATCCGTATTATAATTACTTGACCATTTAAGTCATATTACTTGGCTAGTTAAGTCAACTAATTTCTCCCACACCCTTAGCGTTGTACTCATTTTTAGTACACGAAACCCCTAGTACACCCCTCCGAGCCTATCTTTTCGTTTCTAACTTTAAGCATTTTACTTAAAGGAAGAATTTGTTACACCCCACTTAAATGTACACCCAAATCGCCTTAGCCTTCCGTGTATGCGCTCATTTTTAGTGCATTATTGTTATTTGTTAAACCCTAAGTTAACTATCTGATTGATTACATGGTTGCTAAGTCGAGTCATATCCTTGTACATATTGTTTTGGGACGATTGGGACTCATGGGTAAAGTACTTATTTTATGGAGTAATGGGGAAGAACATCATATTACCCCCATATGTGCGTTAATCTTAAAAGTACTCCAAGTGTTTTGATTTTCTTAATTCGAGTCATTAGATTAGTTTATTGTAAAGTATGTAAAATTTCAAGTGTAAGGGGAATTTTCAACCCCTATGATGTATTATTTTGGATGGTAGGGTAAGAGTGTATGCAAAAAAAAAAAAATAAATAAATAAAAAAGAGAAAAAACATACGGACTACCATCCCTTTTTATTCTATGTTCATTTTATGTTTTTGTTATTTTTCATTTATTAGCTTAAGTCGAGTCTAGTCTTGGCTTAGCAACGCCATATTGTACATGTAATTAACCAAGATTGTTAACTCGCCACCAGTAAAAACTTCCTTTATCAAACAAAACCGTGTATTTCATATCCCTACACCTAACGTTACAACCATTTAAAAGACCTCTTTGATAGTTTATCCTAGGTGCTTACGCCATGTGGTGGAGGTTTGATCCTTTCCCAAGCCTATGGTAATCTATTTTGCTATGACAGGTAGTGAGAGATATCTTCCGTTTCCATATTGTAATTTATACTTTATTACACCCGAGAGATGTGAGTATCTAAACACTATTTGTGAGGTGCTTGTGTATGACCTCCGTGCTTGTCTATTGGTCTTTAGTGGAACGATTATTTGTTGTAATTACTTTTATATTAGTGTTAAATGACCCCTAACTTGTATTTTGAGTAGAATAAAAGCGCATTTGTTTGAGGACAAGCAAATCTCAAGTGTAAGGGTATATGATGAGGCAAAAAATGAACCACTTTTAGGGGGTCATTTAAGCCCGGAATTGAACTTATTTGATCAAATATTGCCCTAAATCGTTCCTTTTGTGATTTTAGGTACTTTGGGAGTGAAATCTGGAAAAGGAAGCAATTCGGACGTTTTTGGAGCATAAAAGTGAAGAAAACGCCAAAGTTTTAATTTTCCTTGCTGGGAACAGTAGGTGACGGCGTTAAGAAGGAATCCTTGACGGCGTCAAGAGCAAATTTCCATGATGATCCAGTCCAGATTTGACGGCGTCACGAAGTAGGGCGTCAAGAGTAAAATTCATGACGGCCTGGAAATGCACAATACATGACGACGTCAAAAGTAGATCAAGGCAGTCCGAGAAGAGTTTTGGCGGCGAGGTGACGGCGTCACAAGATTGGTCTTGACGCCGTCAGACCCTATTTCCTATATATATTTTTCTAATTTTAACACATTAAAAAGAAAAGTTTTGGAGAAACCCTAAGTACGAACTTGGTGCGAATTTTACAGGTTTTTCAAGGGTTCTAAGCCTTGATACCTTTCATGTGTAATTGAGATAAGTATTCTTTTAATTCAATCAATATGTCTATGTGTTGGTTGTCTATATCTTGTTCTTGTCTTAATTCCATCATGCTAGGCTAGATCTATCTTGTGTTTGCTTGGATCTAATGAAACCTAGATGTTAATTATGTGTTGATTACTTGTTTATACTTGTTTTGGATGAATGAATTTTATGTTAGGCTTAAGAAAACTGGCAGATCTCCAAATGGTAACATGCTTGAACGTCTTAAGAAACATGAACCGATGTGCACTAGGTCTTTATTGGTTGTATTTAATGCATGAGCCACTGTTTATAATCCCTATGGTTGTGCTGGGCATGGTATAGGAGGAGATAAGAGCTCATAGAATTGGGGAGTTAAGTGCGCCACCCCATGAATGATATTAAGGAATACAATCCGTCATCCATGCAACTATAACAAGTAATTAACGTGTAAAAGATGTCCAGGGAGTAGTGAAATTTAAGTAAACACATTTTCTCCACTTATTGCTCACAACCTTAGTATAATTTAGTTTATTTTCATTTCTAGTATTTTATTTTGATTGCATCTTTAGTATTGGGTTAGTTGACTAGCAACTAATTCCGCCCAAATCCTTCAAACCCGAGATTTTTACTTGCTTTCAAAAAAATATAAATATACAAAAATAATCATCCTTCACCTTTAGAACTAGTATTTAGGTTTTCTAATCCTAGCGACACTATTCCTAGCTGAACGATCAATCCCCCGGTACTTGTCACTATACTATACTACAACGATCAGGTACACTGCCTGGTGGGGGTTGTAAGCTTCTCAAGATCCCTTGAGAGGTAAAGCCTGGTGCGATTCCCACGTATCAAGAACCATAGTTGTTTAAGTATTATGCAGACTGTTTTATAACTAGTATGAAATATGTAGTCAAACTTTGGGTAATGTAGGTGCAGTGAACATGGTAATGGTCTTGGTAGTGTTACTATGCCTGCCACTAAACTATGTCTACCACTAAACAATGTCTTGGATAGTGTGACTTTATGTCCACAACTTTTGGTTTGTAATGTATGGAAATGGTCCAAGATTCTTTGTGGTTTATTGCTTGTCAGATTGTGTTTGTAAAGCATTTAGATGTGGTCCATTATAATGCAGGTAAATAAATAATGAAATTTATACAGATGACAACATATATGGTAAGCATTTTCCATTGAACAAAACATTACAAACAACATAAGACTACAACTAAAGACACCTAAACATCTTAAAAGACTGCATACTTCTCCATATTGACTTCTGCAAGTCAAATTCCTAAACTACACCTAAACATCTCAAACAAACAATGATAAACAAGAAACCAACAATCTTCCTATAAAACATTAAACTTGCTTTTGTTTCTTTCAACTCCTTTTGCAGCTCAAGCACATGCTTCTCCATAGTTGACTTTTGCAAGTCAAAGTCCCTTTCAATGTCTCTTATCCTTCCATTAACACCCTTTATCCTATTTTCTTGATGTTTATCCTTCTGAATCAGCTTGAAAACCTCCTTTTTGTAGTACTCACTTGGCAACTCATCATCAATCCAATAAAAAGTCCTACATTTTGATCCCTTGTAGTAATTAACACATCCAAAAAAACGTCTTAATGGAAAATCAATGGTTTTTGCAGTTTGTTGTATGTCTGGTTCCTCACATTCGCACAATGTGGGTGGAGGATCACGAAGACGACGGCTATGAATCGAAGATGATGAAGATGCCATTGAATTTGGATTTTTAATTGTATGATTGAATTTGGGGGTTTTGAAATTAGGGTTTAAATCGATTAGGTTTTTTTGTGTTAGAATTGGGAAAGATATGGTTTTGTTAACTTATTTTGGTTAGTGGAAATCCAATGTGTTGTGTACACGTGGCACTGATGTTATCAGTTTCGGTCAAACAAGTTTAGCAGTGCAAAATGAAACAAAACAAAGAAGTATACAACATTAAGTGAAACGGAAATAAGTACACGTACCAAAACGATACATTAGTGAAAGTACGTAGCTATTGTACGGCTTAATCCTCTTAAAAAAAACTGCATTGAAACATTCAAAAGTCAAACAACAATATAATCATCAATAAAAACTGCATTAAAACATCTTAAAAGATCCAGTTTGTTTATTCATACAATCATACCACTAATATATCCAAAGCATTGAAACATCCAATTTGTTTACGTCTTAGTATATCCATACCACTAATCATCAATAGTCAAAACAACAATATAATATTCAAAAAAAAAAAAAAAAAAAAAAAAAAAAAAAAAAAACTGCATTGAAACATCGAGTTTGTTTACATCTTCTGATCCAAAGTATCATGTAATTTCAGTTTGTTTACATGATTACATCTTAAATATATCTAATAATCATTCATACTTAAATATCAGTGTGCAGGTAAAGTCATGAAACCATAAAAAAAAAAAAAGTTAGAACAAGAGAAACATACCTGACAACAGATCCTTCAATCGTTGCCGTGGATGGATGGAGTTGACTGATTTGGATCAGAAGATGAATATTTGATAAGAGAAGAGGGCAAGTATTATTAATTGGATTGGATATGTATTAATTGGATTATTAATTGGATTGGTATATCATGTATTTGGCTCCAATTTTTGTCAGACAAATGATTTGGCTACAAATTTCCCGCCAATTTAGATGGCCCCCCAAAAAATGGCTCCAATTTTCCCACCAAAAAATCACCCTGAGCTTTTAACTATTTACAACATTTTCATATAACAAACTTTATTTATCAAATACTTAATAGATATCTCGCGATTTCAGGAATAAAAAATTTCCGCCGGAAACATCTTTCGATGACGAACAAAATGAGACCAATATAGATATATTTTTTATGTACGCACGATTATATAAAAAAATGTAAAGTTTGATATATATAAAATAAAAGAACTTTTACAACGCATCCTTAACTTATCAAATAACTTTAAAAACTATTTTAAAAATAATTTAAACCATAGGGGAAAAAACGTACACTTTAATAAAAGTTTTAGTTATGTACTTAATAACTACTGATCAAATAAAGCGAGCTCAATATTGATATGCTTATTTGAGTATCACTATTTGATCAACAAAATATTCGAACGACACACGAACTGAATCAGAATTATCGCAAAAAAATTCGCTGCCGCAGCGGAACACCTTGTTAATCCCATTCCATCGCCAAAACCCATTAAACAAACGACCCAAAATTTCGAGCTAATTCTTTAATGACCCCAAAAGTACAAGTGCACTCACCTCATGTGCCCCAAAAAATTTCAACTTCTCCAAATACCCCATGGGCGAGTGTCGCCTCAAAATTATTGGGCAACTATTATATATTTGTGACACGTGTCCCCCTTTGTACTTGTGCAAGTACTACCCTTGTAAGCTAGTATAATAGGTACTTCTTGGGCGACTGGACCCACTATTTTTGGACGACTTGTTTTTTTATCTTTTAGTTAATTACATTTTTTGTCCTTGTAGTTTGCTTGATATTTATTTTTGATTCAATCTTTTAAAATCTTATAACCACTATCTCTATCTAAACAAATAATACCAAAACCCATTTCTTCATCCAAAAACATTATCCACACACAAACACCATTTCTTATATTCATCTTCATTTTTTATTACCTAAGAAATACTTCTATCCACCCAGATACAAAATTCGACAACTTATTTCCATAATTGTTTTTCTTTTAGTACCTAACATCAATTTGACTTCATCATAAAACTTTCAAACAACAAAATAAAACCCATTTATATTTCTATCATCCCTACACTATTCTTCCTCTCCACCACAACCTTATCGCAGACCGCCGACCGCCGACCACCTGCCACCATCACGCCGCCGGCCACCCCGCCACCTTCACAGATGCAGCCAGCCAGGAAGATCAAGTTGAACTGAACACCAAATCACAAGTTTAAATCGGAGATCTCTATGTTTTTATTTCTTTTTAAATTCATCTTTAGGTCCATTAGGTACTTCATCTTTAGGTGGATCTGATGTGGGTAGCTTTGTTAACTGTTCGTTAACCGGTTCAGCTTTTTCACCCCATTCATCTGTGAATGATGGTGACTGTGAAATGGGGTCTAGTTCTTCGTCGTCGTTGATGGTTGGGTCGGTTTATGAGGGTTTGTTTGAGGAGCAGTGGATGGGTGGGGGTGTGATTCTTTTAGTGGTGAAGAGGAGGGAGGTGGGGTGGCGGAAAGTGGTGGTTTTCGTGGTGGTGGTGGTGGTGAGTGGGAGTGATGATGGGCGGAAAATGGTGTTATTTGATGTTGTGTACTTGTGTTGTGTCTGGTTTTTGTATCGGGGTTCTTGGTAATAAAAGATGAAGATGAATATAAGAAATGGTGTTTGTGTGTGGATAATGTTTTTGAATGAAGAAATGGGTTTTGGTATTATTTGTTTAGATAGAGATAGTGGTTATAAGATTTTAAAAGATTGAATCAAAAATAAATATCAAGCAAACTACAAGGACAAAAAATGTAATTAACTAAAAGATAAAAAAAACAAGTCGCCCAAAAATAGTGGATTCAGACGCTCAAGAAGTACCTATTATAGCTTACAAGGGTAGTACTTACACAAGTACAAAGGGGGCACGTGTCACAAATATATAATAGTTGCCCAAGAATTTTGAGGCTATACTCGTCCACGGGGTATTTGGAGAAGTTGAAATTTTTTGAGGGAGATGGTGAGTGCAATTGTACTTTTTGGTCATTAAAGAATTAGCTCCAAAAGTTCAAATCCCCTGACCGCGAGATTCTGACATATCATCGAGAAACATCTTGTCTTTGACCACTTTTAAATCCCCTGACCGCCATTTTCACACAAAACACACACATCGAGTGAACAATCTCACATAACCAACAATGTCATCATCAATCAACACTCCAAACTTCGATCTCACGGTATCCATTTTCTTTTAATTTCCACTCTTTAACTAATTCATCACATTTATAATTTATTCACCAATTTTTTTATAAATTGTTTGTTTCTTATCAATCAACAACACAGTCAATCTTCGGAACAAGGTACTTGTTAATTATACAATCATTTAGTAATTTTATTTATTAATTACAGACTATTATTTAATAGTAGCTTAGGGTTTTTATATTGTAAAATTACTGTATGTGGTTACAGTGAGCATACATTTGCTGACGTGGACAATTTGGATCATTGTACAAAGTATTTGAACCAGACTTTAGTTACATTCGGGTTTCCTGCTTCGCTTGATTTGTTCGCAAATGATCCGGTTTGAATGCGTGTTATTTTGAAATGTTATTATTATTTTGGTTTATGATTTTGGGTATTTTGAATATTTGATGATTGGTATGTTTTGATGTAGGTTTCGGTTGCGAGGACTTGTAATTGTATGCACTCGTTGTTGCAGCAAAGGCAACGTGATATCGAGTTTCGAGAGTCTGCTAATGACCAGAAGCATAGGTAGTGTTTTTTTTCGCTATGAGTTATTTTAGTTTAAATCATCAATATTGAAACGAATATGTATGATTAGAGTTATTTTGTTTGGTTTAAAGTTATCTACCTGCTGTTGTGTTGTGCATGTTACCATATAATACGGAGTAGCATTTAAAACGCGCACGGTTGACACCATCCATTTAGTGTGGGTGTCTTACGGGATTTATTACTAATTGAAAACATTGAATATGAGGTTGAGGGATGGGGTAATCTGCTCTTAACTTGTATGCGTTTTCACTGATGCATTATATGTAAATGCTCACGATGTTCAGAATGTGACATTGCTTAACGAAAAACTATCTTACACATAAGTTTTCACTGATGTTGCTGTCTCTGTGTGTTCTTGCAGACTTTTGTCAGATATTTCGAGGCTAGAGACCAAAGTAGAGAGATTAGAGTCACAGTTGTCGGCGAAAGACAGGGAAATAGCAACTATTACCCGAACGGTAAAACACTTGTATAGATTTATCTATCTTAACCGTTTTTTATGGTAGTTACTTACAGTGTGTTTTGATTAGGAAGCAAAAGCTAAAGCGGGTTTTAAGGCGCAAATTGACAAGCTACAACAGGAAAGAGATGAATTTCAAAGGATGGTTATAGGAAATCAGGTTTGGTTTGTGCATCGTCTTTTAAAAACAATCTAAATCATTCATTTATTATGTCATGTATTTTGTAAAATCTTATTATGGTCAATACGTTTTATCGCAAAAGCAAGTGAGAACCCAACAGATACACGAGATGAAGAAAAAAGAAAAGGAGTACATCAAGTTGCAGGTATGATTTGCCTTTTACAATTAACTATTTTTACATCGTTTTTGATTTTTTAGATTGTTTTTATGATATGGACCATATGGTAATCTAGATCATGTGGTAGATGTACTATTAAGAGGTGTTTGGGATTGCTCAATTTTAAGCTCGTCTGGCTTTTTGCTATTGTCAATAGAAGAAAAGCACTTTTGTAGTGTTTTAATTGCTAAGTGCTTATAGGCTATTTTTCTTATATTTGGATGAAGTTAGCACATGGGTAGGGTAGGTGGGTAGGTGCTTATTTGAAAGTTCTTATAAGCCATAATGCCATATGCATAAGCCAAAACAATACAATTCCAAACACCCCCTTATAAATGGATGGACATCTTTCCATTGCAGGAAAAGCTAAACCAAGTTATAATGGAGAAAAAGAAGGAATCTAAATCAGGCATGGAAATCATGAATTTACTTCAGGTAATTGATGAGTATGGTCAATATTTGCAAATGCATATATGGAGTTAGTTGTTATGTTGTCTAACTATCAGTTTCCATGACAACAGAAAGAAGGGCGGCAACGTGGAACTTGGAATGGAAAGAAGGCTGATAACGATTTCTTTAAAAAAATTGTATGTTGTATGATTTTTTAATATAGTAATTCAAATCAGATATAAGTATATAACCGTGAACTTCTCTAGGTGGATACCTATGAAGCAAAAAATCAGGAGTTGGTAGCTGAGAATGCTGACTTAAGGGCATTGTTACGATCAATGCAGGCAAGTTTATATATTTTTCGTAATTACAGTGCACTTGTTAGATATGCAAAGTTCTCTGGTCATGTCAGCTTGTTTATATACCTAAAGCTGAATATGTTTTGAGCTTCTTCCCGAGGTGACGTTTTTAAATGAGAAGTGTTGCATACTTTTTGTCAAGGGGTTCATAATATACAGCGTTATTTGATCTACTAATTGGCACATAAACACCTAGCGAAGATATGGCAAACAAATAAAGTAGCCCTATGTTCGGATCTGACAATACCATACAATAATAAAAAACTATCCTTGATTGCCTTTGATTTAGATGAGAGAACGCTTACCCCCATTTCCCTTAACATTATCCGACAATGATCTAGTCATCATTGTCGGGAGTGTTCTCTGTGATTTATCTTGTTGTAAAGATCAACGTTAAAGAGGGTGTTCCAGTGCTAATATACGTCAATTTTACAGGTGGATATGCGTGACTTCTTGAATGCCCCGACACCCAAACATTCTTCCAATGAAACGTTGAATACTGATCCTTCACAGTCCCCACTGGGTGGAAGAACCGTATGAAAATATTCTCAGAATTTTCAATATTTGGTTATTTCCACTATACAGATGTTAAATGATAAGTACAGTATAATAAGAGTTCAAATATTCCAGGATGTCTTTGATCTACCATTTCAAATGGGCAGGGATCAAATCGAAGCATTTCTTCGAAACAAAGTGGCTTCAATAAAGGTTATAATCCTTTTTTTAATTTTTATTTAGGATCAGCTAGTCTATGATTGTAACTAGGAGTAACAATTTAACTTCTGCACATTTATATCTCCACCGATAGGAGCGCATGGGTCAACTACAAGATGCGCAAAAAGAAGCCGAAGTCACTTGTGAAGCGACTGAGAGAGAGCTTGAGTTAGAAGCTCAACTTGTTGAAGCAAGGAGTATAATCCAGGAGCAGGTACTATTGGCACCCATTTTCACTTGATTCTAATATTCTGTACAGGGGAAAGGAGTTCCATACTTCCATTTAAATTTCTAAGAGTCACCTAGTACTTGCTACCATAAAAATTTCTGTTCACTTTAATATATCCACAGTTTACTTGGTTGTAAACATAATGTGATAAAAGGTAGTTTCAACTTTTTACTCAAAAGGGGGAATAGTTATAATTATTAGAGGGTGAGATCTATAGATATAGCTAGCTCAACAATATAATTAATAGCCATATACTGATATACATAAGTAGTATTATGTTATAAAACGAAATTAGTGACCTTCTTTCAGTGACAAATGATGATGTTGGGGGTTTGATGTTCGATGACAAAGAGAGTATAGTAACTAGAAAGAGTGTGAGATGCTGCCAATGCACATAATCAGAGTTAGAACGAATGCATGTTGCTATAATTACGAATTAACAGAGACTGATTAGGGAGTTTGGAAACTAATTATATATCGACATTTGTGGCTTGTGGTATCTCTGAACAAATAATGACACTAGCGTAGACTGGCAAAAACGATAAGGGTGTAAGGTTTGTTATGGCGAGTGTAAAAGTTAGCTTCTGGATTTCTGGAATTGTTTTCACGGTCTTTTTCTTGTAACTGAGATGATGTGGGCTTACTATCTGCAGGCATCTATGATGCAGAAACGTGTTGCAAGTTCTGAGAATCCAAGGTATTGCTCTACTGTTTTTATTCGCTTAGCTTTATAAAAAGATCTGAATGTTTTAGTCTTTTTGCAGGAGGCTGAGTGGTCTTCTAGATTCTGAAAGGGATTCCATCTAGTCAACTGCTGAGGTGTGCATTCAGCTTTCATTTTCTTGAACTTTTATTGGCAAAATGGAAAATCACTGGAAATTCATATTTCTTTATTTAGTTATATGCTTGACCAGAAAGACTACTAGTTACATAATTGCACCTACACAACTATATGAACAAAATCAAATAAGTCAAACAAAACCAATTAACATGAATGATAATCCAATGCGACGTAGATAGAATGCTAAACTTTTTATTGAATATTCATTCTCAGTAATTTAATCAAAGTTATATGAGAATGATGTTACTTATATGATTACGTATTGTATAACTACATGATTATAAATCCTTTTGTTTGAGTACGTAACTGAAAAAAGTTTGGGAATAATCGCCTTTTCATCTATTTTGCCAACTTTTATTTGTAAAACATGTTTCTTCTTAATAAGAATAACTTTTAATATGGAGAAAACATAAACGAGATGTTGAAGTCTTGTATATTATTTGTTGTGATCCATAGATGTCCTTACAAAACATAGGTCGCCTCAAACAAAAATCTATTGTTAGATCCCTCTAATATCACATATATAAGTTTTCTATAAACTTTATTCAATTTGACTACTACACCTCATGTCTAGACGACTTTGTCCTCATTTATGATAAATTAGATTATTGACTCGGATCATCTCGCCATGTTAAAAATCATTATTAAGAGCATGTGGATCAGAAATATCCTTTTAGCCAGATAATAGAACAAGTAATGAAAGGCGCCCCGACAATGGCCAAATTAGTTAATGTTGATAGCAGACTGCGAAAAGGTATTTTTACTCAATTGTGGACACTAAACAAAAATCTTTCTCTTGGTATCAATTTAGGTAAAAATTGAACTCGTTTTTTGTTTCATTTAGCGATTAGCTTTTGGCACTATTGTATTTAGTACATCACTCTTAAGTAACCATCATGATAAGAGTACGCAATCCATTTTCTTAAATATAGGGAATAAGACAACTGGAGGGGTTTTTTTTTTTTTTTTTTTTTGTTCTGACTAACAAGAATTAACCTGTAGGTGCGATGCTTTATGGTTGAATTGTATCGTTTAAAGCCAAGTGTCTTTTATCTTTTTTCAGGGTGTATGAAATTGATATGTGCCAGCATGTAGAAGTTTAATTATCAACTAAGAACGTGTGACCCACATGTAGAAGACATTGAGGCTGGACTCATTTATATCGCCAGCAGGTGGAATGTATAAATACAGCCTGCATAAACAGGCAATATCTCTTTATTATCATGTAGCATCAAAGCCTGTTTGATTCATATATCATCATATATTTATGATGATTATAATGTGCAACCTGTAAGAATTTCAAAGTCATGATTATCTTGAATCAGCATTAAGGGATGTGTGTTTCATAGTTGCACAAGGTGATTTGTCTCAGTCCTACATTTAGCTGTTTCGGAGGTCTGGATGTGTAACGGGCTGGAACTGGACTAGACCGGAACCAAATACACACACACACACACACACACACACACAAAAAAAAAAAAAAAAAAAAAAAAAAAAAAAAAAAAAAAAAACCTGAACTAAACGAAACTCGGTTTCCGATGAAAAGAATAAAACAAATGTTGCCTGAAAGTCAAATACACTTTGTCAAATCAAATTTAAAATTCATTATGGTTGGGAGTTCAGTTAATTATTCGTGCAACATTATTAGTTTTTTTTATGTAAACTTATAACAAAAATTTATATAAAAAATTATTGCAATGTGGTTGACCCTGAAAGTCAAACTGGTACTCCGTAGTAGATATGAAAGTCGGCAACTCGGCAAGTGCAAAATGGCATTACCCCTTTTCATATGGTAACAGAAACATCTATCAATTAAATACGTAATTAATTAACTTATTTTAGTCAAATTCATTTGCTTAGTCAGACCTTCATTTAAAAGTCAACTTTATGAATTCAATGTTCCCTTTGCACTACAGTTACTAATGTGGTTGGCAAATTGGAGGTAGTAGTAGTAGATTTTAAGAAAAGGGTCAAATCCTTCCATATCTTGAGCGTATGGCAATAGGCTACATGTACCACTTCACATGTAACTTTCTCAGTTTCTTAAGCTAAACATCACAGCTAAACAATTTCAATGGCAACACAAGTGACCATAATCGATGATGAGAGACTGAGGGTTGCCACAATTAGTCATTTGGCATGTTGTCGTTGCTCTTGACGTCGAATAAACGTGTTAGTGTTTATCACGTCATATGCTACAATGATCGCAAGCATTGTGGTGTGTGATGTAATTTTGTGGCGTGTAGATCGTTCCCCTTGACTAATGAGTGAAAGATTAGACATGTTGCAATCTTTTAGCAATTATTTTGTAGGATTAATAATTAATCTTCTCAATCCTGTGATACTTTGGCGATCCTATATATTTTACATTTTTTTTGTTTTTGGATCGATAATCCCATGAAAACCATTACATTTTTTGTTAAAATCTAAGTATCAATATTGTATATATATATATATATATATATATATATATATATATATATATATATATATATATATATATATATATATATATATATATATATAGTGTAAGGTTATTTTCAGAACCAAATAAATTGCGAGAACTGCGAGAACCAATCTCAGCCTTCTATTTTTTGATCAATGGTTAAAAATGATGGTGGCACAAAAGTAATAAATATAAATTGTAAGGTAAATTATATAATTAAAAGAAGGGTATGTAAGGGATTTCATATTAACCCCTAAAAACCTGTAAATCATTCTTCACTTTTCATTCTAAACCTAAAAACCGTCACCCCTCTCCCCCTCTCTCTTCTCTCTTATCTTGTTTCTAACCACCACCCTACCACCACCCTAATTGATGCATCGATCATTACCTCCTAACAAAAAAACGAGATGATGAAGGTTTTGCGTCCGCTTGGTTATTCCCGACGATCAACACGTGTTGCGACCTTCTTTCAGATCTGATCATTATTTCGATGTTGTAGGTAAGGTTTTTTTTTGTTTACTAGATCTGATGTCAACAAAACTAGTCACATTTTCCGATTCATATAATTTCGATTTCGTTCTCTCTGTTTTCTTGAACCGATTTATATATCTTTCATTTGTTCTTCTCTCTATAAAACAAAGTTAGTTGGTGATCATTTATCTAAGGTTGTTATAGCATGGGACAACAATCATTGATCTACACAGTTAGTTAGTGGTCATACGTTTAAGTATCTCGTTGAAAATGGTTTATTAAATTTATTGTTGTATTTTTTATTTTTTTTCATGTTGTTTGATTATGTTAAGTTAAATGATTTTATATATTAATGTGTCTTGATTTATAGGACTAGTGAATGTATTTTTTTTCTCACTTTGATGATAATGTAGATTGGAGTCATATGATGTTATTTGCTAGTTTTGTTTGTTTGTTGATTATTTTTTGATGATGTCACTGTATTGATTGAATTATGAGAAGTACTAATGTATTGTTGACAAGTATGTATGAATAATTATTTTGAATCAACAAATACGAGGGTCGAGGAATATGTGTTTTAGAAGGTGTTTTATAGTTGGTATATGTGTGCATATGTGTTTTAAGTTTTGTGCATATGTGTTTTAAGCTTAAAAAAAAGTGAGAAGCTTAAAAAAAATTGAAGGGTGCATATGTGTTTTATAGTTGGTATATGTGTGCATATGTGTTTTAAGTTTTATATATATAATCAATTGAAGGGTGCATATGTGTTTTAGAGTGTGAAGCTTAAAAAAAATTGAACGGTGCATATGTGTTTTATAGTTGGTATATGTGTGCATATGTGTTTTAAGTTTTATTTATATAATCAATTGAAGGGTGCATATGTGTTTTATAGTTGGTAAGTGTGTGCATATGTGTTTTAAGTTTTGTGCTCATATGTTTTTATAGTTTGTATCAATAAAAAGTGTGTCCATAGCTTTATTACAAGATTTGATCCATAATTTTTTCATATCATTGTTAATTAATATTGGTTGCAAATATCCAGGTTTATGCCCAAGATGAAGAATACAAATGCATCGAAAATGATAGAGACGAAGAATGTACATGTGCATTGTACATGTGAACACGACAAAAAGTTCACATGCATGTGCGTATATGCAAAAACGATCAAGATAATCAAGGATACGTGAATGCATACGTGTACACTAAAGGCGATGTTGCAAAACATGGTGTTTGCACATGTGCATCCTCAATTAAATTTGTTTTTTTCTATAAATTAAGCATTTGTATTTAAGTAGAAATTTTAGCACGCACTAGATTTTGTAAATCATTAACATGTGCAATTTTGAGTTATTATTTATGTTGTTTATAAGTTTGTAGAGATGTTTACGTTGTAAGAGAGTTAGTTGCACATACGCTCGTACATTAAAAGTTTGAAAGTATCTACATTTTGAAAACCATCTCGGTGTCTATATTGAAATTTTAATTTATCTACTACAAGAAACACATATGCACCTTACTAAACATACATGCTGGAAATAAATTATTATTCTTTAAAAAAAAAAAAAAAAAAAAAATAGTCCAAAAATTTAGGCATAAAGAAAAACGTTTTTTATTTGAATAATTAAAAAAGAAAATAAAAATGTAATTTTACCATTATACCCTTTTGAATTAAATAATAAAAATTAATATTCAAAAAAATCTGATTGGTTGATGTTGGTTCTCGCAGTTCTCGCAATTTATTTGGTTCTGAAAATAACCTCACCCTATATATATATATATATATATATATATATATATATATATATATATATATATATTTTTTACTAATACTGGATAGTATCAACTTGGATCAAAACGTTTTCTTCATTGTAACTATGTTTTTGCAAATGACTGTTGATTTAGTTCTTAACACACAGTTTAACAGTTTATTTCTGAAGCGGTAAGCCATTTTGAGCATTACAAGTAATGGAAAACAATTTTATGAAAGTGCTACAATGGTCAACAGCTTTTGAACACATAATACATTGTCTTCATAAGGTGTACCATCGTATCAGTTATAACTAACAAGATATCACAAAAGAATCAAATTATCTTATCAATTATTTGTCAAAATAATGTTTCCTCAACACCTGACCAGAACTTTCGTTAAACTTTGGGGTAGCTTCATCTATGAAAAGTTGGTATTGTTTTTTAATTCTTATTTCCAGATAAACTATATTTATAGATGAACTAAGTACTCATTTATTGTTTATAGATATAACTACTTTTTAGAATATAACGTGGTTGTCACTTCTATTATTATGCCCTACACGCCTTACAATTCATCTATAAAAAGACCAATGTGACATTTCCCATTCACAAGACAAAATAGTCACTTAAACACTTCAAAAACCCGAAAGATAACCTTCATTTGTTATTACAAAAGATGGAAAATCGAGATTTCGATATGCATCAATATTCTCCTTCATCTACTAACAAGACTCTTTCGAAAGGCATGCACGTTCATACCCTCTACATTAGGTATGCCTGTTAGTCTATCACAATAAAATGTGTGAGCTTCATCAGATTAAAGTCTTTGAGTAAGTTCAAACATATTAAATTAGACTGGCCACAGTAATAGCAAACAATCGATCCATTTTTTTTGTCCCACTCGATCCTCTTACTGTGGTCAATCGGATTGGTTTGTTTGGGAGATTAGGGTCGCTTACATGATCGAGTGTGGCCCTTCGTTTCATTTTTATTATTATTATTATTTTTTTTATAGTTAATTAAATATAAAAGATGTTTTTGTGGGGTATGTTATTTTTGTAGTGTAGGTCGCCTGGAGCACCTAATTGCCTCAAGGTCAAAGAAGAGGTGAAAGCTTATTGACCCTCCAACCTTACATTACTCGACTCGACTCCATATTTTTCCACCCCAAAACTGACCACACTAAAAAAAGGGTTTCAAATTGGCGGGAACACAAATCTTCTTCACCACTCTTCATCTCAAACAAATCAATTCCATACTCACTTAAAACCCCCCTCTCTCACAACCAAAAACACTTTTCATTTCTCACACTTCAATTCAATTCCAAAAAATGTACGGCGGCGATTTCGACGGCGCCGTCGCCTTCTCCGGCGGCGGATTCATGCCATCTCAGGCAACTCAAACGGCGGAGCATCCTACTTCATCTTCTTCCAGTAAGGTATTACTATCAATTATTTTTTCATTCAACTGATTTTTAATTTTAAGTGATTTTGGCTAGTTAGGGTTTCATTTTTTTGTGTTATTGCAGAGCCGTGACGGACACACGTTGATTCCGTTGACTGTTAATCAGATTAGTAAAGCCTTGCTCTCTAATGATGATAAAGTTAATTTCCTCATTGACGGCGTTGATGTTAACAATGTATAAGCCTTTCCATATTTTATCTTCTTTCTCTTTCTTAGGGTTTTGATTTCTGTTAGTGATAAATATTTAAGTTAGTTTTGGTTGTTTGTGTTTGTGTGCGCGTAAAAGGATGAGAATGTGTATAAGCGCGGGATATTTATAGATATCATTTGAATTTTAGTGCTTACAGTAAATAATTACCGTGACATTATCATTGTTTCGTATACTTGAATATGTGTGCAAAAGGATGATAACATGAATAAGCGCGAATAAATTATAAATATCATTAGAATTTTAACGCTTATTACAGTTGTATAAATATATTTTCGCATTCATAAACGCGGACAAACATAAAACTTGTCTACGTTTAAAAGTAAAGAGATAAGTTTGTTATAGATGATTTGCTCACGCTTCGCGTGAGCAAATTAGGTGGAGCTCTACACTTTTAAATGTAAACGAGTTTTATGTTTGTTTGCAGTTATGAATACGCACATTTATTTATACAATTGTAAGCGTGAAAATTCTAATGATATTTACAATTTATTAGCGCTTATTCATGTCATCATCCTTTTGCGCGCATATTTGAGTATATGAAAGGATGATATTGTCATGGTAATTATTTACTGGTTTTAATTGAATTTAAATGGAAGTATGTTGTAATTGTAAAAAGAAAAGTAAGTTGTATACAATGGAAAAAAGGTGAAAGTAAGTTACCTTTTGGTGCAATTATTCATTATTTGTTAGTTGTCTATATTGGGCAGTATTATTTTGAACTAACGAAGTCACCACTTGTTTACTCGATTAGTAAAGTTACTGACTACCTTTGTTACTTCTGTTAAAATTAGGTTAAGTTGGTGGGGATGGTATTGAACAGGGCTGACAGGGTTACTGATATTTCTTTTGTGCTTGACGATGGTACTGGTCGCATTGACTGCAACAGATGGTATTAAAGATTTTTGTGCTTTTTTTTTACGACCCATGCTGTGGTTTCACGACATAATTTTGTGTGTTTGTGATGTTGTAGGACAAATGATCCAGTAGACACAAAGGAGATGGAGGCAATAAGGCATGTTCTCTATTCTGTTTTGGTTTGCGAATGAATACATGAGTTGTGGCATGTAGCTTGATTGAAAACTCGAAACTTATTGCCGTTTCTTCTTTTTTGTTTAGGGAGGGAATGTATGTTCGAGTTCATGGCCAACTGAAAGGATTTCAGGGGAAAAAGCAAATGGTGGTCTTTGGTATCAAGTATGATTTTTAAATCCATTTGCTTATCAGTTGATCTTTAGTTTCGTATGACTCTCCTGTCTATGATATATTTTGAGTGTCTCTTTGATCATTGATTTAGTTCATTCATAATAAAGAGTGAGCTCTATAACTGAATATGTCGTTTCATATAGAGTTGTTTTCTTCATTTAGTCTGAAATTATGTTTACCTAAAAACAAAGTATCATCTATTGGTTTTGGAGCTTAGTTCAAGATCTAATGCTATCTGTCAACCGATTTTTTTCTGTTACATGGGTCATATTACTGTATAAATTGCTGAATTTTTTCCTGAATTATTTTGTGATAGGTTTATAGCTAAACAACAAGCAACATATGTTCTAGTTATCCCTGTCCCTGAATTTTGGTCTTTGTTGCGCTTGAACATTCTAATGTCGTTGATATACGCACTCCAATCATATGTGAGATATATGTATGGTGTATATGATGTGAGATAGTTAGTTGCCCTTAAAAAATAAAATAAAAAATATGCACTCCAATCATTCTTTGTCTGAAGTGCAAATTACACCCGTATGCTGCTTCTTTGCAGCTTGTGAATTTTACACTGTAAGCATATTTCATAATGTTCATTTATTTGATAAATCATGCAAATCAGCGATACCTGGGCCAGAGAAATGAATATATTCATATATTTATGCTTGTAAAGAGATTAGTATTTGTATTTCATAACTTTTAAACTGGTTTCTGTAATGCTCGGTAGTCGGTAGGTTCAATAGGGCAATTAAACTCAGCCGTCTGGCTGGCCTATGCTATAATTATTTTGCTTATAGTGTTTGAAGAAAATTGAAAATGCCCGATGTTGGTTTTTTGTAAGCCACTTTTGATTATCGATTCATAGCTAAATGTTATTTGAAGAGTTCTGGTTATTGATGCATATAGAGATTGGTCTGTCATATTGTTGATATATGAATATATGATTAATATGGAGTAATTACTTTGGTTTAAGTTCAACTGCTTTAAGCTGTTCTTCATAGCTCTTGGTTTAAGTCAGAACAATACCACTAATCTTTAAGTATTAGTGTATTACTCATATATGTTATGATTTACACATCTATGGTACTGTACATTTGGTTAGAATAACTGTGTCAGTGAAACATGTTTCTGTTCATATATTACTTCTATTCTTCCTTTAAATAATAATCACGTCTATCCTTGCTTCATCTTAATCTATTTCATTTGTATCTTATCTTTCTGTATTAACAAATTGGATATGGATTTTATTGCTAATTGTCTCCCGTATTCAACTATTAATACATGGTAAAGACTATCGGCAGCAATATTATTACAGAAACTACAAGTTTCGCAACATATTGTATCGTTTTAGATGAATCTTTAGAGTTAGCTTTCTTCGTAGCTCTTTGTTTTGATAAATATATTAAAGTATCTCAGTGTCGTTACTTTGTTAAAGCTTATAGTGTTTGCGTACAATGTGACCAGTAACTTTCCTACTTTACGATCACACTTAATCTACATAAACTTGCAGGCCAGTGGAAGATTTTGATGAGATCACACATCACTTTGTTGAATGTATATATGTTCACTCTTACAACACAAAGTTAATGGTAAAATTTTACAATCCGACTCTGATTTCTTTTTATTTACCACATTGTTTATAAAGAGTAACGCTCAGTTTTTTTCGATGTGTAATTTAACAAAAATGATTTATGTCTGTGATAGAAAGCTGGTGGTACTAATCAAGCTCACATGCCTACTTCAACGACATATCAAACTGCCCCAGCAAATCAAGTAAGCAAATAGACTTTGTTTTCAGTTTTCAGTTTATTAGGCTTTCAGTCTCAAACAACTTTTTACATACTGCATACAACATTCAAACTGATGAGCTATTGAGCCTTGGTGCACCCAGGTTGCGGCTTAAATTAGAGATGTCAATATAGACGGTTGGGTAAGTGGTCAAAACAGGTCAATTTGTGGTATGTTGAAACATGATGTCTGGGTCGAGCTCACCTGAAACACATTTTGTTCATTCTGTTGAAGAAAATATTGATTGTTCGTATGCTATATATGATTACATGAAACATATTGCTTCAATAATAATCTAGTTTTTCGAAGAGAGTGTTTTTATTAGTTGTATGCATCAAAAGTATCCATAAGAAACTTTTGATCTGCTTCAATCCATTTGACCTGTGATAAATGAAACATAAGCTGAATCGACCGCTTAAAAGTAAATTGATTGAAATTCCACCTCTGGTTTGGCTATTGTTTACCATGTTTTTGTTTTGTTATTCTTAGTTCAATGGTCAACATCGAATGGATGGGGTCACAGGAATTGAAAAAATGGTGTTAGATTATTTGCAACTTCCTGGTAGCTTGTAAGTCTCCATGTAGCTTCTAATCAGCTTCTCTCAGCTATTGGCTTATTTTTGTTCCATATTTAAATACGCTGGGTTTCAGTACATGCTAGCCTGACTTTTAATGGTCAGATGTGAAATTGAATCTTAACTTGAGAAAACTGTGTTTCAGAGTTCGGGAAGTGGGGGTGCACCAAGAAGAACTTGTCAAACAGCTGGGCGTGCCTTTGCCCAAGATACTGTAATGTTCTTTCTTGTACACACACACATACACACAAACACAAATAGTAATGCTGACAGATGCTCTTATTTTTAACAGGGATGCACTTAATACTCTGGTATCGGATGGGGCTGTTTACACTTCGATTGATGATGCTCACTTTAAGTCCATTACCAATGGCTGATCAGGGTGCATGTCATGTCAGCATTGCTATGCTGGAACTGTTTTCCGTTAGCAAATGGATTGCTGGAATTTTGTTTAAATAGTACTTACTGCTTTTTCATAACTGCTCTTTCTAGACCTTCATGATATGCTAGACTTTTAAGTTCAAAATATTGTCTAGGAAATGCTGGGCATCTCATTTTATCTGATTTTTACTGTTATAATTCTGAACATGTAGTGTTCAGGTTACATATCACATTAATGAAAGGTTAAACATCCTAAAGTAAAGAAATTTAAACTTAAATTTAGTTATTAGTCAAAACTATAAAACAGAAGTAAGAAACCATACATACTTTCTTTTCTTTAAAAAAGATGGCCAAGGATAAGCTTCTAGCGAGACAAGTATGTAGCTGTTTGACTCAACTCTTTGATTTAGCGGATCACTATCATAACTTGTTATAGAAACAAAACCAGTTACTGAATCAAGACGAAAACCTTTGTATATGGTTATGCATAGTTGCTTTGCTAGGTCATCCTTACGCTAAAATTAGCTATCTGGTCTCAGTTGATTGGGATTCCGGTCTTCTCGACCATACCTAGCTTCGGACCCTGTGGCACTTGTAGAAAAGAGATTGTTATAGTCAGCACGTAGACGGTCTCAAAGCAGTGTTGAATTATTAGACCTTGATAGATCTTCTTGAGCACTCTAGAATCGTTAGTTATGTTACTGTAATCAATAACACACTAATAGACAATTTCTGTAACTTGTATTTAAAGCGGAAACAAACACAAGTTTAATACTAAGAACTTTTGATCCTCTATGGATCTTTTAATAATAATGAGAAGTGTTTTCTAAAAACGTAATTCAATACATAATCGTGTGTTCCTTTTATACACAAGGAACCCTAAACCGTTTCCCAAGAAACGTATATTCTAAAATTTCTAAAAGATATGCATTATCGCTTCCTAAATAAACTCATGCATATCCAAACTATAATACATAAAATACGGAAATATTATATCCGCATAAACAAATAATGCTAAAACTAGTCTTCAGCAGATATACTGCTTCAGCAGGAACCAGCTCTTCAGCAGTAACCTTCAGCAGTAACAGTCAGCATAATTCTTACTTAACAGAATTCCCAACAATCCTCCCCTAATCTTGAATTTGACCTGGTTAAGTTCAAGATTCTTGATAGATCTTTGAAGTTATATACCAAGAGGATTATAATAATACAACACCAGCAAAGAATCATCGTCAGCAGAATCTCTATGATCAACAAATATTTGAAAGTTCCATTCTTTGCAGCAACAAATGACTAAATGTACATCAAAACAAATTAGTTTCATACTATTCTCATCACTTCCAGGTGTGTTAACTCCTGTGAGAGGTGAATCATTGAAAATAATGGATTTGATGTCTCTTTACCAATAGCCATCACTACTGGAGTAGCCAAGTGTTCTAAGGTACACTGATAACCACATGAGTTTTAGCAAATCATCAGCTATAAACGGATTTGAGATGTCTTTACCTGTAGCCGTTTGCTCAGGACTAGCCAATTATTTTGATGAAAATCATCTTGGTTAACTGATTACCAAATATGGTTTTCCACTGCCTTTACCACAAGCCATATACATGTGGGCTAGCCAATTATTCAAAATCCATAAAGGAAAAATCCATGGTCAATTGACAACCATGTCAACTACTCAGTAATAAAGCAAGGGTGAGTTGAAAACCCTATGATTTTGAGCAAACCATTACAGCTATCAACAGATTTGATATGTCTTTACCAAAGCTGTACCCTTTGAACTAGCCAACTTTTTGATGAAATAGTCAACATCAGGTAAGTTGATGACCAAAAACACCAAACCTGCAGATAATAGACACAATACTATACAACAATTTTTTTTTTTTTTTTTTTTTTTTTTTTTTTTTTTTTTTTTTTTTTAATACTAAAATAAGAAAAATAAATATACAACATTATACCCTTAAACAGAAGCTGCTCTGGAAGTCATAATCCTTTGTTTGAAGACTTTCACCAAAGATTCAGCAAACAATCTTGCATTCCCAACTGGATCAGGAGGAATCTCCAACTTTTGTTGTAGCATTTTCTCTATCAGAGACACTTTCAGAGGATATCTTTTGCCAATATCCATAATAAGCCTTAGACCAGTTGTAGTTTCCAAAACATGAACATAAGGCATAGGATAGAACTTCCAACTCTGAACTTTCCATCTCTGATTGTTTTTCCATATATCAAAGCTAGCACCAGTGGAAGTAGAAGAATCAAACAACACTCTAAGATCACCCAACAAATACAATCCAGACCCTGTAGGAGTATGATTTGCATAATACTTGTGAACCAACTCATTTAGAGTGACTAAATCCTGATGATCAACAAGATGTAGAATCTCTTGAAGAAATGTAAAAGATATAGAAGTTTTATCCAATCTGTAAATGGTATTAACTTGGCCATTTTCAGTTAACTCCCAGTGAACCAAAACATCTCTAGTTGCCTCAGGCCAATCATCAGGGGATCCTTCTCTTATAAATGAAGCATTAGAAGCATTCACATTGATTAGGCTTTGTGTGGAATGTGAAGTTCTGACTTTAGCCATCCTCTTTGCTCTTCTTCCAGGAACATAAATAGCAGCATGAGGTAGAGAAGATGTAGCAGGAACTTCAGCTTCAGCAGATTCACCTTCTGCAGCATCAGTTTCCACTGATGGATTATTCATTTGTTCATAAGTAGAATCATGAGAAGATTCAAGTGCAGCAGATGCATATTGTTCATCCAGAGCCTTCCTCATCTGTTTGTCTCTAGCAGCTTGAAGTTCAGCTTCTCTTACCTTAAGCTTGTTAATACAAATATCGCCTAAAAACGTTATTTATATTTTACGATCTTTGCTAAGTTTTGTTAATGACAAAATATGAACTTTAGCTAAGAGTAAATCATCACTTTGAGTGTTTAAGTCTTGTTTAACTAATGTTTACATTTCCTTTTAAACTAAACATTGTTTTTATTTCTTAAATTAGAAAGTGTCTTGTCACATCACACTTATTTCTTAAAATAGAATTGTCACATCACATTTATGGCAAGTTTTGTCTATATGTATTTATGGTAAGAAATGTGTTTGACTTGCTTTGGTGTGGCTTACAAGTTTTGTGTTTGACTTGATTTAAATGATGTGACATTGTTTGGTTGCTAGGTGTTATGAGACAAGACCTTGTTTGGTTTGAAGAGTTATTGCAAAAACCTACTGCAGACCCGGCGGTACCCTGGGGGTACACGGGCGGAACCCATCTGAGGGTTCCGCCTGATCCGCCAGACATGCAGAATAGTTTGCTATAAATACCAAACCATTTGTTTGTTTTGTGTAACTCTTTAGGACTTATTCTCACATATTCTCTGAACTAACTCAGTAACCCTTGACTTGTGTGATTCTCTTATGTAGCAAGGAACTCCACAAGATCATTCAAGAAGTTGCAAGCTTCAACTCTAAAGTTGCAAGTCTTGGTAGCTTGGTCATGTATAAGCTTTGGTAGTTTATACTTCATGTGTGTCATGTATATAGAAGTTATAGGTTAGTATTTTAGGCCTCAAAATACGTAGTGTGTTGGGAGTTGTTGTACCCTAGTAAAAGAACTAACGGGAGTGGTTGTACCCTTGGTAAAGAACTCGACATCTAGCTTTGTGTCGGTAAAAGTGTAAGCGACGAATGGGAGTGGTTGTACCCTTGTAAAAGAACTCGACATCTAGCTTTGTGTCGGTAAAAGTATAAGCGACGTGTAAGGTTTTCTCCGCCGGTGAAAGGAGCTTGTTGATTAGTGTTTATAACTCTCGAGTTGGAAACTCGGGGCGTGGATGTAGGGCAAGGAAAAAGAGTCCTTGTAGCCGAACCACGATAAACTATCGTGTTGTGGTTTGATTGTTTCTTTCTCTATCTTTGCTTATTATATGTTGTTGTTTAGTTAGAATTGTTGATCACATATAAAGCTTTTCAAAGAACCAAAACAAGTAAAGTTGTTCTTAGATCTTTAAACATAAGTAAAAGCTTTTCAAAGAACTAAACAAGCAAAGTTAAGATCATTACAAGTAAAGCTTTTCAAAGTATGAAACAAGTTAAGTTAGAATTGTTATCCACATGAAAAGTCTTTTCAAAGAATCAAACATATTAAGTTGTGTTTATATCTTTAACCAAACGTCAAGTTCTCAAAGGTTATTCAAGTTAAAAAGGATTTAAAAAGCGGTAAACTATTCAACCCCCCTTCTAGTTTTCCACAATTGGCATCAGGAGCTACGTTACTCAAGATCTTTAAAATAGAATGTATTTTAAAACTTGGATCGATCCATGGATTTTGAAAATCTCAAAGAAGGGCAACCTATTCAAAACCAACCGCTATTTGAAAAAGAAAACTTACTTGAATGGAAAAGTAATTTTGAAAACTATGTGAAATCAATTGATCAACATCTTTGGCATATTATTTCTTTTTTTAATTTCAAACCAAAGAAAACAAGTTTTTGAAAACCAAGATAACTATCTTAAACTTGATAAAAATACTAAAGCTAAAACAATGCTTTACAAAGCTTTAGTACCAAATATGAAAGAATGTATTTTTGTCAAAAGGCTAATGATGTTTGGAAAAATATGGTAAACTTTCATCAAGAAATATGTCAAGTCAAAGATGATCAATTTGATCTTACATATGAATTAGAAGTTTTAGAAAAACTAATTGATAGACACTTAGTAGAAGTTAATACATGTGCTACTAGTTTAAATGCTTTAAATGAAGGTACAAGTGAAGATGAGTACGTGTGTTTTGATGAACCTGCTTGCGTATCTTGGAATGTAATGGATGTTGACGAAGACAATGATCCGGTAGTTTATTGTCAACTTATTGATACAACAAGCAAGGTGTTAGTTAAGGTGATTACTCGTGTCAAGCTCGTAGTAGTCTTGCTTGCGATTCATGGAATAACTCGGATGAAGATGAAGTCAATCATCCAGTTTGTGATTCTATACTAGATAAAACATCAAGCAAGGTACACTTTGAAATCAAACTCTTTTGCTTTGATTAATTTATCCTAGGGTTTTCTAAACTAGAAAATGAGTCTAAACATTTGTGCAACATGGACCTAAAAGCTATCTTCAAGAATGAGTCTTCAAAATCTCTTAAGAATATCTTTGAAAAGGAAATCTTATTAGAAGATAAAATGTCTAAAATTAAGAGTAATGTTGAAATTAATCTAGAATGTAAATTATGTCTAGATTACAAACATGAGATTAAAATGCAAAATGAGTAAGGAAAAATTATTAGTTAAATTTGATGAAAGCTCAAAATCTCTTGAAAGATTGTTGAGGAGTCAAAGGTTGTTTAAAGATAAAACCGGATTAGGATTTAACTCAAAAGCACCATTAACTAATAAAACAAAGCAAGTAAAATTTGTCTAACCTAGAAGAGAGATTTAGAGATAATTCTATCTCTAATAGAAACTCATGATAAAAGAATTAAGATTATCATACTCTTTGCTTTTATATGATTGTCTAACCTTCTTGGATACATGAGTTATTTAGTTTCAAAGCATGTCGTCAAACCAAGTTTTTACGCTTAATGCTTATCGGCTTGATAGCATCTCTATGCAATTTAAAAGGTACGCATTACTTAAACTTGACTTTGGTTATATCTTGTCTCTAGCATTATGTGCTCAAATATGTGTTATTTGTAATACTCTAGAGTGTCTACCTGCTATTTGTAAATAACTAAGATTAGATTCTATGCAACGAGGAATTTAGTCTTTAGTACTAGTAGGAGATATAAGGTGTTTTGGTTATTTAACCATCAAGAGATAAACACAAAAAACTCTTGAGTATGTCTCACTCAACTCTTGCTTACAAGTGAGCTAACTAAGAATTTCCTAAGTGTTAAAATGTCTAACACTTTGGTGATGCTTGCAAAACAAACCTTTGTTAAACAATTTTCTCAAACACCATACTTTGAGTCTTTAATTGTGTCTTTCTTCAATCACTCCTTTATGATAATCTCACATAAAACACACAAGGTAAAATAAATCACATTAGCATATATTAGGATGTGTGAAAGAAAATAAGTTTTCAACATCTAGGATTTACACATCAAATGTGACACATAGTCTAATGATGTTGTACCTCTTGGACTTTTTAAAAATAAATAGAGTTCATAGTGTCTTAAGTAAGAAAACCTAAAGAGTCGAGGAGTCGTTGAATATGACATTTAACGAGTGATCTCCTCCTTCTATGATATCATCTTTGGTAGATGATAACTTAGTCGAAAGTCCAATGATGGCAAGACAAGCATGGAATAAAAGTACAAAACAACATCTTCTCACCTTGAGTTAAACATTAAATCAAGTAAAATTGACATAAGTTATAAAACTTGATTTATAGGTCATTAGTTGTGTCTAAACAAATTCAACAAAAATAATTTTTGGAATTTAGAATAAAACAAATAGTGAAACAAAGTAATCAAGTGAGTATAGTGTCAATATTTGAAAGACCTTTTGATAATAAAAGCAAGCCACAAAAGCAAGGGATTTTAACTTAAAGACATTCCTAGTTGCTCTCTTGTTCTCAATGGTTAAGTTATTGATGACCTATCAAGAATGAGATTAGTAAATCCGTAGGTAAAACTAAACGTAGAGAAATGTTTGGAAGACTATTTGTTCTCATAACATTTAGATTCAACATTATGTTTAGCTTTTGTCTATGTGCTCGTGTTAACGAAGATCCTTAAACAACTCGTTAGTTAAGCCTAGTTGGATACATCATAAGGTACTACACAACTAGGATTATGGTCTCCCAAAAGAACGGGAATAGAAACCATAGTGTATGCCAAATGGAATTATGTCGGTAATAAGTTGATAAGAAAAGCACAAGTGGTACTTGCACTTTTATACTTACTTACCCAATGATTCTCCAAAACGCGTAAGATTCTCAAATTAGTATCGGATGGAGAAGCACATCAACAAGCTCCGCTTGAACAAGCAAACTCGCATCAACAACGGAATTCATCTTATCAACATTGTTATACCTTCAACAAAGGAAGCATCGACTTCAGCGACAATTCAATCCATTATGTTCTTAATTGAAATATTGTGATCCATCATCATCGTCTTGGTAAAAATGTTCATTGAGGAACATCTTAACTAAGTAAGTCTTATACGTTAACCATTCTATCAACGTTTTCACAAAACCTCTTGAATGAGAAGCATTCATCATCCCTAGGCTTAGTCAAGGACTCATAAGACCTAAAACCTTAGTTTTGAACATTAGGATAAAACCACAAAAATCAAGACAATTCCTTTTGAGTTTTCCCTGCAGATCCCACGGCACCCTCAGACCATACGGGCGGAACCCACTTTTTGGTTCCGCCTGGTCCGCCAAAGCCACAGAATGTTTTATTTAAGTTCAAAACCAAACACCTCTTTACTCACAACTCCAACTTACCATCAGCCCATAAGATTCACAAAATGAGCAAAACTTCAAGCATATTCCTCATAACCTTTCATCACTCGAACCTCAAACAACCAATGTGAAATGAGAAACCGAGTTATCCTTTGTCATATCAATATCGAGTCATCCACCACTTCCATGCCCTCAAAGAAACCAAGAGTTAATATCATCTTCACCAATAACTCCACCTAGTCATCTTCACAAGAAGATTCCACAATGTAACCAAACAAGTGTGTCATCCCCACTATAACCTAACCTATTAAGATTAAACCACCTTTCATGACACATAAACCTATGTTCACCTTTGTGTCGCTCTTTGAAACAAAGGGCAATTGTCATATCCATACTCTCATTAACATATTTGTCTATGTCGTCAAAAGTCAAGTGAATTTCATTATGAAATGCGTCTCTTCTACTTTCTAGCAAGTGAAGAACACAAAGAAGATATCCAAGCTTTAAGTGTTGTCAAACAATCACCACCTCATTTCACATATCCACCCTCGGTCGTCACCCATACTTTACCACCGTTCACCACATTGTTAAAACAAATGAAAAACGTCATTGAAACATCACTTGCATTACAAAACATTTTTAAGCATCAAAATGAGTCAAGTCAACCGCACCTCCACATTGTGTTCATATAGGCACACACTAGAACATACACATTACAATAGTCATTTACTTAAATGTGAAATTTTGATTTTCTAGGAATCATCATGCCTCCTCTAACTCACTACGACCACAAGGACACCATCAAGTACCTACCCAAACACCACAAAACCAAAGGTCTTACTCAAACTCAAATCGTTGTCTTCAAAGCCTTAGAAAAACAATATGTCCATAAGGGTAGAACCATTGATCCATCCTTCTTAGAAGGTACAAACCTCTACACGGAATTTGCGACAATCAACTTTGAGTGTCTCTTAGAAATCGACGAGCCTATTTGTTCTAGGTTCACTTTAGAATTCTATGCATCCATCACCCTCTCCAAGGATGAGTATGGTCGCATGTCTATTAACTTTAGGGCTAGTAGTCATCAATACTCCTTCACCCTCGAGGAGTTTGCTCAAATCCTAGGTGTCCCAAACCTTGGTACTTGCATCTACTCCTACTTGAACTCCCTCTCAACTCTTGACACACTCTTTGACCGCATCTATCCCTATGATAACCCTCTTGTGTCCAAAGATGAACTTCGTGACCACCTCTTCATTAGAACCGCCAACACTAGAAGAACTAGAACCGGAAATGAGGTCATCAAGAACCCATATGGAATGGAAATCCATGAACTCAAGCCCCAATTAAAGGAATGGGAAGAACTCCTTAGAACCAATGAAATTAGCACCATAGGAAACCGGGATCACATCAATGTTTGCCTTTGCTACATGCTCTACTCCTTGTCCGTTAGGCAACCCTTCAACCTTGCCTACTACTTGACCAAGAGAATGACCGACATTCCCGTGCAAGGCACAACGTCTATGCCATATGGAATGCTCTTGACCCGTCTCTTTAGGTTCATCTCTCCCATTCCATCAACTCCTATAGGTCTTCACCTAGACTACTTTCTTATTCCACACGCTTTTGTCCCACTAAGTGATAGGAGAATCTACAAAGCCCAAGGTAAACATTTTCCAACTCTAGGCTCCCACCTCTATATTACTTTTCCAAACTTCGGATATTCCAAATGAGTCGGCGGAGTTCAAGCAAACAAATGGGATGTTCAAAAACATCGAGAGATTTCTTGAAATGCTCAAGAAGAAGATTGACCGTCTCTGAGAGCGGGTGTGTAGGAGTGTTTGGCACTAGGCGCCATTTGAACGATTTGGTCATTTAAACATTACGTGTTATGTATTTGTGTGTTGGTAAGTTATTTGGTACTATTTGGAACTTGTAGGAACTAACAATGATGTAGGAAGACAACATTTGGCTAGTTGTCAAATTTTCATGCTTATGGCAATTCTTACTAAGTATAGTGAAATCCTCGACCTCAAGGTCAAAGTCTTATGATATGTATGTTTACGTGTCTAATTTTTGCATTGCCTAACCAGAAATGCATTATCTTTTTGATTTTAGGAGTTTTCGAAAATTTTGAAAATCATCTCGCGGGTCAAAAACGCGGACTGCCAACTTTTTAGGGTCTGGCGGATCTGGCGGAACCCAAAATTGGGGTCCGCCAATGTATTTTCTGGGAATTCCAGAAATAGACCAACGGACCAGGCGGTACCCTCAAATGGGTTCCGCCAGTGTCTTCTGAGGGTTCCGCCAGACACCTGCAGAAAATTCTTCCATTTTTCTTAAGTCCAAAACTTGTAATGTGTCAAAACCATTATCCTAAGTGAGAAACATCTTCCATTAACTCCAATAACCATATTAGAATAACTCTCACTCACTAAAACAATTAGGAAGACACTTCCCTCCAAAAATTCAAATTCAAACATAACTAACCCAAGGAACCCTTTTAAAGGATCCTTCAAACCATTGAAACATTTTCAACCAAATCACATCCCATGATCACAAAGCATTGAGTGCATATGTTGATCTTTCACTCCATCCTATTCCATTGAATTAACATCAAATGATGTGACATGGTCATGAAAATCATTTGAAACCTCATTCTTTGAATGATAGAACATCAAATCCAAACACCCATTTCAACACCTTTTCAACCATATAAATTTGAAAGTTTTGCAACAATTCAAATCACACCATAACCATCAAAATCCTTCTCAAAAACCACTAGGATTAGTGTCAAACCTTGTTACTTCAACAAAACCATCAAGTCAAACTCATCATCTTCAAGTGATGCTTCGCTTAACATTTCTTCACCTATCCAAGATTTCATTAACCTCACTACCTCAACACCATCCTCAACACATTTCAATACCAATGTGATCACTATTCAAGATTTGCTTAATCTTGCTACTTCAACACTTACACCAATGGAACTTTTCCATACACCACCAACATCACCACATCCACTATTGGAAACTTTTGAAAACCTATCACCTAAACCATCAAGCCCTCCATCATTGTCACTCTTTGACACCATTGCCGAAATGGAAACCCATCAACAACCAATATTTCAACCATACGAGTCATTGGATGATGCACCTCATCCACCGTCATTGCTTGAGAGTTTAGCCTACCTTTATGCTAAATCCTCAATTTTTCCAAATGGTCAAGGTCATACACACCTACAATCATTTGTGTTTCACCCCATTCACAAAAACCTTCATGGTAACCATTTACAAATAACCAAGCCTACACCATTTTGTTCAAACAACAACCACCACAACAACAATAACTACCACTACCACAAGAACCTTCCCAACACTTTGAATCTGTATTTTCTTCGTATAAGAAAATAAAAGCATCTCAATGATCTTCCACTAAGACCAACAACAACCACCACCTTTCACAAATGAATAACCAAGGTCATTGCTTAACCAAAATGAGTCTTTCGACCACAACCAACCACCACAACAAGAGTATCATCACCCAAAAACATTGTTGTTTCACCCTATCCAATAAAATGAGGTTTATCCTAAACCACATTGTGGAACGTCTCAAGTTTAGAGTCTCCAAAATGAAACAAAACCGTTTCTTTTGGAAAATGTTGCTCATTAAAACCAACAAACCAAGTTTAGAGTACCAACACCACCTCAAGTTTAGAGTCTCCAAAATGAAACAAAACCGTTTCTTTTGGAAAATGTTTCCCATTTAAACCAACAAACCAAAACCCGTGTCACCCTCTCAACCTTCAAAATAAAGCCCACTACAACCACAACCCACATTTTCTTCCTTAAACAACCTTAGCCTTGTTTTTGGAAAATGTTTCTCACAAAGGAAAATGATGATTTCCTTGTAGCTTTTTATGGTCGTAGCTTATTTGTAGTTATTTCTTTATTTCTAGAGGTAGGATAGTGTAACCAAAATTTCTTGTCTTTGACTTTTTAAGAAGTCTAAATTTTACATGAAATGAATTTCATTACACTACAAAGTTTTCTTTGTTTGTTGACCATTTAGGTATGATGTGTGAACTATACCTTGTTATGGTACCATACATAAATCTTGTGCTTTAGAAACTAACCTCTCTTTTTGTAGGTTCATTATCCATGTTTTCCTTCCTTGATACTCCATTTAGGGGAGTAATATTCAAGGGGGAGCATGAGTGTTGTACTATTTCACTTCACAACTCTTAGTTGTGTTTTAACATGAAACACCTTCATGACTTATCTTGTGCGGAAACTAACTTTTCTTTTGTAGGTTCAAAATCCATGTCTCCGCTCTTGGCACTCCAATTAGGGGGAGTATCGTCCAAGGGGGAGCATGGCCATTATTCCGCTTCGCTTCTCTACTTTTTGTTTCGACAAAAAGGGGGAGATTTTATATTAAACTTGTTCAACTTTTGATATTTCCGCTTCGCTAACTCTTTGCAAAAACAAGTTTTAATACTAACTTTATAAGACTTAACACTAAATCTTATGGCTTACTTTTAAATAAAGTTTATGTTTTGTCATCAACAAAAACGGGGAGATTGTTAATACAAATATCGCCTAAAAACGTTATTTATATTTTACGATCTTTGCTAAGTTTTGTTAATGACAAAATATGAACTTTAGCTAAGAGTAAATCATCACTTTGAGTGTTTAAGTCTTGTTTAACTAATGTTTACATTTCCTTTTAAACTAAACATTGTTTTTATTTCTTAAATTAGAAAGTGTCTTGTCACATCACACTTATTTCTTAAAATAGAATTGTCACATCACATTTATGGCAAGTTTTGTCTATATGTATTTATGGTAAGAAATGTGTTTGACTTGCTTTGGTGTGGCTTACAAGTTTTGTGTTTGACTTGATTTAAGTGATGTGACATTGTTTGGTTGCTAGGTGTTATGAGACAAGACCTTGTTTGGTTTGAAGAGTTATTGCAAAAACCTACTGCAGACCCGGCGGGACCCTGGGGGTACACGGGCGGAACCCATCTACAAAACAAACAAATGGTTTGGTATTTATAGCAAACTATTCTGCATGTCTGGCGGATCAGGCGGAACCCATCTGAGGGTTCCGCCTGATCCGCCAGACATGCAGAATAGTTTGCTATAAATACCAAACCATTTGTTTGTTTTGTGTAACTCTTTAGGACTTATTCTCACATATTCTCTGAACTAACTCAGTAACCCTTGACTTGTGTGATTCTCTTATGTAGCAAGGAACTCCACAAGATCATTCAAGAAGTTGCAAGCTTCAACTCTAAAGTTGCAAGTCCTGGTAGCTTGGTCATGTATAAGCTTTGGTAGTTTATACTTCATGTGTGTCATGTATATAGAAGTTATAGGTTAGTATTTTAGGCCTCAAAATACGTAGTGTGTTGGGAGTTGTTGTACCCTAGTAAAAGAACTAACGGGAGTGGTTGTACCCTTGGTAAAGAACTCGACATCTAGCTTTGTGTCGGTAAAAGTGTAAGCGACGAATGGGAGTGGTTGTACCCTTGTAAAAGAACTCGACATCTAGCTTTGTGTCGGTAAAAGTATAAGCGACGTGTAAGGTTTTCTCCGCCGGTGAAAGGAGCTTGTTGATTAGTGTTTATAACTCTCGAGTTGGAAACTCGGGGCGTGGATGTAGGGCAAGGAAAAAGAGTCCTTGTAGCCGAACCACGATAAACTATCGTGTTGTGGTTTGATTGTTTCTTTCTCTATCTTTGCTTATTATATGTTGTTGTTTAGTTAGAATTGTTGATCACATATAAAGCTTTTCAAAGAACCAAAACAAGTAAAGTTGTTCTTAGATCTTTAAACATAAGTAAAAGCTTTTCAAAGAACTAAACAAGCAAAGTTAAGATCATTACAAGTAAAGCTTTTCAAAGTATGAAACAAGTTAAGTTAGAATTGTTATCCACATGAAAAGTCTTTTCAAAGAATCAAACATATTAAGTTGTGTTTATATCTTTAACCAAACGTCAAGTTCTCAAAGGTTATTCAAGTTAAAAAGGATTTAAAAAGCGGTAAACTATTCAACCCCCCTTCTAGTTTTCCACAAAGCTCATGAAATCTTTCAAGTTCAGCTTTTTGTTCCTCATCTAACTTCTTAGCAGCCTCTTCATCCAATCTTTCCTCCTCCAGTTGTCTTCTGGTTCTCTTTCTAGATGGAGGATCTTCTGCTATCACTTGAGCTTTACCTTTATCCACATAAGATGAAGCAGCAACATGTGGTACATCAGCAGAAGTATCAGGTAAAGATACCTTTTCAGCAGCAACAGGAATATTAACAGATGAACCAGCATCAACATTGAGGAGAGGAATATTCTTAGAAGCACCCATTCCAGCTTTGTCATTTCTAGCCTTGATCTTGTTATACATTTGAACCAATTTGTCAAATGGAAGTGCCCACACTTATTTCTTAGTCCAAGCAGTATTATATAATGAACTGCTTTGAGTCATATGTTTATCTCTTTTAGCTTTGGCTTTTAACTCATCTGCTACTATCTTCCTCAACTTCAGCACTTTCACAATTTCAGAAGTCCGGTCTTGTTTCTCCACCCTTTTACCAAGAATGTCTGTAGCTAAATCAGGAGTAGCAAGCACTTGTTGTCCAATATGCTGCCAATCTGACTCATCAAACTCTTGAACAGCAGCATCCAGTTCTCTTTGTCTTTCAATAGGCAAAGTAGAAACATATCTTTGAGTGGCAGACTGGTATGCTGCATCAAACTTGGCTTGCTGTGCTTCAGCCATATCAGCACTTTTCTTATAATATTCCCATTCTTGGAAGAGTTTTTCTTGTGCAGCTCTGTCTTCAGCTGTAACAAGCTCATCCTCAGCCACATCTGTTCCTTCAGCAAGATCATCATGAGGAACATTCAAATCTTCCATAGGTTCATCATGTAATTCTTGAACGTCTCTATCAGGAGAAACTTGTTGATTCTCAGATGAATTATGAACATGGGAATTCAAATACTCTTTCCCTGCTACAAAGAATGCTTCTCCTGATGTATTACCTTTATCAGCAGATTTGTTAGCAGCAACACCACTTGGTGATTGTTTCTCCTGAAGTATATCAGTAGCTTCAGCCATGAGCACATCATCATCACCACTAGACACTTTGGAAGATTCAGCAGCTTTCCTTGCCAAATACTGTCTTGTACTTCTTCTTCTGCTGAATAGAATTTGTGGTTTAGATTTAGGTACTTCAGCAGCTTTAGGAGGAACAACATTAGACTGTCGAGCAACTTCAACTAGAATTTCAAGAGAATCCAAATTTGCCTCCTGATGTACTTCAGTAGCATCCAGTCCATTCTTACTTTGCTTCTGCTGATTCAGCTGTGCCTCCAAATCTTGAACCTTACTTTTCAACCTTTCAATTTCATTACCAAGAGTAGTCTTGGTATCAACAAGCTCCTTTTGGAGATCATCAGTCATTTTCATGTACCTGCAAAGTGAATCATATACAAAAGTGAGAGTAATAGGGTCCTCTGCTCTACCAGCTGATTGCTCAGTGGTAAGTGGAGCTTCATTGAACCCAACAGGAGAAACAGACTCATGTACAACATTAGGAAAGCCTTCATCAATTGGCTCTCTCATAGGACTGGGTGTAGGTAGTCCAGTGAACTCAGGTTCAAGAGGCTGAAATGTATCTTCAAACTCATGAATTTACTCAACTGGAGCATCCTGAGATGGTGAAATGGTAGGACTAGGTGACATATGTACAGGGGTAGGTGGTGGTAAGTCAGTAGAAATAGGTAATGGTTCAGCAGTTGTAGCTGGCTCTTCCTCCATTACCACTGAAGGATTACCATCAGCAGCAACACCAGAAGATGATGGATTACCATCATCAGCAGTATTATGAGCAGGCACATTACCAGCATCATCACCCTCAACTACATTATCATTGCCATGTGGCAACATAGCTTCTAACATAGGGTGATGTTCCCCATTATAATTTGTTTTCATTGAGGCAAACAACTTAGAACCAAGACTTTTAATAGGCACATGGGTTCTATCTTCAGTGGTTATGTCTAAAATTATTTATAAGAACCTAGGGTACATTAAAAACTTATGTTGTTGTTTATCAATATTTTCTAGCATATTATCAAAAATAAACTTAGAAAAATTATAAGTTAGACCCTTAGAAAGACAAACAATACCACAACCCAATTGTAGAGAGAATTGGTTCCATCCACCACACTTGTTGCTAATACATTGGAGCAGCAAATGCACCAAATACCTCCACTTAGGACAAAATTGATTCTTGTGCCACTTAGATGTATCAGTACTTTGATATCCAGCTTCCCTTAGCCCAACAAGAATCTCTGCAGTGTTGGAATGATACACACCATTCTCATCATCCAACTGAAGTTTTGTCCTAATCAAACCTTCTGTCACCACATACTCTACACCATCAATCTCAGCTACAATCTCTGTGTCAGATCTCTTTGTAGCAGATGCCCAAAATTGCTTCACCATTGATTCACAATTCAGATTGGGACTATGTGTCAAAGCATAATGAATCTTTGACCTTTGTAGAAACTCCACCATTAAATCGAATTCTTCATGTCCCTTTGCCTTTTTCAGAATAGCATACTTGTTATGATCTCCTTTCAATTCAAGTTGTGCCATTGGAATAAACTTGCGTGAGACGGTTATGAATTACACAGAGAGTAATGGGTTTAAGTAGAGTGATACGCGAATAATTTTGTTTAGGAGGAGATATGCAAAGTGGGTTATATTTGGAAGTTCCCCAATCGTGGTCAAAATTATCAGAACTAATTATTGACCGAGTCTGACGTGTAATTCAAAAACTTCCAATTTCAAAATTACCCTTCAGCATAAATGAAGGTCAAATCTGCTGAGGAATGGTCAACATCAGCAGAAACCAAGCAAATGTAAAAATATCTTCGGTGAATATCTTGATTTTACTGTGCCACCCAACTCGCATTAATTATCAAAACGCCTAAACTTGGCTTATTTAATCACCCCCAAATAACACATCTCAGTCATCAATTTACCCCAAATCATCTCTCAAAACCTAATTTCCCAATTAAACCCAATTCATCACCAAAACCATGTCATCAAACCCAGAAACTGCATATCAAAATTCCTCTTCTTCATCATCAGAAGAAGATTTACCACCATATCCTTGGGAGCTTGATGATTCCGACTATGAAAGAGAAATGGAAAGACGATGGGATGCACATGAAAGACAATGGAATGCACATAGGAAGGGTGAACCAAGCCATGTACCCATTCCTGCTGAGAGAGAACTTGTCTCTCCCTTCATCTGTACCTCTGATGAAGACTCTTCAGAGGAGGAAAATGAAGATCCATCCTTTCTTCCTCCTTCCACACCAGAGAGATCCCAACCAAGATCAAGTAAGAGAGATCCATCTCTTCCAACATCACAAAATGAGGTGTTGGATCTTCCTGCTCCAGGACCTGATCTTTCTTCACAAGAGCACATCGGACAGAGCAAGAAGGCAGAGATTATACGTAAGGGAAAGGAGAAGCTGAAGTAGATGATTGAGGAATGTTGCCATGGACCAAAGTTCTTGAGTATTTTCTTGACTTTGGTACTTGAGCATCTTCACAGTCTTCCTTCTCTTCTTTTTCCATTTTTATCTTCAGCTTCATCATTGTACTTGTCATAGCCTCAAGTATTTTGTAATAAGTGATAGAAGCTAGTAGTACTCAATTAGGCAAATGTTTAGGAATGGTCATTGTAATCCAGTTGGAACTTTGAATGTAAGCTGTAACTCGTTTCTTTGAATGAATGAAAAGATCTTCTTTATTAATCAACTTTGTAAGACCTTCAGCATAAGCAACTAATCAAAAGAAACCATGTTCAGCATACTTGACCACATTCCCTTGAATACAGGTCTTAGTGACTTTAACATACAACTCAAAACATCTGCAAGACAGACATAAAATATGCAAATACACCAAACAACTTGCAAAAAGATTAGTGGGTTAGTGTTAAAACTCAAAAAGTATACAAATTCTACAAAGTTTACACTCACAATCCTCCCCTGAGGCATATGCCTCCCCTGAGGCTTATGCCTCCCCTTAAACTTTGCAGTTAAGGGTTAAGCATACCAATATGGACCACCAAATATTGAAACCTTGGTCCATCAAATGCTTTGGTTAACAAATCTGCCACATGCTCATCTGTGTGAACTTTTACCACTTTAATTAAATGTTTCTCATAAGCATCCCTGATAAAGTGGTGCCGGATTTCAATATGTTTGGTTCTATTATGAAAAACTGGATTTTTAAAAATGCAAATTGTACTTTGATTGTCAATGAAAATGGTAGTATTCATAAAGTTATACCCATAATCCAGCAATTGATTCTGAATCCATAGAACCTGTCCACAACAATTGGCAGCAGCAACATACTCTGCTTCAGTAGTAGAGGTAGCAACAATGGTCTGTTTCTTGCATTGCCAAGAAATCAGTCTCCTTCCAAGGAATTGGCAACCTCCAGTTGTGGATCTTCTATCCAAATTTGCACCAGCATAGTCACTATCACTATAAGCTGCTAGCTGAAATGGAGACTCTTTGGGATACCAAAGACCTAATTTGGGTTGGCCTTTTAGGTACTTAAAAATCTTTTTGACAGCATTCAGGTGAGAGGTAAGTGGAGTGACTTGGTGCCTGGAACATGCACTCACAGCAAATGTAATATCAGGTCTTGAGGCAGTCAAATACATCAAAGAACCAATCATTGACCTGTATAAATGAACATTCACAGGGAGATCAGGATCAATATTGTTCTTTGGTTTGGGAGCCTCATAGGGAGTAGTGGCAGTCCTGACATTCTCCATATCAAATTTTGACAACATATCCTTTACATATTTCTCCTAATGTATGAAAATACCATCAGGTTTCTGCTGAACCTGTAAACCCAAGAAGAAAGTGAGTTCTCCCATGGCACTCATTTGAAATTCTCCCTTCATCAGATCCTCAAACTCTCTACACCATGCTTCTTTGGTGGAACCAAAGATAATATCATTCACATACACCTGCACAAGAATAATATCCCTAGAATCTTTCTTGAGGAATAGAGTCTTGTCAATGGCACCTCTTCTGTAGCCATGCTTCAGCAGAAATGTGGAAAGTCTAGCATACCAAGCTCTGGGAGCTTGATGAAGTCCATAGAGAGCTTTGACAACCTTGTACACATACTCAGGATGATCAGGGTCCTCAAATCCTTTGGGTTGAGTCACATATACCTCCTCTTCAGTCTCACCATATAAGAAAGCACCTTTAACATCCATCTGATAAACCATAAAGCCCATATAAGAGGCATAGGCCAAAAATATCCTAATAGCTTCAACTCTGGCCACTGGTGCAAAAACTTCATCATAGTCAATGCCTTCCTCTTGTCTAAACCCTTGAGCCACTAGTCTAGCTTTGTTCTTCACCACAACCCCCCTTGCATCTCTTTTATTCTTCAAAATCCATTTTGTCCCAATGGCATATTTACCATCAGGAAGAGGAACCAAAATCCAAACCTGCTGAATTTTAAATTGCAGCATCTCTTCTTGCATTGCTTCAAGCCAACTTGGATCTGCCAGTGCTTGAGGAACACTAGTTGGCTCTATTTGAGAAAGAAAGCATGCAAACAGACAATGTTTGAAGTCTGTATGATTGTCCCTCTTTTGATTGTAGACATAAGAGATGAAAGCAACTTCACCATATTTTGTATTCTTTACAGTGCTTCTAGATCTAACAGGATCTTTAGGATCTCCAATAATCTTTGATAAGGGATGAGCATTATGAATCCTTTTTGTTGCTGTAGGGTGAACATCAATTGTGGCATCAAGGTTGTTGACTGTAGGGCCAAACTCAGTATCATAAGAAGCTGAGTGAAATAGGACAGGCTTTGGCTGATAATTCCCAAGATCAGAAGGACTTGGAAATCTTGTAAAGGGCTTCTCCAAGTCTGTAGATGCTTCAGTAGAAATGGGAGAGTTGGCATCATTAGTATCAGCAGCTTTGAACTTGTCAGTGGGAATAGGTGTGCCTTCAGTAGAATCATCAGCAGTATCCTTGTTTCCACTGACTGCTTGTGCTGATTGATGTAGGACTGCTTCAGTCTCTTGTGTAACCTTTTCATTGAGTTTCTGAGCTTCCTTAGTAGCAGCATGTTCTTGCTTCTTCAGTCTTGCAAGATCCTCTGCATAATGTGACTCATCATCTTGTTCAGCAGCAGAATGATTACCTACAAATTGGTTAGGTGGAAAAGATGGTACAACAATGGTGTGTTCATCTGGCTCAGATTCACATTCTGAGTCATTATCCATGGAACCTGCAGGGTTAGAATTTGGATCTTTGGTACCTGCATTAGGATTAGAAGCATGTCTAGTATAACTCAAATAGTCAGTCAAATAATCTAGGTCAAAATACCAAGAATGGTCTTGTCCCTGAATATTAGGCTGATCTTCAAGAAATCTTAGGTTAAGGGTCTCTTCTATCCTTTTGGCATTCAGATTATAAACCCTATAGGCCTTGCTATGAGCTGAATAACCCACAATATATCCCTCATCAGCTTTCCCATCAAACTTACCAAGTATATCAGTAGTATTTAAAATGGTCACTTTGCATCCAAAAGGCTTAAGGTAATGTATGTCTGGAACTTTCCCAGTGAGAAGTTCATAAGGTGTCTTGACATGATGTCTAGTGATGGATATCCTGTTCAAGACATAGCAAGCAGTACTTACTGCTTCAGTCCAAAACATAGTGGGTAATTTGGAGTCTTCAAGCATAGATCTTGCTGCCTCAATGAGGGTTCTATTTTTCCTTTCAGCAACCCCATTTTGTTGTGGGGTCCTTGGAGCACTATAGTCCCTTCTAATCCCCTTAGAATTACAGAATTCTATGAAAACAACATTTTTGAATTCTGTCCCATTGTCACACCTAATCCCTTTAACCTTTTTATTAAGCTGGTTTTCAATTAAAGTGATGAATTCTTTCAAAATAGGAGTTGTTTCATCTTTAGTTTTTAGAAAGAATACCCAACAAAACCTGCTAGAATCATCTGTGATAACCAGGCAGAAGTACTTATGATCAATACTTCTGATAGGAATTGGACCAAAGAGATCCATGTGCAGCAACTGAAGAGGTTCTGAAATGGTGCTCACAGCTTTGATGGCTTTGTAAGAGGCTCTGTGTTGCTTTCCCTTGTTGCAAGCAATACAATTGTGTTCGTTGGTGAAGAGTTTAGAAGGAAGGCCCTGAACAAGACCAAGTTTAGACAACTTGTTGATAGTCTTATAATTCACATGAGCCATTCTTCTATGCCATTTGGTAGATTCATCCTGGGAAGCTTTGGCCACCAAACATGTTAGATCACCTTCTGGCTTGACATCATTCAGATTGAATGTGTACAAGTTGAAGGTTCTAGGAACTCTCAGCAAAACAGTTGTGTCTTCTGGAAGTTTGAAGTCCTTGGAGAGTACAAGACACTCATCTTCAGAGAAGAAAATCACTAAACTTAAAACGATTTTTTAGAACACGCAACAACCTCCCCGGCAGCGGTGCCAAATTTTGATTGAGGCTAAACCATCAGATATAATTGACCAAGGTCAACTAGTCAAAAACAGCTTATCCCAATGCTCCGTGGATAGTATAGTGTGTCCCCGGGTCGTTAAAGTCTCAGCGAGATTGAAATGGTGTTATTTGAAATCGTTTATGAGTGAGTGGCACTGAGGACAGTAGCCCAGATGATATGGAATTGATTTTGCTACTGTTATTTTGGTATTTGTACACAGATATAATATTCACAAAAATCAGATATACAGATATATGCACAAATTTACAATTAAGGTCACGTAACAGATAGGAAATTTGGTAAATTAAAAACTACAGGGGGTGCTTTTGAAACTTTTGAAACTTAAAATTAAAAAGAAAATTGAAAATGAAAATGAAAATGAAATTATAAAAATGATTATTTTACTATTTAAATATTATTTAATTAATTAAACTAAATAAAATGTAATTTAAAACCTAATTTAAATGAACTAATAATTATAAATATTATAAATTAAACTAAAAATTTGCAAAAACAATTTCTAAACTTAAAATAGAACTTGAAGAAAGTATAAAAAAATAAAAATAAATATTTTTGTCTTTTTATGAGTTTTATATTAATTAAAAACTATTTATCTTATTTAAACTAATTAAACTATTTTAAATTACAATTAATACTAAATTAACTTAGAAAATTATGAGAAAATCTATAAAATTATTTAACCATTACAGGAATCCTACAAAATTATAAAAACTTCTAAAAATTATAATTAAGGCTATTCCACTAATTATTTACCTTTTAATTACTTAAATCTAATTTAAATAATTAAAATAAGAAAAATGGAAAATGAACAGTATAAATTAAAAATATATTTTCTAAAAGTCTATTATATTATATTAGAGCTAGGAAAAATATAAAAACTAGGTTTTTCTTTATAAAAACTAAATATGCTATTTAATACTTAATATTAATTAATAATTAATAAAACTAAAATTAAATCTAATAAATACTAAATTATAATATAAAAATCTAATAAAATTACTAAAAATACTTTGATATAAAAGGAAATTAATAAAAATATAAAAACACCAAGTACTTAACAAAATTCTAAAAATGAAAATTTAAATTTAAATTACATTAAATAGAAACTATCACTTAAAATTAATTTGGATTTTCTTGAATTTTCTTTTACAAACTTGTTTTATACCTAAAAACAAACACTTTTAATGAAAACAACTTTTTTACAACTTGAAAATAAGCTAAGATTAAGCTAAAAAGTCCGCATAGTTGACTTTGGTTGATTATCAAGGCAAATAAGCTCAAATGAGAAAATGTGGGGTCCACTGATGTTGATTAAGGTACAAATAAGTTACTTGAGCTTAATTAAGCTAAAAACAACAAGCTATGACCATGGATAAGCTGATAAGCAACAAAATAAGCACAATGAAACTTGGTACTTTACTGAAAATGGGACAGAACTTGGGGTGGATTCCAGGTGGGGTCCACAAGGCCTAGGGTCAAACTAATGGTCAAAGGGGGAAGCCAGGTAGGAGGGGGGTTGGGAAAACCTAAAACTAAGGTATGGGGACCATTGTGATGGCCACAAACCACCACCAAAGGTGGTGGTGTGGATGATAACCTGCTGGTGCAGGAGAGGCAAACAGCCCTGCAGCCCTGTTTGGAGGGTTGTGGGGCCCAAGGGAAAAATCACCAAAATAATGGGGCTATGGAAACTTGTAGCTGAGCTGAGGGACTACATACCCTAACAAGCTCAAATCCTAAAACCTAATGTAAAATTCTATAGAAATCCCACTAGATTTGGAAAAACCAAGTGAATGCAACTTTGACTTTTTATAAAAACTTTAACCTTTGACTTTATTGGATTTCTACTGGATCTAATCTAAACCTAGATGCAATGTAAAGTTGTAAGTGACCTAAATTAAGCTAAGGAGTGAACTTATGTAACATTTTGATGAGAATTGAAACATGTAATAGTAACAGTTAATGAAAAACACCAATGAAATGCTAATTTTGACTTTCATGCAAATAAGGCCTGGTTTTTATGTTATAAATTAGCTATTATATCCTAATGTGAAGTGTCTTAACCATTTGTAACAACTCAAACCATCAAGAACACAGAACATAGGTTTGAGCCAAACACCCCTTTATGAATGGACTGTTTTGAGTTTTGCAAAGATTCACATTGATTCAGGGCATAATTGCATTCCCTAAGTTGTATTATGATAATTAAAGCTGAGTTAATCACAAATATACTAATAAATACAACAGAAACCTAAAAATCACTAATCATGCTTTTAACTTGAGAAAAATAAAACTTAAAGCAATTATGCAATCTAATACACAAGCATGTAAGATTAAAGTATATTCTTATCTAAAAACTCTAATGAAGCATTAAAACATCAATAAACCAAACCACAAGCAAGTGCACAATAAAATGCCAAAATTTAAGAAGTAACTTACAACTTGTGTGCAAACTCAGATCTGAAAACCCAAGTGCCAAGAACCAACTTAACACCTCCCAAGAGGTTCTAATACTCATTGCAATACATCTGGAACCATGTTCCTTGCTTGCATCATCATACACAATTATTTTTAATTTATGACCTAATTATTCCTATTTTTTTTTTTTAAGTAATTATGAATACTGAGCAAGACTACTCAGTGAGATTTGAGAACTTTTAAAAACTTAAAATAAAGCTTAATAGAGCTGAAAATAACAAGAACAACAACATATAACATTAATAAAGTAAATTTGTCAATTTTACTTTAAAAATGCCAAAATGAGATTCACAAAAGTAAACTTGAAATTGATATTGTTGAAAGTTAAACTACACTGGAAATGTGAGATACAAGCTTTGAATACTTGGAATTACAATTGAATTGCTAAATTACATTACCTACGATTACCTAAAACTAAAACTACACTAATGCCTGCTCACTTCTGCTCCTCTTTCTCTTTATAGCATCCCAGGGTGTTAGTGGGACCCACAGGGTCAAATCCCACCACTTTGATTGAATTTTGGATAACCTTTGCCCTTTCTCCATTTTTTGGCGGGAAAGGATGTTATTTGCAATTTGTTCTGAAACAGACCCTAGGGGGGGGGGGGTTGGGATGTGATTGGTTATTGGGGAATGGTATTTGGCAGGGATAAGGGTGTGGGTGTTGCAAGTGGTGCAAGAGGGGGAAAAACCAGGGGTGGAGAATGGTATTGGTGAGTGGTTTTGGGTTTTGGAGGTAAGGGAAAGGTCAAACGGGGGTTTGACCGGCTCTTTTTATTTAAAACGTGGGTGGGCTTTTTTGTAGTTGGGCTTGGGTAAGGTGTGGGCTGTTTGGTGGATCAGGGAAGGGGTATTGGACTTGGTTTATTTTAAGGATCCGTTTGGTTTTATTAAGAAACAACACAAGGACCAATTTTGTAATATTTGAAAATTGAGGGGCTGGTCATGAAATTTTCCCAAAGTCATCATAAGGGTTGAATTGGTCAAGGATGAATAGTATGAGGACCTGTTTTGACTTTTTCCAATTTTTGAGCTTGTAGGGACCATTTCTGTCAATTCACCAAACTTCAGGGACCAATCTTGTAACTTTCCCAATTTTCACACCAAGGGACCATTTGTGAACATTTTAACTTTCCAAGGACCATGAAAGACTTTTTGACTTCAAAATATTTTGCTTAGGGGTCATATTTGCCAATTTTGAAACTTGAAGGACCAAATGTGTAATTTTTGCAAACTTGCCATCAAAGGACTTAATATGACTTTTTATGATTTCAAAAGGACCTTTGATGACTTTTTATTGAAAATAAAGGCATAGGGACTAGTTTTGTCAATTCTTGAAAGTTGAGGGACTAAAACTGCCAATTTTGCAAACTTTGTACGTTTTTCATCTGTTTTTGATTATTTTGCATTTGAAACATGTAAAACACTTTTCTGGGATATTTTACTATTTTGATTCAATATTGAGTGTTTTTAGATGTTTTGGCAGCTCAGAAAAGGTAAAAATGATGAGTATTTACACACTCATCAATGTCACTAACATTCTTCCACATTTGCCTAGGTTTCCTTTGACTAAAACATACACCCATTCTTTGCTCATGAAAGGTACAATCCTTAATCAAATAAGATTTACTTCCACACACAAAACATTTCTTCTTTTTAGAAGATTTATTCAAACCAAAGGAAGTTCCATAACATGAAAAAGTATTCAAACCACCATGATAAACAGAATTGTTTTTAACAGAACTAAAAGTATTATTTTGCAAAGAATTTAAAAACAAGTCTTCAGTAGAAACTGTCTTGTTATCAGCAGCAACTCTAGAAGGCTTGTGGGGAGTCTTGGGTGATGTCTTTGGTGTGGTCTTGGGAGTGGTCTTGGGCAGGTCAGACTTCTCACTTGAATCACAGCTGGCAAATGAGGTAGACCCTTCATCAGAAGACTTGTCACTGTCACAACAAGAGACAAAGTCAGTAGATTTAATAATAGGGTCTAGCAAGTCAGTTGACTTTTTGCCATAGAGATGGTGTGATCCATCAAAGTCACTAGGTATGGACAGGTCTATAGGTATATGTTCCCCTCTTATAGGTCCAGGGACAACATTCATTCCCCCTTCCTTAACAAATTTAACAGGTGTTTGATAAGCTAAGGCTGGTTCAGGGTCAAAAACACTAGACATCTCAGGATATGTTAACTCTTCAGGATCTATATATTTCTCATATCCTAATGCTTTTCTAGACCTAACAGATTGGCGACCATCAATCAATTTACTCAAATTAGATGCTCCTTCCTGCCATTTCATACAACCAGCTATCTGATGCGTGGGAATCGCACCTTGCTTTACCTCTCGAGGGATCTCGAGAAGCTTACAACCCCCACCAGGCAGTGTACCTGATCGTTGTAGTATAGTATAGTGACAAGTACCGGGGGATTGATCGTTCAGCTAGGAATAGTGTCGTTAGGATTGAAATTAATCTAACTAGGTCTAAAGGTGAAGGATGATTCTTTTTATGTTTTTATATTTTATGAAAAGCAAGTAAAAATCTCGGGTATTGGGAGTGTGGGCGGAATTAGTTGCTAATCAACTAACCCAAAAGCTACTAATTAAACTAATTAACAAGAAAAGTAAACTAGGTTTCTACAAGATAAGTGAAGCATGTCTACCTATGATATGTTATTCCTTGCTAGCTATCCAATCCTACCTATTGAATTGTAACCTTGTTTTAATTGACGGGTTGTATTCCTTAATACCATTCATGGGGTGGCATACATAACTCCCCAATTCTATGAGCTCTTATCTCCTCCTACACCATGCCCAGCACAACTATAGGGATTGTAAACAGTGGCTCATGCATTAAATACAACCAATAAAGACCTAGTACGCCTCGGTTCATGTTTCTTAAGACGTTCAAGCATGTTACCATTTGGAGATCTGCCAGTTTTCTTAAGCCTAACATATAAATCATTCAATCAAAACAAGAATCAATAGGAAACAAGGATTATAAACTAAACCAATTAGATCTATCGAAGTGTCACGCCCTAATTGATGAAGATAGACACAAACATCAACAAGGAATCAATAAGATCTAATCAATTATATACAAGTTTCACACAATCATAAGTAGACACAAGGTGAATTAACAAAACATAATCAAAGAAGGACAATCAACAAGAATAATGAAAGACATAGTTGAGATAGAATCATCAAACCAATACATGATGTTTATGAAGTGATTGAAACCCTCTAAGTTGCTGGAAAAACACCCACCTAAACCCAGGAATCGACTTTAGGGTTCAGGGCTTACAAAAAATGAAGTTATGAAGTTATATTTATAGGCATGTTTTCTGTCGGCCCTTCTTGACGGCGTCAGCTCGTCCTCTTGACGCCGTCAAGACCATTTTTTCACCAAATTGTAGATCTCTTCGTCCTCTTCGCGTGGGCTTTTGAATCACCTAAATCCGAGTTCGTATGCAAAAGTTATGACCAAAACAATATCAGCTACTCCGCGCGCAAGTTTTGACAAGTTTACACGTGACGGCCTTGGTGACGCCTTCAGGTACACGTGACGGCCTTGGTGACGCCGTCATCAACTACGAATTTTAATTCTTGGGATTTTGACGCCGTCAGAATTTACTCTTGACGCCTTCATGTACTGTTCCCAGCATGGAAAATTGAGACTTTGCCGTTTTCTTCACTTTTATGCTCCAAAAACGTCCAAAATGGCTTCTTTTCCAGAATTCACTCTCCAAGTACCTAAAATCACAAAAGGAACAATTTAGGACAATATTTGATCAAATAAATTCGGATTCGGGCTTAAATGACCCCCTAAAAACGGATCATTTTTCGCCTCATCACTATCTCTTTATCTAACTTAGCTTGTATTTCTTGTTTTTCCTTTTCTATATCAGACTTCTCTTTTTCAGTACGTCTTAAGTCTATCTTAGCAATTTCTAAATCACTTTCTAGAACTCTTATTTTTTCATCATATTTAACTTGATTCTTTTGAAACCAGACTTTTTGTTTCTCTAAAGTTTTTAAAGCCATTTTATAGGACTCTACTTCAATATAACACTCATTGTACTTTGGTTTCAATTCATCATATTCTTGTTTAAGCTCATTGTATCTTACACTACATCCAAACACACAGTTGTGTACCTGAGAGATTCCCATCAAGGAGACTTGCTCCTTCTTGTCCTCTAAAGGTGAGTATGCCAGCAGATTCACTTGTGTAGAAGTAAAAGCTTCCTCTCCAGTAGGTTCATGTTCAGCCCAATCAATCTGGTGATCCAGAGTCACCATAGCTTTTGAAGGTGCAACCTTAGTAGTCCCTGCTTCCAATGGATAAGAGCCATATCTAACTTCATCACCAGACTTCCTCTCCTTGCATTCTCTTGAAAAATGTCCCACTTGACCACAAGTGTAACATTTAACCTTCCTTCTATCAAACCTTGCTGCCTCTCTTCCATTAAAGCCAAACTTCCTTCCAGACTTGGTTTCAAACCTCTTAATATTCATAGAGATCATTGCAAGCTGCCATTTTAAGTGCATCTCCTCCATCTCCAAAGGATCTACCTGTTCAAAATCCTCATAAGCAAGAAACTGTTGATGTTCATATTCAGCCACAAATGAATAAACAATGTCATCCATTATACTACTGGATTTTGATTTAGGAGCAGATTGAGTTTGGGTTTGAGAAGATGCTCCTGATGAATAAGAGCTTGAGGCATGATGCACAGGTTTTGTAGTGGTGCCAACAAATGCAGAGTGAGTGGATGGACGAATGGGACTTCTAACATCAGGCTCAAGTGATTTAAGCCTGTTGTAGAGGTCATCAAAGGACATCATGTCCAACCCACCCTTAGTCTTGAGAGCAATACAGACTTGCAACCAAGATGGTGGCAAAGATCTCAGAAATTTAGCATTACAGTCATCATTGTCTGGTCTAGCCTTCAGCTGATTAAGTTGACTTAAAATCTTGTGGAACCTGTCATAGCCTTTGTGAATTCCTTCTTCCTCAGATATCTGAAACTCTTGAAACTGCTGCTTCAACTTAGACTTCTTCAACCTTATTGATTCCTCATTCCCACCAAGTCTAGCCTTTATTACCATCCAAATATCCTTGGCATCCTCCATGAAGTGGAAGTCACCTGATTCGCCTGAAACAGTCATAAAATATCAACCAAGTTATGGTCAATAAGTAAAACAGCTTAAACCAATGCTTCCGTGGAATACAGTGTTTCCCCGGGTCGTTAGATCCCAACGAGGTGTGGATGGTATTAAAAACGGGTTTGTGATCGGGTGAATTTGAATAGGAAATGGTATAAGTGTGAGTGATTGATTACACTAGGGTTTTATTAAACAAAATAGCTTAGATAAACTAGAAGAGTGATTACGTAAAAGTTGGATATCTAAAAACGTTTAAAACTTAAAAACGCGTACGTTTAATTTAAATCTACGTAAACGTATGAAACAAAAACGATTTTAACTAAAGTAGGAATTTGCATGCCTTAGGGGCTTAAATGCAAATTAAATAAACTTAAAATATTTATTTTATAATTACTAATTATTTAATTAATTATTATCATTTAATAACTATTATTAATTATTTAATAATTTACTAATAAATAAGAAAATGTAAAATAAGTCTTGAAAATTAAAATTAAAATTTGTAAAAGTTTAAAATATTATAAAACTTATTTTAAAATTAAAAATATATTTTTAAGACTATTTATCTAATTATTATTAATTATTAACTATTTAATTATTATTTAACTAATTATATGATTTAAATTATTATAAATACTAAAAAGACTTAGATAATTAAGAAGATTTTTATGAATCTAATTAACCATCACAGGAATCCTGAAAAAATATAAAAAGTTTGTTTTATGTATTTTTAAACTAAATTACTAATTATTATTCTAATTATTAATTAATTACCAATTAAACTAATTAAATTATAAAAACTATAAGATGAACAGTAAAAATTATGGAAAAATTATAAAAATGTTTTATAACATATAAAAGCTAGGAAAAATATAATAACTAGGTGTTGCTTTATAAAAACTAATAATGCTATTTAATACTTAATTATTAAATAAATATACATAAAACTAATATTAATTCTAATAAATACTAAATGACAAATTAAAAATCTGAGAAAAAATTATTAAAAATACTTTAATATAAAAGGAAATTAATAAAAATATAAAAATATAGGCTACTTAACAAAAATCTAAGAATGAAAATTAAAATTTAAATTATATTAAATAGAAACTATCACTTATTATTAAATTGGTTTTTCTTGATTTTTCTTTTACAAATCTATTTATATCTAAAAACAAACAACTTTTGTAAAAACAACTATTTTAGAACCTAATAATAAGCACTGTGGAAGCTTATTAGCTTCACAGTTGACTTTGTTTGACCAAACAAATAAATAAGCTCAAATGAGCTTGAATGGAACCCACTATGGTTGATTATGGACTAAATAAGTTGAATGAAATTGTTTAAGCAAGAAAAAGCAAATTTGGTCCACAGAATAAGTTAAGAAGCCAACAATAAGCAATTGGATACTTATTTCAAAACTGAAAAGGGGACAGAGTTCATTGGTTGATTCAGGTGGGTCCCACAGGTTTTAAGGTCAAACCTTTGGTCAAGGGTTGAAGTATGGTAGGAGGGGGGTTGAAAAAATCAAGGTGGAGGCTGTGGGGCCCAATGAGGTGGTCAGAAACCACCACTAGTTGGGTTAACTGCTGCAGCAAGGCAATACCTTGCCCTGCAGGTGCGATTAGGTGAAGGTGGGGCCCAGTACAAAATTCACAAAAATTAAGGGAAGCAAGGATCTTAAAGATGAGCTGTTGGACTACAAGTCCTAACAATTTCAAGTTCTAAATCCTACTCCTAAATTCTATAAAATTCTTGGAGTTTTGAAAAAAAAATTGAGATGTGCAATGTTGACTTTTTAGTTTAAACACCTATATTGACTTTTATGAACTTTGGATGATTCTAATTTACTGAAAACATGATGATAAGTTATAATGAGATGATCTAAAGCTAAAATAACTAGTTATGAAATGATATGATAGTTCTTGGAAACCAACTGTGTAACAGTTGGTTATAACTAAATATTGAGAGTGGTTTTGACTTTTTATCTAATGACACTAAGGTTCTAATGTTTCATTAACTTATTATAACCTATGTGAATATGTTTTGAACACAAACAACAACTGAACCACCTAGGTGATGAGTGAACAAGCTTAAGCCAAACACCCCTATAACATGATTATTTTGAGATTTAACCAGCAATTAAGTGCTAAGGCTTATGAGATCAATCCACAATCACTTATTATGACTAAGTGAACTGAATTAAGCATGAAAGCATGGGTCTCAACCTATATTACTCATAATCTTCTAATGACTACTTAGGCAGTTGAATCAAAATATGAACCACAAAAAAATCTACTAAGCTAATGAACAATATTAAGCTACATCCTAACTTAAGTATACCTAATGAACATAAAGAGACAGAAATAAGTAGGAATTGAAGTTATGAACAATACCAAATAAAAACTTGGAGGAAAATTGCTTACGAGGCCTGTGAGTGTGCAAAACAGTGAACCAATGAACCAAATTAACTATCCTAAACCTCCCATGAGGTTCTAAACCATGTTCATCCAAAAACCAACATGCTCTACTGCTTTTCCTTCTTCTTCTTCTGATTTTTTTTATTTTTCAACTATTTTTTTCTATTTTTTAGTATTTTTGTGATTACACTCTAAACTGGATTTTTAGGATATCTAAAAGCTTTAATAAGCTTTGTCAGGGCTTATGTGAGCTTATTAATTCAATACAACAACACTAATATCAATATTCCATAGATATGAGAATTTTGGAATTTTAAGAAATGCATAAACTGAGAATCCAAATGAAACTTGAAATTGATGCTTAGAAAAGTTTTACAATACTCTGAATTTGCTTAATTAAACACTAGAAAGCTTAAAGGTACAATTGAATTTGAAATTGAAATTTATACTATTCGACCCTAAACTATTCTACTTACTCTCATAATCCTTTATCCCTGCTTCTCTTTGGCTTTATATAGACTTTTGAGGTTCCTAGTTGCCTTCTGAGACTTTCCCACTTTAGTTTACAACCCTTGGATTACTGCAATTCATCATAGTCGTTTAAACAATTTTGGCGCCAAAAAGTCCTAGGGGCAGCTGTAGTAGCGTGTGAGGGATTTAAGGGCAATTAAGGAGTCTTGGAAGGTTGTGGAGAGTTGGGGGGGACAAGGTGGGTGTGAGGTGGAAGCCAGGTGGTGGTAAAACCACCCTTGTTTTGGCTGTGTGAGGTGGGAGAGGGAAGGATGAACAGTGTTGGTGGTATGGCGGGGTCAAAGGGTCAACGCCCTGGTAATATTTAAAAGGGGTGTGGGATTTTGGTTATTTGGGCTTGGGATTGGGTTGGATCAGGGGTGTGGGCTGGTTGTGTTGTATGTTTGAATTGTATTTGGTGGTTTTATATTTAATAAGGATCCGTTTGGTTTGTAATTTATCACAAGGACCAAAATTGTAATTTGTGCAAAGTTGAGGGGTTGATTATGTAATTCTCCCAAAGTATCTTCAAGGACCTAACTTTCCAAATATGATAAACCAAGGACCAGAAATGTAATTATTTTCCATTTTAAATTTCCAAGGACCTTTTTTTGCTAAACTGTGAAACTTCAGGGACCAATTATGTAATTTCACCAAACTTTCCAACCAAGGACCATTCCTGCCATAAAAGATTAGTATAAGGACCAAAATTGATTTTCTCAAAGTTTTTACATCCCAGGGACCATTTATGTCAATTTCTAAAGTATAGGGACTAAACTTGTAATTTTGTAAAACTTTACACAAAGGACTAAACATGTAATTTGTGATTCAAAAAGGACCTTTGGTGACTTTTTCAAGTTTTTAGAATGACCAGGGACTAGTTTTGACAACTTTTGAAACTTGAGGGACTGAAACTGCCAATTATGCAAACTTTGTTCGTTTTTTTATCTGTTTTTGATTATTTTGCATTTGAAACATATAAAACACACTTCTAAGATATTTTAAGTATTTTGATGCATATTTGAGTGTATTTGGATATTTTGGCAGTTCAGATTGGTATAAAATGATGAGTATTTAGACACTCATCAATCCCCCACACTAAAACATTGCTAGTCCCTAGCAATCTTTTGAGAAAAACTTAATGGATTTGAAAAACTCTTTACCAAAAGCCATCACTTCTGGAGTAGCCAAATGTATCAGTTCAAGTAAGAACTCTGGTCCACCTGATAACCATGTGATTTTGAGCAAACCACCAGCTGTCAACGGATTTGATTTGTCTTTACCAAAATCCGTTTGCTTCTGGACTAGCCAACTCTTGATGGAATAGTCAACATCTTGGTGAGCTGATTACCAATTATGGTTTTTCCAATGCCTTTACCACAAGCCATAATCTTGCGGGCTAGCCAACTCATTTGCTTTTGAGGATATGGGGAGTTGAGGAACCATACAATTTTGGGAAAATTGCAAGCCATCAACGGTTTTGAGATATCTTTACCAAGAGCCGTTTGCTCCTGGATTAGCCAATCCTTATGTGGGTTAGATATGGTGGACTGATAACCATTTATTGCGTTCTAAGTGAGAAAAAAAAATTTAAAATTTGGGCTAAAATGGGGGTTCTTGATGGAACATGTGTTTAAATTCGTTAGAATAACGAATCTCCCCCATACTTAGAACTGAATATTGTCCTCAATATTCAAAGTACCGGGTGTTAAACCAACACTTAGAACGTAAGAAGAAAAATACTCCATAGCCTTTATTTTAGTTTATGTACATTTTTTTTGTGAGGATATTTACATATATACAATCATGTGGGTTAGTATCTCCCCCACACTTAGGGTGAAAACCCCAAGTACATGCTACTGTTTTTGATTACCGAGTTGCTAGCTTGACTCGACCTCGAATTAAATTGTTCATGAGGAAGCTACTGTTTTTGATAACCGAGTCGCTAGCTTGACTCGACCCCGAATTCATTGGTTCATGGGGAAGTAAGTGGACTAAACAATCTCCATCGGACTTTCATTTAAGATGTTTGGATAAACATTTGAAGCACGTGAAAGTTCCACACCGATGAGATATACAGAGAGACCCTGGCTCATAATTTATAAATGAGAATGCCGGGGTCAAAGATAATGTCCTCACTCCCGAAAGAGTGAAGAACAGGAGAAGCCACGGGATATATGAAGAAAAGAAAGAAAATCATGATAAATATCATGACTAGCTCCTCATCTTCAATAGGAGAATTCATTGTTTCATGAATCTCCTCTTTTAAGCTCGTTTGATCAAGACATATTATGGGTATGTCTAGATCAAAATAGAAATTATCATACTCCGGTGGAGATATGATATGAGTGAGTTCACAGGAGAACTCCTCAAAGGTGAATGATTCGTATTCGGGATTGATTTGAGCGAGTTCACTGGGGAACTCCTCAAAAGTAAATGATTCATGTACGGGAAGAGAATTATAAGAATGAGAAGTGGTAATACCACTTATCTTCTCTCCCGTATGATCAAAATGGAACGTTTGCAATTTCAGAATAGAATCATTGATCAAAACCTCACTATCCTTGACGGGGATAGGAGATGAAATAGGCTTTTCATTAAAAGCCTCGATTCTAGAAATGAGAAGATTAGCATTTAATAATGTAAGACGAAGAGCTTCGTCCTGGATTATTTCTTCATCATTCTCTTCTTCTGAGTTGACAAGCTCAGAAGGTAATTCCCCCACATAACTTATGTCTCCACGAGATAAAGAATAGTTCTCATCAGAATCAGAGAACATCTCAATATGATCATTTGGAAAGACAAGATGGGGAGGGATATCACACATGTGATCAAGAATTCCCTGTGACTTACTTGGGATTGAGACAAGGTTCTCAACACTAGACTTTATGAATTCGTCAGATTCCTTTGCAGGAATTGTGTCAAGATGCTCGTCCCCCATGCTCAGAGAGTGAGTGGGAACCTCGGGTGTGATAACATCAAACTGAGGGAGCTGAGAAGGACTAGCATACATGGATTTTATAATTTCCATTTGTTCTGCTGCTAGTAATTCTCCCATACTCTTTTCTCCCTGTATTTCCATGGAAGGAGTCTCAACTGATGAACTTGATGAGGTATCATCACTTTCATCATCTTCATCGAGAAGAGCAGCATTGTGAAATTTGGAACGTGTTATAGCTGCTCGTTCTAAGACTAGTAATTCTTCCATGCTTCTTTTGTCTCTAGCTGCATGTTCTTCTGCAAGTAGTTCTTCCATGGATTTCCCACGGGACTGTTGGATGAGTGTAATTTGTGGGGGTGTGGATGTGTCAAACCGGGACGGTTGACATTGATAATCATTATGAGGACCCCCACAATATATACAAGAAGAACTTGGAGCACGGCGAAGAGAAATATTAGCCAACTCCTCCTTAAGGTCTTTAAGTTTCTCAAGAACCTCTAGACAAAGGTCTTTCGGGTATTGAGGAGTTGCTTGGATCATTTGGCACTGTGGAGGTGGGTCTTGAAACGAATAATCGTAATTGTTGCAAGGAAATGGATTCCCTGTTTGGCAATCCGAGCTAAAGTGAGGACCTCCACAGTACTCACAACAGTTAAACTGATGTGGCTGTGAGTCATATGTGTTTGAGTCATAATTGTTATCAGGAACCTGCTCATAGACAAGCGTGCTTCCTGATTGACAATCAGAACTGTAGTGTGAACCACCACAATACTCACAACAGTTAAACTGCTGAGTCTCATGGTGTGGAAGCTGATGGAATGAATCAGTCATGTCAGGGTAGGAATAGGGATTCTGGTTATAGACAGACCCGTTTCCTGACTCTACCATGCCACAACTGGGGCAATTACCACCATTATAAGGACTACCACACCATTGACAGACAAGAAGGTGAAAATGAGACATAGAAAGAATCAAATAGTTTTGGAGGGTGAGAAATGAAGAATCAAAAAGGTAGGAGGATAAAGGTGAATATTTTTGGTGTTTTTGAAAATTTTTGTAATAATAAGGAAAATATTTTTGGGTTTTTGTGTTCGTTGAAAACTAATTTTAAAATGTTTTCGGGAACTGTTTTGTTTTTATATGATAATAATATGAACAAGGATGGATAAATATACAATGAGCGTTTATTCAGATTCACTAATACGCAAAATCGTTTAAAATAAGCGCACAACCTCCCCGGCAGCGGCGCCAAATTTTGATTGGCCTGAAACAGTCAGAAAATATCAACCAAGTTATGGTCAATAAGTCAAACAGCTTAAACCAATGCTTCCGTGGAAAACAGTGTTTCCCCGGGTCGTTAGATCCCAACGAGGTGTGGATGGTATTAAAAACGGGTTTGTGATCGGGTGAATTTGAATAGGAAATAGTATAAGTGTGAGTGATTGATTACACTAGGGTTTTATTAAACAAAATAGCTTAGATAACCTATAAGAGTGATTACGTAAAAGCTAGATATCTAAAAACGTTTAAAACCTAAAAACGCGTACGTTTAATTTAAATCTACGTAAACGTACGAAACAAAAACGATTTTAACTAAAGTAGGAATTTGCATGCCTTAGGGGCTTAAATGCAAATTAAATAAACTTAAAATATTTATTTTATAATTACTAATTATTTAATTAATTATTATCATTTAATAACTATTATTAATTATTTAATAATTCACTAATAAATAAGAAAATGTAAAATAAGTCTTGAAAATTAAAATTAAAATTTGTAAAAGTTTAAAATATTATAAAACTTATTTTAAAATTAAAAATATATTTTTAAGACTATTTATCTAATTATTATTAATTATTAACTATTTAATTATTATTTAACTAATTATATGATTTAAATTATTATAAATACTAAAAAGACTTAGATAATTAAGAAGATTTTTATAAATCTAATTAACCATCACAGGAATCCTAAAAAATTATAAAAAGTTTGTTTTATGTATTTTTAAACTAAATTACTAATTATTATTCTAATTATTAATTAATTACCAATTAAACTAATTAAATTATAAAAACTATAATATGAACAGTAAAAATTATGGAAAAATTTATAAAAATGTTTTATAACATATAAAATCTAGGAAAAATATAAAAACTGGGTGTTGCTTTATAAAAACTAATTATGCTATTTAATACTTAATTATTATATAAATATAAATAAAACTAATATTAATTCTAATAAATACTAAATGACAAAATAAAAATCTGAGAAAATTATTAAAAATACTTTAATACAAAAGGAAATTAATAAAAATATAAAAATATAGGTTACTTAACAAAAATCTAAGAATGAAAATTAAAATTTAAATTATATTAAATAGAAACTATCACTTATTATTAAATTGGTTTTTCTTGATTTTTCTTTTACAAATCTATTTTATATCTAAAAACAAACAACTTTTGTAAAAACAACTATTTTAGAACCTAATAATAAGCACTGTGTAAGCTTATTAGCTTCACAGTTGACTTTGTTTGACCAAACAAAGAAATAAGCTCAAATGAGCTTGAATAGAACCCACTATGGTTGATTCTGGACTAAATAAGTTGAATGAAAATGTTTAAGCAAGAAAAAGCAAATTTGGTCCACAGAATAAGCTAAGAAGCCAACAATAAGCACTTGGATACTTATTTCAAAACTGAAAAGGGGACAGAGTTCATTGGTTGATTCAGGTGGGTCCCACAGGTTTTAAGGTCAAACCTTTGGTCAAGGGTTGAAGTATGGTAGGAGGGGGGTTTAAAGGATTAAGGTGGAGGCTGTGGGGCCCAATGAGGTTGTCAGAAACCACCACCAAAGTGGTGGTGATGGTTGGGTTAACTGCTGCAGCAAGGCAATACCTTGCCCTGCAGGTGTGATTAGGTGAAAATGGAGCCCAGTACAAAATTCACAAAAATTAAGGGAAGCAAGGATCTTAAAGATGAGCTGTTGGACTACAAGTCCTAACAATTTCAAGTTCTAAATCCTACTCCTAAATTCTATAAAATTCTTGGAGTTTTGAAAAAAAACTGAGATGTGCAATGTTGACTTTTTAGTTTAAACACCTATATTGACTTTTATGAACTTTAGATGATTCTAATTTACTGAAAACATGATGATAAGTTATAATGAGATGATCTAAAGCTAAAATAACTAGTTATGAAATGATATGATAGTTCTTGGAAACCAACTGTGTAACAGTTGGCTATAACTAAATATTGAGAGTGGTTTTGACTTTTTATCTAATGACACTAAGGTTCTAATGTTTCATTAACTTATTATAACCTATGTGAATATGTTTTGAACACAAACAACAACTGAACCACCTAGGTGATGAGTGAACAAGCTTAAGCCAAACACCCCTATAACATGATTATTTTGAGATTTAACCAGCAATTAAGTGCTAAGGCTTATGAGATCAATCCACAATCACTTATTATGACTAAGTGAACTAAATTAAGCATGAAAGCATGGGTCTCAACCTATATTACTCATAATCTTCTAATGACTACTTAGGCAGTTGAATCAAAATATGAACCACAATAAAATCTACTAAGCTAATGAACAATATTAAGCTTCATCCTAACTTAAGTATACCTAATGAACATAAAGAGACAGAAATAAGTAGGAATTGAGGTTATGAACAGTACCAAATAAAAACTTGGAGGAAAATTGCTTACGAGGCCTGTGAGTGTGCAAAACAGTGAACCAATGAACCAAATTAACTATCCTAAACCTCCCATGAGGTTCTAAACCATGTTCATCCAAAAACCAACATGCTCCGCTGCTTTTCCTTCTTCTTCTTCTTCTGATTTTTTTATTTTTCAACTATTTTTTTTCTATTTTTTAGTATTTTTGTGATTACACTCTAAACTGGATTTTTAGGATATCTAAAAGCTTTAATAAGCTTTGTCAGGGCTTATGTGAGCTTATTAATTCAATACAACAACACTAATATCAATATTCCATAGATATGAGAATTTTGGAATTTTAAGAAATGCATAAACTGAGAATCCAAATGAAACTTGAAATTGATGCTTAGAAAAGTTTTACAATACTCTGAATTTGCTTAATTAAACACTAGAAAGCTTAAAGGTACAATTGAAATTGAAATTTATACTATTCGACCCTAAACTATTCTACTTACTCTCATAATCCTTTATCCCTGCTTCTCTTTGGCTTTATATAGACTTTTGAGGTTCCTAGTTGCCTTCTGAGACTTTCCCACTTTAGTTTACAGCCCTTGGATCACTGCAATTCATCATAGTCGTTTAAACAATTTTGGTGCCAAAAAGTCCTAGGGGCAGCTGTAGTAGCGTGTGAGGGATTTAAGGGCAATTAAGGAGTCTTGGAAGGTTGTGGAGAGTTAGGGGGACAAGGTGGGTGTGAGGTGGAAGCCAGGTGGTGGTAAAACCACCCTGGTTTTGGCTGTGTGAGGTGGGAGAGGGAAGGATGAACAGTGTTGGTGGTATGGCGGGGTCAAAGGGTCAACGCCCTGGTAATATTTAAAAGGGGTGTGGGCTTTTGGTTATTTGGGCTTGGGATTGGGTTGGATCAGGGGTGTGGGCTGGTTGTGTTGTATGTTTGAATTGGATTTGGTGGTTTTATATTTAATAAGGATCCGTTTGGTTTGTAATTTATCACAAGGACCAAAATTGTAATTTGTGCAAAGTTGAGGGGTTGATAATGTAATTCTCCCAAAGTATCTTCAAGGACCTAACTTGCCAAATATGATAAACCAAGGACCATAAATGTAATTATTTTCCATTTTAAATTTCCAAGGACCTTTTCTGCCAAACTGTGAAACTTTAGGGACCAATTATGTAATTTCACCAAACTTTCCAACCAAGGACCATTCCTGCTATAAAAGATTAGTATAAGGACCAAAATTGATTTTCTCAAAGTTTTTACATCCTAGGGACCATTTATGTCAATTTCCAAAGTATAGGGACTAAACTTGTAATTTTGTGAAACTTTACACCAAAGGACTAAACATGTAATTTGTGATTCAAAAAGGACCTTTGGTGACTTTTTCAAGTTTTTAGAATAACTATGGACTATTTTTGACAACTTTTGAAACTTGAGGGACTGAAACTGCCAATTATGCAAACTTTGTTCGTTTTTTTATCTGTTTTTGATTATTTTGCATTTGAAACATATAAAACACACTTCTAAGATATTTTAAGTATTTTGATGCATATTTGAGTGTATTTGGATGTTTTGGCAGTTCAGATTGGTATAAAATGATAAGTATTTAGACACTCATCATCACGCATGTGGTCATCTGGTATAGCTTGGAGCAGAATTGTTCTTATTTTATTCTCCTTTTGCACGGCTAGAACCTCTGCAGCAGTTTTAGGGCCTACAATTGTAACTACCCCATCAGCATCTTTAACATGCTTTTTCAGGCTGTTTCCCTTTCGAACAATCTCCCAAAGATTCCAATCTATGTTTGTGATCCAGTTCTGCATCTCCATGGACCACAAATCATAGTCTTCAGCATTCTTCAAGTATGGGAACTTCGCATTACTGTTGGAGAGGTTGAGTTGTTGGAGAGAAGTGGTGTTCAGGTTTTGGGTTGTATCAACTTCATTGTCTGATTCAGGCATTTTCTTTGATTGGTTTTGTTTTTGATGGTGTAAGATTTGTGTTTCTTAGTATAACAGAGACTCTCTCGAGGCTCTGATACCACTTGTTGAACTATTAGACCTTGATAGATCTTCTTGAGCACTCTAGAATCGTTAGTTATGTTACTGTAATCAATAACACACTAATAGACAATCTCTGTAACTTGTATTTTAAAGCGGAAACAAACACAAGTTTAATACTAAGAACTTTTGATCCTCTATGGATCTTTTAATAATAATGAGAAGTGTTTTCTAAAAACGTAATTCAATACATAATCGTGTATTCCTTTTATACACAAGGAACCCTAAACCGTTTCCCAAGAAACGTATATTCTAAAACTTCTAAAAGATATGCATTATCACTTCCTAAATAAACTCATGCATATCCAAACTATAATACATAAAATACGGAAATACTATATCCGCAGAAACAAATAATGCTAAAACTAGTCTTCAACAGATACACTGCTTCAGCAGGAACCAGCTCTTCAGCAGTAACAGTCAGCAGAATTCTTACTTAACAGAATTCCCAACAAGCAGAGAGGATGATTTCTAGGCTTCATGTATATTTTATGTTATAGATACCGATAAAACAATACTATTATATATCAGTATAAATCCTTGGTCATCTCACATAGCATGTAGTTCTTTTGACTTATAGTTCCCACTTAGCGTCATGTTGGTCAGTCAGTAGTCGTGGTAATATGGCTTGTATGTTCAGTTATCAGTATACCAGCCTTCCAGAGTATTAGTTTCTGCCTAGGTCTGTCACGTAATCGCACCTTACTACCAAGTGACAGCTCAAGTCAATTTTGGCAAGAACTGATCATTTTGGTTCTTTGTGAAGTACTAGATGGAAAAGAAACACTAAAGTCATGAGATTCTAATTATGCTCATACTGAGATGATAAAAGTGTATATTGTATTGTCTTCGGTTGGGCTTTTGCTATATTGCAGACCAAATACTTGGTAAAAAACCAATGATTATATTGACAATTTGACATGGTTTTTTATTTCTTTTGTTCCATAACTACCGAATATTTGATTCAATACCATGTCAAAATAAATTGTTACCTGTATTGATAAACAACCAAGATAAGATAAATTGGTCACACAGCTATCAGAAAATTTCCTGTTAAATCACATTATCATGCTTTCAATCATATCAATTGCCTCTTTTGGTTAACTTGGTATTGGATGATTTATATTACAGTTCGAGTAACGAATGGGTATTGAATGTGTTAAAGCCACAGTAGATAAAAGCCTGATGCACAATTAATAAGACTCCTTTTAGTGCTAAAACTGACCATTATATTCTTTAAGCCAATGCTCATAAACTTGACTCATCAAATATGCATATATCCTGATCGTTCCAGGAAAAAAAAAAAATGACATTGAGAGATGCTAGGAAAGTATATTATATCTCGAGCACTAAAATGACAATATTTGTTCCAAAACAACTCGACACAAAGCCCACATGGCTCAGGCATAAAAAAGATGGGTTCATAGTTTCTTACAGAGTACTTGCAAGTCACGGTTTCTCTGTTCTCTTTTTTCATGTAACAACTCACAATAACAGGACAATAAGGCAGTTCACATTACATGGAAAACTTAAGGAAATTTTGTTATATGAGTATTGTTACAAGTTGGACTGAGACATCAACTCATTGTCACTTGTCAGTTTTTCTAATCTGCACACACAAAAATAATCAAAATTAAAATGAGAATGACACTTTAATTCAGGCATGAATAAAGTTTAGAGCTTTATCTATATAAACAGTAAAACTTACATAAATATAACGGAAATTAAATCGATAAGCATTCTCTGCACCCAAAATTTGGAACTCCATCCAGATAACAAGCCAGGTTAAGGTGTTACTATTTAGACTTGTGCTTTTTTTTCTTACTCCTGATTCCGATACACAAATGAAAGGTAATTTTAGATATAGACAGCAATTAAAACACAACTATATGTCAAATCAAACGTTTGAATATTCAGAGTGCCTAATAAATTTATAAGGAAGAGAATAAGGGACTACTTTTCATGTGGATCCCGACAGTTCTTCAGCTTCCGATCAATTTTTTTCATATCCCCATCAGGAGGTGTCACAAGTTTATTTACCTAAACATGATCAAGCATCAAGAAGTTAGAGTAAATTAGAAGGAAACGTGTGCCTCAAATTGCAGTTTCTTTCTGTTCATATATATAAACGGATATGAATATTATGTTTATATACCAGTTGGTCAATAGCATTAAGATATACTGTGAGTTCAGGAACAGGTCTAGCTGGATGCTGACGAGAAAGAATGCTGTCAAGATATCTGCATAAAAACACGATTTATAGAACCAACAAATTACATCTGATTATGTCAGGCTAGACTTCTTCAAATAAGAACTTGAAGAAACAAAATCAAACCTGTCAAAGTCAACAACTTGATGTTCCTCATTTGCTCTACGCAATGCAGCCAATGCCAGCTGTACCATATCACCAAAAACAGGCTAGATATTATTTTTCATGTTCATGATACCATTTTATTCAGAACAAATTAATAAATGTTATGCTTATTCATAAAGCTAATAATTGTCTTATCTATGATGCCATTGCCATCTAACAAGTCTGACATATGAATACCTGCCCAGGAGAAAACAAAAGAGGCGCCTCTGTACGCATTGTCTTATCTGCTACCATCTTTGCTGTCTCATGTAGATCCTATAAAGCAAAAACAGACATATGAACACCTTGATGCAGAAGGAGATAACACTTAGATGATACTTGCTAATTTTCACGGTGCCATGATAAAACATTAGATTTTACATCCAATCAAACAAAGATATAAAATATTTAGGTACAATGGAAGATAGAGGTAAGCATAACCTTCAGAAGGTGAAGTTGACCATTGTTTGAATAGATAAAATCCTAGCAGCAACACAAAGTGCAAAAACCATGAGCAGGAATAAAACTATATGTAGTGATGTGATCAACTAATGATGAAGATATATGGGCAAACTAACCTCCATATCACTGATAAAACCGTCAATTGAGCGGTATGGTGAATAGACGATAAGATCAAATCCAAGAGACTGCAACATAAAAATAAAAAAATAAAGTATTAAACAAACACGTATAGTATGAAAGATAAGCATTCAAGTGAGTAATTCACATGCCTGAAGAACAACCATCTCATTATTGAGAATCACATGATGATCTTGTTCAATACCCTTGCCAAGTTCTTCAGCTGATACATGATTTTCTTCTGCTTTACAGGCCGTATAGATGCAAGTCAACCTGTTTAAACATAAATGTATTTTTTTAAAGGGGCAAATAAATGTTTCTTCTTAAACAAAATTATTGCATATTAGGTTAAATCAACTTTACATTATGTCTTTTGGATGATGCTCCATCACAGACCATTGTAGATAGAACCTTTTAAAATATATGAGAGCGGTTGCCTACAAACCATAAGAAAATAACATTCCAAAAAGGTAAACGAAATATTGAGGATTTACTTTATTTTGTGGTCTTTGAAAAAAATGAAGTTGTACCTGTATTTTTCTAGGGAATTTGAAGGCGTCACATACGTCTTGAATTTTGAACTCATAAAATTCACGTAAAAGTTGCTCCTCGTCTGTCTTAAGTGGTTTTGGACGCTTCTCACCTAATTGCAATTCAATGTAAAGAATAATCAGCTAATAGAAAATAGTCTCCTCATTTGAAGGTTGCTAAACAGAACCACAAAACAGAGGGAACTAAGTTTAGTCAAACATTATTCTTAAAATACCATTGTCTTTTGGATCCGTTTGAGGCTCTGGATATGACAAGGAACCATCAAGATCAACATCCACCCTTGTCGCCCCATACTACACAAAGATCAGATAACCATTTAGAAAAGAATATTTAATTATTTATAAGTGCTTCAATAAAAATAAGACAAGAATTATGCACGGGGGTGCCATAAAAGTACAAAATGTTATATCTATTGTTCTTGATGTTTCTTATTCATTGTTTATGGTGAGACCATATGAGAGAAGCCTTGAATATTTGATTCATCTGGATTCGTTGTTTACATATTACACATTATCTAGAAAGATCATTCGAGAACTGTATCAATTAGCCATCCCTTATTACACTTTTTCCAGGGGATAAGATTCAATGCCTTTCTTTTATAAAATGCAGGAACACGTATAATAAAGTACACGTTTTAGCTTAGACTTAGTTGAGCTTAGAGCATTTCCACTGAAACATCAAGCACAAATTTTGGGTCCGAGGATCTACCTCTACGCATCACAAATGAAAATGTGTGAGACTGTTTTCGAGGGCTTCATGTTATTTGCTAAAATTTTCAAACATAGGAAACAGTAATACTGAACTGATCATGCATAAGTTCTACAATTCTGAAATATAATAGACCTTTATTTATACACTTCTAATATTTTTCTTATAAACAGCCTATTTCATATGGTATTTAGCAAATGCATTCTAGAAACCAAATTAGCGCAAAATCTCAAAATATAATAAAAGTAAAACATAATGAGAAGATCGTTAATGATATGATATTGAGGTCAGAGTTCTCGCATACCTTCTCCAACATCTGTTTTGCCCTATGATTTGCGGCCTTGTATTTCTCTTTCTATAACAAATAATTAACAAAAGCTTGAATTAGTTCAAAGACTTTCAGAAAACTTCTGCACATCAATTTGAAAAATCAAGGAAACCAAAGCTGAGAAGGTTGTGTACCAACTCTTGGGGAGTGAAGATCCACTTTTCTCGGTGAGTAGAAGTTAAAAAATCAGCCATCGCTGATTAATAACTCTGTAATCAATGCAGACTAATAGCCACCAGATTGAATTAATGAGTTTACGGCTGCTACTTCTGCACATACAAAAATAAAAATAACAAAAATCAATACCAGCCTCTCTATCTAGTACTATCAGTTTCATCATACAAACACCCAAAGAGTGAAAACGATTTCTCTAAAAGTATTAATGTTTTTCACTATTCGTGTGAAAATTTTGATTCATTTTACAGAAATTATTCTTGACATCGTCATTCGACAAATAGCAAACAATAGAAAAGGCACATTCTGATCTCCAACATTCTTGTTTCAACATAAAATTAAAGATAAGCTAATAGGAAAGTTAAATGAATAATAAAAGTTGGGGTGCGTTTGGTTGTTACGGGAACTCTCTATGTGCCTGGGTTTAATTATGGGTTGAATAGGAATGTTTATCCAGATTGCTCCATAAAATAAACAGAAGGCAAAGACAAACAGATTTACATTCCACGATATCAGCAGTAATTGGAATGATGTATAATAATTCAGTCTTACCAATTATGTGTAAATCAACACTATCGTAACAACATTCAAAGGATATCAATGCAGAGATCAGAACCTGATCTTGGTTATCTGATTCTATATCAAAGAATTTCCATAATGACTCATATACTTACGGGATTATTCATAACACACTTCTTGCTCACTGTAGGCAACAATATTAACATAACAGAAAATTCCATAGATTTGAAATGATTTCAGACTAACGACTATTTGGATGAGTGACTTTAAGGGCTTAGATATCGGACACGAAAGCTTGTGTGTAAATTAGTGAACGCGAATATAATATTTTGAGCTGCAAAGTAACTGAAAACGACATTGGGAAAAGAAACGGGGTAACTATGTTTTACAAAACCTGACCCCCTACCCGCATTATACACATTTCCAATCTTAGGAGTTAGGGTATTCATGCTTATTCGTTTAATACCATGAATTACCATCCGTACCTAACAAACATCAAACTTCCACTATCATACAGTAGGCGTTCCAAACAGCGCCTTAATATATAGTTATACAAAAAAACAGTTTCCAAGTAATGTTAATACAAACATTCGGGATCCACGGTTGAATATCTTCTACAAGCCATACAATGTCCAATTCATCCTTCATTTAAATATGATACGTAATCTACATTAAGTATTTTCTTTTTAAAGGCAAATTCAGGCATGCATAAGGGTAATATATACATTCTCACGCAAGACAACAATGGAGGACTTGAATCTCGGTTAGGGACATAACCATCTCACGGATACCGCTATAACCGCAATTAATTATCTCACAATATACAACCACAAGCTTTCTCACATGTCCAACGCAGGGCTTGAACCCACAACCATTTGGTTGGGGAGCTTCTCACACAACAAGGGGTACCATTGGAACACAAGCCCTTTGGTACATTAAGGATATTTAATAACTACCAGCAAAGTGGCCTGGTGATACCCGAGGTCTAGGTTCAATACTCACTAGGTACATATTTGGGGTGGCAAGGTAAAGGGTCAGAAACAGTCACGAAAACACACAGGTTAGGCCGCGTACATCTGAGTGGCTCTCCAAGGTAACCTCAACAGGGAAAAACCTCATTCATTTATTTAACAATCATTTGATAGAAATAAAACAAACTAGTTTAATATCTTAAAACCAGTAAAAACAAATAGGGCAAATTAAAAGAGCCAATTTAATTTCAACTAATACAAGTATTGTTTTACAAATTATATATTCACATGTAATTTAATAAACAAAACGAAAATACAAATTACTCATTAACTAACAACATAGACAAAGAAATAGCAGAATTAAGAAAATAACAACCCTTATTTCGATCGGAGCAGGGCGGTGTGTGATTTGGTTCAGTCTTTTTTGATTTTCTTGCTTTTGGGTTGTGGGGTTTAATGCTACAAAGATGGTAGGTGATGTATTTATATCATCAAAAAAGTCCCCTTTTTTTTTTTTTTTTTTTTTTTTTTTTTTTCACAAATAGAAAATAGGAAATGTAAAAGTAAAAGGAACTCAATTTTTATAGTAATGCTCTATTAACTTGTTTTGGGTAATGGTCTATTGCATATTAGTAAACCAAGCATAAGTAATTATTATCTTTTCCATTCTTCACCCTTTAATACATCCAATCAAGCATGCCCTTAGACTAATAATAATGGGTGTTGGTTTTCACCAAGCAACCCTAAAAGCAACGCGCCTCTGCCCTTAGCTCTCCCCAATGCAACGCGTCACTTGATGATTTTTTCAAAAGTCGGTTGGTGATGCAACCGAAACAATTGTGGGGTTGCTTTTATGATTTTTGAAGGTTGGGGAGTAAATGTGGGAGTTATGTGGTTGCTTTTGTGGTCATCACTAGCTAATTGTGGTTGGGGTGGAGTTGTGGAGAGAGAAAGCTGATGTGGCGCTGACGTGACGGGTTTGCTTAGGTGAGAAAGTAGTCACCACTAGCATTAGCCTTAAAGTTTTGATTGGAACACTCTATGTTATGCATAATATAGTTGTACAGTGTTTTCAGTATGCTCTATGTACTTGTACAATAAGTGTCCCAATCAAAATAAAAAATATGCAAATCAAGGGTAAACTACAAATTTTGTCCATAAAAATTTTTGCACCTTAGCCACTCTCGAACTTATCATTTTACCAATAATATTTCATTTGAAAAATAATCTATAAACGCTCAATACACGATGTCATATATAGTGAAAGTAGGGCACAAATGAACATAAAATACATACTTTCACATACCCTATTGCAATATATAATTGCCGACCACATATATACACAAGAAAATGCACACGAACACAAGAAATACGTACCAAACAATCTAGTAACTGGCAACCAACCAAAGACTTTAATCTACATGGTATGCTAAGGTGTAAGGGTGTAATGAACATAACAAATAATTTGGTTTAACAAACTAAATAAAGGCTCAACAGGGTTTCTAATGTATCTTACTCTGAAAATGAGAGTAATAAAGGGTTTTTAAACGGGGGTTAACTAATCAATGTAGCTAGTTAATAACATATAACAAGTGTAAACGACATAGGCCATTTTGGTGAATCCTAAAAATTTACCAAGTTAGATAAGTTACTCCGATTACACAGTAATGCTCATTTATTTGTGGAATTTATGTAAAATGAGGAAAACGAAATAGGTTCAAATCTTCACAATATGGAAATAAGGGTTATGTGTTTGCGTTATATAACTAATGATCTACGAAAAACATGCTAAAATTTTTAAAATTAAAGCATAAATCAAACATTTTTCGTAAAATCTAGAACAAGTAAAATTCTAATTCTCGTCCTTCCATTTGAGATGTATAACGCCTACGTTATACAAGTATGAATTAAAACACAGGAATAAATAGAATTAGAACGGGTTACTTCGCTGATTTTGCTTGGAATGATCCTCCAAGGTAGCAATGTGAGCAAGAAAATGAGTGGAACCTATCTCGCCGGCCTAAATACCAGCATAACTACGCAACACGTAGAATATCAGAAAATATCCACACCACAATGTTTCTTAAAAAGTTGTCTAAATAAAAAGAAAGACACCACATACGAACCTCGTAATAGTCATTGGTTAGATAAAATCAAAATCTAAAAAATACAAGTCTGATGGTCGATACGCCATATCCATAGTATGTTGGATACGCCTTATCGACATCCTGTAGAAAATTAAAAGGTGCCAGTTAGGGTCTAATACGTCGTATCCTCAAAACAGGGATACACCGTATTAGAGGACCTTAGAAAAATCCAATCCAAAGTATTAAAGTACTAAAAAGAAAAACAAAAGTTTTAACATGTCCAAGTGGTCGAATACGCCATATCCCGAGGTAGGGAATACGTCATATCGACTAACCTGGACGGAAAGTTCAGAAAAGTAAAAACTGAAATAAAGCTTTGGGTTATCTCCAAGGGAGCACTTTCGTTAATTTTTGATTCTTTAAGTTAGACTCTATTCCATCCCTCAGTCCATCTCATGAAGGCTCACATGTCCATGGGTGAGCCTAGTAATAATCTCTTTATCTCTATTGTACTCGGGACCTAAATTCAAACAACCTGCATAAAATCTTTTTATTTTGTTGTATGGATAATTGATCCCATCCTATTTGTCTTTTTCTCTCAGCAACAAAATAGGTGGCACCAATGTTTTGAAACCCGAGTTTGGGATCGACCCGGCCGAGTCACCGGGTCAACCGGTTCGACAGCCAGGTCAAACCGGTTAGACCCGGTTTCATGCACATGTCCAAAAATCCATTTTCTGTTGTCCAAAGTTTAATGTCCAAACTCCAAACACTACTTTGCTGTGAAAAAAGAGAAAAGAACCTGCATATAAACCTGCATAAGTTTATAAACCTACATAATTTCTTTTTATACATAAACCTGCATAACTTTTTTCTATACATAAACCTGCATACTTTTGTAATCTTGTAGGATATAAACCTGCATAATTTTCTAAACAACCATAAATCTTACTTCAAAAGAGATAAATCATATGAGATTAAAAGTTTCATACTTCAAAAGAGATAAATCCTACGAGATAACAAGTTTCATACTTTGAAAGACACAAATCCTATGAGATTTACAAGTTTTATACTTCAAAAGACAACACAAAAGCATAAACTTTAAGACAACACATCAATATCTTGCAACTGCGACATTGGAGTGTTATATGCATCAAGTTCACGATCACTTAGGAGACGAAATTCACTATCATCGTCTTCCTCATCCTCATCAACAAGAGCACAACCTTGCATTTGAGAAGGTGGTTCTTGTTCAAGCATACTCTCCAATTGATCATAATCTAACTCTCCTTGTGCCTCTTCTTCAACCACCCAAAAGTCATTATCATTAATACATTCATAATCAATTGGATCGTAAGACCTCTTATCAACATCGAGCCTAGAAAACATATACCAAAAGAGAAACATGTAAAAATAAAAATATGTCACAATTACACACACGTTGTATTGAACTATATAATACCTGTGTCTTAAACGCAAGTTGTAATGAACATACACAAGGTCATTGATGAGGCGAAAAGTGTAACGCTTTTAAGGGGTCATTTAAGCCCGAATTCTATATTATTTGATCAAATATTGCCCTAAATCATTCCTTTTGTCATTTTAGCTACTTTTGAGGAGAAATATGGAAAAGGAAGCATTTTGGACTTTTTTGGAGCATAAAAGTGAAGAAAACGGCTAAGTCTCAAAATTTCTTGCTGGAACAGGACCTGACGGCGTCAAGGATCTACAAGTGACGGCGTTAAGAGTTACAAAAGAGGTGGATATGAAACTTATAGCATGACGGCCCAGAGAGTTTTCAAGCTTATGGCCTGACGGCGTCACCTAGGCCGTCAGGGTCCAAATACTAGTGATGGCCCAGAGTATTTCTCCACATGACGGTGTCACAAACGGATCTAGGCAATACGAATTTTATCATGGCGACGAGTTGACGGCGTCACAGGTTAACACATGACGCCGTCAAGATGTAAACTCTATATATAGTTTTCCAATTTTCATTCATTAGTGTGCAACTTTGAGGGAATAAACCCTAGACGAATTTTATAATCTTTTCAAGGGTTTCAACCCCTTGATTCTTCCATGTTCAATTGAAGATAAGTATCTATCCAAATCATTCAATATGTCTATGTGTTGTGTGATTATATCTTATGCTTGTCTTCTCTTTAACATGCTAGGCTAGATCTTTATTGTGTTTGCTTAGATGTAGTGAAACCTAGATGTTGATTATGGGTTGATTGTTTATTTATAATTGTTACGTATGATTGTATTCGATGTTAGGCTTAAGAAAACTGGCAGACTTCCATCGGTAACTTGCTTGAACGTCTTAAGAAATAAGATCGGAGGTGTACTACGATTTTTGGTTGTATTTAATGTGTAAGAGAATTCTAATGATCCCATGGTAGGAGCTTCTAACAGCTCGACATAGGAGTGAAGTAGGATCTTACAGAGTTAGGGAATATTGTACACAGCCCTACGACTAGTATTAAGGAATATGACCCGTCATCCATGCAATTGTAACAAGCTAATCAACCTGTAAAAGATATCTAGGGAGTAATGAAATCTAAGTAAACACAACTTCCCTCATTATTGTTTCCACCACATTAGTATAATAGTTTTATTTTCATTTTTGTTATTTTATTTTGATTGCATCTTTAGTTAATTGGGTTAGTTGGCTAACAACTAATTCCGCCAACTCCTTCAAAACCCGAGATTTTAATTGCTTTCCATAAAATAAAAATACAAAAAGAATCATCACTCACCTCTAGACCTAGTTTAGTAGGCTCTCTAATCCTAGCGACACTATTCTTGAGTTGAACGACCAATCCCCTTGGTACGTGTCACTATACTATACTACAACGATCAGGTACACTGCCTAGTGGGGGTTGTAAGCTTCTCGAGATCCCTTGAGAGGTAAAACCTGTTGCTAGGGCGCAATGCCCACGTATCAAGTTTTTGGCCCCGCAGCCTGGGAATAGTTATTGTCTAGGTTAAGATTTCTTTTTATTAGGTCTACTTGCTAGATTCCTTTCTAGTAAGATTTTTATTTTGGAGGAATTGCAAAAATCGTCCCTAAACTTTGGCCAATTTGCATGTTTCGTCCTAGAACTATTGAAACTGCAAAAACCGTCCCTGTGGCAAACTTTTGGGGCAAATATCGTCCATGACCAACATCAAATGACTAAAATACTCCTGTTCAAACTTTAGGGACGATTTTTGCAATGTACTCTTATTCATTTCATTTTTAGTTTTTTAAGCAAATGGTCCCTGTGTTGCATCAAGTTTTACAGTTAGTCCCTAATTTTGTGCAGTTAGTTTATCCGTTAAGTTATTTGCACAGTTAGTCCTCAGTTAATATTTTTTGCAAAGTTAGTCCTCATTTTCTAAAAAAGTCATATTTTTTGCACCGTTAGTCCATCCGTTAATATTTTTTACATTGTTAGTCCATCCGTTAAGTTATTTGCAAAGTTAATATTTTGCACCTTTGTCAATCTGTTAATATTTTTTACGTTCTCGTCCATTTTTTAACGTTTCTGTCTATTTTTTTTTTACGTTTTTGTCATTTTTTTTTATGTTTTCGTCTATTATTTTTACGTTCTCGTCTGTTTTTTTAACGTTTTCGTCTATTTTTCTTTTACGTTTTTGTCAATTTTTTTACGTTTTCATCTATTTTTTTTACATTCTAGTCCGTTTTTTAAAGTTTGCGTCTATTTTTTACGTTTTTATCCCTTTTTTTACGTTTTCGTCTGTTTTCATATGTTTTTTTTATCCGTTTTCATCCTTTTTTGTGATTAGGTAAGTATACTAGAAGAAAACTTGACATTTGATAAAAAAAAGTTTTTGTTTCGATTTTAACTCATGGTTTTGACCCCTTTCTGGTCCGAATCATCAAAAGTGTAAAACACAAAATTTGTCCGGAATGATGTTTTAAAAAATGGACAGAATGTAAAAAAATAGATGAAAACGTAAAAAAATTGACAAAAACGTAAAAAAAAATAGACGTAAATGTTAAAAAACGGACTAGAACGTAAAAAAATAGACGCAAACGTAAAAAAATAGACAAAAACGTACAAAAAAATAGACAAAAATGTTAAAAAATAGACGAGAACGTAAAAAATGTCAACGGATTGACAACGGTGTAAAAAATATTAACGGATGGACTAACGGTGCAAAAAATAAGGACTTTTTTAGAAAATGAGGACTAACTTTGCAAAAAATATTAACTGAGGACTAACTATGCAAATAACTTAACGGATAAACTAACTGTACAAAATTAGGGACTAACTGTAAAACTTGACGCAATATAGGGACCATTTGCGTAAAAAACTAAAAATGAAATGAATAAGAGTAAATTGCAAAAATCGTCCCTAAAGTTTGAACAGGGGTATTTTAGTCATTTGATGTTGGTCAGGGACGATATTTGCCCCAAAAGTTTGCCACATAGACGATTTTTGCAGTTTCAACAGTTCTGAGACGAAACATGCAAATTGGCCAAAGTTTAGGGATGATTTTTGCAATTTACTCTTTTATTTTTATTTTTAGGTTTTCTTTAGTCTATCTCATTTCTTCGTTTCTTTGTTCATAACCTTTACCATCCGACATCATGGAAGGTGGTAACATCTTTGAACCCATCAACCCACCACAACAAAACCACCCACAAAACCCACCACTAGCAAACCAACCTCCTAGGTAGGGGTGTCAATCGGGTCGGGTTGGTCGGGTTCGGGTCATTCGGGTCGAGTCGAAGTCGGGTCTAGACTAAAAAAAACATACCTGAACCTGACCCTATTTGAACTCGGGTTGGTCGGGTTCGGGTCAATTCGGGTCGGGTCAAGTCAGGTTTGGGTCTGTTCCATTTATAACAAGCTAATAATTCCATGAAACTCTATAAGAATATATACATAAAGAAGAAAAAACAACTATATAAATCACTTTATAGTAACCAGTTCATTTGCATTATTTTGGTTAACTTATAATCTCTTAGTTAATAATGCTAGGGAAAAATAATTTAGACCGTTAATGTTGATGTATTCCTATGAACTAGTTTCATCTTATGTTATATTTATTAAAAAACCAAACACATGTAATCTGTCATGTTTGATAATTAATGAAGGTATTTGTCTCTGTTTTCTTTCTCTGGTTACTCAATGCAAATCGGTATTTCTTATCGTATAATTTACATACAAAGCCCTCAATACATTGATTTATAATGCTAATCACTAAGATGACTCCAATGCTACGTTAAATGTGTCCACAATGAATGTGAAACACATGTATAGTAAAGTCATTGTCAACAAATAATATGTCACATTTTCTGTTTAGAAAAGTACTATGTAATACTTATTATGAGACAATGGAGTACATATACTCCGTATAACATAAGCAATAAAAATGCAATCAGATACAAGTGCCCGTCACTGCAGTAGCAATAAAAATCCAACCATAAGAATTTCAAACTAGATAGCAAAGAGAAAAACAATTACATCAAAAAAAAAAGGTCGGGTTGACCCGAACCCGAATAGGCAAGTATTTTGAACCCGATACCCGACCCTATTTCGTAATCGGGTTAGTCGGGTTGACCCGATTGACCCGAGTTAGATTTTGGACCCAAGTAACCCGACCCGAGTATCTTTATTCGGGTTCGGGTCGGGTCAGGTTTTATGACACCCCTACTCTTAGGCCCCAAACTTTAGGAGAGTATTCCCGTCCTAGCCAGCAAGGCTATCGAAACACTATTGAGCTCACCCAAGGAGCCAAGTGTCCCCCTTGTGATCCGACACCATCCGGTTGGTGCAAAGCGGATTTGCATTCCATGGACTTCGCACCGAAGATCCTAATCAACATCTCAAGGATTTCCTTAAAATCGTAGATTCCATATACCTTGATGTTGTAACTAGAGAGTCGACCCGATTACGTCTATTCCAATTCTCTCTACGTGATCAAGCTAATCAATGGCTTGAATGTTACCCGCGGGATCCATCACCTCATGGGATGATCTCACAACTCGTTTCCTTGCTCAATTTTTCCTACCGGGGAGAACTACCATGCTTAGAAATGATATCTTGATGTTCCAACAACGTCAAGGTGAAACTCTATATGAAGCATGGACTCGTTTCAAGGACTTACTCCTAAAAGTCCCTCATCATGGCATAGATCTTTAGCTCCAAGTCCAAATCTTCTATGACCATATCGATCTCTCCACAAGGCAAACCATTGACCAATCAGCCGGTGGCAAGCTACGTGATCTAAATGCGGAAGAATCATGGGAACTCATAGAAGATCTTGCTCTCTGTGACAACGAAAGTTGGAATGATCCCCGTGATTTGAACAAAACGGTCAAGGCAATATCTTTGCCTTCGAACAATTCTAGCACTCCCGACCGTAGGATCATGCAACTTGAAGACCAAGTCAAGTTTTTCATGAAATCCTACGAAGCTCCTAAGCCTTCAAGCCAAGTGAACAAAATCACTTCTTCATGTGAATTATGTAGTGGTCCCCATGACACTCGTGATTGCATGGAACTCCCCGGACAAGCTTTTGCGGATTACGCATCCTCGCGTACTGACGAAGCGGGAGACAAGTGGTACACTTTCAAACCCGAGCCAAACCCTTATGGTGATTCCTACAACCCTTCTTGGAAAAATCACCCGAACCTTAGGTGGAAACAAAACCAAAACATGCCCCAAAACAATTCTTCCAATCCACCTAATCGTTACCAATCGTACGGTCCACCCTCTAACCGTACTTTCAACAACAATCCTTCCAATAACTATGGTAGTACCAATAATCTTGAAGGGTTGATGTCCAAGTTTATGGCATCTCAAGAAGCTCGTATAGCTAAGTTTGAAACCGAATTCAATCAACAACAAACGGAGATGACCAATAAGATTGACAACTTGTTAAAAGCCCTCAACAACCAAGTTCTAACTACACCTAGGAAGGACACTAGGGACACTAGTAGCAGAATCCAAATTAAGGACCCCTTGTCATTCAAACACGTCCACTTTGTCAACGTTGTCACCATTAAGCCAATAGATAATAATATAGAAGAAAGTGACAAGGATGAAGTTGGAATAGAAACCGAGACTAAGGATGAGATTAAGAAAGTTGAGGATATTAAGGACGAAAAGTTAGAGGAAGTAGAAAACGTAGAGGAATACTTTGATAAGTTACCCACCAAGGAAGAATGGGAATATCATAAAGATCTATTCGATGACCCCGAGACACCTTACGTCCTTGGTTCACCACTCATCAAAATAGGAGATCCCTCTAACATCAACATACCATGCAACATTGGGCATATGCATGTGTGGAAAGCTTACATCGATCTTAGGTCTCTTATAAACATCATGACTAAGACCTATTATAATTGGGTAATGAAGAAGCAACTTGGATGTAGGATGATGCCTAACACGAATTGGATGAGCAACTTTGTAGGAAGAGTGAGAGGATTACATGTCTTTGTAGGAAACTTCACTTATGTTACCGACTTTGTGATTGTAGAGGATATTCGTCCGGTAATAGATGGTTGCCTAAGTCAAGTAGTGTTTGGAAAACCGTTTGTTGAGGCCTCTAAGATGAGTTATGACCTGTCCCTAAGGATAGTTAGATTCAAGTATGAAAATGATGAGATTCCTTACCAAATGCCCTATAAGATTGAACAATACCGTCTTCTATCAAACCTAGAAAAGGAACACAAGCAAGCGGTTTACTATAGGAATGATGAGTATAAACGTAGAGGAGTAGATTATGTCATGAGTAGAATACTCGGTTTCTACAAGGAATGTTTGCAACTAGGTCCGGAATACAAAACTAAGATTGGAGATGACCTAGAGAATGAGACCAATGATGAGGTCACGTGATAGCTCATGACCTTGAGTCTAGCTACAAGACTCGTAAATAAAGAAAAGCGCTTCTTAGGAGGCAACCCATGTTTTATTTTTCTGATTCCGTATGCGTGTTTTTTTTGTATTGTTGGTAGATCATGTTTCAAACTAAAATTGTGAAAATGCTTTATTTTGTTGTTTAACTTCGTCTTAACTTCATACAAAGGTATTTTGTAAAAGCTAAGTGTAAAGGGAAACCCCAAATTTTTTTATAAGAACGAAAATGATCATGATTCGCCACAATATTAAATGAACATGTATATTAGTAATTGTTAGAGTCAAATGCTTGTATCGAGTCATAATGATGTTTTGCAGGATGTTTCACAAAGTAGGACATAAGTTTTTCCAGAAATTTTCCGGAAACTTAACATAAAGATTTCTGCAGGTCACTTCTGACGGCGTCAGGGTTTAACACCTGACGGCGTCACGTGTAAAATTCTGGAAATTTTGAGAGTTTTGTTTTTCTAACAGAGTCTTAAAAGTCTTTGTTAATTCTTTAGTTTTATAAACTCCAAGAAATCTGCAAACATTCATTCCACAAGCATTATATCTTAAATTGCTTTCTAGGATTTGTTAGTATATATAGATTGCCGCCGATTTTACGCGAGGTTGCCTTGATTATTTTCTCAGGTTTAACAGGTTATATATGACAAGAAGATGAGTTATATTTTTGGAAGGGAAGCGTTGAACGTTCATTTTCTTGGAGGAAGATCTAACCTTGTTAACACACTATCCACACCGAACGAATCAGGGGAGTATTTGTTTTCATTCTTTTACCTATTTTACTTTTACATCCTTTAATTGAACATTGGGGACAATGTTCATCCTAAGTATAAGGGGAAGGTAAATGATGATACCTTATAGGATACTATTGCACTTGAGTTTGTTTATTCGATGGTAGGTGTGTAATAAAACTAAGAGAAATACTTGTTAGTGTAATTTTAGCGCCAAATTTAAATTTTTTTACAACATTTAAGAGTGAAACTTTAGCCTTAACAAGCGTCTCATGGATAGGAGTTGTATGACTAGCACAAAACCGTACCATTCAGAAAAATTTTTCACACAAATATGTGAGGTTCGCCTTTAAATTTGATAGGAAAAACATTCATTATTAGTGCTTATGAGTGTACCGGTAGCATTTAGATTCTAGAACTTGTATTAGTGATGCATCCCGAGACCGCTAGTGAGACTACATTCGTGTAGTAGGCAATGTTTTAAAAATTGCGCCTTAGGCGCGCCTACTCCCTAAATCCCACGAGGCTCCAGCCTTTGGGATTTTTTTAGATCGAGGCTCACGACATGCATGAATCCCCTAAAAATCGCAGCGCCTTGGGGATTTTTGCGCTTTAGCGCCTTGGGGATTTGTGCGCCTAGAAGATGTAACGGGGTTTTGGCCTTTTTTTCTTAATAGTAAGATACATTTTGGGCTTACATGTTATATAAATTTGGCTCTTTAAGTTATAAAGTATCTTATAACCCTGATATTTTAGAAAAAAACTAAAACACACAATCAACAAAGAACTATATTTTTTTGTAATCTAATGTCTAAGAATAGTAGCTTATTAACAGATACAAATGTTGTTTCTTTAGTGTTAAGTTTTACCAAACAACTATAGATTTTTCGTTGTTGATTGTTTGATACATGGTAATTTGTTAAAATAAGTCATAAACTCATATATTGTAATGTATATTTAGGAATTTAGGGTAATTCACGGATTCTAATATGTTGCTTGCTTAATATTATGGGTTTAAAGGCAACCTTTGTTATATGTAATAACTATTAAGTGTCATTATGCATTAAATATTGATATTTTTGTGTTATTTAAGCTGCATAAGTTTTCGCATATGTTATAAAAAAAACCTAAATGTATAGTGCGCCTCATATTTATGAATCCCACGCCTTGGTTTGATCCTCGACTCGAGGCTCTTTGACCCCCTTTGCGCCTTAGTGCGCCTTGAGCATTTCAGAACATTGGTAGTAGGATTTTCTACATGATAAGAGGCATTAGGATCACCCTTGTGTTAAACCCGTATCATAATTACTTGACCATTTAAGTTATATTACTTGACTAGTAAAGTCAATTAATTTTCCCACACCTTAGCGTTTTACTCATTTTTAGTACATGATACCCCTAGTACACCCCTCCGAGCCTATCTTTTCGTTTCTAACTTTAAGCATCTTACTTAAAGGAAGAATTTGTTACAACCCACCAAAATGTGCAACCAAATCGCCTTAGCCTTCCGTGTATGCACTCATCTTTAGTGCATTATTGTTATTTGTTTAAACCCTTAGTTAATTATCTAATTGATTACATGGTTGCTAAGTCGAGTCATATCTTGTACATATTATTTTGGGACGATTGGGACTCATGGGTAAAGTACTTGTGTTTTGGAGTAATGGGGAAGAACATCATATATTACCTCCATATGTGCATTAATCTTAAAAAGTACTCAAAGTGTTTTGATTATCTTGATTCGAGTCATTAGAGTAGTTTATTGTAAAGTATGTAAAAATTCAAGTGTAAGGGGAATGTACATTCCTTATGATGTATTATTTTGGATGGCACGGTAAAAGTGTATGCAAAATAAATAAATAAATAAAATCGAAAAAATCGAAAAAATTAAGAAAAAAAATAGAAAAAAAAAAGAAAAAGAAAAAACATACGGACTACCATCCCGTTTCATTATATGTTTGTTTTATGTTTTTGTTATTTTTGATTTATTAGCTTAAGTCGAGTCTAATCTTGGCTTAGCAATGCCATATTGTATATATAATTAACCAAGATGATTAACTCGCCACCAGTAAATATTGTCTTTATCCAACAAAACCGTGTTTTCCATATCCCTACACCTAATGTTATAACCCTTTAAAAGACCTCTTTGATAGTTTATCCTAGGTGCTTACGCCAAGTGGTGGAGGTTTGATCCTTTCACAAGCATATGGTAATTTATTTTCTATGACATGTAGTAAGAGATGTTTTCCATTTCGATATTGTGATATATACTTTATTACACCCGATAGATGTGAGTATCTAAACACAATTTGTGAGGTGCTAGTGTATGACCTTCGTGCTTGCTTTTGGTTTTTAGTTATATTAGTGTTAAATGACCGCTAACTTGTATTTTGATTAGAATAAAAGCGCATTTGCTTGAGGACAAGCAAATCTCAAGTGTAAGGGTATTTGATGAGGTGAAAAGTGTACCGCTTTTAAGGGATCATTTAAGCCCGAATTCGAGATTATTTGATCAAATATTGCCCTAAATCGTTCCTTTTGTCATTTTAGATACTTTTGAGGAGAAATCTGGAAAAGGAAGCATTTTGGACGTTTTTGGAGCATAAAAGTGAAGAAAACGGCTAAGTCTCAAAATTCCTTGCTGGAACAGGACCTGATGGTGTCAAGAATCTACAAGTGACGGCGTCAAGAGTTACAAAAGAGGTGGATACGGAACTTATAACATGACGGCCCTGAGAATTTTCAAGCTTATGGCCTGACGGCGTCACCTAGGCCGTCAGGGTCCAAATACTAGTGACGGCCCAGAGTATTTCTCCACATGACGGCGTCACAAACGGATCTAGGCAATACGAATTTTATCATGGCGGCGAGTTGACGGCGTCACAAGTTAACACATGACGCCGTCAAGATGTAAACTCTATATATAGTTTTCTAATTTTCATTTATTAGTGTGCAACTTTGAGGGAATAAACCCTAGACGAATTTTATCAGCTTTTCAAGGGTTTCAACCCCTTGATTCTTCCATGTTCAATTGAAGATAAGTATCTATCCAAATCATTCAATATGTCTATGTGTTGTGTGATTATATCTTACGCTTGTCTTCTCTTTAACATGCTAGGCTAGATCTTTATTCTGTTTGCTTAGATGTAGTGAAACCTAGATGTTGATTATGGGTTGATTGTTTGTTTATAATTGTTACGGATGATTGTATTCGATGTTAGGCTTAAGATAACTGGCAGACTTCCATTGGTAACTTGCTTGAACGTCTTAAGAAACATGATCGGAGATGTACTACGATTTTTGGTTGTATTTAATGCGTAAGAGAATTCTAATGATCCCATGTTAGGAGCTTCTAACGGCTCGACATCGGAGTGAAGTAGGATTGTTGGTCCCTTTTACTTGGTTATCAGTAACTAAAAAGCTAAAGTGACCAAGTTATATGACTTGAACACAAATGTATGAAAATGATTAACAATAAAGTAACGTAAAAATAAGAGACGATATTTTCCTACGTTTAATTCTTTATTAGAAGTTAATCACAAAGAATCGTTCCCAAGTGTTTGCGGAATAACACTTGGGATTGAAAATGACAAGTATAGTATGGACTCCTCACTAAATTACCCACTGAGCTATCTCAGGGGCTTGAGTTGTTCTTTGGAGGAGTAAAGTGGTTTGTGAATGCTTTGCATTAATTGCACAAACTTGTCAACTTTTACTCCTCACATTTGCTTCTTATTTATACACAAGTATAGAACAACTAAATATACATTGGACCTAAAGCTTTCTTAACAATATCTTGAAAGATATTATTCTTCTGGCAAGGAACCTTCATTGAGTTAGGTCCAAAAGGCACTTTCTGATGACAGACTGGTTTTAACCATTTTGGGAAAGTTTGACATTAAAGTGATAAAGCACTTTAATAAAGCAGCTCAGACTTTCCCGCCCAGTCCCGCCAAAACTTCAGTCTTCATGTCATCAGTCTTCAGTACGATTAAGTTGTTGAGGAGTCATGGGGTTCAGTGAGTTATTGTCATTCTCACTGAACCCATCACCTTCTTCTTGGCTTAGATCACACTTCACTGAGTTCCGCCTCACTGAATGGAGAACCTTTCTTCTTAGGTTCGGTCTTAGCATCCTGAAGGTGACTCACTGAGTTACTGTTCACTCAGTGACTTGTTTATACTTAGGTTATTTTACGTTCAAATCCTTGTAAGAGGAGGATTGGGGAATCTAGTGACCCAACAATCTCCCCCTATTTGAACATACAAATAGCCTAAGTGTTTCTTGATTCAACATGAGTCGTCAGGGTACTTCTCTTGCTGAATGTTTGTTGTAATTGTAAGTAGGACATAACATTTAAACAAAAACATCAGTTTATTCATAGCTATTACATTTTCCTACAAATTACAAATAAAATAAAGATAATTGTTGCAGATCAGATGTTCAGATGGTAGCAAAGTCCCTCAATCTTAGCTTTCTTTGATCTCAGCAGGTGTTTCTCAGGATGCTTCTCAATCTTGGCCCTAAGATCCTTATTTGCCCCACTTTGTATAGGAGAAGCTAACATCAGGTACGTTACCATTGCCTTGACCCCTGCCTTGTCTATATTAGACCATCTTTGGAAAGCAAGGTCTCCATATTCATCCGTAAAGCATAGACCTCGTTCAGGGTGTTCAAGCACAGTGTTGTTCATGAAGGTGATTCCTTCAGGAACGGACCTATCACAATCCAATCCTGGGACCTTGATCTCAGGCTCGGATTTAATATGCTTCCTTTTTCTTTTGGTGGCTGTTGATGAAGCAGTTCTTGTTGTTGGAGCAAGAAGAAGGGAGGGAATGTTGAGGGCTTCAGGCATTGCTCTCAGTCCTTCATACCTTTCACTCAGTGACTTGAGAAGGTGATGTACAACGACATTGTTTTTCTTGGCAATGATGGGTCGAAGTTCATCAAGTTCAGTAATCCCAAAGTCAGCGAATCTGAATGGGTTATGAGTGTCCATGATTCTTTTATCAGCCCCCCTGAAGACAGTGACCATTGTGGGTTTGGTGTTTCTGTGGATTTTAATGTCAGTGATGGTTTCAGGCTTCAACCTTTCCTTCATCACCCAATGATATCTTTCAACCCTGGTCTTTCTGATTTTAGCTTGTCTTTTCAGCTTTTCTTCCCTTTCCCTTTTCAGAGCATTCATCTGTTCTTCCTGAGCCTTTTTAAAGAATGCACCAGCTTGCTCAGTAGCTAGTGCCTCAGCATCCAGACCAATCTTTTCAGCCTCCTGATGAACAACCTGTATAAGTTCAGGCTTGCTCAATCTCTCTTCTTCAGCTACCTTTGCCACTTTCTCAGTCCTTTCCATGTAGTCTTGTATTTGGTCATGGGTGAGTTGATAGATTTTTCCATTGATTGCAAACAGGACCCTGATAGGTTCATCAGGGTCAACTCTAACCATTGTGGAGGCAGGTTGGAGTCTTACTTCAGGGTCTGAGGTGGTGTCTATACTTTTTCCTCTGTCCTGAAGGAGAGTGGAGGAGACTGGTTCCTTTTGTGGTGGAACTTCAGTGATCGGTGTGGCTTCAGTGACATACTCCCCCTCAGTGTGAAAGGGCTGTCCAGCTTCTTGTTCATCAGTAATAGGGGTTTCAGGAACATTCTCCCCCTCAACAATTGCCAGAGATGCAGTGATGGCAAGTGTTGGAGTTACTGAAGATGAAGTAGAGGTGCCCTTGAAGGCTTGAAACAATTCCGTCATCATGGACTTGATCTCCGCAGTATCCTGATGAATGAGAGATACCTTGGAGTCAAGTGTAGCCTGAGAATTTTCAAGGGCAGTCATCCTGGATCCCATTATCCATGCCAGAGATGTGGACTTCAGGGATTGAGTTGTCACTGATGCTTCCAACTGAGTGAAGGAAGACTTGAGGGACTCCACCGTGGAGCTGAGATTCTGAACATTTGAATCCCTTATCAAACTAAGTAACTTAGTAAGAGCCGCTGAGTTGACCTGGTACGTCTCAGATGCCTGAAGAATTTTCTTGTTGAGCTCAGGATCATCCTTGACTGATTCTTGAACTGACTTAACCCCTGTAGCCAGCTCCTTTAGGGATTCTAAAAATTGATTGATGTGCGAAGCCATTTGTGTCAGGGAGTGAGAGACAGTGGAATTTTGCTCCCTGACATCATCATTGTAGTCTTCAACAGCATCTTTGAGGAGGTGATAGTGGACTGCTTGCTCAGGATGCATGTCAAACACCTCTTCAGTGACCCCCCTGTACAAAACATTGGTCATTTTCTTGATGAACTTTTTGAAGGCTCTTTCAGTGAGAGGAGTTGAAGCGTTTTCTGAGGTATTCGGCTCGGAATGTTGTTCATCTTCATCATGGTTAGAGGTTTGAGGAGACTGAGTAACAGGTTCAGGGACTGTCTCCTCAACCTCCATTTCATCTCCGGCCGTGAAGACTTCCTCGTCACTGTTAAATTCATCATCAGAAAATAAGAACGCCTGAGCATCTGCCAGGGAGGTAATCTGCAACAAATGGAGGTTATCTGGCTCCTCTTCATAAGAAGATTTGCCTTCGTTATGGCCAGGTCCTGACCCTTCAAATCCGGTAGGTTGGGTTTTACCTACCTGGTCTTTAAGGTCAGTTCCCAAGTAATGCGCACCTCCGGGAGTGGTTTTGGGTTCCATATCAGCAGGTGGTTTATATCCCTCTGAATCTTTGTCCCCCGTGACCCCTTCAGACACTGATGGGTTTTTCTCAATGTCGTCCTGAGGAGACGTGAATGTTGTGTCCCTATCAGCGGGTTGTATGTTTCCCTCTGAGTCTTTGGGATGAGTAGGGGTGCCCTCAGACAAAAGCTTTGATTGGCGAATGTCCTCATCAGGCAGATGAGTGGTTGAGTCCCCCTTTCCAACAGGCTTGTTCTGGCCTGTCGAAGGTTTAGGGACATGAACTCCCTGATGCTTGGGTTTTGATTTACCCGAGCCTTTAGCAGGATGTGATTTTTTGTGGACCCCCTTCTCAGTGGAGTAGTGCTGCCCCACCGAGGATTTAGGATCCCTTACTCCCTGAGACTCTGGTTGTGATTTGCCAGAGCCTTTAGCAGGATGTGAAGGTTTGGTTTGTTTCGGCTCAACTGTCTTGTTTATGACAGTAGAGTCTTTGGAAACGGGTATGCCCGAGGACACTGAGTGTGATGTCTCAGTGCCCTCCGATGGCTTTTGTTGCAGGCCTAGTGACTGGGTAATGATTCTCAGGGTGTCGGCAGTCAAGGGCGGTAATTCATGCCCCTTTTTGGCAGCCTTAAGGTCAGAGGTCTCAGTGTCGAGTGACTTGGGTTGAGCCACCTTCCTGGACCCCTGTCCCTTCTTCCTCTTCACCCTTTTGGTGGGAGAGGGAACTGGTGATATAATATTGTCACCCTGGATAGCAGTACGCATATATTGGGTCAGGGTGACTGGTGTAACCTCTAGAGGGTCACGAGAGTAATTAGCCTTGTGTAATACTTCAGGCTCAAAACCTATTGCATCAGGCTTTACATACTCAGACCCAAGCAAATCTTGTAGGGCACAGGAAATAAATCTAGGGTATGACATAAGTTTTTGCCTAGACTTCCCCCCTAATTTTGCTATGACGTCCTTGAAGATCAATTCTCCAAGGTCAATAAATCTACCCTCAATGAGACTGAACAATATCATTGCTTGAGTATTGTTCAATTGCTCAGTAGAGGATTTATTTCCCCCGAGGACCTGAATGACAAAGGTCATTATTATCCTCCAGGGAGCTGGGAACCAGGTCTTGATGATTGGGGCTTTGGATAGTAGGGCTCCAGGTGACACTTCAGGGTGAAGTTTGTCATAAGGCCCTAGCGTCAGTAAGACCTCCTTCACATCTTTATCAGATGGTGGGACAACGAAGGTCTGTGTGTAATCAAGCCCAGTGGCTTTGACAAAAGTTTTATAGTTAAGAGTTAGGGACTTAGTTCCATTCTTGACTGTAAACTTTATTTTGGCCTCTTTGGGCACATCAGGGCTTTCAAGCACTGCTGTGCACCAAAATTCCCTCAAATATTCAGGGTAGATGACTGAGGGGGTTTTTGTGAATGCGGTGGTCAGAAAGCAGTTCTGAAGGAACTTCACCACATCCCTGTATTCAGGGAACCCAGCAGGGTAGGCAAAGTTCCCCACCACATTATTCTTGGTAAGGTCTACACTTTCCATTTGGAAATCCACATTGGGTGCGTATTTTACGACCTTTGAAGAAGCCATTAAGTTTGGATAAAAAGGTCTGGTTTTTTAAAAATTGGTATTAGTGAGGGAAACACACGCAGTTTTGAAAGCAATTTGCAAGAGTTTAGTTATGATTTTAAAAGCGTGTGTGTGTTTCCCTTTTTGTGGGGGTATTTATAGGGTGAGAATTAGGGTGGTGATGTTGCGGATACCAAAGGTTTAATTTATTTAACCGAAACGGCATAATAATTTTGGTTTGATATCCGCATTAAATATCACGATTCCCATTACCCTATTTTCTCTCACATCGTGGATGAACAGTTGTGCGGCTCTGCAAATAATGCACTTTTGCAGAGAGAAGTTATCACAACTTTTGTGTGTGAGGGAGCATTTACTGCTCAGTGATGTTTGGTGAGAGGGATGTGGGGGCCCAAGGAGTGGATGCCAGTTGTGTAAGTGACATATATTCATATATTTAATAGGATTCAGTTACCTACCTGGGACATTTACTAACTAAATACTTAGAGCATTTAGTTAGGGTATTCAATGCCATTTTTCATCCTGAGCCCCCTGAATGGATTGTCATTCAAAAACAATTTCAGGAAGGGTGTGATCAGGGACCTAGAGAATTTACATCATGTTGGAACACTTTTGATCAGTTTCCTGATTCTATGTCTAACATGCTCAATTCAGCTTTCAATCTTGTGAAAGTGGGTTCATCCAAAGGTTTTGTGAAGATATCAGTTAGCTGATACTCAGTGGGGATGAAATGTAGTTCAATTTCTCCATTTGATATATGGTCCCTGATGAAGTGGTATCTGATGTCAATGTGTTTGGTTCTTTGATGAAGCACTGGATTGTTTGAGATGGCTATGGCACTTGTATTATCACAAAAGATAGGTACCATCTTATACTGAATGCCATAGTCACTCAGTTGGCTTTTCACCCATAGTACATTTGCACAACATCCTGCAGCAGCCATATATTCAGCTTCAGCTGAGGACATGGCCACTGACTGTTGTTTCTTTGTACTCCAACACACAAGTTTACCACCAAGAAATTGGCAGGATCCTGAAGTACTTTTCCTATCCATGTTACATCATGCATAGTCAGAGTCAGTGTACCCTTTGAGATCAAATCCTGAACATTTTGGGTAATACAAACCAAGGTTTGGAGTACCCTTCAGGTACCTGATGATTCTCTTGACAGCAGTGAGATGTGATTCTTTAGGGTCAGCCTGGTATCTTGCACACAGGCAGACTGAGAATTGGATATCAGGCCTTGAGGCAAGTGATGAGTGCTCAAACACTCATCATTTTTGGTCTAATCTAAACTGCAAAACATACAAAAATACTCAGTAATGCATCAAAATACTGAAAATATTTCAAAATTGTGTTTTATATGTTTTAGATGCAAAACGAGTAAAAACAGATGAAAAACGAACAAAATTTGCATAATTGTCAGTTTCAGTCCCTCAACTTTCAAAAATTGATAAAATCAGTCCCTGAGCATATATTTTTAGTTGAAAAGTCAATAATAGTCCTTTGAGTTCAAAAGTTATCAAAAATAGTCTCTGGGTGTAAATTTTTGGAATTTGTCAAATATGGTCTTTTGGTTACTCACCGAGGCAAAAGTGGACAAAACCGAGCACAAAATTGGAAAGAGCAAAATTTATGAGTCACAGACATTGAAGCAAAAGTTCAAAGTTCAAGATTTCGAGCATTTATTAAAGATTATTGAAGCCCGAAGACTCAAGCCCATTGGACCCGAGATTTTAGTCCCAACAGGCCGAACTTTCAAGCTATTATGCCATGATTATTCATTTTCGTCCAACAGGCCACAAGGCCCATACTTGGCCCATCAAATGCCACTATGGTCATTTAGCTTATAATAAAACCTACTAGTGTAAGAAAATGAAGGATGGTCCTGGTGGAAGAAAAAAAGCCGCCACTTCTCCACTGGGGTCGGTAGCTTCAATTCATTCATTGATCTTAGAGATATTAATTTTTGTCTTTGTCAGTTAACTTTCTTATCTATTTATATGTTTCTCCCGTTATTTTTCAGTCATCAAATTTCAAAGTCTTAATTAGTTTATTTTACTAGTCCCTTTTGTTTCCAAATGATGCTATTTGAATGGAAAGTGTTTCTTTGCTTTGTAAACTTAGTTTGTAATTTTTCATCCACTCTAATGTATTAAATCATATTATTTTGCAACTGTATTTCGAGAAAGAAAAAAAAAAGTCTCCCATGGGTGTCGGTATCACTCCAACAATTTGGCCAATTAGTGTCATCTACAAATATCAATTATAGCTCTAGTTTTCTTTTTATTCTAATAATCATTTGTATGTGCTCTATTTTGGATAAAACTTCTTTTTTACGAATAACATTTTTTATATATGTTGGTCTTTAGTTCTTAATTTTTTTTTTTTATGTTTATCTATTTTGGTGAATTAATTTTTGGTTGTCATAGCTTTGGTACTTTGTTACTCAGTAAGTTACTATTTTTAAATTTTTTAAAAACTAGTAATGATTGGTTGGTAATAGTGGCAATTAAAGGGTGACCAAGATGTTATTAAAATGAAGATATATGGGTATATGAGTTTGTAGATTTGGGTATTGATTGTAGTACGTTGCAAGGTTCATTTTATCCGTTTTCTTCGCATTTTGTGACTTCTAATCCCTTTTATATTATCTCTTTTTATTATTTGTTGTTTATTGCTATGTTTATTTATTTTATTAGTGTAGTTTTTTTTATTATGTGCGAGTAATTTATATATGTTAGTTTAGAAATATGCTTATTATTGATTAGATTAATTGTTATTGTTAGCTTGGTAGTCATGAGTAGTGAGTAGACTTTTTATATACTTGGTGAGTAGATTATTCCGTGAGTTAAGTGTGGTTTTATAAAAGTTAGAAAATATATTGATTAGTAATTTTTAAGTTACTTAGATTAAAATTTTGGTTGTTTAAGCGGGCAAAAGCCGTGAAAATAATTGGGTTTTAATTTAGATATTGATATCTCTTTATGAAAAAGTTGTTTTCAAAATAAACCAATGTTGTGAGAAAATATTTATTTGTAAAAGATATTAATTCATCAATAAGAGAACTTAATTGAAATAATAAACCACATTTTAGAATCGTGATAATTTGCTTAACAAGTATATCTTTTTATCACATATTTCTTAGTTGCTTGCTTAGTATAATCTAGTTTATTATTTATAGCCGTTGTCTTTTATTGTTAACTTTATATTATTTACTTGCTACTAGTGCTATTATTATCTTTGCTTTAATCATTTAGTTTTAAGCTTTGTAGTTTTGCTTTACTAATCTAGTTTTTATCGCTTAAAATAGTTTTTAATCTTTTACTTTAAAACCAATCAAAAACAAAAATTCTTTTTTTTCATTCAAATTCACCCGATCACAAAGCCGTTTGTTAACCATCCACACCTCGTCGGGACATAACGACCCGGGGAAAACCCTATTCTTCACCGGTTATCTTGCACTTTCTCCTGGGTTGACCTATTGACCGCACCCGGTTGACTGGTTAGTTCGGGAGGAATCAGCAAGTAAGTACATCAGAGAGCCAATCATTCCTCTGTATTGGGTTTGATTCACTGATTTTCCAGTGAGATCAGGACCAAGGTTATTTGGAGGAACCATAGGAGTTTTTACTGAAGAGCAATCAGTGAGCTCATACTTCTTCAGTAGGTTCCTGAGGTACTTCTCTTGGCAAATGGATATTCCTTTTTCAATTTGTTTAATTTGTAGTCCAAGAAAGTATGTGAGTTAACCCATCATGCTCATTTCAAACTTTGTGGTCATAAGTTTTTCAAATTGTTTGCAAAGTTTGTAACTTGTTGAGCCAAAGATGATGTCATCAACATACACTTGGACAAGAATGACATCATCCTTTGTTCTGTAGATGAACAGTGTGTTGTCAATTCTTCCTCTGACAAACTTGTTTTGGATCAGGAAGGCTGAAAGAGTTTCATACCATGCCCTGGGTGCTTGTTTCAGTCCATAGAGGGCTTTGTTCAACTTGTAGACATGGTTAGGGTATTCACTACTTTCGAAACCAGGAGGCTGTTGCACATAAACATCTTCTTTGATGTTACCATTCAGGAATGCACTTTTAACATCCATTTGGTAAACTTTAAAGTTCATGTAAGTTGCATAGGCAAGGAAGATCCTGATGGCTTCCATTCTAGCAACAGGTGCAAAGGTTTCCTCATAGTCTATACCTTCCTGTTGATTATATCCTTTGGCAGCCAGTCTTGCTTTGTTTTTGATGACTGTGCCATTCTCATCAGTCTTGTTCTTAAAGACCCATTTCATACCAATGATTAAAACACCCTGGGGGCATTCAACAAGGGTCATGACATCATTTCTGTCAAATTGTTCCAATTCATCTCTCATGGCCTGAACCCAGCTTTCATATGTCAGGGCTTCTTTAACATTTTTAGGCTCAATCTCTGAGAGATAGTCAGCATAAAGACATATATTGGCAGTGGCAGCTTTTAGTTTAGCAGCCTTGCTTCTTGTGAGCATGCCTTCAGTGGGTTCACCAATGATGTTCACAAGCTCAATGATTTTGGATCTAGTCCAGCTATCCTGAGGTTTGGGATAAGGATTTGAGCTTGAAGGAGCCTGATTAGGTTTAGACTCAGGAACATGAGGTAACTCATCGATATGTGCTTCAGTGACAACTGTAGGAACAATTTGTTCTGTGGGTTCCTGAACATTTTGTTCAGTGGTGTCAGTCTCATTTGAGACAGGCTGAGTTTCTATGAACTCACTGATAGGTGGTTGGGGTAGGTTGTGAGGGATGATGTAATAGGAGACATCAGCATCAGCTTGGTATTGAGTTAAGGGATTGTTCTCAGGATGATACTCATCAGGAGGATATCTTGATGAGTCATCAATACCAATCTCTTCTACTGAGGAATTTGAGAACCTGATGGATTCAGTGCTCTCATCAACAGTAATGTGATAAGTTTCCTCAGTTTGCTGTCTCCTTGTGTTGAACACTCTGAAGGCTTTAGAAACCAGGGAATATCCCAGGAAGTATCCATCATCAGCTTTGGCATCAAATTTACCTAAGTGATCCTTGTGGTTATGTATAAACACAGGACACCCAAATACATGAAAGTAGCTGATGTCAGGAATCCTTCCTTTGAATATCTCATAAGGAGTCTTGTTGTGCCTTTTCATAATGATTGACCTATTTTAAGTGTAGCAGGCTGTTTTAACTGCCTCAGTCCAAAAATGTTTAGAGAGGACTGAGCCATTTAACATTGTTCTTGCTGCCTCAATGAGTGTTCTATTTCTCCTTTCAGCTACTCCATTTTGTTCAGGAGTATAGGGAGAAGTGAAATTTTGAGAAACTCCTTTCTCATCACAAAAACACTCAAGGTCTTGGTTTTTGAATTCAGTGCCATTGTCAGTCCTGATCTGTTTAACTTTGACATCATTTTGATTTTCAATGTTCCTGACAAATGATATGATGGTTTCAGCTGCCTGACTCTTTTTGGTCAGGAAGTAAACCCAAGTATATCTTGAGTATTCATCCACTATGACCAGAGTATACTTCTCATGGTGTATGGACATTGGACTGACAGGTCCAAAAAGGTCCATATGAAGAAGATGTAGGCAGCTTTTGATGGAAAAGGTTTGTTTGGTCTTGAATGATGCCTTGTGGTGTTTTCCTTTTTCACAAGTAGAACAAGGCTTGTCTTTGGTATACACCAGGGATGGAAGGCCCAGAACTTTGTTCTGTTTGGCCAGGTTGTTGATGTTTTTGAAGTTGAGATGAGAGAGTCTCCTATGCCATAGCCAGTTGATTGTCTCACTTGCCTTAGAGAATAGACAAGTCCCATTTTGAGTCAGGGATGACATGTCAAGGACATATACATCATCCCTTCTAGGGGCAATCAACACAACTTCCTTATTGGCATTAAAGATGGTCCCTCTCTTGTCATCAAACTGAACTATGTATTTGGCATCACATAGTTGGGAAACACTTATCAGGTTGTACTTCAGACCATTAACATAAGCTATTCTTGTAAAAACTATACCAATGCAGTTTACTGAGCCATAACCTTCAGTGGGAGTTGATGAGTTATCACCAAATACCACTTTGGGTCCTGGTTCTTCCACATATTTGTGCAGAAAACTTTTCACACCAGTCATACTTCTGGAGCATCCACTGTCTAGATGCCAAGTAGGATCCTTGATGTGTTTCTGCACAAACAGTAAACTGGGTTAGTTTTTCTTGTTGACCCACTTTCTAGTGGGCTTAGTCCTCAGGGACTTTTTGAACTCAGTTAGTGAATCATGGTCTGAAGTGGTGTAACCTGAGCTTCCACATGTTTTACATTTTGTGGAGGTTGATGCCTCAGGTGACTGAGAAGTGTTGGTTTGGTTTTTCCTTCTGGACTGAATCACTTTGTCATGCCCCCTGGTTTCATGGGAGGGATCTCCACAGATGTCACAGCATTCTTTCATCATACAATCATCAGGAAGATGATCATTGAAACCACAGTGAGGACATGGTGAGAAAGGCTTAGCCTTCAGTCTTTGTTTGGAAGGTGTGGCATACTGATAGCCTCGGGTTTTGTATAGACCCCTTGCTTTTAAAGAAGCAGTGTGGGGGATGTGATCACAAGTTCTGTGGTCCTCTTGTTTGCATATCATGCAAAACAGGACTCTGTAGCATTTATCAGTGCTGTGATTTGGATAATTGCACAGTTCACATCTCCCTGAGGGTCTTGGTGTGGTTTTTGGTTTGGAAGAACCTGAGGATACTGAGGGCTTTGTTGATTTTGAGTCAGAGTTTTTCTCAGTAGACTCAATTTTCTCACTCAGCATCCTGACAAGTTCAGCAAGCTGATCAACCTTTGAATCAGTGCTTTCAGGTTTCACTTCAGTGGTTACTGAAGGTTTTTGGTGTTCAGTTGGTGCAAGAGTGGGTCTTTTAAGAATAGTCCTTCCTAATCCTGATTTCTCTTTAGGAGAGTGTGGTTGAAAGACTAATGGTGCAAGGTCAGAACTGGGTTCTGCTCCCTGAAGTTATTTTAGTGGAGGGAGTGGTGAATCAGACTTAGACTCAGTAATGGACTTAGTAGGACTAATTTCATCAGTGACTCCTAGCAGCTCCTTGATAGCCTGACTTTCAGACTCCAGAATTCTTCCAGTGTTAAAATTTGGCAATTTACTATCAGGATTGTTTCTTTCAATCCAATCACTGGGTTTGGGAGCTAATTCTTTGCTAGAGAGTATGTTGGTCAATAGAAAAGTTGTGGAATGGCTACTCTCCCCAGAAACTTCAGTGAGTTGATCATCACCCAGACCAGCCTTATTGGGGCTGGGTGAGAGACTCAGTGTCTCATAAAGTTTGGGGTTTTTCTGAGTCCATTTCCAAATGATTTCCTTTTCTTTCTTAAGTTCTTCCTGAAGAGCTTGATTTTGTTTTACAAGTTCAGAGTTTTGAATTTGAAGTGTAACACATTCAAGCTTGGCTTGTTTTAAGGCAAGTAATTCATCTCTACAATGATTTAATTCAAAACTCAGTTTGTTAAATTTTGAGAACAAATTAAGTCTTTGCTCTTCAACATAGTTAAGATCAACATTAATATAATCTAAGTAAGATTTCCAATCATCATTATCATCCATAGAAAGTAAAAGATTTACCTTTCTCATAGTGATGTTGACCCATTCTCCATTTCTTGCATGACTCTTCCCCACAGCAAGTTTGTTGTCTTCTGACAGAGCCATCAGGGCACTGATGTGAACTTCATCATCATCAGAGGACACTTCAACTTCATCCCAGTCATATGTTTCAGCTACAAGCCCTTTGTTCTTGGCTTGAGTAGGCTTTGGAGCCTGAGGAGGCTGAGAGACTATTGAGGATGATTCAAGAAGGGCAAGTTTAGCTTTTGCCTTTCTGTACTTGGCTTCAAAGTCAATTTGAGGAACTTTTTCAAATCTTTGACTAGACTGAAGCATTTTTGGTTGAAATTTGCTGGGGCCTGAAAAAGAGTTATTTCCTGAAAATTTGAAAGATGGTTCTGAGGTTGTTTTTGAAAAACAATCTTTAGCAAAATGCCCCATTTTGCCACATTTAAAGCATTCAGTGTTGTCATTTGCTTTAGAAGGAAATTTATTTTTCTTAAAAAACCTTTTTGAATTAGCAAGGAGTGCTCTTTCATGAAATTCAATTTGAAGATCATTAAGATACTCCTCACTGGTTCTTTGGTCAACCTCATCATCAGATCCATCCTGAAAATCCTGCACAACACCTTTTGAATAGAAAGCAGTTGATATTGGTGTAATTGTCAAGGCCTTTTTGGTCTCCTGAGCTTTACCAGGGTATCTCCTGGTGATAAGATTGTCTTCATAGACAAACTTCCCATAGATGGCAGGGAGCTCAAGGTTCTGAATGTGGTTTGCATTTCTCAATCCCTGAGAGAAGTTTAACCACTTCTCAGGGAGACTGTTGACAAAACCAACATTGATTTCATGTTTTGACAGTATAACACCATCATTGGTCAGCTCATTCAGGAGGGTCTTATACCGAGTATAAGTCTCAGAGAGACTTTCAGAATCCTTGGCCCTGAAGGTATTGAATTCAAGCTTCAGGTCCATGATTCTATTCTCTTTGGTATCAGAAGGCCCTTCATAGCTATGAACCAGGTCAGTCCATGTCTGCTGGGCAGTGGGACAGTTGATCACTGATTCCATTATATCATCAGGAAGGCATGATATAATGATGCTTTTCAGGCGCTGGTCTTGATTGACCACCCTCCTTTCATCTGGGGTCCACTGAGCTTCAGGTTTAATTAAACCTTGGGCAGTTATTGGGACATATGGACCCTCATTAATCAATTTGATGTAATAAGGTTCCATCCCAGTTAAGTAGCAAAGCTTCGCTTTTTCTACTTATTAAATTTGCCAGCTTCAAGTCGAGGGGCAGTTGCTGAATAACTTCCACCCTTTTTATCAACAAGTTGGGGAACATCTATGTCAGTCATAGTGGGATCTTGATTTTAAAAACTTGAGCACTCTTAGGTTTTGAAAACAGGTATAAGTTTTACAAATTAGAGGCTCTGATACCACTTGTTGGTCCCTTTTACTTGGTTATCAGTAACTAAAAAGCTAAAGTAACCAAGTTATATGACTTGAACACAAATGTATGAAAATGATAAACAATAAAGTAACGTAAAAATAAGAGACGATATTTTCCAACGTTTAATTCTTTATTAGAATTTAATCACAAAGAATCGTACCCAAGTGTTTGCGGAATAACACTTGGGATTGAAAATGACAAGTATAGTATGGACTCCTCACTAAACTCAACTATGTTGAGTGACAACTTAAATTACCTACTGAGCTATCTCAGGGGCTTGTGTTGTTCTTTGGAGGAGTAAAGTGGTTTGTGAATGCTTTGCATTAATTGCACAAACTTGTCAACTTTTACTCCTCACATTTGCTTCCTATTTATACACAAGTATAGAACAACTAAATATACATTGGACCTAAAGCTTCCTTAACAATATCTTGAAAGATATTATTCTTCTTGCAAGGAACCTTCATTGAGTTAGGTCCAAAAGGCACTTTCTGATGACAGACTGGTTTTAACCATTTTGGGAAAGTTTGACATTAAAGTGATAAAGCACTTTAATAAAGCAGCTCAGACTTTCCCGCCCAGTCCCGCCAAAACTTCAGTCTTCATGTCATCAGTCTTCAGTACGATTAAGTTGTTGAGGAGTCATAGGGTTCAGTGAGTTATTGTCATTCTCACTGAACCCATCACATTCTTCTTGGCTTAGATCACACTTCATTGAGTTCCGCCTCACTGAATGGAGAACCTTTCTTCTTAGGTTCGGTCTTAGCATCCTGAAGGTGACTCACTGAGTTACTGTTCACTCAGTGACTTGTTTATACTTAGGTTATTTTACGTTCAAATCCTTGTAAGAGGAGGATTGGGGAATCCAGTGACCCAACAAGGATCTTATAGAGTTAGGGAATATTGTACACGGCCCTACGACTAGTATTAAGGAATATGACCCGTCATCCATGCAATTGTAACAAGCTAATCAACCTGTAAAAGATATCTAGGGAGTAATGAAATCTAAGTAAACACAACTTCCCTCATTATTGATTCCACCACATTAGTATAATAGTTTTATTTTCATTTATGTTATTTTATTTTGATTGCATCTTTAGTTAATTGGGTTAGTTGGCTAGCAACTAATTCCGCCCACTCCTTCAAAACCCCAGATTTTAATTGCTTTCCATAAAATATAAAAATAAAAAAAGAATCATCCCTCACCTCTAGACCTAGTTTAGTAGGCTTTCTAATCCTAGCGACACTATTCCTGAGTTGAACGATCAATCCCCCGGTACTTGTCACTATACTATACTAGAACGATCAGGTACACTGCCTGGTGGGGGTTGTAAGCTTCTCGAGATCCCTTGAGAGGTAAAACCTGTTGCGAGGGCGCAATTCCCACGTATCAGTCATTTAGCCTCTTATGTTCTGTTAATATCGTTTTAGCTCGAGGTTGGTTAGACCTCATCTAGGGATTACACAATAATAAAGATAAAGAACATGTACGCAGCGGATAAACAAAACATCTTTATTATTGCTACAAGGTTTCTCGTGATCATCTCCTAACACTATTACAAACATCTACAGCCCCAATACTACGTGATCAAGTGTAGTACGGTTACCTACTCTAACAGGAATCATAAGATCCTTGGGGCTTTGATGCGTTGTGTAATTTTAGTGTAGCATAGGGTGTTTAAGCCTTTTCAAGTTTTACATTTATATTTATCCGACTTAGTACTAACACACCCTTAACGAGCAGTGTACCCGATCAATATGTATATAGTGGTAAGTGGAGTGTCGTACACTAAGAATGGAACGTCATATCTAGTTGATTTAATCAGCATTTTAATATCTAAGTTAGTTTTACAATCTAATCTAATAAAACGGGGCTTTAGCCTGAGAGACTAACACAAATTTAATAAACAATAAAAGTAAAACTAATGAGAACGAATCAGTGAATAGAAATCACGTACACAGATAGATAATAGAAACACGTAAGAAGACATGTCCTTATAATTAAGTAGATTGTCACTTGTTTTATTGCTAGTTTTATATGATGAGTATCGTAATCTAATCTGTCTCGTTGGATCTTAATATCGGCGAGTAAACTCTTAATGATTACTTATGTTTATCCTACTTTCTAAACACAAGATAAGCAGGCGAGGAACAGGTATGGTAGCCCAGAAGACTCAACTAAACACAGAGGTTATCAATGCACAAATAAGGTCGCCAAAAACATCAATCATATAAACTTTAACCGATGAGAAAGCAATTTTAAGGGGAGCAGTATGGTGGCTACAAGCCCATCAATCTTGATGGATTAAAGCTTACTAATACAATAAATAAAACTACTTAATGAATTATACACATGCAGGACCTTCTTACAGCTCTACGATCTTCGTTTGGGGCGTGTCTTGTGATGCTTCTTCGACTGAATTCGTCTCCTTAGGGTTTTTATGTACACAAAACTCGTATCTGTCTTGGGGTATTTATAGTTCTGTCTGAGGGGTCGATGCGGTGCATGTTGATGATAGATGCGGTGCATTTACTTAACTTTGCGTGGGGTCCAAGATTATTATATTTTGGAATATTCGTACACCGCCTTTAGATGCGGCGTAACTTCTTTCTCTATGCGACGCATGTTCTTTAACGTCTTGGATAGTATCTGGTGAAGTCTTTAGCTGATACGCCACATGTATGCGGCGTATTTTTTAGTAGAACAAGTTGATTATTCTTCGTTGACCAAAGTTTCATATGCGGCGCATGTTGTAATTAGATGTGACACATTCTTCAAAGTCAGGAAATGGTCTTTGAATTCATCTAAGTATCATGTTATGGCATATCTGTTGAGAGTGATAAGGCGCATCTCTTGAATTTCAGTAGACTTTTCAAATCTTGATAATTTATCTCCATAATTCGTCCAGTATCATTAACTTTCACCAATTGCTTGTTTTTACCTGAAAATCATTAAAACACCAATTCTCATACAAAACAATATAAAACACGTCAATTAAATAGGATAAATGATGCTAATAAAATGTATTTATTTGATCTCATCTGGCTTAAACAAACACAATAGTCTAGGCGTTTACATAGACTCACGCCCTAGACATACACACGCTTTCCTGGACTTTACATTGTGACACACTTGATGTAAAACTAATTCCATGTATCTCTTTATATAATAAAGATACTAGGGTTGCAAAATACTACAAAGGACTATAATGTAAAAACTTATTTGTAAAGCAAGTCCCTTGTCTTTTGCATTGTCTTCATTCTCCTCTTTGTCACCTTAGGTCCTTCTTGTTTCATCCTTTTTTTCTTATCAACTCAAACGTATAAAACCCAAGATGTTCCAATGTATTTCTCCTTTTCATGTGAATCCTTTCAAAGACACTCCAATTACGTTCACAACCCGAAGAAAATGCAATTTGACTTAATATCTCTAAACAACAAAGTTCTGTAATATGGGAAAATCTCCACCAAACATTCTCCACCACTCATCTAATATTAAAATGGTTAGAAAAAACTATTTAGTAACAACATATTAATACATTTCACAATAAGATACAAAAAAGATATAATGTTACTTGGACGATGTTTAGTACGACCTTGAACAACACTAATCCTACCAAAGTTACCCTTATTGTCCTAAAGCCTTATTAAGATCTGTAAGTTCGTCACCAGAATAATATTTCTCGACCCTTTTAAGAACTCCGTTCCGCACCTCACCTTTCTTGCAAAGGTTCTTGCGATCATACTGAAAAGCTGGATTTAACCAGTAAGCTGCACAGTGAATACTAGTACTTAACATTTTATCCCAACGTTTGTTGATAATCTTAGTATAACGGATGGTATATTCTTTCTTTCCTTTAAATAAATCTTTGATACCTTTCCTTGCCCGAAACATTCCCTCATAAACATAACCTAGAGCACATTTTACATCTGAATCACACAACCACAAAAGCCTCAACAAAGGATTCATCACTTTCACTGTAATCAAACTATTGTTCCATAAATTTTTGCTCATGATAACTTGTTTACATTCAAGTGCATTTTTCACTTTAAACGTCTTCTTAAATTCATTGGATACGACCATAGCTTGCAAATCATTTTTATGATCAACCAAACTTTTTAAGGCAATAAATGTTGTACCAAAACGAGTAGCACCCGGACGGATGATTTCTGTCCAACCAATTCTCGGCCATTTTAAGAACTCTGTTCCACACCTCACCTTTCTTTCAAAGGTTCTTGCGATCATACTGAAATGTTAGATTTAACCAGTAAGCTGTACAATGAATACTAGTACGCAACATTTTATCCCAACGTTCATTGATTATCTTAGTATACGGCCGGTATATTCTTTCTTTCCTTTAAATAAATATTTTATCCCTTTCCTTGCCCGAAACCTTCCCTCATAAACATAACCTAGAGCAGGTTTTATATCTGAATCACACAACCGCAAAAGCCTCTACAAAGGAGTTATCACTTTCACTATAATCAAGCTATTGTTCCATAAATTTTCATTCGTGATAACTTGTTTACATTCTAGCGCATTTTTCACTTTCAGCATCTTCTTAAATTCATTGGATACGACCATAGCTTGCAAATCATTTTTATGATCAACCAAACTTTTTAAGGCAATAAATGTTGTACCAAAACGAGTAGCACCCGGACGGATGATTTCTGTCCAACCAGGTCTTTTTCTCAACCAATTCAAGGGCCACTTATGATTATAAATAAAAATAGTAACCCTAGATGTGAGAGTGATGATTTCCTTCACATTATGCAATTCCAAAACATCCTTTAATATAAGATTAAAACAATGTGCTGCACATAGGGACCAAATAACAGTACGATATCGTTCACTAAACAATAACCCTGCAGTTTTGTAATTAGCACCATCGTCGGTAACCATTTGAACTACATTCTTTTCTCCAACCATTTTAACAATCTCAGAAAACAAATTACACAAATTTTCAGCATTGCTCTCAATATTGGATGCATCAACAGATTTAATAAACGAGATCCCACAATGACAATAAACCAATAAATTAATCAAAGGGCGTTACCTAATATCCATCCACCCATCACCCATAATTGTGCAACCACTATCAGTCCATTGACTTCTAAACGAGTTAATCAACAAAAAAACCTCTTTTTTTTTGCATCTGCTAACAAATTCACCCTGAACACATGATAACTAGGTGCTTTGTAACCAAAACAAACACTGGCTATTTTATCTACCATATGTTAAAAATAAGGAGAATTGCAAGCATCTATAGGTATACAAGCATCATATAACCACATAGCAATAGCCAAATCGACATCATGTTATTTTTCCTTACTTTGCATAGCTTTCTTAATAGTGGGTTGAAAAGAATCATTTATAGTTTTTGTAAAGGAAGGATGAGAACCTGATGATGTAGCTTTTCTTTTACCCGCTTTTAGTTGGATTACCTCTTGAACCTCTTGTTCTTCATCGTCATCAGATATGACATTACCCGCTTTTGGCTTATGGTCATTTTCTTTCAGAAGACCTTCCATGGTAAACCTGGCATCCGGATCTACTTTTTTACATGGTGCTACCTCACCCTTTCGGCTAGCAAGATGTTTATTAACTCTATTAATGCCACCACCACGAATTATTCTTACACTCGATTGAGTCAATTAAATGGATGCATTAGATTGAGACCCACTTGGTGCTTTATCTTTAGGATCCATACTCCAAAAATAACAAAATACAAAAATAGCACCTTAATTATGGAAAACAAAACATTATCTACTAGTAAACAAAATACAAAAATAGATGTTTATGTTTAAAAAACATTATCTACTGGTAAACAAACTTAGCGCATTGCTTGTAAATTATCATTCACTTCAAATTTGACTTGTACAAGTCAGAATTAGACTTCAAATAGTTCAATGTTCAAAAAGAAAGGTTAGTCTTCATTTCAATAATTATTATCAAACAAGTCTTCACGATTTCATAGTGCAATAGAGTAGTACCAAATTTGATTTTACTAGTTCAAATGCAAGTAAATACAATGATGTCTCTAATTTATGCAATACAATCCCCATATAGTCATATCAAACAAAAATAGCACCTTAATAATGGAAAATAAAAAAATAAAGAGTCAAAATTACCTCCATCAAACAATGAGTGCATGTAATTATAGGTGATTAACTGATTATGGGTGTTTGTTTCACTCAAATTAGGTGGTAGGTGACACTAGGTTATTCATGGTGGTTGTAATAAAAAAGAGTAAAGTAAAAAAGTGGAACTAAATAGTACTAGTAAATACTTACAATTTATTTTTTCTGATATTCTATTAAAAAAAATGAGGAAAGCTAAACTCGCGCTGACTCGGGCCACTCAAAACCCGGCGGGTCTAACCGGTTGACCCGGTTTTAGGAACCCGGGTTTTTTTTTACTCGCTTTTGTGGCCGGGTACCGGTCTGACCGGTTGACCTGGCCGGGTCAACCCGGGTTTGAAAACATTGGGTGGCACTTTGTTGCATACCTAATGTGATAGATGTCGCAGTCTATACACCATATTAGGCATCTGGCATGTTACCTCATTAATTCCATCAGAAAAAGATATTAATCCAATGAATTCATCATCTTTAACCTTGCTTATTTTCTTAAATAGTGCACCAAGAATCAGTTGGGTTAATCCTTCATCAATATAATCGCTTAAATCCTCCAAAACAATTAAATTAGTAACAAAAGAAAAACACCCTATAAATATAGCCATATCTCTAATTACTGCTACTAAGTTGTTGTAACACCCCCAAAATACCGCAGCGGAAGACTGTATCACTGAGGGTGCTACTTCATAATACAAAGTACAAGTTATAGAAAACGAACTCTAAATGAGACGTTTTGAAAAGTTACCATTCGATTAATGAATTCAAAGTTACAAACATGAGATTCCAAAGTATGATAAATAAATGTATACAAAGTTTTGAATGGTAAATGATAAAAGCGTAAGTCTTCAGAATATGCAGCTTGACTCTAAGTTCCACGCACTAGCTATCGCCTTACTAACCTGAGATAAACATGCTAAAGTGTCAACACAATGGTTGGTGAGTTCATAGAGTTTGTCTTAAAACAGTTTAAAAGCCTTAAAAGAATATTTGCACAGCAAAGGCATCGTGAATCCACTCAGTTGCAAGTCCCGCCATAAGAGACTTGCAACCTGTGTGTTCACAGCCCACTGCTAAAAGATAGTTTACATAATACACCGGATTATATTCACCCAAGGCCAGGAATATATGGCAATGGTGGGGGCATCTCCCAAATAGTACTACGACATCCAAGGTCAAGCATAGACACAAGGGTAGGGGAATCTTCCCATGAGTACTACCAATACCTCTCCGACATAATAGAGTATTATGTATGCACGTAAATACGAATCTTGTATTTAAATTAAGCAAGTATAGTGTATCAAGTATGTATAACGCAATCAAGTATAATGCTAATCAAGTATAACACAATCAAGTATAAATGTTTAAGAGTATTTGTACAAGTAAGCAAGTAGTTGAGCATGTATCTCCCCCAAAGAGTTAAAACAAGTATAAAAAGAGTAGGGGCTATGACTCACCTTAAGTCTATGTAATGAGAAATGAAAGTGGTAGTCGAATCGCGAAAGTCTCTAAGAGCAGCCTATAATAGAACGTTGCGACTTAGGTTTGGAGTAACGTCTAAGAATACGAAGAATTGCCTATATATGTCTTGCATAATGTTCATGATGTAGTACTTAGTATATAGTGTAAGTCTTTGAATATAAATGGTTTATGAAACATGTATAGGTTGTATATCTCTTACTACCGTTCAGGCCGACATAATTCAGAAGTCATGGAGTAAACGTTCGAGGAGCCAGGACACTTTAATTCGTAAATCCACAACTCATCTCGACGGCTTACTTAATGAACTCCTCACATGAGGCTCCCTACTATTGTAGTATTTGATAACATATATATAAGTTTTGATCTTTAAAAGTTATATGGTCTTTAGCCGTGGCTTTGCCGTGACCTTGGTCATTGTTACCATGGTCTTGAGACTCAACCTTGGCTTTAGCCATGGTTGTGGTCTTGGCTTTAGGTCATTAGACCTCTTGGTCTCATCTAATTATAACCATTATATAGTTACTTTGGTCTAAAAATGGGCTGTTAAGAATTTGAAGAAAATTATCACTCAGAAAGCGTTTTCAGGGCTCGAGCTTCTTAAATCCTGAACGAAAACGTCGTTCCGGACAACTTTTGTGTTTTAACTTTTTGATGAATCGGACCAGAAGGGTGAATTTCAAAATGGCAGAATGCAAACAGTAGGGTATTGGCAGTTTCGGCATTTTGGTTTTGCTAACTTCAAATGGTCATAACTTTTGACTCGGGTACTCGTTTTGGGTGATTCAAATTGCTATGTTTTCCTTGTTAAGTCCTATTTAATAGTAAGTAAGTTTCCAATATCATAGTTATACTATTTTGGTCGTGGTTCTCCATAAAAGTCACTAGTTTACTTGTTTAAATAACATAAGTTAACATATATATACCATAACTTGTTTTACTGGTTTTTATACATAATGAACATAATACAAAGACCATATATAGCATGAAAGAAACATAATAAGCATGAAAATGATATTGAGCAAGAAAGTGTAATAGGGTTTGCTTACAACTTTTGGCTTTCTAAAGAAAGGAAGTCAAGTATAGAACTAGGACACTAAACCTAAGCTTGTAAACCCTTCACCATAACTCTTGTAACCCTTGCTAGCCTTGATCTAACCCTTGTGAAAATCATTTAACTTCAGCCCTAGTAACCTTTTGTAGTTCCTAAATCAACCATGGAATCACCAAACAAACTTGAGAACTAGGTAGAGAATACTAAGACCTTGAACTCTTATGTGTAACTTAAAGTTTGAAGATCAAAGGATCATGGTTTATGGATAATAGGTGTGTCGTTTGGATTATGAAGAAAGAAAGGAAATGAGCCTTGTATTTATAGCATGAAGAGGAGGTGCAAGGAAGGTTCCTAGGAAGGTGCCTTAAGGAGGTTAGTTTTTTTTAGGATATTTAGGAGGCTTACTTAGGAAGTTTTTGCACATGTTTGCTACCTAAAGTCCTCAAGATTTATCACAAGCCAACAAGGCTTGTGATACACGTTCATATGGGATAAGGGGTGACTAGATGAGTAGTCATGATCTTATCTAAGTTACGGAGTGAGTTTTGGTCCCGGTAATCGCTAACAGTAAGTCGTTAAGTCATGAAACTTAAAATCGGGTATCCTAAAAATATGAAATTTATAAATATGTTAGAATTTATTAATATAACCTATCTTAGCCTATTTAATGAGTGACAAGTTCTATCGGGTTGCTTAAACGCTGCTAAAACTGGAAACGCAGGTCTAAAACACGTAATTCGCGTAAAACGCTGAACTGGAAAACGTAAAATTCCAAAACTTTTGGAATTGTCATAAAATGAGAGAAAATCATATTTCTATTGTTTATAATGTTTTATGGACATATCGGGATGCTGGAATGACGTTTAAACCTAAAAGTAAATCTCGGACACGGCTTCGTGATTTTTGCAGAAATGATCCGACGAGTGTGAAATTCTCGGATTATCATTAAAATAGTTTAACTTACGAGAATATGAAATAAAAATTTTGGATGTGAATAGTAAAAAGTGAATAGTGAAATTTCGAAAATAGAAGTTCACCTGAAAATGTGAATTGTTACAGTTGTTTTCCCTAAGTTTTAACTTTTATACCACAATAGTGTTTAACAACTTTTGGGAAATCACATTTATAGACAGGATTGGATCAAAATACGCATGAAAATATTTGAAACCTATTATTCCTGGGAAATGTAAAAAAAAAGGGTTATTTTTCACAATCTTTCTTCCTAGATCAACATAGCGAGGGGAACCAATTGTCAGACCTACATGGTTGTTCTTTACCTCCAAGTTCTCTCCCTCGTTGATTACTTCTCCATCATTTAGATCCACATCAATCATTTCATCATCTCCTAGAATTTCATGCAACTCAAAACCAAGATCTGGATCAAACGCTAAATCGAGGTCTAAATATAGATCATCTAATTCTAGAAAATCTCCATCTTCATATCCTAATAGCTCTTCATTAAGCATCATATCACCAATTTGTTCATCATGCATATTTGAATCATCAGGAGCATCAATGTTTTCTATGACACAAACAGAGGCAGTAGTGAAGCTTTTTAGTTTAGCATTTCTAAACACTATCTTATCATCTCCTACTCTTAATGAAATATGTTTTTTTAAAACATCAGTGTTAGCATGTGCAGTAGACAAAAAGGATCTCCTAGTATTACTTTTAGTTCCTTTGCGCATATTAAGAATGACAAAATCTACTGGAAAAACAAATTTATCAACTTTTACTAGCACATTTTCCACAATTCCATTGGGACGTCTCACGGTTTTATCAGCCAATTCAATGTTTAAACATATAGGAGCTAGCTCAATAAAAGTGGAATAAGGCATTACACTAACACTTACCCCTATATCAATTAAAAAATTTTAAAAAGAAATGTGACCAATAGTACAAGGTGATACGTGGGAATCGCACCAGGCTTTACCTCTCGAGGGATCTCGAGAAGCTTATAACCCCCACCAGGCAGTGACCTGATCGTTGTAGTATAGTATAGTGACAAGTATCGGGGGATTGATCGTTCAACTCAGGAATAGTGTCTCTAGGATTAGAAAGCCTAAAAACTAGGTCTAGAGGTGAGGGATGATTCTTTTTGTATTTTTATATTTTTTTAAAAGCAAATAAAATCTCGGTTTTTGGAAGAGTGGGCGGAATTAGTTGCTAGCCAACTAACCCAAATGACTAAAGATGCAATCAAAATAAAATAACAAAAATGAAAATAAATCTAATTATACTAATGTGGTGTAAACAACAATAGGGAGAGTTGTGTTTACTTAGGTTTCATTACTCCCTAGATATCTTTTACAGCTTGATAGTTTGTTACAATTGCATGGATGACGGGTCGTATTCCTTAATATTAGTCGTAGGGCCGTGTACAATATTCCCTAACTCTATAGGATCCTACTTCACTCCTATGTCGAGCCGTTAAAAGCTCCTAACATGGGATCATTAGAATTCTCCTACGCATTAAATACAACCAAAAATCATAGTACACCTCTGATCATGTTTCTTATGACGTTCAAGCATGTCACCAATGGAAGTCTGCCAGTTTTCTTAAGCCTAACATCGAATACAATCATCCATAACAACTATAAACAAACAATAAACCCATAATTAACATCTAAGTTTCACTACATCTAAGCAACACACACAAGAGATCTAGCCAAGCATGTTAAATTGAAGACAAGTGTAATATATATTCAAGCAACACATAGACATATTGATTGAATTGAAAGAGTACTTATCTCAATTGAACATAAGAGGTTTCAAGGGGTAAAAACCCTTGAAAAAGCTGTGAAAATCGAACTAGGGTTTTCTCCAAAGTTACATGATTCGTGTCAATTATAGTATATTTATATTCTGAGGAAATACTTGCGAAAGTAATTCCCGGGTCGTTCTCCCAACGAAGGCTCGAATGGAAAATTCCGAATTATCGATTTGGGAATCGTGTAGTGTAAGTGAATGGTAAAAGAGTGATAGAGTGAAAATAGCAAGCAAGGTATTCAATTATTCATAAACAATGATAAAGCATGCAAAGAGTACAAGCTAACAATGCACCGAAATGAAAAACGTAAAAACGGAAACGCAACCGTAAAATTTAAAACGTAACGTATATCGAAAAATTATCCTACGAACTTGAAAATATTTTCTAAAAATCTTAAACTACTAAAAAGAATTTTTAGAAAAAGAAAAATATTTTTTAGGCTTTTTATTTATTTTCTAGAATTAATTTTCTATTTTTAGAATTAAAAATGAATTAAAAATAAGGAAAAACAGAAAATAATTTGGAAAAATGAAAATTAAATTCTAAAAATTCTAAAATATTATAAAAGAAATTATAAAAATATTTTTGTATTTTTCAGAACCTTTTCTAATTTTTTATTGATTTTTGGTATTTAAAAATGAATAAAATCAAAATAAAATAAGAAAAATAGTAAAAAGCTTTGAAAAAATCTGGAAAAATTCTAGAAAATCTAAAATAATAAAAAGAACTTAAAATAAATTTTTGAGAAAAAACTTGAAAAGCTAAACTGCTTATTTAGTAAAAACTGTTTATCTCAAGTGCTTATTATTAAGCACTTGAGATCCAATCACTATGAAACTTGAAACAATGACTAAAAATGGTGCAATTAACTCAGTTGTGACACAATATAACCAGAAGGAAGCTCAGATTCCACAGATACTAAAGATACATGCAATAAGCCTAAGCAATAAGCTCAATGATAAGACAGATAAAACAAAAACTTATCCAGAAGCAAAGTAATGATATCCAAGTAATCAACCAACTCAGTCACATTCAGAAACATACACAAAACAAAAACAAGCTTATTTAAACACTAGCAGATTCAAGAGTACTAGCAGACCTATGTGAACAATTAGACAACCTGTTTCAGTTATGCTGAAAAACAGGTGCAAATATCTCTTGATGAAGGCACAAATGAAACAGCTTATGAGGCTAATGGTCAATGGCAACAATGAGAATACTAAATCAAGTAACTCTGCAATCTCAGCTAATCCTAAACTATATCACAATAAGTCAAGTTCAGCAAAGCATACAACCAAGACTCAATGTAACATTTGATGACTGTTTTAATAAAACTTGATTCAATTAAACTCTAACAGCTACTTAAGTTTGAAACTTTCTATGACTATGAATAAGGTACTTACTGATTTTTTTATTCTACTGAAAACTATTTATGCATCACTTACAAGTAAACTACAACAAAACACTCAATTTCCAATAAATCCAAACACCCCTATGTGACAGACTTACTCATTACACCAACACAGATCCACCTAATTAAATCCAAACCTCAACTCAGTTATTGGAAATGATACACAAACTTAAATGGAACTCAGAAAATCAGAAATCAGATTCAATCAACCACAGCTTCACAAACTCACAAATATGACAGATATGGAACTTCAGCAAAGAGTTGAGATTATGCAAACTCAGCAACAATATATGTAACTATTTCAATTATGAACTTCAATGTAATAGTTACTCAGTTATATTCCAATATCATAAATCTGAGATGCATTGATTCCCACAGTTTACTCAACCCAAGTATTATATCAGATACTCAATGACACTTATATGAAACAACAAAACTTCATAGATCAAAGTTGAATGAATGAAACAGTAACTCTATATAAACCACAACTAAACTCAGATTTACAAAACTCAGCTCCTTAAATCAAACACTTCAACTCAGATATAATCAACACAAATCTATAAATTCTAACAAACTAAAATCTAAACTAAAACTACTACTAAATCAATAATCTCAACCAATATAACAGTAAATCTCAATACAAAACTAAGCTATCACAATCTATATCAAAAATGAGAAATCAGAATTCAACTTACAAAGCCATAACCACCTCAGCAAGAACAGAGGTGGATCATTGTGCTTGCCTATCTTTAAGATAGGCAGAGATCATCCCTTGTTACCTCAGCTTATCAATTACTCCCAATAATCAAATGGTTCAACAGCTTTGACTTCTGTTGACTGTCTTAGCTTAACAATGGATTATGACTCAAATTAAATCCATTAAAAGCTAAAGAGCTCAAATGGATCTATAAAAGCAAAATAAGCTCAACTGTAAGCTTTACTAGATAATATATAAACATATTTTTTATTTTTTATATTTTCTGATTTTTTTTATTATTTTCTTTACTTGCAAAAACTTGTCTGAATTAAGAATATTGAATAATGAACTTGATTAAGCTAATTTTTTAAAACAATTGAGATTTCTAAAGAGAAAATAAGCTGAATCTTAATGACAATAAGCTGGATATAAGCTGAAATAATACTGAATAAGCAATAGAAATTTGAACAATAAGCTGAAATTTGAAGAAAGTAACTAAGAATTTTATTAAAAACTCAATTAAACTATTACATCAACTAATCTAAGTACATTCTAAAGAGATTTTAGCAGCATAACAATACAATAAAAACTACCCTTAATTATGAAATCTAAGGCCCTATTTATAGCTGAGAGAGTGAGGCTTGGGTAGTCCTGGATACCATCTGAGAAAGGTCTAGAAATAGTATCAGAAATCAAATATACCATTTGATCCATTCTTATCCCGAATTGTGTTAGTTTGCTCAATCCTCAGCCCTTGATCATGATGAGTGATGTGTAACATTGATCCTAAGCCCTCCATTCGTACATGCTGGCAATCCTTGGTTGCACATTCTCTGTCCTTGTCAGCCATGTGTGTCAGAAAAGACTCCAATGAGTATAGAAACGTGGTGCAACCAATAGTACTTAGCCATGTGTCCTTGCAGCATCTATCAAATTCTCTGCCATGTACTATGCATGTGAAATGTCTTCTAGAAGCTCCAATGAGTGGTTCATAATGATTGATTGTAGTGGTGTGAGCCAATTAAGCTATTAGGTCAGCTAGGGTTCATATGGTTTTGGGATTTCTGGTTTTTGGGGAAAGTGGGGGAAAAAAAAGTTGCGTTTGTATTGTAACTTGACCCGTATATTTGACCTTTGACCGAAAGTGTGTGGGCTTTATTTACCGGATTATTGAATGGTGGGTTGGGCTTTGGGTAAAGACTTTTGTAAACGGGCTTTGGAGTATTATGGGTTTTTTGAATAATTTGGTGGGCTAAATAAACATTGGACCAAATTTTGTTATTATCAGATTTTTTATATGACAAGGACCAATCATGTAATTTATAAACTCCAAGGGCTGAATCTGAATTTCTTCCATAATATATTTCAAGGACTAATTCTGCCACTTTTGAATTCATGAAGGACTGAAATTGATTCTTGGATCCAGGCATTGACTTTTTGACCATCTTCAACTCTCGTGCCCGTTTTCATTGTTTTCCCGTGATTTTTCGTTATTTTGTACAATATCCGCACCTGCATATCACAAACACAGAAACACACGCTTTCTTGGCATTTGTTAGCTCAAAAAGTCATTTTGGGTCGATAATTAGCCATAAAATAGTGAGTGAATAAGCACTCACCATTACACCCTAATGAATGAAAATTGCAAAACTATATATAGATTTTTTAGGGTGACGGCGTCAAGAAGGAAATTCTGACGCCGTCAACTCGCCGCCCATAATGAAATCGGATTGCCTAGATCCAGTTTTGACGCTGTAATGTGTAAAGTTGTTATGGGCCGTCACTAACATTTGGACCGTGACGGCCTATGGTGACGCCGTCATGTCCTTAGTACAAAACTCTCTGGACCGTCACGGACTTTATCCACTTCCACCTCTTGCATTGCTCTTGACGCCGTCATTAAGAATCTTGTGACGCCGTCAGGTACTGTTCCTAGCAAGGAAAATTAAGACTTTGCCGTTTTCTTCACTTTTATGCTCCAAAAACGTCCAAAATGCTTCTTTTCCAGAATTCACTCCAAAAGTACCTAAAATGACAAAATGAACGATTTAGGGCAATATTTGATCAAATAAATTCAAATTCGGGCTTAAATGACCCCCTAAAAATGGTTCATTTTTCGCCTCATCAAATACCCTTACACTTGAGATTTGCTTGCCCTCAAGCAAATGCGCTTTTATTCTAATCAAAATACAAGTTAGGGGTCATTTAACACTAATATAAAAGTAATTACAACAAATAATCGTTCAACTAAAGACCAAAGACAAGCACGGAGGTCATACACTAGCACCTCACAAATAGTGTTTAGATACTCACATCTCTCGGGTGTAATAAAGTATATATCATAATAAGGAAATGGAAAACATCTCTCACTACCTGTCATAACAAAATAGATTACCATAGGCTTGGGAAAGGATCAAACCTCCACCACTTGGCGTAAGCACCAAGGATAAACTATCAAAGAGGTCTTTTAAAGGGTTATAATGTTAGGTGTAGGGATATGGAATACACGGTTTTGTTGGATAAAGGCAATATTTACTGGTGGCGAGTTAATCATCTTGGTTAATTACATGTACAATATGGTGTTGCTAAGCCAAGACTAGACTCAACTTAAGCTAATAAATCAAAAATAACAAAAACATACAATGAACATAGAATGAAACGGGATGGTAGTCCGTATGTTTTTTCTCTTTTCTTTTTCTATTTTTTTTCTTTTTCTTAATTTTTCGATTTTTTTTATTCATACACTCTTACCCTACCATCCAAAATAATACATCATAGGGAATGTATATTCCCCTTACACTTGAATTTTTTACATACTTTACAATAAACTAATCTAATGACTCGAATCAAGATAACCAAAACACTTGGAGTACTTTTAAAATTAACGCACATATGGGGGTAATAATATGATGTTCTTCCCATTACTCCATATCAATAGTACTTTACCCATGAGTCTCAATCGTCCCAAAACAATATGTACAAGATATGACTCGACTTAGCAACCATATAATCAATTAGATAATTAACTAAGGGTTTAAACAAATAACAATAATGCACTAAAGATGAGTATATACACGGAATGCTAAGGCGATTTGGGTGTACATTTAAGTGGGTTGTAACAAATTCTTCCTTTAAGTAAGATGCTTAAAGTTAGAAACGAAAAGATAGGCTCGGAGGGGTGTACTAGGAGTTTTGTGTACTAAAAATGAGTACAACGCTAAGGTGTGGGAAAAATTAGTTGACTTTACTAGCCAAGTAATATGACTTAAATGGTCAAGTAATTATGATACGGGTTTAAACACAAGGGTGATCCTAATGCCTCTTATCATGTAGTAAATCCTACTACACGAATGTAGTCTCACTAGCGGTCTCAGGATGCATCACTAACGCAAGTTCTAGAATCTAAATGCTACCGGTACACTCATAAGCACTAACAATGAATGCTTTTCCTATCAAATCTAAAGGCGAACCTCACATATTTGGGTGGAAAATTTTTCTGAATGGTACGGTTGTGTGCTAGTCATACAACTCCTATCCATGAGACGCTTGCTAAGGCTAAAGCTTCACTCCTAAATGTTGTAAAAAAATGTTAAATTTCGCGCTAAAATTACACTAACAAGTATTTCTCTTAGTTTTATTACACACCTACCATAAAACAAACAAACTCAAGTGCAAGTGTATCCTATAAGGTATCATCATTTATCCTCCCCTTACACTTAGGATGAACATTATCCCCAATGTTCAATTAAAGAATGTAAAAGTGAAACATGTAAAAGAATGAAATCAAATACTCCCCTGATTCGTTCGGTGTGGATAGTGTGGTAACAAGGTTAGATCTTCCTCCAAGAAAATGAACATTCAAAGCTTCCCTTCCAGAAAAATAAATCATCTTCTTGTCATATATAACCTGTTAAACCTGAGAAAACAAACAAGGCAACCTCGCGTAAAATCGGCGGCAATCTATATATACTAACAAGTCCTAGAAAGAAAATTAAGATATAATGCTTGTGGAATAAATGTTTAAAGATTTCCTGGAGTTTATAAAACTAAATAATTAACAAAAACTTTAAGACTCCGTTAGAAATACAAAACTAGCAAAATTTCCAGAATTTTACACATGACGCCGTCAGGAATTAATTCCTGACGCCGTTAGAAGTGACCTGCAGAAATCTTTACGTTAAGTTTCTGGAAAATTTCTGGAGAAACTTATGTCCTATTTCCTGGAAAATCCTGCAAAACATCATTATGGCTCGATACAAGCATTTGACTCTAACAATTACTAATATACATGTCCATTTAATATTGTGGAGAATCATGATCAATTTCGTTCTTATAAACAGATTTGGGGTTTCCACTTACACTTATCTTTTGCAAAATACCTTTATATGAAGTTAAGACGAAGTTAAACGACAAAATAAAGCATTTTCATAATTTAGTTTTGAAACATGATCTACCAACAATAAAAATAAAGCATGCATACGGAAGCAAATAACAATCAAACAAAATGAAAATCACACAAATAATAACTGAAAAATTAAACAATCATAAAATTAAAATCCTACATGCATAATAACGAAGATAAATAAAAAGTATTCAAGGCCAACAAAGGCCACATCCCAAATTATTACAAGACAAATTGTTTCAAATCATACAACCATGAATAAATTGTCCAAAGATCACAAATATCATGACAAATCACTGGGGAGGGGGACCATAGCGGTAATCATAGCCAGGAGGGAGGTGCCCGGTGTACCCGTAGGGAGGGTAGTCCATTTCACGTCCAGAGAACGGGTCGATCTGCAACTGAGGCTCAATGTGATCACGGGTAGAAAGATGTTGCATCTAGCGGATGGTGTGATCATACATCCAGTCAAACCTCTGGTCAGTGGTGGTTCGCCATGCGTCCACCTGACCCATCCATGCCCCTTGATGCGCCTGCCAATTCCCCCGGCCCATGTGCCTGTAGTAGTCCGCAGACCCAACCTCATAGTCCCCATAATGCAGCTGGTGGGGTATACCCTCGTCATCATCCTCAGCACCCGCCGATCCTCCCACAACATACCAAGTAAAGGACTCATCCCCCTGCTCCATCACAATACTCATCTGCTTGAGGGACTTGGCCCTCACCACCCTACATGCCCCACAGTCGCTCAGGTACCCCATAATCTCCGGAACAAGGATCCCATACGAACGAGCCAGGTGGGTCACAAACATCTCTCCATACACCTTGTCGCTATCCCTCCCCCCCACACTAGTATTCAAATAACTCGCTACCCAGAACGGGATGTTACAGTATACATCCGCTGAAAACCTGGTGTATAGGTAGAAAAGGTTTGAAGCAGTGACACAGTGAGTAGTGCCATGGCGCCTCGACAAACTTTAGGTGATGCATATGTGGGCTAACCTGACCATAGGGTCCCTAATGGAGGCCGCCCCAATGGTTGAGGTATAAACCCCATTCCCGATACTCGGCCAGAACATGGAACACCTCAACTCACTCCTCATTGTCTCCCCATTCATCAACCTCTGCATAAAACCACCCTGAACAGCCTCCTCCTGAGTATACAAGCCTAATCTCCACCCAAACTTAGTAATCGAGCATGATCTAAGCTCTCCCCTAGCCTAAAATAAATGGTGGTACCTCACATATCTGTCCTAACCTCAGCCAAACCAAAGTGAAAAGTAGCAAAGAACTCCCTTACCAACTCACTATAAACCGTCTCCCTTATGCTAAACAACCTTTCCCATTGAGGACCCATAAATGCATCAGTATAGGAAATCACCCTCAAGGCCCTGGGACCTTAAAAAGTCCCTATCAATCACTGCCCCTGCATCGATATGGTGATGGAGTAGTTCCGCATATTTGGTTGTAGAAGCGTCATTATCAAACTCACTCCAACTATGAACCAAGTCACCATAGTTCACACGTTGGGACCTTGATGAACTCCCTCGGTGTTGTCAGGTGCGCTTGCTCATTTTCCTGGAAAAAGATGGAATGGAACGGAAATGGTTAGAATGAGAGTTTTATGAAGTTATGCTGTCAGACACATCTGACGCCGTCAGGCAATATAACCTGACGCCGTCAGACCCAGCAAAATTGAACCATGCAATTACGAGGGAAAAATCAATATTCAAACTCTAAATCCATGACCCAAACACCCCTTTTTGTAGAAAACATGGGTGGGGGATCAAAAAATCCATGGTATGAAAGATTTTTCCGCAATTGACTCATGATTCATATCAACCACAACTACCTAATGCATAACTCATGATTACAAAACATCTAAGGAAGGGCATTACGAGTTCTAAGAATGGATCAATGTTAGGGTTTCGGATGATGGGGGTTTTCAACATTGGTAGGTCCTAGGGATAATTGAACGAATAAGGATGAAGGAAAATCACTTACCACGTGTAAATTGGTTACAGAAGATGTCGGAATTGACCTTGAAGATCCGGAGGTGGAGTAGCACTTGGGCATAGTTTGTGGGGTATGGGTTGAAAGGGATGGAAATGGGGTTATTATTGCTGAGAAAGCGAGGTGACGGCGTCAAGAGTAAAAATCTGACGCCGTCAGATGCCCGTTTTATGAGTACTTAGTGGCAATTTCAAATTGAGTCCCTGCACTATTGTAGATAGCTAATCAAAAGTAAAAACTATGAGTAGCCATTCCGTTAGTGAAGTCCACCAGGGTCAAACATTTTGTTACTGTCACGAAGTGATGTGTGGTTATTAATAGGGTTGGGCAGAGTTCCGTTTAGGTCGTGATCTTCATATTGGTAAATGGTGGTAACGGGAAGGAGTTGTTCCATAGAGGTTTCCAAAGCTGCGGTATTTTCGAGGTGCAACCTCTTCACACCAGGTTTAAAACCAAAGGAACGTTTCTTATGCAAATTGGGGATCGTGGTTTGCAAACTTCCAACGAAGATGTTATGAAATTGCAAGTTCTTTTCTTCCTGAGGACGCTCATAAAAGTAAGGGGTAATTGAAGGTGAAGCGCTTGGAAAGGGTTTTTCATTATCCTCTTCGTTACACACCAAAGGGGTTGGGAGTTCAAAGATTTTCTCAATTTTTCTCGGTGTGGATTTTTCCCTAATCTTCTCCTTCTTGATATGAATTCGCCCGCTAAGTCCATAAAAGCATTACGAGTGCTTTCCATGCGAGCTTCTAAGTGACGAATCTGTTTTTCCTGATTATTCATGAAGGTTATCATTATCCCTTCGAACTCTTCTTGTCGTGAAAGTTCAGGAAAATTGTATTTGCTAATTTCACTCACATGTCTATCAGGACTCCTTGCGGTTTCAATTGCAGGCATTTAAGCTCTCATCAATTCTTTAACCTACCTCTCAATATTTCCCAATAATCGTTCTTCGGTAGCGTTCACGTAATCAAGACTTCCTTTTCTTGAAAACATCGGGTCCTCCCATCCTTCTTCTTCGTATTGTGCTAACCCCTCAAGAACTTCCCAGCATTTATCAATGCTAAGTCTGTTTAGTCTACCATTGGCTGCGTAATCAATGGCCCTTCTCGTTTGATAATTAACTTTATCGTAAAAGATTTGAATTTGGAGCCATGGTTCTATGCCATGATAAGGGACTTTTTGGAGTAAGTCCTTATATCGAGACCATGCTTCATAGAAGGTTTCATCTTGACGTTGTTGGAACATCAAGATATCATTTCTGAGCTTGGTAGTTCTCCTTGGTGGGAAAAATTGAGCAAGGAAACGAGTGGTGAGATCATCCCATGAGGTGATGGATCCCGCGGGTAAATGTTCAAGCCATTGACTAGCTTGATCACGTAGAGAGAATTGGAATAGGCGTAATCGGGTTGACTCTCTAGTTGTAATCAAGGTCTATAGAATATACAATTTTAAGGAAGTCCTTGAGATGTTGATTAGGATCTTCGGAACTAAGTCCATGAAATGCACACCCGCTTTGCACCAACCGGATGGTGTCGGATCGCAAGGGGGACACATTGGCTCCTTGAGTGAGCTCAATAGTGTTTTGATAGCCTTGGTGGCTAGGACGGGAATACTCTCCTAAGGTTCGGGGCCTAAGAGGTTGGTTTGCAAGTGGTGGGTTTTGTGGGTGGTTTTGTTGTGGTGGGTTGATGGGTTCAAATATGTTACCACATTCCATGATGTCAGATGGTAAAGATTACGAACAAAGACACGAAGAAATAAGATAGATTAAAGAAAAGCTAAAAATAAAAATAAAATCTTGCTAGAAAGGAATCTAGCAAGTAGACCTAATAAAAAGAAATCATAACCTAGACAATAACTATTCCCCAGGCTGCGGCGCAAAAAACTTGATACGTGAGAATCGCACCAGGCTTTACCTCTCGAGGGATCTCGAGAAGCTTACAACCCCCACTAGGCAGTGTACCTGATCGTTGTAGTATAGTATAGTGACAAGTACCGGGGGATGGATCGTTCAACTCAGGAATAGTGTCGCTAGGATTAGAAAGCCTAAAAACTAGGTCTAGAGGTGAGGGATGATTCTTTTTGCATTTTTATATTTTTTTAGAAGCAAATAAAATCTCATTTTTGGAAGAGTGGGCAGAATTAGTTGCTAGCCAACTAACCAAAATGACTAAAGATGATATCAAAATAAAATAACAAAAATGAAAATAAATCTAATTATACTAATGTGGTGTAAACAATAATAGGGAGAGTTGTGTTTACTTAGGTTTCATTACTCCCTAAATATCTTTTACAGGTTGATAGTTTGTTACAATTGCGTGGATTACGGGTCGTATTCCTTAATACTAGTCGTAGGGCCGTGTACAATATTCCCTAACTTTATAGGATCCTACTTCACTCCTATGTCAAGCCGTTAGAAGCTCCTAACATGGGATCATTAGAATTCTCCTACGCATTAAATACAACCAAAAATCATAGTACACTTCTGATCATGTTTCTTAAGACGTTCAAGCATGTCACCAATGGAAGTCTGCCAGTTTTCTTAAGCCTAACATAGAATACAATCATCCGTAACAACTATAAACAAACAATCAACCCATAATTAACATCTAGGTTTCACTACATCTAAGCAAACACACAAGAGATCTTGCCAAGCATGTTAAATTGAAGACAAGTGTAAGATATATTCAAGCAACACATAGACATATTGATTGAATTGAAAGAGTACTTATCTCAATTGAACATAAGAGGTTTCAAGGGGTAAAAACCCTTGAAAAAGCTGTGAAAATCGGACTAGGGTTTTCTCCAAAGTTACACCCTAAAAGTTACACCCTAATGAATGAAAATTGCAAAACTATATATAGATTTTACAGGCTGACGGCGTCAAGAAGGAAATTCTGACGCCGTCAACTCGCCGCCCATAATGAAATCGGATTGCCTAGATCCAGTTTTGATGCCGTCATGTGTAAAGTTGTTATGGGCCGTCACTAACATTTGGACCATGACGGCCTATGGTGACGCCGTCATGTCCTTAGTACAAAACTCTCTGGACCGTCAAGGACTTTATCCACTTACACCTCTTGCATTGCTCTTGACGCCGTCATTAAGAATCTTGTGACGCCGTCAGGTACTGGTCCCAGCAAGGAAAATTTAGACTTTGCCGTTTTCTTCACTTTTATGCTCCAAAAACGTTCAAAATGCTTCCTTTTCCAGAATTCACTCCAAAAGTACCTAAAATGACAAAAGGAACGATTTAGGGCAATATTTGATCAAATAAATTCGAATCCGGGCTTAAATAACCCCCTAAAAATGGTTCATTTTTCGCCTCATCACAAGGCAAAGTAAAACTCCGTGTGTCTCTTTCTTTAGGTGGGAAAGAGTCGTTCAATACAGCTAAGCAATGCTCGTTCATTGTTGCCTTCAACTCCTCCTCAAGTCTTGGTTTTTCCTTTAGAAATGAATCAAAATAACAAGATAGTCATAAACTTGGCTAACACCTAAGGGTGTTAGCCCATAATCTAAGTAGCATAATATAAAGTGTGAATCAAAGCTAAGCGAATAGAGTTCATAATGAAATCAATACGATAACCAAGTGATTAAACAAAGTAAATGATACTCGAGATGCCCTCCTAGCGAGTTGTGGTGTTTCCTGACCTCTCTAGGACCTTAGAATTGTCTAAGAATACTGTGGTGTGGAGTGGGATGCTTTGAAAGTTATAAATGATCCCTCTATTTATAGTTTTCTGTCATAAGGTCGATACGCCGTATCCATCATCCTCGATACGGCATATTGGGCGTATTCAACATGTGCTATACTCATATAATATTATGAGATAATAAGTAGCCGACATTTTACGATGTATTATTGGAAATTCATACACCGTATTCTTTAATTTCCACTCTTGTGTCTTCAAAGGCTAATCTTGCTTATACGGCGTATTTCTAAGACTGGATACGACGTATTATTTCGTTGACTTCATCTCTTCTTCTATGGACCAAGTTTCATATACGACGTATATCTAGATATGGATACGCCGCATTCTTCAAAGTTAGGCAAGGTCTTGAAATTCTTCTAATTATAAGGATACGACATATCTAATTGGCCTTGATACGCCGTATGGAAAGTCTGAACAACATACTTCTTTGATTTCTCCATTTTAGCTCCAAATAATGTTGTTTTATGTTTCATTTCCATAATTGCTCCAGAATTACTAAGAATCACAAAAGTAAATTTAGTAACGATTCTTATATAAAATGATAGTAAATGAGCAATATATACACGATAAATGATATACACGATATTTGATCGCATCAGGTACTCCCTGTGAAATGAAGGTGGGAGAAGATAAAGCCACGAAAAAATGAATTTGCCCTCACGTGTAAGGCACGTGAGGCGTCTAACAAGCCTTGACTAATGTCTATTAGTCAAAAGGACCACTGGGGAAGCAAAATGGAGACATTGGGATGAATGGTGCATTTATTTTGAATTTAGGACTGAACATGCGAATTTGAGACAACTTAGAGATGAATGGTGTAACTTACGATAAAATAAATAATTATCAATTCAATACGATTATAGGGTATTCGAGAAAAATATTTAACTCAAACTCTCAATATGTTAATTAAATGAATAAAAAAAATCAAATGAGATAGGTCTTTGTGACATGACATAGCATTGAACATAATAATAATGATTAAATTATATTCCTTTCATCCCAAACTAATTTTTTTTTCTTCTGATGTTCTAATTTAATTGTTCATTACTAATAATAGATAGGGAAGTTTGATTAAGTTTACTATATTAAACTCGGTTGAAATTAATATTACCGACTTTAAAGAAGACTTTAATTAATTAGTTAAAAGTAAAAGTGTTATTCTGCAAAAAGTAAGAAAGAATGGAGGGAGTATTTATGTTGTTAACCTTTGTGTCATTCACGTGTATCCCCGAATGAAAAAGGATTAAATAGAAAGTGATTCTCCTTTAAAAAATCTAAAAAACCAATAGAGAGTGACATGTCTCCTTTCCTCTTCCCTCCCTTTTCTTTCTCATTTTCTCAAACATCAAGATATGATGAAGATCAACTTTTATAATAAAAAATCAAATTAAAAATATGATGAAAACAATCAGAGTATTGATGAACATTTGAACATTGATGAACATTTTGTATTGATGAACATTTTCTACTGATGAATTTTTTTTACTAATTAACATTCTGGCAGAATATTGATGAGCATTTTTTATTGATGAAAACGATTTGATGAACATAAAAAAACTGATTAACACTGATGAACACATATTGATGAATATAAAAAAAATGATGAACATGTATTGCAGTTTCGAAGCTTTATTCATCCCAATTTTGATTTCTTTAGGAAATATTGAAGGTTTTATGAATTACTAAAACATTTATGTTCTAATGAACACCTTCAAACTCTAAAATAACAAAATTACTTCATTAATGCATTTCATCGAACACCTTATGAGTATATTCATGAACACTTGATTTGTTTGAAAAGTTGCTAAGTAAAAACTTAGAAACCAAAAAAGATGAAGAATTAATGTTAGTTTAGTGTTTGTTGATCAATAACTGCTATAGTAATTTCATTTTGACTCAGATTGATCGACCCTGACTTTTCTTTATTAATTAGTGAACTTTGAATTTCTAAAAAAGGTTATCTTTTATAGTGATTGAACAAATATATGACGAAATTAAATATAATCGAAACCTAATTTTGTGATTTTTGAACGGTTTAAAACTGAATTTGGGGTTAAGATGTTCACTAGTGATGAAACGGTAGATGAAGAAAAAGAAACTCTGAAAGTGAAAGAAAATACGTGACACGTGTTCTGATGTGACCTTATAGACTTTTTTTTTTTTTTTTTATCCACTTTGCATAAACTTATTAGTTTATGCTATTCGACGCGTGTCTATATTACTAAATAAGGTCATAGTTCATTAAGTAGTTGGCTTATCATTCAAGCATTGTACTATTCCGAATTTTGATTTTGTATAATGAATAATCATTACCAAAGAATTACATTCGAATACAATTTCTCCTACCTAATTACCTATCAGACTATATTATACGCTCATATTTATATTGTTAGATAAAAGCTTAGCCTTTTAATTACTTAGCTTATTGTTCAAGCAATGCATATAGTGGTTAATGGAAAATTGCATTATAATAAAAACAAATAAATTTAAAAGAGCGTTTAGGGTTGCATTTTTCATAAGTGCTTGTGGTTTATATGCACTATAAAATAAGCACAGTTCCATGTGCTTATTTATAATTGCTTTTTCTTATCAGAATAAACAAATAAGATACACACTCATATTAGTCTCATCGAAAACACTCATTTTACTCTCAAATGATAGTAAAACTGTCTTACATTTATCTCATACCCAACTCTCACGGGATTTTATATTGAGATTGTATATTATTATTATAAACAAACATTGATATTTTCTCAAGTTACTTTGAACATGACTGGTCATGTTTCTTCACATATAAAACTGTGGGTCTACTGTGCGGCCCGGTTTTTTATTTATTTATGAGAAAACATGACCGGTCATGTTCAAACTAACTTGAAATAATCTCAATCCTATAAATAACGATACAAGATTAGTTAATAAGGTACACAATCCAACACTCATAATTATAATCCTCTTAAAAAATATGCACTACACCAATAAACAATTAAATACTTCATTTAAATTCCAAACAAGAAGATTTTAATGCATCCACATGATGAAAATAGTACTAGTAATAATTAAATGATAGATGAAATGATGAATGATAACCCGAACCCAATTGACCGTCCATATAATCCACCCCAACTAACTAAACACGTATCATATTATTATTCTAAACCAATAATTAAAAAGATAACATTAAATTTATCTAGTTAACCAACCAATGCTTCATAAAGATTCATCCAAAATTTAATAAATAAAAGAAAGCAACATCACCCAATTACATTTCACACACACTCACACTAACTCACACACATGCTTTGCTTTATTTGTCTCTATTTATACGTGACTGACTAGTAATAATACACAAAAACGGTTGGATATAAAAACCACATGATGAACAACAACAACACCGAACCCTTTGAGTTTTTTTAAGGTAATAATTTGTTAAAAAAGATTATGTTTCCTTTATGGGTTTTCTAAATCTTGATGATATGTTTATGGGTTTTGATTCTTTTTTTATAAAAGTGTTCAAGATTGGATTTTTATTGGAAATTAATAATGGGGTTTCTGTTTGGTTTGGATCTGGTTTGTTGGTATTATTTGCATGATTGTTCTGTGAGATTAAGGGGGTGTTTGGGATTTTGTGTTTTAAGGGTTGCTTATATAACAAGCTTGTTATGTTGTGCACTTTTTGATAAGCAGTTTTGACAAGCTTATTATTATATTGTATTATTATATAATAAGCAGTTTTGAGTGTTTGGATATGGGGTTTTAGTTTGTTTTTACTGTTTTTAAAAAGGTGGTTTATGTCACCTTCTTCTGTCATGGACTCATAGTTATGTATCTTGCATTGTGTTTTGATATGTATAAGCTGATGATAATCACTTTTGTGAAAAAAAAAAGTATATCCTGTATAAGTAAGTAATCTGGAAGAGTTTCTGAAAATAAGCTTGTAGTGTTTCGATAAAACAGTAATTGGTTTTGAGTGTCGTTGTTATTGTTAATGTAAAAATAAGCTGTCATGGCCTCATGGGTAAGCAGTTTGAGGTTGCTTATTCTGAACTGCGTAATAAGAATTCCCAAGCAACCGTAAGTTTAGCCGTTCTTTCAACATATTTAGTTATTATGAAAACAGTTTTTTTTTGGGATGGGTTCAAGAAGCTATATACAACGCCTCACAAATAAAATATGTTATTATACGATAAGATGGATATCAGTTCTGCACATATCAGATTGAGGTAGTTTAACCCTGTAGATAGCAGATATTGAGCATTTTATATTCGGGTATTTTGTGTCCAACAAAATTAACTAGGAAGCAATATTTTTTTAGGTCTGTTTTTAGTTGGCATGCATGTAGATAGATACCTTATTGTGTTACACTAGATACCTTTATAAGCACTTAATAAGTCTACCATCTTAATGTAAACTGTTTATCAAATCTTGATGATTTATATTTATATTATGTTGGAAGTTGTTTGTTGAATTTTATGATCAAAGAAGTCAAACATGCTACTTTCAATCCATAACTTTTTCCACAATTGATAGATTTGTAGATTAACGTGTGAAATTTAATGTAGGCATTGACGGATTTGACACACAGTTTCTAAGTCTATAGTAATTATTTTGTTGAAAAGTATCCGGTTTATGTGTGAAAGTCAAACATGTATTCAGTTATGAGTTTGGAAATATACAAATAACGAACATAATTATGATTTCTTTCTGTCTTTGGTTTTAGGGTTTGTGTTAGATCCATCGTAGTGTAGCAAGTTAAGGATGGAGGCAAAGAGAGAACTCGTGTACGAAATAGCAGAGTGGTCACAGGGGGCACCGGAACTGTTGGAATCATGGACCCGTCAAGACATTTTACAACTTCTATGCACCGAAACAGGAATAGATAAAAAGTATACGGGAGTATCAAAATTGAAACTCATTGAAATCCTTCTTAAAGTTGTGGCTGATAAAAAAAAATCAAATAAGACTCTTGAGGGTCTTGAAAATGCCTCAAAAAGACAGAGGAAATCCGACCAACCTAATATTGTAATCAACATTGTTGATTCTGATACTAGTTCTGACGAGATGAAAGTATGCAAAAATTCTGCTTGTAGAGCTAAATTATACCAAGAAGATGAATTCTGTAAGCGATGTTCTTGCTGCATTTGTCATAAATATGATGATAACAAGGACCCGAGTTTATGGTTGACTTGCAGCTCGGAACCTCCATATCAAGAAAAGTCATGTGGGTATTCGTGTCACCTTGAATGTGCCTTACAACATGAAAAATCTGGCATTCCAAAAGATGAGCATAGCAGAGGATTACTAGACGGCAGCTTTTACTGTATATCGTGTGGTAAAGTGAATGATTTGCTCCAGTAAGTTCTTTTTGTATATATATATTTTTTGCAAGAAAATGAAATATACTATTCCCTTATTACCCAAGTATGCAATTAATTGCGTTAAATAGTTACTATGTTGCAGCATTAAATAGTAAACTAAGTTGCATAAGTAGTTACCCAAATTGCATACTTTGGTAAGAATTCACAAGTATGCGGCATTAAATGGTTATAAAGATATACTAAACTACAATTTCTTGCAAATATTCTTCTTTTCTAATTTTTTTGCTGCAAAGAAGTATTTCATAAAGTAGTATTTATGCTGACTGAAAACTATGTATATAGATGTTGGCGAAAACAAATGATTATAGCAAGGGACACCAGGCGAGTTGACATTTTGTGCTATCGGGCTTCTTTGAGCCAGAAGCTCTTGAGCGGGACCATGCGTCATGAGAATCTTCACAACATTGTGAAAGAAATAATTGAAAAACTGAAAGCAGATGTAGGCCCTTTAACCGGTTTGCCAGTCAGACAAGCCAGGGGTATTATCAACCGGCTCGCTTCTGGTCAAGAGGTTCAGAGACTATGCAAAGTTGCAGTCGAGTGTCTTGATTCAGTTCTGTCTCACACTCATGATCCTGTTGTCAAAGGTTTTTGTCCCTTGTTCTTTTTGACATTTTTTCGCTACAGGTCGATTTTTGAGGTTAAACGAACAGAAGTCAGTGTAGTTATTTTTACAAATCTTGATGTTTTTGTAGATAATGAGAAACTTAAAAGAAGTCCAAGTCTGGCAACGAATTCTAGCAGTCTTTCTAATCCCTCTTCAGTCGAAGATGAAAATAACAACATTGCTGGCTACAAAGACGCAAAGGAGAAACAATCAAACAACTGTAATGAAACAGAAAATATTGCTCCAGATGATAAGGATGACACTATCGAAAATGGGAAAAAAACTGATCAGTTTGCTCACATGACAGAAGTTGAATTACCCATTTCTCCTTGCAAAGCAGAAAGCTCAAAAGATGGTAAAATAGCAAGAAAATCGAGACCAGAACCTTCAAAAACCAATCTTGATGATGGGTCTGGTAAGGAACAAGATGGCAGCTCTTCAAAAAAGAGGAGTGGTGAAGAAGAGCAAGATAGGGATTTCGAATATTATGTGAAAGTGATCAGATCGTTAGAGTGTAACCAGCATATAGATACAAGTTTTAGACAGAAATTTCTCACTTGGTACAGCTTGAGAGCGAGTCCGCAAGAGATTAGAATAGTAAAGGTGTTTGTGGACACATTTATGAAGTATCCAGCTTTGCTTGCAGATCAACTTGTTGATACATTCTCTGAAGTGATCACGAGCAAGAATTGTTCAAACAGGCTGTGCTTGAAGCTTTTTCACTGAAAGTTGCTTAAAAGGTAGTATTGGAGAAAACCGTGATTCTTTAGACGCCATTTACATTCTTCATTTAATTTATCTTGATTTATATTCAATCTCATTTTTATCACCTAATGCTTATGATATTTTATCGTGTATACAAATATTTATGATTATAATATATATTTCATCATGTGAATATGTTTACAATCTATGAATCCTTGCTTAGTTTGAGTACCCTCGCGACCAGTCAAATAGTTTAAAAGGCTAATTGACATTGTTCAAACATAATGTATAAGAGAATTGTAGTTTCAGTTTTTTAATTAAGTTCTGCATATCGGTGGTTGTTGTCATGAACTGATTCATTCTAACAAGTAGCAATATATAGCTAAGATAGAGTGGAAAACTATATAAAGCTCAAATGGCCCCTTGTGAAGTCTTTGATGGTCTTATTCCTACTGGTACCCCATGTGAGCGCGTTTGGATTAGGGAGAAATCACTCAAATGCTCCCCCACCCAAGAACTTACAGGAGGGAAGTAGGGAACCATGGCCTGAAGAATGTATTCAACTCATTCTTATAGTAGTAATTTTTAATTTATTATGTTTTTTACAAGAGCAACGGCACTAATAACATTCAGTTTTACATTTTCCCCCGAATTTTAACCGTTTCACATTGTTTTATCTCTCATTTTTCTTGAACTTCTCTCAACTGCACAATTACACCGGCCGGAGGTCCACCCTGGAAGCAGTCTTTCTATTGTCGGGTTTGTCATAGTGGTAGGAGCATGATATTTCTACATTTCACCTCCCTCTTACCCAGCTCCGGCGAGATTGGTTTGTTGTTGTTGTTTTATTGATTATAACAAAAAATTACATGTTATTACCAACCATAGCCAACCAGTAACATGTATAAGTAGAATCCGCCGTGATTGTTCTTGACTCGTGGGAGTGCATAGTCGCTGAGAAAAAGGGAAAGGAACGCACCGGTAAGGCAGAGGTTACCGTATGAGAAACCATTGCTGTCAGTTTTGTGTTGGTTGCTACTTACTAGAGTTATTGTTTCCTCAGGCACCACACACTAATTACACGTGGCTTTAAAAGGCGAGATAATGTATTTACATCCACGTCTGTAATTTCTGTACACATGGCATGTGATATGGCAGCTCGCTAGGCATCATCGGTTGTCATGTCAGCGTTAACCATGCATTAATAACCTGTCACTTCAATGGATTGCCAGAATCAGTAATAAAGTATAACACGTTTGATATTTTGGTTTTACTTAACCTTTGTAGGTAAAATAGGAAAACAATTGTGTTTCTTATTTGATTCATTTAGCCCATATGAATGATTTGTGCCTTGATAATGTCTGATAAAGTCTGGCATGATCTAGCAACGATTTAATATTCCAGTGTAATAGTACAACTGGTTTAAACCAAATTTTGCATGCCAATTAAATCTTGCCCCTATTTGGAAATCCATTTGTTTCTCCTATAAACAAGTCTAATTCCATCGAAAGATCATGATGATATGTCGGGATTATTGTGTCAAATGAAGAGGAACGTAATTTCTCTAATTGCAAGTGTCTCGGGTATTTTGGTATTTCGGGTTGCAAAGGATTGGGCATGCATACCTTGAATAATGAAGAGGAACGTAATTTCTTTTTGGCATAAGAAGATGGATCCATGCTTTTAAGGTTTCTGTTTCTTAGATTATATCTAACTCAGCTAGTAAAGTTACATATGTTGAAGAGTGCTTTATTCTAGGTGTGTAATGAAAGATCCTATGCCGGCTCCTTGTTATATCGGGATTATTGTGTCAAATGAACCCCTTTTGCTAGCTACTCCATCAAATGCTTTCTTGTATGATGGGATAACCCTTGCCTGTGAATTCTACAATTTTCTCACGGCTAGGTGATAAAGGTATGTTTTTGGTATCTATGATAACAACTAAATTCATTGTTTCACCTTTCCGTTCCCTTTATGTTGGTCATAGATCATATAAAGTGTCAATTCCGTCAATGTCTATTGCTTCGATTATCTCCACGTTCAAGAGTGTGTCCAGGACAAGGCATTGTTGGCTCGCATGAAAATTTGGCATATCAAGTCTATCATAAAACCATTAACCATAAGATAGTTCACTTTAGCTGGTCATGATTGCCAAGGCTGCTAAAACCTTAGTAATCAGATGGGAAGATCAGCGCCAATGGCCGAAAAGGGGAGGAGAAGCGATACCGTTGTGTTTTGCTCGACGTGACGAGTTGGTAGCATTGCAAGCGAGTCCATTTTATCGAGCAACTCTAGTATTAACCTTGATCTTGTTTGAGTAACGTGTCTACGGAGTTCAAGATCAACCGAACACATATAATGCGTGTTTGAAATTAAGAGGCAAATAAATGGACAAAAAGGTTTTAGTATGTTCTGTGTTAATCGATCAATAAGAGAGCTCAACGCAAAATCGAGACATTCTACTTGGCGGAGAAAAAAACAAAATAAAAAAAAAAGCATTTTTTTTTTAAACAACATTATATTCTTATAAGTAAACTGCAAAATACATCCCTGTGGTTTACACATTTTGACATCTTATATCCTTGTCAGAAACTTTTGGGAAAATACATCACCCGTTAGGCAAACGTTTGCCACCCTACATCCCTCGTTAACCATGAGGACTAACGATGCAAAATTTTTCTTCGTTATCTGTTAACGAGATTGATAATGTTACACCGTTAGCCTTCAGGACTAACGGTATTTGCACCGTTAGTCCTTTTTTTTACGTTATCTCCATTTTTTCTACGTTTCTTCATTTTTTCTACGTTTTATCCGTTTTTTTGTCAATTTTTTTTTCTTTTCTTCCGTTTTTGTATGTTTTATCATTTTTTTACGTTCTTATCCGTTTTTTATGCGTTTTAAACCGTTTTTGCTGGTTTTTTTGTTTTTTTTACGTTTTATCCGTTTTTTGTATGTATTTATCCATTTTTTGTACGTTTTATCCGTGTTGTCATTTTATCCGTTTTTGTCAGTTTTTTCCTGTTTTTTGTACGTCTTATAATTTTTTTTACGTTTTTTGTACACTTTATCCGTTTTTTTGTACGTTTTATCCATTTTTTGTCAGTTTTCTTTTCTCTTTTTTGTACGTCTTATCATTTTTTTTACGTTTTAGTCCATCTTTTGTACATTTTATCCATTTTTTTTAATAAATTTTCTCTATTTTTTGTACGTTTTATCCGTTTTTTGTACGTAAAAAATGGATAAAAACAGATACAACGTAAAAAAATGGATAAAATATAAAAAAAAAATGGATAAAACCATACAAATACGGATAAAACGTAAAAAAAATTGATGCAAAAGCATAAAAGTGGATAAAAACATAAAAAGACATATTAAAAACGTTAAAAAATGGATAAAACGTACAAAAAATTGATAAAACCAGATAAAACGCAAAAAAACTGATAAAAACATACAAAAACAGATAAAACGGATAAGTCGTACAAAAAGCCTAAAAAACGGATAAAACATAAAAAAAAATGGATAACAACGTACAAAACGGATAAAACGTAAAAAAAGGGATAAAACATAAAGTAACAGGTAAAACATACAAAAAAACGAATTGAAACGGATAAAACGTACAAAAAAACGTAAAAAACAGATAAAACATACAAAAAACTGAGAAAAAAAAGGATAAAACGTACAAAAAATGGATAAAACATTGAAAAAAAAAAGAAAAAAACTGATAAAACGTATAAAATAGGGGGAAAATGACAAAAACGGATAAAACGTACAAAAAACGAATAAATACATACAAAAAACGGATAAAATGTAAAAAACTGACAAAAAACAGATAAAACGTACAAAAACGTGTAGAAAACTAGAAGGGGGTTGAATAGTTTTACGTCAATTTAGTATTTTTAAAAATTTTGTTTTCAAAAACTTCGATTCGTATTTATGTGAAATTCAACACTTGCACAATGTAAACAATTTAATCTAACTAAGTAAACAATTATAATGTAAGTATGAAAGTAAAGAAAAGATGGAGATAGAAAGATCAAACCACAACACAAGGATTTATAGTGGTTCGGCTACGAAGCACCTCTTCGCCCTATTCCACTCCCCGAGTCACGTACTCGGGAGTTTTCTTCACTATGTCAACAAACTCCCTTGTGGCGGAGAAACCTTACACAACTTTTGCTTACACCAATTTACGACACTAAGCTAAATGTCGAGTTCTAATAGTAGCTAGAATCAATCTCACGACTTCTTCACGACAACACACACCTTCTTCACAACTTGTACACACCACTACTACTTCACTACTTCACACAACTTCACTACTTCTTCTTCACACCACTATTTCTTTTATACTAGATTCACAAACCCACCTAGATCTACTTATTACAATCACTACACAACTTTACAATAAATATATACAAACTACACAACTAATCTTCAATACTTATTGATTTGATAATAAAGGATTATTCTTCTCTTGCACTTTGAATGATGAGAGAATGGATCGCTTGAAAACAAGAACTAATAAGATTATGATCAAAGGTTTTAGGAGGATGATTTGAGAGGATTTTGACATAAAGTTTTAGTGCAAAAGGTGATGAAAAATTACAGATTTGAACCAGTATTTATAGGCAAAAGATTCTGACACAGGAGCGTATGCCGGCCCCTTTAATTCATGGTCGGCCCTCTTAAAATTAAGGGGGCCGCCCACCTGTAACGGCCTGAATGTTTTGTCTTTTCTGGGAAAAGTTTATTTGGTGTAGATTTAACTAATTTTGGTTAAAAATTTGAATTCATATATTTATTATGAATTAAACATTTTCCTTTAATTACCAAAAGTATTTTTCTAAATATATAAAATGTTTATACCATTTTATATAATTTGTAATTAGTAAATAAACCTTCCTTTGATCATAAAATGTATATGGCAATTGTTTATTCATACCTTAAGTGATTTAGTTGGATGTAATGATATTTTGTCACTAAATACTTGTTTACGTAATGATTTTACATTTTGTGATCGTCAAAACATAGGGATATCGAGAAATATTAATAACGTTTTTACGCATTATTTATATCAACAAAACGGATAAGAACGTAAAAAACAACCGTACAAAAAACAGAAAAAAACTGACAAAAAACGGATAAAACGTACAAAAAATGGATAAAACCGGATCAAACGTACAAATAACATAGAAAAATGGATAAAACGTACAAAAAATGGATAAAAATGTACAAAAAACGGAAAAAACGTACAAAAAACGGAGAAATGTACAAAAAATGGAGATAACGTAAAAAAGGACTAACGATGCAAATACCATTAGTCCTGAAGGCTAACGGTGTAACATTATCAATCTTGTTAAGAGTTAATAGAGAAAAAATTTGCATCGTTAGTCTCATGCTTAACGAGGGATGTAGGGTGGCAAACGTTTGCCTAACGGGTGATGTATTTTGCAAAAAATTTCTAATAGGAATGTAAGATGCCAAAATATGTAAACCACATGAATGTATTTTACAGTTTACTCTATTCTTATTGATTAATACAATCACATCTTACCTTTTTATAAAGCAACTAACCTTAAAAATCTAATTATACACTCAACGGGCATGGTAGCCCGCGCGTTGCCGCGGGAGTGTGTTGAACCATAGATTTTGCAAATTTTAGTTGGTTGTTTGTTTATGTTGAGTAGATAGTGTGACTTGCATTTTGTTGTTTCATAATTTTTTTTTTCCGTAAAAAATGAAAAGAGGTTTTCACGGACGTGTCATTGTTTAGGGACTAAGCCACGAATTGGACAAACACAAACCAAATGAAAGATCAACCAAGTTTTATTCTTTTTGGACTTGTTATTATACAAATTATAAAGCTTACGCACAACTGATAGGATCGTGGTTAGCAAAAATCATTTAAATTAATAAGCCAAAAAAAAAAAGTTTAAAATATAAGCCGAAATGAAATAAGTCCGTAAACAGAAAAATGGAAAAAAATAAAAATAATAATAAAGATGTGCAACTTTTTTCAAGCTATATATTGACTATATTCCAACTCACCGAACTGGAATAGTTTTAAGTGCCCAACAACAATAATAAAAGGGAGGCAACATGTCCAGTTTGACATAACTTATGATATCATTGTCACTCATCTTCATAAAACCCATATCCTATTTCTTGAATATTACACTACTAAGGTAACACCAATTTGTTACATACCTTTTTACTGTAATAATATTTGATCATCATTTACTATCTCATTAACTAACTGCTCTGGTGTGTGTATCATGCTTAAATATAGTACTACTATGATGTTATGGCTAAAAGTAAAAACAATACCATATCATAATTCAAAAAATGATGAGGCATCATATAATATTGAAGGTTTACGCAGCAAACACCAGAAATAAAAAATAAGTATAACTGCAGATTTGCAACCAAAAAAAAAAAAGTTGTTACTCAATGAAATGATCTCGCCTTGATAGCTTTTCTCATCTTCATAGCTTCTTACTTGATAATCCATGTTGGGAGCAAACGAATTTGCCATAAGAATCCTACCTGCTCTGTAAATTTTCTTCCAAAGCTATCAGGAAATCTGTATTATTCTAAAAAAAATTAAACATTTGTTGATTTCATTGCTTAAATATTACCCGAAACATTAGTGGTAAAAATGGCTTACTGAAGATTTGGGAAATATAAATCTGTTCTGTTTGTATACATAATCACCTAAGATCATCTAACTTGCATATTTAACTTATTAGAAGATTTAATTTATTTTTGATTTCAAAGAATGAAAAGAGAGGCTCGGATCTGCAATAATAGGAACACGTAGCACCCAGCATGGCTGCAAGCACATTTGTGATGCGGTCGCCTCGCCATGATACGGGCGTAAGCGAACTGTGTTCCACTAAACACAACTGCAGAAAATGATCATCATTGCCTTCATAAAGTTAATATAATGGTAAGGGACAAAAGCTTCTTCTCATGAACCTGGTACAACAAAGGCTTCCAAGTGCGAAACTCTTTGGCTCAGAATTGCGAGTTCCTGGGACAACAAAGGCTTCCAAAAGCTGCTTCTTCTCATCACCTTGAAAATTTTGCAACTATTAAATTCTAAAAATAACTTAAGATCCAACAAATGTATGGCTAATGTGCTACTGAGAAGTTGATATTATCTAAAACTGACTTTTTACAGATGTAGAACCCCCAACCTCTGCTATGTTAGCTATCTTATTAGAAAACTCAACAATTTGTAATCACAAAATTGATCAGCAATGATATTAGCTTCTCACTATTTAAGGGTATTTCAGGCGTAAGTCAAAATTTAAAACATTGTAACATTTTTAATTAGTCAAAAGTTTTTATAATCTAATGACATGACTGCAACACTTCAGGGTTGTTCGGCTAAGCTTATCAATAACGTATATGGCCATATCAGAAAGCTATTTCTTATGAGATTTATGCCAAATCTCTTTTTTGTACTTCAATAAGCTATTAAGAAACTTTGGTATAAGTGACTGGATAAGTTATTTGGTTTTATGATAATACAATAAGCCCATAAGATAAGCTTAGCCAAACACTCCCTAAGAAATGGTGATCAAAGAATTTAATTGACTTAAAGATAATATAAATGCATAATAAACACTTACCAATATACGTTGACGTTGGAAGAAGACCAAAAGAGTGCAGGCAAGTGTTGTATCTTCGGTTATGTACACAAAAAATCATATTATGTCAAAGCTAAAGCTGATGCTCTTGTGCACATATACAATTCAGAGGTGTTAACTGGGTCTGCCATACCAATGGGTTTAAGAGCATAAACTGAATCACATTGCACACACAAAGTGTTTTTTTTTTCTTTTTTTTTCTTTTTTTTTTTTTTTTAAAAAAGAGTGCCTAAAATGATTTTGTAGCTCTAAAAATGCAAGTTGAATTGGTCAATTAGGATATTACTACCTTACTACTTCTCGTATCAAGTTCTTTAGCTATATAAAGCATTGACTTAGGTTTCTGCAAAAACGTATAAAAGAAAAAACTTATCATGTTGGTCTTTTAGCTACAAATAATATAAACCGTAAAATTAATTAATAAATGGAGTAACTAACTACTTCTGTAGGCCTATCCGGCCACCACCACCACTAACTACCGCCCATCACCACCATAAAATCCATTATGATGCCTTTATCCACAACCAATGTAAGATTACATTTAAAAATAATATATGCTACCAATTTTTACAATTGAAGTTTTACAGCTGAGTAAGTACCTATCCAACCAAACGCTCAACTTCACCTTTCTAATTGCAGCCTCTTCGTCACAATTCACGACAGCCTCAAGTGAAGACATCGAGCCTATGACACGAAATATAATATTTTCAGTTCTTCTAACATCAACACAAAAAAAAAAAAAAAAAAAAAAAAAAAAAAAAAAAAAAAAAAAACGGAAACAACGAAAATAAGCCAATTTTTCCAGGAGTATAATATTTTCTGTAACTTCATTAACACATAAATCCTAAACACAAACTAATCCCTAAAATTTATATAAATAAATAAAATAAAATAAGAAGCTAGCCATAACCTCAAAAGACCAAGGCCATAAGCTCAACAAACAAACCTCATAAACCCGATAATAAGCCAATCCAATCACCCCCTAAGAAAATAACAAAACTCGTAACCAAAAAAGTGTGTATAAGAGAATTTCAAGATCTAATTAAAATTAACAAAAACTGAAAGATACTCATACCTATTGTTGCTGCTTCACAGTTTCCCTGGTGCTTATATTATTTGATATACTGAACCACCTCCAAAGCTTTAGCTCTTTCCTGCATTTTGGAATTGCATCTGCTAAAGTGAATGATTGAAGCAAAAATTCAAGAAAGGAAGTAAGAAACAGCTAATAGCAGGTTAAACCTACATGAACTCCAAAACAACGGCAAATCACCTTATACCGGCAAAAAAAAGTGTCAAGCGAATCATTGTTCTATTTTTCAAGGATTCCAACAATTTTTGAGAAAAGCAAATCCAAACACCATTTCCAGGAGTATATTATGTTCAAGCATCTTCAATGTACGAATTTAAAGCCTAAAAGAGCAACCCAAAATTAACTTAGAACATTTTATAAATTGATTTGGTTTGATTTGGTGGACATTTTTTAGCAAATAAATACTCTCTTTTTTTCTCTCCTCACTAAGCAAACAATTTTTACACAATAAGCAAATCCAAACACCATTTTCATGAACTTATGTCAAGCAAATTATAAATACATAATATACAAATAAGCATAATCAACAATTTTCATGAACTAAGGGAACTCAACTATGTTTCTTAAAATTAATGCCGACACAGGTATTAAAAGGACATAAAGTTTACCTCTTATGTAATCACTTCATCTTGTTCATCCTCTCCCTCTTTTTCAGCATCCTCATTATCGCTATTCTTCTCAAGAACTACAACCTCTTTATTCTCCAACTGATACAGAACCCCTTTTGTCTTAAAGCATCAAATTTAATCTGCAAAAATATCATTGAATCCAATCATAAACATTATTTCATTAGTTAAAATTCAAAAACTTTAAGAAGTAAAGCATGAATTAAATATTTTACCCGTTTGATGTTAATCAATTCTTTCATTTGATGAAGGTTTATATACCTGCTGCGTAGCTTTTGATGATCCGGCCGCTTATCCTGCCGTTCAAGATTTCATTTGATTGAAGAGTGTTTCGATTTGTGTTGTCGTCCCTGCGTATTTGGGGTTTGATGATCTAATTAATGTGTGTTTTTTGGTGAAGAAGAAGAATCAGATGGTATGAAATCTTCTAGGAGGTAACAGAGAATTGGAGATGGGTTTATGAGAGAGAGAGTGTGTGTGATATTTTGTGTGTGAAAAAGAGAAAAGTCTAGAAAAACGAAGTGATACACTCTAAAACAGTGCAAAATAGTGTTTGCTACAGTATTATAACGGGTGCTACTGTTCCTAAGGCACTGTAGCGATAGGGAGTGATTAATTTGTACAACCAATAATATGGTGCCTTTTGTCCCACTAACACCAAAGTATAATTGCTAGAACAATAGGAAGGGAAATTAAGGTGCTAATTACTCCGTAATACACATGCATTGAACCCCGTTCCCAAATGACTTTTAGTATATATTATAATTTCCATAACTTTTAGGAAACTTAAATATTTAACAAATATCACATGTTGAACTATTTAATCTTATTGAGCTGAAAAAAATGAAAAACTAACGTAAAATTAGGGTTGTATATTGATGCGTGGGAATTGCACCAGGCTTTACCTCTCGAGGGATCTCGAGAAGCTTACAACCCCCACCAGGCAGTGTACCTGATCGTTGTAGTATAGTATAGTGACAAGTACCGGGGGATTGATCGTTCAACTCAGGAATAGTGTCGCTAGGATTAGAAAGCCTAAAAACTAGGTCTAGAGGTGAGGGATGATTCTTTTTGTATTTTTATATTTTATAAAAAGCAAGTAAAATCTCGGGTTTTGGAAGAGTGGGCGGAATTAGTTGCTAGTCAACTAACCCAATAACTAATATGCAATCAAAATAAAATAACAAAAATGTAAATAAAGCTAATTAAACTAGTGGTGTGAACAATAAATGGGAAAATTGTGTTTACTTAGATTTCATTACTCCCTAGATATCTTTTAGGGCAATATTTGATCAAATAAATTCAATTTTGGGCTTAAATAACCCCCTAAAAACAGATCATTTTTTGCCTCATCATATACCCTTACACTTGAGATTTGCTTGTCCTCAAGCAAATGCGCTTTTATTCTAATCAAAATACAAGTTAGGGGTCATTTAACACTAATATAAAAGTAATTACAACAAATAATCGTTCCACTAAAGACCAAAGACAAACACGGAGGTCATATACTAGCACCTCACAAATAGTGTTTAGATACTCACATCTCTCGGGTGTAATAAAGTATATATCACAATATGGAAATGGAAAATATCTCTCATTACCTATCATAGCAAAATAGATTACCATAGGCTTGGGAAAGGATCAAACCTCCACCACATGTCGTAAGCACCTACGACAAACTATCAAAGAGGTCTTTCAAAGGGTTATAACGTTAGGTGTAGGGATATGGAATACACGGTTTTGTTGGATATAGGCAATCTTTACTGGTGGCGAGTTAATCCTCTTGGTTAATTACATGTATAATATGGCATTGCTATGCTAAGACTAGACTCGACTTAAGCTAATAAATCAAAAAAATAACAAAAACATAAAACAAACATAGAATGAAACGGGATGGTAGTCCGTTTTTTTTTTTTTTTTTTTTTTTTTTTTTTTTTTTTTTTTTTTTTTTTGCATACACTCTTACCCTACCATAAAAAATAATACATCATAGGGAATGAACATTCCCCTTACACTTGAATTTTTACATACTTTACAATAAACTAATCTAATGACTCGAATTAACATAATCAAAACACTTGAAGTACTTTTAAGATTAACGCACATATGGGGGTAATAATATGATGTTCTTCCCCATTACTCCATAACACAAGTACTTTAACCATGAGTCCCAATCGTCCCAAAACAATATGTACAAGGATATGACTCGACTTAGCAACCATGTAATCAATTAGATAATTAACTAAGGGTTTAAACATGTAACAATAATGCACTAAAGATGAGTGCATACACGGAAGGCTAAGGCGATTTGGGTGTACATTTAAGTGGGGTGTAACAAATTCTTCCTTTAAGTAAGATGCTTAAAGTTAGAAACGAAAAGTTAGGCTCGGAGGGGTGTACTAGGGGTTTCGTTTACTAAAAATGAGTACAACGCTAAGGTGTGGGAAAAATTAATTGACTTAACTGGCCAAGTAATATGACTTAAATGGTCAAGTAATTATGATACGGGTTTAACACAAGGGTGATCCTAATGTCTCTTATCATGTAGTAAATCCTACTACACGAATGTAGTCTCACTAGCGGTCTCGGGATGCATCACTAACGCAAGTTCTAGAATCTAAATGCTACCGGTACACTCATAAGCACTAATAATAAATGCTTTTTCTATCAAATCTAAAGGCGAACCTCACATATTTGGTTGAAAAATTTTTCTGAATAGTACGGTTTTGTGCTAGTCATACAATCTCCTATCCATGAGACGCTTGGTAAGGCTAAAGTTTCACTCCTAAATGTTGTAAAAAATTTTAAATTTGGCGCAAAAATTACACTAACAAGTATTTCTCATAGTTTTATTACACACCTACCATCAAACAAACAAACTCAAGTGAAAGTGTATCGTATAAGGTATCATCATTTACCCTCCCCTTACACTTAGGATGAACATTGTCCCCAATGTTCAATTAAAGAATGTAAAAGTGAAATAGGTAGAGGAATGAAATCTAATACTCCCCTGATTCGTTCGGTGTGGACAGTGCGGTAACAAGGTTAGATCTTCCTCCAAGAAAATGAACAATCAAAGCTTCCTTTCCAGAATATAAATCATCTTCTTGTCATACATAACCTGTTAAACCTGAGAAAACAAACAAGGCAACCTTGCGTAAAATCAGCGGCAATCTATATATACTAACAAATCCTAGAAAACAATGTAAGATATAATGCTTGTGGAATGAATGTTTGCAGATTTCCTGGAGTTTATAAAACTAAAGAATTAGCAAAAACTTTAAGATTCCGTTAGAAAAACAAAACTGGCAAAATTTACAGAATTTTACACATGACGCCGTCAGAAGTGACCTGCGGAAATCTTTACGTTAAGTTTCCGGAAAATTTCTGGAAAAACTTATGTCCTACTTCCTGGAAAATCCTGCAAAACATCATTATGACTCGATACAAGCATTTGACTCTAACAATTACTAATATACATGTCCATTTAATATTGTGGAGAACCATGATCAATTTTGTTTTTTAAAAACATATTTGGGGTTTCCCCTTACACTTATCTTTTGCGAAATACCTTTGGATGAAGTTAAGACTAAGTCAAACGACAAAATAAAGTATTTTCACCATTGTATTTTTGAATCATGATCACCAACAATAAAAATAAAGCATGCTTACGGAAACAAATAACAATCAAACAAATAAAAATCACACAAAGCATAGGTTGCCTCCCAAGAAGCGCTTTTCTTTATTTACAAGTCTTGTAGCTAGACTCAAGGTCATGGGCTATTACGTGACCTCATCTCTCGAGATGATGTGCCCCATATAATTGCGATCATTACTATCGTGTTGGTGGTGTTTCAATCGATCGATACTCGCAGTCACCTCTCCTCCTCCCTTACTGCTCCAGTTAGCTATCCCATCTTGGCTTATGCCTTCAATTGTGAAGGGCCCATACCACCAGGGACTTGGTTCGTCGAGAGGTATTGTTATCTCTGAGTGTCTTAAGAGTACAGGGTCCCCTTTCGCGAATTGTACATGATTCCTCGTTGGTTGACTATGTTCAAAATTGACATGAACTTTGTTGCAGCTTTTGCTTCCTTCATGTTTAGTTTCTTTGTAACTTTTTATTCTCGCTTCCCATGCAAGAATCTTTTCCTGAACACGAATAGGCGATGTGTCAATGTTGTTTTTAAGCTTTCTCCTCATCAAGCTTTCTTGCGCACATCGCGGGGTCATAGGAAAGCTAATCTTTCTTTTTCCTGACTTAAGCTCAATTTTCCTATTTTCATACCTAATAACAACTCTTGCGGTGGTAAGGAATGGTGTTCCAAGGATTATCGGCATGCATCCACTTCCTTTATCATCGATGATCATGAAATCGACGGGATACATGAATCCTGCGACATTGACCAGCACATCCTCTGCGATTCCCAGGGGGTACACATAAGAGTGTCCGGCGAAGGATAGCCTAACACGAGTGGCGGCTGGCATTTCTGATGTTAGTTGGGTGTAGATAGTTAGGGGCATAAGATTTACTTTCGATCCTTGGTCGGCGAAAGCGTTCAGACATTGCAAATTCCCAATGCTGGTTGGTATCTCAAAGTTCCCACACGCCATCTGCTTAGTAGCTACTTTTTGTACCAGTAGGTTCTCAAATACCGGTCCCCCAGGTAATGTATCATACTCATCTTTCCCCTCTTCCTCCTTCTCTGAACCCTGTTTGGAGGATTGGTTACGCCCGTCACCCTTTATCCAATTTGTTATGGTGTTTTCATTTATATCATGTTTCAGGTAGTAACTTAAGGATTGGGATTTTGGCGGTTCTTTTATAGTTTGTTCACTAGGGGTTTCTACTTTCCCATTATCCGTGTGGACAATTGTGATGGAATTAACAAACCGGGTAGTGGGGTGGCGCTTTCTTTCCTCAGTAACATCATTACAGGGATTTTCTGGTTTGCATACTCCTCCACTAGGCTCATCATCTCCTTCATTTTCTCTTGCATCTCCTCCTTTTGTTTATAAACTGCTTCCTCGAATCTAGCAAGTCGCTCAGAATGGGTTGCCATATATTCTCTCATTCGAGCTTCAAATTCCGGGCTAAGTTTTTCAGGAGGAGAATAAGGTGGGGCATAATTTTTAAAGGTCTCAACATTCTCTCTAGAAGGTGACTCTGATAATGGCGTTGGAGTCATTTTCGAGACAGAATTGACAGCAGCCCGTCTAGGACTTAAAGGTCTTTTTTTCCTTTCCTCGAAATAGTCAACTTTTGCCTCAAGTTTGCAAAGGAGTTCATCGGAGATTTGATTAGTCCCTCCAGGTGTCGAGATTGCGTTGATGGCCGCTTCTATAGTGTGATTAAACTCCCATAATTCTTGATTATCGGCGGCAAGTTCGTCAATAATTGCCCAAGATTCCTCGGCGTTCCTATCACGCAATCTACCTCCGGCGGCTTGATCGATGGTACGTTTGGTGTGATAGTCGACATGGTCATAGAAGATTTGAACTAATAACCAAAGATTTATACCATGATGAGGGACTTTTTGGAGTAGACCCTTGAAACGAGCCCATGCTTCGTAGAAAGTTTCACCCTGATGTTGTTAGAACATCAAGATATGATTTCTAAGCATCACAGTTTTCCCCGGTGGGAAAAATTGAACAAGGAAACGAGTGGTGAGATCATCCCATGAGGTGATGGATCCCGCGGGTAAACGTTCAAGCCATTGACTAGCTTGATCAAGTAGAGAGAATTGGAATAGGCGTAATCGGGTCGACTCTCTAGTTGTAACATCAAGGTCTATGGAATCTACGATTTTAAGGAAGTCCTTGAGATGTTGATTAGGATCTTTGGAACGAAGTCCATGGAATGCACATCCGCTTTGCACCAACCGGATGGTGTCAGATCGCAAGGGGGACACATTGGCTCCTTAGGTGAGCTCAATAGTGTTTCGATAGCCTTGGTGGCTAGGTCGGGAATACTCTCCTAGGGTTCGGGGCCTAAGAGGTTGGTTTGCTAGTGGTTTTGTTGTGGTGGGTTGATAGGTTCAAAGATGTTACCACCTTCCATGATGTCGGATGGTAAAGGTTACGAACAAAGACACGAAGAAATAGATAGACTAAAGAAAACCAAAAAATAAAAATAAATTCTTACTAGAAAGGAATCTAGCAAGTAGACCTAATAAAAAGAAATTATAACCTAGACAATAACTATTCCCCGGGCTGCGGCGCCAAAAACTTGATGCGTGGGAATTGCACCAGGCTTTACCTCTCGAGGGATCTCGAGAAGCTTACGATCCCCACCAGGTAGTGTACCTGATCGTTGTAGTATAGTATAGTGACAAGTACCGGGGGATTGATCGTTCAACTCAGGAATAGTGTCGCTAGGATTAGAAAGCCTAAAAACTAGGTCTAGAGGTGAGGGATGATTCTTTTTGTATTTTTATATTTTATGAAAAGCAAGTAAAATCTCGGGTTTTGGAAGAGTGGGCGGAATTAGTTGCTAGTCAACTAACCCAATAACTAAGATGCAATAAAAATAAAATAACAAAAATGTAAATAAAGCTAATTAAACTAGTGGTGTGAACAATAAATGGGAAAATTGTGTTTACTTAGATTTCATTACTCCCTAGATATCTTTTACAGGTTGATAGTTTGTTACAGTTGTGTGGATGACGGGTTATATTCCTTAATACCATTCGTGGGGTGGCGTACGTACTTCCCCAACTCTATAAGCTCCTACTTCACTCCTATGTCGAGCCTGCAAGAAGTTCCTAACATGAGATCACTAGAATTCGCTCATATATTAAATACAACCATAAAAACCTAGTACGCATTGGTTCATGTTTCTTAAGACGTTCAAGCATGTTACCCTATGGAAGTCTGCCAGTTTTCTTAAGCCTAACATCGAAATCATTCATCTGTAACAACTATAAACAAGCAATCAACCCATAATCAACATCTAGGATTCACTACATCTAAGCAAACACACAATAGATCTAGCCTAGCATGTTAAAATCAAGACAAGCGTAAGATATATTGAAACAACACATAGACATATTGAATGAATTGAAAGGATACTTATCTTAATTGAACATGAAAGGTTTCAAAGGGTAAAAACCCTTGAAAATACTGATAAAATCGTGCTAGGATTTCTCCAAGTTATCCCTCTAATTGTCCTCCTTTAATGAATGAAAATTACAAAACTATATATAGATTTTCCAACGTGACGGCGTCAAGAAGAGAAATCTGACGCCGTCAACTCGCCGCCCATAATAATATCGGATTGCCTAGATCCAGATCTGACGCCGTCAAGAGCAACTTTCCTCTTGCTGTCACGTGTAATGGGACCATGACGACCTATGGTGACGCCGTCATGCCCCTTAGTGTAAAACTCTCTAGACCGTCACGGACTCTATCCACTTCACCTCTTGTTTTATCTCTTGACGCCGTCATGTAGAATTTGGTGACGCCGTCAGGTACTGTTCCCAGCAAGGAAAATTAAGACTTTGCCGTTTTCTTCATTTTTATGCTCCAAAAACGTCAAAAATGCTTCCTTTTCCAGAATTCACTCCAAAAGTACCTAAAATCACAAAAGGAACGATTTAGGGCAATATTTGATCAAATAAATTCAATTTCGGGCTTAAATGACCCCCTAAAAACGGATCATTTTTCGCCTCATCATATATTAAATATTTTTTATATGAAATTTTATTCTTTATTTCAGATTCTTAGCCTCAATGCAAGTCATCAACACGCTTTCTTTATATTTCTTTCGTATATCTATGACCACTTTACATGACCTTGAGTTAGTAATATCGAGGGCACTTTTGTTATCTTTCTCGTTTCCTTTGTGTGTTTTCTAACTGTGGGTCCCTACCTGCTTTTTCATTTTCAGGTTTTGAAGCTTTGCAAATGCAATTAATCACTTTGTAAAGAAATTGATGAACACCAAAACTAAGTTATTGCATTTTAGAATCATGTTAATCAGAGAATCAAGTCGCAAATGCAACCTCAAACACCACATTTTGTGTATCATAAGTTTGTACAATTTGCAATAAAAGAGGTACATTAATTTAAAGGGTTTTAAAAGAAGTACATTTATTATGGATTTGAAAAATTTGTAACACTTAAATTTGTGTTGTATCAAAATGAAATCATGACTTATAAATACACACCAAACAATTATAGTTGTAATATAATTCTTATTTGTACTTATAGTATGAACTCCTTGCGTGAAACATCACAATTACAATACATAAAACTGTCAAATTCTTAAATGCACGTATATTAAACTATATGTTTAAAATAAATTTAACTTGTGTGTAATCTCGTACGTGTACGAGACTTATAACTGTACTCCGAAAAATCTAACATTGGACTTATCACTATCAATTAACTTCAAACCATTTTCTAATGACTGTCCATGTATACATAAAAACAAAGCCCATATATTTCACTTAACATTGGCAAAAGAAAAATCTAACATTTGACTAAACATAACCCTATCAGTTGTGCACGCTTTAACTTCCATAATTGTGTCTTGTTCATACATTAGTGGAGCAAATAAATAAATAAATAAAAAGGCACATTTATGTTTATTTTTAATACCACATGTTGTTGGCTATTTATTAGACCTGCAACAATTAACAAATACAAATTGAACCCTAAGATGGAATAAAAATAATAAAAACATAAATAAAGTTATGAACAATTAATAATTTATGCCAACGGGTAAAAGTTAGGGTAAACCTATCTGCCTAGTAAAATCGGGTAACACGACAATCAATTTGATATATTCAAGATTTCACAAAATTATGGTTTTTTAGAGTTGCAAAAAATGTTGTTTGGGTGAAGTGATTTATTTGTGGGATTATATATACTCAATTTTTAATCACAAAATTAGGGTTCTTAAGGGTTTGTGGGACGATAGCTGATTTTGTTAAAGAATTACTTGATTGATCAGTTCCAAAATTAGGGATAGAAAAGTTTGTCAGGGGTATAACCAAAAGGGTGTCAGGGGTTAAAAAAGAAGTACTTGGTTAGAAAAAGATTGCTAGAGTTGAATGGACAAGCCGAAATGACCATTATACCCTCGCTTAAAATGCATGTTTGGGAGTTAACGGATGTTGATTGACGACAGTTAGTTAGAGGGACCTCAAAAGATGCAAAACATGAACCAGTAAGGACCTCAATTGTATGTTTTTTTGAGACTCAACGCGTAGTTTGATACACGTATTTAACTTTAAGGGCCCGCTTGTTTTGGGGATTTACCTTGAGTTTTTGGTTTAAAACTTCAAATCTATTACTTGTTTACATTTTTGGTGAGTTTGGATACATAACCCAAATATCAGTGGATATATTAAAGATGGAGGGTGTGAAGGGTATTATGACAAGAGTGGGACCCACTTATTTTTTCTCTTTATATCTCTTTTCTCTCTAGGTTTAAATATGATAATACAGAAATACCCCAATTACCTTTGTGCTATTTACATCCGAGACTTAAACTTTTGTGCTTCTGAAACTAGAATGAGTTGCCCTGTACAATTGGGCAACTCAAACCAGTAAGTGACAATTGTGACTTTTACTGATTATGAGGTGACCAGTCATAGGGTAACTGGTCTACAGTGGTATAACAATTGGGTAACTGATCTACTTTGCTAAAATAATGTCGGACACATGGCGACACATGTTTGGGTAGTTCAAGTTGTCTAGTTGCCCGGGCTAGTTTCAAAAGCACAAAAGTTTAGGTCTAAGATGTAAATAGCACAAAGGCAACTGAGGTATTTATTGAATTATCCTTTAATTTAATTTCAAATTTATTTATAAATTTATAAATAACAATTTATTATTATATTTTTTTGATACATTTTCTCTTTCGTATATCAAAACCAAATCAAAATCTAACTGTCCGTTTGGATTGCTCTCATAAACCACAATCGGTATGAGTTTCGGTATAAGGTGGAATGAGAATAGATATTAGTTAAATAATTAAATCCAATATTGTTGATTGGGTTGTTTATCATATTTGATTATGTTGTTAATAATGTGAGGAAGAATGTGGCTCGGAAATGAAACTATCATATCCTACCAATTTGATGATTTGATGACTATCAAGTATAGAACATATTTGTATATCATTTTTAGTTTAAAAATCTAAGGGTGTGTTTGTTTTTTATAAAAAAGATCTGAATTGTCTCTTACCACTTACTGGTAAGACGCGGTCAAACACAAATGGTGTTTGTTTTTTCTTTTCAAGTCAGATGCGGTAAGACCTTTTCACGTCTTATCAGTAAGAGGTGGTGTTAATGTCTGACTGCCTCTTAACCTTATATATCCAACTCCACAAAGTCAAACGAAAGGTGAAAAGAACAAAAATAAATAAAGATTTCGGGTTTTATCATTTCAAGAAAAAGATCTATATTAATAGATCATCGATATACAAGAACTCAGAAAAGAAAATTCATAATGTTACGACTTACGAGGCTACAAATAACGAGATACCATAAGATACCCGTCACTCCTAGATATAAAAAACCTTACCCGAGACCTCATTACAAGATCTTAGCCGTGACCTTGTGGTTGTGTTTACATTTGAAAAACAAGATAATACAAGTACAATTTCTATTTTGTTATTTATGGAAGAAAAAAAGAATGCAAGCATAAGTGAAGTTTTTTGGTGGCTGCAAGTGAAAAAAAGAAAAAAAAAAAAAAAAAAAGAAAAAGAAAAGATAAGAGGCGTGGGAGTAGGGTTGTGACATATTAGGTTTAGGATATTCTTATATAATTAGGGTTGTTTTAGCATTAGTGGGTTTATAGTTGGTCCAACCCAGATTTTAGCTTAATATATTAGGCTGACTTACCTATGATCCAAATTTTAGTTAAGTAAAGAATGGACTTGGTGATTTGCTCATTTGCATGAAAATACTTTGGGCTGAATTTGATTTAAGATCAATTTGGTTTTTAAATTCTGGTTGAATTTTTGAATTCGTTAATATAATTATCGTGCTAGTTTCGTGAAATCGACGAATTGAAGTGAATACCATACCATGTTTTTTCGACAATTAAAGAAATGGACAATTAAAACTATTCAGACAATCAAATAAAAACAAACAACATTATTTTATTCAGATTCAAACTTTATTACCACCTCATACCAATAAGATGTAATAGTTAGATTCAGACCTAAAACATTTTAATGAAACAAAGACAAGTTTTAAACGAACATGAATAAATTCTAACGTGCCAAACGGACCTTAAATTCTAATCCCGATTTAAATCCTAATCGCAAACGCAACCAAACGGGCCCTAACAAATAAAAGTGACCGAGACAAGCCCTAAAATACCCAAAAACAACTCTTGTTCAAACAAGCCCTAAAACCCCAAACTTACACACCTACAATGTCCGATCGCCGTGACCGTGACCGTGACCGTGGTCACAAACGCGATCGAGATGACCGTTACCGTGACCGAGACGACCGCTACCCTGACCGAGACCTTGACCGTGACCGCCCCCGTCACCGTCACCTTGACACCGACCGAGAACGATCCCGAGACCATAAAGACCGCAGCAAACGCTCAGACACACCAGACCACCACCGCACGCGCCACACTCGCTCACGCACGCGCTCCCCCGACCGCCACCGCTCCCGCACGCGCTCACCAGACCGCAACCGCTCCAGACGCGCCACCAACCATCGCTCACCTTCACCAGACCAGTCATCATCACGTAAACGCCGTAAACACGATGACGTCACGCACGTGGTGTCTGATTTCGTTGATGGAATAGTGAAGGAGAAGAAAGAGAAGAGTAATAATGATGACGTGGCAATGGATGAGGTGGCAATGGATGGAGATGAGATGGAGATGATGAAGATGATGGGGATACCGGTTGGTTTCGATTCTACGAAAGGGAAGCCTGTTGAAGGAAATGATGTCAGTGGGATTAGGGCCGTGACGAAACGACAGCCGAGGCAGTATATGAATAGGCGCGGCGGGTTTAATCGTCCTTTGCCTGCTGAGGTTAATCGTTAGAGGTTAGGATTTTCGTTATTTTGTTTATTTGCTCCAATTATGATATATACTTGTTTACTGGTGTTTGGCATTGCGTTTTGAACTTGTTTATGGTATAAGCAGATAATGAGGTTTTAGTTTCGTTGCCGATACTTCGTAATTTGGTAATTGATTATTTCACCCTTGATAATAAGATATTTAGAATTGGATTCGGTATAGGCAAACACTAGAACATGATTATGTGCGACATGAGAACACTAATGTTAGTTACTTACTCTGAAAACGTAAGCCAAACATGCCGTTTGCTAGTTTCTAGGTTTATGTTTCCTTTATATTTGTGTATTAGTATTCTTGTTTTTCTTCTGTTTGTTCTGCATACCTGCTACGTTGAAAAATATACTGTATATATATATTATTATGCAGCAACTTGGGGTGGTCCATACGAAGTATGTTAAGAGGGGTAGTATTATATGAGCAGAAATGTTGCATATGAATTGCTTGCAAGTCCTAGAAGCAGTTATGATTGTTGCTACTATTGTTTGTCATTCATTAGTGAAGAATATCGTGTGCCGTGCTTATAAAGTTATAAGTATGATGCGAAGATAACTGGGTTTATTGGTTCGACTCTGTTTATGAGTTTAGATGATGTCCTCGGAATGAATTCAAAGCTCTCAATGGAGCATGATTATACCTCAGAAGTCAGAAACTCAGAAAATATACTGAACATAGATAAGTTTATGCATAAAAGACTAAAATAGAATACCTATGCTACTAGATACCATTCATTCACACAAATAGATACTATTCGGTCAAGCTTTAGACATTGCAAGTGCACTAAAGTGGAACATGAAGCAAAGTAGTCTTATAGGCAACAAACTTTTAACAGGTAAAGAGAAGAGTCTAAAGAGAGGGAAACATTAATAGTATAATTATACTTATTGGCGCGTCTTAGTATCAAATTACAAGTTACTTTTGAGTCAGCTAACCTTGATATAGGCTTGCAATTCGTAACTAGAAATCTGATTGCTGACTGCTTTCAGAACTAATGCAAGTAAACCTTCTACATTTTATAATTCATGATCACTTCCAGAAGAACCTATAAGAAGTCTACTGTCACATCTGATTCTCTACTCAGCCATTTAGTTTGACCAGGCAAGTTCGTTGATAGTATGGAGGTTACTGAATGAGGCCGTCCCTTTTCTTCAGAGTATTTCTCAAAATGAGGCTGAGAAGTCCTCTTAGGAGAAGTGGTGAACCACTTACAGGAAATAAATCTTTAACAAATACAATACTTAAAGGCAGATTTAGACGTTTACCTAGGTGCACCCTGCACACTGTCAGCTCCAAGTTGCATGAAACACTTTTCTCTGCTCCCTCTTCTAGTCACCTCCACACTTTTATAGTTTTATGCTTTCTCACCTTGAATTCCTTCAACTTTCACTTCTTTTTGTAGCTTATAATTTCAGTAAGGTAATCTGTTTACTTGGTGATTTCGATTAGTTCATGACTTGAATGAAACTTCGATCAGAGGAAAGGCCAGTTTTTTGAGTATTTGACAAAGCAGCTGCCCTGTCAATAGATAGATGTAAGCTGTAAAAGAACATGACCAAAGCCTTGTTTTTCTTCTAAAGAAGGCTTGAATAGTTTAATCCCATCCCGAAAGAGCAATGAAACCCTATATCACACATTTACCGAATGCAAATTATATGATAGGAATATTTTAATCTGATCGAGAATTTGTATGTGCTTTTAAATAAATGGTTTTATAAATTTATATGTAAATCAATCTAACAAGTATAAAATACTAACAACTTTACCTAAATTTTCAAAGTACTTTCTTGTCGAACATTAAAATTTCATCATTTCCTTGTTTTTTCCCCGTCTCTTTAGCTTATATCTGTAAGGTCTAACTTGGAGAATCCATTCAGAATAGGTTTGGAATCAAACCTAGAATCATAAAAGTTTGTGTATGGATAATTTGGCGTAAACCAGATTCTGATAGTGTCCAAGTTTGAATAATATCCCAAAACTTTTGTTTTATCACTAACAGTCAGTTTTTGTATCAAAACTTTGTTTACGAATTGAGATATGTCCAAATTTGATTTGATTAACATTTGTTCAAGCTTACCTCAATGTTTCACAGTAGTCAATTACAGATTACTTGATATTTATCCAAAGTTTAAGTGATACACTTTGTTCTCTTTACTGATTTATGGGTTAGATAGTCTGGTATGTTTCTCTAATAGGTTGAAATGGAAAAATATATGTAACCCTGTGGGTGCTTCTAAATCGCCAAATACAGAATTGTCGTTTTCTTTATCTGCTCAAATCCTCTTGCTGATCGCAAAGTTGTATCTTCTTACTTTGTACTAATCTCTCCCTTGCTTGAATTTACCCATGCTTCCTATAAGGTATATAACGTATGTCCCTCACTTTCCATCTGATTATTTTTTCACTTAGCATTTTAGGGGTTTGTATCGGCTTAGTAGGGGTTTTTATTTTTTTTACTTTTTCTTCGATTTTTACCTGCATTAGTGACACCATGAAGGGAAACAATAGGAACTTGATGAAGTTAAGGTAGATAATGTGAGATTAACATAAGCGTTTGGGTTGCGGAGAATATTTTGCAACTTTAGACATTTAAAATAACGAAGTTGGAATGGATGAAATTGAGTTATCGAAACATGATCAATATGTCTATAGGTTGAATTGGAGTTTTAATAAATGGAGTAGAAAAAAGCATGTTTATGTTTAATATATTGACTGTGACTGAAATAATTATAAAGAAACGCTAATAGTGACTCACTGAATCCGTTAGACCTGTTTTTTCTTCAAAATAATCTGTTACCCTAACCTATTTAACCTACTCTCTTTTTTTTTTTTTTTTTTTTTTTTTTGGAAATACAAGTGTTAACAATAGCCATAATTCCTGGAAGATGATTTTTGTGGATGCAAGGAAGTAAATTAAGAAATAGAGTATTGAAATTCTAGCAGTAACAGATCAAATAAATCTTGAATACGTCATGGGATTCTCTTTTTGTACGACCACTAACTTTCTCAATGTTTTGATGCGTAATATGTTATGCTTCCTTATTTCATTTGTTTTGTTAATGTAACTTGCTACACTCTTTCTGATGTGTGCTATGCAAAGGTAGGGATTGATATACTCTTATCATGTGATACTAGGATTAGGGATTTTACAAATGAGCACAACCAACTGACTAAGCGAAAATATAGCTTTGCAAGTTCCCTAGTGATGGATGAGGGTGTTACACCAACAAGACTTTTCTAGTGTGCCCTTTTTTAACATTAGAAAGATTTGAGAGGATTGTAAAGAATATATCACAATTATGACAAAACATGCTAACCAAAAGTCCAAGTTTAACTAGAGATTACTACTTAAGGAGTTCTATTGACGGTACATAACAATTAAATGGGGCTAAGGCATCTGTGTTCTTTACTAAATATGATCTTAGAGAGTCTTACATTATGTCTAGTCAATCAATAAGCCCTTTGATCCTTTGAATGCAAATACCTAAAGCGTTGTATAAACATATCAACTTCTGATTTTTGCAGGGTATCAATATGAAACTTCCCCATTCAGACTAAGCAGTTGAAGCAACAATCTTAATGTCATCCTTTGTTGTAAGTTACTTTATTGTGCTTCATTGGGATTTCTGCTGCTGTTTCTAAGTTAGTGTATGATTAGCATGCTTGGCAGCACAATCTCCCTAACAAAGCATTTGGATTGTAGATTCTTGAGTTTAGCAGAACACCTCTTCACATCTGTTGAAAAATTAAAGTTGGATAGTTTTCTCAGGATAGCCTATTTCATCTCACTTATCAATTCCACTTATTTTAGGAGGTGAAGTAAAAGGCTAAACAAATTCTGTTTTGAAATTAATGTGTATTTAGTGTACGCAAAAAGCAAGAAAACAAAAATATCATGGGTGATGGCGTTAGATAAAATCATGAAGTGTCCCAAAATAAGTGTCCAATTTGACCTTTTTGTGTTTTTCTTATTCAACTTTGACCTTAAATACTTTTATTTGTTTTATATAATACTTGATGCAAAATATATGAATGAATTGTGTTTTAAATGTAATTTCATTGGTATGATTTTCATGAAGTATTATATAACACAAATAAAAATATTTAACGTAAAAGTTGAATAAGAAAGACTCCAAAAAGTCAAATTGGACACTTACTTTGGGACGTAGGGAGTATCACCTAAAACATCTTTACTATCTTTCTTGTTACAATATATCTTGGTAACGCTTATCATTTGGAACTTAAAAGCATTTGGTTTAGCACCAAGGTTGATTCCTAAGAGTGCGCGAGTTTTTAAATCAACATTTGGTAATCATGACTTTAAAGCAACATTTGGTAATCATGACGGAACATTAATGAACCAAATGAAATGACACTTTGGACTAAACATAAAATAAAGCTAGATTTAAACAATGCTTCATCTAGCACGGGCATTAATGAAGCAACTGAGTTGGTGTGTGGACCAAAGAAAGCTTTCCTAAAGGTTCATTTGGTAATCGTGACCATAGTACAATGTTTGATGTACTCAATACACCATCTAGTACAAAGATGATAAATGATACGTTTGACCTCCTATAACACTTGCTTGGCTTGAATCTTGCATGTGGATTTAAGTATCCATCATAAAGACGCACAAATGAGGGAGGCTACAGCGTAACTGTGATAAAATTGCATGCTAGTGTTGATGTTCATACAAATTACCTAGATCCAAAATGAACCCCGAGTAAAATCCGAGATCTCGTGTTTTGTTTCTTACAATAACACAAGGTCACAAGCCATGAGGCGTATGCCCAAATTTATATTGGGGATGATTGGAATTACTAACTTACATATTTTAACATTTTGTAATGGGTCTATAATAAAATTTGGAATACGTATTTTTTGATTTAGATAACATTGAGTGTAACGAGGTGGGGGGCGGGGCATCGTTTCACGTCATCGATCATTGCACGGTATAAAACCGGAACAGTTAATGGATTTCCGACCACTTACCAACCTCTCTAAGACACGACTTCACCTGATTCTTGCCTATTAGATTCTATCACACCGCATCCTATTAGCATTAATCTGGTTTCTTGATAAGAATGAGAAAGAGGCGGTAAGGAGTGTGGATTCTAGAAACGTTAGATATAGTACTGATTTGATTTCTATCCACATATTGAATGTGTTTCTACTTTCTACCAAATAATTACTGAATAAATGTTTGTCAATACGTGTATATCGTGATTACTGTTTAAAATGATTGATTCTGGTTCTGACTTCTTTTAATCAGGCGCTACTAAATGAGCCTAAAACGGTTTAAAGTATTTAATAAATATCTAAGTGAGTATTAAACTATGGATTTGATCAAAGTAAATTAAAAACTCTTCTAATGGAATTCTTCATGTGGTTTTATGTGAGAAAAATCTTGAATTATGGATTTCATTCAAGCATGATTTAAAAAAGCATTAAAAGTATTTTGTTAAAGTATTACAAACCATTTATCTTTTCACATGGTAATAGTAGCTTTTAAAAAGAGAAATATCGAAGAAGGCCAATGGAGGTTTGAATGTGAAGATTGGGCAATTCTTGTGTTTGATAAGATTTACAACTATATTTATAGGCTTCTTTATCCAATAAAGGCTCACAAGCCCATTACTCTTTGTAAAGCAACTCCCGATGCATGCATTTTGCACATATTTAATGCAATTTATTATAGAGGTACAATTGAATTTGTTACACATTTGAATTTTCATTCACAAACAAACATAGGTACCTCATCGCACGTATATACAAATATATGTACATAGTTGCGGACCCAAAGTATAAGTGACTAGATTTCCAATTTTTTTTACAATAATGCAATGGAATCACTAAAGAAGATATGTTACAGAAAACTTAGAGATCGGGTTTATTTTGGCGAAATATGAGTTTTTGGCTAAAAATTACACTATGTGGCAAAAATTTGTGGTTCGCTGGAACTTCTGAAGACCTCTTTAGGTCCACCCCAGACATGCACTCATTTCTTGTTCATAAATCCCTCGATGTGTCCCTAACTTATTAATGTTCTTGTCACACTTATTTGACATAAGTACAATAGATAAGAGCTACGTAATCCAACTATTCATGCCAAGCCCACTCTAGTGCAGTGTTATGTCGAAGATTGTGGACACGCTAGTCGAAGATTGTGGACACCATAGTACAATGATTAAGGTGCAGTTAGTGTTTTCATAACTACGATCCATAAATGCGATGTTTAATACATGATTTATCTATCCTAGGAAAACCAAAACCGATTGCATCCATCTCCTATCAAATAGGCTACTAAGTTCACTTACTTCTTCTGTTACCTTCTCAAAGTCCAAGTCTTAATTTTCAACCAATTCACTAATCACTGGTTGATCAAGTTCCTTGATATGTACCGATTCCACTATGACCACTAACTTTTGTGTAGGTATTATTTCACTTGCCATATTTCGCTTACTACTACTATAAATAGGCTGACTCGTTACGGGTTTTTTTTTTTTTTTTTTTTTTTTTTTTAACTGAATCAAAGTTTTACAAAATCAACGATCCTCGATCAATTTCTTGTTCCTTGCTACGACTATTGCCCTCGGTCTTGTTAGCAATATCGGTAGTCTCCTAGAGATGACATCATATATCTAGGATTCGATTTTGCTAAGCATTATATGACAAGAGTGTGTATAGCTAATCATAGTAAACTCAAATAATATGGACAGGTCATGTGCGAATCACATTCCCCTTTATTTTATTTATTTATTTTTTTGAACAAAGGATTCATTTCATTACAAACCTCACAAATAGAGGAAGATACAACATAACAAGTTACATCGAAACATAACAAGTTAAGCCAAACAAGACATACACCAAATAGTTGAGACAACCTACAGCAACACCATTCAAAGGTGGGGGGAATCACCCGAGTGAGCTTTGACTGATACAACCATATAAAGTGTAGCTTGACAAAAGTACACAAAGTACATAATACATACCAAGAAGATAAAACTAGGCATCCTTAAAGGAGCCGAACAAAAGCCTAACAAATCTAAAGTCAAACCCCTACGCAGCAGCAGCCGTCGATGACAGACCAACGGATCTGAGCAGAAACATCAGTGGCAGCAGCGACAACAGCGGCATCGGAGAGAGGAGATGACAGATCTGTGAGCAAAACTATTATTTATTTAAAGGAGAGGAAAGTAAAAAGGAGATCCGGACGGTCGGCCGAGACCGACCGCCGGAAAATATTTAGTGATTATTTCTCATTAAAAAGTAATTTAGTCGTTGAACAATAATCTTCTTTACCCTTTTTTCACCAAAACCCAAATCTTTATCTTATTCAACTAAAAAAAAAATAGAAACTTAACTTAAAACCCTTTTGCTAAAACCAATTCAAATTTTCAACAGTTATGTCACTAAGATTAATGCAGTGTACAAACAAGATGACGCAAGTTAAAAGAGGGTAAGGAAGAATAGAAGCTACAACTTAAATTGCGAGTAAAATTACTATGCTCTCCGTTTTAAATTATTGTTCAAAGACAAAAAAACACATTCAATTTTAAAAAGATGAGACTATCGCACTCTTCACCAATAGATTTCATCTTTATATATTTCAAGTCATTTGATTGGTTAAAAGTGGATGTTGAACAATTGTTTTGAGATATCAAATAAATGAAAAGATGGACAATAATTATGAATGAAGGAAGTAGTAAGAAGAAGTATTCTTATAGTTAGATCATCCACAATGTTGAAGCTTTTAGTAGGTTTATAAGTTGGTCAAATCATCTATGCTTAAAGCTTCTGATTTTATAAACCTTATTCCACTATATATATCCACAATAGTAGAGCTTTTAACAGGTTTATAAGTTGGTCAAATCATCTATGCTTAAAGCTTTTGATTTTATAAACCTTATTTCATTATATATAAACCTTTTAAGTTTATTAGCTAAACGATTATACATTAAATTGTAAGTTTATTATTATTATTATTATTATTATTATTATTATTATTTTAAGGCAGAGTTAAGGGCTCACTTTTCAAACTGCTTTAGTATTTTTGTTTAACATAACTTATAATATTATGTTAGTACATCACATATCATGTTGTAACATAATTCTTATGCAACTAAATGGTTAAAAGAGTTGCCAGCCAAAGTAAACATCTTTATATGGCGAATGCTTCTGAACAAGCTCCCCACGTGAATGAATTTGATGTCTAGAGGAATTATTGTTCAATCTAATCAATGTGGTATTTGTGATACATGGGATGAGACGATTAATCATTTGATGCTGCATTGTGATATTGCTCGGGATGTGTGGGCTCTCATTGGTCGATGGTTGAGTTTAGATTTCCCCTTCGTGTTGTTGATTAGAGAGCTATTGTCGTGGATTGATGATTCTTGGATTCACTCTTTGGCGAAGAAAGTGTTGCATGTAGTTGTTGAAACGACATTTTGGAGTATCTGGATGTTTAGAAATCAGAATGTTTTCCAAGAGGAGAAACCGAAGAAGGCATACTTTCTGATTTGATGGTTTCTAGATCGTTTTTGTGGTTATCTAATAGAAATAGCAAGCTTAGGATTAACCGGATAGGTTTCCTTCAAGATCTTATCATGGCTTGTAATTCTTTGTAATTGTTTGTTGCTAGTTTCTTGCTAGCGTTTTTGACACTTTGGGTGATTAATATAGTCTTTAGTCCTTTGTGGTTAGGGTGATGGCTTTGCCGAAGCTCTATCTTTTAGGTCTTGTTGACGGTAAAAAAAAAAAAAAATGTTAGACAGAGATATTATTTTTCTTTTCCGAAACATAAAATATCATCAAAGCTTAACATTTACTAAGGATCATCATTGAAACAGAAATTTTTTGTTACCGGCTTATTCTAATATGTTGCATAATATTCTTAAGCTGCCAATTAGCAATAAAAACTTTTATCAAAGTGAAAATCTATTGAAGCAAGGGTTAATACTTTCACGTGTAACAGGAAAGACGTGTCTCCTTTGGGGCAGGGTATGTCTCTTTATGCGTTGTTTCTCGTGAATATAAAGGGGACCAATCAACCAAACCAACTCTACAGTCTACACTACTCTTCTTTCTAATTTGATCAAAATATTTCATATTATAAAATAAATTATGTTTTAATTTACTGCTTCTAATATTATCGGAGTAATGTATTTATGTTAACTGTATATTCGTGTTAAGTACTTAAGTACAAGTATAACATCTTTCATAGTAACAAATATTCATGATTTCATTCCGTCACAAATAAAAGTCAATCTTTTTATTTTAAGAATTGATTTGCACGTTCATATATTTAATTGATATACTCAATGTTACACATTATATAGCTTTACAATGTCTACAATCTGTTTTATCTGCTTATACAGTTGAGTGTGCAAATAAAAATGAAAAATGTACAAATCACATTCTTTTTATTTTAGGTTGTCTCAAAATTAATGTCCACTTTGTGTTTCCAACAATCCAAAATGATTTCAACGGCTAGAGTCAATATTTGATTGGTTGAAAGTGTTATTTGAATTTCTTAAAACTTTGTGTAATATGAAGTTTTTTTTTTTTTTTTTTTTTTTTTTTTTTTTTTTTTTTTTCGTGGAGGAAGTAATCACTAACAGTCGTACTACCATTTGTAGTAATTCTTGCGTTGGAAAACAAATAAAGTAGATGATCCTAACCTAATGGTAAGTGTATGAGAATCTTAATAAAGGTTCAAAGTTCAAATCTTGCAAGTTAAGGTCATCCGCTTAGTCGCATAAAACTGTCGATAGTTAGTGATTTATTAGAGTTCACGAGTCTTGTGAAATGGTTAAGGAGGTTAAGATGTATCCATTTACCGAACGGTCATTCAAGATGGCTCATGTGAAGGCTTTCCTAAACTTGAAAGAAATAATTCCATAATCAGGTTCAAAGTTTAAATCTTACAAGTTGCAATATTACGGGGCTATTAGTTGCAGTTGTATGATGCAAGATCATGCGAAATGGTCTGTAGAGTTAAACGTTTACTTGTCAGGTCACCAAAGATGATTCATGTGCGTCATACATAAAATTTATAAAAAGTTAAAAAAGTGTTTATTGTGTTATTAGTAAAATATACTCTCTCGTCTTAAAGTAATTGTCCTCAAACAAAGAACACACACAATTTAAGGAAAAAATAATCATTATTAATTTCTCTTTTACTTTTTTTTTTTTTTGCAAAATGACAGTTTAACTTTTTTTTTTTTTTTTTTTTTTTTTTGAACAAAGATTAATTTCATTTCATTACAAACCTCACAAAGGAGGAAGATAAGACATAACAAATTACATCGAAACATAACCTCACAAACGGAGGAAGATAACAACATAATAAGTTACATCACAAGACATACACCATATAGCTGTAACAGCCTATAACATCACCTTTCAAAGGGTGGGGGGAATCACCCGAGTGAGCTTTGACTGAAAACAACCATATAAGGGTGCAGCTTGACAAAAGTACACTAAGTACAAAATACATACAAAGATGCTAAACAAGGCATCCATAAAGGAGACAGTTTAACTTTATACAATTATTTAAAGCTTTGATTGAGGTTTGTAATTTACAATATCATTAGGTGCAATATGGTAAACTTGCTACCTTGTTTACAACTATATTTAGAAAGTGACAATAAATTTTGGACAACCTGAAAATCTAAAATGGAAAAAGGGACTATTAATTATTGATGGAGGGACTATTATGCCTATACACTTTGGGCCTGTTTGGCAGGAGCTCTTTGAGGAGCTGTTAGTTTTTTGTTTCAAAAATAATCTCATCTAAAATAAGTAGCTCTGTTTGGATACATTAACTTTAAGCTTTTATTTCAAATAAATAGCTTCTAAATGAAAAGCTGATTCATGAAGCTTTTTAAACATCTTGGAGCTGTTAAAACTTTAAATTACTGATATACCCTCCAAATATTTGTTTACAATTATAAATATGTCATTTTATGTCATTTTACATTTTATAATTACAATTGACAGTTAACTTATCAAACACTTTTATTGGAAAAAAGATACAGATTGTAGCTCATGTTAATAGCTTTGCAGTTTACAGCTTACAACTTACAGTTAACAGCTTACAGCATGCAGCTTACAGCTAGTTTTGCCAAATATACCCTTTCAAAACTCATCGTAACCAGTATTCACAATTTTGATTTTGATTATTAGAGCATACACATTGGTAACGTGGGAGGTCATATCTCGAGAACTTGGGAATTCGCCGCGAAGAAGTTATTGAAGTCAAAACTTTCACCGTCAAATCTTGCAACTTACTCCAAACTCAACTCCTATTTCGTTGGAACGATCCAAGAATCAACTTTATCCATCTAAACTTCATCAAATGGCATCTCAGCAAGATATTCATGCAGCCGGTGCGGAAAACCGACCTCCTATGCTTGAAAAAGGTGGATATCTCCCATGGACAAGCCGCATGCTTCGTTACATCAAAACTAAGACTGATGGTAACCTCATGCTCAACTCCATTAAGAATGGTCCATTTCAGCCAAGACAATTTCAAGTTGCCGGTGATCCAAACTCAACAAATCCTACTGAACCATACATGCGTTTACAAACAGAAGAAGATTACACTGATGAAGACAAGGCGCAGATCAAAGCTGATGATATGGCAATGCATCTAATCCAACTTGGATTACCTCGGGAGATCTTTGCTGCGGTCCACAGCTGTGAAACTGCTCATGCTATGTGGGAACGTGTTAGAAGGATTTGTCATGGAACAGAGATTGGACAACAAGACGTTGAGAACAAACTTCTTACTGAATGGGAGAACTTCACATCCACTAAAGGTGAACAGATTGTGTCATACTACAAAAGGTTTTGCACGTTGATGAATGAGTTAATCAGAAACAAGTTGACACCTCGAACAATTGCAACAAACATCAAATTCGTCAATAACCTTCCAGAAGAATGGGGTTGTTATGTTACAATTGTTAATCAGACAAAGGACTTACATCAGGTGAATTATGATCAACTCTATGACTTTTTGAAGCAAAACCAAGCTGAGGCTAATGAAGTTAGGAAAGAAAGATTGGCAAAGAATCATGATCCTCTCGCACTAATTGCTAATACACCAACACCATTACAAGTGAACACTCAACAACCATCATCATCCATTCACAACTACATGCAACCATCATGCATTCAACAACCAACACCGGTCTACCAACAACAATTCTACCCACAACAACAACAAGTTATTCCACAACAGACATACCCACAATTCCAAGAACCAGAATTCACTGACAATGATGAAGCTGCTGCAGCATTGACTCAAGCGTTTGCTTTTCTGTCAAAGGCATTCCAAGGACGCTATTCTACACCAACAAACAACAACCAAAGGATTTCATCGAATACTCGCAACAGGCAGATCGCTCAGCCGAGTTTCAATATGGGCAATGGAGGCCAAATGGTTGGAGTTTATGGGAATCAGCAAGGATATGCTACTGGAATTAACATGGGTAATCAGAATATGCAGAATGCAGGTCAGTATGCAGGGAATCAGATGGGTCAACATGTTGGAAATCAGAGGGGTCAGAATGTTGGTAATCAGGCAATGGGTAATCAGAATAGGAATGTGGCAGCTCCAGTTGTTGGGAATTTGGGAAATGTGAATCAGGGTAATCCGGTAAAGTGTTTCAACTGCCAGGGTGTAGGTCATATGGCAAGGAACTGTCCTACTAAGCCAAATAAGAAAGATCTAGCGTACTTGCAGAAAGCAGTGATGTTGGCACAAAAGGCAGAGGCAGGGTTTCAGTTGAATGCAGAGGAGAATGACTTTATGGCTCTTATGGATGACATGGAAGATAGAGAAGATATCGATGCGAACTGCATATTCATGGCGAATCTTCAGGAAGCTAAGTATGACACGGATTCTGACACACTTCCTGTTTATGACACCAATGCACCATCTGAGGTATCTAACATCAACACATGTCACAATAATGATATATTTGATATGTCTCCTCATGAGGAACAACATTTTGAGAAGCAAGCACCCACTTATGATACATTCCTGGACACGCCAAGTAGTAGCAATACTCCTTCAGCAACTCCAGATATGAATCATAATGGAGGCTTCGTTTCACAGCATGCTGCGAATGATGAGGAAACACGTGCTTTGTTTGAATCATTATTGAATAATTGTCGTATTGAAATTAAGAATGTGCAAAAGGTCAATCGCGATGTTAAGGCCGCGAATGTTAAATTGACCGCTGAGCTTGAGAGTTACAAATCAACCGTTAAAGCTTTTGAATTTCATACCAAAAGATTGTCTGAATTAGAAACTGGTTATCAAAATTCCGTTTCAGAGAAACAACAATTGCAACTCAAGTTTGACACACTTGATGTTAATTCTTTCAAAAAGATAAAATCTTTAAACACGGAAATTTCTGATTTACAAAACCAACTTTCTAAACAAAAAACAGCTTATTCCAATCTTGAAAAAGAAATGGATGAGTTGAAAAAGGATTTTGCAAAGAAAGAAGACAAACTTTTGGAAGAAATCGTAGAGTCAGAACACATGATTGCTCATTTAGAGGAATTAGTGGTTAAGTCGGGTCAGTCGAGTCAAACAATGAAAATGATTTCAAATCAAATTAATCCGATTTACCATACGAAACATAAAATGGCTCTTGGTAACAACACCCCGTGTAACCTCAAGAAAGCTCAGCAAGAACAGAATATTTTGTACAATGGTAATGTGATTTATACCAAACATGATCCTCCCGTCGTTCGGGATTCTGTGCTAACGATTGAACATGTCGAAGAGAGCATTAATAAAATGAAACAAAAGGATTTGAAACCCATTGATTACAACAAATTGAACAAACTTTCGGGAATCACTTTTGTTCCACAAACAGAACCGTCTGTGTTTTCCATTAAACGACCATTTGCGAAATTCTTGTCTAAAAAGAAAGTTGTTTCCAAATCTCTTTCAAAATTAGAACAAATGTCCTCTAACAACACTTTTAAAACAAGTGAGGCTAGAAACATTCTCGATGACGTTAAAATGAGAATTCAAGAACTTCAAAAAATTGTTAAATCTAAAACTTCCATCGATATTAACAACTGGCATTCTAGTTTTCACATCGAACAGAAAAAGGTGTTTCAAAACGAAATTACTATTCCACTGAATAACATCAGCGCGAGTGTAAAAAATTTTGAACTAGCTTTTTTAAAAGAAACGGCCGACTTTGTCAAGGACCACAAATCCCTGGTAAACGAAGCTAATGATGCTCGTGAAAACATGAATGTTTTGGAAAACCTAAATGATTCTCTCTTCGAAGCTGTTATGACCACTGACATTATGTCCATCATTTTACAAACATATTCTGTTCAAGACGATGAAAGACTGAGAGCTGAGACCTCTGAAATTGTTTCCAAATATGAAAATGCTCTTATAAAGCTTGAAAAAGAAAATGTGTCATATTTTAAACAACTTGATCGAAAAAAGGAAGAATGCAAGTATGACAAATTGTCGTATGAGCGTGCCTTAAAGAACATGAAAGAGCAAAATGATCTTTTGAGGGCTCAGCTTGAAAATCAAAAAGGAAAGGGTGAGGAAACTAAGTTTGCAAAACCATTGACTTCGGAGAAACCAAATGTTTCAAACACGGTTCAAAAACCTAAAATGTCAATTTCACGGTTTGCTCTAAAAGTCGATGAGAAAAAGGATTTGACAAAACCAGTCACTCCAACACCCTTGCCCAAGAAAAGTCATAATGATAAGATTGTTGATAAAGGAAAAGCGGTTGTCGAAACTCCTAAAGTGTTAGCACCTGGCCTTTTTAGGATTAGTACCACTAATGCGTCTGCCTCAACATCTAAGACAAATGACAAGTGCATAAAGGCTAATTCTAAAGAATCTAGGGATGCTAAAAAGGACAACAATATAAATCCTAATGTGTGTGCCTTACCTTCTACAGGATTAGAAAGCACCTCTAGGAGCAGCAGACTAAAGCCTAAGAGCAATACAAGGAACAATAGAGTCTTGCCTGTCTCTAAGAGTAGTAGCAAGAATAAAGTTGAAGAAGTAGAAGAACACCCTAGGAATTTATCGCTTTGTAATAAGAGACATGTTTCATCTGAATGTAATGTCAAGAGTACTGTTTCTAATGCATGTAATGACTCTGTTTGTTTAATATGCAAGAAATGTTTAATTAATGATGTTCACGATGAATGTGTTTCTAAGAATGTGAATGTTACGCCTGAACAGAAGAATGTTCCAAAAAGACCTAGTGCTAGATCCAGATCTATAGAAAGATTAGTTGCACGATTTAGGACTACCACTATTAGTCGAATGCCTAGGAACTATCTTAAGTTTTGTATGTGGATTCCGACGGGTAGAGAGTTCACTCTTAAGGACGGAAAATTAGAAATAACTCAAGCTAAACAAGTAGCAACTGTCTATGAGTGTGATTCTGCTTTTACTCCTAACCCCATGGAACCAAATTCAACACGGTTTCCAAATACAAACTCTTCTGTTCTTGGCAGGTTATCGAAATATGTCTTTGGATCGTCGACTCGGGTTGCTCCAAGCACATGACCGGGAATTTAAAGCTGCTGATCAATTTTGTCTGGAAATTCATGGGAACTGTACGCTTTGGAAATGATCATGTAGCAGCTATCCTGGGTTTTGGAGATCTTCAGTTTGGGAATTTTTTGATCACTCGAGTTTACTACGTCGAAGGGTTGGGACACAACTTGTTTTCAGTCGGGCAGTTTTGTGATGCAGATTTAGAAGTGGCTTTCAGAAGAAACACGGTTTTTATTAGAAATTTGGTTGGTGATGATCTCTTAACTGGTAATCGTAGTACAAACTTGTATGCTATCGACATCAACCAAATGGCTTCTACATCACCAATTTGTCTTATGACAAGGGCAACCGAAACTAAGTCCTGGCTGTGGCATAGACGTTTATCCCATCTCAATTTTGACACCATCAACAAGTTAGCAAAAGACAACATCGTCACCGGACTTCCTAAGTTCAAATACACCAAGGAACACCTATGTCCATCATGCGAACAAGGAAAAAGTAAAAGAGCATCATATAAACCCAAAACCGTACCTAGTTCGGAAGCAAGGTTACATATGTTGCACATGGACTTATGTGGCCCAATGAGAATTGAAAGCATTAATGGGAAGAAGTATATTCTTGTTATTGTTGATGATTATTCACGATATACTTGGGTAAAGTTTTTGAGATCAAAAGACGAAGCACCAGGCATCATCATCACCTTTCTGAAGCGTATTCAAGTTCTACTTCAAGCTCCAGTAAGGATTATAAGAACAGACAATGGCACAGAATTTACAAACCAGGAGTTACGAACTTACCTTGAAGATGTTGGAATCACACACCAAACATCAGTTGTTAGAACTCCACAGCAGAATGGGGTGGTTGAAAGAAGAAATAGAACTCTTGTGGAAGCTGCTCGCACAATGCTAATTTTTTCTAGTGCACCTCTATTCTTATGGGCTGATGCTGTAGCCACTGCTTGTTTTACTCAAAACCGATCCCTAGTACATCCAAGATTCAATAAAACCCCATATGAGCTAGTGAACAACCGTAAACCTGACATCTCTTATCTTCACGTATTTGGCGCTTTGTGCTATCCGACGAATGATAGAGAAGATCTAGGAAAGTTAAAAGCTAAGGGTGATATTGGAATCTTCATTGGATATTCAGAAAACTCGAGGGCATTCAGGGTGTATAATAGAAGAACGAAAAAAATAATGGAGACGATGAATGTGAAGTTTGACGAGATTTCACAGATGGCTTCTGAGAGATACGCTCTAGAACCCGCGCTTAATCCGATGGCTTCTAATCAAAACGGATTAGGACCCGCACCAAACCAGCTGACTTTTGGACACATCAGTTCAGGACTCGTACCTCAAAGAGCTCAGTCAACAAACACAGATAAACCTTCAGAACAAGAACTGGAAAATTTCTTCGAGTTAATGTTTGATGAATACTATGGTGGAACTTCGACAAATGCATCTAATCAACATTCCGCTGCACCCGCTCAAAACCATCAACCACCACCACCATCACAAGATGCATCTACAACAGTTGAAGCTGAAGCACCAACGACCTCAACATCATCAACATCTACTCAAGCAACTCCAGTTATTGAATCTGTTCTACCAAGCGTTGATGAGCAAAATCAAACTACAAACTTTCAAGAAGAACCTACAAATAATTCAAACGATGTTGCGTTAGAAGAAGAAGAAGAAGAAGTATTTGAAAACCCGTTTGCATCAGACTCTGCTGAATCTTCTTCAAGGTTACAAGAACCATCTAACACACACTCGTTCAACCAAAGGTACCCTTCTACGTTTCAATGGACAAAAGACCATCCGTTAGTACATGTTATTGGTGATCCTTCAATGCCAGTTCAGACAAGGAGACAACTTGCCACCGATCTCGAATTATGCATTTACATTTGCTCAATAAGCACCAAAGTACCTAAGAACATTCGGGAAGCAATGGTAGAAAACCCATGGATTGAAGCGATGCAGGAGGAATTTCTTCAATACATGTTACATGATAGTTGGGAACTTGTTGAACGACCACTTGATAAACGTGTTCTTGATCTCAAGTGGTTGTGGAAGAACAAACTGGATGAGGAAATGACTGTTATTCGCAACAAAGCTCGTCTCATGGCTAAAGGTTATCCACAAGAAGAAGGGATAGATTTCGAAGAATCATTCGCGCCTGTAGCTAGACTTGAAGCAGTCCGGATTTTCTTAGCCTATGCCGCTCACAAAAACATCACAGTCTATCAGATGGACATTAAGACAGCTTTCTTGAATGGAACTCTGAAAGAAGAAGTGTATGTGAGTCAGCCAGAAGGATTCGTTGATAAGGAACATCCAGACTACGTCTACAAGCTTAAAAAGGCCATTTATGGTTTAAAACAAGCTCCAAGAGCGTGGTATGACGAACTATCATCTTTCTTACTCAATAACAATTTCACCAAAGGAACAGTTGATGACACCTTGTTTATCAAAAAATTCAAAGATGACATTTTGATTGTTCAGATTTACGTGGACGACATTATCTTTGGGTCCACTAATCCGAATCATTCAAAACATTTTGAAAATCTCATGAAAAGTAAATTTGAAATGTCCATGATGGGGGAACTAAAATTCTTTCTGGGTTTACAAATCCATCAATCCCCTCGTGGTATTTTTATCAATCAAGCTAAATATACAATAGAGATTTTGAAAAAACATGGTATGGAAAACTGTGATTCTGTTGGTACACCAATGGTCACTTCACCAAAAATAAGTGCTGATTTGTTTGGGAAACCCATCGATCCGAAAAAATATCGGAGCATGATCGGTTCTCTCATGTACCTAACTGCTAGCCGACCCGATATTCAATTTGCTGTTTGTTTGTTAGCACGGTTTCAGGCAAAGCCTACCGAACTTCACCTCAAAGAGGTTAAACGGATCTTTCGGTACCTACGAAGCACCATTAACTTGGGACTTTGGTATCCGAAGGATTCGGAGTTTAATCTAACAGCATTTTCAGATGCAGACCATGCTGGTGATCAAGTTACAGCAAAGAGTACATCAGGTGGAGCACAATTTTTGGGTGAAAAGCTAGTAAGCTGGTCTTCAAAGAAACAGGATTGTACTGCGCTATCAACCGCCGAAGCCGAGTATGTGTCTTTATCTGCGTGTTGTGCCCAAGTTCTTTGGATGCGGACACAGCTCACAGATTATGGCTTTACTTTTGACAGAATACCTATGTATTGTGACTCAAAAAGTGCCATAGCCATCTCGTGCAATCCCGTTCATCACTCTAAGACGAAGCATATCAAAGTCCGCTACCATTTCATCAAAGAACACGTGGAAGAGGGTACTGTTGAATTATTTTTCATTAAGACTGATTACCAACTCGCCGATCTATTTACTAAAGCCCTTCCAAAAGAACGGTTTGACTATTTAGTTCGACGAATTGGCATACGAAGCCTAACTCCTGAGGAGCTAGAACGTCTTCTCGAATCTTCTTGAAAAATGTTTTCAAAATCGCTTTGCTGTAAATATTTTTGAAAAACAAAATACAAAATTTGAAAAACCAACAAAAACAAAATACAAAAATATAAAATTTTCAAAAAATTCAAAAACAATATAAAATCAAAAATCCAAAAATATTCGTCTCACGACATGTCTCTCGTATAAATCAATATTCTGTACGTTTCTAGAAATGTCATTCAACAATGATACGGATATGTACAGATGCTTGAGCGGGAGTTCTTTATAATGTTTTTCTAAAACATGTCGTTGCTCAAAATTTTCTTCACTATGGCTTTCGTATACTTCAGTACGAAACCCGGGCTTCAATGATGACTTCTGATTATTTTCAAATCAAGGACTCGTACGTTCAATGACGAAATCTTTTTCAAAAAGTTCGAGTCTAAACAAACGAAAAAATTTCAAGAATAAACTCGTTTCAAACAAAATTCTTGAGCACTTTTTCAAGATTGTTCAAAAGATTTCTCAAAATCTCTCAAAATTAGTGCTCAAGAAAACTCCCTCAAAACCCTTCAGTAATTTTAAATATGCTATCATTAAGGGGGAGTACAAACTCAAAATGTTCCGATTTCATGCAAAAACAAATCTGTCTTTCTCTCCAAAAAGCTTTTCATTAATCAGTTGATATTAAAAATATCACGCTATGCTATTTTTGAGGGGGAGAAGACATGATTAAATGTGATCAAAGATGTTTAAAGATTGTGGAAGAATCTCAAAAGAGCTCGACTCAGATAGTACCAATGAATTGACGAAGCTTAAAATGTCAGTAATCGAAAAGACTTGTCCTGGACGGGTAATAATTTCAAGCTAGTCCAACTAGTGATGTAAGCGTGTCTCGAATAGGACTTGTCTGAGTAGAGTGTACCGTATCGAGAGACTTTCTTTGGACTTGACCAGGACGGGTAATAATTTCAAGCTAGTCTAACTAGTGATGTAAGCGTGTCTCGAATCGGTCATGTTCACTGAAAGTGGATCAATTCAAAAAGTGCAAACTCCTCACGCATGTGCAAATTTCTTAAAAAATTCACGAGCACATGTGAAGGGGGAGTCCTTCAAAAGAAACAAAAACTCTCAAAGTGTCAACAAAAATGTGTTTATATTCATAAACACTTTGAGAGATTCTCAATCAAAGGTTTCATGGCAATTATAGGATTCATGGAGTTATAAGGTGACTAAGGTTAGGAAAAACCGTCCTATGATCCGCCAGAGCCGGAGGGATCTACCCAAGGACAATTCCAATAGATTAGAATTAGAAGTCCTTAGGTATGATTGAAAAAAAGGAGAAAATGAGAAAGGAGAAAGAAGGGGTTGAAGAATTAAAAAGAAAAGTTATGTAAAAGGGTGAAAAGAAATAGCCCTCTAAATGTTCAACCTTAGGGCAGACACCGGGTTCAACTCATATGCTACTGGTTGTTACTAAGGTGACACTGGTATTGAAGATAAAGACGTCATGGACCCAGTGACGCACTGCACTAAACCTTCTTAACCACTCAAGTTCTCTTAAAAGAGCTTGTTTCATTCTCACGGGGAACCGGCATAATCTATCGATCTGTCTCTTAGAGATGGTTGATATTGAAGCAGGAGACCTCTCCCTAATCTCCGCATAGGAAACCAAATGTGCACTTATCGAGTCTAGAGCCCCGAGATTCATCAAAAGATCTCATAGGAACACATGATATTTCTACACTGGTTGTTCATCATTAAGGACGCCAGATGTAAACTTTAGAGTCCTACGCAGATCTTAGCAATCTGCCAGAACATTTATGAGAGGATTCACTTTTGTGATTCTCAATGATTGAATGGAAATTCCTGCCAGGGTCAACATCAAACAGCCCTGACAGCAGGTCACTTCGGTAATTCTTTATGGGTTACGCTTAGTGTTCGCAGTGGTTTCAAACGGTCTACAGTCGTGGAGTGATCCCCAGCGACTCACCCAGTCATTGAGCTACTAAGTAGGTCTTGTAAGCTCTCTCGAGAGTATCTGACATGGGAACGGCCTTGGTAAGGGTTAGAAGGAGTCTTCACACTATGCTGTTGACGATCTCTAATTCTTATCTGTAAGTACCGGATGTTTTATTGCTAACTGTTTATATGCAGGGACACTTCATCTCCGTGGCGACAGATTCCACGTGCTCATACATACATCTGGAAGTTAAAGAAAGCTCCCTCAAAGATCTATACAACACAAAGTTCAGAGAAAGATTCTACGCCAAAAAGAAGAATCTACAAAGTATAAAGACTAAAGATCAAAGTGAAAGAAAGGGAACTACGTGCATATGAATATCTAAGTCCAAAGATGTATGAGCATGTTGGAATGGCAAACAACCACCACAGACGCAGAAGTGACGAATGGCAGATAACTCCACATCACAAAGGAACAAAGAACGATGAAAATTCAGTTATCGAAGATCACAAAGCATGAAGGAACAAAGACTAAAGACTATTCTACAACGACACACAAAGTTAAAGACAAAGAACACGGAAGACCCACTCACGTGGAGCATCATTCGAATGACCACCCCTTAGGGGGAGATTGTTAGCATTAAAAATATGTATTATGAAGTGATGGTCATTCTCATATTGTAACTTTGTGTCGTTTGTTAAGATTAGTAATAGTTTAGTCATTGGGCCTTGGACTTGGCAAGCTAATATGTTATGTGCTATGTTTCATAAGCCTAGTAGTCCAATCATGTAACCAAGTCCAAGCCCAAGCCCATAGAAAAGCCCATAGGGCATCTTATGTTAAGAACTATTTAAACACCTCAAAGGCTCATTTGAGGTGTGTGCTTGTGTGTGTATTTGTGTGTGTTTTCTTAATAAAAGCTCTCTCATTTTCATCTCTCTCTCTCTCTATATACGAATCACATATAAGTCACCAAGTCACCATCTTTCTTCTTCTAATCTTCTATATTTGTGATAAAATTGTGATATCTAAGGTCCTACACCCCCCAACGTAAACTAGTGTAAAAATAAAAAAAAATAAAAAAACATTTTCCAAAACCTTTTTTCAACCAATATAAATACCCATTTACCATACTTTATTTTCCCACACTTTCACTACTCAATATCTTCTATCCTACTACTTCTAATATCCAAAAAAAAAAAAAAAAAAAAAAAGTCTCAAGGCAACAACAACAATCCTAACTCGTTTACGAACCTCCTTGGTGGGTGGGGGAACCCATACGCGGGTTCATCATCCAATCCGAATCCGAATCCGAATTTGGAGAATCCAAACCTTTTCGGTATGTCGAGTCAAGAAGTTTACGAACCACATGAAGCTTTAAGATTTTGGCAAGAATCCCAACAACAAAACACCTTAAACACCAATTTTCAAAATCTCCAATTCACTCAACAATCCCAAACGGAAACTAACGAAGTTCCCGAAACACCTACGTCTCCTCCAAAAAAACCAAAGGTCGTATTAAACGAAAGTCTAAAAAAACCAAAGAACCAATGACCGAAGATGACGAAATCGAAGCAGGGGGCAACAAGCATGAACGTTGGAGCGCAAGTGAAGAAAAATTACTTGCAACGTGTTGGGTTGCCACAAGTGAGGACGAACTAGTCGGTCGTTCCCAAGCCAAAGATTCGTTTTGGAAGCGGATTATTAATGAGTTCAATAAAATTAATCATCATAAACGCGGCAAAGATATGATACAATCGAAGTGGCGAACGTTGAACCGTGATTGCTCAAAGTTCAACGCGTGTTTCAAACGTGCCGAACGCGATCAAAAAAGTGGGGAAAATGACATGGATATCCTCACACATGCCAAGGAAATGTACCGTATTGAGAGCAAAAACGCGCCGTTTAATAATGAGGAGGCTTGGGGTGTCTTGCGTACTCATAAGAAATGGGACGCACCGGAGACGGTTGATTTAACCGGTGATGTCCCAAGCCAAGCAAACAAGGCGTTGTTTGGTCATGATGCACAACCACGACCGATGGGAATAAAGCGGGCTGCGAAGAAACAAAAATCCGAGACAACAACAAGCACCGGGGGTGCGAGTACCGGAGGATCTGTTTCGTCCTCCGAATTCGGGGACGCTTTGCGCGAGGAGTATCGGGCTAAACGTGAAGATGCATCCTTGGCTTACAAAGCAACCGCTGAAAACCAATTATCAGCAATACGGGCTAGGGACTTTGAATTTTTGTTGCTCGACACTACCGGGAAAGGTCCTTACTACGTTATGCTGGTCAATATGGAAAAGGACCGTATCATTGAAAAATACGGGTTGCCAAAGCGTACGGAATGAATAAATGTCTCCTCGGTGTAATGTTTTTTTATGTCTTTTTATTTCGTAATGCTTTGTATTTTTATTTCGTAATGTATATATATATTTTTTTAATTTCGTATTGTATTTTTTATTTCGTAATGTATTTTTTTTTGTTTTTTTCGTAATGTAATATATTTTAAAAATTAATGTTATGGTTTTTAAAAAAATGAAGTATTAACTTTAGTTTAGGGTTAAAATTGAAAATATATAAAAAGTTGAGTTAAAGTGAGTTAAGGTTGAGTTATTGTTGTGGGTATTTTTTTTTGGGTTAATGTTAAAGTGGTAAAGCCGATGTGGCGCTGACGTGACGCTGAGTTAAAGTATAACTCATGTTACTGATGCGTATGCTCTTAGTGATTTTGTGTTTGTTCTCCTCAACGAGGCTTTTTCGTAATTCGAAAGACAAACATAAGATGTCAAAATGATCAAGAGGCTTAATGAAAGCGAAGTCTTCCAAACGAGATGATTAAATTTTTATAGACGGGTAATCCGAACGAGACGATAATAAGCTTCATGATCAGTGATTTTATGTTAGAACTTCAAACTAAAGTTCTCATGTAAATTTATGAGTTAATTACGGTATTAGAAGCAATATATAAGCATCTAATAAGACATTATTGCTACCCAAATAATAAGGTAGCCAATAATTCAAATCAATAATATTTGTACCTAGTATTGCTAGCCTTATTTTGGACCTAATAGCTTGGAAATTAAATTTATAGATATATTCTTTTTCTTTTTAATTTTTATTAATGGAAAGTGTTACAAGTAGCTAAAACATTGGAGATATTAGAAAATAGACACAATAATTGTGAAATTAGTACGTAACCTACCCCTAAACCTGCCTCAACATCACATGGTTGTCAAGTAGTCTAACCCAACTCACCCTCCTTAATCTAATTTTTATCCAACCTTTTACCAAACAATCCCAACTTATTAAAAAAAAATCTATGTTATTTATTCTGTTGAGTCATTTAGGTTATATGAACTTACTAATAGGTTCTTGGAACATGTTTAATTATATCATTTATTCTTGTTTGAGCAACATAGAACCAACACTACAAAAAAAGCTTTTATTTTTCTACGCTTTATTTTCACACTTTTAAAAAATATGTAAAATTTTATTAGTTTATTAACACCTAAAGACATGTAAAAATTTGTTACATTAATAAGTGTGGTAAAAAAATTATAAACAATATATTTTTCACACTTATAGTTGTGTTAAAAAAAAAAAATTCACACTTTTAAGTGTTGATAAATTTAAAAAATGTCCACACTTACAGGTGTGGGGTTATTTGTAACATTTAAATTCTTCGCACTTTCTTAAAGTGTGAAGAATTTATGTGGAGAAATCTTAAACTTCTTCATCCTTAAAAGTTTATTATTATTATTATTATTATTATTATTATTATTATTATTATTATTATTATTATTATTATTATTTTTGACACAACTGTGAATTTAAAAAATCTATTGTTTTATACTTTTTTTTTCGCACTTATTAATATGATCAATTTTTACAATTCATTAATTATTAATAAACTAATAAAATTTTACGCACTTAAAAAATGTGTAAAATCAATTATCTTTTTTAGTGCAAGCACAAATCTCTTGTTCCCGAACAGTGGCTCAATTGTGAATTAAGACAAAAATATATATGGTGGTTGGATTGCCAAAACAAAGTTATATATAAATTTGTGTAAGCATTAGGCTGGTAGGCAAGGTGACTACTCTTTCACCATACACATCAGCGCCACGTTACCCTTCACCACTCTTCACCTTTTAGAGGGCAAGGAACCATCTTCACCTTAACACTTTTTTTTTTTTTTTTTTTTTTTTTTTTTTTTTTTTTTTTTTTAATGAACCAAAGTTACCAACATTACCAGGCAAACTCATACTAATCTTATTGTTCATACATTAAGACTTTTAAGCGAATTCAAACTCCAAAAACCATTAGGAAAACTAGTAATCAGATTATTACTTAGATCTAAAAACTGAATCTTTAGTAAGCTTGCCAATAGTATTATCAGGAATAGAACCAAACAAGCCTAAACTAGCACCACTTAAACCAATAACATTCTCTTGATTTGCATCACAAACCACAATTTGCCATGAACAAACAGGTGCAGAAAGATTATAAACATAACCCATTTTCTGTTGCCCAAGGTTTGACCTGAAGAACAAAGCTAAAAAAAAGTACTGAAACAATTAAACTAAACCCCATTTTTTCAAGATTTACGTGAATCCAATTTTGATGACAACCCTTCTGTTAAAACTGGATTTTACGTGAATCCAAACAACACCCACAAGCCACAACCACTGAGACAGCCACCACTAGCCACCAGGTTCAACAAAATGGAGAAATGATAATAAAGGGAGATAATTTTATTGTCATTTTTTATAAATTTTTTTGAAAGGAAAAAAATGGAGATGGAATGAGTTTGGGGTTTGGAGGTGGAAGTGAAGTGATGACAGGGTAATGTTTATAAATAAAAGTGGGGCCTGATTTCCTTGGTTAACGTTCGGTGGACAGACCACCAATTTCATTTTTGGGATGCGTGTCTCATGCGTGAACATGGGATGTGGGCAAGAGATACAGCGTGTGATGTGGGTCCTTTTGGTGAAGCTTTAACCTCCTTGTCCACAAGCCTTATTAATGAAAAGAATAAATTACATGGATGGTCCATGTCGTTTACCCAAAGTTTCAACTGTCATCCCTCATAATTTAAAATTGCATGAACAATCCTTATTTTTGCATAGAATGATGCTCTTGGTCCTTTTTTTTAACCAGTGTTAGGTGCATTCTGCTATCATTTACACGTTAGCCCTTTTGGCTAACGACCGTTGCATCGTCTATCCTTTATACTAACGGCCGTTTATCTTTTAAAATTTTAGGTTATTTAAAGTATTCCGATTTTTACATATACTTTTATAAAAACATACACGTTTTTATACCATTTTATATTCGTTTTCATATACGTTTTTATACATTTTCATCTGTTTTTATACGTTTTCGTCCGTTTTCATTTTTTTAAACATTTTTACCGTTTTTCTTACGTTTTTGTCCATTTTATACGTTTTCGTCCATTTACATACGTTTTTATCCGTTTTCTTACATTTTAATATGTTTTTATCCGTTTTCTTACGTTTTCATACTTTAATTCGTTTTTATATGTTTTCGCCCGTTTTCTTACATTTTCTTCATATTCATACGCTTTTGCCCATTTTTATATGTTTACGTCCGTTTTTATACCGTTTTCATATGTTTTCGTATGTTTTTATACGTTTTCATCAATTTTTATACGTTTTCATTCGTTTTTCTTACATTTTATATGTTTTTATCTGTGTTTATCTGTTTTCATACGTTTTATCAGTTTTTATACATTTTTTTCCGTTTTTATACGTTTTCTTACGTTTTCATATAGATAAAACGGATAAAAATGTATAAAAACATAAGAAAACATTTAAAAAGAGATAAAAATGTATTAAAATAAAAAAAACATATAAAAACAGACAAAAATATATAAAAATAGACAAAACGGATAAAAACGTATAAAACAGATGAAAACGTATAAAACGGACAAAAATGTATTAAACGGATGAAGTTGCAAACGGATGAAAATGTATAAAAGCAGACGAAAATCTATAAAAACGGATAAAAACAGGCGAAAACGTATAAAAACAGACCAAAATGGATGAAAATGTATGAAACATAAGAAAACGTATAAAAACTGACAAAACGTATAAAACTTAAGAAAACTTATAAAAACGGACGAAAACGTATATATACGGATGAAAACGTATAAAAATGGTCAAAAACGGACGAAAACATATAAAACGGATGAAAACGTATAAAAACTGATGAAAGGGTATAAAACGGACGTAAATAGATAAAAACGCAAGTAAACGTATAAAAACGGATAAAAATGTATGAAAATGGTATAAAACATATATGTTTTTATAAAAACGTACCTAAAGTCAAAATACTTTAAATTATAAACTGTTGGGAATTATTGTAACCAGACTTAAGTCTGGTAGATTAGTTAAGTCGGGTAAGATTAGTTAAGTCTGGCCAGAACTAAGTTAAGTCTGGCAGACATAGTTAAGTCTGTTTATGTTAGATAGTTAAGTCTATTTTGCTTAACAAGTTAGATATCTTAGGAGATATTATAGGAAAGGATATGCACACGGTTAGATATCTTAGGAGAAGATATGTATGCATCCTTTCACACGTTTTGTATAATTAGGGTTTTCTTATAGTATAAAAGGAACCCTACGACATAATGCTCAATGCCAATTTTTCTAAAGTTTAATAGAATACAAAGTTAGTAAATCTCTGTGTTGTTCTTACTGCTTGTGTTAATATTCCGCGTTAACATCAAGTTTACATTGTTTAAAAGTTTCTCACATAGATAGTTTGGATTTATCCAAGGTGTCTATTGTCTTACAAAGGCTGCTTAGATCCAAGAACTTTTGGACCTACATAAACAACCGTTATTATAAAAGATAGAATATGCAACTATCGTTAACCAAAAGAGCTTATGTGTAAATGATAACAGAATTTAACACCAGTTAAAAAAAGGACCACAAGGGTTATTCTTTGCAAAGATAAGGACAATCAATGTAACTTTAAACTTTGAGGGACGATAGATGAAATTGTGGGCAAACCACAAGGACCATCCATGTAATTACTCTAATGAAAATGTCTTAACAGCATGATATATAAACGTGGTTATGTCGAATACCTATATATGTGAGATGGTGATATGATCTTCAGGGCGAGTTTTGTGCAGATAGTTATGGTATTAAGATTTAACCCTATTATATAAAAGTAGAAAACTAAGCATAAAAGTAAATAGTTGCACTTTTATTATTTAGATACAAAGTATTTATATAAGCGTCGAGTTTCAGATTCTAGCTTTGCTCAACTAAACTAGACAATTACTCGCGTATAACTAGGAAGGTTTATGGTAGCGTTAATTTGTGCATGCATTATTTTTTTATGCATATATGGGTGTGGAGTAAGTAAGAATAAAGAAAGTTAATGGTTTAAACTGTAGTAAGTATTTAAATATTTAATAAATTGCATTGCCTTTTATAAGTAACGGTATTTTAAATAACATTTACTCATTTTTTAAGTTTTTTATTTTTAAACAAATGCGTTTTCTCATTATATATGTAGTATAGATAACTACATTTTTAATGATATCTAAACATACACTTATTACCTTTCTATGCAATTATGTTTACGTATAGCATGTAAAGCAAGGATTGGTATAAGTTTGTGGTGTGAGATTAGGTTAATCGAATGTTCGGTTTCCCTTATGTGGTATGAACCTTGAGATAAAAGTGTTTATCTAAAGCTAGGGCAAATTCCTTCAAAATGCATCATACTTGCCACAAATGTTACTCCGTGTACTGAACAAATTTTTTTCCTTATATGAGTACTAAACTTTTATTTTTTGGTCTTTTTGATGTACTTTGTGATGTTTTTGCCCCTCAAATTATTAAAAATCCAGGGGCAAAAATGTTACAAAGTACATCAAAAAGACCAAAAAATGAAAGTTCAATACCCATATAAAGAAAAAATTTGTTCAGTACACGAAAATAATATTTGTGGCAAGTATAGTACGTTAATAGGTATTTTGCCCCACCCACATACAATTAGGGTTTAGTGTGTGTAAAAATGTGGAGAAGATGAACTTGTTTCTTATCATGATAATGCATGTGTATTTATAAGGATGCAATTAGGTTGTGTGTAATCCGTGGATGTGGTCCAATTGCATGTGGAGGTTATCCTATGGAGGAGACAAAAATGACACGCGAAGTGTCATCCTAATCGCTATGTCAGTTATTGCCTGGAGATTGATTTCTCAGGCAAAGCCTGTTACACTTTCGGCTGATATTTGCCCTGATAGTTGATCCTAAACGAAATGTATTGGTACTTTATCTTTGTAAGCCAACTATGGCCGTATGTGATTTAGGCATCGGACTAAAACTTGTATAGGCTATCAAAAAATAATTTAGCTTCCTACAGATTTTTCTAATAATCTTCTTCATTCAACAAGTGTAAATGATTTATATGTTGTTAAGATTTTTAATCAATATTAATAACAAAAATTATGATGATAATGATATTTATAATACAATTAGTAATGAATAAATTAGAGTTTTTTGCTAACTTTTATAATAAGATAAATCCTTTAATAATATATAAATAAAAGAGTAAATGTCATTTTTCGTCCCTGTGGCTTGCCGGGTCAATCAAGAATCGTCGCTGCCGTTAAATTTCTTTGGGTTTGGTCCCCATGGTTTACAACCCATACGGGTTTGGTCCCTTGACCAATTTATCCGTCAGTTGACCGTTAAATCATATTAATAGGTTTATAAAACGGGGGTATTTTTGGTATTTCACCAAAGGCGCGAAATTGGGGGTCTTTATCAAACCCTAACCCATCATTCTTTATCCTTATGGTTCCAAATCAGAAACACACACATAATTGTCGATCTAATTGGATGAAACCCTAGTGTAGTAATACAATGTTGTGTGAGTGGAGGGTGTGTAAAAAGGGCTCAGCTTCAAATCCCTATCATGATTATTGTAAGTAAGCACTACCAATTGTATTACTCTGTTTTTAATGCAAATCAGAGGTTGTAATGTAAATCGTCATTTTTTGTGTTCAGGTAAGTTTCCAACAGTGTTTTGCTTAAAGATTAACCATGGAGGTGCATTCATAAGCCCTCCTAAGGTACGTTACAAAGGTGGGAAGGTGAATTGGATAGATACAATTGATTCAGAGAGGTTCTCTGTTATTGAGGTTGCCACAATGATGAAAGAGTTAGGGTATGAAAATGGAAGTTCAGGTATGGACTTTTTTTTACAAATTACCTAGCACAGATTTAGATAATGGTTTAAGAAAATTAGAGACTGACAAAGATGTGTTGGAATTGATGACCCATGTATCTAAGTATAAGGTTATTGATTTATATGTTGATCACTGTGTTTCTAAGAATAGCAAGAATGTAGAACTTGCTTTGGTAGAAAATGTGGTTGATGATAGACAAGATTGTAACAACCGTGATTTTAGCAGGTTAGTTAGACTTTTAGCCCCGAGATAATCTAACTTTGTTTGGTATGGTTTGCGTAGTTATATGTGTGTTATTGTGTTATAGTGTGGTTAGTATTTGAGATAGCACTAAATCCCTTCGCCATATGGTTGTTATTGTGATTTTTGATGATGTTGATGTTGGGGAATTTCATTTTGATCACCCATGTGGTGTAGAAATGACTTGTGTATATTTGGCGTTTTGAGGTTTTGCGTAACGAGTCTTCGTTCAAGTTATTGAGCGTTAGTAAGTTACGGGAATGTTGTTTTTGTGAGGAAATGCTTATGGAGTGTGTAAAAATCTATTTTTGGAAACTTTATTTTGAAAATGAACATTTTCCTGTTTGTCGTAAAATTAAGGTTTATCGCGAAAGACGTTAGGTTTTGTTATGGGAATACATAAAATATGAAAAGTATGAGGTTTTGAGTGTAATAAATAAATTAATAAAATAAAAAAAAAATATATTAATTAGGGGGGGCGGCCGATTATGGGATTAGAGGGGAAAAAGAAAACCAAATTTGATAGCAAATACAACTCTAAGCCTTAAGGGTTATCCAAAATAATTATAAATACAAAATCAAAAATCCCCTACCCCTTTTTCCTGCTATTAGAGTCGACACAAAGGAGATCCAAGAAGAAAAAAAATTAGGGTTTCATAATTGTCTAGCAATAATCAAGAATCAAGGTAAAATCTTTAACCCTTACGTGTAATTAATTAATTATTGTTATGATTCATGTAATAATTAATATGATGGAATCTAGGGTTTATATACCTCTGTAAATTATTGAAGTAAAACATGTTAGGATGATTATATGTTAATAATATGGTTAATGGTTAACGGAATTGAGTGTTAAACGCGTTAGATTATGTGTTAGGGTTTGGACAGAAATCTATGGCTGTAAACATGTGAGTGTAAATAACAGATGGTGAAGAGTTAAGTCACGAATTTTAGGTCTAAATTGAATCATAATGAAAGAGCTTTCCAAAAAGTCCAGCCACGATCGATTTTAAGGTCGGGAAGTCGGTCTTTTGATTTTTCTTTGTTAAGGTGTCAAAGCTGTCAAACCGAGACAGATTTTGGGTAAAAGTTTGAGGGTGTCATGTGGTTGTAAAAGTGGTATTTTGACTTGGTCTTCTGGAATAGTTAAGTTTTAGGTTATATTAGACTACCACGAAAAGGATTCACGATAAAAACTTGTGGAAGTAATTACTAAAAATCAAAACTTTTTGGTGTGCGTTCAGATCCGAATTTGAGTAGTTGACAAGTTTGAATTTCTTATGAGTACTTGTGTGTGTTATTGGTCCATGGCCTTCTGGGATTAGCTTCTATGCTTATGAGAGACCATGGTAAATTTTTGGTGTGAGTTGTTGAGCTTTATTTGTCATGATTTTATGTGAGTGAATGTACCCAAAAATTCTGCGTTTTCTGATTTTTAGAGTGCAAGGGATTTAGTGAGTATTAAGTTGTGGTAGTGGTTAGTGTGGTGTCTAAGAGATCCATGGTGGGTCATATGAGTCTTAGACATCCATCATATGTGTATTACATGGGTTGTAGCTTTTAGCTTGACCTTGTGTAATGTGGATTATTTTTGTGTGCTATAGATTGTGAGTTGTTTTTGTGGAAGCTGCGGAGTTTAAGGTGAGTTCATAGTCCCATATTTTTTACTTTGTTTTAAATTTAGGATGGGAATGATGCTTGTCTTAAATAATTTGAATTACTGTGATTATGTGTATGGTGTTAAAGAGCTTGGACTTTTAATGTTATCGTATTTATGCTATATGTGAACGGTAATGATATGTTGTGTGATAGCTGTGTGGTCCAATTGGGAGGGTGCTTACCCTGTTGCTCGTGCATACGGCCTAATTGGAGGGTATTAATTTACCCATTATTTTGGGAGCGGAGGTCACGATCCGGCCCGGTATAATGTGTTTTGGGAGCGGGGTCACGATCCGACCTGATGGTTGCCTTATGTGTGATGTTGCCTAGTAATATATGTAGCTTACATGATAACTATAATTATTTGTCCAACTATATTTTATAATCACAGTGATTTTGGTTGCCTTGTGTGTTGAGTCTCAAACCTATGAATCTCACCAACGTTATGTTGACATTTTAAGCATCATTTTCAGGTGAGCATTCTAAGGCAAAGTTGAGGGCAGCAATTAGGCGAGACTTAGTTGCATGGAGACTTACTTATGTTTTGGGATTTGATTTTATTTGGATTTGGATATGATACATTTATGTTTTCTGTTTGGTACTTTCAAATCTATTGAAGATATCTTTTGGATTTTGTTTTGGTTATTTATCTTCGGGTATTGTTACAACACTGTGTGTTGGTACATTGCTCTATTTATGTGCATGTAGTTGTTCTCTATGTTGACACCAGGTGTTGTGATGATATCCATGAAGTTACACCCGCGCGTTTTCGCCGTGGCGGGGTGTGACAAAGATGTGTTAGAGAATGCTGATAATGAGGTAGTTGATGATGTAAGTGAGGATGAGTGGTTGAGGAATTTCTTAAGCAAGGTTGGTAGGTTGAATAAGAATGTAGGCCAGTCTAGTAGGAATGAAAGCCCAAATGTAGATGTTTGTTCTGAACATGGTTCAGATAGTGGGGAGACTGACAATGGTTCAGGTAGTGAACATGGTTCAGATAGTGATAATGAATCAAACAGTGATGTTAGTGATGATAGTGATTTTGTAGTTGATGAAGAGCAGATGATGAACTTTGTAGAAGTTGATATGGCTGAATTTAAGAAGAACATAGACAAAAATTCAGAATGGATAGGATGTACAGAGAATGTAGAAGAAGTTAATGAGGTGGTTCAGGAGGATGAGGTTGATAATGAAGAGTTATGTAGTGGGGCTGACTCAGATGATGAAGGTGAGAGGAGAAAAGCATTAAGGAAGGTGGCTAGGATGCATAAGCTTAGTAAGGAGAAAAGCATTTGGAAAGAAAATTTCTTCATTGGTTAACAGTTTGCTAATAGCAAACTCATAAAGGAGATGGTCACAAGGGTTGTTGTTGAACAAAGAAGACAGTTGTGGTTAAAAAAGAATGACAAGGTTAGGGTGAGAGTAGTTTGTAGAGGAAAGACACCAACTTTTACATCTAACGTGGACCCTGTGGTTGATAGTGGGCTAGCTGATGGGCCACAAGTAAAGGGTAAGCCCATTAAGTTAAAAACAGCTATTGGATCAAAAATTATGTCAAAAGGTGTGGCTATAAAAGATAGTGAAGCTCAATGCCCTTGGTTTTTGCAGTGCTCAAAGTTACCAAATGAGGATACATGGCAAGTGAAAACTTTTGAGGATGTTCACAAATGTTTACAGTCAAGAACTGTGAAGAAATGCACAGCAAAGTTCTTGTCAAAAGAAGTAGAGGCAACCATTAAACCAAATCCAAAAATTCCATTGAATGCTCTTAAAGATCAATTACAGAGAAAACTTGTGATGAGTGTGTAAATACTCATCATTTTTAGTCAAATCTGAACTGCAAAACAATTAAAAACACTAAAAAACGCACCAAAATACGAAGAAAATCCCAAAGATCATGTTCTATATGTTTCTGATGCAAAACGAGTGAAAACAAACGGAAAACGAACAAAATTTGCATAATTGGCAGTTTCAGTCCTCCAACTTTCAAAAATTGACAAAACTAGTCCCTAAGCATTTATTTCAAAGAAAAGTCAAACCAAGCTTTTTAAAAAAGTCAAAATAAATCACAAATGATCTTTTGGGTAAAAAATTTTGGAAAATTACACATTTGGTCCCTGTACTTTGGCAAATTGGCAATTTTGGTCCCTGGTGTCTCAAATGTGGAAAAATTGTATTTTTGGTCCTTTGGTTTCTCTAACTTGACAGGATTGACCCTTGGTTGAAATTTGAAAGATGTGCAAAGATGCTCCCTCAATTTTCAGCAAAGTTACAACAATGGTCCTTGTAACACTTATGATACCATACGAACTCTTAATACTAAAACACAACCAATCCAGCCCACCATCATTTAACAAATCATTCCCAATGGTCCAAAACCTACCCTAAGCCCACCTAAAGTCTTTTACATTTAAGATTAAAAACATATGTTTGACCAGTCCACCATTCCCATCTCTGTCTCACCTTCTTCCCCAAATAAAACCCGTGAACCCCCACTTCCCACCATAACCCCCCATCACCATCCTCCCCATCACCATCTTCCTTTGTCCTCCTCCCCATATCCCAATCCCACTATACTCATAATATACTCGCAAAGTTGTACCTACCATTGCCACGTTGGCAATCCACAACTCCAATTAGGCGGTAAAAAATGGATTTAAAGGCTGTGATGATATCTCAGAAACACAATGGTTGGGATTGATTGAAGAAAGCACAAGGGACGAAATTACACTGCCCTCTCTCACAGAACAAGCACAACAAAGGAGGAAGACCAAGTTGTACCTACTTCTTCATTTTAGTATAAATAGGACTTGAATGTAGCCTTCAATGGCATCCAAATTTTCTCTTGTATCTTTCTGTTTGCATTTGTAATTTCAAATTCCAAGTTTAATGAAAGTTTATTTTGAATTCGTATTTCTTTTAAAGTTCTAAGTTTACTTGTTATTTAGTTTAAATGCTCTTTCATTGGTCTCAGAAAGTCATCTAAACATTGTTTAGAAATTAAGAAAGTGAAATTCAGAAAAGAAAAAAAATTGTTACAGAAAAAAAAATGGAAAAGTGTTGAAGAAAGGTAGCAGCTATGGCAGAGATAATGGAGGATTTGGTTTAGAGTTCCAAGGGGAACAATAGGTTGAGTTTGGGTCCTTATTCTCAGTCACTACTAGCTTTGGATTCCAAGTAAGATTTTTGCACCATGTTTCAATATAACCTGTTAATTGTTGTTGTTGAGTATTCAAATTTGTTTATTAAGGTTTAATTTAACTGAGTGTAATATAATTAGTGGAGTTTAAGACTTAATGTGACCACTTGCTTTGAAATTCCTCAAAATAGTTACGGGGTGTTTGGCACTTTATGGTTTGCTGATATAAGACTTGTCTCAGAGGTGATAATCAGTTCAGACATATAACTTAGGTTGAATTAGGGTTATACAATCACAAAATTGGTAGGTTAGTCATTTAAAAAGTCAAAGTCATTTTGAAACCTATTTAAGCTTAACTGTTTGAAGAATTAGATATCATAGGTTGTGATTTGGCTCATTACCTGTCCTCACCACGCAAATTAGTTACATTTATGAATAATATAACAAACTCAGTTAGTTCAGGCAGTTAGAATTTCACCAAAGTCAAATTGTTGTCAAAAACTCCAAAAGTCAAAGTTCAAAGATGACAGAAAATCCATAATTTCAAGGAATTATCATGAATTTTGTGTTAAGTTTTAAGGGCTGAAATTTCTTGGGTATGAAGTGTTACAGTTGAACTTTTGAATCCCATAGGTATCTTATTTTTGTGAATTTTCCTGTGGGCCCTACACTTGCCCAAACAGGCCTGCAGGGAAAGCCCCTCCCCTGCACCCTCAGCTTTGTTGAGTTTTAGACTAGGTTTAGATTACTCATTAGTTAGTGTTAGACCTTGAATCTTGTTGCTTTAGGAAACCCCCCAGGCCAGATTTGGATATATGTTTTTAGTTTAGGTTTTATTGCTTTTCTAGACTGCTTATTTGAAGCCTCATTTGGGCTTATTTCTTTAGTCTGCTGCTACTCTTTCTTGTTCATTATCTCATCTTCCTTTGATTTCCTGCTATTTGATCTGGTTGATGTTATCTCTTGTTGTTATTAATTCTTGTAGTAATTAGTTCTGTTTTGTAAAGTTTATTTGAGCTTATAGTCCTTTGTGAAACTTGTGAGCTGGTAAAGTTAGTAAGCAAACCCAAATCGATTTTGAATCTGAATTTTGGAATTTGTTGTTGCAAACTATTTTACAAATCTAAGTAAGCTTTCAAATCAGTCTGAGATTGTGTTCGAGTAATCATTTGTGTTGTATGTAATCAGTGAACAAACAAAAGAAAAAAAAAATATAATTGCAAAAATGGGGTTTATGGGATTCGAACTCATGACCTCATGCATACACACACACATAACACCAAACATCACAACCAACCCGCCCTTGGGTCTTTTTCATTAATTGTTTGCAAAATTAATTATTTAACTAGTAATTTCTGTTTAGCTTATATAAACTTATCAGCTTTTGTTGGTTGATTTTCTAGCTTATTTTGCACTATCACCCTCTTTTTATATTTTTCTTAGGCTTAATTTAGGGTAATTTAATTTCCAATTTTTTTTCAGATTTTTCTCAAAAGGTTAAGTATTTTTAATAATTTAATTTCTTTAAAATAGTATTTAATTCGTAATAAATAGAGTTTTTATTGAAAAATCAATTTTCTTTTTTCTAAAATTTTCTTTTGTCTTTAGTACGTTAGAAAATTATTCGTAAACCTGTAGGACGTTTAGAACTTAAATTTCATGTTTTATTTTGTACGTTGACGTTTATTTTTAAATAAACGTCGCGTTTTTAATTTAGGTTACGTTTTAGGATTCTCAATACCTAATTATGTTTTCCCGTAGTGTTTTAGGTTTTTCCTAGTTTGTTAGTTGCCTTAGGTTAATTTATTTTCACCTTCGTTCGTTAATTTTCCAATTTCGTTAATTTAACGTATCGTAACACCAAATAACTTTTCCAATCATACAAGATTTTAATCCCAATCTCATTCGAAGCTTTCCATTCACACCTCGTTGGGGTACGACCCGGGAAATCACTTCCCGGTCTCACAATTTAAATATCACTTACACAAGTTTTGCGAGGTAATCTTTTTCCTAAAAGGTTTACTCGTATTACTTCACGTCTATTTGTCTCACGATAAATTAGACTTCACGTTTGTTGATATTTTGATAATTGTTGTTTGCACACACCAAAACACAACGAATCAAATGGCACCGCTGCCGGGGAGGCTGTGTGTCGAAAGTCTCGATAAGGTTTAGACGATTAGTCTTGTAGAACCTTCGCAAGAAGTTACGTTTTCATAAAACTTATAAAAAAACCAAAAATATTTTTCTTTTGTTTCTATATATGTATTATATCTATAAAAGATAAGAAAAACACAAAAAGATTTTCCCGTTTCTTTGTTTAATAATAACAACATTAAAATCTTACCACCGCAAACCAAGGCAGAACACCTACCAACTGGGGGTGTGACCATAATAAGTTCCCAAACCAAAGATCAAAACTTGCCTTTGTATCACTTGCGTTTTGGAAAACTTTTAAACGAGAAACACACTCTAAGAGGCATCGAAACGGTATGTAGCGATCCAACGAACTTCGCCCAGTGAGAGATCCATTCTTCTCTCCCGCTCCTTTGTGCATTTTTCTTTAGAAGTCGACCTTGCGTTCTTGATTATTGGTTTAAGTTCCCTTGTCGTTAGAGTGGTATTGTTTTAATTGATATTTTTTTGTAGTGCATGCGCACGTGTTCGTCTACGTCAACAAGTCCTTTGCAATCGCTTAACAACATTCCAAGAAGAAGGCGTAATCGATGACGTACCAATCCAATAGTCGAACCCGAGATTCGTACTATTCCCATCATGGCGGCTGAGCCCACTATGAATGAGCTTCTCCAAGCACCCATCGAGGGTTACGGAGATGCTATCATCATTCCAGCCATCGTGGCTGACAATTTCGAGCTTAAGACGGGGTTGATAAACTTAGTCACCTCGCGTCAATTCTATGGTTTCGAGAGGGACGATCCTCAAGATCACATTCGATGGCTTAACAAAATCACGTCCACCATCAAATGCAAAAATGTCCCTGAGGAAGCTATCAAACTTCTTCTCTTCCCGTTTTCCCTCTATGGGGCTGCCAAGAATTGGCTAGACAAACAACCCCCTCGATCGATTGAAACATGGGAAGATTTGGTTAAGAAGTTCGTGAATGAATTCTTTCCTCCTTCTAAAACCACGGCCCTCAAGAATGAGATCATGAAATTCACGCAGAAATTCGATGAATCATTCGGTGAGGCATGGGATCGTTATAAGGACATGCTTCGTAAATGTCCTCATCATGGTTTCTCCGAGTTAATGCAACTCGACACTTTTTATAATGGTGTGAGCCAAGTTGATGAAGACTCTCTCAATGCCTCCGCGGGAGGTAATTTCTTGAATCGAACCACCAAAGATGCTTTGATGATCATTGAAAATAAGTCTAAAGTCCGCATTCCACGAAGCAAATCAGTTGTTTCCCAAGTGAATGTTGGTCCTTCTACCTCATCACCCATGGCTCAATCTAGCACCGATGCTAGACTTGACAAGCTCACGGAAGCTATTCATGCTTTGGTTCTCACCAAAACAAAGAAAGTCTCTTCTCAACTTGCTGAAGGAAAAAAGGTTGACGTTTGTGTTACTTGTGGTGGTCCACACGCTTACTACATTTGTACTGCCACCGATGGTAATCCATTTGAAGTTAATGCAATAGCCAGTAGTTCTAATCAAGGAGGTAACCAATACCGTCCTTAAATGGAACCAAATTACCGTGCTCACAATCAAAGTGGTCCACCCGGTTTTTCTCAACCCAATAATCCAAATCGATTCAATCAAAATCAACAACAAAGAAATCCGAATGTTCAAACCCAATTTCAGGCCCCTATGAATCAATTTCCAAATCAAGGGGGAAATTACAATCAAGGTTCTCAAAATCAAGGAAACTTGAATAGAAACCAAGGTTATGGTAATTTCAACCAAGGAAACAATTTTCATGGTAATCAAAACCATGGAAATTTTCAAAATCAAGGTTTCAATCAAAACAACCGAGCTCAAAATTTTTCTCATCAAAACCAAGCCGTTGTTCAAACTCCATCAGCAACCGATGAGTTGTTGAAACAATTTATGAAAGCTCAAGAAGAAACAAACAGGTTGTTGATCAGTCAGATTTCTGAACTAAAGAAGTCTTTAAATGATCGACCTTCGGGATCGGGAACGCTACCAAGCAACACGATCGCCAACCCGAAGGGCAATGTAAAGGCGATCACAACCCGTTGTGGTGTTTCTTACGATGGACCCGCGATTCCTACTACCTCATATTTATCTCCTTCTGAGGTAGTGGAACGTGAACCTGAGGTGACAAAGGACAAAGTGCAAATTACTAGCCCACGAAGTACCGCACACGTCCAACCTCAAGTTGTCCCAAAAACCAAATCCAAACCGGGAATTGTTTTTGAACCTCCGGAAAATCCCGTTCAACCAAAAGCTTCAATACCTTATCCTTCGCGTTTAAATGATCAAAGACTCCGTGAGCAAACTAATGATCAAATGAAGAAGTTTCTTGAAATAATTCAAAAATTACACTTCGACATTAGTTTCGCGGATGCTCTTCTCTATATGCCCAAGTTTGCTTCCACTTTCAAGAGTCTTCTAAGTAACAAAGAGAAATTATTTGAATTCACTAAAACTCGTTTGAATGAAAATTGTTCGACGGTGCTTCTAAAGAAACTTCCCGAAAAATTAGGAGACCCCGGGAAATTTCTCATTCCTTGTGATTTCCAAAAGCTAGAAGAGTGCTTCGCCTTGGCCGATCTTGGCGCTAGCATAAATCTCATGCCTTTCTCTATTTGGCAAAAACTTTCACTTCCCGAGCTTACACCAACACGAATGACTCTAGAATTAGCAACCCGATCGGTTACGATTCTGAAGGGTATTGCTGAAGATGTCTTTGTGAAGGTTGGCAAGTTCCATTTTCCTGTCGACTTCGTAGTCGTTGATTTTGATGCCGATCGTCGTGTTCCCCTTATTTTAGGAAGACCATTCTTTAAAACGGCTCGTGCATTAATCGACGTCTTCGAAGGAGAAATGACTCTAAGAGTTGGCGATGAAAAGTTGGTCATTAACATTGAAAACACTTCAAAAGATCTTCTCGAACTTGAACGAGAAGCAATTAACTAAATTGATGTCATCGATGTTGCATGCGGTGACTATTTTGAAGAAGTGTTAAATGTGCAAGGATCAATCAATTCTACCATTGATGTCTCTCCCCCCTCTCTTACTTCATTTCTGGGAGGTGACTTCATTTTGGAAGAAATTGAAGCTTGTTTGTCATGTGATTCTCATGTTGATCATGATTCTATCAATCCCGAGGAAGACATACTTCTACTTGAGAAGTTGCTTAATGATGACCCATCATCTCTTCCTCCAAAAGAACTTCATAACATGGAAGTCAAAGATGTTGAAAAAACTGATGACTTTCCCGAGGTTGAACTCAAGGAACTTCCTCCTCATCTCGAGTACGCATTTTTGGAGGGTGACGATAAGTTTCCCGTCATAATTGCTAAAGACTTGAATGAGGAAAACAAAGCCGCTCTTCTCAAGGTTTTAAAGTCACACAAGCAAGCCATTGCTTGGAGACTTTCCGACATCAAGGGTATTAACCCGGAATTTTGTATGCAAAAGATTTTGATGGAGGACGACTTTAAACCCGCGGTTTAACAACAAAGAAGGGTAAATCCTAAAATTCATGAGGTTATCAAGCAAGAGGTCATAAAACTTCTTGATGCCGGTTTGATTTACCCTATCTCGGATAGTCCTTGGGTGTGTCCCGTTCATTGTGTGCCCAAGAAGGGTGGTATTACGGTTGTAAAAAATGATGATAATGTGTTAATTCCTACTCGATTGGTAACGGGTTGGCGCGTTTGCATTGATTATAGAAAATTAAACTATACCACCCGTAAATACCACTTTCCTCTACCTTTCATGGATCAAATGCTCGAAAGATTGGCGGGAAACGAATACTATTATTTCCTTGACGGTTTTTCGGGTTATTTCCAAATTCCCATCGATCCTCAAGATCAAGAAAAAACGACTTTCACGTGTCCATATGGAACATTTGCTTATCGACGCATGCCTTTTGGCTTGTGCAATGCTCCGGACACGTTTCAAAGATGCATGATGGCCATTTTTCACGACATGATCGAGAAAACAATGGAGGTCTTCATGGATGATTTTTCGGTCATTGGGAATTCATTCGAATCATGTCTCGCCAATTTAGACAAAATGCTTCAAAGGTGTGAAGACACCAATCTTAGTCTAAATTGGGAGAAAAGTCATTTCATGGTTAAGGAAGGAATTGTCCTTGGCCATAAGATTTCCAAGAGTGGGATTAAGGTTGATAAAGCTAAAATCGATGTCATTGCTAAGCTTCCTCCTCCCACTACTGTTAAGGGTGTTCGGAGTTTCCTGGGTCATGCCGGCTTTTATCGTAGATTCATTCAAGATTTCTCGAAGATAGCTAGGCCTATGACCCGACTTCTTGAAAAAGAGACTCCGTTTATCTTTTTTGATGAGTGCATTGAAGCTTTTCAAAATCTCAAGAAAAAGCTTACCGGGGCACCAATTCTAGATGCCCCCGATTGGGACCTACCTTTCGAACTTATGTGTGATGCAAGTGACTTTGCCATAGGTGCGGTCTTGGGGCAACGAAAAATCAAACACTTTCAGCCGATTCATTATGCAAGCAAAACCTTGACCGAAGCTCAAGCTCACTACACCACAATGGAAAAAGAATTACTAGCCGTGGTGTATGCGTTTGAGAAGTTTCGGCCATATTTGATCTTGACTAAATGCATAGTGTACACGGATCACTCGGCTCTCAAATATCTATTTGCCAAGCAAGACGCAAAGCCGAGATTGCTCCGTTGGATTCTCCTCCTACAAGAATTTGATATCATCATTCGTGATAAAAAAGGAGCCGAGAACCTCGCTGCTGACCATCTTTCCCAATTTGAAAATCCTCATCAAGGTGTTCTTGAGAAAAAAGAAATAAATGAAACATTTCCTCTCGAGACACTTAATGTGATTTCCTCTCATGGTGATTCTAGTACCCCATAGCTTGCTGACTTTGCAAACTACCGTGCGGGGAACTTTGTTGTTAAAGGGATGTTGTCCCACCAAAAGAGCAAGTTTTTCAAAGATATGAATCATTACTTTTGGGATGATCCCTATCTGTTTAAGATCTGTGCGGATCAGGTCATTCGAAGGTGTGTTCATGGCCAAGAAGCCATGGAAATCCTTAAGGCTTGTCATAATGGACCCACCGGGTGACATCATGGCCAGAACTACACCGCTCGAAAAGTTTTTGAATTCGGTTTTTATTGGCCCACTATTTACAAAGACGTCCATGACCTAGTCAAATCTTGTGACTCGTGTCAACGTCAAGGAAAGATAACACAACGGGATGAAATGCCACAAAATGTCATCCAAGTTTGTGAAATCTTTGATGTTTGGGGCATAGACTTTATGGGGCCATTCCCGTCTTCACGAGGGAACAAATACATACTCGTGGCCGTTGACTACTTGTCAAAATGGGTCGAAGCCAAAGCTCTCCCAACCAACGATGCCCGAGTAGTTGTAAAGTTTTTGAAATCGCTCTTCTCTAGGTTTGGAATTCCCCGCGCTATCATTAGTGATCGCGGTACTCACTTTTGCAACGAGCAATTTGCAAAAGTCATGCTCAAGTATGGTGTCACTCACCGACTTGCTACCTCCTATCACCCACAAACAAGTGGGCAAGTAGAGGTTTCAAACCGTGGGTTAAAAAGAATTCTTGAAAGAACTGTAGGCGAAAACCGTGCCTCTTGGTCGAATAAGTTAGATGATGCTCTATGGGCTTTTCGCACGGCTTATAAAACACCCATCGGGTGTACTCCTTATAAGCTCGTGTATGGAAAAGCTTGTCATCTACCGATTGAGCTAGAGCACAATTCGATCTTAAGTCTGCGGGTGATCATAGGAAAGTTCAACTCAATTAACTAAATGAACTTCGTGATCAAGCTTACGAAAACTCTTTAATCTATAAAGAGAAAACAAAGAAGATCCACGACTCCAAAATCAAGAACCGCTTTTTCAACGTTGGTGACCGAGTCCTTCTTTTTAACTCTAGATTAAAGATATTTTCGGGTAAGCTTAAAACCCGTTGGACTGGACCTTTCACCGTTGCCAAAGTTTTTCCTTATGGTACCGTCGAGTCTCAAAACGACGGTCCAAATTTTAAACTAAATAGGCATCGGTTGAAACATTATTTTGGAGGGGACATACCATCCATTGTCCTGGACCTCCAAACTTTCCCCATGGACCAATGAATTCGGGGTCGAGTCAAGCTAGCGACTCGATAAACAAAAACAGTAGCAACAACATAGGTTTTCACCCGTGTCTCTGATTTCTTTCTACTTTCTAACACCCTAGTATGGGGGAGTGGCCACCCTTGCAGCTATTTGCGATGTATATATCTTCAAAGAAAAATGTGTGTTTGTATAAATAAAGTGAAAAATGAAAAATGACGTTCCCACAGTTAGTTTCTAATATTATTTTCTTTCGTTCAAAGATTTCGCATAATAGCCGGGACTTTGAATATTGAGGACAATATTCAATTCTAAGTGTGGGGGAGGGGAAAATTCTAGCGAATTTTATCAAATTATACCGTCTAGTACCCCCGTTTTTGGCCAAAAATTTGAAATTTTTTTTTCACTTTATTTCAAAAAATTTTGTGGTTATCAATCCGCCGTGTCTAAACGACAAAAGGATTGGCTAATCCAGGAGCAAATGGCTCTTGGTAAATATAACTCAAACCCGTTGATGGCTTGCAATTTGCCCAAAATTGTATGGTACCTCAACACGCCATATCCTCAATAGTAAATGAGTTGGCTAATCGGCAAGATTATGGCTTGTGGTAAAGGCAGTAGAATAACCATAATTGGTAATCAACTCACCAAGATGTTGACTGTTCCATCAAGAGTTGGCTAGTCCAGAAGCAAAAGGCTTCTGGTAAAGACAAATCAAAACCGTTGAAAGCTGGTGGTTTGCTAAAAATCACATGGTTATCGGATGGACCATAATTCTTACTTGAACCCAAACATTCGGCTACTCCAGAAGTGATGGATTTTGGTAAAGAGACTTCAAATCCGTTAATTTTTCTCAAAAAGATTGCTAGGGACTAGCAATAGTTTAGTGTGGGGGATTGATGAGTGTGTAAATACTCATCATTTTTAGTCAAATCTGAACTGCAAAATAATTAAAAACACTAAAAAACGCACCAAAATACGAAGAAAATCCCAAAGATCGTGTTCTGTATGTTTCTGATGCAAAACGAGTGAAAACAAACGAAAAACGAACAAAATTTGCATAATTGACAGTTTCAGTCCCCCAACTTTCAAAAATTGACAAAACTAGTCCCTAAGCATTTATTTCAAAGAAAAGTCAAACCAAGGTTTTTAAAAAAGTCAAAATAAATCACAAATGATCTTTAGGTAAAAACTTTTGAAAAATTACACATTTGGTCCCTGTACTTTGGCAAATTGGCAATTTTGGTCCCTGGTGTTTCAAATGTGGAAAAATTGTATTTTTGGTCCTTTGGTTTCTCTAACTTGATAGGATTGACCCTTGGTTGAAATTTGAAAGATGTGCAAAGATGGTCCCTCAATTTTCAGCAAAGTTACAACAATGGTCCTTGTAACACTTATGATACCAAACAGACTCTTAATACTAAAACACAACCAATCCAGCCCACCATCATTTAACAAATCCTTCCCAATGGCCCAAAACCTACCCTAAGCCCACCCAAAGTCTTTTACGCTTTAATATTAAAAACATATGTTTGACCAGTCCACCATTCCCATCTCTGTCTCACCTTCTTCCCCAAATAAAACCCGTGAACCGCCACTTCCCGCCATAACCCCCCATCACCATCCTCCCCATCACCATCTTCCTTTGTCCTCCTCCCCATATCCCAATCCCACTATCCTCATAATATACTCACAAAGTGGCACCTACCATTGCCACGTTGGCAATCCACAACTCCAATGAGGTGGCCAAAAATGGATTTAAAGGCTGTGATGATATCTGAGAAACTCAATGGTTGGGATTGATTGAAGAAAGCACAAGGGACGAAATTGCACTACCCTCTCTCACAGAACAAGTACAAAAAAGGAGGAAGACCAAGTTGTACCCACTTCTTCATTTTAGTATAAATAGGACTTGAATGTAGCCTTCAATGTCATCCCATTTTTCTCTTGTATCTTTCTGTTTTTAAAATTCAGTTTCCATTTGTAATTAATGAAAGTTTATTTTGAATTTGAATTTCTTTTAAAGTTCTAAGTTTACTTGTTATTTAGTTTAAATGCTCTTTCATTGGTATCAGAAATTCATCTAAACATTGTTTAGAAATTAAGAAAGTGAAATTCAGAAAAGAAAAAAAATTGTTACAGAAAAAAAAATGGAAAAGTGTTGAAGAAAGGTAGCAGCTATGGCAGAGATAATGGAGGATTTGGTTTAGAGTTCCAAGGAGAACAATAGGTTGAGTTTGGGTCCTTATTCTCAGTCACTACTAGCTTTGGATTCCAAGTAAGATTTTTGTACCATGTTTCACTATAACCTGTTAATTGTTGTTGTTGAATATTCAAATTTGTTTATTAAGGTTTAATTTAACTGAGTGTAATATAATTAGTGGAGTTTAAGACTTAATGTGACCACTTGCTTTGAAATTCCTCAAAATAGCTACATTAAGGGGTGTTTGGCACTTTATGGTTTGCAGATATAAGACTTGTCTCAGAGGTGATAATCAGTTCTGACATATAACTTAGGTTGAATTAGGGTTATACAATCACAAAATTGGTAGGTTAGTCATTTAAAAAGTCAAAGTCAATTTGAAATAAGCTTAACTGTTTGAAGAATTAGATATCACAGGTTGTGATTTGGCTCATTACCTGTCCACACCACTCAAATTAGTTACATTTATGAATAATATAACAAACTCAGTTAGTTTAGGCAGTTAGATTTTCACCAAAGTCAAATTGTTGTCAAAAACTCCAAAAGTCAAAGTTCAAAGATAACAGAAAATCCAGAATTTCAAGGAATTATCATGAATTTTGTTTTAAGTTTTAAGGGCTGAAATTTCTTGGGTATGAAGTGTCACAGTTGAACTTTTGAATCCCATAGGTATCGTATTTTTTTGAATTTTCTTGTGGGCCCTACACTTGCCCAAACAGGCCTGCAGGGAAAGCCCCTCCCCTGCACCCTCAGCTTTGTTGAGTTTTAGACTAGGTTTAGATTACTCATTAGTTAGTGTTAGACCTTGAATCTTGTTGCTTTAGGAAACCCCCTAGGTCATATTTGGATATATGATTTTAGTTTAGGTTTTATTGCTTATCTAGACTGCTTATTTGAAGCCTCATTTGGGCTTATTTCTTTAGTCTGCTGCTACTCTTTCTTGTTCATTATCTCATCTTCCTTTGATTTCCTGCTATTTGATTTGGTTGATGTTATCTCTTGTTGTTATTAATTCTTGTAGTAATTAGTTCTGTTTTGTAAAGTTTATTTGAGCTTATAGCCCTTTGTGAAACTTGTGAGCTGGTAAAGTTAGTAAGCAAACCCAAATCGATTTTGAATCTAAATTTTGGAATTTGTTGTTGCAAACTGGTTTACAAATCTAAGTAAGCTTTCAAATCAGTCTGAGATTGTGTTCGAGTAATCATTTGTGTTGTATGTAATCAGTGAACAAACAAAAGAAAAAAAATATATAATTGCAAAAATGGGGTTTATGGGATTCGAACTCAGGACCTCATGCATACACACAGACACAACACCAAACATCACAACCAACTCGCCCTTGGGTCTTTTTCATTAATTGTTTGCAAAATTAATTATTTAACTAGTAATTTCTGTTTAGCTTATATAAACTTATCAGCTTTTGTTGGCTGATTTTCTAGCTTATTTTGCAGTATCACCCTCTTTTTATATTTTTCTTAGGCTTAATTTAGGGTAATTTAATTTCCAAAATTTTTTCAGATTTTTCTCAAAAGGTTAAGTATTTTTAATAATTTAATTTCTTTAAAATAGTATTTAATTCGTAATAAATAGAGTTTTTATTCAAAAATCAATTTTCTTTTTTCTAAAATTTTCTTTTGTCTTTTAGTACGTTAGAAAATTATTCATAAACCCGTAGGACGTTTAGAACTTAAATTTCATGTTTTATTTTGTACATTGAAGTTTATTTTTAAATAAAAGTCGCATTTTTAATTTATGTTACGTTTTAGGATTCTCGATACCTAATTATATTTTCCCGTAGTGTTTTTGGTTTTTCCTAGTTTGTTAGTTGCCTTACGTTAATTTATTTTCACCTTCGTTCGTTAATTTTCTAATTTCTTTAATTTAACGTATCGTAACACCAAATAACTTTTCTAATCATACAAGATTTTAATCCCAATCTCATTCGAAGCTTTCCATTCACACCTCGTTGGGGTACGACCAAGGAAATCACTTCCCGGTCTCACAATTTAAATATCACTTTCACAAGTTTTGCGAGGTAATCTTTTTCCTAAAAGGTTTACTCGTATTACTTCACGTCTATTTGTCTCACGATAAATTAGACTTCACTTTTGTTGATATTTTGATAATTGTTGTTTGCACACACCAAAACACAACGAATCAACTTGAAATTGGTATGTCAAACCAAAAAGTTCAAAGAGCTAAGCAGATGGCCAAACACAAAGTGATTGGTGATTACACTAAGAGTTATGCACAACCGAGAGAGTACCTTATTGAGCTACAAAAACAGAATCCTGATACAACTGTTAGGATTGATTTAGAAAGACCACCTGACCCCATAAAAGTTCTTGAGAGGAAGTTTAGGAGGGTTTATATATGTTTAGGTGCATTAAAAGAGGGTTTTAAGAAAGGAAAGAGAGATTTGTTGGGGTTGGATGGTTGTTTTTTGTCTGGTCCTTTCCCTGGTCAAGTGTTGACAGTAGTAGGTGTAGATCCTAACAATGGAATTTACCCACTTGCTTAAAAGATTCTGTTGGCATGAATATTATGATATTTAATCTAAACATTCTCTTCATGTTTTGATGATGACAAAGATGTAAGTTACAACATATAACGTAAAGTGCTTAAGTTACTTGTGATCCCAATTCATCTTTGCATTCTTACGTCAACAAGCCTCGACATCTCAACGTCTCGAGTTTGCCTCAACAATCACTTAAGGTATGTACAAACAAATGTCTAATACATTTTATGATCAAAGGGATTTTATTTAAACATTACAAAGTTTATAAAATGATATAAACATGTTATATATTTTTTGAAAAACAATTTTGGTAATTAAAGGAAAATGTTTAATTCATAACAAATATATGAATTCAAATTTTTAACCAAAATCAGTTAGTTTTTCACCAAATAAACTTTCACCAGAAAAGACAAAGATTTCTGGCCGTTTCAGTAGGGCGGCCCCCTTAATAATTAAGGGGACCGGCCATACAATTAAGGGGACCGGCACGCTCCTCTATCAGAAATCTTCTCCTATAAATACCACCTCAAACCTGGTATTTTTCTCACCTTTTGCACAAAGATTTTCAGATCCAATTCTCTCTAAACATCCTTCTAAAACCCTTTGATCATAAGATTATTAATCTTTGTTTCAAGTGATCCAATCTCTCATAACTCAAAGTGCAAGAGAAGAATCCTCCCCATCATAAAGCCAAAGATGTAGTTAGTGCTTATGTAAAGTTGTGAACTTTGTATATGTAATAAGTAGATCAAGATGATCTTACTTAGTAGTGAGTTTATGAGTGAGTAAGAAGTAGTGTGAAGAAGTTGTGAAGTAGTGAAGAAGTCGTGAAGTTGTGAAGCCATGAAGAAGTTGTGAAGCCGTGAAGAAATAGGTGTGTTATGAAGAAGAAGTAGTGAAGGTGTGTTAAGTAGTGTAGTTGTAGTGTTGTGAAGAAGGTGTGTTGTGGTGTGAGATTGGTTCTAGCTACTATTAGAACTCTACATTTAGCTTAGTGTCGTTAAATGGTGTAAGCAAAAGTTGTGTAAGGTTTTCTCCGCCAAAAGGGAGCTTGTTGAGTAGTGAAGAAAACTCTCGAGTAGGTGACTCGGGGAGTGGAGTAGGGCAAGGAAGGTGTCCTTGTAGCTGAACCACTATAAATCATCGTGTCTGGTTTGCATCCTCTTTCTCCTATCTTTTTACTTTCATTCTTGCATTTATCGCGTTATATCTATGCTTGCAAATATGTGTTGATTGTTGCTTATATTGTCATGATGATTGATTGTGGTGTAGTTACAAGTTAATATTATGATAGGATATAAAATTGTATGATATTGTCTAATGGACTTATATATATTATTAACACTTCTCATATCAAGTTTAACTTAATCGATAATTTGATACAAAACGTTTTAAGATTTCAAAAGGAAAACGTATTCAAATAAAGATCGACCAAAGGTTCATTCACAAAACTAAGTTTCGAAAACTAATTCATAAGTGTACATATATAACCGATCATATCGATTATATGTTGTTTTCACACTAAACTCTAATTGAAGATTTTTCAAACAAACAATTGAATAAATTTGAATCAACATTTTGAAACCAAGTTTTTATAAAGTCAAAAAGAGGGGAAAACTATTCAACCCCCCTTCTAGTTTTCCACAATTGGTACCAGAGCCACGTCGCTCAAATTTTCAAAACAAATGGTTTTAAAAATTGAGTACGATCCATGTATCAAATTACCCATTAAAGAGGATTAAATATGAAAAGTTTTTTGTTGATTAACTTATATTAGTTTTGATGATATATACACTAATTATACTAGCTCGAAATAATATTATGCTTAAAATAAGTGTTATATGTTCGGTATCAAAATCAGAAAGTCACACACCTTTCCGAAAAGTCAGAAAACAATTTTGTACAAAAAATGAAATTTTGAGTACCAGATGGGCGGCCCCCTTAATTGTCTGGGCGGCCCCTGTTAGGAATACAAATATTCCTGTAAAAGTCTCGGTCACCTGATTATTGTAATAGCATTAAGATAGCTCGTAGTTTGTTTATTAGTTAGTTAGTTATTAGTTTAGTTTAAGTAACACCGTGGAGGAAGGACGGGTCTTCACCCACTGTATGCCTGATCCACAGCCCGGGAGTGGGCGTAATATTGTAACTATAAATACCCTCTCCACATGTGGAGAGGGTTGGACCTTCATTCACTTTAATCTAATATTTTCTCTTTTTCTTTCAAGGTTCCTCTCCCTCTTTCTCTTCTTTCCTCCTCCTCACTTCTACGCCTCTCACATCACCACTTGAACATGTTTCCTACATAGTTAGTATTCTACAATTGGTATCAAGAGCCAAGGTTTCATCTTAAGGCCTTGTAGAATCTAATTTGATGATGTTTTGAGTGGTTTTGTGAGTTTGGAGTCACTTTCTTGGAAAACATCTTGGTTTTATCTATCTAGTGTTGTTATACATGTTTGTGGTGTACTTTTACGTTCATTAGTGGTTGTAGAACATTGTAGGTCAGTTTGTGTTAACGTATCATTAAGCTATTTGAAATTTGGAGTTGGTTATGGGCGAATTTCTATGTTGCGTTTAAGTCCACTGTTTCATTGCTTGGTTGCGGTTAAGTTCTGAAATCTGCGGTTAGCCTGCTGCGTTTACTATTACGAGAATACAAACAAAACGCAATGAAAGTGACAGTTTTGGACTTTTGTCTCTGCGAGTAGATTCTGCGGTTAAGTCATCTGCGGCTAGCTTATTGCGTTTAGGTTCTGCGGTTAAATGCTTTGCGTTTAGTTCACTGAGGATAGTTCTCTGCGATTAAGTGTATTGCGTTTAACTCATTGCGGTTAGATTTCTACTACTGTGGTTCAAAGTACTGCGGTTAGATTACTCATTTGTGATTAACTCATTGCGGTTAAGTGTATTGTGGTTAAGTGCATTGCGATTAGATTTCTGCGGTTAGGTCTTGTGGTTAGCATATCTTGCGGTTAACCCTTCACATGTGATTTCTTCCTTGCAATCTTCAAATGAAAGGACCAGTATCGTATGTTGACTCTAGTGAACAATCATGCTCGGATTTTCAATGGAATGAGTCTCTTCAGTCGTGCAAACTGCCTGAACTGGCAAGAGAATGTCACCTTGAATGCTTTCATACACTTCAGTCACATCTTTCTACGCTGCTTGAGGGCAAGGGATTCGTAATGGGCTTTGAACGTGCATTCATGACACTTTTCGGTCAAGATGTTCAAACATTCACGGATATTATGATCTTGAATTTGGATCAATTACGACAACAATTGGTCAGAAAAGAAACATCTAACGAGGGATCCTCTGCTGCCCTAGGAGTGCTCAGCAAACAACTGCATAACTTCTTCGACTCCAAATACTCCATGGTCTATGATTACGACAGTCAGATGACTATGAAGTGCTTCGCTGAACACACAAAGATAGATGTTGATCACTATAGAGATATGCTACGTCAATACCTGGACAAGGTTAAAGAGTACATCGAGAGACAGCCAATACTTGAACTTGGAGATGATGACAAGGCCGAGTCTCATGTTGAACAAGCATGTGATAGTTTGGGGTCGGGTTTAACAGTGGATGCAAAGTTGGTCAACACTGAACTCATGGATTCAGAAAAGGATGAGAGAGTCACTTCTGCTGAATTAGTGACCCCGGCTATGGTGAACATACCCACACCAAACTCAAACAATGAGGTATCGTCAATTGATCAATACAATACACCATCAAATGTAAGTCATCATACAGATCAAATCAATCTTAGTTATAACACAAATTTGTTGAGACAGGCTGACAGTGCATTACCCTTAACTAATTCAACAAATATGTGTTATAAAGGGGGAGAAAATGATCTGTATGATGTCTTCAAAAATGATTTGTTTGATGACAACCCTTGTCTGAAAGTTGAGTTTTCTAAGACACTGGACCAGAACATGGTTGATAAAGAGGCATTTAATCAACTTCAAAAAAGGTTTTCACAATTACAAAAACATTGCATTGAACTTGAACTTGAAATACAACGTAAAGAAGAATGCTTTCAAAACTGCAAACCGTGTCCAAATCCTGAATTGCCTGATCTTACAGAATATTTTCTGATCAACAATCTGAAAACTCAACTACATGACAAGGACTCAACTATCAACTGTCTTAAAAATCAAATCAAGATGTATGAGCAACGTAATGACGCCAAATGGAAATACAATGCGTATGAAACTAATTGCAAAATTACTAAATTACGTGTTGAAAATGAGAATCTCAAGGTGAAATGTAATAAACTATATGAGTCACTTAAACAGATAAATGCTGAGAACATCAATCTGACTACTTCACAACTTGCTAACAACGATGATTTCTCTGCTCAAAGTCTGACCTCATGTTCTAAAACTCCTAGTGAGCACACAGTGCCAAGTGTTGTTTCAAAGTGTCAAATGAGCCTCAATCTTTCAAAACCATCTATCTTGGGAAAACCTGTCCTGAAAGATGTTGATTATCAAACTATCATTAGACAACCAAATGCTTTCAGTCAAAAGAGACTCAGTCTTTCAAAACCGTCTATCTTGGGAAAACCTGTCTTGAAAAATGTTGGTTTTCAAACTACCATTAGACAACCAAAGAATTTTAGTTTTGAAAGATCTGAATTCTCGAATAAACGATGTGTTTCTCAAGTGGATAAAAAACGTGATTTGACTAACCCTGTATGGATAAAACCCACATCTCATATATTAAATGGTCTTAAACCTGTTAAACCTTTGAGACATAGACCAAGGAAATATGACGATAGAACTACTCATCACAAGAATGTAACCATGCATGAAACTATTCACAAGTTTAGATCTTCTTGGTTATGGATACCAACTGGTAGGACATTCGTGATGAATGGTCACAAATGGTCATGTGTGTGCACCATTGACACAGGTGTTACAAAGGGATTACACAACAGGTCCGCTAAAACCTGCGTGTGGCGTCCAAAGACACTGACATCTCCTGCAACTAGAGATATGTCTGCTCACACGTGAGCCGACATCATGTGGACTCCTGACTACTTAGTTTCAGGACTCGGGCTACACTGTTCACCCACTAACACATTTACTGTTTATACCCTATGTCAGTAGATTTGTGTACATATTGTGTGTTTGTTTTGCATTTATTATATTTTTCAGGTTATCTTTATGTGTATATTCTTTTACTTCACATTGTGTCTATGTACTTGCTCTATGTAGTCTGGTGCATCTCATATCTAGCATCATGGTATTTTATGTTCGTCTTGTAGACTTCCTCATCGCTTGGGCATCTCTCATGACTACAGGGACCAATCTTGTGCACTTGCTTTATTATCTTTTATGTGATAAGTGTAGTACAGGGACTAGATGTGTCATTATGCAATTTGTGTCTCATCTCATATTTAAGAAATTTTATTTCTTGCGTTTAGAAAAAGTTAACCACAACTCATATTGCTATTAACTCATCTCTACTTGTGTGCTGCGTTTAAGTCTTGATTGTGTTCCCTGTGTGCTCGATTCTTGGTATGACAAGTGTTTCTATCTTCACATTTGCTATTACCTTCCATGTTTTCTATCTCTCATACATTGCGTTATTTTAGGTGGATACCCGCGGTGATCACTATCTCGTGTAAAAGAATTTGTGTCTAATAGGTTAGATCATGCTGGCTTTATTATACATGTAATTGTTCATTTATTGCGTGTATGTGTGATTCACGGTCATGAGTTTTAGATCTTGGGTTTGTTGGTCTTGCAGTTAGGACGGAAATTCCACGTGTAGTACTTTTGATGTTAGGTTGGAAAAAGATGAGTTAGTTGCTTAGGAGAATGGATCTCGTTGCAAGTTACGGTGTCTATTGTTTTATCTGTTGGATGTTACGAAGTGTGGAGAGTGTTCTTGATTGCGTTTAGACTAATTTCTTGATTGCGTTTAGACTAAGTTCTTGATTGCGTTTAGACTATGTTTTTGATTGCGTTTAGATTTGATTCTTGATTGCGATTAGTTTATGATTCCTGATTGCGATTAGATTAAGTTCTTGACTGCGGTTAGATTAAGTTCTCAATTGCGATTAGCTTAAATTCTTGATTGCGATTAGTTTATGACTCTTGACTGCGGTTAGATTAATTTCTTGACTGCGGTTAGATGAAGTCCTTGATTGCGGTTAACCTTCTCTGTGATTAAAATGGTTGCGTGTAATTATTACTGCGATTGCGGTTTGTTAAATCTGTGGTTACCTAAACTTGCGGTTAACTTGATGTGCGTTGACCATGTGTTGCGGTTCAGTTGGTTGCGGTTATCTTGACTTGATGCGGTTAACTTAGTTTGCGATTACAACTTTGCGGTTAAAAATTTGAGTTTGCGTTTAATTGAGTCTGCGCTTAAGTGCTCTGCGTTTAACTCTGACTGGGGACTTTCTTGGCTCACTCTGTCTTACACTTATTTGTTGTGGTCAGCATGTGTGTTTATGTATGGGCGTCTAAGTTTTATGCATGGCTTGGTGTGTTTGACACTCATTCTTAGTTGTCCAAACTACTATTCTACGTGTTGAATGATTCCCTTGAGTGCTTATTACTTGCCGTACATAACCCTTGGCCTTGTTCCTATTGCCTTACCATTTAATTCTGGGGTTTCTCTTGCTGCTAACACTCACTTTCACATATGATCTCCTTCTGTGGTGATGTTTGTCAAATGCAGCTCCTATGGCAGAATCTATTGTCGAAGAACCATTGGCTCCACCTGTTCGTTCTGACGATGAAATTTTGCCTTTCAACAAGTGGGTACCTATTGGGAAAAGTAACTGCTATGTTAAGACGGATAGATCTCAGCATCATCCCATATTCAGAGTTGCACTAGACATACTGAAAAACACCACCTTCTTCAATGCCTTTACCGCATCCTCCTCTGTCCCCTCCATCTACATCCAACAGTTCTGGAACACAATGTGCCTTGACAGAACAACCAACATGTACAAGTGTCAGCTGGATGAGCATTGGGTGAACATCACCATGGAAACACTTGGTAGTGCTCTACAGATATTACCAACGGGTGATAATGTTGAATATACTCCCCCACCTACTCCAGCTACCCTTATTGATTTCGTCAATGAACTTGGATACCCCACTCAAGTATCTACACTTTCCACTGTCATCACACATGACCTCTATCAACCATGGAGAGCAGTTGCAAGCCTAATCAATTTGTGTCTGACTGGAAAAACATCAGGATATGAAAGACTTAGAGCTCCATCTCTACAAATTCTCTGGGGTGTTGTCAACAGTGTGAACGTCAATTTTGCTGAACGTATCTGGGAGGAATTTAGTCAGTCCATTCACTCTTTCTTGGTCGACAAGGCTAACCTTGAAGCAAACAAAGACGGAAAGAAAAGATCAGCCAAGCTTTCGATCCCAAGCATTCGGTTTACTAAGCTGATCATATTTAGCCTTCAACGATCTCTAAAATTTCACCCCAGAGAAGAATCTCCTCTTCATCAACCTACTGACGAACATCCACTTGGGTTCCTCAAATATGATTCTAAGAGCACTGGCGAGATCATATTCGGCATGGACATTCCCACTGCCCTTCTTACCCGTGATATACTGACTGCTCAATATTATGAGGAATATCTTAAACTTCTTAAGAAAAGTCGGGAAGCACCCCCTAATGAGCCAACCGTATCCACTAAGTCTGCAAGATCTGCCTCTAAGAAAAGCAAAGGTGGCAATACCTCGGCTGCATCCTCTGAAGGCACTAAAAGAGTTAAGAAGACCACTGGAGGTAAAAGAACCAGCTCAAAAACTAAATCTCCAAGAGCTGAAGACCCTAATGCTGCACCTTGCTCCACTCAGTTGCCTCTCACTGAAGAAGAAATGGTACAAATGGCAACTGCTGAAAGCTTGAAGGAAGCATACATGCCACCGGTTCCACCAGTCAGTGGGGTCAACATGAGAGAACCTCAATCTGATAGAGCTTCACAGATCCAGCACGTGACCGGTAAAGGCAAGGAGGTTGCTAAAGAAGAACAAGCGGCACACACCCTATTGAAAATATCATCTCCTGCCTCCAAATCAACCAGCTCCAAGTATATCCTCAAAAGACGCTCACCAACATCCTCATCTGCTAAGCCTTCTTCTGAAAAAGCCTCCTCACCAAGTCTTGGGCAACCCACTAAATCAAGCAGTTCTGAGACTGACACCAGTTCTGCTCCCAAAGGTGATGAACTACACCTCTCTACACAAGATATAACCAGCCAACAACCTGTACAGGATAAACCAGCTGATTCTGTTCCCCCTGTCGATCCACTCGATGACGAGTTTGTTTCTACTGCATATCCGGATATTCAAGGTAACCTCAAATTGAAAACTGATGATCCTAAGCTCGAGGTGGTACCTGACAGCCCCACTGGTACGTTATCATCGTACAAGAATCTGGACACTTATGGCGATCAATTCCTCATGGATAAGCCAGATGATGCTGAATGTGAAAAGTCTAGTGATGAGCATGGAGAAGTTGTGTCAATGGTTGATATGCCTATCGTGCAAGACAACTCCACCATTCCTACCAAGTCTGCACCAACGTCTACAGCTGGTCCCAACAACGAGGACATCCCACAAGCTGATGACACACAAGAGAAACCGTCTGCATCTGCCGCTCCTGCTAGCACTGAGAAGAAGTTAGATCTGGACACTTTAGCTGCTTTGACTGCCGATGCTGTTCAAGAAAACCTTGCCATTCGTGAGAAGTTGGACAAGCATGCCTCTTTGCTTCAAACTCTAGTAAACCTTAATCTGCCACAAACAATCACTAATCATGGCAGCAGATTATACAAGTTGGAGCATCTTGATCTTGAACTACAAGTATCTAAGGCTATCAACGAACAGGTAGCTGAAGCTGTCAATATTGCTCTCGAAGCCCCTCTCAGGTCCAGGTTCAAAGACCTACCTATCAATGACATGAAGATTATTCTGCAGCACAATATGTATCAGCAGGGTCAACACACAGGACACGATGCTCACGTACAGCTGTTAAGGCATTGGAGGCCTCAATTCAACAAGATAATGCTGAGGAACACGCCCGGGACATGGAAATTGAACGTAAAAGAAAACAGCGGCGTCAGGGTCACCCCAAACCACCATCTGGTTCACCTCCTCAACCACCTCCACCTCCACCACCTGCTGGGGCATCTGGTCCATCAGGAACTTCTTCACTGCCTGGTGGGTCACAAGCTCCTAGCAGATCATCACAACCCACCTCATCACCATCTCAAAAACATCAGACTGACAAGTCAACCAAGTCAGCTCCGTCTAAACAAGCAAAACAAGTTAAGTATGCAGCTTGGACTACTTTTGACGCTGGTGCAACCTCCATTGCATCTCATGCCCCTGACGATCATGTCTTTAATGAAGCTTCTGTCACTCCACAACACGATGAGTCATCCGATGACGAAGATGATGATGCTTCTACAACTCACATTCCTGGAAGACAGTGGTGGAAATCATTCACCAGAACTGACACCAATGATCCACCTCAAGTTCCCTTAACCAAGGATGACAAAGAGACATGGTGGAAACCAGATGACAACAAACCGCAATCAACTGAGCCCGACTGGACGATTCCTTCCTCTGATTCACCAACCAATGAGAGTAACTGGATCAATGCAATCACCACCAGTTTTGTTCCACCCTCTGAAGATTCCCTACTTTCCCAAACTGGTGATATGGGAACATTCATCGCATGGTTCTGCAAGAAACGGGGTCTCTCAAGGCTCACTCAGAAGGACCTGGAAGGCCCTGCATTCAACATTGTCAAAGCTTTTCATCAGGATGTTAATCATCTACAATACCAAATGGAAGAGTGCCACAAGATGTTCAATGACATTGTGGATGAAGGAATAATGAAGTATAATTACAACACTCTACTTCCCTTGGGCGGCCCTCCAGGAAATGTCACTATCCAAGCTGAATTCTTCTTCAACAAAGACCTTGACTATCTTAAGCTTGGGAGTAGACAATGCAAATCAGCTTTGTCCATCACAAAGATGAAAGCTGCCCATTATTCTGACACCGGGTTGGAACAGTTAGTCCCCGACAGTATGTGGAGTACTCAAGAATGTGACTACAACATCTCGGCATCTCTGGGCATTTCACACTGGTGGTTGAAGAAGCAACAGTTCTACATAGATCGGTTTCAAGCTCCAGGTGACTGAAAGTCAGTTCGCTCACCACTTCAAATCATTAGTGTGGTTAAAGTTCAAATACATCCCATCTATGGATATGACTACCTCAAGAGCATTACACTCAGACGAGCAGACTTCAAGGACTACACCATATCCGAAGGGGATTTCAAACACCTACGCCCTAATGATTTCGAAGACTTGTATCTCCTCCATCTTCAAGGAAAGCTGCATCATCTACCATCACGTGAAATGAAGTCTCTTATGTTTGTTGTACTTCACTGGATCCGGGGCATCGTCATCAGGAAACGGGTCGAAGACTTTCAGCTTGGTATCGAAAGCTACCAATCCCAGCTCAACCTCACAAGACCCCTATGGAATGTTAATAGTCTGGAACGGGTTGCTGACTTTACAGTCATTGAATCTCCTCTAGCAACTGTATTTCGAGACAAGTACAATGTGCCCATGGTTTTGCGCTTCAATGAAATACACAAGTTCAGTGACGGTACCCTGCGTATGGTCGAAGAGGCACTGGACTTCAGAGTGAAAGAATACCACGTTTATGCCCAGGGAACTAGATGTTATACCAATAACTGGACTGCAAATGAGTTAACCCGAAACAAGAGGTTTTTGGCTGGCATCCGCAAGAGATTAAAGATACGAAGAATCTTCCGAAGCCTGGAGTGCTACGTTGGTGGCAGAGTTCGTGAAGGGGACTACCGTCTTCTCCAACGTACTGAGTAATAAGATCAGTAATGGGGTTCAGTGTCATAATTATGTGTGTTGGTTGGAATGTTTGTTTTGTACTGTCATTAGTTTATGGCCCTCCTTGTGTATCCTTATAAACATTTCTCTTGCCTTCTGCACATCCTATCTCACATAATGTACATACTTCTATATATATATATATATATATATATATATATATATATATATATATATATATATATATATATATATATATATATATATATATATATAAATAGAAATATATATAACCATAATATATATATATATATATATATATATATATATATATATATATATCATATAAAATACAAAAATATTCTTCTCACGACATGTCTCTTGTGTAATCAATATTATGTACGTTTCTAGAAATGTCATTCAATAATGACACGGAATCATACATATGCTTGAGCAAGAGTTTTTCGGTCTCAAATAATGTTTTTCAAAAACATGTCGTATCTCAAAATATTCTTCAAAATTATGGCTTGTAGTTAGGGGTGTCATTCGGGTCAACCCGACCCGATAAGCCTCTATCGGGTCGGGTCTATCGGGTTTTCAACAAATAAAAATTAACCCGCAACCCGATCCGATAAGGAATCGGGTTATCGGGTTCGGGTCTATCGGGTTATCGGGTCTATCGGGTTCGGGTTATCGGGTCAAGTTCAAAATTTATAAAACTTTTAATGGGTTATTATACCTTATCGGGTCAACCCGATAACGAAATAATTAAAACCCGCAACCCGACCCTATAAGGCTATCGGGTTATCGGGTTGACCCGATAACCCGATAAGGTATATTGGACCCGAATCAACCCGACCCTATAAGGCCTTATCGGGTTCGGGTCGGGTCGGGTCGACCCATATGACACCCCTACTTGTAGTCATTTCAGGCTACAACCCAGACTTCAAAATGTGGCTTACAGTCATTTCAGGCTGTAACCCGGACTTAAAATATGGCTTGTAGTCATTTCAGGCTACAACCCGGTCTTCAAAAATATGGCTTGCTATTACTTTAGATAGCAACCCGTTTTTCAAAATTAAGGAAAACACGTCGCCAAAAAGACGGTTGTTCCTAACAAAGGGTGCCGTTCATCCGAGCGTGAATTACTTGATATTCATGCACCCTCGATCTAATGTACGCTTCAGTGCATTATTTCTTGATAAAGAAGAGAAATCTTCTTTTTATCGCCAAATACTTTCCCTTCTATGATTTTTCCGGAAAGTGTTTGTGCAAAACTTGGTGGTACCATGCAATTTTGAATGAAAATCAAATTTGAACTCAAAAGTTTGATAAAATTTTCACTCAATCAATGACGTTAATAGTTTATGATAATATTTATGCTTTAACATCCGTCATTGATTGAGGGGGAGAGTGATCTCTCAAAATTTTATGTATCATCAAAACTCCCCACACTTCGTACATAAAACCTAGCAAAAAAAAAAAAAAAAAAAAAAAAAAAAAAAGAATTGTGATGGTTATGTGTCAGAATGAGTAAACTTTCAAAGAGTTTTCGTTAAAACTTCGAATATTTTGATAACTTTTCAAATCTGACACATAACAACCTCCCTCACAGTTTGAGGGGGAGCAAGAAAAAGTTCCTTTTATCAGAAAATATTACAAATTAACCGCATTTCTCTCCCAAAAGCTTTCTAAATTATTTAAATCAATTGAGATAAAAAATCTCGAAAGATTTGACATTTTTGATCGGGGGAGAGAATGTGATTTAAATATGAAATCTGATAATCAAATGTGATCTTTAAGACTCAATAAAAGGCTCCCGCATATGTGCTAAACACTTTCGAATATCGATGCACATATTGAGGGGGAGCAAACGGCGTTTGTGGAAGTTATACCAATGACCGACCATTTATCTTTATGCATGGAGTTATAAGGTTGGTTAAGGATAGGTATGAATTCCCATGATCCACCAGGACCGGAAGGATCTTCCCAGGGACAATCCTCTAGATAGATTAGAAGTCCTTAGGAATGATTGAAAAAAGGAGTAAAGTGAGAAAGGGAAGAGTGTGGACTGAGATAGAGCTAGGACTGGAACAAACCCAACAAGGTTTTAGTGGTGAAGTCTCGGTAAGCACTGAAGGGGTTGAAGAATGAAAAAGAAATGAAATGAGAAAGGGTGAAAAGAAATAGCCCTCCATATATTCAACCTTAGGGCAGAAACCGGGTTCAATTCATAATCTACTGGCGGTTACTAAGGTAACACCGGTATTGAAGACAAGACGTCATGGACCCAGTGACGCACTGCACTAAAACTTCCCAACCACTCAAGTTCTCTTAAAAGAGCTTGTTTCAATCTCACGGGGAACCCTGTGCAATGTATCGACCGCTCATTGCGAGCTATGTTGATACCTAAAACAGGAGACGCCTCCCCAGTCTCCAGGAGCGGATCAAAACGCACTATTGAGTCTAGAGCCAAGAGATCATCCATAAATCTCATTAGGACACATTCCAAATATGCTTATTGTTTCACACAATGTGGAAAATAAGATAAAATATTTAGAGTCCTACGCATTATCCTTGTGGTATTGCCAGAACATCCGAGTGATATGAAAATATTCACAATGAAGATGAAAATCCTTCTAGAGCGAACATCTTTCAAGCTCTAGGTAGGTGACATGTGAGATCCATCTTGGATCAATGATCAAGTGACAACTGGAAAGCAATGATGGTGCGATTCCAATTTGAATCAAACTTGTTCCAGGATATGGATTGACGGATACTTTTGCCAAAACCTCTCAATGTGCTCACCAACTTATCTTTCGAGCACATTGATTGTGTAATATCTTTCAAACAAAAGTATTTTTGATGGAAATGTGATTCAAAGTATAAAACTCTCATCGTGTCTCAAAAATGTTTATCATATGACACGCGAGTGATTTCTATAAATCAATCTTTCATCAATCCGTGAATATCTATTCACCGATTCACTCTATCGTGCTGTCTGCTTTGAGACGTTCCGGTATGAGAACATGCTAAGTATGAAGATTCCGAAGTGGATTCTTTGGAAAATTCATTACTACAAGCTGGAAATTCCTGTCAAGGAGAGTCTTCTTTAAAAGAGACCCTACCTGATCACAGGTCGGTTTTCACAAAACCGGAGGATAGCCTGTCCTCGCAGAACGAATGACAAAGCCATATTCGTTCTCTATCTTTATTGCTAACTGTTTCATTTCAGGGACACATATAAAGATGGCGTTGATGACTCCAGTCTCCAGCTGAATCGGGTCAATCCATACCTCATGCTCACACATCTTCCACACTATCAATGAAGATGAGAGGCTTGCTACAGCAAATGTTGAGAGACTACCAACAACGTTTCCGCAACTCTGATAAGAAAAGTCTCCTGATTCACAACTCTAATGCAACGTCTCCAGATACAGAAGGGTGTGAGCATGATGGTCCTTAGTCACTACATCACATGAAGGCAATACAACTATGGATGAGCTTGAAGATTTACTTTGGCTGATGATCTCAAAGAAGCTCAAAGATCACACATCACAAAGGAACTCTAATAACAAGTTCGCTTGCTTGAAGTATGAAGTGTGGTAAAAAGTGAAGAATCAGATCCTACGAGCTACAAATACTAAAGAATGCTTAAAGACCAAAGAGCTGAATTTCAAAGGTGACCTCGCTTAGGGGGAGATTGTTAGGAATACAAATATTCCTGTAAAAGTCTCGGTCACCTGATTATTGTAATAGCATTAAGATAGCTCGTAGTTTGTTTATTAGTTAGTTAGTTATTAGTTTAGTTTAAGTAACACCGTGGAAGAAGGACGGGTCTTCACCCACTGTATGCCTGATCCACAGCCCGGGAGTGGGTGTAATATTGTAACTATAAATACCCCTCTCCACATGTGGAGAGGGTTGGACCTTCATTCACTTTAATCTAATATTTTCTCTTTTTCTTTCAAGGTTCCTCTCCCTCTTTCTCTTCTTTCCTCCTCCTCACTTCTACGCCTCTCACATCACCACTTGAACATGTTTCCTACATAGTTAGTATTCTACAGCCCCCTTAAATATTGGGCGGTCCCCTTAATTATTTAAGGGGTCCGCCTGTCTGTTCGACAGTTTTTCGAAAACTTTGAAAAATCATATAAAATTAACCGTAACTCCGTAGAAGTCGTGCCACCCGGCGTTTTAAAGGTAATTGAATCTACTTTCATTTAAAAATACTTACAAGTAACCATTACAAACTTAAATAATTAAGAAAGTCAAAATACTATACGGTGGTCAAAAATTTGTGTTTCGTTTTAACGTAAAACTTTTGTTTTACCTTTTCCTTCAAGTCGGGTATTCCTAGTTGATATACTTTTGAAAAATTAAGTATTTATGTTTTCAAAATATTGATCTTAACTAAATTATAGAATGGGAGGAAATTATTTTATTTTCAAATAAATTCGAGCTAAGTAAACGTTGGTGTATATAATACACAAAACGACGACAAGTGTTTTATGTGTTATGTGAACTTTGTGATTTTATTTTCTTAATTGAATATATTAAATGATTGTTGCAATTTGAAGTTTAGCTATGTATATATCTATGCATATGTGCCCTATTAGTGTATAGCTAGTTTGCCGATTTATACTTAACTAGATCTTATGCTAGATTTCTTGCGTTAGGATTGTTATAATATGCTTGCATTGCATATAGGTATAGATGGCTTAATGTTACTCAAACATCTTGTAAATGAATTCAATCTAGTCACCTAAACATTTCAAACAATTTAATCTACTCTTCACAACACACTTAAATATTTTCTACAAATTAGCTTGTTTTACCTTAAGATGTTTAATAAGAGAAATTGAATCATTGTAAAACATTAATAGTTATATAAAAGAAAAAGTATTTTCAAATTCTAAGTGTGTTCATAATAAGTAAAAATGAAGAGTCTTTCACAAAAACAAAGCATATAACAATCATGAAATAATAAGTCAACTTTCAATCATTCACTAATAAATAATCTTATGATTAATAAAACACACTATCAAAATGTTTATTTATTTCAAATGAGTGTCCGTGAGGGTCAAGAAAGATCTTGATATTATATCAATTCATTATTCAAATTATGGTTGATATATTCATCAAATATAATTGACGTGTTGAGTGTGGACAAGAAATTGGATTGCTATTTGTTTAGCTTCAATATTATATCAAATTACAACAAAAGATATAGTCTTGAATCTACATACTCAATCACACTAGATTGATATGAAAATAGTTACATCCTTTGTAAATGAAAAGAGTGTGCATTGGATCATAACTCACACTTGTGTTGATAATGTCATATTGAATCTACTTGTCCAATAATTGTGTTCCAAATATTAGAATAACATTTTAAACACATTTATAAAATATACAATGAAATAGGATTGACGACTTGGATGTTTCGTCCGAAATATTCAAGCAATTTACATTGCAATGCAATGGATAAATGTGTCATATCCGAAAAACCAAACATGAGCAAACTAACAACATATGTAAACTTTGCTCACACTACTTAAAATCGTCACTTCAAGATAAAATACATATTTAAGAATAATACACACTATATATTCTATGTATTTCATTTTCTTTGTAGCATGAATGGTTGTGTTACAAGATAATGCACTACACTTTCCTTTTTGAAATAATATAAGTTATTAGAAGTGAAAAATAACTTGTCACAATCCATAAACAAATAATTTTTTTTAAATACTTGTTAAAGTATGATATATAACATTGGCAAAAATCATAGAAAATAATATTTGTTTAAAAATATATTAATGTCTAGTTTTGATATCATTTGAGAATCACAAACTCATTTAAGATAAATAATCTTAATGAGATTCATTTCACAAGAGATGCTAAGGTGCACTCTTAAGTTTAGCACAGTTATTAAATCAAATAATATGTCATCAAAACCAAACAACCGGTAAATCATGAAGAAAAGATTAAAACTTTTTGTTTACTCTTATCTAAACATTCAACACGTCTCTATTAGGATCGTGAATAAAATATATCATCTAGATTTACCTTCATTAAAACATGATGTTTGAGTCACATTAAGCCAAGTATTAGTGAATCAAGCAAACTTCATGTTTGGTAATCTTCGATAGGTAAATTTAGGAACTCAATTTCTTCTAAAAAGAGAATGACTACTGGAGAATCTATTGACTAGAAATTCAATTTAACCTAACGGTTGAATTGCTTCTATGTGAGAAGTTGGGTGTGTGTAACCTGTAAAAATGGTCGTGTTTAGCCTGAATTGAGCACCGCTAGTAATAGTCTCATACTCATTCTCCAACTTGATTAAATTACTCTTCCTATATATACCTAACGCTAGTTTACTTTTATGAACTTTGCTTCTCATTAGATTCTTTCATTCCTAGATTTATGGCATATCGCATATATGTTGTTTCTAGATGTTTATTTGCTCCTATGTGATTTGATTGTATGCCTTTACATGCTTAACTCTATGTCCGGATGAGCACGAATTTAATGGGAAGGGAAAACACACTCACTCACATATATTCCTCTACCTTACACTCAAACCTCATAACCCTTCTTTAGTACATCCTCAAACCACCCATGTGAAATGAAAAACCTAAGATTTCAAGAACCGCAAGGATCTCCGTCAAACCCGTTTGGAGGAGGAAACTTGATTCTTGTCATAACTCAAGTGATGTTGTTCCAAGTCAACCAAATACTAAACCTCAAACCCACAATAATGACTCATCTCACAACCTATCACCCACTCATTCCCTCATTCATGCTTCTTCTTATGATGAGCATGCTCAATCCCAAAACAACAATCCCAATCTCTCAATCAATACTTCACATGTTGCTCATTCAACAAAAACACCACTCACTCTTGGAGAACCTCTTCCACCCATTTCATGTTTTCATGACTACCCAAGCTCAACCATGTCTCCACCACCAAGAGTACCACAACCACATCCTACAACCTCACATGCCATTCCTATGTTGCATGTTCAAACCTTCACCCAAGACAACCATCATGTTCCACCATCATCACCTTCCTCTGAACACTTGAAGTTCGTTGAGGAGCTAAAAGAGGCTCATGAGCTTAGTGCTCTTTTAGCATTACATCTTGCGCAACGCAATTTGGATCCAACCCAATCAAGCTCACCATCATCACCATACAACATCAACCAAGTTGAGAAGCATGTCAACAATTGCCCTTGTTGCATCTTCCTTCAACAACAAACCATTGCCTTGAATGAGCACTTCACTTGGATTGAGTATCTTCTTACAATATCTCAACAAACATCATCACTTGAACAACATCCAAACTCTCAATCAACCTCTTCCGCTCCTAAATCTACACCCCTAAAAGTCAAGCGAATTTCTTTATGAAATGCATCTTTTCCACTTCCTAGCAAGTGAAGAACACAAAGAAGATATCCATGCTTTAAGTGTTATCAAGCCATCACCACTTCATTCACATATCCATTTTCGGTCGTCAACCAACAAAACACCTAAAAATCCCTTGATTCCAAATCATCCACCCTTGTCAAATGTTATATTAATCTAAACCATATTTGTCAACCTTTTGTCATTACCTTCCCTTTTCATTCACGCTCATCCTCCTTTATTTTTCTACGTCTTTAAAAGAAGGCATCATTATCATTTTTTTTCTCTTTTAGAATATATATTTTGGTATCTTTTGCCAAAATATGTCGGTAGAATCTTTGCATTAGGTTCCAATCATTATCATGTCTTAAGCTTTGGTCATGGTAATTTTTTGAGAAGTTAGGTTGTTGTTTTTTAAAACAATAATTACATGTGTCATATTTTTAGTGCATATACCTATTACGTCCATATATTGTTCCCCTATTAGTATCATACATATATCTATCATCATCATTATATATATTTGCACTTGTCTACTAACTTCGTTTTGAAGGATTACTTCATCGCTCGATTCTTTGGTAGCCAAAACTAGTTTTGAGCATACACCAAGGGGGAGTATACACCAAGGGGGAGCATACACTAGGGGGGAGCATTAAGGTTGATTGGATTAAGGCTTCACTTACGATGATGCAAGCTCACCTTTTACATTCTTTCTCAAGGGTTCAAGCGTAGTTGAAGTCTCGTCTAAGTGTCCACCTTTTTGCTTCGACAAAAGGGGGAGAAGAAGTGTAAACAAGTAACTTATACATTTTACTATGAGTTATAGTTTACATAGTTTGTCATCATCAAAAAGGGGGAGATTGTTGGCATGAATATTACGATATTTAATCTAAACATTCTCTTCATGTTTTGATGATGACAAAGATGTAAGTTACAACATATAACGTAAAGTGCTTAAGTTACTTGTGATCACAATTCATCTTTGCATTCTTACGTCAACAAGCCTCGACATCTCAACGTCTCGAGTTTGCCTCAACAATCACTTAAGGTATGTACAAACAAATGTCTAATACATTTTATGATCAAAGGGATTTTATTTAAACATTACAAAGTTTATAAAATGATATAAACATGTTATATATTTTTTGAAAAACAATTTTGGTAATTAAAGGAAAATGTTTAATTCATAACAAATATATGAATTCAAATTTTTAACCAAAATCAGTTAGTTTTTCACCAAATAAACTTTCACCAGAAAAGACAAAGATTTCTGGCCGTTTCAGTAGGGCGGCCCCCTTAATAATTAAGGGGACCGGCCATACAATTAAGGGGATCGGCACGCTCCTCTGTCAGAAATCTTCTCCTATAAATACCACCTCAAACCTGGTATTTTTCTCACCTTTTGCACAAAGATTTTCAGATCCAATTCTCTCTAAACATCATTCTAAAACCCTTTGATCATAAGATTATTAATCTTTGTTTCAAGTGATCCAATCTCTCATAACTCAAAGTGTAAGAGAAGAATCCTCCCCATCATAAAGCCAAAGATGTAGTTAGTGTTTATGTAAAGTTGTGAGCTTTGTATATATAATAAGTAGATCAAGATGATCTTACTTAGTAGTGAGTTTATGAGTGAGTAAGAAGTAGTGTGAAGAAGTTGTGAAGTAGTGAAGAAGTCGTGAAGTTGTGAAGCCATGAAGAAGTTGTGAAGCCGTGAAGAAATAGGTGTGTTATGAAGAAGAAGTAGTGAAGGTGTGTTAAGTAGTGCAGTTGTAGTGTTGTGAAGAAGGTGTGTTGTGGTGTGAGATTGGTTCTAGCTACTATTAGAACTCGACATTTAGCTTAGTGTCGTTAAATGGTGTAAGCAAAAGTTGTGTAAGGTTTTCTCCGCCAAAAGGGAGCTTGTTGAGTAGTGAAGAAAACTCTCGAGTAGGTGACTCGGGGAGTGGAGTAGGGCAAGGAAGGTGTCCTTGTAGCCGAACCACTATAAATCATCGTGTCCGGTTTGCATCCTCTTTCTCCTATCTTTTTACTTTCATTCTTGCATTTATCGCGTTATATCTATGCTTGCAAATATGTGTTGATTGTTGCTTATATTGTCATGATGATTGATTGTGGTGTAGTTACAAGTTAATATTATGATAGGATATAAAATTGTATGATATTGTCTTATGGACTTATATATATTATTAACACTTCTCATATCAAGTTTAACTTAATCGATAATTTGATACAAAACGTTTTAAGATTTCAAAAGGAAAACGTATTCACATAAAGATCGACCAAAGGTTCATTCACAAAACTAAGTTTCGAAAACTAATTCATAAGTGTACATATATAACCGATCATATCGATTATATGTTGTTTTCACACTAAACTCTAATTCAAGATTTTTCAAACAAACAATTGAATAAATTTGAATCAACATTTTGAAACCAAGTTTTTATAAAATCAAAAAGAGGGGAAAACTATTCAACCCCCCCTTCTAGTTTTCCACAGATTCTTGGAAATGGTTTCTTGATTGGCTTGGTGATGATCTCAATCTATTCAGCAACTCTAACTTTACCTTTATAACTGACAGGCAAAAGGTATGATTACTAATTACTTTGTTTAAAATTTATTGTAAGTTTTATTTATTGTTATCTCAACATGTTTACTTGTTTTACTTTTTAGGGTGTGATACCTGCAATTGCAGAGACTTTTCCATGTGATGAACATAGATACTGTCTTAAGCATATATATGACAACATGATGCTGTCATGGAGAGGGGAGATGTACAAAGACTTGTTATAGAAGTGTGCCACATCTACAACTGTTCAGATGTTTGACAGAAACATGGAAGCAATTAAAGCTCATAAAGAAGAGGCTTATGAGTGGTTGAAGAAGATTCCACCACAACATTGGTCTAAAAGTCAGTTTTCCGGTAGTATTATTGTTATATTAGTTACTTTATGAAATGTCAAACATTTTAACATATTCATTCATGACATTGCAGGTAGGGCAAAGTCTGATGTCCTTTTGAACAACATGTGTGAAGTTTCCAATAGACAACTTGTAGATGCAAGGGACAAGCCAATAATCATATGTTTTTAATACATAAGGGAATACCTTATGAAAAGGATAGTAAATGTTCAAAAGGTAATAAGCAAGACTGATGGCCCTCTTACCCCTCATGCAGCTAAGATTTTAAAGAAAATTATTAAAGTAGCAGCACCACTGAAGGTAATACTTAATTTCCATAAGTTCCTTATCAGTTTTTATTTGTTTTTAGTCATTACTTAATTTATATAATTTAATAGGTTGAGTGGAATGGGGGTGAATTATATCAAGTAAACAGTCCTTGGGGTGACCAGTGTGTAGTAAACATCAAGGATAGAACTTGTAGTTGTAGAAGGTGGGAATTGAGTGGGATAATCTGTAAACATGCAGTAGCATCCATATGGAATATGGCTACCAATGGTATTGAAACTGCCATACCATAGTCTTATTGTCATCCATGCCATTGGCTTTCAACATGGGAAGAAATGTATAGGTCTAAGATTAATCCTACAAGATCACCGGATTTTTGGGATAAGTGCAATGTTCCAAATACTATTATCCCCCCAGATCATAAACCCCAAATTGGAAAGCCTAGGAAAAAAAGAAGAAAGACTGCTGCTGAACTTGCAGATATAATGGTACAAGGTAGCAGGTTAAGTAGATCAGGAAAGAGTACGACTTGAAAACTGTGTAAGCAAGTTGGTCACAACCAATGAAGTTACAAGGGTCAAAGAGATGGTGGTCCACAGAGTGCTGGTGGTGGGTCAAAGAAATCAGGTGTTGGTTCAAAGAAGGCAAGTGGTGGTTCAAAGAAGACAAGTGGTGGTTCTAAGAAAGCAAGTGTTGGTTCACAGACTGGTATGGGTTCACAATCACAAAAAAGTATGGTGATGTCTCAAGCTCCACATGCTTCACAAACTTCTGTTGTTGTTGGTACACAAGCTTCAAGTGCCCCTACTAGAGTGAGACCATTTCCATTGCTCCTACAAGATTCACCATCAAAGAGGACAAAGACAAGTGTTAACAAATACATTTCTCCTTAATGTTATGTTTCTGTAGTAGATTATGGATGATTATAACTTATGTCATGTTATGTTTGTGTTTTGTTACATTTGGCCTAATCTGTTATGGCCATTTATGTATTTGTGTCATGTGATGTTAAACAATGTCTTTTTCATGTTTGTGGTAAGCAAGTTTGACTTTGAAAGTCATTTTATGAATTAATGTGTCTATGAATGTTTATGGTTTGACTGTAAAAGTCAAAATTGCAGATGCACAACTTAGAAAGTTGTCACAACTTTGAAAGTTGTCACTTGGATTTCAAATGCATATCCATAACTACAAATACCAAGCTATTCTGTCTCTAATTCCAAAAAAGCAAATGCACAACTGCAAATGCCAACCAAGTTGCTTATGCTGTGTGTTGGTTATACCAAAAATGCAGGTACACTTTGACTTTCAAAGTCAAAGTCAAATTGTTTATACTTTCAAAAATGCAGAACCATAACTACAAATACCAACCAATAGTTTAGAGTTTAATTGCATTTACTTTTGCATTGACTCTAGTGTTTCTTGTTACTTTAAATACACATATACACACAACACATTACACCATAACAATCTATCAAAACAACAAAGTTGATCCAAATACTAGTATCAAGAATGAGTTCCAAGCCTCAAGTGATTGACATATCATCTGATTCATCTGAATCAGATGGTTGGAGTACTTACTTTCCACCAATAGCTAATGGTCCAAGCTCAAGTAACAAAAAAGCCAAGGGAAAAATGGTTGAGTCAAGCTCTAATTTCAGCTTATTTAATGATAGCTGGGTGTCTAGCTATCACTCAACATCTGAAGAGGATCAATGTGTGTCTAAAAAGGGTACTTCTGAGCAAGCTGAGTCAAAGATGATGATTACAAGTAATCAAGGTGTCTCCCAAAAGGCTATGGGTGCTTTTGCTAGCTATCATGTTAACAATACTCCTGTCGGTGATGTTCCATATGAAGGAAGGGTTCAAGTGATAGGCTTGCCAAATAGGCACACTTGGGAAGTCATTGAGGGACAGAAGTGGAAGAGGATTTACAATCCATCACAAACTGGCACCTCAGGGAAAGGGAAATTGGGCTAAGTCATCTATGTAATGCACATGTGTAATGTCTTTAACAATCCTTGTCTAATGCATCTATGTATGCTACAACAAGCTAATTGAAATATGCATCTATGTATGCATTAATGAAATAAAAGTTAAAGACTAATTTGTTTGTCAAGTTGAAATTGATAATTTTTCATTCATTATGACCTAAAATACAACTTGACCACACAAGAACCAACTGTCTTGCTAAGATACATTCTTATGTCTACCAAGATACCCTAGATGATTCACTAGATGAAGCATTTAACAATACATAAAAGAAAAACAAGAACCAACTGATGATCAACCACTTCTTATTTCTTTTGGCTTCATTAGCTTTTTCAAGTAATTCTCCGTCAAGCCGATTCATTGAATTTAGTAGACCAGGAATGATTTGAACAACCCTATCACACATAGGAGGATCATACCAATCTACAATCCCACAATTTGATACCTACAAAGCAAATCACAAAATTAGGTCAACTTAGGTCGATTTGGGGGTTTTTTTTAAATAAAAAATTGATTGCTTACCCTTTTACTGTAGCAATAAAACCTTCTTCTGGGGTTAGTATGTGTCCAAGATGTTTTGATAATGGCTATTGATCCACATCGTTTGCATCTAACCATTGTTTCTGAGTTTGTGTTTGTGTTTAGATTGTGTTTGTGTTGTGTTTGTGTTTAAACTGCGTTTGTGTTTGTGTTTTAAAGGGAAAACACGTATAAAGACTAAATTGCCCCCACTTATTAGCCACGTCACAATAATACATGGTCAACTGACGGATAAGTTGGTCAAGGGACCAAACCCGTATGGGTTGTAAACCATGGGGACCAAACCCGAAGAAATTTAATGGCAGGGACGATTCTTGATTGACCCGACAAACCACAAGGACGAAAAATGACATTTACTCTAAATAGAAAGTAATAAATGGTTTACTTATTGATGACTATAAGTATGATCTTTATAACTATATTTAGCTGAAAAGTACGAAAAGCTTGCCTGTAATTACATGTTCTATAATTTAACTTTAGAATTAAGTTATTCATGGAAAGGATTTAAGTATTTACCTACACTGCATAATTCGGAGCAGTATCGTTGGGATGAAATAATAAATTTATGGTGGACGAAAGCCATCCTGATCCTTCGTCATATTCATATTCCCCAATGAGGTGTTTTGGAAACTTTTTCAAGCAATTCAAACTTCTTGACGTCATTTGTGATAGTGTTAGGGTGTGGTTCTTAGAGGTGCTTGTCGTGTATGGTTTGATTTCATCGTTAGTTAGGGTTTAAGCTAGCTATAACTCACTACGAATTTAATTTTACCTACAATATAGTACTCCATCCGTTTCAAAAAAGTGTTCACAAACAAATTTGATGCATTTTATGTTTGGTGTAACAATTATAAATTCAAGTTAATAAAAGAGTAAAGTCCAAAATACATCCCTGTGGTTTGTCCCGTGTCTCGCTTTACACCCTCGTGGTTTTTTTGGCACAAAACCATCCCTCCGTTAGTAAATTTGGTACAAAATCATCCCTCCGTTAGTCAAATCAGTCAATGAGGACTATCGATGCAAATTATTCTCCGTTATCTCCTAACGCAATTGAAAATATTTGCATCGTTAGTCCTCCATTATCACCCACCATACATCTCCTATCCGGTTTACGTTCTCGTCCGATTTTATACGTTTTCGTCCGTTTTTCTGACGTTTTTATCCGTTTCATCCATTTTTACATGTTTTCGTCTATTTTTTTCACGTATTCATACGTTTTATCTATTTTCGTCCATTTTTACATGTTTTCGTCAGTTTTTTCACGGGGTTATTAGACAAAGATGTTACTAAAGTTTGCATTTTGGTTGTCCTAAGGTAACATAGTTTGAAACTTGTCATCTAATTTACTCAACTTCATGGGTTGGTTTAATGTATCTCTAAACATTACAAGAAATAGTCATCAGCTTACTCCCTTGGTGGGCAACATGTTGTTTGTATTATTTCACTTCCACGTGGATTTTTCCACATTTCCACCTCATTAATTCCCTTTTCCGAAATTCCATGTGTGCAATCCGCTAACAAATAAAATCCTTTTATAAAACCCACCCAACCCTACCCATCCCCACATAATACGGTTCTTAAAAAAATTAGGGTTCTAACACACAATTATAATTCTCCCTTTCTTCCAAATTGCTAATGGCGAATCTGTGTGGTTGTGGTGAAATTGCCAAGTGCCGAACCTCTTGGACACAATTCAACCATGGAAGAAGATTTCTTGGTTGCCCCAAGTTCATGCATCCCACAAGGAATTGCAACTATTTTCAGATGGGTGGATGGTCCCTTACCAAATCGTTGGTATCAAACAACCATGTATCAGCTCCATGTTAATTTGGTGAATGCACAAGATCAAATTGCTCAAGCTAACAATCAAACCTCTCGAACTGCTTTCTACAATAGGGTTTTGATTGTGTTGATTGTTGGGATGCTTCTTGTTAGGTTAATGTAGGTATTATGGTAGTTTATGTATTATGGTAATTGATGTATAATGGTAGGTTTAGGGTTTAGGATGATCTGTTTTGGGGATGAAGTTACATGGTGTAACTGTTTTGGTTGTAATGATAGATGAAATGTTATGGTCATGTATGGTAGATGTTGTCTTTTGTAAAACAATGGTTTAATGAAGTAATGAAGTATTTATATTAGATGGTCTACCTATGTATACATTTTTTTGATAACGGTTCATGAATTTTTGTTTAAACATTCTATGATACAAAAGCTGCAAACAGAAATGTGCCAAAATGGTGAAACATAAAGATACTAAACCATTCATTCTAAAATGGTTAAATAAGTGTCACATATTAGTGACAATGACTGATGTACAAAAGTGCCAAACATATTTGGCTAGCCATTTCAGTCACCTAGTTGTGATACCATGTATCAGATATACAAAAGATGTGCAGATGTAAACTGCAAATGTTAAGTAGCATCCTAAATATTAACATGTTCATAGGTAAGTGACATATGGCTGATATACAAAAGTGCCAAACATTTGGCTAGCCATTTAAGTCAATCCTAATATCTATTCAAGAGAGATTGCATCATCTTCAGTCAATCCAGGACCAGGTGATGGTGGCCTGTTGAACAAGATCTGTTTGATCCTTTCTGATTGCCTTTTGATGATTAGTGGTGCTTGAACTTGCTGCTGCACTGGTGGTGGTGGAACTTGTTGCTGCACTGGTGGTGGTGGAACTTGTTGCTGTTCTGCTACTGGTTGAACTTGTTGCTGATCTGCTAGTCTTCTTCTTTCACTCATCCTTCTTTGATACTCAGCAGTTCTTCTAATCAATGGTTCCATCATAGATTCTTGTAACACAACATGTTCTCGTCTTTCAGCATGAATCCTAACATCTTTTGGTGTAATTCCAATTGGCCATGCTGGTACAGAAAGACCCATAACATTCTGCAAAAAAAGAATACATTAATAAACAAAATGAGTGAACATATTTAATGCAAAAAGAACTATAAATACTTACCCCTAACATTGCCTCTCCATCCACAGGATCCCAAGATACACCAAAACCTATAGGTTTGATTCCACCAGGATACATATGAGCTCTTGAACCAGCCCCTTTTCCTCTCCACCTGACTATCTTCCCATTTATGGTCCTAAGCCTACTATTACTAATTCCACGTTCACTTCTTGAAGTTTCACAAGATGGTATTCCTACTGTCCCCCCTTCATTCTAACACCTTTACCCATCAATGCTTTGCTGTTAGGGCTGATTCTTACACCAACACTCCTTTTTGGTGAGGAATTCTGATCACGAGTCATTTCAAACCCAATAGATAGAGTAGAAAGCACAACTGGTGTAGACCCTACAATTGGTAACTCTTCCTGTGTTGATTCAACTGGTGCAGACCCATTAGTTGATAACTCATCATGTGTTGATGGTGTACCATGATCTGGTTCATGCACTGGTGTTAGAAGTTTACATGTGTTTATCCTTAATTAGTTCAAGTTTCTTCATAATGTTAGGACAGACTGTGTCACCCCATTTCTCATGATGTTATCTCATTTTTTGCATTCTCTCCATTAAACCAGTCCTGATATCCTCCAGCATGTTAATAATAGGTTTCCTCTTTGCCTCAACAATAATTGAGTTGAAGCACTCACTTATTCCATTTTCAACTGCATCACAGGCTCTATCTATTACAAAGAAAGCTCTGCTCCAGCTTTCTGGATGTCTATCCATCAGATGTTGGTGTGCTTCTTTGCTATGATTCTTGATCTCATTCATAACCTTTTCAAACTTAGTAGGATATGTTGCCTTAGCTGCTCTCCAAAAGAGTGTCCTAAATAGCACACCAGTGAACTTCTTTCTGAACTTAGCATAGATGTGCCTAGCACATTGTCTATGCTCAGCTAAAGGCATAATTTCCATTGCAGCTTCAACAATACCCTGCAAAACACATAAGTTAAAGACTGCACACATACGTATAATAGCATTAAAAATGTATATAAGATTACCTTATGTTGATCAAATATAATTGTTAATCCATGACCAGCTGCATTTCCCAAGTCATCAATGAGACATTGCATGAACCAACTCCGATTTTCCTTGTTCTCAACATTGACCACTACCCATGCAGTTAGATATATTTGGTTATTGCCATCCCTACGTACAGCTGATAGCAGTTGTCCCTTGAAAATGGTTTTCAAAAAGCATCCATCTAACCCAATTATCCTCCTACAACCTTCTAGCCATCCTTGTTTCAAAGCCTTATAACAAACATAGAAACTACTAAAGTATGTCTTTCCATCTGGCATTGAAGTAATGATGCGTGGGAATCGCAACAGGCTTTACCTCTCGAGGGATCTCGAGAAGCTTACAACCCCCACCAGGCAGTGTACCTGATCGTTGTAGTATAGTATAGTGACAAGTACCGGGGGATTGATCGTTCAACTTAGAAATAGTGTCGCTAGGATTAGAAAGCCTAAATACTAGTTCTAAAGGTGAGGGATGATTATTTTTTATGTTTTTATATTTTTTAGAAAGCAAGTAAAAATCTCGGGTTTTGGAAGAGTGGGCGGAATTAGTTGCTATTCAACTAACCCAATACTAAGATGCAATCAAAATAAAATACTAGAAATGAAAGTAAACTAATTTATACTAAAGTTGTGAGCAGTAATTGGAGAAAATATGTTTACTTAGATTTCACTACTCCCTAGATATCTTTTACACGTTAATTACTTGTTATAATTGCATGGATGACGGATTGTATTCCTTAATACCATTCATGGGGTGGCACACATAACTCCCCAATTCTATGAGCTCTTATCTCCTCCTACACCATGCCCAGCACAACTATAGGGATTGTAAACAGTGGCTCATGCATTAAATACAACCAATAAAAACCTAGTGCGCGTTGGTTCATGTTTCTTAAGACGTTCAAGCATGTTACCAATTGGAGATCTGCCAGTTTTCTTAAGCCTAACATATAAATCATTCATCCAAGACAAGAATAAACAAGTAATCAACACATAATCAATATCTAGGTTTCATTAGATCTAAGCAAACACAAAAGAGATCTAGCCTAGCATGATGGAATTAAGACAAGAACATGATATAGACAACCAACACATAGACATATTGATTGAATTAGAAGAACACTTATCTTGATTAATCATGCAAGGTATCAAGGGGTTGGAACCCTTGAAAAACCTGTAAAGTTACACCAAAATCGTACTTAGGGTTTCTCCCCAAACTTCTCTCCTTAAATGTGAAAAATTAGAAAACTATATATAGGAAAAGGGGTCTGACGGCGTCAAGACCAAATAGGTGACGCCGTCACCTCGCCGCCAAAACAATCCTCGGACTGCCTAGATCTATATTTGACGCCGTCAAGAACATTGCATTTCCAGGCCGTCACGACTTTAACTCTTGACGCCCTACCTTCATGACGCCGTCAAAACTCTTCTGGGTCGTCATGGACTTTTACTCTTGACGCCGTCAGGAAACTCCTCTTGACGCCGTCATGCACTGTTCCCAGCATGGAAAAATTAAGACTTTGGCGTTTTCTTCACTTTTATGCTCCAAAAACGTCCGAATTGCTTCCTTTTCCAGATTTCACTCCCAAAGTACCTAAAATCACAAAAGGAACGATTTAGGGCAATATTTGATCAAATAAATTCGGATTCGGGCTTAAATGACCCCCTAAAAACGGATCATTTTTCGCCTCATCATATACCCTTACACTTGAGATTTGCTTGTCCTCAAGCAAATGCGCTTTTATTCTACTCAAAAGACAAGTTAGGGGTCATTTAACACTAATATAAAAGTAATTACAACAAATAATCGTTCCACTAAAGACCAATAGACAAGCACGGAGGTCATACACAAGCACCTCACAAATAGTATTTAGATACTCACATCTCTCGGGTGTAATAAAGTGTAAATTACAATATGGAAACGGAAGATATCTCTCACTACCTGCCATAGCAAAATAGATTACCATAGGCTTGGGAAAGGATCAAACCTCCACCACATGGCATAAGCACCTAGGATAAACTATCAAAGAGGTCTTTTAAAGGGTTGTAACGTTAGGTGTAGGGATATGAAATACACGGTTTTGTTGGATAAAGGAAGTTTTACTGGTGGCGAGTTAACAATCTTGGTTAATTACATGTACAATATGGCGTCGCTAAGCCAAGACTAGACTCGATTTAAGCTAATAAATGAGAAATAACAAAAACATAAAATGAACATAGAATGAAAAGGGATGGTAGTCCGTATGTTTTTTTTCTCTTTTTTTTTTCTATATATTTTTTTTCTTTTTTTTTCTTGATTTTTTTTTTTTTTTTTTTTTTTTTTTTTTTTTTTTTTTTTTTTTTTGCATACACTCTTACCCTACCATCCAAAGTAATACATCATAGGGAATGAACATTCCCCTTACACTTGAATCTTTACATACTTTACAATAAACTAAACTAATGACTCGAATTAAGAAAATCAAAACACTTGGAGCACTTTTAAGATTAACGTACATATGGGGGTAATAAAATAATGTTCTTCCCCATTACTCCATAAAATAAGTACTTACCCATGAGTCCCAATCGTCCCAAAACAATATGTTCAAGGATATGACTCGACTTAGCAACCATGTAATCAATTAGATAGTTAACTTAGGGTTTAACAAATAACAATAATGCACTAAAAATGAGCGCATACACGGAAGGCTAAGGCGATTTGGTTGTACATTTAAGTGGGGTGTAACAAATTCCTCCTTTAAGTAAAATGCTTAAAGTTAGAAACGAAAAGATAGGCTCGGAGGGGTGTACTAAAAATGAGTACAACGCTAAGGGTGTGGAAAAAATTAGTTGACTTAACTAGCCAAGTAATATGACTTAAATGGTCAAGTAATTATGATACGGGTTTAACACAAGGGTAATCCTAATGCCTCTTATCATGTAGTAAATCCTACTACACGAATGTAGTCTCACTAGCGGTCTCGGGATGCATCACTAACGCAAGTTCTAGAATCTAAATGCTACCAGTACACTCATAAGCACTAATAATAAATGCTTTTCCTATCAAATCTAAAGGCGAACCTCACATTTTTGGGTGGAAATTTTTTTTGAATATACGGTTATGTGCTAGTCATACAATCTCCTATCCATGAGACGCTTGCTATGGCTAAAGTTTCACTCCTAAATGTTGTAAAAAATTTTAAATTTGACGCTAAAAGTGCACTAACAAGTATTTCTCATAGTTTTATTACACATCTACCATTAAACAAAACAAACTCAAGCGAAAGTGCATATGTAAGGTATCATCTTTTTACCCTCCCCTTACACTTAAGATGAACATTGTCCCCAATGTTCAAGTAAAGAATGTAAAAGTGAAAAAGTAAAGAGAATGAAATCAAATACTCCCCTGATTCGCTCGGTATGGATAATAGGATGGCCAGGTTAAATCTTCTTCCAAGAAAATGAACAATCAAAGCTTCCCTTCCAGAATATAAATCATCTTCTTGTCATACATAACCTGTAAAACCTGACAAAATAGACAAGACAACCTCGCGTAAAATCGGCGGCATCCTATATAAGTTTCTAAATCCTAGAAAACAGGATAAGATATAATGCTTGTGGAATGAAGTTTGCAGATCTCCTGGAGATTATAAAACTTAATAATTCACAAAAACCATAAGACTCCGTTAGAAAAACAAAACCGGTAAAATTCCCAGATTTTTAACTCCTGACGCCGTCAAGAGTAAACCCCTGACGCCGTCAGAATTGACCTGCAGAAATCCTTATGTTAAGTTTCCAGAAAATTTCTGGAAAAACTTGGTCCTACTTCCTGGAAAATCCTGCAAAACTTCATTATGACTCAATACAAGCATTTGACTCTAACAAATACGAATATACATGCTCATTTAATATTGTGGAGAATCATGATCGGTTTGTTTCTTAAAAACATATTTGGGGTTTCCCCTTACACTTATCTTTTGCAAAAATACTTCTAGGTGGAGTCAAGACTAAGCCAAAACAACAAAGTAAAGTATTTCCACTATTTAGTTTAGAAACATGATCTACCAACAATAAAAATAAAGCATGCATACGGAAGCAAATAACAATCAAACAAATAAAATCACACAAAACATGGGTTGCCTCCCAAGAGGCGTTTTTCTTTATTTACGAGTCTTGTAGCTAGACTCAAGGTCATGGGTTACTACGTGACTTCATCATTGGTTCCATTCTCTAGGTCGTCTTCTAAACCAGTTTTGTATTCCGGACCTAGTTGTAAGCATTCTTTATAGAAACCAAGCATCCTATTCTTTACATATTCTACTCCTCTACGTCTATCCTCCTCATTCCTATAATAAGCCGCTTGCTTGTGTTCTTTTTCGAAATTAGAGAGAAGGCGGTATTGTTCAATCTTGTAGGGCATTTGATAGGCAACCTCATCGTTCTCTTCCTTAAATCTAACTATCCCTAAAGTCGGATAATAACTCATCCTAGTGGCTTCAACAAATGGTTTTCCGAATACTATTTGGCTTAGGCAAGCATCTATCACCGGACGAATGTCTTCCACTATCATAAAATCGATTTCATAGGTGAGATTCCCTATAATCACATGTAATCCCTTCACTCTTCCTGCAAAATTACTTATCAGATTCTTACCGGGCATCATCCTAAAATTAAGTTGCTTCTTCATCACCCAATTGTAATAAGTCCTAGTCATGATGTTCACGGGGGATCTAAGGTCGATGTAAGCTTTCCATATATGCATGTGCCCGATATTGCATGGGATGTTAATGTTAGAGGGGTCTCCCATTTTGATAAGGGGTGTGCCGAAGATATATGGTCTCTCGGGACTATCGAATAGATCCTTATGGTACTCCCGTTCTTCTTCGGTGGGCAACTTATCAAAGTATTTTTCTATAGGCTCTACCTCCTCTAACTCCTCTTCCTTGTTAACCTTAACCTCCCTATTCTCATCCTTAACCTCGGCTTCTATTCTAACTTCATCCTGGTCACTCATCTCTATCTCCTTATCTATTGGTTTAATGGTGACAACATTGACAAAGTGGACATGTTTGGATGATGAGGGATCCTTAATTTGGACTCCACTATTGGTGTCCCTAGTGTCCTTCCCAGGTGTGATTAACGCTTGGTTGTTGAGGGCTTTCAACAAGTTGTCAATCTTGTTGGTCATCTCCGTCTGTTGTTGGTTGAATTCGGTTTCAAACCTAGCTATGCGGGCTTCTTGAGATGCCATGAACTTTGACATCAATCCTTCAAGATCGTTGGTACTACCATAGTTGTTAGAAGGATTGTTGTTGAAAGTACGGTTGGATGGTGGACCGTTTGGTTGGTAACGATTAGGTGGATTGGAAGAATTGGGTTGATTTTGCTTCCACCTAAGGTTTGGGTGACTTTTCCAAGAGGGGTTGTATGAATCACCGTAAGTGTTTGGCTCGGGCTTGAAAGTGTACCACTTATCTCCCGCTTCGTCGGTACGCGTGGATGCGTAGTCCGCAAAAGCTGTTCCGGGGAGTTCCACACAATCACGAGTGTCATGGGGACCACTACATAATTCGCATGAAGAAGTGATTTTGTTCACTTGGCTTGAAGACTTCGGAGCTTCGTAAGATTTCATGAGAAACTTGACTTGGTCCTCAAGTTCCATGATCCTACGGTCGGGAGTGCTAGAATTGTTCGAAGGCAAAGATATTGCCTTGACCGTTTTGTTCAAATCACGGGGATCATTCCAACTTTCGTTGTCATAGAGAGCAAGATCTTCTATGAGTTCCCATGATTGTTCCGCACTAAGATCACGTAGCTTACCACCGGCCGATTGGTCAATGGCTCGCCTCGTGGAGATGTCGATATGGTCATAAAAAATTTGGATTTGGAGCCAAAGATCTATGCCATGATGAGGGACTTTTTGGAGTAAGTCCTTGAAACGAGTCCATGCTTCATAAAGAGATTCATTTTGACATTGTTGGAACATCAAGATGTCATTTCTAAGCTTAGTAGTTCTCCCCGGTGGGAAAAATTGAGCAAGGAAACGAGTGGTGAGATCATCCCATGTGGTGATGGATCCCGCGGGTAAACGCTCAAGCCATTGACTAGCTTGGTCCCGTAGAGAGAATTGGAATAGGCGTAAACGGGTAGTCTCTCTAGTTTCAACATCTAGGTCTATGGAATCTACGATTTTGAGAAAGTCCTTAAGATGTTGGTTTGGATCTTTGGAACGAAGTCCATGGAATGCACATCCGCTTTGCACCAACCGGATGGTGTCGGATCGCAAGGGGGTCACATTGGCTCCGGTGAGCTCAATGGTGTTTCGGTAGCCTTGGTGGCTAGGTCGGGAATACTCTCCTAAGGTTCAGGGCCTAAGGGGTTCTAGTGGTGGGTTTTGTTGTGGTGGGATGACGGGTTCAAAGATGTTACCACCTTCCATGATGTCGGATGGTAAAGAGTTACGAACAAAGGCACGAAGAAATGAGATAGACTAAAGAGAACCTAAAAATAAAAATAAAATCTTACTAGAAGGGAATCTAGCAAGTAGACTTAATAAAAAGAAATTCTAACCTAGACAATAACTATTCCCCGGCAACGGCGCCAAAAACTTGATACGTGGGAATCGCAACAGGCTTTACCTCTCGAGGGATCTCGAGAAGCTTACAACCCCCACCAGGCAGTGTACCTGATCGTTGTAGTATAGTATAGTGACAAGTACCGGGGGATTGATTGTTCAACTTAGGAATAGTGTCGCTAGGATTAGAAAGCCTAAATACTAGTTCTAAATGTGAGGGATGATTATTTTTTGTGTTTTTATATTTTTTAGAAAGCAAGTAAAAATCTCGGGTTTTGGAAGAGTGGGCGGAATTAGTTGCTATTCAACTAACCCAATACTAAGATGCAATCAAAATAAAATACTAGAAATGAAAGTAAACTAATTTATACTAAAGTTGTGAGCAGTAATTGGAGAAAATGTGTTTACTTAGATTTCACTACTCCCTAGATATCTTTTACACGTTAATTACTTGTTATAATTGCATGGATGACGGATTGTATTCCTTAATACCATTCATGGGGTGGCACACATAACTCCCCAATTCTATGAGCTCTTATCTCCTCCTACACCATGCCCAGCACAACTATAGGGATTGTAAACAGTGGCTCATGCATTAAATACAACCAATAAAGACCTAGTGCACGTTGGTTCATGTTTCTTAAGACGTTCAAGCATGTTACCAATTGGAGATCTGCCAGTTTTCTTAAGCCTAACATATAAATCATTCATCCAAGACAAGAATAAACAAGTAATCAACACATAATCAATATCTAGGTTTCATTAGATCTAAGCAAACACAAAAGAGATCTAGCCTAGCATGATGGAATTAAGACAAGAACATGATATAGACAACCAACACATAGACATATTGATTGAATTAGAAGAACACTTATCTTGATTAATCATGCAAGGTATCAAGGGGTTGGAACCCTTGAAAAACCTGTAAAGTTACACCAAAATCGTACTTAGGGTTTCTCCCCAAACTTCTCTCCTTAAATGTGAAAAATTAGAAAACTATATATAGGAAAAGGGGTCTGACGGCGTCAAGACCAAATAGGTGACGCCGTCACCTCGCCGCCAAAACAATCCTCGGACTGCCTAGATCTATATTTGACGCCGTCAAGAACATTGCATTTCCAGGCCGTCACGACTTTAACTCTTGACGCCCTACCTTCATGACGCCGTCAAAACTCTTCTGGGTCGTCATGGACTTTTACTCTTGACGCCGTCAGGAAACTCCTCTTGACGCCGTCATGCACTGTTCCCAGCATGGAAAAATTAAGACTTTGGCGTTTTCTTCACTTTTATGCTCCAAAAATGTCCGAATTGCTTCCTTTTCCAGATTTCACTCCCAAAGTACCTAAAATCACAAAAGGAACGATTTAGGGCAATATTTGATCAAATAAATTCGGATTCGGGCTTAAATGACCCCCTAAAAACGGATCATTTTTCGCCTCATCAAGTAACACCCATCTTACATGTTGACCTTGTATTAGAATTAAGGATTTCAGCTGCATATGACCATAGCATTCCATAGTGATCCTCTAAACATGTCTCATATTGCTGTAAAGCCTTAATCTTTCCCCGCCTAGCTTGACTAATAGTCACTTTGCACTTGTATTTCTTTAAGATTAACTCAATAAGAGACCTAACTGTAATATAGGATTCACCATCATCTTTTTAGCATAATTCCTAGCTACCCAGTTGCTTGTTATTAACCTACCATACTGTTAATACAAATATCGCCTAAAAACGTTATTTATATTTTACGATCTTTGCTAAGTTTTGTTAATGACAAAGTATGAACTTTAGCTTATAGTAAAACATCATTTTAGTTGCTTAAGTCTTGTATAACATCACATCAATGTGCATTTATGGAAAGCTTGTGTGTTTGACTATCCATAAAGCTCTTACACATTTTGGAAGCATTCCACGTTGATGTGATCTCTTGAAACTTGTGTGTTTGACTATCTATAAAGCTCTTACACATTTTGGAAGCATTCCATGTTGATGTGATCTTTTGAAAGTTTGTGTGTTTGACTAGAAATAATTTGATGTGATTTCTTGTAAGTTTGACTGTCAGATCTGGCGGAACCCTGGGGGTATATGGGCGGAACCCTTTCTAAGGTTCCGCCGTATCTGCCAGAAGTCTGGTTTGTTTGGGTATAAATACCAAACCACTTGCAAGAAATCACCTATGACTTTAGGACATATATTTTGTAACACCCCCAAAATACCGCAGCGGAAGATTGTGTCATAGGGGTGCTACTTCATAATACAAAGTACAAGTTATAGAAAACGAACTCTAAATGAGACGTTTTGAAAAGTTACCATTCAATTAATGAATTCAAAGTTACAAACATGAGATTCTAAAGTATGATACATAAATGTATACAAAATGTTTTGAATGGTAAATGATAAAAAGCGTAAGTCTTCAGAATATGCAGCTTGACTCTAAGTTCCACGCACTAGCTATCGCCTTACTAACCTGAGATAAACATGCTAAAGTGTCAACACAATGGTTGGTGAGTTCATAGAGTTTGTCTTAAAACAGTTGAAAAGCCTTAAAGAATATTCGCACAGCAAAGGCATCATGAATCCACTCAGTTACAAGTCCCGCCATAAGAGACTTGTAACCTGTGTGTTCACAACCCACTGCTACAATATAGTATGATTAAGACATGTATAAGTTCATCAAAACAATTAAGCAATTAGTAGTGAGTCTCTACTTCATCTCCGAAGACCTCACTTTGGAGCCAATTCCCAAAGACAACTGGGAGCCACTTCCCAAAGAAAACTGGGAGCCACTTCCCAAAGATAAAAGTTTGCTGGGAGCCACTTCCCAAAGATAAAAGATTACTGGGAGCCACTTCCCAAAGATAAAACAGTCATGTATGTATGAAATCAAGTATAATGCAATCAAGTATAAGACAATCAAGTATGAAACAATCAAGTATAAATGTTTTGAGTATTTGTACAAGTAAGCAAGTAGTTGTGCATGTATCCCCCCCAAGAGTTAAAACAAGTATCAAAAAGTAGGGGCTATGACTCACCTTAAGCTTATGTAATGAGAAATGAAAGTGGTAGTCGAATCGCGAAAGTCTCTAAGAGCAGCCTATAATAGAACGTTGCGACTTAAGTTTGTAGTAATGTCTAAGAATACGAAGAATTGCCAATATATGTCTTGCATAATGTTCATGATGTAGTACTTAGTATATAGTGTAAGTCGTTGAATATAAATGGTTTACGAAACATGTATAGGTTTTATATCTCTTACTACCGTTCGGGCCGACATAATTCAGAAGCCATGGAGTAAACGTTCGAGGAGCCAGGACACTTTAATTCATAAATCCACAACTCATCTCGACGGCTTACTTAATGAACTCCTCACATGAGGCTCCCTACTATTGTAGTATTTGATAACATATATATAAGTCTTTTGATCTTTAATAGTTATATGGTCTTTAGCCGTGGCTTTGCCGTGACCTTGGTCATTGTTACCATGGTCTTGAGACTCAACCTTGGCTTTAGCCATGGTTGTGGTTTTGGCTTTAGGTCATTAGACCTCTTGGTCTCATCTAATTATAACAATTATATAGTTACTTTGGTCTAAAAATGGGCTGTTAAAAATTTGAAGAAAATTATCACTTAGAAAGCATTTTCAGGTCTCGAGCTTCTTTACTCCTGAACGAAAACGTCGTTCCAGACAACTTTTGTGTTTTAACTTTTTGATGAATCGGACCAGAAGGGTGACTTTCAAATTGGCAGAATGCAAAACAGTAGGTTATAGGCAGTTTCGGCGTTTTGGTGTCGCTAACTTCTTATGGCCATAACTTTTGACTCGTGTACTCGTTTTAGGTGATTCAAATTGCTATGTTTTCCTTTTGAAGTCCTTTATAACTGTAAGTAAGTGTCAAATATCATAGTTATACTATTTTGGTCGTGGTTCTCCATAAAAATCACTAGTTTGCTTGTTTACTTGTCATAAGTTAACATATGTATACCAATACTTGTTTTATCCATTTTTAAACATCATGAACACAATAACAAGAACATATATAGCATGAAAGAACCATAATAAGCATGAAAAAGATATTGAGCAAGAAAGTGTATAAGGGTTTGCTTACAACTTTTGGCTTTCTAAAGAAAGGAAGTCAAGTATAGAACTAGGACACTAAACCTAAGCTTGTAAACCCTTCACCATAACTCTTGTAACCCTTGCTAGCCTTGATCTAGCCATTGTGAAAACCATTTAACTTCAGCCCTAGTAACCTTGTGTAGCTCCTAATTCAACCATGGAATCACCAAACAAACTTAAGAACTAGGTAGAGAATACTAAGACCTTGAACTTTGTAGTGTAACTTGTATATTGAAGATCAAAGGATCATGGTGCTAGGATTAAAGGGTGTGGCATTTTTATTGATGAGAAAGGAAGAAGAATGAGTTTTCTAAGTCATGAATGAGTTATTTATATAGGCTAGGATGAGGAGGTTAGGAAAGTGTTAGGAAAGTGCCTAAACTTGGTGACAAAGTTGTAAATAAGTATGATCTAATGGCTAAAGTCATGAGATGATGCCACAAGTGTGAATCCCCCCCCCCCCTAGTGGCGGTTCATAAGGGATAAGGGTGACTAGATGAGTAGTCATGGTCTTTGGATGATAATATCCTAAGTATGTAGCTAGTTTTGACTCCGTAAATTGCTAACCGTAAGTTGTTAAGTCACGAAACGTAAAACCGGGTATCCTAAAAATATGAAACTTATAAATATGATAGAACTTATCAATATACTCCATAATAAAATATAAAATGAGTGGTAGGATCTATCGGGTGCTAAAACCCTGCTAAAAACTGGAAACACGGGTCTAAAACGCGTAATTCGCGTAAAACGCTGAACTGAAAAACGTAAAATTCCAAAACTTTTGGAATTGTCCTAAAATGAGAGAAAATCATATTTTTATTGTTTATAATGTTTTATGGACATATCGGGATGCTGGAATGACGTTTAAACCTAAAAGTAAATCTCGGACACGGCTTTGTGATTTTTGCAGAAATGATCCGACGAGCGTCAAACTCTCGGATTATCATTAAAATAGTTTAACTTATGAGAATATGAAATAAAAATTTCTGAGATGAATAGTGAAAAGTGAATAGTAAAAAGTGAATAGTAAAGTGAATAGTGAAATTTTCGGGAATAAAAGTTAACCTGAAATTGTGAATTGTTACATATTTCATATATTCTCTCATCTAACTCAGTAGAAACTCACTTGTGTGACTGTCTTATGTAGCATAGAAGTTCACAAGTTCATCCAAGAAGTAACAAGTTTCAACTCAAGGTTGCAAGACTTGTTAGCTTATCCTTGTGTAAACTTAGTGTAGTTTATACATCATTTGATTGTGTATATTCAAGAATGATCGGTTAGTATTTTAGGCCTTAAAATACATAGTGTGACGGGAGTTGTTGTACCCTTGTAAAAGAACTATCGGGAGTGGTTGTACCCTTGTAAAAGAACTCGACATCTAGCTTAGTGTCGGAAATAGTGGATAGGCGATGTTAGGTTGGTTCTACCTTGAACTAGGACCCGGTATCTAGCTTTGTACCGGATAAAGTGTAAGCGACGATTTTAAAGGTTTCTCCACCCATGAAAGGAGCTTGTGAACTAGTGCTTGAAACTCTCGAGTTGGAAACTCGGGGCGTGGATGTAGGGCAAGGAAAAAGAGTCCTTGTAGCCGAACCACAATAAACAATCGTGTTGTGGTTTGATCGTTTCTTTCTTTGTCTTTACATATTACATATTATCTTTAGTTAGTATCGTTAACTATACGTAAAGCTTTTCAAAGATTAACAAGTAATTTGAGTTTATATCTTTAATTAAACGTAAAGTTTTTAAAAGATAATTAACTTAAAAAGTGGTAAACTATTCAACACCCCTTCTAGTTTTCCACAATTGGCATCAAGAGCTACGTTACTCAAGATCTTTAAAATATATTGTATTTTAAAACTTGGATCGATCCATGGATTTTGAAAATCTCAAAGAAGGGCAACCTATTCAAAAGCCACCGCTATTTGAAAAAGAAAACTTCCTTGAATGGAAAAGTAAATTTGGAAACTATGTGAAATCAATTGATCAAGATCTTTTGCACATTATTTCTATTAGTGATTTCAAACCAACAAAAACAAGTTTTGAAAATCAAAATGATTATCTCAAGTTTGATAAAAACACTAAAGCTAAGATAATGATTTATAAAGCTTTACCGAGAATTGAATATGAAAGAGTGTATTTTTTTCAAACGACAAATGATATTTGGAAAAATATAATCAAATTTCATCAAGGAATATGTCAAGTCAAAGATGATCAATTCGATCTCACACATGAGTTAGAAGTCTTAGAAAACCTAATAGATAGACACTTAGTTGAAGTAAATACATGTGCTACTACTGTAAATGTTTTAAATGAAGGTGTAAGTGAAGATGATTACTTATGTCGAGCTCAAAGTGGCCTTGCTTACGATTCATGGAATGACACGGATGAAGATGAAGCCAACTATCCGGTTTGTGATTCTCAACTAGATAAAACATCAAGCAAGGTACAATTTGAAACCAAACACATTTGCTTTGACACATTTATCCTAGAGTTTTCTAAACTAGAAAATGAGTCTAAAATTTTATGTAACATGGCCCTAAAAACTATCTTTAACAATGAACATTCAAAATCTCTTGTGAACAATCTTGAAAAAGAGATAATGTTAGAAGATAAAATGTCTAGACTTGAAAGCAATATTGAAATTGATCTAGGATGCAAAATATGTCTAGAATACAAACATGAAATTAAAAGGCAAAATGAAAAAGGAAAAATGTTGGCTAAGTTTGAAGAAAGTTCAAAATCCCTTGAAAGATTGTTAAAAAGTCAAAAGTCATTCAGAGATAAAACCGGTTTAGGATTTAACTCAAATGCACCATCAACAAGTAAAGAGCAAGTAAAGTTTGTTGAGCCTAAAAGAGATATTTAGAAATTTCTCAATCTCTAATAGAAGCTTATGATCTAAGAATATCATATTTTATGTTTATCTAACCTCTTTGGATTCATGAGTAATTTAGTTTCCAAACCTTCCTTCATGACAAGATTAAACGCTTAATGATTATCTTCTTTATAATCTATTCATGGAACTCAAAAGGTACACATTTCTTCAACTTACCTTTTATTGTCTTTTCTTGTTATCTTTAAGGTTTATCGTGTGTAGGATTTGTTGTGCATACTCTATGTTGTTCTTTCTTTAGTTAGTTATAACGTAGATTAGCTTCTCCTTGTTTAAAGAATTTCTAAGTTACAATGAATAGGAGATATAAGGTGCTTCAGTTCTTTTAACTTTTGGGAATCGACACGAGATACTCTTGAGTGAGTCTCACTTAATACTTGTCTGCAAGTGAGCTAACTAAGAATGTCCAAAGTGATTAAACAACCAACACTTTTGTGTTGCTTGCAAATCTAGTAAATCAAAACATTTCACAAGCATATGTAACACAACATCTTTTAACACTATATGTTCAATCGTTTCTTAATTTAACCACTTTTTTAATAAAATCTCATATAAGACACACAAAGGAAAATAAACCACATTAAGATACAATGGGATGATTTGGAGAAGATGATTTATAAACATCTACGATTTGCACATCAAATTCGACTCGTAGTCTTTGGATGTTGTATCTCTTGGACATTTACAAAACACGAAAACTTATAGTTTTTTTTTTTTTCTTTTTTTTTTTTTTTTTTTTTTTTAAAGAAACCTAAAGAGTCGAGGAGTCGTTGAATCCAATAGTCAACGAAAGACCACCTCCTTCTAAGATATCATTTTTGGTAGATGATGACTTAGTCAAAAGCTCAACGATGGTAAGACAAATAAGTTTAAGAAAAATAGCAAGAAATATGAACTATTAAAAGGAGATAACATAGATGTCCAAAAATTTATAAGTTATAGTGTCATAACGTTAAGGACAAAAGTTCAAAATGAAAATAACATCTCTCATCTTGTGTCAAGCATTGAATCAAGTTAAATTGACAAGGTCATAAGACTTGAATTATCGATCATAGTTGTAATTAAACAAATTCGATAAAAATAGTTTTTGGACATTAGAGTAAAACAACGATCGAAAATAAATCTTTCAAAATAGATAAAATGAATGTAGTGTCGATCTATGAAAGACTTTTTGAAAACTTAAGCAAGCTCAAAAAACAAGGAATAATCACTCAAAGACATTCCTAATTACTCACAAGTTCACAATGATTAGGTCTTATATGACTTATCAAGAATGAGATTAGTGAATCCGTAGGTAAAACTAAACATAGAGAAATGTTTGGAAGTTTACTTGTTCTTGCAACTATTAGATCCAACATTATGTTTGGTACTTGTCTATGTGCTCGTTTTAGAGAAGATCCTGAAACAATTCTCTCGAAAGAGATTGTTTGGATACATCAAAAGGTACTACACACCTAGGAAAATGGTATCACAAAGGAACGGGAATAGAAACTATAGTGTATGCCAACTCGAATCATGCCAGTGACCAAGTGAATAGAAAATGCACAAGTAGTACTCGCTCTTTTATTAAAAGCTTTAGCACCTCATGATTCACTGAGAAACTAATGACTCTAGTTTTCTCAACAACTCAAGCCAAGTACGCATAAGCCGGAAGAAGCATGTCAACAAACTCCGCTTGAACAAATGCGCGTCAACAACAGAATTTCACCTAGCAACACTCTAATCCCCTTCAAAGGAACCATCAACTAATTGGATTCCAAGTCAACCCAGTAATACTAGATACTTTGAAATTCGACATCACTTCGCTCATGAGAATGTTCAAAATGGAAAATATCTCCAACGAGAAATTATCCAAACAAGACCATAGTTTCAAAATCGTCTTGTACTCTTCCAAACAACAACCATCTAACTCTCTTAGACTCAATTTAGGACCTATGGAACCTACCTCGTAGTTTCGGACGTTAGAATAAAATCAGAAAAAAAATCAAAACAAATCAAAACACTTTTTCTCAGCAAAAGGCAGAACCCTGCGACCAAATGGGCGGAACCCTTTATTTGGTTCCGTCTGGTCTGCCATGTCTGTAGATCAAAGTGTTGTTTAATTTTGAACCAAACACCCCCTAACCATAACTCACAACTCACAAACAACCACTATTCACTCAAGAACATCTTCACACACGAAAATTAGGGCTTTCACTCAATAATTGACTTCTTCATTCAACTTTGTAAGTACTCTTTGCATAATCACTTCCTTAATTCATACATAGGATTTCCATTCATTCATAATAACAATAATCTTAATGTTTATGCATAAAAAATGAAAATCCATGGTTATGAAAAAAAATAGTCATAATTCAAATTAGTTAGGAATTGCATCTTGTTAAACATTATCATGATTTGCCAAACATGTCTAGCAAATTTCTTTAACCAAGAATGATTTTGTTTTCCTTCACATTGTTGAATAGAAAAAAAAAACATTATGTTTAAAAACATCATTTGTATAATGTCTCTTGAATGCTAAGGGAAATAAATAACTAATATGTATTTTCGGGTACATTCAAATGAAGCTATATTGAATTGAGAGCGTTTGGGTTATCTTCTGTTTTATAACAAACCTTACATTATAAAACGTTTTAAGCTTCAAAATGAGTCAAGATAACCACGTCTCTACGTTTTAGCATATAGGAACACATTAAAACATCCACATTGTTGAAGTTGTTAACCTAAACTTAAATGTAAAATTTTGGTGTCTAGGAATCAATATGCCTCCCGCAAATTTCTCCGATCACAAGGATACTCTTAAGTACCTACCAAAACATCATAGGACCAAAGGTCTCACTAAAAATCAAATTGAAACTTTTAAGGGTCTAGAAAAACGCTATGTTCATGAAGAAAGAACCATTGATCCATCCTTCCTAGAAGGAACATCTGTAAAACCCTGAATTTTGAATTCCTAATTGTACGTTTAATTTTGAATTTTTACCTAAAGTTGTAATAATTATTTAGACACCTAAAGTATATATTATGTTATGAAAAAACATTATAAAAACATAAACTAAGATATATAAACCTAATATAAGTTGATACTAATAATAATAATAATAATTACTTTCCTTTCTCTTTTCGAAGATATTGTATATGTTTTCTTTTGGTCCACCCTATCACACGGTTTGAACATTCCACAAATTTCGGCCTATCATCACAACATAACTGTTACACATTAAAAACGAAATCAATGCCTATTATACCTAATTACTACTTGCCTAAATTGGAAGACGCTCCTCACTTAATCTTAGTATAAGGCTTTCTTTTTTTCCTGCCTCTCTTCTCATTCATACGACACAAACACACATATTCTGTCTATCAATCTCATCAATAAGCGGCTGTTTTGTTTACTTGGGATCGAGCTGTGAAACGAATACAAGGAGGCTGTGATTTGATCGTGATCAAGGTGGTGATCGACTGGGATACATTCTGGTTCGAGGTGGGGATTTGTTCATGATCCTTTTGGGTAGTGAGGTGATTAGTTTGGCGTGACGATGGTTCGTTTCGAATAGAGTTTGATTCGTGGGTTTTCTATGCTCTATTTGGTCTCGTCATTTCAGCTTCATAGGTATCATCATGTTCCTTTCGTTTAGCTTTCACACGACACACATAATACTCCTAATCATAGATAAAACATTTTATACGATCATGCAAAGTGTCGTCTCATTTATCGGTAATACAAATAAGATAATATACTTAACACGAAATCATGAAACGCATATGTCGATGTTGTTTCTGTCTTGGACCTTTCAAACCTACTTGTGTGGTGGAATGTTTTTGGTGTTTTGTTCTCAGCCGTGGTCGACCCTAAATACGAATGATACGAGTCCTAATAACTGTTAACAATGATCATGCAAATGATATAGGTCTCATGAAATCTTAAACTTCGTTATTATATGTGTATCAAACATGGTTGTCATACGTCGATCTTTATGTTGTTTTGAGTCTTTCGAACATGCTAGGATATATGTCTTGATCTGGTCTTTAAAATACATTTGGGATCTTTAAAACGTGATCTAAAATCTAGATTAAAAACCCATGCGAAATGAATGGAATGTGCATGTTTGTTTACGTGAATAATGGTTGTGGTATGTGCGACGTTTTGGTCTTTATCTGATTACAAAGCTTGTGCATGGGTGTCTTGGTCGAAAAGAGGGAATTGTTGTGGTCTCGTTATGCATGTGGATGGCTCATTATTGTTGCTGTCTAATAGTGTACATGTTGTGTGTAATTTTGGTGGGTCATACAAGGTCTAAAAGTGTGTGTATAAACTGATTCAAAAAGGAACAAGAGGTGGATTAGGTAATGGTTAAATGGGCAGTCACGTTTAAAGTGGTGTGGGTTGTGAGGGGATTTAAACAAGAGTATAATAGATGCATGTGTATGTTGTGGTTTATACTAAACTACTATTAACAAGTTTGGGTCATGGGTCGGTTTCGTGAAACATTGGTCATTGGTAGTTTTATTTTAGTCTCGTTAAGGGTGAGTTATTCATGCATGTCAGACCTATTTAGATATACGGTTTGTTATATGATGGAAAATGGAAATTTTATATGGTATGCGTATGTGTATGTTAAATGTGAAAATCTATTTTCTTGTATTTTGGCTTGGTGAGTCGGTTGTATTTTTTTGACATATGAGTCTGTTGGGCATGCGTGTGAGTGTCGATTATATTTTGGTCGCCACGGTCTAATCTAATGTCGAGGATACTTTATGAATGACGGGGTCTAAAATTATCATCTTAATATAAAATTATAATATAAACTTTAAAATAATTTTATTCGACATTTTTAATATTAAATTTTGATAATTTATATTTTGACCATAAACTTTACTAAATTGACATGATTAATCCTAAACTATTAAAATTGCCATTTTAACCCTTCAATATTATTAATTGTCCATTATAACCTTAAAGTATTAAACTTATTAAATTGGGAAACTTACTAAATATGGAAACTTATCATTTTCGGAAAGTTACTAAAAATGAAAAGCCGACTAAAATGAGTAATCTAATTTAAAACAAATTAATAATAAGCCAATCATTAATTCGTGTAGATTCACTGAAGAAGGAGTGACTTCCTATTCTTACGTTATGATATGGTTTCATTGGCGGACTAAGGTACAGATATTCTAACCTTTCAGTAAGGTTTCCTATGACTCGTGATCCGTACCATTGCCACTATTATGATTTCTAATCTTTATACGCTTGATATCCATGGTTCATTTGATAATATGATTTCGTATGAAGACTCTTTTTAAAATATAATCTGATGACTTTTGAGAAAAACTATTTTTGAAATGATTTATGTGATTACGTTACGATGCCAGTTTTATATGAAGGTTTTAACGACTTTTATGAAATGTGTTTTTGAAGGAATACTCTTACGCTGAAAAGGTTTTAAATAATTTGCAAAAGTCCTTAATCTGTTTTATTCTCTAAGATTCCTCATGACTTTCTTTAACATCTTTTGATTATTTAACTTCAAATTTGAACTTTTGATTTGAATCTCATGATATGAATCTTTGATTTGAACCTTTGACTTGAACCTTTGCTATGACCCCTTATATGATCCATATTTGATCGATCCATTTTTGTTATGATTTGCTTGATTTTTGTTGCATGCTACAGTTCTTATTCTTATAGCATTTCCTATTTCTATGCCCATTATATGTTTTGCCTATATGTGTTAGACTTATTAGCCAGTCATGGGGAGTCCATGGCCTTGCTACTGATGCACCAGTGGTATTGACACTATCTGTGGAGGTGGGTTTTAGTCCACAGTGTTCCCTTTAAGCTAGCTATTCAGGCCTCTATTTATTATTGTATATGTTTACTTAGCCTAGAGCTTTGTGCATATATATTTGTTTTACATGGGGCGTATGGATGCATCCTAGGTACTTAGTTTTGTATATTTGGTGAATATTTTGGTGTGTGTGTAATACACCCCTTTCACATTTGGTACAATGGAGGTCATGACTCCTATGTACAATTAGTATATATATTCTTGGGCATTCCTATTTGTTCCACTTCTCTAATTTTTATTATCTTGTCATCTGTAATGTGATTAACTTATGCTTGCTTTATTTCTTTTGCTTACACTTATGACTCATTTCATTTCGTTGATTGTTTGATATCCATTATCCGTATTCCTTTGATCATATTCCATGTTTCCGTATTCTTGATTTCTATCTTAGCAGGTTCGCTTGGACCTATGTCGTATTCACATTCGTTTTCCTTTTCTTATTAGTTTTCGTTTGTTTATATCTGTTCACTGGGCTTTTTAAGCTCAGTCGCATTTCTTTTCCTGCGGCAGGTTTTTAGAAGGAAGCGGGGTTGGGTGAAGAGTGCTTAGGAGCTCTTAGTGGACTACATTGTTGATAGCTTCCCATGGATTAGAGATAGACTTAGAGATTTCCTTCTTGGTTCTTTATCTTTTCTTTAGAATTGTTTTGTGCACCTTGTATTATTAATGTATTCCGCTTGCTTATTTTCTGATTTGACCCCATAATGTTACACTTTAGCCCTTTTCGGGTTGGGATGTTACAATTATGGTATCAGAGACAGGTTTGGTCGGTAGATTTAAAACCCGTAGAGCTTAGGCTATGACCTGTGAGTATTAGGCCCACTAGGTTTTGCACCATACGAAACAACCTTTGAGAACTTGCTTTAGGATTTTCACTCTGAAACTTAAGTTATGACCGGTGAGGATTGGGTAGACTATAGGGAATTTGTTTAAGTATCCTTGCTTCCACATCACTCTGATTTGTGCTTTACTTTTAGCCTTTTTAGAATTTCTCCTCCTTGAGATTTGAAACTCATTATTTTGCACAACATGAGATTATTGACCAAGTAAGTTTAGAACGCGTTGAGAATTCTTCAGTAATGTTTGACATTACATAAACTTCATTCCCCTTTGATTTCAACCTCTGATTCATTTGTTAACCATTTAGATGCCTCTTCAGGCATTTTGAGAATTCGTATGACCATGAGGTGTTTGACACATTCTGTGATTTCTCTTACTTTTGTTGAGCTTATTTAAGTCTCCCTACATTTCAATTTCTATGAGAAATCTTGTGGTAATTAATCACGAGTATAGGAATGTCTCCCTCACTTTTGAATGAAAGGTTTGCTATGCTGATCTATCCTTTCTTGGAATGTTAAATTCGATATTGTTCCAGTATGGATTGGTTGACTGAGCATCAAGATGCTAACTACTGTGATACCACGTCTCTCCTTTGATATTTTGAACAACTTTGATTTACTTTCTATCATGATTTCCGATTGTTAAACTTTTGTTATCCTTGCTAACCTAGAAACTCGTACGTTATTTTCGCGGTTGTAAAAATTTTTCCTAGCATCTATTCCAGTTCTCGTGGGATGAATCTCACCATGAGAGTCATTTTGCGATCTGAGATTTTCTAATATATTCCCTGAATGAACCACAAAGATTTACACTAGATTGTGAATTTGCTTTGACCTAGCACTGAAAGATTGTTTAGTCACTACTTGAGGTTGAATATGATTTCCATAAAGGCATGTTTATATGATGCAATTATTATGACGCCTAGCCAACGTGATAATAATTACATCATATAACTTGAACCTATGGGGATCATAGGATATCTTTGAGAAGTGCCTGAGAACAGTAAAAGTTTGATGAGACAGAACCCTATCCGTATAGAACGACGTTTTGCCTGTTTTTGAAACTCCCTATGGATCAGCACCAGTTAAATTAAGAGGACTAAAGGAGTGGCAACCAAAAGATATGAAGTGGTTTGTTTGTCTTAGTGTATCTCCTTGGAGTGCTTCAGTTTTATTCGCGATAAAGGAGGATTAGAGCAGGAGATTTGTACTGACTTCTGGAAGCTGAACCGTATCACAGTCAGAAATCACTATTCTCTAACCCGAATCGACGATGTATGTAATCAACTTTAGTACGCGGAGTTTTTTTTTTTTTTTGATGGAGTGATGTACTAGGTGTGTGTACAAGTTTTAAATTTATAAACACGATTACCGGATCTAGAAATAACACATACGAGCAAGTGAACTCGTCCGTTATAGCAAGATTGAGTTGGTAAGTCGGGATCGTTCGCAGGGATTTGTGAGTGAATCTAAACGTAAGTTTAAAATTAAATCTCTAATTCTAGCGATAATGATTATAAGATAATTCAAATGATTAAAAACTACACTTGCTTAGACTAGTTAACTACTCATAAGAAAAGCATGATTGTGATAACTTCCTTAACATGTTGGTAATTAGAATTAGTTGGTGTTCTAATCTATTGTTTCTACAAGTTAAATCTTCATCAAGATTTCAGTTTATAAAAACAAGCATTAGGTTTGGACCAATCAATTCAAGATCAATTTAAGGTTTATAAAGTTGAATTAACAACCTTAAACGCAAAAATAGTTTCTTGTTTAATCAAATACTCTTAAGAAATGGTCAATACAAAAGGTAACAGAATCATAGACAATAAGGTTACAATTGATTATAAACTACTAAAACTTTCGACCAATTAGGCGTTTATAACCAATTCGATTTGATTAACAAAAAGTATTCTCATTACAATTACACCTTAGTTCCTTTGTTTAGTCAAGAATAATTATGGTGAAAAACAATCTTTCTTAGACAAAAGATTATAACTAGTTGAATGATAACAACCCTTTCGGCCAATGATATTATAAGCAACTAGTTAAACTTGACTAAACAAATGTCACTATGAAACTTTAGTCTAATTGGGTTTTAGAATTACTTGAAATTGAATTAAAACATGTTATCACAATCATAGACTAATCATTTAGTAATTAACATCATCTAAGCAAATGCAAAAAGGTTACTAGCCACTCATAACAAACATGAACATAAACTCAGAATATTGAACATTAGAAATCATAATTAAAGTTACAAATGTTTGGAATATGATTACAAATGAATAGGAAATGATTTCATAAGTGTTGGTGTTGACTTCTTGAGAATTTGACCTCCGGATGTTGACTTTTTGGACTTCCATTGCTTCCTGAATTTTTATGGACGAATTTGGAACTTTTGAGACTAGTAAAGGATTGCTTTGTTATTGGTGAATTGAGTTGTAATAGTTGTGTCTTGAAATGAGATTACAAAGCCTCTATTTATACTACTCCTCAAGCCTAGGCTCATCAATGCAACAACTTGGCCTCCAAGGTGAATAGAAAGACCTAGAATAGCAGAGAGAAAGGACTAGAATCGGGTAGAATGAGATAGAAAACATCTTGCAAAATTTTAACGATTTGACCAACCGCTCGGTAACGGGCTCTGACCGATCAGTTGGTTGTGACCTCTGCGACTAACCGGTCGGTTGGATTCATAACCGATCGGTTGGATGTAACAATTTCCCCTAACCGATCGGTTGGATGAATACCGATCGGTTGCTTGAGTTCTGACAGCAACAAACTTGATCTTTACTTTGGCTCTTCGTTCTTTGTCCAAACTTGATTATTCCTCGAGATGAGAATGACATTTCCTTCATTTTCTTCACTTTTTCCTGTTTTTGGCTACAAATGCTTGCAAACACACTTTGATACGATTATGGGACAAAAGCATATAAAAATAACTGAAAAACATACGAATAACGCCACTAAAAACATGCACAATTTGAGCGTTATCAAATCCGTTTATGGCTTGCAATTTGCCCAAAATTGTATGGTAAATCAACTCGCCATATCCTAAAAAGTGAAAGAGTTGGCTAGCCCGCAAGATTATGGCTTGTGGTAAAGGCAGTGGAAAAACCATAATTGGTAATCAGCTCACCAAGATGTTGACTATTCCATCAAGAGTTGGCTACTCCAGAAGCAAACGGCTTTTGGTAATGACTAATCAAATCTGTTGACAGCTGGTGGTTTGCTCAAAATCACATGGTTATCAGGTGGACCATAGTTCTTACTTGAATCGATACATCTGGCTACTCCAGAAGTGATGGCTTTTGGTAAAGAGTTTCAAATCCATTAAGTTTTCAAAACAGTTATTGCTAGGGACTAGCAATAGTTTAGTGTGGGGGATTGATGAGTGCTCAAACACTCATCATTTTTGGTCAAATCTGAACTGCAAAACATACAAAAACACTCAGTAATGCATCAAAATACTAAAAATATTTCAAAATTGTGTTTTGTATGTTTTAGATGCAAAATGAGTAAAAACAAATGAAAAACGTACAAAGTTTGGAAAATTGGCAGTTTCAGTCCCCCAACTTTCAAAAATTGGCAAAAATAGTCCCTGAGCACTTATTTGGAAAGAAAAGTCACCAAAGGTCCTTTTGATATCATAAGTTGTCATATTTAGTCCTTTGGTGAAAAATCTGAAAAGTTTTGAGAATTTACACATTTGGTCCCTGGAGTTTCAGAAATTGACAGAATTGGTCCCTGGGAAATATTTTTTGATAAAAAGTCAATTCAGGTGTTTGGAAAATCAAAAATTGGCAGAAATGGTCCTTGGGTGAAAGTTTTAAAAAAATTGCAATTCAGTCCCTCAAGTTTCACCAATTGGCAATTTTAGTCCCTATGGGTAAAAAATGGAAAATTACAATTCTTGTCCTCATATTATTGAAACATGGCAGGATTAGTCCTTGTAACAACTTTGAAAGACTGGCAGAATTAACCCATAACTTGGCAGATTTTACATGAATGGTCCTTGGGCTTAAAAGTTTACAAAACCAACAATACCTTTAATTACCCACCTTATTACCCAAAACAAAAATCCGGTCCACCACCCAATCCAATTCCTGGCCCAATCCAACCACCAGCAAATATACTCCTTCCCGTTTTAATATTTCACCCTGGTCAAACTCAAAGTCAAACACTTCCACCTCCTTCCCCACTTGCCCTGCAACACTGTGTTCCCCGTACCTTCACCAACTATGCACATACCCCATTCCTTGTCCCCCTAGCCTCCACAAACAACCAAAACCCATTCAATGCTCCTCAAATCCCTCCAAGTTACCCTAACCTGCCAAATCCTATTTTTCCCGCCAATTTGATTTTCAAGGGTAGAGATCATTTGAAGGCAATCCAAGGGTCAAAAAAGTGTGGGAAAGTCAGAGAAGCTACTCCAGGTCCATATAAGTCAAGAAAAATAGAAGAAGCAAGAGTAGTTAGCTTTTGTAGTTGTAAAAAGGAGTATAGTATGTCGACTTAACTTCTTTATCAATTCCAGTTTGTACAATTAGCTTTAGAAGTGTAATCTCAGTTTAATGTTGTTAATTTCAAGTTTCTAAACAAGCAATTCCAAGTTTACTAATTGTAATTCAGAATTTGTATTTTATTGTTAGTAAAAATCTCATGTTGCTTTAATCCCATTAAAAGTTAATAGTTATTGTTTCAATAGCTTAAATTAAGTTCCAGTAAGCCTTGGCAAGTTATTTTTGGCATCCAAACTAGTTTCAACTTAAATTAGCAAAAATTCCAAAAAATTCAAGAAAAATAAAAAAAAAATCTCAAACCAGTTTTAAGAAGAAGGAAGCTTGGAACATGGTGGAATGTTGGATTGTTACGATTGTAATGTCTCATAAAAGCCATAAGGTTGTGGCTTTGTACCCTGATCATCTGTCTCAGATTGAATTTCAATGTAAGCAAGTTCCAATTTTTTTGCATTCACTGTCATATGCTTTATTTGTTACTCACTTCATCTTATTTAGGCTTATTAAATGATAGTAAAAGTTAAGAATTCAGTTTCATGGCTTAGGTTGTAGGATTGCTTCATTAATCACCAATTTCAGTTTTATAAGGGGTGTTTGGATTTATTGGTTTATGGGTGTTAAAGGTTGTTTTAGTTGATATGTTTGGTTTAGACACTCCACTTTAGGTTCATAGAAGATGTTTTGACTTTAAAATCCAGGTCCTTTTTGAACCAATGTCCAAATCAACCCTCACTCACCCCAACAGCCCATCTGTTGGAGTTTTGGTATTCCAAACCCTTGATTTCAATGAAAAAGTAGATTAGATTGCTTGATTTAGCTCCCATTAGGTTTAACAAACATGTATTAATAAATTAGAAGCTTTGAAATTCACAAAAGTCAAAATAGCTAAGAAACTCAGAAAGTCAAAATCACATTTTTCAGAAAAAAACCAAATCTAGTAGGATTTTTGTAGAATTTTGTGTTTGCTTTCAAGCTTTGAAACTTGTTTCTAATTAAAGCCCCCCAGCTCAACTCTTGAATCCCACAATTTTTAGATTTTTGAGATTTTTCCCCTGGGTCCCACAACCCAAGAAACAAGGCTGCAGGGAAGTCCCTTGCCCTGCTGCAGCAGACCTCACCACCACACCACCTCCTTTGGTGGTGGTTTCTGGCCACCACAGTGGTCCCACAGCCCCCATCCTTGGTTCTTAGAACTCACCTCCTACCCCTCTCTCCATTTCAACCATTCATTTGACCTCAAACCTTGTGGACCCTACTAGGAATTACCTCATAAATTTGTCCCATTTTCAGTTTTGAAATAAGTAGTCAATTGCTTAATCTTGGCTTATTTGCTTATTTAATGGAACAATTCCTTTGATTCTTGCTTAAACATGTTCACTTAACTCATTGGAACCAGAATCTACCTTTGTGGGTCCCACTTAAGCTCATTTGAGCTTATTTTCTTATTTGGCCAACAATAGTCAACTGTCAAGCAAATAAGCTTCCAAAGTGCTTATTTTTTATTTTCAAAAAAGTTGTTTTTGTAAAAGTTAGTTGTTTTTAGGTATAAAATAGTATTCCACAAGAAAAATCCAGAAAAAACAATTTAATTTCAAGTGATAGTTTCTATTTAATGTAATTTAAATTTTAATTTTCATTTTTAGATTTTTATTAATCAACTTACATTTTTATATTTTTATTAATTACCTTTTACCTTAAAGTATTTTTAGTAATTTTATCAGATTTTTATATTATCATTTGGTATTTATTATATTTAATATTAGTTTTATTAGTAATTAATTAATATTTAAGTTTTAAATAGCATAATTAGTTTTTATAAAGTAAACCCTAGTTTTTATATTTTTTCTAGCTTTTATATAATGTAAAATAATTTTAGGAATTTTCTTATAATTTTTACTGTTCATTTTCTATTTTTTTAATTTAAATAGTTTAATTAGTAATTAATTAATATTTAATATAATAATTAGTAAAATAGTGTAAAAACTTATAAAATAAACTTTTTATAATTTTTTTAGGATTTCTGTGATGGTTAATTAGATTTTTAAATTTTTTCTTAATTTTCTAAGTTAGTTTGTTATTTTTAATAATTTAAATTAGTTAAATTAGTTAAGTAATTAATAATTAGTAATTAATTAATAATAAATAATTAAATAGTGTAAAAATTTATTTTCTTTTTCTAAAAATTTTCTTTTATCCTTAGGTTTGCAAAAAAGTCATTTTCACCCCCTGGGACTTTTCAGATTTCAGTTTTCACTTTTTATTTCGTACGTTCACGTAAGTTTTAATTAAACGTACACGTTTTAGGTTTTTAAACGCTTTTAGGTATCTAGTTTTCACGTAATCATTTTCATAGCTTATTTAAGCTATTTTGTTTCATAAATCCTTAGTTTAAATCACTCAATCACATTTATCTTTTTCCCATTCAAATTCACCTGATCACAAATTCGTTTAAATTACCATCACGCCTCATCGGGACATAACGACCCGGGGAAACCACTATACTTCCACGGAGATTGACTCTTAGGCAGTTTGACTTGGTTGACCATTCTTTGGTCAATTTAAGTTGACCGTTTGGAGCCAATCAAATTTTGGCGCCGCTGTCGGGGAGGTTGTGCGTGTTATTCTAAACTGTTTTACAGATTAGTGAATCTGGATATACACTCATTGTATATTTAACATCCTTTGTTCATATTTTCTCATTACAAAAACAAAACAGTTCCCGAAAACATTTTAAAATCAGTTTTCAACGAACACAAAAACACAAAAAGATTTTCTTTCTTATAAAATGTTTTTCAAAAACAACAAAAATATCCATCTTTACCCTCCTACCTTTTGATTCTTTCCTTTACCCTCTATCCGTTTGATTCTAACTTCGTTACCCTCTAAAAATGTTTAATTCTTCTCTTATCATCCTCTCATTGTTTGATTCTCCACTATGATCGATTCCCCACCATATAGTCCCCATGATCCTCGGACCATGGAGGATCTCTATCGTCCAACACTTGACGGTAGAGGAAGACCGATCACTCCAACATCAGTCCCTGGAACCAATTTCATATTGAAAATCACATGGTTCGACTGATCCGGCAAAATTGCCAATTTCACGGATTTCAAGATGAGGATGCAAACGAGCACCTAAACAAGTTCATAACTATCACTCAATCCATGAAACAAAAAGGAGTTTCTCAAGATAACATTCGTCTGAATCTATTTCCATTCTCTTTATCCCACAACGCTGAATCTTGGTTTTATTCTCTCAAAACCCACTCAATTAATACTTGGGAAGAGATGTTCCTCAAGTTTCTTTCAAAATACTTTCCACGTTCTAAAACGGTGCAACTTAGGAAAGACATCCTGAATTTCCAACAATTGCACATGGAATCCATATTTGAAGCTTGGGAAAGATTCAAATCTTTGTTACGAAAATGTCCAGATCACAAAATTTTGCTTCTTGATCAAATCCTAACCTTTTATCATGGTATAACTTCAATTGATCGAGACAAAATCATGTTGGCTGCCGGTGGTAATCTTATGCGGAAAACTCCACAAGAAGCTTATGATATAATCGAGAATATGACAAATCATCACTATCAGTGGGATACTGAAGTTCATTATCACTTACCACTGATTTGAGTGCTCATCATTCCGATTACATTCCCGCTGAGATTGCTCAATTTGAGGTCCTTGGCAATCACAAAAGTTATATAAACCAATATTGCCAACAAGGACTAGGTCATCCTAACACTATTCACTTTTCAGATTCTGATGAGAGTGATGAGGATGAACCTTCAGAAGTTCATACATCGATCCTTCCTTTGAGTGGCAATCCCACTCCGATTTCTGAACCGACCATTCCCGACTCTTCCCCCTCCCTTACACCAGTTGAGGGAGATGATCGTCTCTTGGAAGATGTCGATGCTTTTCTTGTTGAAGAAGATTTAATTTCTCCAGAAATTGATGATTCTTATCTTGATCCGGAGGGAGATATCCTTTTTCTTGAGAAATTGTTAGACGAAGAACTGTCACTTTCTCTTCCTCCGAAGATCACTATCAAGGATAGTGATGAGTTTGAAACGAAGACTATAATGGACGAGGTGCAAATTTATAGCCCACAAAGTACCGCACATGTCCCACCTCCGTATATCCTTCATGAATTAGAGCTAGAGAATTTCACTTCTATCACTGACTCTCTTCTTGAGGAGTTCTCCGATGAACTCGCTCATATTGATCCCATCCCACCAGGGGATGAAAACTTTGATTTTGAATCAGATCTAAGAGAGTTAGAACTTTTGCTCACTCGTGATTCTTTGATTGATTCTTCTTGTCCCAAGGAGTTCTCTGATGAACTTACTCACATCATATCTCCACAAGAGTGCAATCAATCGTATTTTGATCTTGCGAAAGATCATGACTCGGAGGGAAGCATACTCTCTCATGAGAGTTTTCTCATTCATGACAAAATTCCTACCCACCCTCCCGTGATGTTTTTAAATGACAAATTTGATAATGATGACGATTATCTCATAACTGTTATTAAGATCTTTCTTCTGGTTCTCACATTTAATGTGACTTCTCCTCTTCTTCACTCCTGTGGGAGTGAGGATACCATCTTTGACCCCGGCATTTCCATTTATCATCATTTTGAGCCAGGGTCTGTATATCTCATCGGTGTGGAACTTTCACGTGCTTAATGTTTGTCCAAACATCTTGAATGAAAGTCCGATGGAGATTGTTTCTTCCACATCTTGCTTCCCCAAGAACAAATGAATTCGGGGTCGAGTCAAGCTAGCGACTCAGTAAACAAAAACAGTAGCATGCTTATATGGTTTTCACCCTAAATGTGGGGGAGTTACCCCTACTGTGGTTACCAATAAAGTGAAAAAGCAAAAATGGTGTTTCCACATTTAGATTGTAATGTTGCCCTTTTACGTTCAAAATGTCGGCATAATAGCCGGGACTTTGAATATTGAGGACAATATTCATTCTAAGTGTGGGGGGGGGGGGGGGAGGGGGGTATTCTAGCGAATTTGATCACATTTTACTATCTAGTACCCCCGTTTTTGGCCAAAATCTCAAAATTTTAAATTTTTTTTCACTTGAGTTCAAAATTTTTTTTTGGTTATCAGTCCGCCTTGTCTAACCGACAAAAGGATTGGCTAATCCAGGATCAAACGGCTCTTAGTAAAGATATATCAAATCCGTTTATGGCTTGCAATTTGCCCAAAATTGTATAGTAAATCAACTCGCCATATCCTAAAAAGTGAAAGAGTTGGCTAGCCCGCAAGATTATGGCTTGTGGTAAAGGCAGTGGAAAAACCATAATTGGTAATCAGCTCACTAAGATGTTGACTATTCTATCAAGAGTTGGCTAGTCCAGAAGCAAACGGCTTTTGGTAAAGACTAATCAAATCCGTTGACAGCTGGTGGTTTGCTCAAAATCACATGGTTCACATGGTTATCAGGTGGACCATAGTTCTTACTTGAATCGATACATCTGGCTACTCTAGAAGTGATGGCTTTTGGTAAAGAGTTTCAAATCCATTAAGTTTTCAAAACAGTTATTGCTAGGGACTAGCAATAGTTTAGTGTGGGGGATTGATGAGTGCTCAAACACTCATCATTTTTTGTCAAATCTGAACTGCAAAACACACAAAAACACTCAGTAATGCATCAAAATACTAAAAATATTTCAAAATTGCGTTTTATACGTTTTAGATGCAAAATGAGTAAAAACAAATGAAAAACGTAGAAACTTTGCAAAATTGGCAGTTTCAGTCCCCCAACTTTCAAAATTTGGCAAAAATAGTCCCTGAGCACTTATTTGGAAAGAAAAGTCACCAAAGGTCCTTTTGAAATCATAAGTTGTCATATTTAGTCCTTTGGTGAAAAATCTAAAAAGTTTTGAGAATTTACACATTTGGTCCCTAGAGTTTCAGAAATTGACAGAATTGGTCCCTGGGAAATATTTTTTGATAAAAAGTCAATTTAGGTGTTTGGAAAATCAAAAATTGGCAGAAATGGTCCTTGGGTGAAAGTTTTAAAAAAATTGCAATTCAGCCCCTCAAGTTTCACCAATTGGCAATTTTAGTCCCTGAGGGTCAAAAAATGGAAAACTATAATTCTTATCCTCATATTATTGAAACATGGCAGGATTAGTCCTTGTAACAAATTTGAAAGATTGGCAGAATTAACCTTTAACTTGGCATATTTTACATGAATGATCCTTGGGCATAAAAGTTTACAAAACCAACAATACCTTTTACTACCCACCTTATTACCCAAAACAAAAATCCAGTCCACCACTCAATCCAATTCCTAGCCCAATCCAACACCACCAGCTCACCAACAAATATACTCCTTCCCGTTTTAATATTTCACCCTGGTCAAACTCAAAGTCAAACACTTCCACCTCCTTCCCCACTTGCCCTGCAACACTGTGTTCCCCCTACCTTCACCAACTATGCACTCACCCCATTCCTTGTCCCCCTAGCCTCCACAAACAACCAAAACCCATTCAATGCTCCTCAAATCCCTCCAAGTTACCCTAACCTGCCAAATCCTATTTTTCCCGCCAATTTGATTTTCAAGGGTAGAGATCATTTGAAGGCAATCCAAGGGTCAGAAAAGTGTGGGAAAGTCAGAGAAGCTACTCCAGGTCCATATAAGTCAAGAAAAATAGAAGAAGCAAGAGTAGTTAGCTTTTGTAGTTTTAAAAAGTAGTATAGTATGTCGACTTAACTTTTTTATCAATTCCAGTTTGTACAATTAGCTTTAGAAGTGTAATCTCAGTTTAATGTTGTTAATTTCAAGTTTCTAAACAAGCAATTCCAAGTTTACTAATTGTAATTTAGAATTTATATTTTATTGTTAGTAAAAATCTCATGTTGCTTTAACCCATTAAAAGTTAATAGTTATTGTTTCAATAGCTTAAATTAAGTTCCAGTAAGCCTTGGCAAGTTATTTTTGGCATCCAAATTAGTTACAATTTAAATTAGCAAAAATTCCAAAAAATTCAAGAAAAATAAAAAAGAAAATCTCAAACCAGTTTCAAGAAGAAGGAAGCTTGGAACATGGTGGAATGTTGGATTGTTATGGTTGTAATGTCTCATAAAAGCCATTAGGTTTGTGGCTTTGTACCCTGATCATCTGTCTCAGATTGAATTTCAATGTAGCAAGTTCCAATTTTTTTTCATTCACTGTCATATGCTTTATTAGTTACTCACTTCATCTTATTTAGGCTTATTAAATGATAGTAAAAGTTAAGAATTCAGTTTCATGGCTTAGGTTGTAGGATTGCTTCATTAATCACCAATTTCAGTTTTATAAGGGGTGTTTGGATTTATTGGTTTATGGGTGTTAAAGGTTGTTTCAGTTGATATGTTTGGTTTAGACACTCCACTTTAGGTTCATAGAAGATGTTTTGACTTTAAAATCCAGGTCCTTTTTGAACCAAAGTCCAAATCAACCCTCACTCACCCCAACAGCCCATTTGTTGGAGTTTTGGTATTCCAAACCCTTGATTTCAATGAAAAAGTAGATTAGATTGCTTGATTTAGCTCCCATTAGGTTTAAAAAACATGTATTAATCAATTAGAAGCTTTGAAAATTCACAAAAGTCAAAATAGCTAAGAAACTCAGAAAGTCAAAATCTCATTTTTCAAAAAAAAAACCAAATCTAGTAGGATTTTTGTAGAATTTTGTGTTTGCTTTCAAGCTTTGAAACTTGTTTCTAATTAAAGCCCCCAGCTCAACTCTTGTATCCCACAATTTTTATATTTTTGAGATTTTTCCTCTGGGTCCCACAACCCAAGAAACAAGGCTGCAGGGAAGTCCCTTGCCCTACTGCTGCAGAACTCACCACCACACCACCACCTTTGGTAGTGGTTCCTGGCCACCACAGTGGTCCCACAGCCCCCCTCCTTGGTTCTTTGAACTCACCTCCTACCCCTCTCTCCATTTCAACCATTCATTTGACCTCAGACCTTGTGGACCCTACTAGGAATCACCTCACAAATCTGTCTCATTTTCAGTTTTGAAATAAGTAGTCAATTGCTTTATCTTGGCTTATTTGCTTATTTAATGGAACAATTCCTTTGATTCTTGCTTAAAAATGTTCACTTAACTCATTGGAATCAGAATCTACCTTTGTGGGTCCCACTTAAGCTCATTTAAGCTTATTTTCTTAATAGTCAACTGTCTAGCAAATAAGCTTCCACAGTGCTTATTTTTGATTTTCAAAAAAGTTGTTTTTGTAAAAGTTAGTTGTTTTTAGGTATAAAATAGTATTCCAAAAGAAAAATCCAGAAAAAACAATTTAATTTCAAATTATAGTTTCTATTTAATGTAATTTAAATTTTAATTTTCATTTTTAGATTTTTATTAAGCAACTTACATTTTTATATTTTTATTAATTACCTTTTACCTTAAAGTATTTTTAGTAATTTTATCAGATTTTTATATTATCATTTGGTATTTATTATATTTAATATTAGTTTTATTAGTAATTAATTAATATTTAAGTTTTAAATAGCATAATTAGTTTTTATAAAGTAAACCATAGTTTTTATATTTTTCCTAGCTTTTATATAATGTAAAATAATTTTAGGAATTTTCTTATAATTTTTACTGTTCATTTTCTATTTTTTATAATTTAAATAGTTTAATTAGTAATTAACTAATATTTAATATAATAATTAGTAAAATAGTGTAAAAACTTATAAAATAAACTTTTTATAATTTTTTGGGATTCCTGTGATGGTTAATTAGATTTATAAAATTTTTCTTAATTTTCTAAGTTAGTTTGTTATTTTTAATAATTTAAATTAATTAAATTTGTTAAGTAATTAATAATTAGTAATTAATTAATAATAAATAATTAAATAGTGTAAAAATTTATTTTCTTTTTCTAAAAATTTTCTTTTATCCTTAGGTTTGTAAAAAAGTCATTTTCACCCCCTGGGGGTTTTCAGATTTCAGTTTTCACTTTTTATTTCGTACGTTCACGTAAGTTTTAATTAAACGTACACGTTTTAGATTTTTAAGCGCTTTTAGGTATCTAGTTTTCAAGTAATCATTTTCATTGCTTATTTAAACTAATTTGTTTCATAAATCCTTAGTTTAAATCACTCAATCACATTTATCTTTTTCCCATTCAAATTCACCCAATCACAAACCCGTTTAAATTACCATCACGCCTCGTCGGGACATAACGACCCGGGGAAACCACTATACTTCCACGGAGATTGACTCTTAGGCATTTTGACTTGGTTGACCATTCTTTGGTCAATTTAAGTTGACCGTTTGGAGCCAATCACACCGCACGAAAAAGGAATAAGATATAATTCACTCGAAACACTCATTTTTGGGTGAAGTATAAGAGAAATCACAAACATTGCTCAGTCATGATTTAAATATTACCATAGGCTTGTTCAAGAAACATAACTACACCGTAAAGGCGTAAGCACCAAGTATTCATATCAAAGAGGGCTTTTATTCGGGTTTAAGTCTAAAAAGGGATAATAAAGACTTTCATTCAACTATCTTATGTAAATTAAAATAGATCACTGGCGCGAATTCTTGTATCAACACAATTGATGGTCACCAAGGATATTCTTAGATTGCCGGTGCATTGTTATTTCCACAAGAAATCGGATAGTCACTATATGTAATTGATTGGGTCTAAACCGTCAGATATTATTGACCAAGGTCAACAAGTCAAAAACAGCTTAGAATTAACACTCCGTAGATAGTACAGTGTTTCCCCGGGTCGTTAAAGTCCCAGCGAGATTGAAATGGTGCTTTGGGAATCGTTTATGAATGAGTGGCACTGAGGACAGTAGTCGGATGATGTGGAATTGGTATTGCTACTGTTATTATGGTATTTGTAAACAGATATAATATTCACAAAAATCAGATACCAGATATATGCACGTATTCACAATTTAGATTTACGCAATCGGACTGAAAAAGTGGGATTTTGGTATTTAACAAACTACAGGGGGTGCTTTTGACACTTTTTAAAACTTAAAATTAAAAATGAAAATGAAATTATAAAACTGATTAAAATATTATTTAAATATTATTTAATTAATAAAACGATTTAAAATCTAAATTAAATTCTAATTCAAATTAACTAATAATTATAACTACTACAAATTAAACTAAAAATTTGCAAAAATTATTTATAAACTTAAATTAGAACTTGAAGAAAGTATAAAAAATAAAAATAAATATTTTTGTCTTTTTATGGGTTTTTTATAAATTAAAAACTATTTAACTAAATTAAACTAATTAAATTACTTTTAATTACTATTAATACTAGATTAACTTAGAAAATTATAAGAAAATATATATAATTACTTAACCATCACAGGAATCCTACAAAATTATAAAAACGCTAAAAATTATGTTTTAAGATTAATCCACTAATTATTTACCTTTTAATTAACTTAAGTCTAATTTAAACAATTAAAATAAGAAAAATGGAAAATGAACATTAGAATTTCAAAATATATTTTCTAAAAGTCTATTATACTATATTAGAGCTAGGAAAAATATAAAAACAAAGTTTTACTTTCTAAAAGCTAAATATGAGATTTAATACTTAATATTAATTAATAATTAAGAAAACTAAAATTAAATCTAATAAATACTAAATGACAGAATAAAAATCTAGAAAAATTACTAAAAATACTTTACTATATAAGGTAATTAATAAAAATATAAAAATACTAAATACTTAATTAAAATCTAAAAATGAAAATTAAAATTAAATTGAATTAAATAGAAACTATCACTTATTTTAAACTTGATTTTTTTTTGGATTTTTCTTTTACAAACTAACTTTACCACTAAAAATAGAAAACTTTTGTAAACACACTTTGGAAAATAGCTTATAAATAAGCTATAAGCACCCCCTTTGGCTAGACAGTTGACTTTTGTTGACTGTTTAGACAAATAAGATCAAATGAGTGAAGGTGGGGTCCACAATGATGGAAATGGGTACAAACAAGCTCAACAATCTCAAATAAGCCAGAAACAACAAGAATTGATCACAAATAAGCTGTTGAGATCAAAATAAGCAATTATGCAAATTGAATATTAACACAGATTGGGGACAGACTTGAGGGGCTAAACCAGGTGGGGTCCACTGAGTCTTAGGTCAAACCAAGAGTCAATACTTGATCTCTGGTAGGAGGAGGGTTGTCCAAACCAAGAATGAACCTCTGGGGTCCACTGGGTTAAGCTGCAGCCACCACTAAAGGTGGTGGTGTGGGAGAGGTCTGCTGTGCACAGGGCAAGGGTCTGCCCTGCAACTCACTTCCAAGGCTTGTGGAAGCTTGAAGAAAAATCACAAAATTGAGCCAAGTATTGGAACCTAAAGATCAGCTGGTAGATTAAAGCTACAATAAGTTTCTGCCTTTAACTCTCATCCCATAAATCATGAAAATTCTTGGAGTTTTTGCAAAAATCTGAGAAGATGAAATTTGACTTTTTGATGAAAACTCAAACTTTGACTTTGATGAAATTCCAATGACTCCTACTAATCCAAAGTGATGTAATAAGATGTACTTAAGCTAATTTACTCTATATTAACTACTTATTAAGCTAATGAGATGATTTTGAACACAAAAATTATCACAGTTACTGTGAGAGGCAAGTCTTTGAGATTTTAACTTTGGACTAAAACAACAACTGGTTTAAGACTTTATAACTATCAAATAGGACTATGGTATGCTGTCTAAACTATTGTTGCCTTCTGGGATCCACAAAAACACACCCAACTAGACTAATCCAAACACCCCTAATCTTGGACTGTTTTATGAATTTTAGAGCAGATGATCACAAGGGTATGCAAGCTTAATTCCTAATCACCAATTATGACTAATATGGCTTATTTAAGTACTTGAAAACAGATTTCTACTACAACAACACCAGTATACTACATAAACTATTATGGCAGTTAAATCTAAATTATTAAGTAACTATTTAGTCTAACAAACAAGCTATTGATATTAAGCTAAAATTAACTTAAACAACTATCAATTAACACAAATAAACACAGATTATCAAATTAGCAACAAGTAATCAGATAATATTAATAACTAAATTTTTAAGGGAACTTTTAAATTGGCAAAAGCTTACAAGATACCCCTAGCTTGAACAAGGGGCTTCTCCACAGAAGCCTATCTTTAAATAGGCTTAATCCAATCCAAGCTCTGCTCCTTAATGCTCTCTAAACCTGAAAATAAACTCAAAAAACAAACAGTTGACCAAGGTTGACTTTTCTTGTATTTTTAGTTTCCTTATAATATTACTGGATTTTAGAGTCTCTAAAGCTTGAATAAGCTTATTGGAACCTATGTGACTTATTCTCAGTCCATAATTCAAACTCAAACACTAGCAGCCTATGATCCAAACTAATGTATGAAACTTGAAATTTGCATAAACAAAAGAAATGGAAGAAACTTGCTTATATTAATTTGAAAAGAGTAATAGTACACTGAATTGATTAAAACAAATGCTTAAAAGCTTCTTGCTAAACTACTATTGAGAAATAAACTTATACGACTACTAATACACTAAAAAAACTAGACTAAGCTTCATCTTGCATCTCTTTCCTTTTATAGCCACGAATTAGGGTTTCTTGCATCCTACTCATCATTTCCCACCTCTCTCTGATAACTTTGGTCCATTCACAAGGTGCCACGTATTTTGGCGGGAAAGTCTTTTTTTGTAATTTGACTCTGGTTCAGGCAATTGGGGGGGGGGTGGCAGCATTTATTGTGGTGGCTTAGGTAGGTGTAGGGGTATGGGTTAGTGGTGATGGGATGGGCAAGTGGTGGGGTGGAGCTGCAATACCAGGGGAGAAGGAGATGGAGGTTTGGCGGTTTTGAGGTGTTTGACTGGTATTTGACCAGAGAGGGTCAAAGTTTGACCCTGGGTATTATATAAAACGGGGGTGTGGGTGGGCTGAGGTTTCAATGGGCCTAAGAACCGGGCTTGTGTTGGATTGGTTTGGTTTATGGGTTAATATTATTAGTTGTAGGATCCGGTTTAGGTTTTTAGTTTACACAAGGACCTCTTTTGCAATTTGTCGAAAGTTTGAGGGCTGGAATTGGCATGTTCCCAAATTATTTCAAAGGGTGAAATTTGCCATATCATGAATAGTATAAGGTCCTTTGATGATTTTTCAAATTTATTTTCACCAGGGACTAAAACCGTCAATCTTTCAAACTTCAGGGACCATTTGTGTAATTTTCACCAAACTTTCCACTAAGGACCAATCCTGTCATAAAAGGTTAGTGCAAGGACAAAATTTGTTTTTCTCAAAGTTTTTCATATCCCAAGGACCATTTTTGACAATTTTCAAAGTTCAGGGACTAAACTTGACATTTTTGTGAAACTTTTCACCAAAGGACTATTTATGTAACTTTTTGATTTATAAGGACCTTTGGTGACTTTTTCAAGTTTTTAGAATGACCAGGGACTAGATTTGACAACTTTTGAAAGTTGGGGGACTGAAACTGCCAATTATACAAACTTTGTGCGTTTTTCATCTGTTTTTGGTATTTTTGCATTTGAAACATGTAAAACACTTTCCTGGGATATTTTCACTATTTTGATTCATTATTCAGTGTTTTTGAATGTTTTGGCAGCTCAGAAATGGTAAAAATGATGAGTATTTACACACTCATCAATCCCCCACACTAAAACATTGCTAGTCCCTAGCAATATTTTGAGAAAAACGTGATGGATTTGAAATTCTCTTTACCAAAAGCCATCACTTCTGGAGTAGCCAGGTGTAAGAACTGTGGCACACCTGATAACCGTGTGATTTTGAGCAAACCACCAGCTGTCAACGGATTTGATTAGTCTTTACCAAAAGCCGTTTGCTTCTGGACTAGCCAGCATCTTGGTGAGCTGATTACCAATTATGGATTTTCCACGGCCTTTACCACAAGCCATAATCTTGTGGGCTAGTCGACTCATTTGCTTATGAGGATACGGGGGAGCTGAGGAACCATGCAATTTTTGGCAAATTGCAAGCCATCAACGGGTTTGAGATGTCTTTACCAAGAGCCGTTTGCTCCTGGACTAGCCAATCCATTTGTCACTAAGACTTTGGCGGACTGATTACCACAAAAATTTTGAAATAAAGTGAAAAAATTTTGAAAAATTTAGGCCTAAAAATGGGGGTACTTAGAAAGTTTTGTGATAAAATTCGTAAGAATTCCCCCTCCCCCCCCCCCCCCCCCCAGACTAGAACTGAATATTGTCCTCAATATTCAAAGTCCCGGCTATTATGCCGAATCTCTGAACAGAAAAAGCTAATATTCGAATCTAACTGTGGAAATATCGATTTTATTTTTCACTTTATTTATCTGTACATACAATCTTTTTTTTTAATCTTATATACATATTTACTTTTCAACAGGTGGGGGACGGCCACTCCCCCACACTAGGGTGGTAGAAAGTAGAAAGAAGTCAGAAATACGGGTGAAAACCCATATATGTTGCTAATTTTTGTTCACCGAGTCACTAGCTTGACTCGATCCCCGAATTCATTGGTCCATGGGGAAAGTTTGGAGATCCGGGACAACCATGGGTGGTATGTCCTCTCCAAAATAATGTTTCAATCTATGACCATTTACTTTGAAGTTGGGACCTTCGGGTTGAGATAACTCAACAGTCCCGTATGGATATACTTTAGCAATAGTGAATGGTCCAGTCCATCGGGTTTTTAATTTCCCCGAGAAGATCTTTAATCTTGAGTTGAAAAGAAGGACTCTGTCACCGACGTTGAAAACGCGATTCTTAATCTTAGAGTCGTGGATCTTCTTTGTCTTTTCTTTGTAGATCAAAGAGTTCTCGTAGGCTTGATCACGAAGTTCGTTTAATTCATTGAGTTGAACCTTACGGTGATCACCCGCTTTATGAAGGTCGTAGTTTGCATGTTTCAAGGCCCAGTAGGCTTTGTGCTTGAGCTCGATCGGTAAATGACACGCCTTCCCATATACAAGCTTGTATGGAGTACACCCAATGGGTGTTTTGTAAGCTGTACGGAAGGCCCAGAGTGCATCATCTAGTTTATCCGACCAGGAAGCACGGTTTTCACCTACTGTCCTCTCAAGAATCCGTTTTATACCACGGTTGGAAACCTCCACCTGCCCACTTGTTTGGGGGTGATAAGCGGTGGAAAGACGATGAGTAACACCGTACTTAAGCATGACTTTTGCAAATTGATCATTGTAAAAGCGAGTTCCGTGATCACTAATGATGGCACGTGGAGTTCCAAAACGAGCAAAGAGGGATTTCAAGAATTTCACAACAACTCGGGCATCGTTAGTGGGTAAGGCCTTAGCCTCAACCCATTTTGACAAATAGTCAACAGCCACGAGAATATACTTGTTTCCACGAGAAGATGGGAATGGCCCCATAAAATCAATGCCCCAGACGTCAAAGATTTCACAAACTTGAATAGCATTTTGTGGCATTTCGTTCTTTTGTGAAATATTCCCGTGACGCTGACAAGCATCACAGGCTTTGACTAACTCGTGGGCATCCTCATAGATCGTGGGCCAATAGAAACCGGAATCAAACACCTTTTTGGCAGTGTAGTTAGGACTATGGTGGCCCCCGGTGGGTCCAGCATGGCAAGCCTTGAGAATATCAGCGGCTTCCTATCCGTATACACATCGCCTGATGACTTGATCGGCACAGATTTTGAAGAGGAAGGGGTCGTCCCAGAAGTAATGTTTGACGTCTTTAAAAAATTTGTTTTTTTGTTGGGACGTCATCCCCTTCACGATGAAGTTACCCGCATGGTAATTTGCAAAGTCGGCAAACCATGGGGTAGTAGAGTCACCACGAAATGTAACCGCACTGAGTGTCTCGAGAGGGAATGATTCATTTATTTCTTGTTTCTCGGACACATCTTGATGTGGGTTTTCTAATCGTGAGAGATGATCAGCAGCAAGGTTCTCGGCTCCCTTTTTATCCCGGATAATGATATCAAATTCCTGAAGGAGGAGAACCCAACGGAGAAGCCTCGGCTTTGCATCTTGCTTTGCAAATAAGTACTTCAAAGCCGAGTGATCCGTATACACCACGCATTTGGTCAGGATCAAGTTTGGCCGGAATTTCGCAAAGGCATACACCACAGCTAGGAGTTCTTTTTCAGTGGTGGTGTAATGACTCTGAGCCTCGGTCATAGTTTTACTTGCGTAGTGTATAGGCTGAAAGTATTTTGCTTTACGTTGCCCCAAGACCGCACATATGGAAAAATCACTAGCATCGCACATAAGCTCAAAATGTAGGTCCCAATCGGGGGCAACAAGAATCGGTGCCTCGGTAAGCTTTTTCTTTAATGTTTCAAAAGCTTTGATGCACTCAGGAGAGAAGATGAAAGGAGCATCCTTCTCGAGGAGATGGGTCATAGGCCGGGCAATCTTAGAAAAATCTTGGATAAACCTACGGTAGAAGCCGGCATGACCCAAAAAGCTCCTAACACCTTTTACGGTGGTGGGATGAGGTAATTTAGCAATGACATCGATTTTGGCTTTGTCAACCTCAATCCCGTTTTTTGAGATTTTATGGCCGAGGACTATGCCCTCCTTAACCATAAAGTGACTTTTCTCCCAGTTGAGACTTAAATTCGTTTCTTTGCAACGTTTAAGCATCTGTTCCAAGTGGGAGAGGCAAGACTGGAATGAATCCCCGATGACTGAAAAGTCATCCATGAATACCTCCATGGTTTTTCCAATCATGTCAGAAAAAATAAACATCATGCACCTCTGGAACATTCCTGGAGCATTACATAAGCCGAAAGGCATACATCTGTAAGCAAAAGTTCCATAGGGGAATGTGAAGGTAGTCTTCTCTTGATCCTGGGGATCAATGGGGATTTAGAAGTAACCCAAAAAACCATCGAGGAAGCAGTAGTATTCATTCCCCGCAAGTCTTTCAAGCATCTGGTCCATAAAAGGGAGAGAAAAATGGTCTTTACGGGTGGCGTCATTTAACTTTCGATAGTCAATACATACTCGCCAACCCGTGACCAAACGAGTTGGAATCAACTCGTTATCCTCGTTGGTGACAACGGTAATGCCACCCTTTTTAGGGACACAATGAATTGGGCTAACCCAAGGACTGTCAGAAATAGGGTAAATCAATCCCGCATCAAGAAGTTTTAGAACCTCTTGTTTGATAACTTTGTGGATTTTGGGATTTACCCTTCTCTATTGTTGCACTGCTGGCTTAAAGTCATCCTCCATTAATATTTTATGAGTACAGAAGCTCGGGCTTATGCCCTTAATGTCGGAGAGTTTCCAAGCGATTGCTTGTTTATGTGACTTTAGAACCTTTAGGAGTGCTGCCTTTTCCTCAACTTTTAAGTCTTTAGCAATAATGACGGGTAATTTATCATCACCCTCCAGAAATACATATTCTAGATGAGGAGGTAAGTCCTTGAGCTCAACCTCGGGAAAGTCTTCAGTTATTTCAACATTTTTGACTTCCGCTTTATGAAGTATTTTGGGAGTCGGAGAGGGTGAAGGATCGTCATTTAACAATCTTTCAAGGAGAAGAATGTCCCCCTCCGAGTCAAGATAGTTTTCATCAACCCCACTTGGGATTGAGCTATCTTGAGCAAGAAACGCCTCGACCTCTTCCAGAAGGAAGTCACTTCCCTCAAACGGAGTGAGGGAAGGGGAAGGGTCGGAAATGATAGGTGATGAGGCGAAAAATGATCCGTTTTTAGGGGGTCATTTAAGTCCGAATCCAAATTTATTTGATCAAATATTGCCCTAAATCGTTCCTTTTGTGATTTTAGGTACTTGGAGAGTGAATTCTGGAAAAGAAGCCATTTTGGACGTTTTTGGAGCATAAAAGTGAAGAAAACGGCAAAGTCTCAATTTTCTATGCTGGAACAGTACATGAAGGCGTCAAGAGTTAACCCATGATGGCGTCAAACCCCAAGAATTAAAATCCGTAGCTCATGACGGCGTCACACAGGGCGTCAAAAGTAGATCAAGGCCGTCCGAGGAAGTATTTGGCGGCGAGATGACGGCGTCACACCTTTGTTCTTGACGCCGTCACCCCGATTTTCCTATATATAGTTTTCTAGTTTTTCACATTAAAAGAGAGAAGTTTTGGAGAAACCCTAAAGACGATTTTGGTGCAACTTTTACAGGTTTTTCAAGGGTTCCAAACCCTTGATACCTTGCATTGTAATTGAGATAAGTGTTCTTCTAATTCAATCAATATGTCTATGTGTTGGTTGTCTATATCTTGTTCTTGTCTCAATTCCATTATGCTAGGCTAGATCTCTTTTGTGTTTGCTTAGATCTAATGAAACCTACATATTGATTATGTGTTGATTACTTGTTTATTCTTGTCTTGGATGAATGATTTTATATGTTAGGCTTAAGAAAACTGGCAGATCTCCAAATGGTAACATGCTTGAACGTCTTAAGAAACATGAACCGAGGCGTACTAGGTCTTTATTGGTTGTATTTAATGCATGAGCCACTGTTTACAATCCCTATAGTTGTGCTGGGCATGGTGTAGGAGGAGATAAGAGCTCATAGAATTGGGGAGTTATGTATGCCACCCCATGAATGGTATTAAGGAATACAATCCGTCATCCATGCAATTATAACAAGTAATTAACGTGTAAAAGATATCTAGGGAGTAGTGAAATCTAAGTAAACACATTTTCTCCAATTACTGCTCACAACCTTAGTATAAATTAGTTTATTTACATTTTTAATATTTTATTTTGATTGCATCTTAGTTTTGGGTTAGTTGAATAGCAACTAATTCCGCCCACTCTTTCAAAACCTTGAGATTTTAATTGCTTTCTAAAAAAATATAAAAACATAAAAATAATCATCCCTCACCTTTAGAACTAGTAATTTAGGCTTTCTAATCCTAGCGACACTATTCCTAAGCTGAACGATCAATCCCCCGGTACTTGTCACTATACTATACTACAACAATCAGGTATACTGCCTGGTGGGGGTTGTAAGCTTCTCGAGATCCCTCGAGAGGTAAAGCCTGTTGCGATTCCCACGCATCAAGTTTTTGGCGCCGCAGCCCGGGGAATAGTTATTGTCTAGGTTAGAAATTCTTTTTATTAGGTCTACTTGCTAGATTCCTTTCTAGTTAGATTTTATTTTTATTTTTAGGTCTTCTTTAGTCTATCTTATTTCTTTGTGCTTTTGTTCGTAACTCTTTACCATCCGACATCATGGAAGGTGGTAACATCCGTGAACCCATCAACCCACCGCAACGAAGCCACCCACAAAACCTACCACAACCAATCCAACCACCTATAAGGACCATCCGTTTGCAATCCAGCACCGTTCGATTGGTGCAAGACGGGTGTGCATTCTATGGGTATTTTTTCGAAAACCCGACCCGACACCTTGAAAACTACCTAAAAATTACCAATTCTATAGGAATAGGTGTTGATAACCAAGAAGAGGGACGTTTAGCCCTCTTTCAATTCTCTTTACGTGGTCGGGCTCTTCAATGGTTATTCCAACTCCCCGAAGGATCCGTCTCCTCTTGGGACGATCTTGCTTCCTACTTCTTAACTAGATTCATCTTACCCAAGGAAGTTATTTTGCAACATTACCAACTTAAAACGAAAAATGATGAAATAATGAAGGTCAACGAGATGAATGAATGTGAAATCAAGCTAGGGAGTAACACTTGTAGGGAAGGGCCATGGGATGATGATAGAATAATTAGGAACTCCACACCAACCCTTGAGGAATTGAGGTACCATAAGTTCCTTCTAAAATGCCCTTGCCCCGCAAAGTACCGAAAACACCCATGGATTAGGAAACACAATCCTATGAATCTTAAGGTTCCATGCATGATTGGTCATATGTTTAGAGAACACACGTATATCGATTTAAAGGCACCAATGAACATCATGTCTAGGCTTTATTATAATTGGATCATGAACAAAAAGTTGAAACCTAGGTGGGACCCTTACAACCCTAATCGCATGAGTAATTTTGTTGAGCGGGTTCGAGGGTTACATGTTTTCATTGGGAATTTTGTCTATAGGTGCGACTTTATGATCTTAGAAGATGTTAGGGGAATTATTGATCAATCTTTGTGTCAGATTGTTTTAGGAGAACCTTTTGTTAAAACCTCTAAAATGACTTACAACCATGATACGGGCATTATCACATTCGCAACCCAAGAGAAGAACATTAGATATAGGATGCCCCATAAAGAAGAGAGGTTTAAAGAGGTTGAGGATCTCGATGTTGACAACATCCCCGTGATTAAGGTTGAGAGTGAGGAAGAGAGAGACATTGGAGGTTACGCAAAGAAAGAGATCTATTACTCGAAATGTTTAGCTTTAGGTCCCGAGTATAGGAAGGATAAGAGACTGGTTAAGATGTTTGAGACCGCATTCATTTTGCGGGATAGGAAAACGTAGTAACCCATGACCTTGAGTCTAGCTACAAGACTCGTAAATAAAGAAAAGCGCTTCTTGGGAGGCAACCCATGTTTTGTATGATTTTAATTGTTTGTTTGTTATTTGCTTCCGTATGCATGTTTTATTTTTATTGTTGGTTGATCATGTTTCTCAATTAAAATATGGAAATACTTTACTATGTTGTTTTGGCCTAGTCTTAACTCCAACCTAAAAGTATTTTGGCAAAAGATAAGTGTAAGGGGAAACCCCAAATATGATTTTAAGAAACAAACCGATCATGATTCTCCACAATATTAAATGAGCATGTATATTCGTATTTGTTAGAGTCAAATGCTTGTATTGAGTCATAATGAAGTTTTTGCAGGATTTTCCAGGAAGTAGGACCAAGTTTTTCCAGAAATTTTCCGGAAACTTAACATAAGAATTTCTGCAGGTCCATTCTGACGGCGTCAGAGGATTACTCTTGACAGCGTCAGGAGTTAAAATCTGGAAATTTTACCGGTTTTGTTTTTCTAACGGAGTCTTATGGTTTTTGTGAATTATTAAGTTTTATAATCTCCAGGAAATCTGCAAACTTCATTCCACAAGCATTATATCTTATCGTATTTTCTAGGATTTAGTAACTTATATAGGATGCCGCCGATGTTACGCGAGGTTGTCTTGTCTATTTTTGTCAGGATTTACAGGTTATGTATGACAAGGAGATGATTTATATTATGGAAGGGAAGCTTTGATTGTTTCATTTTCTTGGAGGAAGATTTAACCTGGCCACCTATAATCCATACCGAGCGAATCAGGGGAGTATTTGATTTCATTCTCTTTACTTTTTCACTTTTACATTCTTTACTTGAACATTGGGGACAATGTTCATCTTAAGTGTAAGGGGAGGGTAAAAAGATGATACCTTACATATGCACTTTCGCTTGAGTTTGTCTTGTTTGATAGTAGATGTGTAATAAAACTATGAGAAATACTTGTTAGTGCAATTTTAGCGCCAAATTTAAAATTTTTTACAACATTTAGGAGTGAAACTTTAGCCATAGCAAGCGTCTCATGGATAGGAGATTGTATGACTAGCACATAACCGTATATTCAGAAAAATTTTCCACCCAAAATTGTGAGGTTCGCCTTTAGATTTGATAGGAAAAGCATTTACTATTAGTGCTTATGAGTGTACCGGTAGCATTTAGATTCTAGAACTTGCGTTAGTGATGCATCCCGAGACCGCTAGTGAGACTACATTCGTGTGGTAGGATTTACTACATGATAAGAGGCATTAGGATCACCCTTGTGTTAAACCCGTATCATAATTACTTGACCATTTAAGTCATATTACTTGGCTAGTTAAGTCAACTAATTTTTCCAACACCCTTAGCGTTGTACTCATTTTTAGTACACGAAACCCCTAGTACACCCCTCCGAGCCTATCTTTTCGTTTCTAACTTTAAGCATTTTACTTAAAGGAAGAATTTGTTACACCCCACTTAAATGTACAACCAAATCGCCTTAGCCTTCCGTGTATGCGCTCATTTTTAGTGCATTATTGTTATTTGTTAAACCCTAAGTTAACTTTCTAATTGATTACATGGTTGCTAAGTCGAGTCATATCCTTGTACATATTGTTTTGGGACGATTGGGACTCATGGGTAAGTACTTATTTTATGGAGTAATGGGGAAGAACATCATTTATTACCCCCATATGTACGTTAATCTTAAAAGTACTCTAAGTGTTTTGATTTTCTTAATTCGAGTCATTAAATTAGTTTATTGTAAAGTATGTAAAGATTCAAGTGTAAGGGGAATGCTCAATCCCCTATGATGTGTTATTTTGGATGGTAGGGTAAGAGTGTATGCACAAAAAAAAAAAAAAAAAAAAAAAAAAAAAAAAAAAAAAAAAAAAAAAAATCGAAAAATCAAGAAAAAGAAAAAAAAAAGGAAAAGAGAAAAAACATACGGACTACCATCCATTTTCATTCTATGTTCATTTTATGTTTTTGTTATTTTTCATTTATTAGCTTAAGTCGAGTCTAGTCTTGGCTTAGCAACGCCATATTGTACATGTAATTAACTAAGATTGTTAACTCGCCACCAGTAAAACTTCCTTTATCCAACAAAACCGTGTAATTTATATCCCTATACCTAACGTTACAACCCTTTAAAAGACCTCTTTGATAGTTTATCCTAGGTGCTTATGCCATGTGGTGGAGGTTTGATCCTTTCCCAAGCCTATGGTAATCTATTTTGCTATGACAGGTAGTGAGAGATATCTTCCATTTCCATAATGTTATATTACTTTATTACACCCGAGAGATGTGAGTATCTAAACACTATTTGTGAGGTGCTAGTGTATGACCTCCGTGCTTGTCTATTGGTCTTTAGTGGAACGATTATTTGTTGTAATTACTTTTATATTAGTGTTAAATGACCCCTAACTTGTCTTTTGAGTAGAATAAAAGCGCATTTGCTTGAGGACAAGCAAATCTCAAGTGTAAGGGTATATGATGAGGCGAAAAATGATCCGTTTTTAGGGGGTCATTTAAGCCCGAATCCGAATTTATTTGATCAAATATTGCCCTAAATCGTTCCTTTTGTGATTTTAGGTACTTGGAGAGTGAATTCTGGAAAAGAAGCCATTTTGGACGTTTTTGGAGCATAAAAGTGAAGAAAATGGCAAAGTCTCAATTTTCTATGCTGGAACAGTACATGAAGGCGTCAAGAGTTAACCCATGACGGCGTCAAACCCCAAGAATTAAAATCCGTAGCTAATGACGGCGTCACACAGGGCGTCAGAAGTAGATCAAGGCCGTCCGAGGAAGTATTTCGCGGCGAGATGACGGCGTCACACCTTTGTTCTTGACGCTGTCACCCCGATTTTCCTATATATAGTTTTCTAGTTTTTCACATTAAAAGAGAGAAATTTTGGAGAAACCCTAAAGACGATTTTGGTGCAACTTTTACAGGTTTTTCAAGGGTTCCAAACCCTTGATACCTTGCATTGTAATTGAGATAAGTGTTCTTCTAATTCAATCAATATGTCTATGTGTTGGTTGTCTATATCTTGTTCTTGTCTCAATTCCATTATGCTAGGCTAGATCTCTTTTGTGTTTGCTTAGATCTAATGAAACCTAGATATTGATTGTGTGTTGATTACTTGTTTATTCTTGTCTTGGATGAATGATTTTATATGTTAGGCTTAAGAAAACTGGCAGATCTCCAAATGGTAACATGCTTGAACGTCTTAAGAAACATGAAACGAGGCGTACTAGGTCTTTATTGGTTGTATTTAATGCATGAGTCACTGTTTACAATCCCTATAGTTATGCTGGGCATGGTGTAGGAGGAGATAAGAGCTCATAGAATTGGGGAGTTATGTATGCCACCCCATGAATGGTATTAAGGAATACAATCCGTCATCCATGCAATTATAACAAGTAATTAACGTGTAAAAGATATCTAGGGAGTAGTGAAATCTAAGTAAACACATTTTCTCCAATTACTGCTCACAACCTTAGTATAAATTAGTTTATTTACATTTTTAGTATTTTATTTTGATTGCATCTTAGTTTTGGGTTAGTTGAATAGCAACTAATTCCGCACACTCTTTCAAAACCCCGAGATTTTAATTGCTTTCTAAAAAAATATAAAAACACCAAAATAATCATCCCTCACCTTTAGAACTAGTAATTTAGGCTTTCTAATCCTAGCGACACTATTCCTAAGCTGAACGATCAATCCCCCGGTACTTGTCACTATACTATACTACAACGATCAGGTACACTGCCTGGTGGGGGTTGTAAGCTTCTCGAGATCCCTCGAGAGGTAAAGCCTGTTGCGATTCCCACGCATCAATAGGGTCAGTAGAAAGACTGCCACTGGATGAGAAACCAAGGACCTCTTGAGAATACTCCTCAGACGCAACATCGATGATGTCAATTCGGTTAACCGTTTCAGCGTCATAGTTGGAGGAGTATCTTGAAGTCTGATCAAGATTGAATGTGATGGCCTCGCCACCAACACGTAGAGTGATTTCTTCTTCGAATACATCGATTAAAGCACGACCCGTTCTTAAGAATCCCCTCCCGAGAATGAGAGGGACTCGTGGGTCAGCATCGAAATCAACAATCACGAAATCTGCCGGAAAATGGAACTTTCCTACTTTCACGAAGATATCTTCGGCAATGCCGAGAGGACGGGATATAGTGCGGTCTGCAAGCTCTAGTGTCATGCAGGTCGGAGTGAGAGCAGGGAGTGAGAGTCTTTTCCAGACTGTATAAGGCATCAGGTTAATGCTTGCGCCAAGATCGGCCAAGGCAAAGCATTCAACCATCCCCGGGAAAATACAAGGAATGAGAAATTTCCCGGGATCTCCAAGCTTTTCGGGAAGCTTTTTCAAGAGCACTGCTGAGCAATGCTTATTAAGAGGAGTTTTTGCCATCTCACAAAGTTTTTCTTTGTTGCTTATCAGATTTTTGATTGTTGAAGCAAATTTAGGCATGAGAAGAAGAGCGTCCGCGAAGCTAATATCAAAGTGTAATTCTTGGAAAATTTGATAAAATTTTTCCATTTGATGGTTAGCTTTTTCGCGGTTCTTTTGATCATTCAAACGTGAAGGATATGGAATTGACGGCTTAGGATCATTCTTTGGGATTTCATCAGAACTCACAGGGGGATCAAATACAACTTTCGGCTTACGAGCCGGGACCGGGACAACTTGAGGGTGGACGTTGTTGATACCTCCGTTATTAGTAGGAAGTACCTTGTCCGTAGTAACCTCAGGTTCATGTTCCGCTACCTTAGTAGGAGGAAAAGAAGAGGTAGAAGGAATCGAGGGTCCATTGTAAGATGCCCCACTTCGGGTGGTGATCGCTTTGACATCGCCCCTCGGGTTAGCGATCGTGCTGCTCGGTAATGTACCCGGGCCCGAGGGTCGATCATTTAAAGACTTCTAAAGCTCAGAGATTGTGCTAAGCAATAACCGATTCGTTTCCTCTTGTGCTTTCATGAATTGTTTAAATTCAGCATTGGAGGAAGACGAGGGTGGAACAACGTTTTGATTTTGAACAGGAGGATTTTGAACACGGTTGTTTTGAAAATTTCCTTGATTTTGATTGTTGTTACCCTGAAAAGTGTTTCTCTGATTGAAATTACCCTGATTGTAATTCCCTTGATTCTGGTTTCTTTGAAAATTTCCTTGAAAACCTTGATTTTGATTGCCATTTTGAAAATTGTTTTGATTAAACTGGCCTTGATTTTGATTCGGGTTTTGGAAATTTGAGTTTTGACCTTGGTTAAAATTCTGATTCGAGTTACGGTTTTGATTTTGGTTAAAACCTGGAGGTCCGAGAAAATTGTTGGAACGATAGCTTAAGAGATTACGGTCCCCTTGCGGTTGGTAAGAATTACCTCCCGTATTGTAGGAACCGTGAGCAGCATATACGTTCTCTGGAGGAAAGCCAGCAGTAGCTGGACACTCGGAATACAGATGAGGTCCCCCACAAGTTTCACAACTTCGGGCCACGGCTTTCACTTGCTGATTTTGAACCTGATTTTGCATCGTTTGGCTCATTCTCAACACAGCCGTAGAAATATCATCCATCTTTTTGGTAAGAGCAATTATTTCAGGAGATGATGATGAGGGAGTAACTGAATGACATGACGAATCCCTCTCCGCAGAGGAATCCCAAAAGTTATGGTGGGCTATCATGTTCTCGATTAAATCATAGCACTCCTCGGGACGCCTTTTCATAAAGGTCCCACCAACATCAGCATTGAGAATGTCTCGGTGCCTCAATGTCAGACAATTATAGAAGGTATCTATGATGGTAACTTGCAACATATTGTGGTTAGGGCACCGATCAATAGCTAGCTTATAACGTTCCCAAGCCTCAAAAAGATACTCATCGGGACGTTGCCGGAAGTTGCTGATATCATTTCGTAACTTGGTAACCATGGATGGTGGAAAATATTTTGCTAAAAACTTGGTTACCATTTCATCAAAGGTACGAATAGAATTCTTTGGAAGTCGGTCAAACCATGCAGTGGCATGATGAGTGAGAGAATAGGGGAAGAGGTACAGCCGGAGGGCATCATCGGTGACACCATGCTGTTTCATGCTTTGGGTGACCGTGAGATATTTGTCAAGATGCTTATTGGCATCGTCACCCGGTAATCCGTGAAATTGACACGAATTCTGGACTTGTTGGATCATGTGGTGCTTGAGGCCAAAGTCCGTAGCCTCAATAGTGAGTGGTGCAATAGGCCCACCCTGCCCTTGCATGGTAGGCTGGCACAGCTCCTCTATCGTTCGGAGATCGGGAGCTGGCTCATCCCTGGGAGGGTTAGGGGTGGTAAAGGTGGTGGTGGCCCAGCGGCCATTTCGGTCTTTGGTTCTTGTGTGTCAGAACGTAGCTCGGGTACGTTTTTCTGATGTTTACGTTTTGTTTGTGACCGAGTGCGCATGCACTAAAAACAATTTTTCAAAACAAGATCGAGGCAAAACCACAGTGAACTTAAACCAGCAATCACAAGTGAATGGCTTCTTTGAAAAAGGTACACCACTCATAGGGATATAAAGGCAAGTTTTAATCTTAAGTTTGGGAACTTATTATGGGTTTATTTATTAATTTGAAAAACTGCTTTAGGCTTATGGGTGTGTGTGCAGAAAACTTGGGAAATATTTTTGGAACTGATTCGTTAACCGAAATCGTCCCTTTAAGATTACTCGCAGGCTGGCGGGAGGAAGTAAATAGGTTTTCTCTTCAGTTCGCAATTTAATGTCAGAACTTACCTTAAACCAACTGTTTCAGGTTGTAATCTTAAAGAACACGAAGTAATTTAACTTCACAGTTTGTTTTTAATTTTTTTTGGTGTTTTCAACACTTTAGGAGAAGTGTTAATGAACGTTTTTTTGATATGATTATATTTTTACAAAAACTTTTTACAAATTTGTGTGAAATTTGTACAGGGAGGGTTTTGAAAACCACTTAACTTAAAACGATTTTATAAAACACGCAACAACCTCCCCGGCAGCGGCGCCAAATTTTGATTGGGTCTAAACCGTCAGATATTATTGACCAAGGTCAACAAGTCAAAAACAGCTTAGAATCAATACTCCGTGGATAGTACAGTGTTTCCCCGGGTCGTTAAAGTCCCAGCGAGATTGAAATGGTGCTTTGGGAATCGTTTATGAATGAGTGGCACTGAGGACAGTAGCTGGATGATGTGGAATTGGTATTGCTACTGTTATTATGGTATTTGTAAACAGATATAATATTCACAAAAATCAGATACCAGATATATGCACGTATTCACAATTTAGATTTACGCAATCGGACTGAAAAAGTGAGATTTTGGTATTTAACAAACTACAGGGGGTGCTTTTGACACTTTTTAAAACTTAAAATTAAAAATGAAAATGAAATTATAAAAATGATTAAAATATTATTTAAATATTATTTAATTAATAAAACTATTTAAAATCTAAATTAAATTCTAATTCAAATTAACTAATAATTATAACTACTACAAATTAAACTAAAAATTTGCAAAAATAATTTCTAAACTTAAATTAGAACTTGAAGAAAGTATAAAAAATAAAAATAAATATTTTTGTCTTTTTATGGGTTTTTTATAAATTAAAAACTATTTAACTAAATTAAACTAATTAAATTACTTTTAATTACTATTAATACTAGATTAACTTAGAAAATTATAAGAAAATTTATAAAATTACTTAAACATCACAGGAATCCTACAAAATAATAAAAACTCTAAAAATTATGTTTTAAGATTAATCCACTAATTATTTACCTTTTAATTAACTTAAGTCTAATTTAAACAATTAAAATAAGAAAAATGGAAAATGAATAGTAGAATTTCAAAATATATTTTCTAAAAGTCTATTATACTATATTAGAGCTAGGAAAAATATAAAAACTAAGTTTTACTTTCTAAAAACTAAATATGAGATTTAATACTTAATATTAATTAATAATTAAGAAAACTAAAATTAAATCTAATAAATACTAAATGACAGAATAAAAATCTAGAAAAATTACTAAAAATACTTTACTATATAAGGTAATTAATAAAAATATAAAAATACTAAATACTTAATTAAATCTAAAAATAAAAATTAAAATTAAATTGAATTAAATAGAAACTATCACTTATTTTAAACTTGATTTTTTTTGACTTTTTCTTTTACAAACTAACTTTACCACTAAAAATAGAAAACTTTTGTAAACACACTTTGGAAAATAGCTTATAAATAAGCTATAAACACCCCCTTTGGCTAGACAGTTGACTTATGTTGACTGTTTAGACAAATAAGATCAAATGAGTGAAGGTGGGGTCCACAATGATGGAAATGGGATCAAATGAGTGCAGCGGCGCCAAAAATTGATTGGCTCCAAACAGTCAACCTAAATTGACTAAGGGATGGTCAACCAGGTCAAACAGCCTAAGAGTCAATGCTCCGCGGAATATAGTGGTTTTCCCGGGTCGTTATGTCCTGACGAGGTGTGATGGTTATTAAACAGGTTTGTGATCGGGTGAATTTGGATGGAAAGGGGTTTGAGAGCGATTAAGCTAAGGAATCTACAATGAAATAGCTTAAATAAGCTATTTGAATAAGACTGTAAAGTTTGGAAAACCAGAAACGTTTAAAACCTAAAACGCGTACGTTTACATTTAAATAAAACGTAAACGTACAAAATAAAAAGTGAAAACTGAAATCTGAAAACCCCCAGGGGGTGAAAATGACTTTTTTACAAACCTAAGATAAAAAGAAAATTTAAAATGAAAATAAAGTTATTAACTTGATTATTTTAACATTTAAACACTAATTAATTAATTATAACTATTTTATATCTAATTTAAAATAAACAAAAAATGATAAAAGTTACAAAATAAACTAGAAACTTACAAAAATATTTTCTTAACTTCTAATTGAACTTGAAGAAAGTATAAAAATTAAAAATAAATATTTTTGTCTTTTTATGGATTTTCTATTAATTAAAAAACTAATTATCTTAATTAAACTATTTAAACTAATTTAAATTACTAATAATACCTAAATGACTTAGAAAATTATGGAAAAATTCCTAAAATTATTTTATAACATTTAAATGCTAGGAAAAATATAAAAACTATGTCTTACTTAATAAAAACTAATTATGCTATTTAAAACTTAATTATTAATTAATTATTAATTAATTATTAATAAATTATTAATAAAAATAAGATTAAATCTAATAAATACTAAATGACAAAATAAAATTTTGAGAAAATTACTAAAAATACTTTAATATAAGAGGAATTTAATAAAAATATAAAAATGCTAAGTGCTTAATAAAAATCTAAAAATGAAAATTAAAATTTAAATAAAATTAAATAGAAACTATCACTTAAAAACTGAAAACTGATCAATACAAATCCCACAAATGTGAAATTTATATTTTTGTGATCCTAATAATATAAGAAAATTAATTATGAATTAAAATTATTTTTACAAGTACTTATGTAATTACTATTAATTAAAAACTATTTATTTATTATTTAACTAATTAAACTAATTTAAAATATTACATATACTAAAAAGACTTAGATAATTAAGAAGATTTTTATAAATCTTATTAACCATCACAGGAATCCTAAAAAATTATAAAAAATTAGTTTTATGTATTTTTAATTTATTTTACTAATTATTATTCTAATTATTAATTAATATCTAATTAAACTATTTAATTATAAAAAATAGAAAATGAACAATAAAATTTCTAGAAAAATTCCTAAAAGTCTATTATACTATATTAGAGCTAGGAAAAATATAAAAACTAAGTTTTACTTTCTAAAAACTAAATATGAGATTTAATACTTAATATTAATTAATAATTAAGAAAACTAAAATTAAATCTAATAAATACTAAATGACAGAATAAAAATCTAGAGAAATTACTAAAAATACTTTACTATATAAGGTAATTAATAAAAATATAAAAATACTAAATACTAAATTAAAATCTAAAAATGAAAATTAAAATTAAATTGAATTAAATAGAAACTATCACTTATTTTAAACTTGATTTTTTTTTTGGATTTTTCTTTTACAAACTAACTTTACCACTAAAAATAGAAAACTTTTGTAAACACACTTTGCAAAATGGCTTATAAATAAGCTATAAGCACCCCCTTTGGCTAGACAGTTGACTTATGTTGAGCTCAACAATCTCAAATAAGCCAGAAACAACAAGAATTGATCACAAATAAGCTGTTGAGATCAAAATAAGCAATTATGCAAATTGAATATTAACACAGATTGGGGACAGACTTGAGGGGCTAAACCAGGTGGGGTCCACTGAGTCTTAGGTCAAACCAAGAGTCAATACTTGATCTCTGGTAGGAGGAGGGTTGTCCAAACCAAGAATGAACCTCTGGGGTCCACTGGGTTAAGCTGCAGCCACCACTAAAGATGGTGGTGTGGGTGAGGTCTGCCGTGCACAGGGCAAGGGTCTGCCCTGCAACTCACTTCCAAGGCTTGTGGAAGCTTGAAGAAAAATCACAAAATTGAGCCAAGTATTGGAACCTAAAGATCAGCTGGTAGATTAAAGCTACAACAAGTTTCTGCCTTTAACTCTCATCCCATAAATCATGAAAATTCTTGGAGTTTTTGCAAAAATCTGAGAAGATGAAATTTGACTTTTTGATGAAAACTCAAACTTTGACTTTGATGAAATTCCAATGACTCCTACTGATCCAAAGTGATGTAATAAGATGTACTTAAGCCAATTTACTCTATATTAACTACTTATTAAGCTAATGAGATGATTTTGAACACAAAAATTCTCACAGTTACTGTGAGAGGCAAGTCTTTGAGATTTTGACTTTAGACTAAAACAACAACTGGTTTAAGACTTTATAACTATCAAATAGGACTATGGTATGCTGTCTAAACTATTGTTGCCTTCTGGGATCCACAACAACACACCCAACTAGACTAATCCAAACACCCCTAATCTTGGACTGTTTTATGAATTTTAGAGCAGATGATCACAAGGGTATGCAAGCTTAATTCCTAACCACCAATTATGACTAATATGGCTTATTTAAGTACTTGAAAACAGATTTCTACTACAACAACACCAGTATACTACTTAAACTATTATGGCAGTTAAATCTAAATTATTAAGTAACTATTTAGTCTAACAAACAAGCTATTGATATTAAGCTAAAATTAACTTAAACAACTATCAATTAACACAAATAAACACAGATTATCAAATTAGCAACAAGCAATCAGATAATATTAATAACTATATTTTTAGGGGAACTTTTAAATTGGCAAAAGCTTACAAGATACCCCTAGCTTGAACAAGGGGCTTCTCCACAGAAGCCTATCTTTAAATAGGCTTAATCCAATCCAAGCTCTGCTCCTTAATGCTCTCCAAACCTGAAAATAAACTCAAAAAACAAACAGTTGACCAAGGTTGACTTTTCTTGTATTTTTAGTTTCCTTCTAATATAACTGGATTTTAGAGTCTCTAAAGCTTGAATAAGCTTATTGGAACCTATGTGACTTATTCTCAGTCCATAATTCAAACTCAAACACTAGCAGCCTATGATCCAAACTAATGTATGAAACTTGAAATTTGCATAAACAAAAGAAATGGAAGAAACTTGCTTATATTAATTTGAAAAGAGTAATAGTACACTGAATTGATTAAAACAAATGCTTAAAAGCTTCTTGCTAAACTACAATTGAGAAATAAACTTATACGACTACTAATACACTAAAAAAACTAGACTAAGCTTCATCTTGCATCTCTTTCCTTTTATAGCCACGAATTAGGGTTTCTTGCATCCTACTCATCATTTCCCACCTCTCTCTGATAACTTTGGTCCATTCACAAGGTGCCACGTATTTTGCCGGGAAAGTCTTTTTTTGCAATTTGACTCTGGTTCAGGCAATTGGGGGGGGGGGGCAGCATTTATTGTGGTGGCTTAGGTAGGTGTAGGGGTGTGGGTTAGTGGTGATGGGATGGGCAAGTGGTGGGGTGGAGCTGCAATACCAGGGGAGAAGGAGATGGAGGTTTGGCGGTTTTGAGGTGTTTGACTGGTATTTGACCAGAGAGGGTCAAAGTTTGACCCTGGGTATTATATAAAACGGGGGTGTGGGTGGGCTGAGGTTTCAATGGGCCTAAGAAGTGGGCTTGTGTTGGATTGGTTTTGTTTGTGGGTTAATATTATTAGTTGTAGGATCCGGTTTAGGTTTTTAGTTTACACAAGGACCTCTTTTGCAATTTGTCGAAAGTTTGAGGGCTGGAATTGGCATGTTCCCAAAGTATTTCAAAGGGTGAAATTTGCCATATCATGAATAGTATAAGGTCCTTTGATGATTTTTCAAATTTATTTTCACCACGGACTGAAACCGTTAATCTTTCAAACTTCAGGGACCATTTGTGTAATTTTCACCAAACTTTTCACCAAGGACCAATCCTGTCATAAAAGGTTAGTGCAAGGACAAAATTTGTTTTTCTCAAAGTTTTTCATATCCCAGGGACCATTTTTGACAATTTTCAATGTTCAAGGACTAAACTTGACATTTTTGTGAAACTTTTCACCAAAGGACTATTTATGTAACTTTTTGATTTATAAGGACCTTTGGTGACTTTTTCAAGTTTTTAGAATGACTAGGGACTAGATTTGATAACTTTTGAAAGTTGGGGGACTGAAACTGCCAATTATGCAAACTTTGTGCGTTTTTCATCTGTTTTTGGTATTTTTGCATTTGAAACATGTAAAACACTTTCCTGGGATATTTTCACTATTTTGATTCATTATTGAGTGTTTTTGGATGTTTTGGCAGCTCAGAAATGGTAAAAATGATGAGTATTTACACACTCATCAGTTATACACTTGATAATTTTACTTGAGTCAAGGGTAGGAATAAGACATGGGATAAATTTATAGAGTGTAACTGATAAAGAATATACAAAATAGTCAAAGTCTACTAACCGAATTTTGCTAGCTATTCTAGAACCACTATAATGTACTCTTTAGAACTCCAATCTTGAGCGATCAATACTTAACATTATAGCTCATTGGCTATTTTATTTGATATATACATTTTTTTATTGAACATAACATGAACATAAAATCACTTGTCACCATTCTATTTTGATGACTTATTCTTAACTTGCTTTGATTGCTGCTTCCGGAATTACTACTTTCTTCATACTTCATGATTTCCACATAACATCCAACTTGTCATATAGCTAGCAACCAACTAAGACTTGACTAAGGGTAAGGCTAGGCTAAAAAGTGTAAAATCTTTTTGTATTTTTCTGGATTTAATCAAAAGAAAAGATAGACTCAGAAGGTGTGACTAGGGGTATCTAGCATTAAAAATGAATGCTAACAAAAAGGTTAAATTGGTGGTTAACTAGTTAATGAAACTAGCTAAAAATTAAAAATGGAAGGCTATTTGGGCTAGATCCTAAGATTGCCTCTTATCACATATGCATACTTATATCACAAGAAATGTGATCTCACAACGGTCTCGAAATGATTTACCAGCACAAGTTCTAGAATAAATAAAATCACCGTCACACTCATAACAAAATATTCAAGCATAAATAATGTATGCTATATAAGAAATAGGCTCAAATCCTCACAATTTAGTGGAAAGGGTTACAATATGTGCTAGCTAATGTTATCGATCCCAGAATGGATTGCAATATTAATCAGGAAACATCTTAAATTTCAAAAGTTACCATTTTTACCAGTGGATGGATCCAGTTATTCTAATATATTACCCTAAAAGTGTGAAAACAACTAGATCACCAGGGCAACAAAATTTAAAATTAAAATCGAAATTTACGAAATATTCTTATTTACCTATTCACCCCCCACACTTAAGTTAAGCATTGTCCTCAATGTGATAAACGAACTTCAAGGTATGAAAATAGGGAAATAAGAAAATGAACCGTATTTTTCCTTTGTGGTTCTTTATTCCAAGTGTCCAAGTTTTCTTCATCATTTCCTGTATCAATCATAAAACAAATAAACACAAGTCTATATGTTTTATTAAAATTAGTGAAACACCCCCACACTTAAGTTCAACCAAGTGGTTTAAACTTTGGGGTATAATCACTGAAAATAAACTAAGAATTAAAAATAAAATAAGAAACACACGGGTTGCCTCCCGAGAAGCGCTTATTTTATTTACGAGTCATCAGCCTGACTCAAACTTCGCAAGAACTACGTTGATGCGGTTTGGGATTTCCTCTTCGGATATTTTGGTACGAACAATACGTTTTCTACCACAATTCCTTCTCCAGTTTCATCTATATCTTCCAACTCGACTTTTTCCCATGCTCTAGGAAGAGCATCATAGATAAAACCTTTTTCATGGGCCCATGGTATATTTTCCATATGAGGTGCCATGAATGTGATAGCTTCGTATTCAGATTCGGATGGATATTCAATAGAAATTTTGCTTATTTGCTCCTTATCATAATACAACTTAATGCGCTGACCATTAACAATGAAACTTCCACCATGCTTGTCATAGAGTTCGACATATCCAGATGGAAATCCATGTTTCACTATATACGGTCCCATCCATTTGGGTTTGAGCTTAGGAGCTTTGAACTTGTATTTCATATTGAAAAGCAGAACTTTATCTCCAGCTTTGAATTCTTTTCTGATTCTAAGCTTTTGGTCATGATAAGCTTTGGTTCTGTCTTTGTATAGCTTAGAATTTTCGTAGGCTTGGAGCCCCAAATCATCGAGTTCATGCAATTGCAAGAATCTTTTCTCTCCAGCTATTTTTAGATCGGGGTTACAATTTCGTAATGCCCAGTAAGCACGATGTTCGATTTCGAACGGAAAATGACATGTTTTTCCATACAAGAGTCTGTATGGTGTTGTTCCAATTGGAGTTTTATAAGCCGAACGAGAGGCCCATAGAGCGTCATCGAGTTTCCTCGACCAAACGGAAGGATTGTCTTTAACCGTTTTTTCGAGTATTCTTTTTAATGCTCTATTAGTATTTTCGACTTGTCCACTGGTTTGTGGATGATATGCTGTAGCAAAACGATGATGAACTCCATATCGTTTCATGATTTTCTCCATTTGTTTATTACAGAAATGGTTTCCTCTATCACTTATTAAAGCTTTAGGGATTCCATATCGAGCAAAAAGCTTTTTGAGAAAATTGACAACAACTCGTGCATCGTTTGTGGGTAAGGCTTCAGCTTCAGCCCATTTGGAAACATAATCTATTGCAACGAGAATATATTCATATTTGTAGGATTTAGGAAATGGTCCCATAAAATCGATTCCCCAAATATCGAATATTTCGCAGACTTAAATGCTCTTCTGAGGCATTTCATCTCAACGAGAAAGACTACCAGATTTTTGGCACGCATCGCAGTTTTGAACAAGAGTATGAGCTTTTTTCAAAATTGTTGGCCAATAGAATCCAGCATCAAAAACTTTTTTAGCTGTGGTGGTAGGACCGTAATGTCCCCCTATTGGGCCATGATGGCATTCATCAAGAATTTTTCTTGTTTCTGCTCCAGAAACACATCTTCGGATCATTCCATTGGGACACATTTTGAAAAGAAAAGGTTCTTCCCAATAATAGTGTTTTAAATCCGAAAAGAATTTACTTCGTTGAGCATGAGTTAATCCTTTCTTGAGAATATTTCCACCAAAATAATTTGCAAAGTCTGCAAACCACGGTATTTCCTCTTTATCAATTTTATCGATGGTCATAAGAGTTTCATCAGGAAAATAATCATCAATTTCGTCTTCCTTTAATTCTTCCAAATTTGGGTTCTCAAGACGAGACAAATGATCGGCAGCAAGATTTTCTGCTCCTTTCTTATCTTTTTTTTCGATATCGAATTCTGGGAGTAGTAAAATCCAGCGAATAAGACGCGGTTTTGCATCTTGTTTAGCAAATAGATATTTGAGTGTTGAGTGATCGGTGAAAACAACTGTTTTGCAAAGCACGAGATAAGATCTGAATTTGTCAAAAGCAAAAACTACGGCTAATAATTCTTTCTCCGTAACTGTATAATTTTGTTGGGCGTTGTTAAGTGTTTTGCTAGCAAAGTATATAGGACGAAAATGTTTTCCTTCACCTTGTCCTAAAACAACTCCAACAGCAAAATCGCTTAAGTCGCGCATAAGCTCAAAGGGTAGTAACCAATTAGGTGAAACCATAATCGGAGCACTCGTCAATTGACTTTTTAGTGTTTTAAAAGCTTTAATGCAATCTGCATTGAAATCAAAAACAGAATCTTTTTCAAGAAGTTTCGTCATAGGACAAGATATTTTTGAAAAATCCTTTATGAAACGACGGTAGAAACCGGCATGTCCTAAAAAAATTCTAACGGCTTTAACGTTAGTTGAAGGTGGTAATTTGGTGATAACATCAATTTTTGTTTTATCAACCTCCATTCCTGAACTTGATATTTTGTGCCCCAGCACAATTCCTTCGGTTACCATAAAATGGCATTTTTCCCAATTGGGAACAAGATGTGCAGCTTCACATCTTTCAAGCATTTTGTCTAAATTTGAAAGACAAGCTTCAAAAGAATCTCCAAATACTGAAAAATCATCCCTGAAAACTTCCATAGATGTTTCAAGCATATCTTGGAATATAGCAATCTTACACCTTTGAAAAGTGGCAGGTGAATTACAAAGACCAAAAGGCATACGCCGATAAGTGTAGGTTTCCAAAAGGACATGTGAATGTGGTATTTTCTTGATTAGAAGGATCAATGGGAATTTGGAAATAACCTGAAAAACTATCGAGGAAACAAAAGTATTTGTTGCCTGCTAATCTTTCAAGCATTTGATCCATGAATGGGAGAGGAAAATGATCTTTCCTGCTAGCTTTGTTCAATTTTCTATAATCAATACATACTCGCCATCTAGTGACTGTTCTAGTAGGAACTAATTCATTCCGTTCGTTGGTCACTACAGTCATTCCTCCTTTCTTGGGAACACAATGAACAGGACTTACCCAAGGACTATCTTCTATGGGATATATGATTCCAGCGTCAAGAAGTTAAATGATTTCTTTCTTGACAACTTCTTTCATGTTGGGATTGAGTCGATGTTGTCTTTCAATAATAGGTTTAGCACCTTCTTCAAAATTGATTTTGTGTTTACAGAAATCAGGACTATTCCTGGGATATCAGAAGTTTTCCACGCAAAAGCGTGTTTATGCTTCTTAAGAACTGAAATGAGTTTTTCTTTTTCATCATCTTTGAGCAACGAAGATATGACTACAGGAAGAAGTGAATTCTCCTCCTAGTAAGCATATTCGAGATTATTTGGAAGTGGTTTAAGCTCACGATCGGTGGGTGGTTCTTAAAGAGATGTCTTGATCCTCAATTGACCATTAATTGTAATTTCTTCGAAATTCTCCTCAACTATTTCTCCTTCCTCAACTTCATCATCTTCTTCAAATTTAACTTCCATAAATTCAGCGAACTCTTTATCAAGATTCGTTTCATTTATTTTCTCATAAGTGGTTGTGAAAGGATCAAAATCGTCAATTAATGCATCCAACTCTTCCTCAGTGACTTCATCAATTACATCAATGTTAGAACAAGTGTCATCACTTGTATATGGATATTTCATTGCTTTGTCGATGAGAAAGGTAATTCTATCTTCTCCAACTCCTAGATTAAGTTCTTTACCTTTAACTTTGATTATGGCATCAGCGGTGTTTAGGAAAGGTCTTCCTAAGATTAAAGGTACTTGTCTATCTTCCTCCATTTCTAAGATTACAAAATCCACTAGGAAAACAAATTTACCCTCTTGAACAAGCATGTTTTCAGCAACCCCAACAGGATATTGGTATGTATGGTTGGCTAATCGAATACTCATCTTTGTAGGTTTCAAAATATTGATGGAAAGTTTAGAATACAACGAATAGGGCATCAAATTAAAACTTGCACCGAGATCGGCTAAAGCATCGCATGTGATGTTTTTTCCTAACGTGCATGGGATTAAAAAACTTCCAGGATCTCCCAGTTTTGGTGGAACTTTATTTTCAATAATTTCTGAACATTTTTCATTGAGGAAAGCAACAGATATTTGCTCTAACTTATTTCTGTTATTAAGAAGTTTTTTAAAGAATTTCCCATATTTGGGCATTCCAGCTAGAACATCAACAAGAGGTATATTGAGTCTAACTTCTTTGATCATTTCAACAAACTTCTTAAAATGCTCCTCCTTTATCTCTTTTCTAAGAGCTTGTGGGTACGAAATTTTTGGAGTGTATGCTTTGATTGGTTGGGTTGTTTCTTGGGTTGGTCTTTTAGGAATATCTTTCTTTTCTGCTTCAACTTCTTCTTCTTTTTCACTATCATCATCGATGACTTGAGTTTCATTGTGATTGGGTGGTGGATCGTAAGAAATACCACTTCTTGTGAATACAACATTGATATGCTCATTTCTGGTTTGTGGTGGATGGTAAGTTTTGTCATTTGATCTAAAAGGCTTTGGGTTGGATTGGGTATTGCTTGGTAATGTTCCAGGTGTTCGTGAAGAAAATTGATCAGAGAGTCTACCAAATGTTTGTTCAAGATCCGGAATAGAAGCTTGATGATTTTTCTGACCTTGCTCAACTTTGGTTTTGAGATTTAAAAATTGGTTTTTAACAAATTCATTTGTGGATCTTTGAGAAGTCACGAAATCTCGCATCATTTTTTTGAACTCGGATTCTTCTGGTTTTTTGTCAGAATTTGGTGGATTTGGATTGTCTATTCGTGGCTGAGAATCACGGTTGTTATCCCTTTGGCGATCTTGCCAATTTATTGAATTTCTTACGTAATAATTACCATGAAAACCTCCTCCACGGTATCCTCCTTAAAGATAATTGACTTCCCCTTCATTGGATCCAACCATGGGTTGGTCGTCACATTCGGATGAAGTGTGATTACCTCCACAGTTGTTACAACCTTCTCGTATTTCTTTCATTTCTCCTTTGATATCTTTATATTGCGATTCGATTTTGGAAGTTAAGGCTTCTATTTTCTCCATGAGTTTAGAAGTATCAGAACTTTCAGAAAAAAGCAACGGTTTTTTCGTAAAGGTTTGGTTTTGGAATCTTTTGACCAATCGAATTTAAGAAGCACTCGATCTTCGAGCAATTGATATGCCTCGTTGGGAGTTTTATAAAGAAAAATTCCTCCAGCATCAAGAATTCCTTGAGATGTTTCATCAAGTCCATGGTACAAGATTTGGATAATGGTTCCTCATCCTAAACCATGTCCATGACAGCTACGAAGTAAATCTTTCATACGAAGTCAGGCTTCGACAAAAGATTCATTGGGGTTTTGTGTGGAAACACGGATTTCTCCCATGAGACGATCAAACATGGCAGGTGGAAAGAATTGGCTTACAAAAGTTTGATAATTCCTGGGGTTAATTCGTTATACCACACTTTGGCATCTCCGGTGAGTGATGATGGGAAAAGTTTGAGTTTAATGGCGTCGACATTGGTGTCGCCATATCGAAACATGCCGCAAATTTCTATGAATCCGGCAATGTGTTTGTGAGGATTGGCCCTCGAACGGCCATCGAATTGACGGTCTTTGATCATAGAAAGATGGTGTCCCTTCACGGTGAAGTTGTCACCAAGGTTAACAGCAACAATAGCAGCTCCAGGAGTGGGTGCTATGGTTCGGTTTGTGGCCCACATGGGTTGGTCATCGGCCATTGGAAATGGTTGATTGAGATTTGTAATGGGATGTTCTTTGGAAAGATTATCAAACCAATTGACAATAGAGGAAGATCTCCTTTTACGAAACAAATTTTCAGGATCGGATAAAGGTGTACTAAGCTTTTTAGCAGTGGAACGAGTGTTCATACAATTACCAAGAGAATCAAGGCAATTTCCTAAACAATCAAAGAAAAAGAAAATTTTGAAAAATCAGAAAAAGTAACCGTTCGGTTAGATGAAATACCGAACGGTTAGTTGTCTCAGAAAATTAAAAATCTGAAGAACTGATCGGTTGGTTGAAAAACCGAACGGTTGGATTGAACAATTTGAAATACCGATCGGTTGAAATGGATACCGATCGGTTACTTGGCTCGGATTTTTTTTAGAAAACAAACAAGAAAAGAAATGGAACTTTAAAACTTACAGAAAACACAATCAAAATCCCCGGACGCGGCGCCAAAAACTTGATGTGCTAGATGTGTGTACAAGTTTTAAATTTATAAACACGATTACCGGATCTAGAAATAACACATACGAGCAAGTGAACTCGTCCGTTATAGCAAGATTGAGTTGGTAAGCCGGGATCGTTCGTAGGGATTTTTGAGTGAATCTAAACGTAAGTTTAAAATTAAATCTCTAATTCTAGTGATAATGATTATAAGATAATTTAAATGATTAAAAACTACACTTGCTTAGACTAGTTAACTACTCATAAGAAAAGCATGATTGTGATAACTTCCTTAACATGTTGGTAATTAGAATTAGTTGGTGTTCTAATCTATTGTTTCTACAAGTTAAATCTTCGTCAAGATTTTAGTTTATAAAAACAAACATTAGGTTTGGACCAATCAATTCAAGGTTCATAAAGTTGAATTAACAACCTTAAACACAAAAATAGTTTCTTGTTTAATCAAATACTCTTAAGAAATGGTCAATACAAAAGGTAACCGAGTCATAGACAACAAGGTTACAATTGATTATAAACTACTAAAACTTTTGACCAATTAGGCGTTTATAACCAATTCGATTTGATTAACAAAAAGTATTCTCATTACAATTACACCTTAGTTCCTTTGTTTAGTCAAGAATAATTATGGTGAAAAACAATCTTTCATAGACAAAAGATTATAACTAGTTGAATGATAACAACCCTTTCGGCCAATGATATTATAAGCAACTAGTTAAACTTGACTCAACAAATGTCACTATGAAACTTTAGTCTAATTGGGTTTTAGAATTGACTTGAAATTGAATTAAAACATGTTATCACAATCATAGACTAATCATTTAGTAATTAACATCATCTAAGCAAATGCAAAAAGGTTACTAGCCACTCATAGCAAGCATGAACATAAACTCAGAATATTGAACATTAGAAATCATAATTAAAGTCTTACAAATGTTTGGAATATGATTACAAATGAATAGGAAATGATTTCCTAAGTGTTGGTGTTGACTTCTTGAGAATTTGACCTCCGGATGTTGACTTTTTGGACTTCCAATTTTTGAGACTAGTAAAGGATTTCTTTGTTATTGGTGTATTGAGTTGTAATAGTTGTGTCTTGAAATGATATTACAAAGCCTCTATTTATACTACTCCTCAAGCCTAGGCTCATCAATGCAACAACTTGGCCTCTAAGGTGAATAGAAAGACCTAGAATAGCAGAGAGAAGGGTCTGGAATCGGGTAGAATGAGATAGAAAACATCTTGCAAAATTTTAACGAGCTGACCAACCGTTCGGTAACGGGCTCTGACCGATCGGTTGGTTGTGACCTCTGCGACTAACCGGTCGGTTGGATTTATAATTGATCGGTTGGATGTAACAATTTCCAACCGATCGGTTGGATGAATAGCGATCGGTTGCTTGAGTTCTGACAGCAACAAACTTGATCTTTACTTTGGCTCTTCGTTCTTTGTCCAAACTTGATTATTCCTTGTCAACGTTCTTTGGAATGATGAAAACTTGGATTCTTCTTTGTGAAATACTTGAACGAATTGAATCTCGAGATGAGAATGACATTTCCTTCATTTTCTTCACTTTTTCCTGTTTTTGGCTATAAATGCTTGCAAACACACTTTGATACGATTATGGGACAAAAGCATATAAAAATAACCGAAAAACATACGAATAACGCCACAAAAAACATGCACAATTTGAGCGTTATCATGGAGTTATGACCCGAAGTTAATTCTGGAATTGCCTTTCGTATTTGTAACAACCCTTATGACTGTTAGTAATGCTAATAGTATTAGCTGATGCTTTGACTATTCTATGGACTTGATGAATTGTGTTTTCGTGTGTACTTAGACAAAGTTGTCATAGTATGACATCTTAGTACATTTAGAGACGAAGAAGAGACATGAGAATCATTTTCGTATTATGTGGAAATATGAGGATCATTTGTATATTCTAGAAGCATGACATTGGTTGGACGATGTTCACGACATGAGAACGGAGTTTTGGAAAGCTGAAATAGAAATGAGCCTCCATACATTCAAGTGAGTATCAATTTTGAGACGATACAAGAAGGGATGTGGTTATGCCCTTATGCAACCCGGGGAAGTTATTACTTACGCATTAAGACAGCTAGGACCGTTTGAGGAGAATTATTCAATGCATGACTTGGAGTTGGCGGCAGTGGTGTTGCTCTCAAGATTTGAAGACATACCTTACATGGGGATGGAATCCAATTACAGATATTAGGAAGCTCAGAAATAAGATGATGAACTATGATCTGTGAAGACTGGCCTGAAAGAAATATGTTATAATTGAGATACATTTCTACTTTTTCTATACCATTGGTTGTACTAAGATGTATAAGGGATCTAAGCAGGATTGAAAATTTTCATGAATTGGTAACGAAATCTCCATGCACACTTAAGAAGAATGACATAATTTGAGTTATGGTAGAGTTAGTCAGCTCATTTTTGCCTCTTAGAATGTGTATTCGGTTAGCAAGTTGGCATAAATCCTCTGACTGAAGATTTCTAAATTACTTAGCGCACCTGCAGTGATCGTGTCAGAGATTTGTGTTGCTACCTCACAATACTAAGAAGAACTACTGAAGGCTTGAGGGTCCAGACTCAAGTATAGGAATGCTTTTCACCGACAGACTGATGGGTAAGTAGAACAACTATTCGAACTTAGAAGAAGTGTTCAGCAGGAAGTTGCCAGGTGTGTGGTCTGATTGTGGTTGCTCATTAAGATCGATGGCATAAAAGTGAAAAAGTTTGTCCTTTTAGATAGTGTGTGAACGGAAATGTAGAACACCTCCGGTTGAATTAAGTTGAGAAGCCACTCATTGAATGTTTAGAGTTAATTACAATGACCGATGGATTTGTTGTCATTGTGGAAGAGGAAGTTTGAAAGTTTAGACAGGAATTTGTGTGTCTCGTGTGATGTTTCCGTACAGAAGAGTTAGACGTGTTAGCATTAAGGAAGCTTTGGCTCATGATAAATTAGTCCTTAGATTCATTCAATCCGTGCGGTTATCCAACCTATCCCATTATGCATTCTGATATGATTCGATACTCCGATTTATGCTTAGTAAATCGTTAATACGATTAGGTTACCAACCTCTTTAGGAGACTTTTGGTATGACTGATAATTCGATATATGCTCCTCTAATTTTAGCAAGATCCTTAGTTCGTTCAGAACCTGATTCGATTTGTGGAGTTTTCTATCATCTAGTTTCACTTCTGTATTCTTTCCAGATTCATCTGATATTCATATATCTCTTTGTGAGATTTCGACTATCATCTATTTTCATGTTCATTTCGTATTCGTTGGATCAGAATTGTTTTCTGTGGAAAGCCCGGGGCTGTCCTATTTATTTCAGATCGAGTCATGAGAAACTTTTCCATTTGTTAAATTTCCTTAGAGAAACTATTCTGAGCAAGTTAATCACTTCCATTTCATTTCGTGAATTGGTACGTTTCCGTTTGATCTCTTCATTTCAATTTTCGCAGACGAAAGTTTTCTTTTTATAAGGGAATAGTTGTAGAACCCTGAATTTTGAATTCCTAATTGTACGTCTAATTTTTAAATTTTTACCTAAAGTTGTAATAATTATTTAGACACCTAAAGTATATATTATGTTATGAAAAAAACATTATAAAAACTTAATCTAAGATATATAAACCTAATATAAGTTGATACTAATAATAATAATAATAATAATAATAATAATAATAATAATAATTACTTTCCTTTCTCTTTTCGAAGATCTTGTATATGTTGTCTTTTGGTCCACCCTATCACACGGTTTGAACATTCCACAAATTTCGGCCTATCATCACAACATAACTATTACACATTAAAAACAAAATCAATGCCTATTATACCTAATTAATACTTGCCTAAATTGGAAGACGCTCCTCACTTAATCTTAGTATAACACTTTCTTTTTTTCCTGCCTCTCTTCTCATACGTACGGCACAAACACACATATTCTCTCTATCAATCTCATCAATAAGCGGCTGTTTTGTTTACTTGGGATCGAGCTGTGAAACGAATACAAGGAGGCTGTGATTTGATCGTGATCAAGGTGGTGATCGACTGGGATACATTCTGGTTCGAGGTGGGGATTTGTTCGTGATCCTTTTGGGTAGTGAGGTGATTAGTTTGGCGTGACGATGGTTCGTTTCGAATAGAGTTTAATTCGTGGGTTGTCTATGCTCTATTTGGTCTCATCATTTCAGCTTCATAGGTTACATCATGTTCCTTTCATTTACCTTTCACACGACACACATAATACTCCTAATCATAGATAAAACATTTTATACGATCATGCAAAGTGTCGTCTCATTTATCGGTAATACAAATAAGATAATATACTTAACATGAAATCATGAAATGCATATGTCGATGTTGTTTCTGTCTTGGACCTTTCGAACCTACTTGTGTGGTGGAATGTTTTTGGTGTTTTGTTCTCAGCCGTGGTCGACCCTAAATACGAATGATACGAGTCCTAATAATTGTTAACAACGATCATGCAAATGATATATGTCTCATGAAATCTTAAACTTCGTTATTATATGTGTATCGAACATGGTTGTCATACGTCGATCTTTATGTTGTTTTGAGTCTTTCGAACATGCTAGGATATACGTCTTGATCTGGTCTTTAAAATACATTTGGGATCTTTAAAACATGATCTAAAATCTGGATTAAAAACCCATGAGAAATGAATGGAATGTGCATGTTTGTTTACGTGAATAATGGTTGTGGTATGTGCGACGTTTTGGTCTTTATCTTATTACAAAGCTTGTGCATGGGTGTCTTGGTCGAAAAGAGTGAATTGTTGTGGTCTCGTTATGCATGTGGATGGCTCATTATTGTTGCTGTCTAATAGTGTACATGTTGTGTGTAATTTTGGTGGGTCATACAAGGTCTAAAAGTGTGTGTATAAACTGATCCAAAAAGGAACAAGAGGTGTATTAGGTGATGGTTAAATGGGTTGTCACGTTTAAAGTGGTGTGGGTTGTGAGGGGATTTAAACAAGAGTATAATAGATGCATGTGTATGTTGTGGTTTGTACTAAACTATTATTAACAAGTTTGGGTCATGGGTCGGTTTCGTGAAATATTGGTCATTGGTAGTTTTATTTTAGTCTCGTTAAGGGTGAGTTATTCATGCATGTCAGACCTATTTAGATATACGGTTTGTTATATGATGGAAAATGGAAATTTTATATGGTATGCGTATGTGTATGTTAAATGTGAAAAACTATTTTCTTGTATTTTGGCATGGTGAGTCGGTTGTATTTTTTTGACATATGAGTCTGTTGGGCATGCGTGAGTGTCGATTATATTTTGGTCGTCACGGTCTAATCTAATGTCGAGGATACTTTATGAATGACGGGGTCTAAAATTATCATCTTAGTATAAAATTATAATATAAACTTTAAAATAATTTTATTTGACATTTTTAATATTAAATTTTGATAATTTACATTTTGACCCTAAACTTTACTAAATTGACATGATTAACCCTAAACTATTATAATTATCATTTTAACCCTTCAATATTATTAATTGTCCATTATAACCTTAAAGTATTAAACTTATTAAATTGGGAAACTTACTAAATATGGAAACTTATCATTTTTGGAAAGTTACTAAAAATGAAAAGCCGACTAAAATGAGTAATCTAATTTAAAACAAATTAATAATAAGCCAATCATTAATTCGTGTAGATTCACTGAAGAAGGATTGACTTCCTATTCTTACGTTATGATATGGTTTCATTGGCGGACTAAGGTACAGATATTCTAACCTTTTAGTAAGATTTCCTATGACTCGTGATCCGTAGCATTGCCACTATTGTGATTTCTAATCTTTATACGCTTGATATCCTTGGTTCATTTGATAGTATGATTTCGTATGAAGACCCTTTTTAAAATATAACCTGATGACTTTTGAGAAAAACTATTTTTGAAATGATTTCTTTGATTACGTTACGATGCCAGTTTTATATGAAGGTTTTAACGAATTTTATGAAATGTGTTTTTGAAGGAATACTCTTACGATAAAAAGGTTTTAAATAATTTGCAAAAGTCCTTAATCTGTTTTATTCTCTAATATTCCTCATGACTTTCTTTAACATCTTTTGATTATTTAACTTCAAATTTGAACATTTGATTTGAACCTCATGATATGAATCTTTGATTTGGACCTTTGACTTGAACCTTTGCTATGACCCCTTATATAATCCATATTTGATCGATCCATTTCTGTTATGATTTGCTTAATTTTTGTTGCATGCTATAGTTCTTATTCTTATAGCATTTCCTATTTCTATGCCCATTATATGTTTTGCCTATATGTGTTACACTTATTAGCCAGTCATGGGGAGTCCATGGCCTTGCTACTGATTCACCAGTGGTATTGACACAATCTGTGGAGGTGGGTTTTAGTCCACAGCGTTCCCTTTAAGCTAGCTATTCAGGCCTATATTTATTATTGTATATGTTTACTTAGCCCAGAGCTTTGTGCATATATGTTTGTTTTGCAGGGGGCGTATGGATGCATCCTAGGTACTTAGTTTTGTATATTTGGTGAATGTTTTGGTGTGTGTGCAATACACCCCTTTCACATTTGGTACAATGGAGGTCATGACTCCTATGTACAATTAGTATATATATTATTTGGCATTCCTATTTGTTCCACTTCTCTATAATTTTTATTATCTTGTCATCTGTAATGTGATTAACCTATGCTTGCTTTATTTCTTTTGCTTACACTTATGACTCATTTCATTTCGTTGATTGTTTGATATCCATTATCCGTATTCCTTTGATCATATTCCATGTTTCCGTATTCTTGATTTCTATCTCAGCAGGTTTGCTTGGACCTATGTCGTATTCACCTTCGTTTTCCTTTTGTTATTAGTTTTCGTTTGTTTATATCTGTTCACTGGGCCTTTTAAGCTCAGCCGCATTTCTTTTCCTGCGGCAGGTTTTTAGAAGGAAGCGGGGTTGGGTGAAGAGTGCTTAGGAGCTCTTAGTGGCCTACACTGTTGATAGCTTCCCATGGATTAGAGATAGACTTAGAGATTTCCTTCTTGGTTCTTAACTTGTAAATAATTTGGAAGTTGTAATGCTTAGAATTAGTCCTTTATCTTTTCTTTAGAATTGTTTTGTGCACCTTGTATTATTAATGTATTCCGCATGCTTATTTTCTGATTTGACCTCATAATGTTACACTTTAGCCCTTTTCGGGTTGGGGTGTTACGACATCCATTCGCCAAAACTTTGCCGCAATCAACTTTGATTGCCTCCTAGACATCGATGAGCAAATTTGTCCTAGGTTCATCTTAGAATTCTATGCAACCATAAGCCTTTCCTCGGATGACGATGTTGAGATATCATTAACCTTTACAACCAATCAACTACCACATTTCATACCCTTGAAAGATTTTGCAAAAATTCTTGGTGTCCCTAATGTTGGTACATGTCTCTACACGGATAAGTGGCCCCTTTCAATTCTTGATTCCATTGAACGTCATTATCCATACAAGAACCCTCTTGCTAATAAGGAAGAAATTCATGAGCATCTCTTTGTTAGGACCTCAACCACTAGGAAGAATTGTTCGGGGAATGAGTTAAATAAGGACCCTTTTGGTATGGAGCTCAATGAGCTTAAACCACAATTTAAGAAATGGGAAGAAATTCTTAGAGCCAGCGTTATAAGTTCCATAGGAAACAGAGATCATGTCAACACATGTCTTAGCTACATGCTCTACAGCATTTCCACCAGTCAACCTTTTAACTTAGCCTATTACCTAGCCAAAAGACTGGCCGACATATCCTTGGTAGGAACAACCGCTCTTCCTTATGGAATGCTTCTCACCCGCCTCTTTAGAGCAATCTTGCCCATTCCTCCTAACAATAAGGGAATTTGCCTTGATTACACTCTCGTTCCTCACATATTCATCCCTTTAAGTGATAAAAGAGTCTTCAAAGTTAAGGGTGAGCGTACTCGCTCTCATTCACCATCATCTTCATCATCCGATATGATCGATAACGATAATCTTCCTAACTCTAAGCTACCCCCTTTATACTACCTTCAAGAACTTCCCGTCATTAGCAATGCATCCGAAGAGTTCAAGCAAACCAAAGGAATATTCAAGTGCTTTGGAAGGTACCTAGGAAAGCTCAAGAAGAAGATAGACCGGTTGTGAGATTTGTGTTTAAGGAGTGTTTGGCTTATGTAGCTTTTAGAACTTTGTATGTGTTAAACTATGTGATTTGTATTGCTTTTTATTTCCGTGCTTTATTATTTTCGTCGGACTATGTTTTGTATGAGCCTTTATGCATACTGATGATATTTGAGGTGTTTGTCAAATTTTCATGCTTATGGAAAATTTCACTAAGTATAGTGAAATTCGCTAGCCCCCGGTCTAAGTCCAATGGTATGAGTGTTTACGTGTTTAATTTTTGCATTTCCTAACCAGATATGAATTATATTTTTGTTTTTAGGAGTTTTCGAAAAATTTGAAAATCGTCTCGCGGGTCAAAACGTGAGGCTGCCTTGTTTTTCAGGACTGACGGAACTGGCGGTACCCTCAAATGGGTTCCGCCAGTGTAAATTTCTGGAATTCCAGAAATGGCCCAGCGGATCAGCCGGAACCCTTAGGAGGGTTCCGCCTGTGTTATCACAGGGTTCCGCCAGACAACCTGCAAATTTTCTTGTATTTTTCAAACTTTCGATTTCCACAATACTTCAAAACAATCTTTTAAGTAAGAAACATCTTCCCTTACTTCCAATAAACATATTAGGACCACTTTTACTCACTAGAACAATTAGGAAGTTATTTCCCGCCAAAAATTCAAATTCAAACATAACTAACCCAAGGAACCCTTAAAAAGGATCCTTCAAACCCTTAGAACATTTTCAACCAAATCACTTCCCATGATTACATAGCATTGAGTGCATAAGTTAGTCTTTCACTCCACCCAATTTCATTGGATTGACCTCCAATGATTTGACATATTCTTGGAAATATTCTAAATCATTAGAAACCTCAACATTTGTATGGTAGAACATCAAATCCAAACACCCCTTCCAACATCTCTTCCACTCTATAAATTAGACAATCTTGCAACACTTCAAATCACACCATCACCATCAAAATCCCTTCTCTTAAGCTTCTAAACCACACCTTTGAAATGACTAAATCCAACACCTCATCCAAATCATCAAGATCCATTAGAAAAATCGCTAGGATTAGTGTAAAACCTTGTTGCTTCAACAAAAGCATCAAATCAAGCTCATCATCATCAAGTGATACATCACTTGACATTTCTTCACCTATCAAAGATATGCTTAACCTTACTACCTCAACACCATCGTCAACACCTTGTAATACCAATGTGATCACTATACAAGATTTGCTTAATCTTGCTACTCCAACACCCTCTCCAAAGCATTGCATAACCAACATAGCCACTATTCCGCCACCAACTAGACCTTCAAGTGATTCAACATCACCTTCTCAACAAACTCAACCATCAAAAACTCCATCACGTCAATCACCAACACTTACACCAATGGAACTTTTCCATACACCACCAACATTACCACTACCCTATTTGGAAACTTTAGAAGACCTATCACCTAAATCATCAAGCCCTCCATCATTGTCACTCTTTGACACCATTGCCAAAATGGAAACCCAACAACAACCAATGCTTCAACCAAATGAGTCATTGGATGATGAACCTCATCAACCATCATTGATAGAGGGTTTGGCTTATCGCTATGCTAGACCCTCAATCTTTCCACAAGATCAAGGTCATACATACCCACAATCGTTTATGTTTCACCCCATTTACAAATTCATTCATGATCCTCTTGAAGGAGAACCAAGCTTCCACCATTATACTCAACAACAACAACCACCACAAGAGTATTCCCAACACCTTGATTCAATGTTTCCTTCTCATGGGGAAATAAATGCATCCGTAAGGGCCACATCTCCAACCTCAACAAGTATAGGAAACAAAAACAACTCTCAACCATCCACCCTTGCTCCATCAAGCACAAGTAATCCACCACCAACAAATGAGATCCATTTTCCACCAAACTTTCCTCGCCATGATTGTGGACATTGTGAAAGGACCGCTCACATTACCGAAAGAAGTCAAACGGAAATTCGCGAGCTAACCTACGAAATGAGGTTTATCCTAAACCACATTTTTGACCTTCTAGAATCCTTGTCTCACCCACCTCAAGTTTAGAGTCTCCAACAATGATAAAGTCTCATCCGTAGTAGCACCAAAAACACAACCTAACAAGCCAAAACACTCATTCTCATCATCACCTACCTTAAAACATTCTTTAAGAGGATGTTTCTCATTAAGGATTATGATGTTTTTCTTTTTATTTTTATTTTCCTTTTATTTTATTTTTTTCCCTTTTAAGGTAGGATGTTACTACCCTAATTTCTTGTCTTTGACCTTCCAAAAGTCAAATTTTACATGAAATGAATTTCATTCTACTATGTGGCATGCATTGTTTGTTGACCATTTAGGATTGGTACTATACCTTATGATGGTAACATATATATCTTGTGTTAATTCTCTTTTGTAAGATCATTATCCATATATCCCTTCCTTGTTACTCCAATTTAGGGGAGTAATATTCAAGGGAGAGCATGAGAATTGTATCATTCCGCGTCGCAACTCTTCTTTGTATTTGAACAAAAAGGGTGTTCATGACTTGTTCTACACTTGTCTTGTGCGGCAACTAATTTTTTTATAGGTTCAAAATCCATGTCTCCTTTCTTGGCACTCCATTTAGGGGGAGTATTGTCCAAGGGGGAGCACTTGCATCATTACGTTATCTTCTTTTAGTTTTGACAAAAAGGGGGAGAATTTATATTAAGCATGTTCTCATCCCCAAGTTTTGCATATCACATCATCTTAGCAAAAACAAGTTTTAATACAAACTTTATAAGACTTAACACTAAAACTAGTGGCTTACTTATAAATAAAGTTTATGTTTTGTCATCAACAAAAAGGGGGAGATTGTTAATACAAATATCGCCTAAAAACGTTATTTATATTTTACGATATTTGCTAAGTTTTGTTAATGACAAAGTATGAACTTTAGCTTATAGTATAACATCATTTTAGTTGCTTAAGTCTTGTATAACTACATTTACATGTTAAACATAACCTTGTTATATTTCTTAATAAAGAAAGTATAACATCACATCAATATGCATTTATGAAAAGCTTGTGTGTTTGACTATCCATAAAGCTCTTACACATTTTGGAAGCATTCCATATTGATGTGATCTCTTGAAAGCTTGTGTGTTTGACTATCCATAAAGCTCTTACACATTTTGGAAGCATTCCATGTTGATGTGATCTTCTGAAAGTTTGTGTGTTTGACTAGAAATAACTTGATGTGATTTCTCGTAAGTTTGACTATCAGATCTGGCGGAACCCTGGGGATATATGGGCGGAACCCATTCTAAGGTTCCGCCGTATCCGCCAGAAGTCTGGTTTGTTTGGGTATAAATACCAAACCACTTGCAAGAAATCACCCATGACTTTAGGACATATATTTCATATATTCTCCCATCTAACTCAGTAGCAACTCACTTGTGTGATTGTCTTATGTAGCATAGAAGTTCACAAGTTCATCCAAGAAGTAACAAGTTTCAACTCAAGGTTGCAAGAGTTGTTAGCTTAGCCTTGTGTAAACTTAGTGTAGTTTATACATCATTTGATTGTGTATATTCAAGAGTGATCGGTTAGTATTTTAGGCCTTAAAATACATAGTGTTACGGGAGTTGTTGTACCCTTGTAAAAGAACTATCGGGAGTGGTTGTACCCTTGTAAAAGAACTCGGCATCTAGCTTAGTGTCGGAAATAGTGGATAGGCGACGTTAGGTTGGTTCTACCTTGAACTAGGACCCGGTATCTAGCTTTGTACCGGATAAAGTGTAAGCGACGATTGTAAAGGTTTCTCCACCCGTGAAAGGAGCTTGTTGACTAGTGCTTGAAACTCTCGATTTGGAAACTCGGGGCGTGGATGTAGGGCAAGGAAAAAGAGTCCTTGTAGCCGAACCACGATAAACAATCGTGTTGTGGTTTGATCGTTTCTTTCTTTGTCTTTCAATATTACATATTGTCTTTAGTTAGAATCGTTAATTACACGTAAAGCTTTTCAAAGATTAACAAGTAATTTGAGTTTATATCTTTAATTAAACGTAAAGTTTTTAAAAGATAATTAACTTAAAAAGCGGTAAACTATTCAACCCCCCTTCTATTTTTCCACACATACTCATATGTCCTTGAACACACATGCCTATCATTCAGGGTTTTAATTTGAAAAGATTTCTCTTGTTGCATCCAAGATGCCCACAATCTAAATGGGCATTTCTTTTCTTTATTATCCCTAGAACATTTAGCTAATAGTCTCTTAGGGTTGTTTACACTATAATATAGCTTATAACCTTTAGCCAAAGCATAGTATGCAAGTGCTCTGTTCAGTTGCTCAGGACTCTCATACCTTTCACCTAATTGTGGTCTCATGAACTTCCATTTTATAGTAGGATCATGGATTGGCTAGTGATCACCCAACATATCTTGATCATTTACTTTTTTAGGAACATGGTCTTTTTCAGAAGTAAAGTCATCTTTAGGCAAACCATTGTAAATCCTAGACAAAAAATTTTCATCAAACATCTTAGAAGCTTTTTTCTTTGGGGCAGGTTCTACTTTCTTAGACCTAACCTCCAAAATCTCATCCTCCCCATCTGACAAATAGTCCAATGATGCACTGTCACTCTCTTCAGAACTACAACACTCATACACATCATAATCAGCATCATCTATATCACTTTCACTATCATAATCCTGTTGTTCATTAGTGGTGTCATTTATGTCAAACTCAGAATGAAAAGCATATACATGCAAGGCATGATCATTATCAACACCACATTGAACAAAAGCATCAAAGTCAGCATTTGTTTTAAGAGGTTTTAATCCTAAATGAAACTCTAAGCCATGGACCAAATAAAACAAACACTTCACCTCACTAGTAAAATCAGTTTCCAAAAGTTTCACAAATTCTAGCAAGTCTAATGCAAGCAGATCCACATTAGGAATTTCAGATAGAATTTCATAATCATAAGAAAGGGGATCTCTTACAAATACACCACCACGATGATACTTTATTAAAAACGTGGATGATTGTGATCCTGATGCCATCTGAAACATGATGAAACAATAAACATTGTTAATTTGAAAAAACCCTAATTTGAACAAAACCCTAATTTGAACAAAACCTTAAATAATAAGCTACTTTTGAAAGAAAAAAGAGATTAAGTAATCAGACATTGGTAATTTACCTTTTTGGATAAGATGGCAACCGTAATCAAAATCTATTTGAACAATTTTTTAATTTTGAGATCTAGGGTTTGGAATTGGGATGTGTGTAATCGTTTGGGAAGAGTGTGTGTAATGATTGGGATCACTAAAAAATTACCATTTATACTTAAAAATAAACGATTGTAATATTTAATTATTACTTGATTAAAAAAACATGTCCACGTTGCATTATAACCGGTAACTCTACGTTACCCAAAACACAGTAATGAAATTAATCGGTCATACTAAGTTGAGTAACTTAGATGATAAGTTTCAAACTATATTACCTTAGGACAACCAAAATGCAAACTTTAGTAACATCTTTGTCTAATAACTCTTTTTCACGTTTTCATGCATTTTTATCCGTTTTCACATGTTTTTATCCGTTTTCGTCCATTTTTTCAAATAAGTTTGATGATTTACACAAGCTAAAAAATTTACAAGAGTTTATAAGTTTATAAGTTATGAATTTGATCAAAAACCACTTAAGTTTTGGTAGTAAACATCCCTTATTTTGTATTTTCATGTTAAAATCTCGCGAGTTTTGATGTAAAATATTATTCCGGATAATTTTCGTGTTTTACACTTTTTATCAAATGTCAAGTTTCCTTTTACTTATCTAATCACGAAAATATATATATATATATATATATATATATATATATATATATATATATATATATATATATATATATATGAATAGTAGAAGTGAATAATAAAACTACGAGGATGAATAGTAGCCTAAAAAACGGACGAAAACATTTAAAAAATGGATAAAACCGTATGAAAGCCAGTGGCGAAGCTTGGATTTTTCGAGTGGGGGGTCGGGATCTAAAATTTTTTTTTCCTAACACTATGGGGGGTCGAAACCGAATTAAATTGGGGGGGCGAAACCGAAAATACCGAAATTTTTCTACACGAAAACTATATACCCCTACATCGCAAAAAAAATTTCGGGGGGTCGGCCGCCCCCCCCCGGCCCCTATGAAGCTGCGCCACTGATGAAAGCGGATAAAAACGGACGAAGAAGTGTAAAAGCGGATGAAAACGTGTAAAAATGAACGAAAATGGATAAAAATGGACGAAAACGTAAGAAAAACGGACGAAAACGTATAAAGATATACGAAAACGTAAAAAACGGACGAAAAAGATTAAAACGTAAAAATAGTCAATGAGGACTAACGATGCAAATATTTTAACTTAATGAGGACTAAAGATGCAAATATTTTAACTCTTGTTAGGAGATAACGGAAAATAATTTGCGTGTTAGGAGATAACGGAAAATAATTTGCATCGTTAGTCCTCATTGACTGATATTACTAACGGAGGATGGTTTTGTGCCAACTTTACTAACAGAGGGATGATTTTGTGGAAAAAAAAAATTTAAGCGAGACACGTGATAAATCACAGGGTGTATTTTGAACTTTACTCTTAATAAAATGTCATTTTAATTATACATTTAATGTATAAATTAAATACATATTTTATGATATGAAAAGTATTTAAGGGTAAAATAAGTAAAATGGTTGAATTATTAATTTTATTTGTTTTAAGTGGATAGATTCTTTGAGACAAACTAAATGAGACGGATGGATTAATAAAAAACAACGAATTAATACCGATGTTGTCAATATTCTTTGCGCGCAATGAAAACCCCAAAAGAAACATGATTATAACTTAAAAGGAAAAAAATGTTATTCTTTAATAAAAGAAAAGAAATAGTAAAGAAGTAAATTAAAGAAATTCTCATTCATATATTTAAAAAATACTAGAACGGTAACCGCGCAATACGGCGGCGGATACCTATGAGCATATTTTGCGTTATTCGGTTACACATATAGTTGTCTTTATGATTTATAAGTAGAGATGATAGAGATGGTTTAGCCAAATAATTTTAGTTTGAACAACCAACCTTCTTCCCAACGAACTTCCTAACCAACCTGCTTCCTATAGGTGCACATTTCGGTTAACCGGTCCGGTCTGACCCGAGCCGGTTTGAGGGTTCGGTTTGAGTCAACGGCGTCAAGAACCGGTAGTGGCGGTTAACCGGTCCGGGGGAAAAAACCCAAACCTATCCGAACCGGTTTTGTTTCGGTTTTATCCAGTTCGATCGCGGTTAACCGGTTTGGACCGGTTTGTGTTATTTTTTATTTTCTTTATTATTATTTTTTTCTTTTTTCATTGTTCGGCCTATAAATACTACCTATTCACAGACTTCTCAGTTCTCAGTTCTCACTACCCATTCACAATTTGACATTCACAAAAATCAAAACTCAACGTTCAAAATTCGATGTCTCACAAAGATTTCTCGCAACAATTCCCAAGTCCTCACAAAGATTTTTCACAACAATTCCCAAGTCCTCTAAACGAACCGGTGATTGTGAACACTCCACCTGCAGAAAATGAAAATCAACAACAAAACGCTCCAACTAAGAATGAAGTCAATGAACCGGTAAACAATCCACCGGTCATGGAATATCAACCCAATACATTTCGGTTAACTGATGAAGAACTGCTGGAACAAGATCTCCAAGTCTTAAGAGAGTTTGAAGAAGCTGAAGAACGTGAAGCAGATGCTCGTAAGAAGCGGGCAACTGCCCGTAAGGCGTGGGAAAATAGAGAAATACAATTCAGAAGGGCCATGGGGTTAGGCCCTCTGCCATCATAGTCTTCTTCGAGTGAGGAGGGTGGCTGGGTCTCAGATGACTTATTTTCTTAATTTGTAGTTTTATTTTAATTACCGTATCATAGTTTCTATTAATCGTACTTTGTATTTCATGTTTTAACTTTAATGTTTAATGTAATCCGTGTTTTAAGTTTAACGTTTAATGTAATCCGTGTTTTAACTTTAACGTTTAATAGAATTCAAAATTTGAAAACCCCGGTTTCAAAAATTTCAAAGTTGGCCGGTTTGACCGGTTAACCCGGTTATATAACCGGTTAACTTTTTTTTCCCACTTGGCGCAATATTCAAATTTTGAATTGTTTTGTTCGGTTTGAACGGTTAACCCGGTTTGAAACCGGTTTTTAACAGGTTAACTTTTTTTTTCGCGTTGTTTACGCAAAGTAAAATTAATAAAATTCAACTTCTATTTAATACATCGAAAGGAAATACATCACATATATTTCATAAACACTTTTATTTAATACATCGAAAGAAAATGCATTATTAAAGGAAATACATCACACATAATACATAAACTTAAAACATAATACATCGAAATACAACGCACATAATACAACTGAAAGGAAATACATCACACATTGAAATGAAACACAAATAATACATAAACATAATAAAGAAAAAGCTACTCGTAAACCTCTTCCTCGGATTCGTCATCGACGAACCTCCTAGGCTCCTAGCCGCGTTAGCAGCTTCATCTTCTCTTATTTCTTCATCGAAAAGCAACTCGACTGTACCCTCTTGCACCTCTAACTCATAGACCCCTTCTTCGATTTCTAAGGGGTCTTCAAGACTTGCTTTGTGTTGTCTTCGCTTGATTACGTCCAAATGATCTTTCAAACACATACACATTTCCAAAGAAGCAGGTGTGAGCTTTGTTCTTCTATTTGATAACACCCTTCCACTTTTTGAAAAAGCGGATTCAGATCTACTGAAGTAACTTGTACACTAAAAAGATCCCGAGCCATTTTGGATAGAACGGGAAACATTTTTTCATTTGCTTTCGAAAATGCCAAAACATCAAAGTTTTCATGTTGGTCGGCCGGAATACATGAGATGAAATCGGTTCCGGTATATCTTGTATATTCATTGTTTTGGAGACGATCACTCTTTGCCTGTTTGTTGGGATTTTCTCTTAACTTTTGTAGCAAGCCATGTATCGGATTCCCTCTATGCGATGACCTCGATGATGAAGAAGTCGCATTCATAGAAGAAGTTGGGTTACCATATTTTTCAAAATAATATTCCCATAAACCTTCAAAAGAATTGTTAAAAGCCATTTGTGCATCTTCAACAAAGTTAAAGTTATTCGCGGTTAAACCCAAATCATTTGAAATCGAATCGATAAGTAACTCTACCCTGCATACATTATAACATGGATTTAATGAGGCCGCACAAGTAATTATCGGTGGCAATTTTTCAAAATATTTAATGAGCTTTTTTTTCATTGGTGTAACCATATTTGAAAATACACCACAACTTAATTCAAATGAGGACAAACTTGAACACATGTAGTATAGTTGCTCGAGTACCAAATGGGATGTTGGATAATAAACCCCTGATAATTTTTTTGTGCCGTTGTAAAAAACTTCAAGTAATCGGGTTAATTTTTCAATAGTTTCCCAATGGTCGACTGGAAATGCAACAACCTTACCCTTTTGTGCTAACTGGTTATGAAAATATTGTAAAATCACCTTTTGTTTTAGACCACTTAGGAACATAATATAAGTGGAATTCCATCTTGTATCACAATCTAAATTAGGTGACAACCAATGTTTCCCCACATTAGCACACATCCGAACGTAGTTATTCATTCTTGTACTACCCCTTTTAAAAATATCATGCAACATTTGTTTAAAAACATCTTTCATTTGACTCATTACGGGATCGTTTAATTCCGCTTGCACAGCCAAGTTAATGATGTGTGCAACACATCGAGAATGATAAAAATCGCCATTAAAAGGTGGCTCGAATTCAAATGCCAGTCTACCCATTGCATTTGCGTTGTTACTAGCATTATCCAACGTAATTGAAAAAAAAAATTTTTGCAAGTGAAATTTGTGAAACACTTTTCTCAACATTTTGAATAACGCACTTCCCGTGTGAGGAACCGGAAACTCTTCAAAGGATATGACTCGCTTCATGTTTAGTCAACTTTCGGGATCAATCCAATGTGCGGTAACACAAAGGTACGAATACGGCGAATTATGAGAAGCGGACCAAACATCCATTGTTATGTAAACACAAGTATCTAAATTAAAAAAAAAAAAAAAAAAAAAAAAAAAAAAAAAAAAAAAAAAAATTAATTCTTGTTTGGCCGTTTTCCACATGTTCATAGCATCGCGTTTTAGAGTCATACGACTTACATGAGTGTACATTGGTTGGACATGAGTCTGCATCATCTCCATCATATCCTCGTCGTCCCAATGGTTGAACGGCAAACCTCTTTTAATCACCAAACCGACAAATGCTTGACGGACTTGTTCATGATCGTATACAAAAATACTCCCGTCCCGAGCCACAGACGATTGACCAGGTTCCGGAACATTTTTAAGTGCCTTGCAATACTTCTGGTGGATATGAGCCCTCAACGTCGAGTTGAAACTCGCCGACATTATATTCAAGCAATGCTTACATTGAGATTTTTTCTTGCCGTCCAACATTAGGATGTAGTTGAAGTTTTCCCAAGGATCTTTGACACGGTCGCATGGTAAAATTTTGACAATCGTAGGTACATTTGATGAACAGGCTGCGGTGGTGTTTGAAGTTGAAGTATTATCCATTAGTGAAAATTATTTCGGTTTTGATTTTTTAGAGTGTTTTTGCTTGTATGAAATGTGTGAATAAACTAAAAATCACACATCTATTTATACTAAACAAGAAATGGCAAGATGGTAAATTTTGAGCCCAATTAATTAAAAGCCGGTCCCCTCACGCTCCTTCCTATTCAAATTCAAAATTCAAACTTTCAAATTTCAAAAAATATCAAAAAAGTCCCGCTCCCCCGCCCAAACCGGTTCCAAACTGGTTAACCAAACCAGTTCGTATAACCGGTCCTCAAACTGCCCTCTTTTTTTGAAATGTCTAATCGGTCCCTAACCGCCGGTTTGGGGGAAAACCGGACCGGTTTGGCTCAAAACCGAGTTTGACCGGTTTAGTTTTTCAGTTCGCTATCAGACGCGGTTCGATTGACCAGTTTTTTTTGCGCTTATACTGCTTCCTAACTAATTAATTTTAAAATATTTCCATAATAAGCAAGCAAAAATCTGAATTTTAAATATTTCTAATTATAAAATGGTGTTAAATGCATTATCTAGTAGTATACTCAAACATGCAAAACTACAAGTCACGTACACTTAGTGGTGTATGTTATGGACTTCCTTGACTTGTTTGTCGACATATTATTTGATAAATCATAGAATAAATGATCGTTGAGGACTTATATACAAAACTTTAACTTACATACAAACCGTAACTTATCTTGCAAGTAACAAAACATAAAATTTAGATAGAATACGTATGCAATCGAACTATTCCTGCATGACACATTTATCTTCAAATTTTCGTACAAAATGCCAATAAACCAAAATTCACATGATGAAAACATGATAATTCATTTGAATAAGTATACTAATTATTAGATGATTAGTTTGGGTTAATTTTTCCATCATTTGTACCTGGTACAATCCACCATAGTACAAACAAACTACACTATATTAGTATATTTTAATCAAGAATAGGAATAACTAGCAAATAATTGATGGGTCCATAACCCAATTCAAACAATGATATTTGACAAGCCAACACAAAACTTAAAATCAATTTTCATGGGTCCAAACTCCAAAGACATGACCCATTGACCCGATATTTGAGCAGCTCCATTGTAACACAACTACTACTAGTATACTACTGCCCACTTTTAATTCTACAAAGCATTTAAAACCCTTCATCCACCCTTGCCTTATTTTCCAAACAAATATATCTAACATTTTCTGAACAATGTCTCCTTAATTCTTGTTCTAGAGAGAGATAAGTAAAATAAAGATAGAACATAATGAGGTACATTAGAACAGGAAGTTTTAAGAGGTTGTTCTCTATGAAGCGTCGTCATAGCTTAGAAGATTTACCAAAAGATTGCATTTTCATGAAGCAAGATTCATTCAACAATGGTGAAACTGAGTCTTTTAAGAAACCAACATGGAAATGCTTCTCTTTTGAAGAGATATATGTTGCTACCGATGGCTTTTGCTCAGGTAATCACATAAACTAAAAACTGTTTCTAGCTTCTTGCCGGTTTTAATAGATTGTTGTTTTTACGAACTTTTTCGACCAAAAGTTCTAACCGGTGTATAGTTTTTTAGCAAGTTTTAACGACTTGAACAAGTTTGGTTTTTGTTTGTAACTTTTTGAGTAAGAAACGTTCTTTTACTATGCAACTTGTTTGAACTTAACTAGCAATGAAAAAAACTTGCAAAGTTTGAATTTTTGTATGAATTTAAGTTCAAGTTTTTAGATGAAATTATGATGTTAAATGACAGATTTCTTACTTGGGAACCTCTAATAATTGAATATTTTGGTGGGGTTTAATGCTTTTTAATTCTTATTATGTTAGCTTTTTGCTACATGGGTAATTCTGGTGCTGAAATATTTTCACCTTTTTTGGGTTGATGCTGTGATATGACCAGTGTCTTTACATGGGTACCTTTTGTACCTATAGAAATTACTGTAAATATTTTTGTGGGGTTTTTAATCTTTATCTAGTGTAATCAACTTTTTTTTTTTCTTTTTCTACATGGTTATTTCAACAAGTGCTAAAAAATCTGACTTTGTATTCATAGATGTTGTTATATTTAAAATTTCGTACATGAGTACCTATAAAAAACTGACTTTAATTTTACTGTTAACAACTTTTTGGTACATGGGTAAATTCAGAGAACATGGTTGGTAAAGGAGGGTATGCAGAAGTGTACAAAGGAGTGTTAGAAGATGGACAAGCAATTGCAGTGAAAAGATTAACACAAATATCATGTGATGAAAGGAAAGAGAAAGAGTTTTTGACAGAAATAGGAACACTTGGTCATGTAAATCATCCAAATGTTTCATCACTCTTAGGTTGTTGTATGGACAATGGTCTTTATCTCATCTTTCAATTCTCATCCAAAGGCTCTGTGGCTTCACTTCTTCATGGTACTATTTCCCTACATCATATTGTTTATTTCATATAAATCAACATCAAATCATTACAAGGAGTATTTGCTAAATTACTAAAGAAGAAAGGAATAAAAATGCTGAGTATGCCAAAATGATTAAAATCTGTTGTCACAAGCTTCTGTACGTGCTCTTTTATCCAATTTTGGCAAACTAATTACAGTATTAGTTTCAAGAACATTACAAGTACAATTGTAAGAGATCACATTCAATGGTAAAAAGAAGAAGTCAAAAACTTAAGTTAAATAAAATCACGGGCAACGTATAAATTTTCAGCAGCAGACTGTGTGAATTTAATGTCACCAGTGTACAATAAAAAAAAAAAAAAAAAAAAAAAAAAAAAAAAAAAAACATGATATATAAATCTTCAATCTTCATATACGATTAGCTACTTCATGTATGAAACGCAATGTTACGATATATAACAGGCTTACTATATGTAGGATTTGTTACTGAGACAATGACTGATAACTATTTACTTTTACTGGAACCAAGTTTACATTTGTAGTTTAAGGAGATTTTTTCTTTCAAGCATTTAACATGTTGCACATCATATTTTTGCATATGTTATGGCTATGGTATGTACATATCAAATGCTTCTTGTTGAAGATCTGTCCCTAAAAAATATTCTTCTTGTCTTTATTTGACTTTGAGTAGATGAGGGTTCACCGGTAATGGACTGGAACACGAGGTACAAGATAGCCGTTGGGACCGCTCGTGGGCTTCATTACTTGCACAAAGTATGCCCAAGGAGAATAATCCACCGCGACATTAAAGCTTCTAACGTTCTGGTCACCAAAGATTTCGAGCCACAGGTATGTAATCAATTTGGTTCTTGCTTATAAAAACACAGACAGAGAGATAAATGAACCTTATGGGCATATATTGCATGCAGATTATATACGTTTCATTCAATTTACACATTTATTAAGATTTAATGCTGTAACAATTTGTTTCACAAATAGATATCGGATTTTGGACTTGCAAAATGGCTTCCTTCACAATGGACACATCATTCGATTGCTCCGATCGAAGGGACATTTGGGTACTTTCACTTGTTTGATTCTAGTTTTATCTTATATATTATGATTGTGTACATACATTTGTTAGCATATATTTTGTTGACATATATATTTATAGGCATTTGGCACCCGAGTATTTTATGCACGGTGTTGTGGATGAGAAAACGGATGTTTTCGCGTTCGGTGTTTTTCTACTCGAAATTTTATCAGGCAAGAAATCCGTTGATGGTTCTCATCAAAGCTTGCATGGTTGGGTAAGCAAATCATAAAATTTTACTCATCATAGTTGTAAATTGTTTATATTAATTGATTGTATTTAGATTTTGTATATGACTGTCTAACATAATACGTTAAATGTCTATAGGCCAAACCAATACTTGCTCAAGGCGAAGTAGAGAAGATCGTGGATTCACGACTTAAAGGTGAATACGATATCACACAACTTAGTAGACTCGCCTTCACAGCTTCACTCTGTATTAGAGCTTCATCTACATGGCGTCCTACGATGAGCGAGGTGTGTATTTTTATTCATTTCATCATTTCAAACGACGTGTGCTCTATACAAATCATATACTATATTAGACTACCTACTTTACGCAAAATTTGAACACGTAGTGACTAGAATATGTCTATTCCAAACTTTCACAAACTTTTTGAAATATAAGCAAAATGTTAGAATAAAGAAAAGACTATTTATATCAAGTGGTATTAGTTTTTTTTTTAAAGGTTGTCATTTTCGATATTGCTCATTCTTGGATGCTTAAAAACCATGCGTAAGGGGACCATGTTGGAGCTCTAAAAACTATTTAATTTACTATCCTCAGTTTAATTCTATATTGTGAAGTATATGCTTGTAGAATTTTGGGAATTTTAAATATCAAGCAAGGCTTTGATTGAGTATAGATGAATTACATGCAATTAACCTAGATTAAATAAGTAGATGAAGACCTTAAACTAAATGTCCTTGTCCCTTCATGATTCCAATTAACACCCTAGCATAATATATTACGTCCCTGTTACACATTCATAAAATATGTAAGATACCATAAACCGACAATGCGTGTTACATAAACAAAATTTAACATGTTAAAACATGAAAACAAACATGCACGTTAGACAAATAGATGTTTTCTTGTCTAGTAATAATACATATAATTACAAGTGAGGAATTGAAGACTTAGAAACAATGCTGGTAGTTTGAGTGTTGTTAGTTGTAAACTGACTGTTACGGGACAAGAAATCGTTTAGCATCACCTCTTCGACAAGTTTTTAACTCGTATATGATGTTAGCTAGAGGTCTCGAGGATCCAAGAACCGGTCGACATGCATCTAAGAAAGGTTAAAACTTTGTTTTCTCGGGACCTACTTTTCCGAAGATAAGTTTGTTTATACATTGTGATGTTACACAAAATTAATTTAATATAAGGTTAAAGGCAAAATTCTGCATTGTCTTATTGTCATGTTCCAATATCTAATACCCGTGCGATTGCGTGACCTCATATATGTTTTCACTATCATGACTTTAACTTTCGTCTTCTATGAATCAACACCATGCATATTAATTCATATTTAATTATATGTTATATATAGTTTTAAATTTTTATGAGTGTTCAATTTCACCTACCTTTTAGTGGTGAATTCAACATCACAAAACAGTGCACTTCCATGTGACACATACAATTATTAAACGACACTACTTATATAATTAATTTTAGCAAAATTGACAGCATTTTAACGTTTCCTATGTATATAAACTCATAAACTAATCAACGTGGTTTATCGTCATGGTGAATACATTAATATTGATGACTAGGTATCAATTACGGTGAGGACATAGTCAAATATTGGTGATTTCGTTTTTTGTTCTTTATCAAGTTTTTTAAGAACTAGAATTGGTCACTCTTTTTGTTTTTTGTTTGGGAATCATATCCTTGTACTATTTATTGTATCTAGTTATTATTGTACTAGTAACAACCATTAGTTTGGTTTATACATTTATATGCTTTCTACAATGTGATATTAAATACTTCCATATGTATGATATAGTAGTAATCATTTGTGACGTACTTTAAAAAATTATGATGTTACATTAATTGGACGAGGGATTAATGCTTATTCTTGAAAAATAGGTACTTGATGTCATGTTTGAAGAAGAAATAGATAAAAACAAATGGAAGATGCCCGACGAAGAACCAGAAGAGCATGACGAGTATTGGGGTTTCGAGGATTTGGAGTTTGAATTTTACGAAAGTAGTACCTCATCGCCTTCTCTCGAAGATTCAGTATCAACCAAAAGCAGTTAGCTAGGAACCAGAGACATATATATATGTTAATTAATTAGAAGGTTTATGTGTATATATATGTGCTCTATCTCACACGAACAATGCAGTTTTGCAGTTAATAACCACAACATTTGATAGTGTTTTTGTGAGTAGCGTATATACATAATGGAACCAAAAAGACTTTATTATGTACATAATGAGTTTTTATCACATGCAAAATGATCTAGGTAAATGAACATTATCGTATAAAAATTCCTAAACTAAAAATAGGAGACCAATGTTATAATGAGTTGTAAACTTTGCAATAAACGTATTACATTGTTATTAGGATTAGATAGACCAATCATCTACAGTCACGTGGTTTAAGATTGCACAATCATATTGGCTAGTGGCCAGCCTTTCAAAAAAAAATATTGGCTAGTGGCCAACTCTGATTTTTAAGTCCAGCTCATAGTAATAATTCCACCTGGGACAACACCAGCGTTTGTGTAGGACATGATATGTACTTTGCTTTACGTTTAGGGAATCCACAATGGCCAATGGAGCCTCATTATACGTACAATAGAAAGGTGAGTCGGCATTCAATGTTTTGACATGGTGATCCAAACGACGACTTGGGTTATTTGGAAGTATCGTAACCGTGTTTGTTTTGACTTGAAGTCTCCAAAGAAAGACAATTTAGGCGAAGAGATAAGAGTCTTATCTCACTCTTGGATTACGTCGAAACAAGACATTGAAACTAAATTGGAATGGTTGGATACTAGATCCAAAATACTCTTGTATGACTGTTTCACTACAACAAAATAGTAACATGCTCACACTTATTAGAGCATGGCGCCACACTTTAAAGTGTGAAGAATTAAAAAGTTCACACTAGCATGTGTGTGAACCAATTGGGTGTAGCAAATATTGTCACATTTTTATGTGTGAAAGTTTATAAATATTTTCACACTTTTAAGTGTGAGGGTTTTAAAACAATTCTTCACACTTTTTAGTGTGATGATTTTGATTTTGAAATAATTCTTCACACTTTTAAGTGTGATGTTTTTTATTTTAAAATAATTCTTCACACTTTTAAGTGTGAGATTGAAATTCTTCACACTTTTTAAGTGTGAAGATTTTGAAACAATTATTCACACTCTTAAGTGTGAATACCTTTAAGAAAAAATTCACACTTTATAAAGTGCGAAGAAAAAAGTGTGTAAAAACGACAAATTTGTTGTAGTGTTTGTAACTTTTTTTACCCCTTTAATTTACACTTTGTTAGTTTTGTTTAATGAAAAAACCGTTCCAAAAAAGACATTTAAAGCGTTGTGAGTTGCTATATCATTCGTTCATTGATTAAACACTTATCTCTAACACACGAGCATTATACCATACATAAGTGTATTTAATTAATATTTTTTGTTTCTTGTAAAGTAAGATGAAAATATAAATTAATAAGAGGTAACTTGGTTAACAAAGAAAGGTAAAAGATTTTGCTAATAATTTAAGATAAATGCTATAAATCTAGACATTTTTCACACCTTGATAACCTTTTCAAGCCATAACTTTACTTTGTGCAAAAAAGTAATTTATCAATCAGATTAAACTCAATGCATTGTGAGTGTTTTGTTTATAAAAGTAAGATAATGACGTGTAAGTGATAGATGGCCTTGGAAGTTAGATTCTTCGGGTGTCTTCACTGTAAAATCAGCTCGCGAGTTTATTGATAAATCTTTGCTCCCAAAGATGGTCATTCCTACAAGATGGGTTAAGTATATTCCCATCAAGATTAATATGTTTGCATGGAGAGTTTCCTTGGATAGGCTTCCCACAAGGTTGAATCTTTCTCTTCGCGGTCTTGATATTCCATCTATAATTTGTCCCCTTTGTAGTATTGCTGTAGAATCAACCTTGCATCTTCTTTTCGCTTGTTTAGTAGCTAGATAGTTGTTGTGTGAGGTTACTTGGTGGTGGGAATTAAAGCATCAAGACTTTCATTCATATGAAGATTGGCTTCTATGGTTACAGAATCTTCGGCTATGCAAGCATTCCAAGGTTTTGTTTGAAGGAGTTTGTTACATCACCTGGTAGGTCATTTGGAATCATCGCAATCAAGTTTTGTTTAGGAGCAATCCTCGGCGTTTAGATCCTCTTTTTGACAAGATTGTTAGGTCGTCTTTTTTTGGTGTTCTAATCGTAATATGTTAAACTTAGACCGGAATTTGTGGATGAAAAATCCTAGTTCTATTAATTTGTAATCGGTTTTAACTCCTTGCTAGCTTTCTAATAAATTTGCCGTTAAAAAAATGATGTGTAAGTAATATGAAAATATATTGAACTTCTAAAATTGGTTGATGAATGGAGAATGAAAATCATACAGAGTGTAAAATACTAGAATGTGGATAAGACAACGCCATGCATGATCCTATGGATCATGGGACGTATTTGAAATACCTAGAGGTGTTAAACGTAACTACTGAATTAATCTCGAACCTTGTAATGACTTATACAAGAGGCTAAGCGTGTCAATGTAGTGTCATTTAGTTTAGATCTAACATCACTGGCTTAAGTTTCGAGTAGAGGTGTTAATGATCTTAGTCGAGCCGAGTTTTAGTTTAAATGAGATGGACCCATTTAGTAATTACTCAGCTCGAGCTCGAATAAGTTTTTATAAATTAGCTCGGGCTCGAATTTTTTTTGTTTGATTTCGAAACTCGTTTAAAATCTTTAACTTTTTAGCAGTTTCAAAATAAACTAGTTTTCAAGCTTAAGATTGAGCTTGATCGACTGGTTTATTGTTATGCCCCTTTCCGGATTTGACCAAAAATTGAAATTTTAAGCAAAAACGACTCAACTATAACGAATTTTCTGTTACTCTTTAACAAATTGAAAAAAATTCTATTACCAACTAACCATTCAAACTATTTTTAGAAGAAACTAGACTCAATTAACTTTGAAATAACAAGTAGCACGACCCGTGACGACTTACGGTTTAAAAGATATTAATTTTTAAAAATTGATGAAATCTGCAAAAACTCATCCCGCCAATCGGGTTGGCCTTCCAGCCGAAACAATTTCAAAATCTTTTTCTGGAAAACCAACTTTCCGGTCTCGATCACGAAACTTTCCAGAATACTTTAAAACATCATAAATATCATAAATATGTATAAACTTGGTCCAAATGACCCGCGGGAACGTATTTTACAAAGTGACAAGTGTTATGCCAAACACCCGTTTCGATCCATTTTTAACTCAACTTTAACATAGCCTTACAACATACTTTAAAACCTGTAATTTGACTCTTAAACCATAATAAGGACTTAACATTTACAAACATATAAACCAATTTATGACTCTCGAGGGTATAACATTGACTTTGAGCTCAGTATTCTATAGCTGAGCTCTTAAATACATTATAACCTTCTGATATCCACACCACCGATCCTTATGCGTTAATCCAAGTATAGCACTTCTACAAGAACCTACAAAATATTGGTAACTATAACGGTAAGCGAAAATGCTTAGTAAGTAAAGGCAATAATATGATATCGTACATCACTTACACAAATAAGCATTCGTACATATCACTAATAGCCGAGAATGGGCTTATCAATACTATAACATAAGCATTAACACATTGACCTCATCTCTCTATCACTTGAATTTCCTTAGCACATACCTTAACCAATCTTTCTCTAATTCACACATAATATGTTAGTAATATCAAACTAACCTTTGGTCCACAAATCATCCAACACCTTAGGCCACAAGTCTATCAAATCCTTAACACAACATACACATAATACATATTTAAGTAAATATAATCTCACATTTCAACATCATCATTCTGCTCTCTTGCATCCTAGGTTAAGATCTTATGAACATAACACATAATCAAACTACTATAACAATGGTTAATACAACCTGTAAACATAATTGAGGGACAAGCAATAAAGAACCAAACGACTACATTGTATTAGCTTGATAAAATAACAAAGATTACAGGAGGGTATAGAAAATCTTTACTTAGCTTTTAAACTAAGTTAGGTTAATACTAATGGGCCTAATAAGACACTACTATTATTTCTAACATCGCCACTCAAGCTCGAGCATATGCTTAGGTTTTTAAAAATATAAATAACTCAAAAATAATAAGCAATAGTCTTCCTCGTAGTAATAATCCACATCTTCAACAAACGAAAAGCTAATCGATCTCACTTGGGATCTAACTAAACTACGAAGCAACCAATAGGTCTCAACTAACGCACAAATCCAAAAAAACGAAGCAACCAACAGGTCTCAACTAACCAAAATTTTCAAAAGACGAAGCACATGTGAGAACAGGTCTCCACTAACCAAAAGACGAAGCAACCTGAAACTAAGAACAGAACATGTCTCAACTTAAATGAAGAAACAAAGCAACCTGAACTAGACAGGTCTCAACTCAAATGAAGTAATGAAGCAACCTGAACTACACAGCTTTCAACTAATATACGAAGAAACCTGCATAAACAAGTCTCATCTCCTCAAAAATCAAATTATGAGTAACCAAAATCAATAAGAACATAACCAAAATCAAATGGTTTCACCTGGGGCCTAACTAAAATTCGGCACAACAAACGAACAAAAGTCACCATAAGGAACACACCTCACCAGGAATCTGGTCGAAATGATCTAGAATTCACTTAAATTTATGCCCTAATTTCTGACGATCGATACTTTCCGGGTATACGAAAGTTTAAACTCTAATTTATTTGAAAAACTTAACACCTCAAACTGATCATCATTCCAAAAGTCAAAACCACACTCTTTATCAGAACCAAACTAGTAAATAAAAATAACAGAATCATGTAGCTCCAATCTCCAATAAAACAAAGAATGCACCAGAACTGTTATGACAACAAAAACCAAAACCAAAATCATCTCAATCATCACCAATAACCAATAATCAAAGATCCCTAACAAAATTGAAACACAAAACTTCACAAATTAGACTAGATCTCACGAGGGCTCTAGTCGAAATCATAACAAAAAGGACCTGTAAAATATATCCAGCTAAAACCACTGGATCTGAACTTATGCACTGGCGCATGAGGAAAGTGGTGGCACGTCTGTGGCTGATCGCGATGCGTGGGTGATTTTCCGATTACGGGATTTAGGGGTTTTGCATTTCAGAACTAACTGAGTTTGCTTGTATGGGAGGTGAGATCTAAAATGCACTCTATCTGGGTGCTCTTAAAAGGTATCTCAAGTGATGAGGCGAAAAATGAACCACTTTTAGGGGGTCATTTAAGCCCGGAATTGAATTCATTTGATCAAATATTGCCCTAAATCGTTCCTTTTGTGATTTTAGGTACTTTGGGAGTGAAATCTGGAAAAGGAAGCAATTCGGACGTTTTTGGAGCATAAAAGTGAAGAAAAAGCCAAAGTCTTAATTTTCCTTGCTGGGAACAGTAGGTGACAGCGTCAAGAAGGAATTTCTGACGGCGTCAAGAGTAATTTCCATGACGATCCAGTACAGATTTGACGGCGTCACGAAGTAGGGCGTCAATAGTAAAATTCATGACGGCCTGGAAATGCATAACACATGACGGCGTCAAAAGTAGATCAAGGCAGTCCGAGAAGTATTTTGGCGGTGAGATGACGGCGTCACAAGATTTGTCTTGACGCCGTCAGACCCTATTTCCTATATATAGTTTTCTAATTTTCACATTAAAAAGAGAGAAGTTTTGGAGAAACCCTAAGTATGAACTTGGTACGAATTTTACAGGTTTTTCAAGGGTTCTAAGCCCTTCATACCTTTCATGTGTAATTGAGATAAGTATTCTTTTAATTCAACCAATATGTCTATGTGTTGGTTGTCTATATCTTGTTCTTGTCTTAATTCCATCATGCTAGGCTAGATCTATCTTGTGTTTGCTTGGATATAATGAAACCTAGATGTTAATTATGTGTTGATTACTTGTTTATAGTTGTATTGGATGAATGAATTCGATGTTAGGCTTAAGAAAACTGGCAGATCTCTAAATGGTAACATGCTTGAACGTCTTAGGAAACATGAACTGAATTCCACTAGGTTTTATTGGTTGTATTTAATGCATGAGCCACTGTTTACAATCCCTATGGTTGTGCTGGGAATGGCATAGGAGGAGATAAGAGCTCATAGGATTGGGGAGTTAAGTGCGCCACCCCATGAATGGTATTAAGGAATACAATCCGTCATCCACGCAACTATAACAAGTAATTAACATGTAAAAGATATCTAGGGAGTAGTGAAATCTAAGTAAACACATTTTCTCCACTTATTGCTCACAACCTTAGTTAATTTAGTTTATTTTCATTTCTAGTATTTTATTTTGATTGCATTTTTAGTATTGGGTTAGTTGACTAGCAACTAATTCCGCCCAAATCCTTCAAACCCGAGATTTTTACTTGCTTTCAAAAAAATATAAAAATACAAAAAGAATCATCCCTCACCTTTAGAACTAGTATTTAGGTTTTCTAATCCTAGCGACACTATTCTTAGCTGAACGATCAATCCCCCGGTACTTGTCACTATACTATACTACAACGATCAGGTACACTGCCTGGTGGGGGTTGTAAGCTTCTCAAGATCCCTTGAGAGGTAAAGCCTGGTGCGATTCCCACGTATCATCAAGGTTCCTTCTTCAAGACTAAAACTTGAAACCCTAATTGGAACTAAACCGTAAAATCCAAACCCTAACTGGTACTAAACCCTTTCTCTGATACCATGTAAACAGAATTGGGGGACAAGCGATAAAGAACCAAATGACTACATTGTATTAACTTGATAAAATAACAAAGATTACAGGAGGGTATAAATAACCTTTACTTAGCTTTTAAACTAAGTTAGGTTAATATTAATGAGCTTAATAAGCTAGACAATACTATTATTTCTAACATAACCGTAGCTCACCTTTTAACATCTTTAATATCATATAATCATATAATAATCATATGATAATTAACCCATAAATTTACTAAATTTGATTACTATAACTTAACCCATAATTACTATAACTTTTTTAATTAGGCTTTAAACACTTTTTACCCAATTTCTCAAATTAAGATTCATGAACCATAACTTCTCAGTTCAAAACAAACTTTCTACATAGAATAAAGACAATATGAATCCCTTGACTTAGTCAAGACATAAAATTGAAAACAATAACACATTTCAACAGATTTTTTATGTTACAAAATATTACATAATTAGTCTATGTTAGTTACTTCACCATACAAAGATAATTCAAAATTTATTAAAAGAACCCGAATACTGATTATTGCTTTAGTTTTTATCGTGTTACATCGTGCAGGTAAATACAACTCGTTTAGCTATATTTCCCATTGTATTCATGTTAGCCAGCTTTGACTCCTTCAATTTAATTTCCCAATAATCAGAGACATATGCTCGAATATATCCGGCCGAATATATCCGGCCGAATATACATATTCGAGTGTATTAATTAATATATAAAACGGAACCAAAAAATTAATAAATAATAATAACAATATCAAGACTGTGATTTAAACCTATGTTTTAAAAATGAAATGTGATTTGCACAATTTATTTATTTATTTACACAGATCAGTATACACGTAATGTAAAATAACAAAATCATATAACCGTCTAAAGTAGGAATTGGTATGCATTGATCAATAACAAATGTGCGTCACCTTGTCAAAATCTTTCTATGATCCAATCCTCTTAACTATAACTTCACCCTACTTTATACAGATTTGGAACATTACGTATTATATATGAGGATCGAAATAAGTTAAGCGAGTGAGATAACTTTATTTAGATTTGGAACAAGTATCATGTTATGATCGATATCACCACAAATCAGGAGTTAATTACAGTACTTCTAAACTATCTTATCAGGCTATTAATTAGGTAATCAAATAGTAAAAAATGACAATGCTTATAAATTAAACTTGTTTTTTGTCCATATTTTGATGTCATAGACATGGCACGCTCTTTGCTAGGGCCCAAGTGTCATCAGTCAAAAACAGCAGGACGAAGTGGATTATGTAACAAGAAAAGGAATATATGTAAAATAAAATGACTGAATTAGCATGTATTTTGATATATGAAATAGGTTTTCTTATCTGTTCAACTAGATTTACGAATTTAATACTAGACCTTCTGCTTTTGGTTTCTCGAAATTTTACAAAAAGAGTTCGACAAAGCAATCGTGGAGCTAATATATTAAGCGAATTCCTAAATTTTATGAAGAAGACGAGTAGAGTAATAAGCGTGAGTTAAAACAGTCATTTAAAAGTTTGGTTATGCATGAAGGTAGCTTAGTTATTTAAGCATATAAATAAAAGCTGCCAATAGTTGGTTCAAATGAGTACATTCCCATATCCACAACATTCATTATACAAACCTCTTAAAAAGAATGTACTAGTCATTAACACTAATTAGCAATTATAAAGTACCTACTCTAGCAGGCTTCCAACGTAAAACATTCTAAAATTCTTGCAATGCCAATCAATCACAACATAAATGAGTGGCAGTTGAAAAACAGTTGAACCAAACCATCTTATAAAATGCACCACCAATGCAAGTACAACCTTTTCGATTCCGAATTATAGAATAAGATCACTACTTAACAAAATAATTAAAACAACCACATGCTTGTTAGTTCAACTTATGACGATGATCTGTCATTGTGTTGTATAGCAGGTGGGTGTGGGTAGAAAATGTGGTTTAACTTTTGAAGACTTTAATTTAAAGTTTGGTTGCACAATCAATATGCTGCTTCTCATTAACAAAAAAACAAAATAGCTTTACTTTGACATTTTTTGAAGTCAAATTATGATGAGGTCATTATATTTTATAACTTGTCACATCACTTTAGACTTTCGAAAGTCAATCCTACATATTTGACTTCAGAATCCATATGGTTGAGTAACTAGCTATGGAAAGTATATATTGAAAGAGGCAAAAGAATTTGTATCAAGTAGAAAGTGACATGAGGCAGACTTTATAGAACGAAAACTAACAAGTTGAGGATTTTGGTATTACTCGCGCACAACTTGCTAGTTGCTACATCTAAATTCAATTGGTAAAATTGGAAGATAGGCAACGTGGAATCAAACTCCTGATGATAACTGGAGTTGAGGTTTTATTATTTGCAGGCTAACTTTAACTTGAGAAGATAAACATTCAACCAAAACTCATGATTCTTACTCTCATGGTCGCCATCAAGCCCACACATAGGTATTTAATGTAATAAATGCAATGAGCGAAGAAACTTTTACTTAAAAAAAAAAAAAAAAAAAAAAACCTGTTTGTCGTGCCTAAATCAATGTCATGTAGAATTAAGCTAATTCTACATGACAATTTGTGACTCAAAGAGCTCATGTTTAGCACCCATAATTTATGCCGTGCATGGTTAGACACATTGAAATCATGTATTTGGCATGATGTTGATCATTTTTTAAGTTTTTGTAAAACCTCATAAGATTCTTTTTAGTTTACCAGAATGTAAACATAACATGCATGATAATGGAAAATGATTGAAAAGGTAAGACAAATTTTGATCCAAAACAAAGTTGCACATAGTCCCAAATTGAGTGTTAAGGTGCAAAAATAATAATAATAATAATAATAATAATAATAATAATAATAATAATCATAGTCCCAAATTGAGTGTTAAGCCGCACAACGTAAACACGTCAAGTACGAGGCCAAATGCTCGGATATGGGATATGGGTTTCTCCCCTTTTCATTATCTTCTTTTGGAGAACTTGAGAAGGATGCGGCAGCCTTACTAAAACGTATTCGTAGATTCTCGGTGACTCAAGATATTGGAGCACGGGCTGCTGCTCATATTTTTAGTAGGGTTAGCTTCGCTATAGCTAGAGGAGTGGGGGCTCAGATTGTTTCTCGGCTTCTCACTAATTTCTTGTAAACCCTATGAGTTTCTAATAAAAGTGTTGTTTATAATAATAATAATAATAATAATAATAATAATAATAATAATAATAATAATAAATAAATAAATAAAATAAAATAAAATAAAATATATATATAAAATAAAAATAAAAATGTATCACTGAAGGTTTGGCCCAACCTCAGGTCCATAATCCATCACTTGAGTCCAGTCCAACGTTTTTGAAACTAATACCAAGATGTTTGGTTATCTTTTATAATTTATACTTTGTTTTCTAAAGTATCGTGAGGTCGAGAATGCTTCAATCTTGTTCTATCATAGCTCACTAGGAATCTTGTGCTACATCGATCTTATGAAACAACATCGATGTGATTGGTATGTATTTTTTTACATCTACATATTAAATGTGGTTCTAGCGCTTACATCTTTTTACTTCAAAATCACTTTTGAAACGATAGACGATGCAATTAAATGAATAGAGATGCATCAAATTTAAGTTGATTCATCTCAAATGTGTGGTTAGTTATTTCTCATCTTTCTCGGTTTAAGTTTTCTATCCCTACCCTTAAGATGTAATAGTAAAGTTGCAAGGAAAAGTAACAATAATAGTACATGTCAAAGTGGAAACCAAGAAAGTGTAAAAAATGCAGCCGAGGAACAGACATGGAACCGTTACTAAAACGAATCACAATAACACTCAACAACCCAATTAGCATCATGTAAATGGAATAGCAACTTTGAAACATAACATATTAGCATACATATATACTCTTATTGAATATTCACCTTATACTTTACATTACGAGTTTACATTTAATTTGAAATAAGCAAATTAATTTAGCTATACACATAACATATCTCTATCAACAGTTGAGAGCAAGACTGCACAAAACATTGTCGTCGTTCCATATGATTACACCGAGGCCACCGTGATCTCATATTTCCTCATGATTGGTGTTCCCGTTGCCTTTGTAGAGTTACTAACTACATTGGATGAAGACCAACCAGAAGAAACGACATTCCAAGCTATCCGAGTGACAGTATCACCAGACCCGCCAACCCCTGAAACCAAATGGGAGAAAGGATTCAAAGGATCTGGCACCTCTAATGCACCTTCCATCATTTTCACAACGATACTCATCACCGGCCTAGTCTCGGGCCTATGCTGAACGCAACAAAGAGCCACCTTAAGCATCCTTTCGACAACTTCTTGATCTTTCTTCTCAATGCCACAATATATCATCAAAACGTTCAATTCTTTCTTTTCATACAAGTTCCATGCCCATAGCGGGAACCACTATAGACTATCACCAAGAGTGGTGTCCATATTCCTCCTCCTTCCAATGATCTCAAAAAGTAACATGCCAAAACTATAAACATCACATTTGTGTGTAACTAGTTGGGGCATCCAGAGCTCGGGAGCAGCATAGCCAGGGGTACCCCGTCCACCTGTCATAGTTATATGCGTGTTGTCCATATTGAAAAGTAAAATCGGCCACTTTACAAGCCATTACATTGTCAAGATACCTTGTACCTTGGAGTCCTATCTACAAGACTGTACCTATGATAACCTCTTGTTTGTTCCATTTTGGCCTTGGGAGGAATATGGACAAGCATGTTTGGCTAAGTAGGAGGTCTAGTTAGTTGGGATGTACCATAAAGTAGGGTCTTGCTTTGTGAAGGGTAAATGGCTTTGGAGGATGGTGTATGATGGGTGGAATAGAAAGGAATGAAAGATGATCCTTCTTGGTCCACCCAATATGCCATCACAGGAGGAATGGTTGGTCATCATGGGGGTAGTGTGTTCCCAATCAGTTGAAGCCCTTCTTGAGAGGGAAATGTAGACTGATTTGGTAGAGCCCCTCCATGGATGGGTTATGGGTTCCTAGTGAAGCCACACACTGTCCCTATCTTTCTGTTATGGATGATGGTTGAATGGATTGATGGGGTAGTGATGTGAAAATGTAGCTAGATGGTAGGTGCACAATTTTAAGGTGAACAAAGGTTCTAGGCTAGCATGGTTTATGTTAAAGTGCAGTCTAGATCAGATGAGTATTCTTTGTGTTGATTTGTGTTATGGATGAATTGTCTGTTATCGGATGAAGATGTATTAGTGCTATCTGATATTGGTCAGTCTTTGTATAGGATAGTTGGTTTTGTTTAGTTGTATTACTGGTTGATAGTAATCAATCAAGATATTCATGTATTGGTCTGTAAGATGTAATTGTTTTGTTATTAATAAGATATGTTCACCTTTTGCGCGAAAAAAAAAAAAATCGGCCACTTTAGCACAAAAGTTTGCATCCAAGAGGATGTTGCCTGGCTTTATCTCATAGTGAACTATTCTGTGCGGACATTCCTCGTGTAAGTACGCTATTCCTCGTGCTGTCCCCAATGCAATTTCGTGCAGCTTCTCAAACCCTATACTAGCCCTTCTATCAACTTTAAACAAGTGATGGTCTACAGAGCCATTGACCATGAACTCGTATACAAGAGCTCTTAAACTCGACTCAAAGCAAAATCCATAAAGCCTAACAAGGTTAACGTGACGGGTTCTTCCCATGGTGCTAAATTCAGCCTTAAACTGTTCCTCAATTCTCTTGTCTGAGGTTCCCATTAAGCACTTTCATGGCTGCAGTTACACCGTTGCTAAAAATTCCCTTGTAAACTGTCCCAAACCCGCCTGAAACCAATACAATGCTGCTGATGAGAGGTGAATAATACGGGGTTTTCTCTTTCCATGTCATCTAAAAATTTCACCATGGCAAGGGGAATAAAGCAAGCATCATCATTGAATGGTTCTGTTCCCACGGCCACATTAGTTAGTGTTTTGCTGAATTGTTTGCCTATAAATAAAACAGCACCTAGCTTTACTGCACCAACTGCAAAGATAAACCATT